>JADMLD010001394.1:6200000-7440000 GCA_017589585.1 Phylloscopus whistleri
TTAAATCAAATCCCAGATGCTTAATGTGATAAAAGCAGTCAAGTAGAATCTAAGACAAGTATCTACTGCTTGATGGAGTGATGGAGCCCAACACCTTGTCAACACGTAGATTACAAAATCAGATTTTTTTTCCTGTGAATTACCATTTTCAGTGTCTTCATATCCTATTGCTTGTCTTCATGGTGAAGAAACTTCCCACAGTTTGCATGTGGCAAAACAAACATTTCTAGTAGATTTCCTCGGTTTTGATATTTAAGAACTCCTAAAGGAGGAGGAGAGTTGGGGGTTTTTAAGTCAAGGATTAGTTTCTTGCAAAGTAGAAATATGTTGGCTTTGTCATGGGGAGGACAAAGAGGTCCTTGGCAAGGCAGGGCAGTGAATAGAATTGGTGAATGTGTTCTAGTTTTGCTTCATGCTGATCCGGGTCTCTCTTGGTCATCTTATTTTATGATGCTGAGGAGAACTTAAATGGTATGCTCTACCTTCTGTATCTTCCACATTTTAATGCATAATCTCCTCTCTACCTCAACCAGCTATTGGAATCTAAAATTTTTAGGTGTAGGAACCTCTTAAGGTTTTGAAATGGGCCTCATTCATGTGATAAAGCTTTTCCCAGTGACATTTGTACAATCCTTTCTGTTATATACTAAATATATACTAGCATAATAAATGGACTATTGCTATAAAGGAATTTCTTGAGTGGATAACATGACTTTGCTGCAGTAGTTCTAAATGTCTTAGTGGGTTTTCACTAGTGCTTTGCTCAGTTGTATACCACTTTTTAATGTTGGGTCAGGCTGATAGTCTGTTTTGATTTCACACTTACTGGTATTTTGACCATTTTCTGGATTAGAATGATACAGTTTTGTGTTAAAAGTTAAACTAAAATAACATTTTACAAGTTCATATGGTACAGAAAAGTAGTACAATATATTTCGTGATGGATCATGCCTGGGCCTTTATTAGTAACACTTTGCTCCTCATCTAAAGCTTAATTCTAAGTGTTGAGATTAGGAAAGGAATCATTATAGACTAATTAAGAGAGATGTAATTACCATTTTGCCATTAGCAAACTAATGATCAAGTGTTAAATAGTATAGTTTTGGTGGTGTTTTTTTTTTTTTTTTAATTTAGAAACCACTCTGAATTTTTGCTGATAAGAATTTATAATGATCTCTAGAAAACAGCATGTTAGATTCTTCTAACCTTAACTGAATGAAGCTATTTTCTACCTATATTTCTGTCTCAGGCATTCCTTCCCTTTGCGTTTAGAGACCAACTTGTATGAATGGGACATGCCAGCTGTTCTGAACAGATTATCTGTGCTTAGTTCTTAAGTGGAGGGAGGAAAAGGACAAAAACAGCTATGGCTGTTGCCAGGGTGCCCCTAGAAAAATTCCTTCCTGGTGCCAGATTTGATGATTACTCCAGAGCTGCCATGAAAAAGAATGGATAAAGTTAAGTATTCATTACAGTTTTGCTGCTCTAGTACCATTTTTCTGGACCTGCATACTTCATGCAATCCCTTTTTAGGGTCAGCCACGTAGTAGAGACATTCACTTTTCCCTGTATTTTCTGGTTTTTATAAAACAGTACAGCAAGACTCTAAATTTGAAATTTGACTGCTAAGTTTATATGCATATTTTTTTTGTTGTTGAATATCCCCACTTATAATTGCAAAATGTGTTGCCTTAAAGCTAAAGAAAGTACCCATGCCCTGCACTTGTAAAAAATAAAGTTAACTTCAAATTTCTAGGTATTGATTAGTCAGTTAGGGCACTAGGGCATTTCTGGCCTTAAAATGAAAGCTGTAGGAAGCCCTGTGTTTGAAAGGAGGTTGGATGCATTTCCTTTGGTCTTTCATCATGGGACTTTGTAGGTAGAGTGGTATCTTACACATATTTGTGTCTTAAACTGTATCATATCCAGTAGTCTGTCCTTGCTTAGGTAGCGGTTACATTAATATTACTTAGTCTCTCAGCTGTCATGGTCTTATGAAACACATGTACCCTCAGGTCATGCACTTAAGGTTACACCTGCTTTTTCGCAGAACAAGCTGTTAATTTATGTCAGTGTCTGAATGATTTCTGTTGTTGGAGGTGCTAAATTAACAGTAGGTCAGAATTTGCATCACAAGACAGTTTTGCTGTTCTAAGACCTGAGTTATGGATGACAACTTAAATTGCTGTCGTGGCCCTACAGTGTCTTGGTTGATGCTGTCACCTTCATTTCCTCAGTGAATGAAGACAGGCTGCTGTTCTGCAAAGATGGATTTTGTCCACCTTCTCTGGGGATCATTTCCTTCTTTCTCCATTACTGACATTGCTGTAATAGTATTTGAAATGAGGAGGGTATGTGTGAGGCCAGAGTCTGACAGTAAAAATGGGCTTTTTAGGTAATTTCACAGAATATTCTGAGTTGGAAGGGACCCAAAAGTATCACTGAATCGAGCTCATAAGTGAATGGCCCTTATGGGGATCAAACTCACAACCTTGTGTTATTAGCACTGTGCTCTAAACAACTGAGCTAATCCTGTGGCATTTATCAGATTTTAGAAATAATGGTCACAGTAATTACCTTTAGTGTATAAGCATAGCTTGAGGGGTTTATTTCTAACGCCTTACAGAAAGTTGCATTTCCATGCTGTTCAGTTGGATGGAAAGTACTTCAGATTTTTTAAGTACCCACATTAAGGCAGTTGTTGTTTTTATTCCTGTGTTGTTGAACTGATTTACTATACTGATTTACTATAAATGTCCTAAAAAATGTTATGTATTGAAGCTGGTGCTCATTCATGCCAGCCCTAACTGTGGAATCATGTCTGCAAAGATTAAGGATGGAGTTTTACTGTTAGCCAAGCTGATACTTAGTGTTATTTTTTCATTCCTCACGCTCCTTTTTGTTCATACTTCAGTAACATTAGGCTGCCATTCAATATTCCAATGCCACTTCTAGTAAATACTAGAGCTAGAGAGAATTGATAGATTCATGGGGAGGAATTACTGAGTCTTCACTAATTTCTGAGCTTTACCTGTGGTTCAGCCATCTAGCCTTGTGCTATTTTCTTTTTTTTTTCTTTTTTTTTTTTTTTTCTTTTTTTTTTTTTTTCTTTTTTTTTTTTTTTTTGTCTTGAATGAATACTGGAAAAAAACTTCAAAAATTGGAAGTGCGAGGTGCAAGAATATCAATCTGCTTGGCTGTGTCAAATCGAGACAAAGGAAATCCTTTATAATTTGTCTATTACAAAGACTAAAAATTTTATAGGGAATGGTTTCTTCTAAACCCGCAAAAGGTAGCTGAAAATGGTAATTGGAGCTGGAGAAATTTAACTAAAACACTAGAAATAACCTTAGAATTTTGGATTGTGGTAGGTAGTCACTAAACTGTCTAGCCAGGTGCTGTGCTAGATTCTTGTATTAGAAATTACAGTTGAAGTAATGCTGTTTTTGTAAAAACTCAGCAATCATGTTTGGACTGAAAGATAAAAGTGACTTGGGAAACAAAAAGTGTAGGAAGGAATTCAGACTAGACAATCAGATTGTGTTCCTTTGGTCAGTTACAGTGCATTATTTACATTCTGTGGGAATAGTTGTGGCAGTTGTAATTCCCAGTGTGCAAAGGAGTGTTTGCACTTGCTGTGCTTTGGGGTTTTTTTTTTTGTAAAGGAGAGGTATTTTCATCTCCCTTTTTTATTAATAGCTTGTTTTGTTGGACAAACATCTCCTGTTTGCCTCTTCCTAGAACAATTAACTGTGAAAGGAATTCATTCATCTCAAGAATAGTGTGGAAGTAGCTTAATGCATTTATAGCTATAGTCACATTTGCTTTTCTACTGAAAATTTTTGAAGTCCCTGCAGATAGACTGTGACTACTGGGCATATATTGCTAGATAAAGTAATTGGTAAAATAGCTGATACATATTTTGGTCAGGAGCATACTTTGTGTTCACCATCTAGCTGTAAATACTGGCAGCCAGTTAAAATTGTGAAGAATTATACCAAGATAAAGGACTGTTTTTTGTACTATATATGCTAGTATTAGCAGTGATTTTGCCTTCAGTTGATTGAGTGTAAACAAATGAATAAATAGTTTTCTAAATATGAAGGAAGTTCATCGGTGAGGTTCATTTGCAGGTTCTTTATACTTCCCTTTAGCTTTGTAGACTAATAGCCCCTGTCTTGCCACAGTGGTTGGGTTATAGGGTACTAAAGATGCATAGAGGGGTATCTAATGAAGATGTGATTGATCCTTAATGTTCTCTTGGGAAGATCATAGTCGACTGACACACTGTAAACTGTGCCTTTCAAGCAAATTGCTGTTCTCTGAAAACCTTTGAAGCCTTTTGGTTGAGTGGCAGAGTGTCTGCAAAGATGCAGGAATTTCTAAAACATACTTGAGAGGTCATAACCCAGAACAACAGGCTCATGCAAAATGTCAGATGTGTGTGGTTAGTTCCTTATTCCATTGTGCTAAAAGTTGAAAGCATAGAAAGAGAAAGCAGAGGTTTGTAGTCACTTGACACAGAAATCAGACCATGTGGTTGCTGATAGCTTAGAACAGAGTCTCAATATGTAAATACCTGTTTAATCCAAATGCAGATGTGCCTTTAACCTTTATAGCAGCAGCAGGCAGCAAGAAGGGGAAATTTAAGGAATTAGGTGTTTCATCTGTTTTACACTTCCCCTCTGAAATGTGTGCTTGGAGGTTAGTCTGCAGAAGGGCAGTGATTCCCTCATGCCATCGGTGCTGCAGGTACCCTATTGCATTAATCAGCCAGCTAGTGTGAAATGCACGCCGAGTGATTGTACACAATCACACAATACAATCAGCGTGAAGTGCTTGTCAAGACCAATACGTCAAAGTTTAATTCACTAACAGAATGAATTAGAGCAAAATTAAATATTCTCTTCTCCAAGAAACACAGCACCCATAGAAAACCTTTTTTTTTCTGAAGGCTAAACATTGAAACCAGAATGCATTAAGGAATTTTTGTGAATAGAATTGCAGCTTGGGTGCTGCTGAGTGCTGAGAGTTTTCCTTGATGGCTCTGATTGAAGAGGGAACCATCCTGAAGCACTTTGCCTATCTTTACTGTTCTATAAAAGCAACTGTTTAATTGGACCAGTCTCCAGTGGGACTTGTGATTATGCTTTGTTCTGGTGGAGATCTCTCCATGCCTGGAGAAGGGCAGTGGCTTTGCCAGTTATTCTAAAGGCACTTGTCCTTCTCATTCAGAAGCAATAAATAACCACACAGTACCTTCTTTGAGGTTTCCAAGTGGCTGTCCCAGTGAAAGTGGGTATGTGTTTAAAATACAGATGTAAACACTTTAAACTCCTTTTTTGACACTTGTACTTCAAAGTGTTCATAGGTTCTGTCTGCTAGTTTTGTTTTTCTTCTGGCACTTTCAATTCTGGAAGATTGTGCTTTTGTAATAGAATTGATTAGTCTCAAGTAGGGCACAAGTAGTGGCAAGTGTTCAGCAGGTGCTGAAGCTATTTTGTCTGTTGGGCAAAGGGAACAGTCTTGATTACCTGACTCCATATTCTTTGAAATGGTCAAATGCTACTCCTGTAGCTTATTTTTTTACAATAAAATTATGCATTAATAGAAAGGGCAAAGAAATGTTACAGCACCTGTTTCTTGAATATTTTAGTTCTGGAAATGCATTGTTTGATCTAAAGTTTATGAAATGTAAAATTCCAAACCAAAGGCCAAGTCTCAGCCATTGATTACATAGGTGTTGTGAACAAGGAAATGCTGACCCAAGCTCAGCTGTACAGCAGCCTTGACAAGATAGTGTGATGTTTTTAGGAAAAGCAGAGTGTAATCAAGCAGATGAGCAGAACTGTGTGCTGGGTCCTCAGTAATGATCAGTGTCCTAGGACCCCCCTAAAATTGTTTCCATCACCACCTTCCCATTTGCTGGGGTAAGAGTAAAATACAGTGGGATTTATGAAAAGTGAGCGATGCTTAATCTCTTGGGAGAGTCTGTACACATCCCTTGCACTTCTTTTAGCTTCATGGATACACATGTACACAGGATGTGTAGTTATCGTACTGTTCTATACTACATCTACTTTTACAGCAGCTTAATGCTCTTAATGTTTTTCAGTTTGCATATTTAAATCCTGATCAGTGTAAATGCATGCTCTCCCTCTCTAGCTCATAAATTCAAAGGTATGGATGTCTCCAGACAAACATAAGAATACTCCCTGCAAGAAGTATGTACAAGGAAGGCCTGCATGTAAAATTTTCCTCTTTTTTTTTTGTTGGTATGGCTAACACTGAAGATGAATGGTAACTGCATTTTTGAAAGGAGATCTATCTGAACCAAAGGTCTGTTTTGGCCAAGCGCCTTTTTTTCAGGTCAAAAGATTAGTGTTGAATCAAATTAGGCAATTCCTCACTGTAGTGTGACAGCTCTAATACTCTTTCCCTTATGAAATTAGCATCAAATTGCGGTTGCAATGTGTCATATTTTCCAATTATTTTCTGGGGAAAATTTCTTGTATATTGGATTGTGATTGTTTTGCCACTATGCTGTGAGGACTTTTGTATTGAAAAGATATAGGTTAGAGTCCAGGGATTTAAACAAGGGCTTCAGTTGTGTTTCAGTAGCATGCAGTTTGGGTTGGGGGGAAGATGTGTCTTCCAGAAGCCTGCTGAGAACCAGTATGGAAAAAATTCTGGGGAAGAGGAGATAGGAAGAAAAGAGAGCTGTGTTAAAGAGAAAAGCAGTCTGTAAACACAGATACTTTCTCTGGGGTTTTGGTGTCTCTTTAAAAAAAAAGTTACTTAATGAGACTTTTGTTCATATTGTAGTTTGGGTTGGTGACATCATTAAATGTAATCAAATATGTAAACTTAAGAATGCTAGGAATGTATTTTGGAATGTGTTCTGATTTCTTTGGAGTATAAACTGTTGCCAACAGCATTTTCTAGGCTGAAGTCACTGGAAATTGATTCCGATACCTTTCTTGCAAATTATGAGTAGCTGTTGTTCATTTTTTCCATAGGCCTTATCTGTAGTAAAGGGTAAACACAATCAGCAGTTTCCCCAAGTGGGAGCCATCGGCAGAAATAGAGACTCTTGTTTGAGACTAGAGTAGGCCTTCAGGTTGGTGGTGACATTTAAGGGCTAGCTTGAGGGGGCTTCCACTGAGCAGCATCAGAGTGAAAGAGGAATATCCTCCAGGCTCCTGCCACTTGGCATGTGATAAAGTCTGGGCACAAGTGAACGTTTTCCTCAGACTTTCAGCATGAGGAGCAGGGCAGGAATCAGTGAATTGAAATAGCCATAGTGGAGCAGATGTCAGGGAAGGGGGAAGGTGTTTAGGGGGAAGGTGTTTAGGGAGCAGAAGAAGAATGAATAGAGGTAAATGCACACACTTGGGGCAGGCAGGGAGAGAGGGAAGAAGGAAAAAAATCATACACACAAAAAAACCACCCAAAAAAACAAAGCAAAAAACCTCCACTAGAACCCAAACTAACCAAAAAGACCTAGAAATCCAAATAGATTGAAGTGTGGGGTCATTGGCATTATGCATCCTTCTTCCGGGTGGTAGGCTTTGTAGCACTGCGGGAGCTCTTTCTATTCTCTTTTTGTCTTCTGGTGGTGGAGTTTTGTCTCACTCCTCTTCCTGCAAGGAATCAACAGCCATCAAAGCTGTTTGAGATCTCAGATGTGCATGCAGCTTTCTCTGAAGTCATAGCGAGCAGGGTGCAGTTGTGGGTTCTATTGAAATTTTAAGTGGTTTGTGAGGGGGTTATTGGAAATGCACTTGTTATTTACATGACAATTGCCCGAGTTCCAGAGACAACTGCAATTTCAGACTGCTAACAATGTAGTTAGCCTTGGCATAGTTTCCACATGAAGCCACAGATGTTTTTAAAGCATTTTGGTACTTTGGGTTATCTTTGCCCTCTCCTGCCTCATAGATGCCACCACATGTGTGGTGGAGCTTCTTTAGGAGACTGGTGAATTCTCTTGCCTCTAGTAATGTTTCTCACATGTGGAGAAAAAGAAAAGGCCACCTACTCTGTAGGGGCGTGGTGCAACACGGTAGTGTATGTTCTGCCTTCAGGATGATTGAAATACTTACCAAATGGGGTAAGATCTTTCTTTTAAGATCTTCCACTTTGCTTTTGCGTCAGTCTGAAAACACTGGGGATCTGGTTACAAAGTGGGTTTTTGGGGGGAGGGGTTGGGTTTTTTTGGTTGATTGGTTGTTTGATTTGTCGTTTGTTTGATGGATTTGTTTGTTTGTGTTTGGGGTTATTTTGTTAGATGCTGAGAAGAACAGTGCAATGTCTTCAAGTGATACTTGATTCTGAAAATAAATAAACAAACCCACAACTGTTCTCCAAGGCTTTCCAGTGTGCTGCATCTTGTGTTTTGCTTTGCAGATTGCAAGAAATGTAGTTATTCTGTCTTGAGCAGTACTGAATCATTGATGCTTAACAATAAGAACCTGTTGTAATTTGACTCCTTTTGGAGAGTGAAGTGTGCTGGCAAGTGTGTCTAAAGAAAACCATATGATTTGGTTTTAAGAGGAGTTTTAAAAAGTGGTATTTGCCTTAATCAGCCCCCCATGACACTTTTCAGACACTTCCATGAACTCAGAACAGTTGCTGTGCTTCATCTACTGTGCAGTAATAAACTGCAGTAGTTTAGTGTCTCTCTGGTGTTCTGAATAGTAACATACCATATTTTGTTTTGATTTTCAGATTTTTTTGATACTGCTTCCCCTAACATGTTAGTCTTGAATAGCAGGAAACTTAACGTTAAGAATCATGCTGTGTTTCCATTGGCTCCTGTACTTTGACCTACCTGAGTTATTTTAGGAATGAATGTGATGTGATTCCCTGTGCCCTGGGTATCAATTTTGCTTTTTTAGTTAGCAAAAGAATACAAGAATGTAAGACTTTTATTATCCTAGAAGAACCAGCTGCATTTTTATTCTTTGTTTTTTTCCCAGCCTGTCATGAACATTGTGTAGTCTAAGCATATTCTCCTGGTTTCTTTTAGTGTATAAGGTACATTCTTAATGAGCAAATGAACTGTTGCTAAACAGTACTTTGAGATGTCTTCTGTCAAAGTTCAAGCTGTTGAAGGGACAGCTGATTTAGAGAAAAACCTTTCCATTTGAAAATTGCCACTAGACACCCAGATGCATTTATGTCTGCTGTGCTATAGCAGTTTCTGAAGTGGTGCTATGTGTGATATGTCCTCACAAATTAACCTTCCCTTAGAATTCCCTTAACAGAAAATGTAAAACAAATTTTCTAGAGTAACCGAATTACTGAAGTAATTGCTGTAAAAATGTCCTACTCCTATCACACTGCACAAAACTAGTGTTTACTGGTTATCTGAGACCCCGATGTGTTTGGGAATGAGTTACGTGAGTGCTTCTGATGGGTTCTGAGTGGGAAAGTATATGTTTACAAAATGCACGTCTTACTAATGTACTTCTTTGTTTGCCATAACTGGAAGCTGAAGGATACATAGTTCTCATTAACATAAAACAACATTCACTTCTGATACAAGAATTAGAAGAAAAACTTGGTTAATGTGACTTCTGTAATTTTACGCGAATTCTGTTTTGCCTTTGACCGATGTTCCTGTCCAAGGAGCCATACACTGGGAACTCTGGATTTCTAATACAAAAGACCTGCTAATGCATTTTAATTGAGAAGGCTGGCTTGGTACCATCTTTCAGCTGCTTCAGATTGGCCACGCCAGCCCCAAGCACCTGTGTCAGGAATTCAGTCTGTGTGGTGTTAAGCGTAGCTGGGAACGAGCAGTGTAGGCTTTGAGTGGAGAAAAAGTATATGCTGTAGAAGTTTGCAATTAGTCATTTGCTGCTGCATTTTTAATAGAAAACATAATTTAGCAATTTTTTTAAAATCAGGTGCTCTGTGGATGTGTATAGTCTTAAATCCTCACTGCAAGTTGGAGCAGAAGTCCAGTTGGCTAAAACAGCTGAAAAAATGGAACAGTGTGGATGTTTGTCCCTGGGAAGATGGAAACCATGGAAACGAGCTGCCCAATTTAACCAATGCTTTGCCTCAGGGTGCAAATGCTAACCAAGGTGAGCCTAAACATATACACTGTCTGCAACATATAATATAACTTCTATCTTATACACTCTAGCCTTCCAGAATTGAGCACTCTTTCCTGGGACAAGTGACTTGCTTGTTGAGAGCTGACCATCAAAATCAATTGTGCTAATGCTATCTTTTCAGAAGAGCAAATAGATGTGTTTTTATTATACTGGGGTTGTAACATTTTCAGAGCAGGTGTTTGTGTTTTGTTAGGTCGTCTAACTCCTGGTGCTTCTAAATATTGTCACATGAAAATTGGATGTCATTGAAAAAGCCCGTTGTTTCTTTGCTTGACTAAAATCTAGTATTCCTTCTGGCATTGGGATTTTTATTTTGTTGGCAGTTACAAAGCGTTGAGAGCTGTTTAAAGAGGGATCTGTTTAAACTACATTAAACTTGTATGTGAGAAACTAAATCATCTATCTGTGGGATGTGCTCAGTATGTGCTGTCTGCATTACTAGGTGTGTGGAGGTTGCAGCTGCAATGCTGCCGTCTTGGAGGAGGTGTCTTTTTGTGCTTGGTATCATGCTTTCTAATATAAAATGTGATTATCAGATCTGCAGAAGCTTTGTAAAGTTCTCTTCAAAGATGACTTCTGATAACTAGGCAAAGTGCAGGGCGTTTTTGCAGGTAAACTGCTCATAATCCTCAAATCATCAGTAATGATACATATTGCATACAATTGCAATAAAGTTTAAATTTCTTGATAGGTGTCAGATCTGCTCTTAGTTTTTTGTTGTTTCTTTTTCTTGCAAGATCACCTGTGCAGGAAAAAACTTGGTTCATTATTAAATTTTACAGCTAACCAGGAAGATAAGTTCTTTCAGCAAATGACCCCTTACAGAAGTATTTTGCTTGTTCATGTTCAGACCAAGCTGGGCAGGCTATAGATAACTCTTCTGGCTTCTGAACACTGGCAGATGTAGTGCCATGTCACTAGAGAAATTTTGCCACAGGAAGATTTCTAGTGAGGATTATATCACCCCCATGGCTTCAGGACCTCACTTTATTAATAGTATTTGTGTATGTTCACAACCAACAAAGTTATGCAAGTGCTCAAAGTTAGTGTCACTTCTGAGAATGAAAAAACTACAAATCTTCTATGCAGTTTACCCCTCCTTCATTCTGACTACTGTGGATCTAAGGAGAGACACTGGGATTGCTTGAGTGCCATATACTTTCTAGTACATGCCGTTGTATATACTTCACGTCTAGCAGTTCTCTGTGCAAAATCCTGTCTGCCATCAGCCATGCTGGTTTCTAGATCTCTCTCTCTGAATGCAAGATGATTGGCAAACTGTCTGAGCTCTTGGGTAATAATAGGATGTGAAATGTCATCATCTCCGGGCTGCTTGGTGGAGAAGGGGGCAAGGCAGACTGCCATGGCTGGGGGTTGGTGAATAGGCACAAGACAGGAATACTGTGAATACTGATGGGTGTATGAATGAGTAAAAGCTGATGCGGCTTTCTAAACCTGTGAAAATGACAGATTCATCGAACAGGCCACACCGGACAGTGTTTACTCGAGCCATTGAGGCGTGCGATCTGCACTGGCAGGACAGCCACTTACAGCACATTATCAGCAGTGACCTATACACCAACTACTGTTACCATGACGACACTGAAAACTTGCTCTTTGACTCTCAGGGGTGGCCCCTCTGGCATGGTAAGTGGCTAAACCGGAAAGATGTTTCCATGACTTGGTGCTTTGTTCATTTTCTATGGCATTATTTTGAGGGGGGAGGTGGTGGGGAGATGGATGAAAAGCCTGGCAAAAAGAACAGAGGCTCCCTTGAAATGCTGGCTCAGAAGTAGTCCTTTAAGTCTCTCTTGCATAGTTTTAAAAACAAAACAAAACAGAAAAAAAATTGAAACAAAGAAGCCCTTTTGAGTAACCTAGCAAAACAGGCCATTGCATTTATGGAGGCATTGCTATTCTTCAATTATTTTTTCTGTTTTAGAACACGTTCCTACAGCCTGCGCGAGGGTGGATGCGTTACGATCTCATGGATACCCACGAGAAGCACTGAGGCTAGCAATAGCTATTGTTAATACCCTAAGGAGGCAGCAGCAGAAACAGCTGGAAATGTTCCGGACTCAGAAGAAAGGTAAATGTGGGGAAGAGGAGGGCAAAGGGCATGCAAGTTTACAGTAACTCCAGGAGGTTTGCATGAGGAAACTGGTTTTGAAACTAAAGTGAAAGAGATGACTTTTAACTCTTCAGTCTGGACAGCGATAGTGTCATATTTTGGATGCCAGAGGTTTTCTGTAAACTGTGTTGTGAGCTGTGCGGGGCTCTTATCAGCCTTCTCCAATATATATGGTATGACAGGGCCTTTATTCTGAGCAGAGGTTTTGGTTATACAATGAAAACCCTGTTTACAGCTTTTCCATTTGGCACATCAGGTGTTCAGGTTTTTTTTCTCGGATCTATAATTTTGCTGAGCTTTATATTTTGAGGTGTAAGCCTTAAGTGGAGGGTAACACGGATGCAAAGTCTGAATTACAAAAATTCATCAAATTTGGCAATGTCTTCCAAGAGAATCTCTTATAATGCTTAAAATTTTAGTTTCTCTGAATAGAAGGGGATTGAGTTTTTGCGTGGGGTTTTTTTTTGGTTGTTTGATTGTCTCGGGGTGGTTTTTTTGTCTTTTTTTGTTTGGTTTTCTTTAACACTTTTTTATAAAATATTTTGTGATATTCCACTGAGCACTGCCACTGGTTTTTTTTGAAGGGATGTTCTCCTTCAGATACAGTGTCTATGGCACATGATCCTTGCAACCCAAAATAGTTCTGCTCTGAACCTTTATAGTTTGAAAAGGCAGTGGAAGAAGGGGGTGGCTTTGTGGTAGAAGAGTGTATGTGGAAAAACTGGAATTACTTTCTCAGCTGCTAGGCTAATCCTTTCATTCAAATTTTATTTTAGATCTTCTCTGTTACTCTAAACTGCGTGTGTCCTCATGCATTGTAGTCAAAAATACCAGTGTGAAATCATACGTGTAAATTTTTCAAGTGTGTGTTCAGGTATTTTCCCAGAAATGAGCATTTAAAAGACAAGATATGTACCTACCTGAAAAAAATTTAGCTGCAGTTCCTGTGTGCCTCTGTATTTTTTTTCCCATGAAACGAAGGAGTAAGGATTTTTTTGAACACTGTTAAGAAGAAAGGTGCCTGTGTCAGTGTGTGTGTGTTCGTACCACTGGCAGGTGTGAGGAGTCTGTTGCAAGTGTGCTGGTTATAATAGTGCTCCTTTTCATTCCCATTTGCTAGTGCAGCGTGTAGACATTCAGTACCTCTGTTAAATTCCTTTCCTTGTGAGCAGTTTCTGTAGCTATCACCCAACATTCTATTATCGTTTAAAAAAAGTGCATGAAATGTGATCCATCCTGCCCTGAAATAAAGTAGTTTGTTGTTTCTGTGTTGTCAGTCACTGCTTTATTTTTTAATCTCATGGGGAATTTTTAAAAGACTCTTTTCATACTGTGGAGTGTGCTGGTCTCTGTAACCAGAGGCAAACTGCAGCTAGAGCCCAGCTTTAGGCTTTCGCTCAGCAAACAAACACCATGTGCTTCTGCTTAGCTTTTATTCATGTGACTGATCCGATATCCATGGATCCACTTTTGTGATTTTAAGTTAAGTGTCTCTGATGAGACAGTTGAAGCGTTTCGTTGGCATGACACAAGAGAAGCTCATAAGTAGGCACAACATGATAAATAGAACAAAGTGAATCAGTAAGAAGTCACCCTAATGAATGCATCTTGGTAATATTCCTTACTTCTGCCTGTTGTCTTTAGTATGTGCTATTTGTTAGAAATGTAGTGATTTACTTGGGTTTTTTCATATTACATACCAATGGATTCTTTAAAAAAATCTCTACCATCCTGACAGTGTGTGTGTTTCATTTTGTAGCCCCACACATTTAAATAGGAGGAAGCAGGACTTAAAACTTTAATGCATATGGTCACTCAGATGTGTAACGCTTTGTGAACAAGAGAGAGTGAAAGGAGGTACAAGTTAATGTGTGACAGGCAGAGAAGAGGAGCAGCCATAATGGCTTGTATACAGTTTTTAAAGGGTAGTCAATAATGCATCTGATCTCTCATAGTTTATTTGTGTCTGTATGTCTAGGAGGAAAAAAGTTGGGTGTGTTAAAGGGGAGTTATTGCCATATGACATGGATTTGGGGAATTGCTAATACCTGTTACCACAATCACACTTCCTCCAATTCATTGCACTTAACGTTTTTTCTGTGTTCGAACCAAGTAATGGGTAGGGGCTACAGAAAAATAATGATGAAGTTATTTGTGGACTAAAATCTTAAAATGACCAAAAATACATTTGATCCTATTAAAGACATTTTTTTCTTGTATATCTCATTTAAATGTTTGATTTTTTTTTAAGTAACTGTCATCCTGAGTTTAGTGCAGAGAGAGAGAACTGCTGGATAAGCTCATAGTTTATGAAATTGGAACATATTTTAGAATATTTTCATTTATTTCAGTTCCCTCAGAACCTAAAAATGTAAAAAGAGTACTGTGTCTTTTTGAGTGAGGAAATAGTTGTAAATATTTTACCAAAATCGTCTTCGTTGTAATTCTTCAAGCAGACATTTTCAGAAGAGTTCTAGTAGTGTCAAGGAAGAGATTTCAAAAGACATTGCCATTGAAATTTTTGACCCATAATACGCTTTGCTAGTGCTCAAAAAGTTTGGCTTCCATTCTTTTTCTTTTCTTATTCCTCATTTACATATTCATTAAGGGCAGTTTATTTACCCTGAAAGATACAATTTTCTCTTTCCATGCAGAAGCTACTGGAAGTACTTTGAATTCTGTACTGAGGGCATTTTAAGCAGTTTTACTTGTGTAATTGTTTTGATGGACTAACATGAGCTCTCTTTCCCTCCTTCCCTTCTCTGTGTTTTTTGCCACAGAACTTCTCCACAGGGGAGTAACCTCAATAACGAATCTTGAAGGCTGGGTGGGACACCCTTTGGACCCCATTGGCACCCTTTTTGGTAGCCTGATGGAAGCCTGCAGGGTGGATGATGACAGCTTCCATGGATTCTCTGATTTCACGGGTAAGATGAAGCAAATGCAGCAGTCTGGTACATTTCTTCAGTTACTGGAGGTATTTTTCTGTCTTGCCTTTTTGAATCAGTTTCAATGTCTCTGTTTCTATAGTGTAACAACTCACACTTGCATACCTTAGGAAGACACAAGGAGGAGAAAACATTTGAACTAAGAAAGCAATTAAAGTTACCAGTTAATAATTCTTGAAGAAAATTCCATATTTCACATTTGAAATAAAACCCTATATGACTTCGTAGCAGCGGTCTTCTCCACATACATTGCACTGTCCTCTTTCTGAGAAATTGCAGGAAATCCCAGGATCACAGAGTTGCTACATTTGAAAGGCTCCTCTGGGGATCATCTAGTCCACCTGGTCTGCTTGTAGCAGGGTCACTAGAGCAGCATATTGCTCAGGTCTGTGTCCATTTGGGTTTTGAATAACTTCAAGAGTGAAGACTGTACAGCCTTCCAGGGCAATCTCCTGCAGTGTTCAACCACCCTCATAGTTAAAAATGTTTTCTTATGCTCAGATGGAATTTCCTGTATTTCAGTTTGTGCCCATTGCCTCTTGTCCTGTCACAGGATACCACTGAGAAGAGTCTGGCACTGTCTTCTTTACATTCTCCCATCAGATATTTATACATTTTGGTAAGATCCTCCTGAGCCCTCTCTTTTCCAGGCTAAATAATCCCTCCTCTCTCACTCTCATTATGTGAGAGGTGCTGCAGTCCCTTAATCATCTTTGGGTTCCCACATTGGATCTCCTACAGCATGCCCATATGCTGGGGAGCCCACAGCTGGACACAGCACTCCAGATGTGGGCTCATTAGTGCTGAGCAGATGGGCAAGATCACCTCCCTCAACCTGCTGGCAACACTCCTAAGTACTGCCCTGGATGTTATTGGATTTCTTAGCTACAGTGTACATAGTACTCCAAAACAATGACAAAACACTTAAAATTGGTAACATACATAGTCTATAAATAGGAGTTGGAAAGAAGTGTTGCTAGATCAATAAAGTGTTGCTTTAGGATAGGGACAGGATATGTACAGCTATTTCAATTTCAGTATTTGCTCCCCAAGATTTTAAATGATGAATTCCTTATTCTCAGTCTCTTTCCACCTTTGGGGTAGCTTCTTAACATCACTAGTGTGGACAGAAACTGGATTCATTACTTTACCTGAAGCTCTCTTATATACACATCCACAATCTTCTTGGGGCTTTGCCTCAAAACTCCTTTTATTCAATTAGATTTTCTTCAATAAACTTCTGCTTTCTTACCCACCAGTTCTGGAAAAACTTCCAATTAAAAAATTTGGAAATCAGATTCTCTGCTGTTACTAAAAAACCAAAATAACCCCATGAAATAAAAACATTGTGTGCTGAAGAGTAACTTCCTTTTGCACATGCACGTGCAGTCTTCCAAGTGCATTCAGCCTTTCCATTTGTTGCAGTTGCCCATCTCCTTACATCTGACAATTACAACTTTTTGTTCCCAAATTAGACTGTAAAATGATACAAACTGGATACAATGTTGTTATATGTTGTATCTATGAAGTGCCAGATGAATTGGTAGCACTTTTTAAAGCAGTTTATGGCTTGGCCTGTGTGGAATTTGCTTGTAATTGTTACTAAAAGTAGGACTTCTAATGTTAACAATATGCATTTTTATCATAAGCACAAGTGTGACAAATTAAAAGCCTGAAAAGAGTGCTAGCAAACAGAGCATATATTAAAAGTGTGGAGTTCTGGGGCCTATTGTATTTGCACAATTCTAATATCTTGAACTGACATCTACGTAGGTGTAAAAGCATTTTTCCCTTCCTCTTGCGCTTCAGGGCTTTAAGGAAATACAGAAATGGGTAGGGAAAGAAATTGAATGGATCTTGCAGTTTTGGCCTTATTAGCAAAGCTGAGGAACTGCCTTTTTTAAAATTGTGCAGTTTAAAAATAAAAACTTTTGTTTTTACTTGAGTGGGTTATTTTAAACCAAATTCTTTTTATGTATTTCTGCTATATGGTATCAGATGACGTATTTTAGATTGGAGTGTTGTATTTTGAGACTAGCTAATAGTTTAAATAATTGAAAAAAAAATTAATACTAACAGTGGAAGCTTTTGTGTATGTGGCATTATAGGCAGATTATGGGTTCAAATGGTTTGCTGATGTGTTTTCCTTTCTGTGTCACCCCTTACAGAGAACCTGGGGCAATGCAAATCTCTGGAGTACCAGCACCTACCTGCACACAAGTTCTTAGAGGAAGGGGAATCTTACTTAACGCTGGCTGTGGAAGTAGCATTGATAGGGCTGGGACAGCAGCGAATAATGCCAGATGGCTTGTATGCACAAGAGAAGGTTTGTCGAAATGAGGAGCAGCTCATTTCTAAGCTACAGGAAATTGAATTGGATGATACTCTGGTGAAGATTTTTCGAAAACAAGCAGTCTTCCTATTAGAAGGTAGCTGAATATAGATGCTAAGTGCTTCTCTAAACTGTCTCCACTTACACAAGCACACAGAACTACTGCTCCTGTAGAAACTGCCTTACATGCTTCAGATGGTTTTTTTGCTTAGAACTCCATGAAAGTTTTTATCAAGTCTCTTATGAAAATTGACATACTTTAGATACCACATGACTGTAGAGATAAGGCATATACTGATGTACAAACCTTTTGTTTTAATTTTGAATACACTTCATTCTTTACATTTGTTGTATGTCATAATCTCAATAACCTGATTATACACTCAAGACTAACTATTGTGTAATACACACATCAGTTATCAACAGTTCCCAGATATCAAAATTCTAAGTTGTCCTTGTATTCTGCAAAAGGAACTATACTGGCAGCTTTATAAATGCGTGAAGATTTTGACCACTGTGCCCATGTGAATTGCTCAGAAAATTCACATATAATTGCTGAGGCAGAAATGCAACATTTTATTTGTAAAAATAGAGAAAACTACTTACCTTTGAAGTCTATGTCATAGGTGGAAATTAAAATATTTGGTCAAATGTTGTGTCTTCAGGTCTGGTCTTGTGCCTAAGTTATTATGATGAAACAATTTTTTTTATTTTTTTTTAATTAGACAGTGTTGAAATAAAATCTGTACAAGTGCGTACCTTTGCCTTAACTTTTAAAAAGGCTTAACATGTAGCACTTATGCGTTATGTTCAGAGAATAATGTCATGGGTTCCAAGGTTGTCTTTCTGGTTTTTGTTCTTGCTGAATGGAAGAAAAAACTTCTGGGGAACAAATAAACCAAAGGCATAGTCCAGGTTTTGAGTGCATGCACAAGGCTTGAAGGGAGTGTGGTACTGCACTAGGTAAGCTGTGAAATTGTTACACAGCAGTCAGGTTTTGCTCTATTTTTGTGACACATTCGTCTTCTCTGTCTTTTATGGAAGAGGTACAATATATTGCTTAGGATTCTCTGCTTAAAGTTAGTGTTTTTTGCCTATATTTGAAACTGCAGAGAAGCTGCAACACAGGGAAAGTTTCCATCATGGTGTGTCTGTACTGCTGCTTTATGACCTTTGCACAAAAAAAGCTACTGTCTAGATCTAGCTATTAGCATGCAGGATTCCTCTGCCTTAAAAAATCAGTTTGCTGCATCTGTTTACTAGTAAGGATGCTTTATGAGGAAAAGGCAGGATTTCTCTGACATACTCTCTGATAATTTAGTTTACTACTTTGATCACTGAAATTCTTTTAATGTTTTCTTAGAGTAGTAAAGAATTGATCATGGCAGGAAGTCTGCTAATAAAACTGTCAAAAAATTGCCATTGTGAGCAATGTGCAGCAGTTGTCTTGCATTAGTGTGTGTGTGTGATGAGAGATCTGGCTTTCCCTGCAGTAGTTTCAGTTTACTCCACGTTAGGCAGAAACTGCAAGTTTACATGGAGGAAAAGCTGTCCAGTGATTTAAGATGCTAATCATACCAATTGTAAATTTTGTGGATACAATAAAGAGACTTAATCCAATGTTTAGCTGATTTCTGTGCTGTTAATGCAGATTTATGCATGCTCTGTGTAGCTACCATTTGAGCATGTGGGAAAGCACAATATAAGGCTGTTTTGCAAGGACTGCTCTGATTTTTTGCTTGACTGCTAAGTCAATGGCAGAATGTATTTTCATATAAATGCTTTGTCATGTATTCTTTGTGTCCTGACTGAGTTTCTGACTGGACCACCAACTGGCAAATATACAAACAAATGGCTTCTTTTATTCAAGCAGTGCCAGCTAGATTTGAATGGCTTTCAACTTCATTTCAAATAGTTATGAGACACACTGTCACCTACTAAATCTTCATTGACATTTCCTTTGCAATCAGCCCTGGTCTTTAGAAATGCCCACCTATGGAGTTCAGAATTTTTTCATGCCTAGTGATTTCTAACCTTGCATGTTGTGCTAAGGCAGCAGTCAGAAATGTTGCTGAAACAGAAGTGAACTCAGCCAACCAGCCGTCCGTCCATCCATCCATCCATCCATCCATCCATCCACCCATCCTTTTATGTGGGATGGGTTGGAGTCGTAGTAGAAGTAGTAGTAGCTTCTGGGACTGCTGGTTGCTATCTGTGCAATAATTGTCCAGTAATATTTAATGCAAGATTTTTATTCTGTATCTTGCAGCATTTAGTGCTTGAACCTCTTGTCACTGAAGTCAGAAAACTGTTAGACACAATTTTCCTGTTAACAGGAATAACAGTCTTAAGTATGCAGGAAAAATGTAGGAATAGGATTCATACGCACTGTGAACATTTGAAACTCAGCAGTAAATAGTTCCGTTTAACATTGTTGTTGTCTATCATGATGCTGCTGTTACCAAGTTGAAATTGACACCTTACTGAGAGAGAAAAATCCATTGCCTCAATAATAGGGATAGTTTTCACATAAATAAAATAGATTTTTTAAAGTCATGTGGATATACTGGATTAACAGCCAGCTTTGGTGCACAGTCTGACCTTCATCATCATAGAATTGTTCAGGTTGGAAAAGACTAAGGATCACTGAGTCCAGCCATTAAGCCAACCACCATTGTGTTCACCACTAAACCAAGTCCCTAAGTGATACATCCACTCTTAATTTGAACACTTTCAATGACAGTGATTCCACCACTGCCCTGGGCAGCCAATTCCAATGCCTGAACACCCTTTCAGTTAAGAAATTTTTCCTAATATCCACTCTAAACCTTGCCTGGCACAATCTGAAGCCATTTCCTTTCATCCTGTCTCTGGCTGGCTGACGCTTTTCAGGCGGGTGTAGGAAGTGCTAAGGTCTCCTCTGAGCCTCCTTTTCTCCAGTCTAAACACCCCCAGCTCCCTCAGCTGCTCCTCACAGGATTTGTGCTCCAGACCCTTCCCTAGCTCTATTGCCCTTCTCTGGACTCACTGCAGCACCTCAGTGTCTTTCTTGCACTGAGGGGCCCAGAACTGGACACAGCACTCCAGGTGTGGCCTCACCAGTGCCCAGCACAGGGGGACAATCCCTGCCCTGTTCCTGCTGGATGTCACTGGCCTTCTTGGCCACCTAGGCACACCCTGGCTCATGTCACCAGCACCCTGAGATCCTTTTCCACTGAGCAGCTTTCCAGTTACTCTGTCCCCAGCCTGTGGAGCTGCATGGGGTTGTTGTTGCCCGAAGGCGGGACCTAGGACTTGAGTCATGACCACATCCAGACCAAAAGGTTATTGACATGCTGATGTAAGGTGAGACATTTGAGGGATCAGGTGCTGCTGTGGTGATTGGTCATGTAATTTCAATTAAAGATACGTATTTTTCTATGGCCATCACTCTTTTTTTCCTGGTGAATTTATGATAAAGCAGTGGCACACCGACAGGGTGCATGGGTATTAATGTGTATAATGTAACTGTGGAGGCAGAGCTAGGGTTATGTACTTTTGCATACCAAGCTTGCTGAACAAGCCTCATGAAGTAACTATGCTGTCATTTGTTTAAGCACTGAGAGTGTGCTTGGTATTATACAATTTGCAGTCTGTCTTGTTTCCCTAAATAGTACATGGTATTTCATATAACTGTAACACATGTGATGTGTTATCTGTTTCGCTGAAAATAATGTAAATTCAACTTTTGCACAGCAGGCTGTCTTTGAATACCACTTCTAGCTGGAGGTGTACTGAATGCTTTTAAAGGTTCAGAAGTTGGGGTTTAGCAGTTTGTAAAGACTGACGTTCTGTTTCCTTTTCCTGCAGGTGGACCATATAGTGGCTTAGGTGAAGTCATCCATCGAGAGAGTGTTCCAATGCACACATTTGCCAAGTATCTCTTCACCTCTCTCCTACCTCATGATGCTGAATTGGCATACAAAACTGCACTGAGAGCCATGCGGTACGTACTCACGAGTTGTCTAAAAAGAGCACCAGTAGTGGATGTGGAAAGGGGGAAAAGATTTGGTAATCAAGACCTCTTCTTCTAAAGTATGCATTCTTCCATTCAGGGAGTCAAGGAGGTACTGTTTTGGTTCTGTCATCTATAAAAGTAAATGGTATCTGTAGTAACTATATTATGATAATTTATAAATGGCCAATTAGTGTTTATTTAGACTCATAAAACAGGATTTTCTACTTCAAATACTTCTAGAATCCCACACCCAGGGCACAAGATTTTGTGTTGCAAAGCCACTTTAGCACATGCACTCTCCCACCCATGTGGTTGTATGTGTATGGTGATATTGGTAATGAAATAAGGAAAGGGGTGTTTCACCATAAGTCTCAGGATTGTTTGCTGCTTAGTCTGCTCAGCAGGACAAATTGTTTCACTCACCTTCTTTATGAATTGACTCTCAACAATAGATTTGAGTAGTGTGGTCAGAGCCTGTACATTTTTTTAGTGCTTCGTAACATCTTAGCCTCTTCTGGTGAATGTTAGGATCTAAATGGAGTATGTCCATGGATAACAAAATGTCTAGTTTGCATCCCATTTGTCTTCAGTAATCAGGAAAAAGATGCTTCTCAGACAGTGTTCAGTGTGTGCTGTCTGTGTGTCAGGGGAGGTCAGATTGGTAATGATATCTAAGAAAAAACTTCTGAGTGAGTTTTCAAGGACTTAAATGATCAGTGATAAAACTGTTGTCCACATAGAATGCAGGGAAGAAAATTGTCCCATCTGAATTGTCTGCTCACTATCAAGAACCTAGTAGTTGATGGTTGACAAAGAATAGACACAGCTGAATACTAAGAGCAGTCAAGTCTTACATTATAAAAAAGAAAAAAAATTGAGTTTTCCTGGTCATTATCACCAAGCATGATTGCTCAGTGATTGAAGGACATCCTGTCACATGGAGAGTGTTTGGCTTACTCGAACAGGTTGTGTCTGTGTGGTTTGGAAGTGTTTATACTGAAGCTACTCTCTCCAAAAACCTAAATAGGGAGAAAATAATTCCTGTGTTCAAAGGACTAAATGGGAGGCCCTGCATAAGAGCAAAATATAGCTGTCATTTTACGCCAAAGGTCTGCTTGCCCTGTTACATATTTTCCTGCTGCCAAGGGAGTCTAGTATTGGATGTTAGGGGAAGAGTCTAAAAATTGTGAAGAGTGACCTTGCATGCTTGCTGGTTACAATTAGCATTTTAGGAAACAGATCGAGAAGATAAAAGAAGACATTACTGATGAACTATTGAGAACATTTAAATGTATGATCGGAAAGCTACCTGAGCACTTAAGTTTGCTAGTTGTCTTTTATCTCAAGCTAAGTACATCAATAACTGATTATCTCAGAACAGGAAGATAGTACAAAATTTTGTATGTGGGGCTTTTTTGGTTGGTTGTGGTTTGGATTGGTTGGTTGGTTGGTTTGGTTGTGTTTGGTTTTTTTTTTTAAGGAAAAACGTTAATTATTTTATAAAACATATTTATGTCTTGTATTTACTTTCAGTTACTACCTTATTTCTCAAGAGGTAGTTTGTATGGATTTTTGCTCCTTCAACTAAACTATTGAAATGATCCTCCAAGGCTGGAGTAGTCATCCATCAGCAGCTTTCTTGACTGCCTCTGAACATGGAATCAATATGCAGTTTTGTTCGAACAAGGATTAGCCCAGAAACCAGTCATAACTGAAAACTTCTTTTTGGAAGTTCCCTTTCTCAACTAGAAAAAGAAGCAAGACACTGAAAGATCCAAATGATGAAATCTTGAGTTAGTCTTGGGTCGCTCCAGCCCTCATTTGCTATAAAGCTGTCATCTCAACCAAAGAAATTACTTGCTAAATAGACCAGCATAAGAAAGAATTGTCTTTTTGTTTCTATCTGGTAAAGTCACAGGAGATGTCAGTGCAGTCAGGGCTGTTTTCCCTCCATTTTTTCATCGCTTTATAAGACAGATGAAGGTTCAGCCCTGGACAGTAATCATTCTTTTTGTAGTTTGATATTTAGTACTCCTCAGAAATGTGAACTGCTGTCTTGAACAGCAGAAGTGATGATGGCAGATTTAGACACTTTCTGTTCCATGTCTGTCTGCATTCTTTTGCACTTCTTAAATTTTCCTGAAGAAGGATGATTATTTTTTCCATTCACACCAAAATGTTATTCAGTGAATAAAGGACTCTCAATACAAACAAAATGAAAAAAGTAATGTGGTACTGCCTTGAGGGGACAAGAATAAAGCAAACATGAAGATTGAATGTCTCTCTCATGGCTGAAAGATTGAATAGGTCAGAAGATGAAAACTTGAACATCTTGTCTTCCGTGGGAGGGAGGAAGGGGCTGTGGCAAGAACAGAAATCCCATGAGAAAGTTAATAAAGGTGCTGTATGGAAAACACTACAGCTGCTCATGCTTTTAGAAGTGAAGCTTCTTTTCTCACATCAGCATTTATTAAAGAAGTTAATTTCCCAAAATCCCAGCTAGTTGCTCTTCAGATAGAAGTGTGTCAGTCAGCATACAAGTGTAAGTCTCCATTCAAGTCCACATGGGTCAATTACAGGCAGCTCAGGAGTATTTAATCTCTCTGTATTCAAAAACACCTGTTGCTGTGTAATTTTTTGAGTCCTATTTTAGTGTATGGAACACTTAATATGAAATAAATGGGAACTGAGACCACAAAGCTTTTCATGTATGCACCTCAGGTCTGCAAGGACAGGGTTGTGCAGTCCTTGATGGTCACTTCTACCTACAAGTTTCTGCTTGCAGCACTGAAGTAGGCTTGGAGCATAGGCTTGGAGAATGTGGATCTGCAGTGACCTAGTTGACTGCTCACTTGGAATCTGAACTTGAATACTTGGCTTAGTTTGCCTTGATCCCTTGTTAAGCCTGAATTTCAGCCAGGCTTTGGGAGCCAGACTTTAATGGTGATGTTTAATCACAAGGTAGCTTTGCTAAAACCTAACTAAATAATTGATGTTTCAAAGGGGAAAAAATAGTTAAGAATGCCAAATCTACTTGTGCTTTTCTGGTGTTCCCTAACCTTGCCAAAATTGTGTGAAAGCCACCAATTCACAACAGTATTTCTTTTCACAGCAAAAGAGCACAGAAGCTGGCAGTGAAATTTGAAGTGACAAAAGATTTCTCCAAAACAGCCTTTCTTTCATGCTTTTTGTCTATTTACTGTTACTCATAACCTAATAATCCCTTTCTTCATTTAATAGTTAAGATCTTTCTGTTCATTGAAGCTATCTTATAATGCACCTCTGCAGCCTCAGTTTATGCATGGAAAAAATCAGCTTTAGAATATGTTTATAAAGAGATATCTTAGTGCTGCTAGGGAATAGATTTGACTTGATACAAGAGGGCTTTTTCATATTTTTATGCACTGAAGTGTATGTGATAGTTATTTGGATGGTGCGTTGTATTTTTATGTGCCTACTAGATACCTTCCCATATATTCAAAGTTACCTTTCTCAGTGAATTCTTAAATATATTACTGTACTATATTATTATTATACTAATATACCATATGCTTCAGGAATCCAAAAAAAAAACCCTGATGGAACTTAAATCCATCTTAATGCAAAAAAACCCCAAAACCAGTTGCTCCACAGCTGCTTACAGAACTTAGGTATTTATTTAAGTATAAGAAATTGTAGCTTACATTTAAATGGGCTTATTCTGTAAGAAATAGTCTATCATGAAAACCACAATGCATTGGATTTTCAATGTTCACTATTTGCAGTTTTGTTGACAAAAGAGTTGCAACTTCCTTGATCCTCACAGATCACTTCCTTCTAGAAAATCATGTGCATATGAACGCTGGTAGAAACAGACCTCATATACTAAGAGACATCAAGAAGCTAAGCACTGGAAAAGCTTTTCTTCTGGACATTACCTTATTGCTATTTCTTTAACCATTCATATGCTGAAACTATGCTTAAGTGTATTGAAATAAAAGCCTATTTTTGTTCACTTCTGTTTTTTGTACTGATATTTATAGAGTAGCTGGTGTACTTTCTGTAGCTAGTATATTGCAAGGGCAATAATGTTAAGTCTTCGCTCTGGACTGACATTTGGATTGTAGTAGTCAACAACACATTAATTTGAATTTTTTAAGTATGAATGCTCCTTGTTGGATAAGACTTGTTGATTGATGAATACTTGATGGGAAAATGGAGTCTGAAAATAATTTTAAAGGAAACTTCTCTGTCACTGCTATTTGGGACCCTAACATTGGATTATGATACATTATAAAATATTGGTAGGTTAAAAATGCCTATGGATATTGGAAAGTTTGGCAAATTGACTTTTGAGATTCCTCAAGAAGAGAAATGGTTTTCCAGTATTTTTTTTCTGAAACTGAAAAAGCATATTTCATAGAGAATACCAAGTATTCTTGCAGCTTTAGTTTAGTTTGTGAGCAACCAAATGTAATAGTGGTTTAATGAAAGAGAGTTCCTTTCTTATTTCAGGTTGCTGGTACTGGAATCCACAGCTCCTTCAGGAGACCTGTCCCGCCCTCACCACATTGCATCCGTTGTTCCAAACCGGTATCCCCGCTGGTTCACCCTGAGTCATATCGAATCCCAGCAGTGTGAGCTGGCCTCAACCATGCTAACAGCAGCCAAAGGTACATTGCTCTCAGTTTTGTACTCTACTGAAAGCGTGCTTTTGATGTTGCATGGGTAAACAGATCATAAAACTTACATTTAAGGAGTCCAGATCACAGTCTGGCAGTAGTTTGAAAAGGGTACAACAAACTGAACTGACTTAAATCTGTCATGTAATTTTCTAGCAAAGTAGTTAATTAAGTTAGCTGGTAGCTAGATGAGCTTGGTATGAGGCTGATGGGACAGCATTTTTTTCTCCTGACATATGACATTGACTGTGAGACTCCAAAGTGGACAAGTCAGTTCTAAAATTCACAGATCAGAGTGTCTTTTGGCCCTACACTGCACTAACGCCTTCAGACAGAGGAGTTCGTGCTCTCTTATATCTTTCATTCATGTGCAATTTAATTATAGAAGGTTTCTGAAAACAGAGCACATGTAATTGAAACATCATACTATTGCATAGCAATGTCAGGCTCAGTTACAATGGATCTGGTTTTCTGGGTGTTTTGGGAGCTTGTTCCATTTTGGTGATTCTGTTTACACCTTGCAGGTGATGTTCGGAGACTGGAAACAGTGTTAGAATCCATCCAGAAAAATATCCACTCCTCCTCACACATTTTCAAACTTGCCCAGGATGCATTTAAAATAGCAACACTCATGGACAGCTTGCCAGACATAACTCTTCTGAAAGTTTCTCTGGAGTTGGGCCTTCAGGTATTTCCCTCATTTGTTGTTATTACAATGAAGAAAGAAATTTGATGCAGTGTTGGTGCACGTGGCTTTTAAGCACAGGAAAGGATACTGTCTTTGGGCTCTGTCTGGACTTGGTTTTAAGTTCTGTTTTCTAGTACAAGGTTTAATGTACTGGTAAACACAGACCAAGAATCTGCACAGCCCCTTTGTGCCATTCAGGTAGAAGGCAGAGCTGGCATTTGCTGACTGCACTCTTCTATTCAGGGGTGAGAGAGGACCAGTGTGGTGGGTTCAGGATTATATGTAAGACTGGGTAGAAAGTAAAATTACTCTGCTTGACAGAAGTGCACTGTATTTTCTGCATGGTCTTCAGGGGTTTCCTCCTTTCCTTTCTCTTCCTTTCCCCTAAATGAGAACTGGTACATGCTTGTTGAAAGCCGAGGTCAAACCATAATGACTGGTTGCTAAGGCAGAGCATGTGGACAACAGCCCTCTCACTTCTGTCAATCCTATACTCCACAAGCTGTGGTGTAGTCAGATGCATCTCATTATGTTTGAGGTGTAAAAGTACTGCAGATCAGTTTTCAGGCTCTGAGAAGAGACCTTGCAAGCTAAAACGAGACAGCCAAGTAGTAATATTACCTGACACTTTTGAATCTTAGAGTTTATGCAGTTCATTCAACAAAAATAAGTATCTCCATGCCTCTTCAGGGAATTCTGAAAAAAACATGCAAAGATCAGAAAACCATTTATTACTTTGCTTCAGTAAATAAAGCTCCAAAGAATTCTGGGGAAAGGATATTTTCCCAATTGTTTCTCATGCTGAAGAAAGATACTAAAATCTTTAATAAAAAATCTGAGGGTTTTGTATGCTTTGTTAGGCTTTCATATTTCCATGGTCACTGTGGAAATCTGTTTTGTTTGCCTTAAATGTTTATGTGAGAGAGGGAAAAATCCTTAAAATTGACCTGTGTGTTACCTCAGGCTTTCACCAAGTATCATTCTATGGAAACAGCACTCTTTGGATATTAGTGTATTCATGGATACTCTTTTGTGGTCGACAGTGTTATCAGAATGTCTTCCGTGAGGTCTAGTGAAAGTAATGTCACAAACCAAACAAAATGGAACTGTTGTAGAATTTGCCCACTGCTCTGTTCCAGGCTTACCAAAGGTGTTTTAAGAATCTTAAAGATCTGTTTTCCAGAAGGAAGATGCAATTCTGGTGGTAATTCCCAGCTGTGTAGTTTCTTACAGTAACGCTTTTCCTGCAAGAAACAATGTCAGCACTGTCTCTAGTGGCCTATAGATGATTCCCCCTTCTTTTTTCCTCAACTTAATTGTAATTGGGTTGTCTGTATTCACTATCTTGTACCTGACTACTTACACAATTATTTGCCCTGGGATATCACACAATGCTTTACTGATACATTTGTGCATAGAGGGAGGAGATGTTATGTAATTTAATTTCAATAATTGATTGTTGGTTTTTCTTGTTTGGGAGAAGGCTTTTTTATGGAATAGGGCTTTTTTCTTGGTCCCAGATAAAACAGTCTCTGTCCTCTATCCTTGAAGAATCTACAGTTGGAATTACTCTCTGCATGCTCTTCAAAAATATCTGAACAGTGTTTTTTAAATTGTTTGACATATCAGCTGAAAAGAAAAAATTGAGTGGAGAGGGCAAAAGGCTGCCGTTTTTAACTCCAGTGTGTTTGAGTACCTGAAAATTCCTATCTGATTGTTTATAGCCTTGGTTTTCAATCTAATTTTTATTTTGTTTGTGTACTTTTAACAGGTGATGCGGATGACGCTGTCAACATTGAATTGGCGACGGCGGGAAATGGTGAGGTGGTTGGTAACATGTGCAACAGAAGTAGGTATGTTCTGAAATGTCTCTTGTCAGCTACTCTTATGGGGCTTGATCTTCCTTGTCAACACCCAATTTCTGCAAATGCCTCCCACTTCATGTTCATCTCTAAAATTCCTTTGGTGAGAACACATTATGGCAGTGATTAGTGGGTGTTTTTAGGCACAAAGCAAATGAGACAATAGTTGAGTAATGCAATGTTACTTCTTTCCCCCATAAGGTGTAGGTGTGCATAACCTATGGGAAGTACCCATATACAAATACTCAATACCCAAAATACTCAATACAACAGTGGGAGAACAGTGCTCTCTCAAGTAGCATGTTTGGATCATTTTTGGGCTTTGCCATAGACTTCCTGCATGTCTTCATGAGGCATCCCATAAATCTTCTGTGTTAAGGTTTGTCGTCTTCAAAATGAGGATACAGGGTCTGAAAATGAAGATGAGTGCATTAAAAGCCATATAGCTGTTAAAAAAAAATCAAAAATCAGCAGCAATGCTAATGGGAACAATCTAAGTACTTATGATAATGGAGCCATTTTAATTGTCAGTAAAGGTTTTTCTGGAGAACATGTTCTTCTGTTTTATTTTTTTCTTCTTCGTTTATCTGAGTTGGATTGCATTGCACAGATGCTTCTTGAGTTTCAGAACTTCAGAGGATTGCTGCTGCTTATTCTCTGTATTTATTCTTTGCTTTATGCTTAGCTGGCCATATTTTGTTGTCAGTAGCATGGGGAAATAGAGCTTGCCTTTGTATGCCCTCAGCCAGAAAGTGGTTTGTGTCTGCAAATTTTCATACAATGCTGTTGTTTTATTGCTTTTATATCTTTGCTAAGATAATTTTTGCTGAGGTTATCTCACAGATATTAGTGCCTGAATATTATTTTGTGCAGTTGTATCTCAGCAAATAAAATACTGGGTTTAAAATTGCTTTAAATTGGTTTACATGTTCTAATAGAAGTGTCCCATAAAGAACCTATAATGTCGTGCAGAATACTCTTGAGACTTAATCAACACAGTAAAGAATCAATATGGTAATGCTGGGAATCTGTTTATTTAAATGAAGATACTGTATTCTCTGGCTATGCTAGTTTGCTGCAGATGGGTGAAGGGGTGCACAGGAAGCATCAGAGTCCTGCAGAGAAAATTAAGACCTCTGTGTGTGGTTTAGGTGGGCTCACAAATGTGCGTAATCTGCCTCTAGCAATAAGGCACTCCAGTTAACTCTAGGTTCAATTTATGGAACCCATCAGTCAGTGTTTCCTCCACCTGCCAAACACACTGGTAATACAGTGGCACTGAGAAATACAATATCCAGTAGTTCATATTGCTCATTGTGTTTCCCTAGTAAGGATCTCGATGATCATGTACTTAAGAATTTGATTGCTTTAAGGTATGCTTAATAAGTTTGGCTAAGGAATGCCATGGTGTTCTCTTAAGACAGCCATTTTGCCTACTTCTCATATGGGCTGTGCCTTGAGATTTACAGTGAGAAAAGAGGTTGCAATTGCCCTGGTGTACAGAGTGAGGGCTGCTTTTGAGTGAGATGATGAGACAAAATGAGCCAGAATGTTTTACCCAAATTGTCTTAAGTAAAAGAGCTCAGCTGTCACAACAGGAGATGAAAGCTTATCTTGCAGGCTATTTTTGTTATTTTCTGGGTTTATGTGATTGCTGCAGAGTTTGCACAGTAGTCTTGGTTTTACTATTCTTTTCTAGCCATGCTGTCTGTGAGCCCTTCTTGCTGGGATTACTGGTAACCTCTCAGACTTCATGGGAAGTATAATCTCCTGCTGAACATCTCTATCTGCGGGGTTTTATCAGTTGTGGCTAATCCTTTCTTTCTCTCCCCAGGTGTTTATGCACTGGATAGTATAATGCAAAACTGGTTTACACTTTTCACTCCAACAGAAGCCACTAGTATTGTTGCTACAACAGTGATGTCCAACAGCACCATCGTCCGTCTGCATCTGGACTGCCATCAGCAGGAGAAGCTGGCCGGCAGTGCTAGGACGCTTGCTCTACAGTGTGCCATGAAGGATCCTCAAAACTGTGCCCTTTCTGCACTGACCCTATGTGAAAAGGATCACATAGCTTTTGAGACCGCTTACCAAATCGTTCTAGATGCTGCTACAGCTGGCATGAGCTACTCGCAGCTTTTTACCATAGCACGATACATGGAGCACCGTGGTTACCCCATGCGGGCCTACAAGCTGGCCACTTTGGCCATGTCACATCTCAACCTGAGTTACAATCAGGACACACACCCTGCCATTAATGACGTTCTCTGGGCATGTGCGCTCAGCCACTCCCTTGGGAAAAATGAGCTAGCAGCTATAATACCTCTGGTGGTCAAAAGTGTCAAGTGTGCAACAGTACTGTCGGACATTCTGCGTAGGTGTACTTTGACCACTCCTGGCATGGTGGGACTTCATGGAAGGAGGAACTCTGGTAAGCTGATGTCACTGGACAAAGCCCCTTTACGGCAACTCTTGGATGCCACGATCGGAGCCTACATTAATACGACTCATTCGCGTCTCACTCACATCAGCCCGCGACACTATAGTGAGTTTATAGAGTTCCTCAGCAAGGCACGAGAGACCTTCCTAATGGCTCATGATGGTCACATCCAGTTTACACAGTTTATTGACAACTTAAAACAAATCTACAAAGGCAAAAAGAAACTGATGATGCTGGTTCGTGAACGGTTTGGTTGATGAAAATGTGTGAATGGGGATCTGGGGGGGAGGGGTGGTTTATTTTTACTTGAGCCTGCCTTTGTATCCTTTTTAACTTAAAGAAACAGAGCCACACCGGTATTATATGTGTATAGTTATATTGAGTTTGCAAACTAAACTGTCATGTTGTGAAAGTTTGTGTGTTTAATTTTCTTTTCTTTTTTCTGTTTTGTATGAGAGAGAGGTTAAAAAAGGTTTGGTTTACACTGAGTATATGTTGTCAAGTGGCAAAAGCCCACATCGCTCTCCTGTTCTTTCTGTATACGTTCACAGCCTCAAAAACAAACATATATTGCAATGGCTTTAAAAACCAAACAAAACACCTCCATCCTGTGATAAGTACCTCGAATGGATTCAGCTTTACTCCTTTGTAACTCATCCTTACATTTCAGCATATTTAAACAAACCAACAAATGAAATACTAATAGTTAAAAGGCTGACCACGTGGCTTTGCAGTGCTGTTCATCCAGAAGCATGGCACACAATGCTTGTGCATGTGGAAACTTAGCAACTGTCAACATACATTCTCAGGGATTTATCAAAAAAATTAAAAAATGAATGAGAGCATTTATTGTACTGTATATATATTATAGTATATGTCTGAATATTGAAAAATATAACATTAACTAATTTATAAAAAAATCTATGTAATGCAAAATACTTGAAGCTGCAGTAGCTTGGTTTTAAACAAAAAAAAAACCTATCAGAAGGACTAAAGTGCGCCTTGCTTCAGGGTTGGCTCAGGTGGTGAACTATATGCTGGGCATCTATGCAGAGCCACCTTTTGGATTGCATGGTTGGACTGATACCTATTGGGGAAAATTTTATATATATATATTTATACAACCTGTGTATACATATATATGTATACACACATACACACATGCTTGTAACAGGCACTATAGTAAAGAGGGACAACAAAAAAATACACAGCCAGAGCAGCAAGCCTTAGCATTAAGAATACAGTATGCCAGAATTGGGGTTTGTGCCTCCTAGCCTAGAAGACTTAAAGAATATCCTTTTTGACACAAAACACAAAATGTTTTCCAAAATTATTGACATGATATGTTACGCCTTTGCAGTGAGCTAATAATAAGCTAACCTTTGTGCACAAATAACATATATATATATTATATATATATATTCTGCATAGGTATTTTGACTTTGTGCAGGACAGAAAGTTGTGTAGGTATGACTGTTCTACTTTTCAGTTTGTTTTTTTAATATATTTTATTTTCTCTAGAATTACTCAAACAAAAGCAGCCTTCTATCTTGCCTTGTCTTAATGCTTTAAAATAACCAAACTGGAGATCTAACTACCAAACTGTTCATTATATTATTAAGTACCAACTTTGGTTACAGTATAGTGTCTTTACTTTAGCTGATGGTTCTGTATCCTTGTGCTTTTTAAAGCAGTTTTTACGTTTTGGTGCAAAAGTTGTCCAGTGTCTCTTGTTCCCTTCATTAGAGAACATGCTAGAGGTATGTTTGTAGGTATTTTTGTTTAGAAAAACTATTTCATGCTCTCCATTTTATTTATTATAATAGGTAAAAAGGTTGTACTTCATCACCCATGTAAACATGCTCATGAAGTTGAAAGTAATTAAGATTTGATACACTGATATCAATTTATTTATGTAACTAAATCACTGTTTTATAAACTTGTTAATGATCAACAATTTTTTTGTTTTGATTAAAATTAGTTTTTTGAAAGTTGATTCTGCTTCCTTTAATGGTGTCTGTTACTGGAATTGAATTGTGTTCATAGATGATGAATGCCTATCTAATGATTTCACTGCAATGTGGTGGTATGCAATACAACCACCAAGTCCAGGAAATAAATGTTGTGTTCCGCAAAAATCTGCTGAGGAATGGTAGTGTTCACAGCTGCTGGTGGAAGAAGACCTGGTACTTCAGAGGAGGGACCAAATGCTGCCTGTGTCTGAAGAGGTGTGTTCTGTACATCAAACAGTAAGCCTTGACGTACCATCCTGGTAGGATTCTGGAGGGTGTGTGGTGTGTTTCCACTCTGGATTATTTGGGTGACCATGAAAGTTGAGATGTGCTGCAGATGTATTCAAGGACAATTCTTCCTGTTCATCAGTTGGCTTTTCTAAAGTGTTTTATGTATTTTGAGTCATGCAGCTCATTCCACTCAGCGTGACATTCTTGCTCATCAGCTGATTTCTATTTTTTGGAGCCCTTACTCCATAGGAATTGTGTGAATTTGCTAGTCTTCAGAGAATAATACAGTATGACATGGTTGCAAATTGAAGAGGAGCTTTCTGCTTTACCACCGTTTAATCATCTTAGGAATGTTACTTGATGTCATATTTGATCTGATCACCTTCAATTCCTTTTTTTTCTTCTTAGTATCTTCAGCTGAAAAGAGAATTAGTATGCAGCAAGCAGCTAGCAGAGATACCAGTGTAACCATGAATTCTGACAGTGAGGCTTGCGTCACTGAGAATTAAGAAGGAAAAGGTCTGAATCTTTGTACAACTCGTCATGTAAAATATGAGTCTTTTACCAAGTCTTGTTAACAGCTGAGATGTCCTGACCTAATAGTGCTAACATTCCTGTGACATTTTGTGACTTCTATTCCTTCCAAGTATTGAATTCTCATTACATTTTTGGTTCATTACTTTGTCCTAGATGAATTATCTGTCACGGGCAGTAGCCCATGAAGGAAAAGAGGAAGTTATCACTCCATTCTGTAATAGGGTCTGCGTGGTTGCTTTTTTTTGTGGTTGTTTTAGTTGGGTTTTTTTTTTCAAATTTTAGAAATAATGCCACAGTAAGGATAATTCTGGATTATGTAGATTGCAAAACTGAAGCCTCTTTGAAGACCAGGCATTAGAATTAAATGCAGTCATGGTAGTTGTCACCTGGTTAGAACAAGCATGTGGCTGTTTCGTGCAGAACTGATGGAATTCTGTTTAGCTTATTTTCATGACTGAGTAAAATCTCTTCTGTGGCTGCACTGGTGCTGTGCAGTGCAGTTTACACCACATTACAAGCCCTCAAGGGCTAACAGAAGCTTGGCCAATCTCTCTAGTAAACATGTTTCCCTTGGTTTGTGAAAGTAAGAAGAATCCACCAAAAAAAGAAAAGCCTGAGGGCTCTTGCTAGAAGCTTTCAAAAGTCTGAAAGTCACTCTTCAATATTTCTTTAGTGTTCTGTCAAATTAGTTGGAGCTTTTCCTTTCAGTTTTGGTTTGGGGTTGTTTTTTTTAGCAATTCAGATTTTCATGTAAGCAGGTGTAAGTAAAGTGCAGCAAAACTGGGATGCTGCTTACACGGAAATTTTGTCTTCTGAGGTGTAGTTAGAGTGAATTTGCAGTAATTTTTTTTCACTGAGATACCTTCAATTTCATAAAAATGAAGATTTTTTACTGAAAAATTCCATTTCTGCTTAAAACAAAAGTTTTAGGAGTTAATCTAATTTTAATGGAGTATATGATTTGGAAAAACAGCAGTATAGCTAATACCTTTACCTGAATTCAGAAGTATGGTACCCTCAGGGATCCCCTTGCTCTACAGTTTTGGCTAGAGATTAAGTATTCAGAGACAAAAATTTTTCCACTATTTTAAATGCTTGCCCTTTTTAAAGTATGTACTCGGTGCAAAGATAAGTGGGGAAACATGAACTGGTACATGAACATGAAAGGTACATGAACTGCAGAGTGTTTTGTCAGACCCTTGCATTGCAACAGGCAAGGCTATACTGAATATGAAACTAAAAGCTTTTTAAGAATCTTAACTGGAGAGACAGCAAAGTGTCAGATGCAGCTTTACCTGTAAGAAGTTGCTGGGATCTGCCTCCTCTGGAGAAGTGTGCACTCCATACTGCACATGGGGAGATCAGTCTTGCCTCCACTAACACCCTGGGCAGTCAGCATCAAGTAGCACCTACCTGTCAGCAGAAATGTTTGCAATCCATCTTCGTGGTGCCATCTGTATCCCTGCTTTTACTAGAAATAGAGAATTGTATGCTCTCAGAAAAAGAATCTGTCTTAAAAAGAAAATTACATCAGCTGCTGTATTTGCAGACAGCTCCAAGGTCACAGGATCTAAATTTCTATTAACATGTTGACTACAAAGCATAAGTTATTTCTAAAGCCAACCTTGACTAATTTCTATAGCTCTTTAGGCAGAGAGCAATAATGACTAGGAAGTACCACAATCATGAAGCCACCCAATGAATAACCTTTTGCTGAGTTATGTAACAAATGCATTTCATTGTTGAGATTTTTTTTCTTCCTCTTTAGCCTTTGTCCTTTTGCCTATGTAATTTAAAGAGCTTTGTATTTGGAAAAAATGTTTACGTGAAGGGTGATGTACTTGGTGGTTTGATGATGTAAAATGAGCAACAGGGTTATTGCTTGGTAACCATGGTCCATGGTGTTGGAAGAATCTGTGGAGCAGTGAATGGGAAGGGCAAGCTGATGCAGGGGCTGGTGAGCTCACTGAGGCCTAAGGGAGCAGCCACAGCTGACGTGCAAAACCAGCACTGTCTGCCTTTCCATCACTCTGACCTTGAAATTGCTTATCTGACCACAGGGAAGTCTTGGTTTGGTGTTTCAGGCATCAAAGGCACATCACTGTTCACAGAAGGATTCTGGAAAGTCAAAAAATGGATGAGAGTGATTAAGGACAGAGCTAAATATTCTCTGGTGAAGCTGCTGGAATTACATCAAGGCTAATGTTGGCAGAGACTTTTGGGAAGCCTGCTAGTTATAGGAAAAAAAAGCAGCAGAAGAAGTAGTGCCAAATTCTGTCTGGTCAGCAGGCAGGAAAAATCATTTGGTGTTTGTGGCCTTCATTTCCAGACCATCTATATTGTGTTAAGCGGCATAATGTAACACTATATTTCCTGGCTTTTCCAATGCCCAGGCAAAGATCAGGCAGGTGGTGGCAGCTCATCTCTTATAAAATGGTGTCCCTGAAGCCTTCTGTCGCCTCTGAAAAAGCAAGGTGTGGGAGAGGCTGGCATTGCTTGGGCCATCTTGCCAGTATCTTGAGGAACCCTCAGCAGCACAGAGAAACCAATTCAGGAGGCCAAGGTTGCCACAGGGAAAATTACATGAAATGCTTTCCCAGAAAGATCCCATTTGTAAAACTCTTAACAGCAGTTGGTCACTTAAATGAATGAAAAGTGTGGGTTCTAAAGAAAACATGTCTTTTGTGCCTCTAAATGACACTTTGAACATGTTTAGTAGATCAGTAGATTAATTAAAAATATTCCAAATAAACACCGAAGTGGAAGACATGTTAACTTGTTCCTGAAATGAAAAAATGTACCTGAAGAGGAATTTCGTCACACTAAAGCTCTGCCTGTTGCACTATGAACATGAAGTTGAGAAAGGCAGCTGTCACTTACACTGCTGTGGCAACCATCAGCCCTCTCCAGCTGTTTTTGGTGGGACAGAGGTAAGGAGGTGGTATTTTGGGTGGTGTTTTCTTTCCTTACTTTAAAGCCTTTTTCTCTCTAGCCACCTCATGACTGATTCCAGGTATGGTATAGATGCAGCATGGGAAGACTCTGCCTGGTTACACAGGATATGTTTTCTCCATTCCTCTGTGTCAGTACAAATGTCTGACCCAGTGCATACTGTTTTCTTCAGCAACCTGCAATTTTTACATCTTTCAGGAGGTTGTCTCCACTTCTGTCATGCTGCAAGTTCTGGGGACTTTCAAGTTTTGAAAAATGAGCCTCTTCAACCATTCTTGAAAATCTGAAGTCTAATTTAAAAACAGACGTGCTACAAGGCCTTTGGCTTGGCTGCTACTTACCAATTTAGCAGGTCTTTCATATTCTTTGTCTAAACCATGTAATGAGAAACTGAGAAGCCTAATAGACATGCTTGGAGATGTTAATGTGAGATGATACCAAAATAATGAAAAAGGAACTTGAGAATTGCCTTAGGGAGTGGTGATTGTAGAGGGAGACTGTACTCAAGAGTTTTCATCTGCTCTGAACCTCTCAGTATTTTATGTGAAGGAAAGTCCATGTGAGAAAGACTTAACTATTGCACGGTGGCTTTGGTTTCACAGCCTGCATTTTCCCAGCTATCACTGTATTCTCCATCTGAAATGATCCAGGACTTTTTCCTTATCTCAGCAATTCCCTTTTTTTGATCTCACCAGTCACATGGTGTATACAACCTTACACCATGTTCCTCTTACAACTGCTGGACTGCATTACGGTGGTGTAGCAAGTAGAGTTTATCCAGATTGGGTTCAGGTGGACTTTGTATGGAAAGCTTGAGCCTAACACTGGTAAGTCACTGCACCTCAGAGGTAATTAGGGGCTGTACATGCAATTCTCATTTGTGGAAGAAGTGGCCACCACTCATGAGAAAGCAGTATGGCACTAATCAGAGTTTGATGTCATTAATTTTGTGAGCATTTGGACTTGTACAGCAAATGCAGGCAATAAAAGCCAGAACCTAAAAGGCAAATTTTTTAAGGCAGTAATTTACAACATTTGGTCTTCCATCAGGAAGAATAAAGTCAAGAAAACAGTAATTACTGTCAAGAGTTAAAGTGTATCCATTACTAAGCATATGCACTGTCAAGGCACAAATTCTTCACTCCTAGAAAAAAGTTCAGGCAAACCAGGCAGGATGATTTTGTCTTTTACATACCAGTGGTTCAGCACCCTAATGGTCTGTACATTGTGTGTGTGTGTGAGACCTAATTGGATGAACTGAAATGGCACTGGCTCTGTTGAGCCCAGTATGAAAAGGCTAGTTTATGCACCTGTTTGTGCTGCTGAAGTGTTCCTGGCACACTTGCCACGTTGGCCATCACACTGGGCTATCTCGTTGCTCACCCTGCACTGCTTACAATACATTTAGGTTATCTATTACCAGCAGCAATCCCAAATCGTTGTTTTCTGCTGATAGGAAATAAAATGAAAGACATTTTTAGCATCTGGACAGGTGCTTGAGAAGTGCAGTTGCATTGAGAGCTTTAAGCTTCAGTATCTGCTGAGTTCAGGACCTGAATTTGCAATTAATTTTACAGTGCTTTTGTTTATCCGCCACTCAGGTGTGCACTTACAGGTGAGTGTGTTCAGCGGAGACAAATGTAGACTCACCTCATGGTGTGGGGAGAGTGTGTGTATGTTGGTGTCCAAGCCCAAAAATAGCTGTTGTCCATGGCCAAAGCTTTTCTTCAGATGTTGCAGCTGGGTGAAGCATTTGTGGAACAATGTGTGGGCCATCTGAGTGGGCTAGCTGATACCCATATTCATGAATATCCTGCAGGGACGTGTCAGGCCAGAGGGCAGCAAGGGGAACAAAACAGTGAGTCAGTGTGTTTGTTTCTGTCCTTAAATCCATGTCTTGATAAGCCATGGGCATAGGGAGCCCTGGAGAAACTGCTTCTTCCTTCTTTTCATTAGTACTAATTGCTTCTCTACTGTACAAATGGTAGTAAGGATTCAGGCAGCAGGTTGAGCCCTGTGCATGGCATGTGACTTTGAGAGATCACAGATCTTCCTTACAGCCTCGCTGTGCTGGGTCCTCCCATCCCATCTATGAGCCTGACTGACTGCTGCCTTTGTTGGGAGTGAATGCTCATCTGTGCAGCTCTTGGCTTTCTGCAGATGTTGCAACTTGCCAGCAGTTCTGGCAATTTTCTGTATGTAAGAATTGGGAGTAATTAAAATACTTACTGAATTGCAACACAGTGGATTTGTGGTTAAATTCAGAAATTACAGAGTTTTGGAGTTTTGCTGTAAAGAATATTCCTTGTCTAGTGCAGTGCATCCTTGATGTCTAGCTTTTCCAAATGGTGGTTTTCAGCTTGCTTCATTTATTTAATGTTCAGCAGCATAACTGCAGAGCCCTCTTCATGTTACAGAAAGTGCATGAAGTACACAGATCACTGGAAACTGTAATTCAAGAAGACTAAATACATCTGGGTTTTGGGTTTTTTTCCACAAATTGTTACCCTATATACTGGACAAGTAGAAGTCCTATGGCAGGGATCCCTAACATGAAGACCAGATGTAAGGCTGGAATTGTCTTTGGATTTAGCTCTGTTTAAGTAAGGTACAGGATCTTACAGCTGAGCTTCTGAGTATGAATAGTCACTGTGAGGTCAATGGTTAACTTCCATAAAGTACTTCACTATCAAGAGGGTTTAGAAGCCCAGTGGAGTGCATAGCCTGTTCCTTCAGCAGCTGGTGGGGGCCTGTGCAAAGTCTATCACCCTAGGGGACATCTGCCCAGAGCTGCTGGGGTGATCCCCACTTCCATCCCTTTCTGCAAAGCTCCACTGATGGACCCTGGGAGGAGCCTGCCCTGCTCTGGCTGGAGAGACCCATGCCTGTGTGAGACACAGCACATCTCAGAAACGGGCTGGTGGGAGTACACAAGGAAAGCTGGAGAGGGAACTGTCAGGCTTTCTCAAATGGGGAAACTTTTCATTTAATTTCCTTTGTTTTCATTATAACAGCTTAAAATAAAAGGCAGAGTAGGAGTGGAAAATAAAACTTCAACAAATAGCTTCCTGGCAGCTCTGTTTCACTCACTGATGTTCTGCAAACGTATCAAAGCTCTTTTCAGCCAAGTGCTTAAGAAACTTTCCTATTTAAAGGTAGCTGTTTTAAGTGCCTGCTAAAGTAGGTTTTCAGGCTACTGCTTGCTTGCTTACCAAGCAGCTCACTACAGCCCTGCTTCAGAAATTTGCATGGGGTGGAAAAGGGAGATTTCCTCCTTAGGTGAAGCTCCCACAGCAGTAGTGTTAGAGCCCTTGGAAGAAGTAGTTATTGTCTAGCAGCAGCTGCTTTTAAAGTTTGTAAAACAAATTATAACTGACTACTGCATGAGAGCAGTGAAAGTAAAGAGCTATTATGTCAGAGTCTGAAGACAGTTGATTCTTTTTATTTAGATAATTTTGGGCTACAGAACTGCATTAAAGACTAGGATGCCACCATTGCTTTAGGTATGTGTGTGTGCATGCACACTTCCTTAAAATCCTGATAGAGAAACAGAAGATTGTGTCTGTTCCTGCAAGTGCCATATGTTTATAGCAGAGTTATAAAACACTTCAAAGCAGGGGTTTATGATGAAAATAGTAGCCCATCCTTAAGCATGTTGGTGCTAACAAACATCACCATAAAGAGTTTAAAAGAGGTATCTGTCTTTTTTTTCTGGAAGAGGATATACTAGCTCCTGCCTGGAGTGAAGCTTGTCATTTCTATTCTTCAAACCAGTTGAATCTTCAATGGCATCTAAGAAACATTGGGTGTTGTCTGACACTTCAGTTGGTGCCAGGATGTAGCAAAGTACTGTGTTTGATATCCAAAAGCTTTTACAATTGCAATATAGAAATGACAGCCCTTTTCAAAACATGTAATTTTTCCTGTGTGTGTGTGTGTGTGATAAAGTGCATATTTTTCCAGCTTCTTACCTACTTCTTATGTCCTGAAATAATGCCAAATGTGAAGCAACTGTTCTAGTTCTTTGTGTTCTGGGTGCAATCACTACACTGGCTTTTCATAAAATTCCTCCCATGATAAACTTAGCTTCTAGTCATTAATGCATCTTACTCATTTTCTTACAGATTTTAGTGGGCTTCTGACTTTTCTGTAGGCAACAATAGACATCTAACATTGCCTGTAGCTAAAACCTTTCACCCAAACTGCTGTGATCACTTTTGGAGTAGATCCTTCTCCTTTGATAGCAAGCTGCAGCCAGCTTGGGACTGGAGCAGGGAAGCTGTGCAGCATTTCACCCCTGCTCAGCGAGGTGAAGCTTATCTGTCACACTTGAGATGGCAAATAAGATCTGCAGCCCGGGTGAAGTGATGCAGTTTGGACTTGAGTTGTTATCTTGGTTTGGAAAGACAGATATCTACCAAAGAAAGCTGGAGTTTCCCTTGGAATAGAGAATGTAAACCCCTCACCCCCTCCAAATTACTATAATTTTGCAATTAAGGGCATTCAGGCAAAGATTTGGGAATAGGAATAACAGTTCTTTACTAGGAATATTAAAAAAAAATACTAATGTAGTAGTACAAAAAACGAGCAAGCTAACAAACAACAATCCTGGAAAACCCTGACAGAGTCAGAGCTACAACCTGACACCCTGTTGGTCAGGGTGTTGGAAGCAGTCCAAACGTAAGTCCTCCTGGAGTGGCAGTTGTGGTATTGAGACTGGACTCTTTTCTACAGGAGCAGAGATGATCCTGTAGAACAAGGGTTCAGTGATGGTGAGAAGGTCCAGTCTTCCTCCGGGAATCCAGTGGAACCAGATCCCTGGTGTTCCTACATCTCAGTTTTTATCCAGGTAGGAATGGTTGGCTCCTCCCCACTGGGTGGAGCATCTCACACTGGGATGATGGGATGTGTCCTGTCCTTGGTGAGCCTTAATGGCCCATTAGCAGAATGGAGGGAGGACAGATGGTGAAAAGAGATAAGAAACACTGCCCCACCTGGTTTAACAGCTGGCCCATTATCAGAAGGCATCCAACTCCTCCCCAAAGAGTTACAAGAGATAAAGAAAAAAACATCTCCCCAGCTGCTTTCAACAGATGAAATAGAATACACATTTTAGGTTCCATAACCCAAGACAGCTGTGATCCCAGGGGATAACATACTCTGCAAAGCAGCACAAACAGTAAGCAGCAGCATTGAACACAGGAGTGCTGCTATTCTGTTGGACATGGCTGAGCCTTTCCTGGGATCACTGTCTTTCCATTCTTTTGCATGGTATGTAGAAACAACAGATGTTTTTCAGTGGTTGATTGTTGTGTTTCCTTGCTGTTCCTCATGGAACATGATGTTTTCTGTCACAGAGTCTCCTGGTGTGTGCCAGCAGCCCACTGCAGCCTGGTGCCCCCAGTGAACCAGTGACTGTAGGGTGAAAAATATGCCTGAAGAGACTCAGAGACAAGGCAGGGACTTCATGGTCAGACTCTGGGGCCACACTTTCACAGGGAAATAAAAAGGGGACCATGTTGCTTTGGGGTGAGATGCTCAACCAGCTGCTGATGGGAAGGAGGATACTTAGGAAATGCTTCAAAATGAAACAAAACAAAACAAACAAACAAAAAACCCCAAAAACTGAAAAACAAAACAACAAACTAGCAAACAAACAAAACCACAAAAAAAACAAACAAAAAAACCACACACCAAAAAAACCAAAACCAAAACAAAACAAAACCCACAAAAAAAAAAAAAGTTTAGATTAGATATTAGGAAAAATTTGTGAGGGCGGTAAGGCACTGAACAGGCTACCCAGAGGAGTTGTGGATGCCCTATCCCTGGAGGTGTTCAAGACCTGGTTTATTTAAAGATGTCCTTGCCCACAGGAGGGGGTTTGAAACTATATGATCTTCAAGGTCCCCTTCCAAACTAAACCATTTAAAAACAATAATTAAAAAAGAAAATCCCAGTGATAGAGAAAATAAGGTGACTTGTCTGCATCTCCTGAGCTGTGGTGTCATCAGTGGTTTTTACAACAGGGGCAGTAGAAAACACCCTGATAGAAGATGGACTGCTTTGCCCTCTGAATTTTGTATTACACAATTCCTTCCATATCTTTAGCAAATCTCTCCTGCCAACCTCCCAGAAACTTCCTAATTATCAGTGGGCCCCAGAAGGCTCAGGGGAGGGGGGTGCTGAGTCAGTTGATGGGCAGAACAAAGCCACCTTCAGAACCTCAGGCCTGATGGCACAAGCGGCAAGCTGGGACAGCACAGAGGTGCCCTCAGCTCATGACTGTGACAGCTCTCCCTTCAATAAGGAGAGACAGACGGGCTCAGCTGCAGTACTTCTGGTTATGATTCTGCATCTGTGTGCATGAGGAATGCCTTGGTGCAAATGGTAAGTGAGAGCAGTAGTCTGGAGCATATCCTAGACAGTCTCTGCAAAGTCACCATCTTCCTAAAAGTCTGCAGTTCATGCATGGGGATCTAATATGGTTTCTTCTCCAAAAGGGAAACAGAACATTTAATTCAAAATCTTGAAGTTCCGTGATCTTATTTACTAGGTTTTGCTTCTAAAGACTCAGTTGTTTTTTTTTTTTTTTTTAGGTTTCCCTCTAACCTGCCTTCCTTCTGCATGGGTCCCAGTGAGAGATGACTTTCTCAGGTTAGAGGCCTATTCTTCACTATAATGGTATCCCAGAGGAGACTCACAGGATGTAACTGGGGTGGAAACAAAAAGCAAACTCTGTGCAATGTATCCAGTCTTTACACATGGCTGTACTTTTTTGTGAATGGTAGGAGTTTACTTCAGTAAACTTCAGAGCTGAAAACAATGATGAGAAAAGTACTGTTTTGTTTTAGACTAATCACAAATACAGCGGTGGTATATTACTCAAATAAGTCACTCATTGCAAGCTGCTTTGTGGCTTCCTATGATAATTAATAAGACCAGAATTGAAATTGTCAGGTAAATGTTTTTATTACACTGGTGTCTAAAGACCACAGTATGGCCCATGTCTCCTTGAATCACCTATGCCTTCAGAGTAGGTATTGGAATTGACACAGAAAGAAAAGGAATTCTCCTGCTTAAAACTATATGGCATTTCTCTGGTGGCTCCTTTCTTTCCTGAGCCTGTTACCTTTTCAAGGAAGGAGAATGGTGTCTGCTGGGCAGTATATTCTGGCTAAGCAGTCCATGTCTCTGTTGCACAGATAGTATCAATGCATATGAAGGTAGCATATGAACCTCAGATGTAAATTGCAATACCAATTTATGTAGCATTTGGAAGGAAGTTTAGATTATACGTTTGTAGTACTTGTGAGCTTGATTACTGTCTTCCACAGAGCAGAACAAAATTGGAGGGATCAGGAGCAGCAGGTTGTTTAGCTTTCTGACACAGCTGGAGAAAATCAGCTTTATCTGAATAGCATTGCTGTTAGCACTAGGTTTGCTGCCCATGCGTTTTTGTTCCTCAACAGTGGGATAATGGATGAGCTGGATCCTATTATTAACTTGTCTCAAAGTACCATGTAAAATTAATAAGTATAGAGAAAAAGTGCTTTCAGATCTTGAGAGAATTAAAGAGTGTCAGAGACAACATGGACCTAAATACGTAATGGGAAGTAAGCTGCATTCAGGGATTTCTGTAATAAAGATAATGGAATCTTGAAATATAAGAGGGTCAGTGAGCTTTTGTTTTGATCTTATCTGCTCTGTAGAAACTGCTCTAATGATGGATATAGTTACAAAACATTGGTATCCTGTCGTGTTTGCAGCACGCCTCAGGTAATATTGATAGGAATGACCTCTGCCTTGACCACATTCCCAGACCGTGGCCCTCTGAGGTCTATTGTTAAAATGCAGATTGGGAATTCAGTTTAAACATAGTTTGGGCTCAGTAAAACTAAGTGATGCTTCTGATGAAGCTGTGACTAGTTGGTCTTCTAAACCATTTTCTTCTAGTATGACATTACAATCAATTGCCTCAAATATGGCCTAGCTGAGGTAATTTCTTCAGCTAATTTTGACCACTCTTTCCTCTCCCGTGTGCCTTTCCAGAAAAAACAAGTTTAATCTCTTCTTCCTGACCTATGGCAATTTGTATTCTGCTCTCAGCTCATAGCAGAACTGACTGTGGGAATAACTGCTATTGAGCAGCATTTTCTAAAAAGGCAAAAAAGTGCCTTGGTTTGCTTTGTAGTAGGCTTTTTAATTTAATCATGTGTTTTGTTTTTCCAGGGTAGCCCTCTGTAATCTACAGGACAGAGCAGAGGGCAGCCAGTCAGGACAGTCTTCAGGTTTAAGCTTTGGGAATTTCCCTGGTTTGGGTGCTGACAGGAGTCTTCCAGGTGACAGCAAAATTGAGACATGAGAGAAGCACCTTGGCATGGCTTCTAAAGAGGTTGGCTGGAATGGAAATTTTCCCTCATTCTGCACTCTCTTGGCAGATTTCTTACAGGTAAAGCAAATTTCTTACCTGTTATATTCAGTACTAAATATGGCATTGTAAAACAGAAACCTGGGGGAACTGAGGAATCTTGTCTATTCACTCAAAATGTTTTGAAGTCTGTTGACCTGAAACATGTGTTGTCATTCCTGATTCAAAGGTTTTCCAGCTAAAGTTGTGTGCAAAAGGGATTGTTCCCAACAGTTATCCACACAGGAGCCTCTACTTTTCCTGAAAACTACTACAAACCTCACCTGAGGAAGAGGAGGCTGCCCTTAGTGATGACTTCTGAGCCAGGTGGTGGCAGATTGGAGGATGCTATAGGCTATTTAATGCCCTTTTTGCTGAAGTATAATCAATTCCTAGGTGAACCTTTAGCAGTATCATTTTTTAAGAGAGAGAACCATCGGCGTGACCTTCATCTCTTAAAGAGTTCCCAGGATGAGACAAAGGGGTGTCTCTGTCACTTGTGGGTGTTATGCTCACCCATAAATGGCCCAACAGCCAAGATCTCACAGGGAAAGGAGGCTGATTGCACCCAAGAGATTCCTCCCACGGCAGGAAGTCAACAGAAGAGCCATGTCCAAAACCCCTAGGCTGTGTTCTGGGAGAATGTGTAGTTTTGCTTTGTTACACTGATTCATGAGTGATGTGAACTGTGCTCAGAAAGACCAAAGGCAGTACAGGCTGCTGAAACTTGTGTTAGGACTGGGGCAGTCTTACTGGCTTAATAACTCACTTATGCATGGTAGCCTCCACTGAGTGCAAGAGAGTGAATAGCTCCTCTCTTTGATTGCATTGATGTATGACTCCAGTTATTCCAGCCAGTCCTACCCAAAACACAAGGAGCTCCTCCACTGATGTTCTTTTAATATGCAGCATGAGTAAAAATATTTCATTTGTAATTGCCACAAACATAGCTTGCAACTTTTTCGAATGATTGGATATTTGCACTAGCTTTGTTTGGCTTGGGAAACAAGAGTGAAATCATAGTCTTCAGCACAAACTACCAATAAAGTAGTCTTGCTCCATGCTTACTCATGATTACTTTGGTGCCTAGATTCAACAGTGAATTACTTCGGTGCCGAAGTTCAACAATGAATAATTATTTCCATATAATGTTTCCTTTATTTTCAAATATTTCTGTATGTTTAAACAGGAAAGAAAACCTGTTTTACATTTACAGTTGGAGTAAATGAGCAGAATACAGCATGTGTGGCACTGAAACAGAATGATCTTCTTACATGAGATCTGAGACATTCATGGTCACTGTGCAGGGCACATGCAGAAAACCAGATCAAATGCAGCAGCTGGAGTCACTGGAGAGCTACACGGGAATTTGGAGTGGGGAAAAAAGTAAACAATGTGTATTATTCATCGTTTGTCATTTGCAGTTGAGGAAATGGAATGCCCCTGGCACATCTGAAGAAGTTCATGATTCATCTGAAGTAGTGAAAGAACTACAAAGCCAAATAGTAATATAAACCCCTGGGGATGTGCTGCTACAGTCTTTTTACATAGCATTAGAACCACTATAAATAGTTGTACTAAGATAAAAATCCTGGCAAATATTTGGCATTTAATTCTTGAGATATGAAACTCTTCATTCTTTGGAGCCAAGAGATGTTAGTCTTGTCCAGCACAATAATACCAAGAACTTTTACCTTTTTTTGAAAATCATTCCTATTCTCTTTCACCCTACACCCATTCTCTTTTTACTGGAGATGTCCCAGATGATGAGTAGTGTTAGCCAGAGCACCTTGGCTTTGTGGACCTGTTGTTGCAGCCTGAGAGCCCCTTTAATTCCCAGTAGGTATTGTGAGGTTTGCTTTTGACCTGGGAGAATACTGCCATCATTCACTTTCAGTAGCCTCTACAAAGTGAAGCATTCCATAGAAACTGAATTTTGGAGTAGCTACACAACAGATGGCCAGATGGAACTGAGTGGTCAATGGCTTAAAAAAATGGTTGTTACCTATACTCCGTAGTCATTATAAAAATGCAGTGAGCCAGTTTGAGTAGTTGTTTTCCAAAGATTACCCATCAACTTAATTTCTGCGTGCCAGCCTAAATAAGCAAACGTGTACCTTCCTGAACTGGGAATGGCAAATACTCCTGAGAGGCAGCATCACTTCAACAAATTATAAGTATGCAGCCCAGGCATTCATGCCTGGACTTGATCCTGTTCAACCTGACATTTGTGGCATGAACACTCACTGTTTTCTTCCTCCTGCTGCATTACAGGTTACTTCCTCTGCTTTGCAGATCAGGAATTCCATGTGTTAAGAGCATGGATGGAAAAAAGAGGATGAGGGTTTAGAGAAAACTAAACCAAGATTTCACCTGCCATGGGTCTAAATCCCAGAAAGCACATGCTCTCCAAGTATGCTTGCTATGGCCTTTTAAATAGCACTCAGGCCACTGAGAATAGCTGGGCTCAGAAAAAAGTGGGTGTCACTGCAGAGGTAGTTTGGGGCTGTATGTTATGTAACTACTGCAAAATTCAGGTTCAATCAAGAAACTGTACACAGCAAGTAATATGGAATGGTGCTGTGAGGAGAACAAGAACCACATGTCAATGTGACTGGGGTTAAATTCAGGTTTTTGAGTTTTTTTTTTTTTTTATCCTCTTGCAGTTTAAAGTTCCTTTAACTTTTAAATGTCTCTTTCTCAGATGTACAAGCACATGTCACTTAGTAATAGTAGACCTTGCCATGGCACCCATCATCATTTTTCTCTGTATACCACATGATTTTAGCAGCTAGCTTCAAGCATATGGGTGTATACTTCACCTGGCTTTAGACACCACAGTTCCAAATTCCTGCACAGCTCATGGTGCTGGACTCCCACTCTGGCAGTTTGGCCAAACAAATCACCAACCATTTCAGCAGAGTTCAGACACAGCTTAGCAATGCTGGTTATAGCCTAGAGTGAGCACAGCTGAAGCTCAGGCATGCCTAGTGAGTTATTCCTATGCATGCTGAAGGGCAGGCACATCTGTGTTTTGCAATGGGTTCAGCCAACTAGCCCAAATGACAGATAAAATAATCCCTTTTACTCATTGCCACTGAAGTCTCTGCCACCCTTCACAAGTGACTCAGATCCTACTAACATCTCTTTTCTGTGAGAAGAGTATAATGGCCTGGCTTGTCTACTCTCATTTTTTTCTCTAATTTTTTTCTCTTCCCAAATAATGCATGCTTGCAATGCAGTATGATGAATTCCCAGGTGCACATCCCCTGTGCACAGTCTTGAACATGATTCACATGAGGTTGGGTTGTCCATTACATTCTTCACAGTTTCTCAACATTATCTTTCATTATATGTTGCTGAAAGCAGGATAACCCCTAGCCTTCCTGCCAAAAGAGTTAATGTTTCTGAATGGGTCCAAGCTTCCCCTTTCTTGCCCAGCTGGTTTTCCTGCTGTTGTGCTGGAGTTGGCAATTGTGATGCAGTTGCTTGCAGATTTCACTACCCTAGTCCCTTATGGGCTATATGCCACATACACTGCCTTTCAGTGCATGCATGCTAAAGATTTCCTAGGAGAGAAAAGCCCTAGAAGGGTTCTGCAGAGACTCCAAATGAAAACATAGATGAAAGTGTAAAAGCAGGATTGAAAGCACTCATTTAAGCTCATGGAAATAAACATTTACAGCTTTTCTGACCTTTTCCTATAGATCATCTCAAGTTCATCGAGTTCACTGTGATTTAAAATTCAGAGCAATGCTTCCTTTAGGCTGTTGCATTAAAGTCCAGATATGAGTGAATGTTTAGACTCAATCTCAAATTTTCCACCAGCTTCCAAATTCTTAACCTGCAGGCAATTGCAAGAAGGTTGGCTGTACTTCCCTATTCATTGATTCCATACAGGGACTCTTTGTATGCAATGGCAGAGGGATGATGTAGTTTCCACATTACTACTTTGAAGTAGAGAATTTCTAACAATTTTTGAGGCCCTGCTTTTGGCATGTTTTATTCTAGTCTTTACTTTCCAGGATATTTCCTTATTTTCTCTTCTGAAATACTATCCACATATAGGATAAAAAAAATAAAATCTTACTGCCTAAATATTAAAATACATCAAATATTCTGCATCTGTTCTTCACTTAGACTACAGATCTATATCACAATGACTTGCACAGAATCCCTTAGCAAGGGTGATGCAAATAGGATTTTGGAAACCAGTTATGACTTTAGACGAGAAGGTAGGACAGAATTTAGGAATATAATTTTGGAGGAACAGCTCACCTTGCTGCAGGCCCAGGGGCAGGAGTGAGCATGTTTTCATGCTTGTGCTAGCAGGGAAAGAGTCTCCCCCAGCCTGAGATGCAGCTGCCCAGCCTGACTAGCAAGACTATTTGGCATTTCTGGGCTACTGTGCTTCAGCAGCCCCAGCTCAAACTTCATCCTGTTTCTACTCAGCAGTTTCCTTTCCATATCCTTCCCATCTTCCTGCTGAAATTTTGTCCAAGAGCTCACATTTCTAACACCCCAAAGATGTAATTCTTGTGTCTACAATGTCATTCACAGACTAGACAGCTGTGCTGCACATTCTTCAGTGACCATTGAGCCTCAGGCCCATCTCAGGCATGTTGGCTGTTTTGGCTAAGGCTGTGAACTCTGCTCCTGCTCTTAAATCATTTTCAAGACTGAGGTAACCAGGGATACATCCTGAACCCATTTGTGCGTGCCATTAAAATGCATACAGTTACGTGGTATGTTTATTATTGTTAATAATTTGCTGTAACAGGTAATGTAGTGCAAAAGGTTTATTTGTTTGGTTTTTTTTTTTTTAATCTAATCTTATTTTCTCATAGGTGTAGAAGCACACATGGTTGAACATCTCTCCACAAAGAGCAGAAGTACAGATTCTTGAGACATCAAGGCAGGAAAACAGTTTATGCATTCTTCAAATGGCCATGCTAGTTAGAGATAAGAACTTTAACCTCAAATCTGTGACCTGAGTCCCATCACCCCTCTCCTCTCTGCATGTTTCAGGAGATGGAAGTTTGTGGGTGGGTGTTGCCTCTTGACCCTCCCTGCAATTTTATCATTACTGAAAAAATCACAGTGAATCACTCTGCTGGTGCCTCTTGCACATCCTGTGTTTCTTTAAACTTCCCAATTCCCTTTCTTTCTCTTTCCACCTCCTCAGCCCCATCCAGTATTGCACAAGCTTCTCTGAGGTTGCATTCCCTGCTGCACACTGATCCTGCTGTTAGGCCACACTGTACCCTGGGATTTCTCTCCTTGCCTATAGTCAGCAGTCTGTGCTGGAGCTCAGCTGTCTAACTGAACACTAGCCTGAGCTATAAAATGATGTAGAAACAAAGGGAACTTTCTAAAATCAGGCACATTTTTAAACTCTTTGAATTTCATATGAGAATGAATCATAGAAAGAGTAATTTTCTTCTCATGCTGAATAGGGAACTGCATTAAAATTGGGAAGGAAAATGACTTGTAAAGCAACTTTATTTGTTTCATGTTAAGGCAGCCACTGCAAGCTTTTTCAGCTCCCTCTCTACTTTTTTTTGCCTAATTTTGAGAAACAGACACAACTGTCCTTCCCCACCCCCTCCCAAGAAATGTTGTTTTGAGGTTGCATTAAACATTTTAATCCACTGTGAATGCTCCCCTACCAAAACCCATATTAACTGTTTTAGGTTGACTTGTGACAAAAAACATCTTCTCAGTGTCACCAGCGAACTGACTGAATCCATAACTGACACAGCCTGAGGGAAAGGCCTGCTTTGAGTACAGGAGAGGATGATTGACTTGATGCTGCATTTGAGTTCAGTGACCCTTGGAGAAGGAGGACATTTGGGTCAGCTGCAGCTCGGTGACATTGCCGAGTGCCCAGCCGGCCATGCCGGGGGCACAGGTGTGGTTGGCAGTGCCTGTTCACATCCAGATCCCAAGCTCTGCCACAGCAGCCCTAATTTCTGTGCCCAGGGGCATGGGAGCTGTGAGTGTGGTGTTCTTTCCCAGAAGTGAAGATCACTGCCTCAGCTCCCAGCCCCACCAATTCTGTGAGCAAAGGACCCAAGGCAGCTCCTCAGAACCAGGCCTGCCTTTGGACAGAGCCCTGTGTTCAGTCACTAGGCTGGAGCCTGCTGCTTCACTCCCAAATTTTATTAATTTCAGTGTACATGGGTGCTGGCTGTGCTTCTCAGTAGCTGGTGGGTTTTTCGCTACCAGTGGGAAATGGGGATGTACAAGGAGCTGTCTTCAAATGAAAACCTTGAGGAACCTGAGCTTGGGAGCATTCCTTTGCACTGGTGTTTGGAAGCCAAGCGCAGCTGGCAACTTAAAAGCACCTGCATCTCTGTGCACAGGGTTGTATTCCAGGACTTTTCTCAGGGAAGGGAAACAAAGCATCTGGAACCTGTACTGCTCCAGTAGCTCCTTAGTGCTGGTGTCCCCAGCTCAGCAGGAGAGCACCCAGCCAGGCCTGGATGCATATTTGCATTTTAACGTTGACACAGGGTACATCCCAATGCCAGCAAAAAAGGAGGAGGAATGTGCTCGAGGTAATGCATTTGAGCTTCTTAGGAGGGTGGCAAGCGGCTGGGTGGGAGTCCTCCAGCTGAAGGGAGATCTGGGCTCTGTGTTGCCAACAAGTTTGACATGCGTTGTAATGTCACTGTAGCTTCACCAGCAGAAATTACGTAAGTTGTGATTCTCCTATTGTTCCCAGCCCCTGGAGAAGGGATTCCTTCCACTGTCTCTGAGGCAGAATAAGGAGTGTTTTGGGATGCTTCCTTTGCCCTTCACTCCCCATTTTTACTGGAACACTCATCTGAAAGGGGTCCTCAGCCACAACAAAAGCTCTGGGGTGGCCACTGTCTCTCCTGGCTCTTGCTCTGTGGCAGGCCTGGAGAAGGGAATCAACTACTTCCATACATTACACTGAGACTTTAAGGTCTGTACAAAAAGCAGTTAAGTCCTGTAAAATTTGAATGATTTTGTTAAGCACATGTTTAACTGAGGTTATCCAACTTGTTCTCCTGGTTCTTGGGAGATAAGGGAGGGCGACATGGCCAGGGAATGACTCACACCATCAGCTTCGAGGAAGAAATGAGTCAAGTTGAACCTTTCCCTACAGGAGACTTCCCATTCTTCTGAAGGACAATAAGCAAAGAGAAACACAAAGGTAACTGCCATAAAGCAAAAGTGTGACTGTGAAAAGAAACCCACCCAATGACAGAGGGAGCAATACCATGAAATCTCTGTGGATATGGATTTGCTGCAAGGGCAAATCACTGAGCAGCTCTGCTCCTCTGACAGCACTTTCTGCTGCACAGTGTTGTCCTCATGTTCAGTATTTCTTGTTCAGTGAATACAGGTGAGGGTAGACAATGGAAAATATGTGTGAGTTGAGTTATTCAAGACAGAAAAACTCACGCCATATTGTACCTTGGAGTTCAAAGGAGTCAAGCACACTTGGAGAAAAAGATGCAGACATGTTTTTCAATATCTCTTTCTCTCTGTCACTGTCTCTTATAGTTGGATGTTCTGGGTAACAAAGCGCAGGATATAGTGCAGAAACCACCATAATTTTTTGAGGCTAAACCCTCAGTACCCACAAAGTCAATAACTTTTATAAAAAACATGGGATCTTACACAGGATTTGGGTTTTGTCACATTCCACTGTTTTGTTGCTTTTTCATAATAAAAATGTAGCCACAAAATATTGTTTATACTTCTCTCTCTCTATAAAACTTTTACCTTCACAGCCTCTCCCTGGCATTTCCTCACCTTTGTCGTTCCTGTTTCCATAGCAGCTCTGGAAGACCTTCCCCCTCCTTTCAGAAAGGTATCTGTTGCAAAGTTAACCTTACTTTTTCATTGGAAATGTGAAAGATGATCTCACACCTTTCCTTGTCCCTGTCCTTGGAGTCCTCCCCTGTCCCCTTCAATGCACTCAGAGCCACAGCACACACAGAGCTGGTGGGAGGCAAGGTTCCTGTCAGGTCTTCTGAAGGCCCCACCAGGTCCTGCATTTCCCCTCTGCTGTCAGGGAGAATCACATGAGAATTATTTCCAGAAGAGGGAAGTAATTGAAAATAGGGCCAAAGGGCCAGATACAGAGCTTGGGACTTTTGTATAGGCCATGCATTATCTAAAAATCTAGGTGTGCATTATGGGCAGGCTGTTTCAGAGTCAAAACAGGACCTGTTTGGTCAATCAGTGGGAAGGTAACACAGCTCCAATTTTCCAACACTTGCTAAGCAGCTATCAGGAGTCAATTGGCAGGAGATACTAAGCCAGGTATCCTCCCCTGCTCCTCCCCAGTGGCTGAATCAGAGCCGTACCTTGGCTGTTCTACATCCCCTCAGGACACAGAGAGTAGTGACCTCCTTTGTGCTGGGGTGAGCAGGTCTTGCTGCTTGGAAGGTGCTTTTCACCATGCCAGTGCTACTCTCTGCCACTGTCTCCTTGCTGCAGCTCAGAGGGTTCCTGCAGAAAAGGAACTTGGGTCTAGGTCTCCCACCAGAGAGGTTACAAGGTTACAAAATCAGATTTTCTTAATTTTAGTGGTTTTGGTAGTTTGATTTTTTTGTTTGGGTGGTTGATTGGTTGGATTTGGGTTTGTTCTGTTGGCTGTTTTTTGTCTGGTAAGGGTTTTTCCCTTTCTTTTTTCTTTTTGTTTTGTTTTGGGTTGTGTTGGGTTGGTTGGTTGGTTTAGTTTGGTTTTGTTTGTTTGTTTGTTGTTTTCGTTGCCAGCTCCAGCTTCAGGAAACTTAATTTTGACTCATAAGAGGAAAACTTTCAATGTGTAGGGTAAAGGGTGTCCCTACCTGGGAGACTCAGCTGGGGAGGAATGGCCCTACAGGAGCTGCAGGGATGTGACTGCATTGCTTCAGGCTGGGAGGGAAGCTGAACACAGATTTCCCATTTCTTAGGTAAGCATTCTGCCATTAAGCTAAGAGCTGACCTTATTTATTTACCTACAATTGCAGTTTTGTTTCACACTTTATTGATGGTACATGTAAACACATAAAATTTATTCTCTTAAGAATGTACAAAGGAATTGGAAATGTTACAGGTATTGGAAAAAAGTGCACGTGACTGATTATTCTCATTTTTAAAACATGCAACTTGGAAATACTTCTTGGTCTGGGGACAAAAAATTCTATTTGACTTTGGTGACCAATCACACAGCCCAGCTATTGAGCAAGCAGTAGTTGTGGCACAGCATTCACAAGTAAATACACAGTCTGCAAGTTGTTCCCATGCATTATTCAGTGAATAATTCTGAATAATGAAAACACTGAAATCTGTGTGCAGACGTAATATGGGGGACAAAATTAAGTGTGTTATTTAAGAGAAGAAGCTGACCCAGCTCTAGTGGAGACCAGCAGCAGCTGTTCAGAGACCTGTGAGTCTGTGTGACACGGATTTATTGCGGGCCAGCAACGGCAATCCGAGTCCAGCCGTCACTAGTGGATGGTAGGTATCATTCACAGAGGTGAAGCAGCTTCCAGAACACACAAACCTCACTCACAGGCTGCCTTCACTGCAGAGTCACCTTCTGAGTGATTTCCAGGTGGGCTCCTTGGGAGCCTGTTGGCATGGCACCCGCCGGGTGTCTGCAGCCCGCGGTGACCCCGCACTGCATCCTCTGCCCCCCTGACACTGCCTCTGTGTGGGCCAGCCTGGAGTGAACAGCAACCTACGGCCTGTGATCTAAGTCAGTCCTTACAGTGCATGCATGTTTCAGTCTGGGGGTGTTACAGCTCTGCAAGCATTTGGTGGTTTTACTCTGAGCTGTGGCACACGTTCAAATACTGCGGAGCAATGACTCTTTCATCCCTCAAGGCACCCTGTGGCAATCCACCCCCCGCTCCCGAGTGGGCAGTTCTGTGTAAGGAAAGGGTTTCAGTTTATCTTTGGACATTTTAGGAAATACACCCCGAAAGTTCTGTGTTTTTCTCTTTGTAATTGGCTCAGTGCCAGGATAGGAGCACCTGTTGGACCCTGTCACTGTTTGTCACAACCTGTACCCCTCCCTATGGGCAGTTTGCCAGTAGATCCATCCCCAACCATCAGGTAGAAAAGGTGACAGAACAAAGGGTCTCATGACATTCTCAGGGTGTTGTAGCAGGTGTGGGATCTGTCCCTACATTATGCTCAGGTTTAATCTTTGTTTGGTTTTTTTGTATTATTCTTTATTTTATTAAACCTTTTTGATTTATCGAGATACATCCAACCATGCTGTCCCACTAATTATTATTAAGCCATTACTCTGACCAGGGCTGGACCCTCGAGAGAGATTGGAGAAATCCAATAGCACCCCTCAAAGTAATGATATGAATAAAAACCCCTGAACCACTGAGGCAAGAATAACTCATGGCCAACACCTTCTCTGAATTCTATTTGCCATATTATGATCTAGAAGAGAGGGGCTAAAGCTAACAGCTGTTGTAGCAAATTTCCCTGTTGTTTGCAAAATATTCCTAATGGATGGAGGGCAAAACTTCAAGAAAGTTACTGAAGGGCAGTGGGCAGTAACAGCAGATTTAGATATAAACAAGAAAAACTAGACACTGGTAAGATGTTTGCCAAGCCATAACTTGTCATAAAGCTAAACATAGGTAAGTGAACTGAAGTAAAAAGCTGCACCTATTTTTATTGATTTTTGATGCATTGTTTATTTTGTCCACGCAGGCAGTGTATTGCTGGTTTGCAATTAAGGCCTGGCAGTGGAAAAAAAGAACAATAACAAGAAATTGAATCAGTCGTTTGTTTGAAAATAAGACAAAAGCAACAGTATGGAGAGAAAGGAAGGAACTTGTGAAAGATCTCCTTACTGCTTTATTTTCAACATTCAGCTCCTTAGCTGTAATAGTGCTTAAAATACCAGCCACAAGTCATAGCTCTGAAGGAAAACACGCAATGTTTTCTGATGATTGGGAGATTTATTCTAAAGGCACCACAGGAAAAGAATGTCTTGGGGGTTCAGCAGGTTTGAAAAGTTGTACAAGAACTCAGAGTGAAATTGATCTAAAACATCCAGTAAATGGATTTACAAGTCTTATTGACTACCCTGCTGAGTTGCTGCTTCCAAAAAGCTCTGAATTGCAAGTCTGTAATACTGGTTTTCTTTCAGATCTTCAGCCTGCACAATCTGCTGGCATTCAGCATTGACACAGGCTTTTATTTTTACTGGGAAAATGCAAGAAGCAGGTTGATGCCGTTTTTCTTTTCTCAGGTTTTGGTGATCTGAAATCACAGGTGTTTTGATGTATCCCGATTATTTTTATGAAAGCCCTTGAACTTTTGGGATGTTGTAGCATGAAGCACACTTTATTTTACTTTGGTTGTTTCAGAGCTCCAAAAACTTGTGGCTCCATAGCTGTTAGGCTTTATTCAAAACTCTTCAGAAATCTGGATCAGGTTGTGTTTTCACTGGAACCACAGAGTTGGATGGGGAAAGCTGGATGATTTTGTTTCCCCTCCCTCCGACCTCGAGCCTTTTCCTGCTGCAAGAAAGTGTGTTTGTTATCTGAATGTGTGCTGTCACAGGCTGCAGAGTGCCACGCAGTCACCATGGGATCTTCTACACACATGCCTGTAAGAGGCACGTGGAAGTGAAGAATTGTGTGCCAAGTGGTTTGATGAAGAAGCCATGTCTGTAAATTGTGTTTTGATTTGCATTATAGAGGAGGTGTGACACTCACTTGAGGTTTGGTACAGAACTTGTTCTGGCCAGTAATGTCTTGTTTGAGAGGCTATAGCTGAAGGAAGGGAGTTTGGATTTTTATGGATGGAAAAAGGTGTCTGAGGGAAAGGAGTTTGGATTTTTGAAAAAACCTATGCTACTGCCTTTAACTAGGCTTTGAGACTATTGTTGTCCCAGGAGTCTGGGCCAGAGCTCCCATGGCCAGCTCTGGAAAATTCTCAGCTGCTCTGTCACTAAAAATGTGGACAGCATGGATACCTCTTAGAAAATGTGGTATCCTGAGCAGCTCTGGCAGTTGTCCTTGCTTGGAGAAATTCAGCCTGGGACTGAACAGAAATAAAACAGAAAACTCTGAGGAAGCCACAGAAATACAGAAAGGACCCATGAGTCTTCTAGAAAAGTGCAAAGAAATATCCCATACTCCTACCCCTAAAGTTTGTTTCCTAAGCAAAATGGTTCCTTTGCAAACATGGGGGAGATGAACAATTTTAAGTTGAGAAGAAAAATAAAATTTAAAGTTATTCCAGTTTATATAGGGGAAACTGCAATGCCACGGTCTTTCTTTGTTCTTTCAACATGGAGAGAGACTGGCAGAGTTCAAGGCTTAGCAGAATTTTACCTGCATTTTATCTTGTCAAAGAAGAGCCATTATTGAAACTATGGAAGTCATTCTGTTAGGGTTAACAGCAATGGAAATATGAGACTTGGTATGGAATCCTTAATATCAACCCTCCAAAAGTCTACTTTCATTTTCAAAACCTTTTTTTTTTTTAACCAGACATCAAAACAAGGGGTAAAAAGAACACAGAAATGTCTGTTTTCTAAAAGGCAAAAGTTGTGAAGAAAATCTCTCCCTTTTGTAACTCTTCTGTCTTCTAGTTCAAAATAGAGATGATATTTTGGGAAGAAGGGAAGACAAGAGTAAACTTCAAAACAATGCAATATTTCATTGTTTTTTAAGGGGGGGTTTAAGCTGAAGCAATCAACACTTTTTTTTCCTCTCTCTCTTTTTTTTTTTTTTTTTTTAGCAACATCCTTTTCCTCACCAGGAAGTTATCACTGTCAAATTTGGAACAGGCTAGCCTCCTTCCTGTGGGTATTCCTTCAGTGCATCTCTAGCTTTGATGATGCCTGTGACGACTTTGACTAATTTCAGTAAGATTGGATAAAGCAGAGTGACTGAAAAACCTGAGAGCTCTAAGCAGGTTAGCTGTGAACCTCACTGCTCACCCAGGGCTGTCATGTGGAGTTCAATGTTGCTGTGGCACCCTGCTGGCTGTCAGGCTGCTGTGCCCGTCTGTGGCTGCAGGAGCAGCTGGTCTCAGCCCTGACTGCCACAGTAATGTCCCCGCAGTGCTGGCACACCTCTAAGGCAAGATCTTCCCCTCACCACAATCCAGGCTTGCAGTCTGAAGAGGGAACTCTGCAAAGCTGTCATTGCAGAGTACTGGTTTCCAAGGATTTGTTATCAGCAGTGTGGGAACAGCATCTTGAGCAAATTTAGGTGAAGATTAGAAAAATATTTCCTGCCCGTGAAAGAAGAATAATATGCCAAGAACATGTATGAAGCCCATAATTTGGTGGTTTTCAGCTCCAATTTTTTTTCCTGGTGTAAGGAACAGCCCTGCATAGTCAGAGGAGGATGTAACTGCTCTGAGTGATTTAGCTTAATGGCTGCTTTTTGAAGTCTATTGTGTTTATGAGGTACCTAGGAACACACTGGTGTTAAGGTAACCCTCTGTGTGAATAGACTGTGAAGGTGTGTGGGCTGATGCGAGCACGCCTTGTTGTGAATGCTATTCTATACCCTTGAAAGGTGGCTCAGGAGATGGGGAAAGGCTGGTGGCACACACCTCCAGTCAGAAAGAGGCATCAGCAGCTTCCCTTTCCATTCCTTCTCCCCTCTGGCTGCCCTGGGCCTCCTGTGTTACCGGTGCTGCGCTCACCTTCACGGATGTTTGAAACTGGGAAATGGATACAGTCCCACACTGTGCAGGGCAGGGGGAAGGGGCAGCAGGCAGGGAACAAAAAGAGAAACTAAATCCCCCCTGGCGCCAGGGTAAATCTCTGCCTGGAATACGGTCCAGCACAGAGCTCTTCTGGAGCAATTTTGGGCATGCAGATAGACCACGTCAGCTGTTCCTTGAGTACAAGCTGTGGGCGTGCTCTTGCCTGTGGGCCACGTGGAACAACTCCTTCCCTGGGCAGGGAGATAGACTCCTGTGTGCATTTGCCCTGGAGTAAGAGCATCCCCCTGGGTGTCCACCCAGAGCAGCTGACAGCATCCTGTTTGTTCTCATCTCAGCTTAGCTTGTGAGAAGCTGTTTGTGAACTGTGCGTGCGAAGATATTAAGAAGAAAACAGTTTTGTTTAAGAATTAACTAACAGCTTTCTTTTTCAGGAGGAGGGAGGATTCCCTGGCATATTTTAATTTGGAATTTAGGTATTTATATTCGCATTCAGTTAAAGTTATCAGCACTAACAATGCAAAATCAGTGGCTCCACAGCAGCACCTCAGACAATGTCAGCAGGGCCTTTGGCACCACGTGATGTGATTAATATGAAATTCCCTGCTGTTGCAGTACATCACTACAGTGTGACACACTTTTTCTCAATGGATGCTAAAAGTGAGCATGTTAGGAGAAAATTCATTATTCCAGACATAAAACCCTCTGCTACAAACCACAATACACCATCATTCAAATAAGCTACTTACAATAAAGAAAATATCCAGAGGGAGAATTTACCTTCTCTTCTGCATTTTTTTTAACATAGTTTATATAACTACAAGCATTTTAATTATAAGCAGGCAGATATTTTGAATATTGAGTTATACAAGGATGTCCTATTTTAGTATGTACACAACTATTCTGCAATTATGATAGCAGCAGGGGCTGTAGTCAGCCTTGTGACATAGCAACCTTTTTCTTGTCATACATGTTTTTTTCAGTTTTTCGTGCTAAAAACAGATCAATGAAATAAAGTTTTTGTCCAATTTTTTCTGTAGATTTTTGCTTTCAGAATTTTCTTTCGACCAGCATTAGCCCCTTATATTTTGTATATTAGCTTATTTCTGCAGGTAGTTTTTTGTTACTTTTTCTGTTCTTTGCCATTATCTTTTATCCTATATACTATATCAGGGGAATACATTTTCCTGTAGTATTTTCAGTGGCACAAGGAATGGAAAGCACAGGGCACTTCATGCTGTTTTTGTGTTCTGTGTACAGGCAGGTAGGATGATAATGTACATTTCAGTGGTTAATTACAGGTTAAGTCATTTTTGCCTGACTAAAATCCAACCTATTCTATGAAGATAACCACTGTATAACAGGAGAAGATGGTATGAACAGAGAAAACAAGTTCTAAACAAATAAACCTTGAATGCATAAATGTCATGACAGGATTCCTTCTGTGCCAGATCTGCTGTATTACTCTCTGCTCATCACTGCTGGAGTTCACACTGACCTGGCTATAACATAATTGTGAAAAACAGGACATGCACAACAATAACTACAAAGGCCCAGAAAGGAAGTTACAGCATCATGACCGTTTGCCACTTACACAAAGACTTGCCCCAAGATGACAGATGTATGGCTTGGGAAATGCTGGTGCTGCTGTGGGGCTCAGCAGAGCTCAGCCAGTGTCTGGGAAGACTGGCCCAGCCCTCACTCTGAGGTCCATGCCCTCCAAAAGACCTGGGATTCACCTGCAGAGGAATGACTTGACCAGCAGTCACACCAGAGAGCGTGGCCTTCCCAGGAGGATTTGCTCAGCTCTTGTACCAGTGGACATTAGGAAGCCTCTGCAGCCTGTGGTCCAGGCACTGTGCACTGGGGTGCATCACAGGTCCGGGTTCCAGACTTGAAACAAACTAGAGGAAATGTGACAGTCTGTGATATCCAGAGGAGACCAGGCAGCCCAGAAGCCTTCCTGCTTTTACAGTGTCTGACAATTTTCTCTTTGATTTTTTTTCATGTTAGGTTTCTCAACAAATCAAAGCAAGGAAGAAGCAGTGAAGCTGTGCTGGGAGCAGTGCTGATGCTGACATGTTTTGCAATAACAATCTCTTGTAAACTAATGAGGCCCCACCTGACACCTCAGGCAACAGGACAGGAGGCATGCTGCTGCATGCAGTCATGCACCTTTATTTAATGCACCAAGCTTGTCACATAAGCCCCTGGCCTGGGTGTCAACTCCCCCTGACCTGCATGCAGCAGATGAATCCCCAGGGAGATGGGCTCCTTGCTTGGAGCTCACTCTGCTGGCTTGTTCAGCAAAGAGGCAGACAGCACACACCCACCACCATCTGGAATGGAGATGCTGATCCTGGAGGGAAGCCCTGACCCTCCAGGCCGAGGTACAACTTGTATGTGTGTGACTCTCTGAGTGTACACAGGTGCCATGAGATACAGCCCTTTCCAGCCTGGCTTTCTGTGGTGATGGAGGGCCACTGAAGGAGCAGGCATGGATCCCAACAGGCATCAGGGAATGTCTGTGCCTCTGGGACACTTGGGTTGAACATCAGTCCGTGTCTGCAGAAGTGTCATAGACCAATACAAATAACCCTCTGCAGTGGTTTTGTTCCTGTCCAAAGCCCCTGTGGCAGGTGTTGCAGTGTGACACTGACTTGGGACCCCTCCTGTGTGCACAGGGTGGGTGCCAGCAGCACAGGAACCCTGCCATGGGTACAGCCACCACCAGAGGTGCAGCTGGTGGCAGACCCTGATGCAGCTCCCACCCCAGGGCCATGGAGCAAGAAACTTGGCTGGGGTTTCCTGGCAGCTGGGGAGAGCCCTGATGCTGCCTGTAGGGCTGGTACAAGATGGTGCAGGTGGGACTTTCCTGTGTTCCCTTGCTGAGAGTGCCCATCATCCCAGTGCTGCAGGGCTCTGCCTCCTCTTTCACAGATTGCTGTTTGGAGGATACCATCAAGAGAACAATGGTGTGCAGAAGGTGGCCCTAAGCAGACTGATCCTGGACCCATTTTTATAGTATCTGTTTCCAGATGTCAATTTTCCTTGTCTTCACCTTTTCTTTGCCCTTGTGAGGAGATCCATCCCTCTCTCTTTGTGCACTGCTCTGAGACAGCAGGATTGTCCACTGACACTGGAGGGATGAGAAAAGCCACCCCTGGTAAGTGAGATCCTAACCTCTCCCTTTCCAGGGGCTAGTTCATTCCAGTAGGCTCATAAATTTTTGGAAACTTAGCTTTCCAGCTGAGTGTGGCTAAACATCTTCAGTGACAGACATTCTTCTGTTATCGTGGGGGTTTTTGTGTGGTGGTTTGTTTTGATCTTTTGGGTTTTAAGATATATATATATATATATGAAATATAAATCTGAGGAGGCAGAGGAGCTGGGTATTGCTTTGGGGTTTTTTGGGGGGTGTTTTTTTGTTTGTTTGTTTGATGGTTTTTTGTTTGGTTTGGTTTTTGTTTTGTTTTTGTTTGTTTTTTTCGTTGTTGTGGTTTTGGTTTTTTGGGGGGGTTGGGTTTTTTGGGGGCTTGGGGTTTTTTTATATATTTTTTTTATTTCTGTTGCATAAGGGAAAGCTATTTTCCCTAGATCTGGTATGTGCTGAATGGTTTTTGTGAGATTGCTTACGAACTTTGATTATACAATAAAAATACAAACTGCAAGTCGTGGTAATAGCCATCAGTTTGGTGACAAAAGTCAGCTTGGCTGGGAGACGTGGGGAGGAATGGAATGCACATTAATGCAGTGAAGGAGGAGGTAGGGGACGTGTGTGTGGTGAAAAGATTGCAAATAAGAATGAAAGGAGTGTAAAAATGCAGTCAGCAATCTAGGCTTCCTCTTGCTATTTTTGTGAAGACATTCTTTGTCCAAATTAGGAGTGAGCAATTACAGTGGGCTGGGTGTGTGGGGCTGCTGGAGGTGTGGGAGGCACGGCTGGCACTGAAGGGGACAGTGGGATCTCAGAGGAAGGACCAGGCAGAGTTGTGGGTGGAACCAACTGAGGTGGTGTACGATTTGCTGTTGCATCTCACTCACAGGGAACAAATGTTTCTGCTGTAAGGTTGTTGGCTGTGACAAAAGAAAGCCCTAAGACTCTCTGCTGAGCATAAAATAGCTACAAATATAACAACCTGTGGGAAAAAGCCGTGCAACCCTAGCCCAGTGGTGTCATTAGAATTAAATATCTTTAGGATGTCAGAGGGTGCAACACTGCAGAGATCCCATCTGGAAATGAGTAGATGAGTCTGGTCTCCTCTGTTTAGGAAGGAGCTCAGGTGGGAGTTGGGCAGAGGGAGGCTCCTAGGACTGCCAGAGCAGTGGTGACCTATCCTAAGGGCCAGACTCCCAGATTCTTGTCTTGGCCAGTAGTGAAAGGGACATGGCCACTCTCTGTAAATACCTTGGGAAGCAGAGTGCTTTCCTGCCAAGATGGAAAACAATCACAGCTAAGAGAAAATACTGACTTCAAAACAAATGTCTAATAACCATCCCTGGGAAAAAAAAATGAGCAACAAATTAGCAGGATAATTTTTGTTGCCATTTTAGTGAAGTATTTTAACATTCATTCATTCTGCTGGGGACATAAATCTTTTTTACATTTTGTTTAATCTGTTTATGAAACAATAAATTTTGATGCATTTACTTGGGGCAGCAGGGTCTGATCTCCATGTCCTTTCAAGCCTTGTCTTCCATGAAAGCTGTGTTCATTGGAGGCTTCAGTTTCAGTAATGCTGAGAGCAGATCTGAAATGGAGTCAGCTTCTTATATGTGTAAGCCAGAATCTTAAGAACTGTTCCTACAAACAGTGGAACATGTATTCATCTCATACCATAAAAGACAGTCCCTTACTCAATGCCAGACTGACAATAATCAATCATATTTGCTAAGAGTCTCTGTCAAGAACTATTTTATCAAAGTGGAAAATGTATATATTTATCAACATTTGCAACATTTGCTTTGAGTTGACACCCAGCTTCTCCCTGGCACTGCCAGACTCTGCTGCAGCTGGCTGGGTACCACCTGTAACTGCAGGGTAACATATTTCATCTAAGCCTTACCTAGAGACGTGGCAGGTACTGGTTTGGATGTGACAGCCTTTGTCCTTGTCTTGGTTTGGAAAGACAGGTATCTGCCAGGGAAAGCTGGAGTTTCCCTTAGAATGGAGAATGTAAACCCCTCACCTCCTCCAAATTATAATTTTGCAATTAAGGGCTTTCAGGCAAAGATTTGGGAATAGGAATAACAGTTCTTTACTAGGAATATTAACAACACAAATGTAGTAGCAAACAAAACCAACCAAACAAACAACAATCCTGGAAAAACCCTGACAGAGTCAGAGCTACAACCTGGCACCCTGTTGGTCAGGGTGTTGGAAGCAGTCCAAAAGTGAGTCCCCCTGGAGTGGCAGATGTGGTTCTGTTGAAGTAGAGATGATCCTGAGAGAAAAGGGTCCAGTGATGGTGAGAAGGGTCCAGTGATGGTGAGAAGGGGTCCGGTGATGGTGAGAAGGGGTCCAGTCTTCCTCCGGGAATCGGGTGAGAAGCTAGATACCTTCTGTTCCTACGTCTCAGTTTTATCCAGGTAGGAATGGTTGGCTCCCCTCACTGAGTGGAGCATCTCACAATGGGACAACTTGTGACAAGCTTGGGGACAACTGCTAGAGGAGTCTTAATGGCCCATTAGCAGAAAATATCCCCCTGGAGGGAAGATGGGCAGTGAAAGAGATAAGAAACACTGCCCCACCTGGTTTGAACAGCTGGCCCATTATCAGAGGCACCCACCCCCCTCCCCCCAGAATAACAAGAGATAAAGAAAGAAAAAAAAAACCAAACCAAACATCTCCCCAACTGCTTTCGGCAGATGAAATTGAATACACATTTTTGGTTCCATAACCCAAGAAGTCCTGGTGAATCACTCCCTCAAGACACTAAGACAGGGTCCATGTGGGGATGGCAAAGGGTCAGGTCTGAGCCTGCAGAGGAGAGAGTGCTACATTTTCTGGTTAGGTAAATCTCACATGTTCAGGAACACAGCCACAAGTCAGAATGCAGAGGAATCATTTGGGAATCCTCTATGGAAAGCCTGCCTGCAACTCAGCTAAACTCAGTAGCTGAGACAGTCCTCCAGGGAATACTCTCCAAACTTTCCATGAGCTTTCACTTTGTGTATTTTCTCTTTCCAGGATCTGAATCTGGCTCCAACCCTTAGGATGGCAATATTGGCCCTCCTAATGCCTGTAACAGAAATAGGCTGATATTTCAACCTACTTATCTTGACTGTATCAAAAAAAAAAAAAATCTGCCAGTGCATTCAAAGCCTTGGTGATGGTCTTGGAAAAGGGATCAATATGCTGAAAGACCTGTAGTGTCTTAAATTATAAAGTGGCTCCTCTCACCAGCATGAAACATTTTAAAACGTTTTGAAAAAGAACATTTTACTGTAGTACTTTCATGGCCACCTTCTCAGTGGACATCTCTGGTATTTAGACAAAATAACAGCCAGCAGTCCTACAAGACACAGTGATTTCTCCTGAAAATTTAGAAATCTTTTGCCCTTAGGCTGCTGCAAATGATTATAAGCTTTGCCTTATTGCAGTCATTCTTCTGGAGGAAAAGGGTAGCAGCTATGGTGTGATGGTTCCCATCACACAAGAAAAATCTTTGTCATTGTAAGCACTGGGGCAAGCTCAGTGTCCTGCAGTGCTGGCAAATAAGGATCAGAGTTGAGAAAAAACTCAAAAGCTTCAGAATTGCTCTAGAACAGTTCAATTTATTGAGGAAAGACCTCCAAGGCTTCTCTGGGGTTTCACAGGTCTCTTAAAATACAGAGAAAGAAGACTATTCCTTGTGAAAGCTACTGTGGTTTTGAATTATTTCTTTTGATTCCTACAGACCTGATCCCTATTACTTACAGGTTTTACAAACAAAGGCATTAGATCTTTCAAAGGTCGACAGCTGAGGTCTGCCATAACCCTGCTGAATTTAGCACAAAGGTCTCATCTTACTGTTAGGATGAGCTCTGTTTGTTCACCTTTGTTTACCTCTTTTGTTCACCTTTTGGGCAACTCTGGTGCAAAAAAGGGGCACTTTTCACAGCTAAAAATGGGTCAGGAATAAGTTTAATATAGTATGGCCTTGCACTGTACAACTGTATACATGGATGGTCATCCATTGATGAACCCTAATAGGTTGTGAAGAAAATAATACTCCTGTTTTATAGATGAAGAAACTTAAGAAATGGAATTCAGAATACTATTTAGAAAAGGAAAACACTCTTAGATCTTCTTTAAGAGATTATTTTTCAAAGTGAAGGAGTTTCTGGGTCTCAGGCCACCAGTTAGGATAAAGGAACGTAGAGCAAGATACCTTGGAAGTTCAGACAAAATTAAAAAGTGCAAAGAGTATTACTCAAGCCCATCTCTATTTCATGTGGTTTAGAAAAGCTTTATTTGTCTTTAAAGGGCTAATAACTTGCTCTGTACTTTTTCATGATGCTTTTTCAGAAATGAGAAAGACTTCATGGTGAGTCCACCACAGGCATGCCCTAAACCAGAGTTTGGCTGCAGGTCACTGCAGTGACTTTACAAATGTCCACAGCACCAAACCCCACTGGAGGGGCAGGACTGCAGCCAGGCAGCACCTCCAGCTCCCCCTTGGCATTCGGTGCTGCCTGCAGCATTCCAGAGCCTCCTCAGCATCCCTGCAGGGCTGGGAGGGCAGGGGGCAGAGACCTTTGCTGCCTGCCCGCAGCTCCCTGCACCACAGCCACCCGCTGGAGGCAGCCCTGCCATTCCCGCTGCTTCCAGTCCTTGGAACACACTTGGTTTTCTCCAGATTGCTAACGACCTCTTGAGGAGCTCCCCTGCCTCCAAAAGAAAAGCTACTGGGGGTAATTTCTGGACCATGCCTCCCCAACCCGTTTTCTACCTTTTTTTTTCTTTTTTTTTCTTTTTTTCCTTATTCCTTCCCCTTCCCCTTCCCCTTCCCCTTCCCCTTCCCCTTCCCCTTCCCCTTCCCCTTCCCCTTCCCCTTCCCCTTCCTTTCCTTTCCTTTCCTTTCCTTTCCTTTCCTTTCCTTTCCTTTCCTTTCCTTTCCTTTCCTTTCCTTTCCTTTCCTTTCCTTTCCTTTCCTTTCCTTTCCTTTCCTTTCCTTTCCTTTCCTTTCCTTTCCTTCCCTTCCCTTCCCTTCCCTTCCCTTCCCTTCCCTTCCCTTCCCTTCCCTTCCCTTCCCTTCCCTTCCCTTCCCTTCCCTTCCCTTCCCTTCCCTTCCCTTCCCTTCCCTTCCCTTCCCTTCCCTTCCCTTCCCTTCCCTTCCCTTCCCTTCCCTTCCCTTCCCTTCCCTTCCTTCCCTTCCCTTCCCTTCCCTTCCCTTCCCTTCCCTTCCCTTCCCTTCCCTTCCCTTCCCTTCCCTTCCCTTCCCTTCCCTTCCCTTCCCTTCCCTTCCCTTCCCTTCCCTTCCCTTCCCTTCCCTTCCCTTCCTTCCCTTCCCTTCCCTTCCCTTCCCTTCCCTTCCCTTCCCTTCCCTTCCCTTTCCCCCAGTAAGTTTTTCTATTCCAAAGCAGGCATTCTCACCTTTCAGAATTTTCATTTCACACTTTCAGCATTTTCTCTTAAATTTTGTCTTTTCTAAGCTTTCACTGGGCTGCACCTTGTAGAATGCAGTGATTATTAGGAAGGAATCAGGAGCCTGAAATTAATCTTTGTGGGTTTAGACAAGCTCTCCCTCCCATCTCTGTGCATGCTCAGGGACTGGGAAGCAAATTCAGAGCATGTATAGGAAAGGATTATGTAAAAATATAACTGAAAACAAATGCAAGGAAAAGTGTATATAAAAAACCACTAAGCATACCTCCTAACGTGGTAGTGGGAAGATATTTAATATCAGCAAACTATCAAAGCAAGCTGAGGTCTGTGACTCTGTGATTGTGCTGCTTCTGTCTGTGCTCTTGCCCAGCCTTTGAACGCTGCTCACTGCGTTCACAGCACAAGTGAAAACCAGACCAGGCAAAATCAGTAAAGACACAGAACCTCCCAGTGTAGAGACTACTGGGATGCCACTTTAGCCCATGGAATACAGAATTGGAATTGGTAGGAGAGAGATAGAGGCTGACTTTTCTAAGCTGTGACATATATACACGTGTGGATGAGCAGTGGGGTGAGAAGGCATGCAGCTGGGCACACAGAGCCTTCAGATGCAGGAGCAGTCCTGCTACATCTCCCCCCCTCCATGGGCTCTGTGTGTGTGAGCTTTGCTACTGCCTGTTTCTAGAAAGTGCCATGAGAGTTCACTGGTTAAACCTGGAAAAACACTGCACAGAGGAACTGAAATGGTCCATTTTCAGCATTTCAACTTCCCTAGCATCACAGTGCAGAGGAATGTCTGTGTTGAAATGCTGCTGCAGTTCCTGACACAAACAGACCATGTCCCAGCCACGGTGTGGTCACTGTATCAAATCTTCTGCCTGTGAGGTTGATGAGCCTTTATTGCCTTGAACTTCAGAGCAGCTGCAGAAAAGCAGGTTTTCCTTGGTGTTGTATCCAGATCACTTCTATCATTTGCCTGAACAGGAGTGAGGAACTTGAGAGATTACCTTGTTTGTTTCCTTTATTGAATCATTCTGGATTTTGCTTTCATCCTCTGATGCCCACAAAACTCAAACACAAAAGAAGCAGGCACTAACAAATGAAAAGGTGTGCACTTTCATTTGCAACTGCATGTGTTGTACATGAGGTGTTTTCTCCCCAGTAAGATTTCAAACCATGGAATCTTGCCAAATTCCAGTGTTTACTGAAATGTTTTCTGGAAGGTGAAAGGTAATTACAAATTTCTGACTAGACATCACTGTGGATGCATAAACTCAGGAAAGGTATAATTTATTTGTCTGTATAAAAATTTCTACTCTTGTAATTAGAGGTGTCCTGCTAACACAGGCACATGGGATTGGGAAGTACTTGCTGTGCAATCACATTCAGTCCTCTGTATTTGAAGGGAATTGTACCTGAGTAGTACACTAAGGATAGGTTATTTCTCTGATTTCACTTTTCTTCTTCTCCCTGTTCTGTTGGAAAGACAGACAGACATGGCTTCACCAAAAAATGAAGTAGGGTTAGATTTGTTAAGTATCTATTTCATGCAGCCAGTTTCAAAAGACCTACTAATGACTCAATCAAATGTCACCTAGGCAATCATTGTTCTTCATTAGACAAGAGCAGTCTGAGGTTCTAGTACTCAGATATATAAACCCCCTAAGTGTGTGCTGCTTATGAAGATGTCCTAATTGATGGAGCCTCTCTACTGACAACACTATGAAAATAACATACAGAACAAGTCATGGAATTACAGAATCATTTATGTTGGAAAAGATCTCCAAGACCATCAGGTGCAAACTTTGACTGATCACCAAGCTGTTACCTAGACCATAGTGCTAAGTGTCACATCCAGTCATTTCTTGAACACCTTCAGGGATGGAGATTCCATCACCTCCTCGGGCAGCCTGTTTCAATACTTTGCAATCCTCTCCATGAAGAAATTCCTGATGTACAACCTGAACTGGCCTTGGGACAGTTTGAGGCCATGTTGTCTCATCCTGTCACTGATTGCCTGAGAGAAGACACCAAACTCCACCTGGCTACAGCCTCCTTTCAGGTACTTGTAGGGAGTGATAAAGTCTCCCCCTGAGCCTCCTTTTTTGGGCTGAACACCCCCAGCTCCCTCATCTGCTCCTCACAGGAGCAGCTCCAGACCCTTCCCAGCTCCACTGCCCTTCTCTGGACTCACTCCAGCACCTCAGTGTCTTTCTTGCACTGAGGGGCCCAGAACTGGACACAGCACTCCAGGTGTGGCCTCACCAGTGCCCAGCACAGGGGGACAATCCCTGCCCTGCTCCTGCTGCCCACACCATTGCTGATCCAGGCCAGGATGCCCTTGGCCTTCTTGGCCACCTGGGCACAGCCTGGCTCATGTTCAGTCACTGTCACCAGCACCCCCAGGTCCTTTCCAGCCACTCTGCCCCAGCCTGTGGCCCTGCCTGGGGTTGTTGTGACCCAAGGGCAGGACCCAGCACTGGGCCTTGTTGAACCTCACACCATCGGCCTCAGCCCATGATCCAGCCTGCCCAGACCCCTCTGCAGAGCCTTCCTGCCCTCCAGCAGATCAACACTGCCACCCAGCTCAGTGTCATCTACAAACTGGCAGTGTATTCCATCCCCTCACCCAGATTATCAATAGAGACATTAAACAGAACTGGTGCCAGTATTGAACCCTGGGGAACATGACTCTTGACTGTTTACCAGCTGAATGTAACTCCATTCACCACCACCTCCTGAGCCTGGCCACCCAACAATTTTTACCCAATGAAGAGTGCACCTGTCCAAGCCAGGCTGCCAGCTTTTCCAGGAGAGTCCTATGGGAGTCAGTATCAAAAGGTTTGCTTGAAAGCCCAGGTAGAAAACATCTGCAGCATATGACCACACTGACCACGACCAGCATGCTTCCTTCTGGAGGGCTGCATGCACTGGTTTTTGGTTTGGTGGAAAGACCCAGACTGAGCCCAGGAGACAGAAAATTTGCTGCTTACAGAGCTGCAGGACCAAGCTCAGCATCCTGCTTTTGCTTACTCACGTCATAGACACTTTTCCTGAGCTGAGCAAGAATGAGAGGTTAAATCCTTGTCTGTGGAGAACCACACAGAAGCACCACATCTTTTAGAGTAAGAATTCTCACTGATGATGCAAGCTTACAGGACAGGCCACAAAAGAGGAGGGAAATTTCAAAAATATTGTGTGTGCAAAATCCCTATCACTGCAGCATACCTAATCCTGTCTTTTCCAGCCTGATGCCCCTGTGGATGTTGGGGCCTCAGTAGATTCTATCCAAATCCTCTTTTCATGATGCCTATGCTGTATTAACCTGTGTTTGACCACACTGCAGACAAACTAGGATTTTGCTAGGAGAGTGTGGAAAGGTGCCAAGGCTGACCTCAAATGAGAGTTATGTACCCCAGTGCTTTTCATCTTCCCTCTTGTTTTTTTTTTTTTTTTTTTTTTTTTTTTTTTTTTTTTTTTGTTTTTGTTTTTGTTTTTGTTTTTTTTTGTTTTGTTTTGTTTTGTTTTGTTTTGGTTTGGTTTGGTTTTGTTTTTGTTTTTTGTTTTTTGGGGTTTTTTTTGTTTTTTTTTTTCTTCTCCAGAGCACTCTGGACCCCATATTCACTCATGGGAAAAGGTGCAGATAAGAATTGTGGTGGGCACTTTCAGATCCTTGAGCTCTGTGGCCATGCTGCTTAGGGGGGACCAGCCAGGGCTGCTAGACCCCCAAGCAGACCAGAGCCTGCAAGCAAAAAAGACACCACTGAACACGTTATCCTTTTCACTGGGTTCACAGAAAAGTCAGAAAACACTAAAACTACCACAGAACCAGCCAACATGCAAGTCATGGTCCACACAGAAGGCTTGGCCTCCTGCTTTTGAGTTTGTACTAGAGAAGAAAGGTGATAAATCTGGGGGTTTTTGGTCATTCAATATGTAAGTATTGGGAAATGTGAGACAGAGGCAGAAAACCTAAAATCTTTCTGAATACTGAAATGTGTACATCTGTATCAATCTGCCAAAAAAAAAAAAAAAAAAAAAAGGAATAGATAGATGTTCACATGCAACTCTGGGGCTTATTACCTAGGAGATGGAGGAAGTACATAAAGGTAAGTTTTGTTGTCTTAATGCTTGAAGGTACCACAATTTCTTTTGAGCCTTTAGTGACTACTGCTCCGCTCTTTATCTTCTGGAAGTTCAGTAAAATGTGTTATTAAACTGCAGAACTGATATGTATTGCAGCACAGCAGCAGCTGGTAATTTTCAAGGAATATTTGTGTTAACTGCAGTGTTCTGTGGAGGCTTAATATAAAGAAATATATTCAGGAACTCAGTGTGCTATATTGGAAATGGGAATTGGGAATGGGAATTCACTGAAAGGAGCTGCCTCGTTCATTTATCAGGTTTAATTTTATTAACAGATGCCAATTATTTGTTAAACAAATACAAAATATAATGAAAAGAAGAATGAATTTTGTGTCATCGCTGGGTGCTTCAGTCTAAGCATCTCACTAAAAATAACCCAAAACCCCTGGGTTCCAGGTGCTTTTTATCTTAGGTTCACACTACAGTGCAATGAAACACTTTGGAAGGAAATGCCTGAAGAAACCACTTGTTTTGGTTACAACCAGCATTTTCATGTAAGTCACACATTTCCTTGAATGCCAGGTTTAGACCTGTTTAAGCTGTATTGTGTGTGGAGAGCAAAGAAGAGCTGGGTGTTATCAGGTAGAATCCCTTTTATATGCAAAGAGTTGGATCAGTTTGACCCTGATTGTCTCTCTCTCCACTTTATTGTCCCGTTACTTCAAACATTATCTCAAAGAAGGGGCTGGTTGAAGTGTAGGTCTGGCACTTGTCAGTTGTGGATAACATTGACTGCAGTCAGTGATGCTCACACACAAATGAGCTGTGACAGAGACAGACTGGTGAATAGAAAAGGTAAGTTTACTGGTGGTAATGTTCTTGTGTAAGTGTAACAAATAATAAATTCTCCTCTGTAAGAAAGGTGTTGTGTATCCTGAGTAAAACAGCAGAAATAGAAATCCCATACCTTTGCAGTTCTCTGGGGTTTTTTGTTCTCTCTATATGCCTACAAATTAGGAATCTGAAAAACATTATCTTCCATTCAAGAAGGGAGGGAAAAACACAATTCAAACATAGAGCTCCCTAACTGGGAAAAATGAAACTCAGTATGGGCTTATTTATATCCTGGTGATGTCACTGCAACTCTGCTTTGTACAGTGTGGAAAGAAATTAAGAACAGAAAGGAGAAAACATAGAAAGAGAGAAAGAGAGAGAGATGGCGAGAGAGAGAGAAAGAGAGAAAGAGAGAAAGAGAGAGAGAAAAAGAGAAAGAGAGAAAATGAGCAAGAGAGAAAGAGAAAGAAAGAGAAAGAGAGAAAGAGAAAGAAAGAAAGAGAGAAAGAGAGAAAGAGAGAAAGAAAGAAAGAAAGAGAGAGAGAGAGGGTTTTTTCCTAAAGCAAATACAACTCAAAGCAATTTGCATAAATATCTCTCCCATGATTTTTTATTTATGGCCCCTAAGTTTCTAATTAAATTCTAATTAATATTATCACTAGAATTGTTTCACATCCTCAGCTCTTCATAGCTTTGTCACTTTGATTAATGCATAGTCATTTATTAACTTATTTAACAAGCAGAGGTGCTTCATGACAAACCAGATAATATTCCCATAGCATTCTCATAACTGCAAAAAAGAAGTCCTAAACTTAATGAAAATTATCCTCAATAAAGTTAAAGCTTTTTCATTACACTCTTAAAAGATGGAAATAGGTTGTTTGATTTATAGTATATGGAGTTGTATAAAGCATCCATTAATAAAATTTATATATTCAGTTAAGCTTGATCACTGTACTGTTTCTGTAGTCTTGGGTGCTTAGGATTTAACTTTTGCTGTATTCAGGAAGATAATTAATGTTCTGACCAGACAGGGAATAAAATACTCACTAGAATGAGATAATTAAGGGCATAGATAATGTTTATGTCTTGTGTTTTGCTTTTTTAATTATTTGTTTTGTTTTCCAGCTAAACCTGATAAAGAGGAAGTCAGAGTTTACCCGGGGATTATGATGACTTTGCCTGAAGTAGTTTGACAGTTCTGGAGCTGCCTGGAGGCTGTGGCTCTCTGCCCAGCAGTGAGGGGTGCAGCACCACAAAATTCCGATGCCCCTGTGCCAGCAGGGCTGGTCTGCCCCCCAGGGATCACAAATCCCTCTCTCTTCCCTTCCATCCCTGCTGAGAGGGAAGCAGAGATGAGAACTGACATCCCACAAGAAAGCATCCATGCCATGAAGGAGGGACAGGCCAGGTTTGTGCCTGGTGAGGATATTCCTAGCATAGCTGTGCTGCTGCTGTCAGGCTGCAGGAGATGTGGGAGCCCTGCAACACACAGTCTGCAGGGCTCCCAGAGGGCCTGGGGATTTTTGAGCTGCAGCCCTACTACTATTTGATTTTCAGGGGTGGGAAAGGTTGAAACAGGTTGGCAGGCAGCAGTTCACTGCATTTCTTCCTAGAGCTCCCATCTTCCCCTGGGCCAGTTCCATGAAGATGCATTTATTATTCATTCCAATTTCCTCTAACAAAGAACTTCCCCTCATCCTACTTACATGCACCTCAAACAACATATATAGACCATATAAAAGTAACAGGAATGTGTTTATATGATTTGGAAAGCAGAGGCAGCTCTCCTCAGCACCCAGTTTTTCTCTGTTCTCATACACTCACCAACAGGATGTCAGGGAGCAGCGAGCACACAGGCACAAAAGGGAAGATATGCTTCTGAGCACAGAGGGTGTAGAGAAGATGCTCAATGTTCATTGTTGTGTCTGAGAAACAAATCAAGTGATACTTCAGGGGAAAATGTCCCACTGTGGCCTGATAAACTGAAGTATGTTATAACAAGTACCCAGCCACTGCATCCAAAGAGCAGCTGCACACCTAAACAGATAATAATCACTAATTTTGCCACCTGGATTAGTTCCCATTTAGGTAAATAAAGGTTATCTTCCTGGGCTTTTTGTCCCCAGTGACGTGTGTTTCACTGTGTAAGATGATCCAGTAAAGCTAATTATTGTGGTGATTGTTGCACCAACATCTGATAGAGACTTTCAGCAATATGCCACTTTGCAGAATCAGAGGCTTTAGGACATAAGAAGTATGAATATGTGGCAGGTTTGAATTAAAAGCTGACGGCAGCAATCTCTTTAGAAACTATTCAAAATCTGCACTACTATTGCATTTCTTCTGAACTAAGTCACCTTTGCCATATGCTCCTTTAGAGCCTTCTCCTTATTTTTCTCTTGCCTCTTCTTACTATCTCCTACTGAGTTTTTATTTTGTGAAAGCTGAAGATGGGTGATGGCAGATTGCTGTGCAGGTAGAGGTCAAGCTTGACAGGACACAGCACCCTTAGACCTTTCCTGGCTTCATTTAAGAGTTGAGTAATTAGTGTGGAGCCTGGGTTAAACCTAGGTTAAATAAGTATCTCTCGATTTCTGCTGTTAAATAAATAAAAGCACCTTATTCTTCAGAGAAGAAGAAAGCACAGAAGAATAGGAGCTCTTTACAGGGTTGTTGCACTGAAAGGAATGCTTGCCACACTCCTCAGCTACAGAGAGGGCACCTCGGTGGCTATGCAAATCTGACAGAGCACTCAGCTTCACCTTCTGCATACCAGAGTGAGAGATTTCCATTCTCTCCACCCAGCCCATGGGAGCTCAGCAGAGACCTTTTACATCACACTTGGTCCCTCCATGAAGTTTGTGGGTTGCTATGACAGCAAGGGTAGCTCAAAGAATGCTCACCAATCTGCAGTCCCTTTCAAAACCTTGAACTTCAGTGCCAAAAACATGGATGTGTAAGAGTTCCAGGATTTTGAACACCTTTTTGAAATTAGACAGCCTGATGCACAGGATTGATTGCTACAAGTGACAAGGAACTTATGCTAGATTCAAAAGGAAAAAGAACAGAAGAAAAGTGACAAAAGAGATCTGAATCAATTAGATCATAAAGAACCATGGAATTAGTTCTTAACACTGGAAATGCCATCAGATATGCTACTAGGAAAAGTGGAAGACTAAATTTAATGATAGCTGTTTTAAAAATCTGACACATATCAAATACAAAAGCTCCTTAATAGTTGGTCTTAAAAATAATAACTAAAAATAATAAAACCCAGATTCTGACTTCCAGTTTCTAGAGCTCCTGTTCAATCTGTACAGAAACTTGACTGGAAGGCAGAAAAGTAAAATACTACTGTTAATAAATCAGCCCCTAAAAGACACCAGTAGATATTACATATGATGCTCAATAGAAGAGGGTATACTACGAAGAAAGTTCCAACAATCTTTTTTGAATTAAAACTCAAGAATAAACCTCTAAGTAACCTTCCTCAGGTTAAAACAACGAGTCTTATTATTTTACTCACAGATCTTTACAGCTTCTTTTCTCATGTACAACAACTTTATTATACTTGTTTCAAATCTCCCTTGAATATCAGTTGTCAAGGATGCATAATTTTGCTGAATTTTAGAGTGGTTGATCTTTCCATGTAGAAATATTTCATTTCTTGTCCTCAGTATTCATATGAGAGGGTTGTTTAGCTACCTTGCTCCCCTGGGGAAGATTCCATCTTATTACTATCTTATATTTATGCCTGTCAATCTTACATGCACTGGCTCTTGCCCCTGCATTGTCCCTTACCTTAAATAGAATTTCTCCATCCCCCTGTTTGTAAAAAAAAAAAAAAAAAATCTCCTTTAGTCTTCATTTTCTCTGCTAAAGGCACTGAGCTCCTTTTTGTTATATTTCACAGAGGTGTGTTCCTTGCTGGTGGTTCAGATTCAACCCCTGCTTTTCTGATATCAAAAGCCTTATTTTTTGCTGGTGTGTAGTTCCCAGTCACTGTAAGGTTATGTGTTCTTGCCAAAGTTCCTGGCATTGATGTCTCAGCAGGTGACCTTTGTTCTGACCATACATGCAATGCTAATTGTATTGCAGTCACATCCCCAACACCATAAGGTGTTCCTAAAATGGTTTTGTGATCCTTATCTGTATGGATGATGCCTGAAATCCAACTGATATTGTTGGATTTGATTAACACAGTACTAGGATTTGCATCATGTGCATGCCTGTGGGTAAGTGCAAATGCCCACTTGTAGGCATACACAGGAAAAAAATCACTTTTTTTTTTTTTAATAACAAGAATTTCCAGTGTAAGAATCCAGAGTGGGTGGCATTTTTCAGAGAGGTCTATAAATCAAATACTTTAGTCCTATGAAATGTCATACTGAGGTATCTGACCTTCTTACTCTCCCTTAAATATCTTAAACTTAAAGAAAATGAGTGGAGCAATTTCTTTTATATTTACTAGTGCAAGCCATTACTTGTCAGGAAAGGAATGAATCTGCCTGGACCAATTTGTCTGGACCAATTTTGCAAAAAGTGTGTTTTTGTCATTAAATCACGTGATTTAATAATTTATCATCCTTAATAATTTTCTCATATTTTCTTGATAAGAGTAACCTGTGAAATTTCACATGGTGCAAAAAGGTACAGCACCTATCTGCTAGAAGAATTGAATTTCCACAGGCAAAAGCAGCATATGCTTTCTTGGGAGAACAGAGAATTGATTCACTTCTTGCTCTGTTGTTGGATAAGATGTAAAGTTAAATTTCAAGGTGGAGAATCACCCAGGATATTGCTCAGACTCCCTTGATACATGAGATATCTTTGACACCATTGCATAGGCTCTTCTGTACTTTTTTTTACAGGAGAGTTGATAAATGCATTAAATGCTTAAAATATTTATTGGTTTGGGGACAGGATACAAGGCTACAAGAAATGACATCATTCTCTACAATGCTACAGCATATGAAAATTGAAACTGTATTTTTCCCCTTCTCAGAAGCATTATGCAAGTGACAATTTTTCTGTGAAGAATTAAAGCACAGCAATGCTCTGGTGATTGAAAGTTGCAGGTTTTCAGAACCAGTTAATATTTATTCTGTTTTAAAATAAGTGCAAATTGAGGAAACAACATTGCTAGCCATTTTTACTTTAGTACATTCCAATTTGATGTCAGCTGCTAGGTAAGATTTAACAATATACGTTAATTTAACATCAGACTCAGTGACAAGAGACTGACTTCCTTGTCAAGAGAGGAAAATTTCTGTATATGTGGAAAGGAGGTGGTGGAATTGCTCTGGATGCAGGCTGTGTGCACTAACACAGTGTTTAATTATTTAAGTGAATTGAAGAAAGATGCTGAATATATAGATGTAGACACCTCTGTTTGCATCGGGGTATGTGCAAGGTGACTTCTGCAAGTGCAGCTCCAGCATCACTGGGACACTCCTGGAGACTGGTTGCTCAACCTCCACATGCACTTCACCCTCCAGCTCAGCTAAGATGTCACCAAAGGTGAGGAAGCTAATGCTCTTCATCCATGCACATGGACTGTTGTGTTTGTGGTCACTGTGTGCAGGCACCACACCCAGCTCCAGCTGTGCTTCTGCTGTGAAAGAGACATTGCCCATCCTGTGAGCTGTCAGCTTGCCCATCTCGGGCTGGGAGAAACAGGGCTGCACAGCAGGGCTGCAGTGCAATCACCCAGGAGAGCCATGCTGGGAAAGGGAATAAATACACTGGAGGTGGGGGCCAGGTCAGGATGCCCTGGGCTTTAAAATGGGAAACATCAAGAGACCATTATCCATTGCTTTGAGTTTGCATTCACACCAAACTGTAATTTAGTTGAATCAGTTTCATTTTTCCAGTGAGGAAAATTGTAGGTTTGTGTGTTTGCATACATGGATGTGTAACCACAAGCACAAAGGATGATCAGGGACTGTGAGAAGGTAGAAATCATAAAAATCTCCCATTGCTGACACTTAATCAGCCCTGGTATTATGCTCTGCACCTCCACTAAGAACATAGTTGCTTTCACTCCCCAAATCATACAGTGCTTCCATTTGTCTTCCTCGCACCTGTTTCTGCTTTTTAATTCCTTGCAAGGCAGCAGCCAGAGCTGTGCATGGATGTTGTCTCCCCAGGGCCTTGGCACTGCTCCTCCTTACACAGCCTTGGTTTGCATTTCCTGTTCTTCCAGGGACCCAGTAACAGTAACAGCACATTGTCATCCTCAGAAAGATCGGGGCATCTAACTTTATATATATATATACACACATATACACATAAATATATATATATATACACACACACACACACACATATATATATATAATAGCTACACTATTTCCAGCCGATAATAGTGTAGCTTTCAGTAGAAATCTGAAAAATTTCTGGGTTCCTGATCTCGCATTGGGATGGTTCATTTTAATCCTGTTTTGTCATATCAATCTCACTTATTTTCAGTTTTTTTCCTCTGTGATGCTCTGATTGACATTCTCTCCACACCCCTGTTTTCTGTGCCATGTTAAGAGAATGAATTAATATCTGCTCTGAAATGTATTGATAAGAGGCCACGCTGGCAAATCTATGCGCCTGTATTTTCTTTGTAGAGATCCATTGTATTATCTCCCTTCTGGCTAGATTAAAGCATGTATTGAAATTTTCCTCACTGCTCTTTTCACCATTCTAACAGCTTCCTATGTGGTGCATTATTAAATAATATGTAATTATCACATTTTACTGTTTTACCAAATATTAAATCAACTTTATTTTAAAAAATCTACTATATCAGTAAAACAGGATAATAAGTTGTTCTATCATGAGTCACCTTCCCAAGGTATCTGTTGCATGGTCTTCTGTCTAAAGCCTTTCTTAATACTGAAATGAGTCTGAGAGTCCTGTTGTCCAAGTCCCTTTTCTTGGGTCCTGCATGTCAGAGTCTATGGGTGCTGCCCTGAAGTCATGCAACATTACTTTTACTATAAAAAAATATATAAAAAAATACTATGCTATAATTACTATAAATACTATACTAAAATTACTTTTACTATAAAAAATATATAAAAAGTCCTTGCTTCTGGACCTGCAATTTCACATGACAAGTTTTTTACTGGGATGGTGAGGATAAACCATGCCCCCATTGCTGAGAAACCACTCTTCTTCTTATCTTGGATGCATTATGTGATATAAGTTTTACTTTTAGTTTAATCCCTTTTAGTTGTGGTGAACTCTGTTCCCAAATCTTCATTTCTACTCCATCCTGTTCTTACCTCACTGCTCAACCTCTTCTTTCTATTAAAACTAGACCAAACTCTCTAAATTTGAAGCCTAATTTCTCTGGTCTCTCCCTTATATAACTGCAAAGCAAACCTACTACTTCACTTTTTTTTTCCTTATTACTTATATGATTGCTTCACTTTTCATAGTTTGTTCCTTATTTTCTCTGTAAAATACAGCTAAACCTGAATTTTGAGCCCCAAAATGTGCCTGTTAGTATTTTTCTTCCCCTTTTTTTCCTCTTTGCTGACTTCTAATAGCTTTTTGAAAATGACAGCTTATCTGGCTGTCATAGGCTAGGAAAAGCCTGATTTTGTTCCAATCGGGGTCAGTTTGTGTGATTGACAAGTAATTTATCCAGTAAAAGACAAGCTGCGACTTTCGGCGAAATGCTTAAAAAGGCTGGATGGGGGGAGGAGCGGGCTCTCTTTGTCGTCGGTGTGGCAGGCTGGGGACAGGGAGCGGCCGGGCCGGCCGGCCTCGGTGCCCCCCCCCCACCCCGGGGCGGCTGCGGCAGGCCGGGCGGGCCGGGCCGGGCCCCGATGCTGCTGGAGTCGGGGCAGGCCGGGTCGGAGCTTTAGGAGCCGCTGTCTCGCGGAGAGGCGGACAGCATGGAGAGAGAGAGAGCTCGGACGGAGTGCCCCTTCGCCCTTGTTCTTCTTTTCAAGCCGAAGAAACCAGCGCACGGCTTCTAAACGACTCAGTTTCCCGCCGCAGAGCCACGTGGGCAGCCCGACAGCCCGAAAAGTTTAACCTTTTGTTGTGAGCAGATGGATTTTCCTAAACATCATCTTTCTCCGGAAGAAGAATAGTTATAGCGAAGGAACTATAGAAAGACACGGCATAAAGCTACAGTCGGTAAGGGAAGAGTGAAAAGGACTTTAAAGCAAAAGGACAAGGAGTGGCCTAATTTTGGCTGGACATTTCTGGTAAACTATAAAGACTGAATTGGTTTTGTTTCCTGTAACATATAAATGCTTTTGGGGGGATGTAAGGTTCTAGTTAAAAGTGATATGAAGCTTTTTTTGCTCCTAAAGAAAGAGGAGATTTGTTTTTGGGTCTTGAGATGATTTTGGAAATAGAAAAAGAGAATCTTTGTGTCATACTAGAGGAGGCATCCTTAAACAGTACCCCAGTAAGCAAATATGGCCCATGTGCAGTGTTGAGAGAACTGCTAATGGGTATGGTATGTCTATATAGAACCCAGAGAGACTCCTTTCCTAAAAGAACTGATAAAAGGTTATTTTTAAAATGGTAAAACTGGCTGAAGTTGCAAGTCATGTCTTTTTATGTTGAGTGAAGAAAGGTAAAAAACTTAGAAAGAGAAAGAAAGATGTTTTAGAAGTTTCATTTGTTGTTGTTGTTGTCTTTTTTCCCTTTTCTTGTTGTTTTTGTGTGTATTAATAAACTATCTTTGTAATTTAAAGATAGGCCTGGTTTGCTTTATATTCTTCCAGTCAAATAAAATATAGAACGTGATTAAACCATCACATAATTGGTGCGTTGGCCGGGAAATTCGAACCAAAACCCATCACATTAATTTAACAAGCCAGACAAGAAAAGAAAATTTGATAAATTGACTGGAAGAGTTTAGAAGCAAAGCAAGAGTTGATATGTTAAGTAAAATTATAGTAAATTATCATAATGTAGAATGGTTTGTTTTAGTATATGAAAGTTGTATGTAATTTTAATAATAAGTTTGGGCATTTCGCCAAAAGTCGAGAGGCGGATATTGTCATAGGCTAGGAAAAGCCTGATTTTGTTCCAATCGGGGTCAGTTTGTGTGATTGACAAGTAATTTATCCAGTAAAAGACAAGCTGCGACTTTCGGCGAAATGCTTAAAAAGGCTGGATGGGGGGAGGAGCGGGCTCTCTTTGTCGTCGGTGTGGCAGGCCGGGGACAGGGAGCGGCCGGGCCGGCCGGCCTCGGTGCCCCCCCCCCACCCCGGGGCGGCTGCGGCAGGCCGGGCGGGCCGGGCCGGGCCGGGCCCCAATGCTGCCGGAGCCGGGGCAGGCCGGCCTCGGTGCCCCCCCCCACCCCGGGCGGCTGCGGCAGGCCGGGCGGGCCGGGCCGGGCCCCGATGCTGCTGGAGTCGGGGCAGGCCGGGTCGGAGCTTTAGGAGCCGCTGTCTCGCGGAGAGGCGGACAGCATGGAGAGAGAGAGAGCTCGGACGGAGTGCCCCTTCGCCCTTGTTCTTCTTTTCAAGCCGAAGAAACCAGCGCACGGCTTCTAAACGACTCAGTTTCCCGCCGCAGAGCCACGTGGGCAGCCCGACAGCCCGAAAAGTTTAACCTTTTGTTGTGAGCAGATGGATTTTCCTAAACATCATCTTTCTCCGGAAGAAGAATAGTTATAGCGAAGGAACTATAGAAAGACACGGCATAAAGCTACAGTCGGTAAGGGAAGAGTGAAAAGGACTTTAAAGCAAAAGGACAAGGAGTGGCCTAATTTTGGCTGGACATTTCTGGTAAACTATAAAGACTGAATTGGTTTTGTTTCCTGTAACATATAAATGCTTTTGGGGGGATGTAAGGTTCTAGTTAAAAGTGATATGAAGCTTTTTTTGCTCCTAAAGAAAGAGGAGATTTGTTTTTGGGTCTTGAGATGATTTTGGAAATAGAAAAAGAGAATCTTTGTGTCATACTAGAGGAGGCATCCTTAAACAGTACCCCAGTAAGCAAATATGGCCCATGTGCAGTGTTGAGAGAACTGCTAATGGGTATGGTATGTCTATATAGAACCCAGAGAGACTCCTTTCCTAAAAGAACTGATAAAAGGTTATTTTTAAAATGGTAAAACTGGCTGAAGTTGCAAGTCATGTCTTTTTATGTTGAGTGAAGAAAGGTAAAAAACTTAGAAAGAGAAAGAAAGATGTTTTAGAAGTTTCATTTGTTGTTGTTGTTGTCTTTTTTCCCTTTTCTTGTTGTTTTTGTGTGTATTAATAAACTATCTTTGTAATTTAAAGATAGGCCTGGTTTGCTTTATATTCTTCCAGTCAAATAAAATATAGAACGTGATTAAACCATCACACTGGCCATTTCTAAAGTGTTCCCAGAATATTCAGTCTTTTCTCATTTTCAATATCTTTTGTATCTTTTACTCAAGGATATTTCTAGGTTTCACATGTTTAATTTCTTCACTATTTCACACTTTATCAAGAACTTATTTAGTTCATTTTGCAGATTTTCTTTTTAAACTGACAACGTTCTAAACCTATTTTTGTATAACTGGCCATTTTGTTTAAACTACATCTTCTTATTTTCAGTCAAGTTTATCTTATATGGCCAACAGTACTATAATTTCCTGAGTACCTATCAAACCCACATCTGACACAGTGCTATCTCTAGCAGGTCTGGTGGTTTTTTTTGGCAAGATGTTTGTTATCCATCATATACTAGAATAACTAAGACGTGCCATTAGTTGTTTTGTTTGCTTCTTAATCTACATTTGGGAAGTCAATGACTCAAAAGTGATACATCCCTGGTAGAATTGATCTCCCTAGAAAGATTGTAGGTATTCATCCATTTATGACATCCCACCTGACAGCTGACAGAAAGTACTACTCCAGAAGTGTGGAATTTGATCCTTTGATTTAAATTCTCACAAACTGCTCAGTTCTCAATATCCTCATACAACAGTTCAGAAAAACTCAATCCTGTCCCAGACAATACAGCCTCTCTGACCAATGTTCACTCCCTTACTTGTGTACTTCCTTTCTCCAGATTACCCACACATTGAGGAGTTCTGGCCTATTGCCACCTTTTCTTTTTTTAAACCTGATTTTCTAATACTTGTACGTCAGGATCCAAAGGTGAGATGGTTTTTCTCCTGACTTTTCCTCATTCTAAGCCTTTTAAAGCAGGCATGTATGTCCAGCCAAATATGAGCTACCTTACCAGATGAAAAGATGAGCTTGACAGAATATCCAACAGACTCTTCAGGGACATGCTGTATAAATAAAAAATAAACAAATAGCACAATAATTGCTCCTGATACCACATCATAGACGTCACTAGGTGCTCAGTAAAGTAAGACCCACTTAGTTTATTCTTACACATCTTTTTCCTTGCTTAAATGTCATACAATCACAATACAATTACAAAAAGAGACATCAAAAGTGGTTATAATTAGACAACATTAGGCAAATTATAACATTTCTGTCTAAGATGCTCATGCAAAATGCTGGCTCTAAGCTACCCCCAAAAAAAGCTGCTTTTCTGGGCTACAAAGCAGGTTATATAAAATAAGTAGTTACCATTATAGCATACCACGTTAAAAAATATTGCCATCAAAGTGGCAAAAGCATGGTAATGAGCTGATGAGCTCGTAACATCTTTAGGTGCTGCACTTGTCAGCTGAGTGCCTTTACAAAAACCCCAACACCCACAGGTGCTGGGCAAGGACTTGAAGTGTGGAAGTCTGGAAATATATGCAATATGCAAACCTGCTAGATAATTTTTTTATTATTATTATTATTTCAAAGACAGGTGGTATTTTGTTGTGAATGGTTTAATTTCATGTCTCATCCCATTAAGATGAAACCTCTTTCCAAGTATTATTGGTACTGTACTCATGCAGTTTGTTTAGTAACAACAGAGGGCTGAGCAGACAAAGCTATTCTTTGGTCTGTACCACCCTACAAATAGAAACAGAAAACACAGAGTCCTGGGAAAGACAGAAACAACTCTTAAATATATCCTACTATTGTTCTAGAAAATATTATTATGGAAAGAAATGCCTACATACCTGCCAAATCTAAGATGCCTTTTTTTTTTCCCCAAATAAAGGATTTTCCAACATTCAGAAATGTCACAGTAAGCATCCCCTGAATACATTTTGTCTCACCTCCCTTTCTCTATCTAACCTTTATCAGGGATAAATACTCATCATCACCAACCACATTCTCTTGGCACATTTGTGGATACCAAAGAGCAGTGGAGCAGCCTCTGCATAGCTTCTGACAGGGAATATTAATTCAGAAGGGGAACAGCTCCTGAGTCATTATTTCTGAATGGGTACCTTTCTTCCTATCCATCTTAGGAGCTGAAGCACTCATGAACTTATCAACGTGGGAAGTGCTCATAAACTTCTCAGCATTCATTAGGCTACTTTAATTAATTTGCTGACAGCTACCAGCTTATCATTATGTTGCAGGTATTACATACCCTGCCTAGCTATTCTAGATTGCTCCTAAAAGCATCTTTATATGTAATGCCTGTTGCTTAAAAACAAATGCATGGCTCAGGGAACCTCCAAGAACCTCCTTGGGACTGAGGATGTGCTGTGTATGTGGAGTCCATGAGAACCTCCAAAGGGTGAAGCAGGGAGAGCTGGAAACACAGCCTGAGAGGAGGTGAGAGGGCTGCTCCCACCTTGCATACCTCCATGAATGGAGGATGAAATAACAGCTCATGGTTGCAGCTTGAGCCAGGATCAAATTGTTCTATTTGCAGTGTTGGTGTATAACTGTAGGTTAGGCATCTCCATCATTTTATTCATGAAGGGAAATGTAAGCAACAAGGGCAGAGGTAATCTGGTGGTCAGACTGTGGTCAGCCTGGGAGGCTGCTCCTCCATGCCTGCAGAGACCCTGAATGAAGCCCTGTTGCATTCCTCTTGGTGGGGCTCAGCAGATGAGGGATGAAAGCTTACTAGACAGTCTGCAGTAAAACCTCTCCTTATTCTCTTTATAGCCATGCTGATGACCTGGCTCCCATCCTCATTTGGTGTTATCTCCTCATGCTGCAGTGAAGTGTCTTCTTCCACAGATGCCCAAGACAGAGCTGTGTTCATGGAAAAGTACAGCATTTTATGGGCACTGAGCCTCAGTAACTCCAGAGCTGAACACACTTCATTTAAAGAGCTTTAACTGAAGCTAATTTAAGCTTCAAATTAGGTGTTTGGGACCCTTAACTGATGAAGTTCATGCAAACCACTAGTTCTGAAGTTCATTCATGAACTTCATGAATGAAGTTCATTCATCACACAGCAGATAATACATGGCACTGGGATGTACAGATCAGCTGGTAGAAGGAAAAAAATCACAGAGCTGAGCGTCCCTACAATGGTTCATAGAAAAGACAAAGGGCTTGGATTCTTTTCCAAATTTCCAGAGAGGTTTTGCTAACAACCAACTTTTTCTACGTCTGGTGGGTATCACCTTCCCAGCCTCTCTTCTCATTCTCTGCTTGCTCTAATGATATTAGAAAGGAAGAATATCCATAAAATACTTCCTGAGACAAAACACTAAGAACAGCTATGGTTTGGGCAGCTGGAATTTGAAAATGTTTTATAATTAATCCATCCCTCTGCAAGATCAGTGGTCCTTACAGTTTTTGTAAAGAGAAACATTACCACCCATCCCTGAAGGCTTGTATGCAGCACTGTACAGAATATGTTTTTGATGAAACTGATAAAACTTCTGTATGTTTGTTTTGCTAAGAAAGTCCTCAAGCATGTTGCATGCATTGAAGTTGTACCTATAATTCAGCAGTGCAAGATGGATGAGGATGAGTAAACTTTCTACTGATTCAGTTTCCTCAGGTTCATGAAAGATGAATGGTGTACATACCAGCTATGCCAACCCATTTCAGCTCTGTGCAACATAAAATGATACCTTTAGTCACAACAGAACAACTTTGTAGAGGGATGAAGTCAGATAAATGACTAGTAAATAAAATGCTTCTTGGTTTCCAAAACAGCTTGCTACCACCCATTGCAAAAGTGTATTAGAAAGTCGAAGTCATTGCACAGGAAAAGATAATGTTCTGTCATAGTTTGGAAACTGCCAAAGACAGAGATGAATAAAGATAGAGTCATTTCCTGTATGAAACGAGTGGAAAGGTGATGATGCTACAACTGGCACTGCAACGTGACTGTTTGGGTTTTCTTCTATGTACAGTAGGAACCATTTTGAGCCCCCCTTTGGCAGAGATAGAACGTCAATCAAAGTGTTCTCAGATATTTTTGCAGAAAACTATTGAGTTTATTTCCACTGATATTCTGAAAGGTTGTTTTGTTTGGTTGTGGTTTTGTAGTTTGTTTGTTTTTAACAATTCCAGTATTTGATGAAATTCTATCCTTGTAAAAATCGGGCTAGAGATAGAAGGAGGAACTTGAATGTCAGATTTAATTTCTTCTAATATCTCTCCTTCTTCACAGTTCTGTCCTTTTTCATTTTGCCACTGAAAGTGGATGAAGAATAAAAGGTATATTTCCAACCAGAAGTTATTAAAAAAACAAAACAAAACAAAACAAAACAACAAAAAAAACCCAGAACCAACCAACCAAACAAAAAACCCCAACAACAACTCAAAACAAAACATGTTCTGCATGTACAAATCATAGATAATAAGAAAGTGGGGGAAGGAACAGACCCCTTCACTGCCCTGCTGACCTGATTCCCCCCTCACCTGCTAAGAGCAGGGCTATGACTCTCCAGCCCATCATGCATCACCACTGGTCAAACACCAACTAGCAGGGGAGCCTGACTCTGAGAACTGCCTGAAACTGCCTTCCAGCCTGGATAGTGGGCTGGGACTGCTTTCTGTGGGTGGAGGAGCAGGGTAGGGTGGGAAAGGGAGTTGCTCTCCTCTTCCCTCCATTTCGAGTTACGCCCTGCTGTTGGGCCTTCTTCCCCTGCTCCCAAACTCCATCCCCAGGGAGACCAGGAGGTCTGCAGGAGGAGCAGTCAGTACCACAGCACTGCCCTGGCAGCAGGGAATGGCTCCCTGGCTCTGTGACTCACCTGGGGCTTGGCATGAGAGGTGGGGGCTAGGCTTCCTTGGCTGCACAGGACTCTGTGGAACAGCTCTTTGGGCAGGAGTTCTAAGTGTGAGGAAACACTTAGAACTCACAGCTCAGATAGCCTGATATTAGAAGTGAAAAAATAATTTGAAATGAATAATGTACTGATGATTTTCATCTCTTTCTGATTACAAATTGTCCATGAACAAGACCCAGTTTATCAAATATCCTCTTTTAGAAACACCAAGTTACTGTGAATAATTCATGAGGTACAACTTGTTCTTGTGTTACTGTTTTAAGTATTTAGTACTCAAAATATGAGTTGCTTTGATTGAACACATATGCCATGTGGTGCAGCTCTGCCATGCCCTCGCATGACCTCACGCCCAGCACTGAGGTCTGCAGCAAGAATGCTGATGGCAGTGGGCTCAGGGAGCTTCCTGGAGGACTCCCAGCTTGTCCTCTGTTCAGTGGCTTTCCTGCATGTACTCAGTGAAAAACACAGAGAGGATGTGGAACAGAGGGGACACAGGAAACAAACCCAGCAGCCAAGTCCTTGCAGAATTTTTAAAGCCTTTCCTTGATGTACAAGCTGGGGACACATGTATTTCTCTGTCAGGGTCTGTTCTGGTTCTTTACGGGAATAATTAAAAACTTCTACGATGCGAGGTAAACCCAGCTGGAATCATGCTCATGCCTCCTTTAAAAATGTTACAGTGTTTTGCACGGATGCTGAAACCAAGCAGACACGTCTCTCCTTCCCCTTTCTCCTTCTTCAAAAGTCCTTCTGGAACTTCTGGTTCTTCACCATAACTGGGGAGTTTGCAGGAATAGTGGTAATAACTCAGCCTGTCCCCTGAGCATCTTAAGCGGGACTTCATGACACATGGAGTTATTTAACTTTCCTCATAGTCTCTTAAGCTTATCCAAGGCAGATATTTTTCTCCTTTTTCATGCTAATATCATTTGTACTATCTACCTGCTCACAACTATTATTTTTGTAAAGCTTCCCCAGGTCTCTGAAGTTGTATCACAAATACTGTTCTCCTAGTTTCTCATGCTGGTGCTGTTTCACTCTTAAAAATAAGAAAAAGTTTACTAGAGCAGGACTTTGAACAAGGCAGAAACCTGGCAAACAGCTAGAGATTGTACTAATCAGCAGGTCATTGTGTCTTTCCTGGATTCTGATGAAAATAATTTTTGTTGAGCATTCCTGACCTGTTTTTTGTACTAGGTACTTCTCTTTCTACAGAGAAGCTTCTGGACAGCACCATACCTCTTTCACTGTCATTCTGTCTGAAGGAGGGAAACATCACTGCCATTTGCACGTTGCATTAACACAGAATGGAGGAAGGGCATTGGACAGGAGAATCCTGCAAAATTTAATGTAAATATATGTCTGCATATGTCTGTAATAGCAAATCATACAGCAAGGAAGGGAGGTCTGTCAGAAACCCCTGCTGTAAATGGGTTTCTCAACTGCAGGTTGAAGCAGACTCAAGATATTTTTCTTCCCTGGATTTTGGAGAATTTTTCCAATGTCTTGTGGGCTGTTGTGTCCTCCAAGTGCTGCAGTGGAACGTGTGCAATGGGAGACATTTGTCTAGGGTCCATGTGTGTGCCCATCTCAATTCACTGCACCACGTGAGGATGAGGATTTGTCCAAACCAGAGGATGCAGCAGTGATTTTTCTGGTAAGCATCATTAGACTGCTCAGACTGGATGAAGAGTACCAGTCTGAGAAAGACTCCCAGGCCAACAATTCCAGTTATTCCATGCAACAATATTGGAAAGCTTGTTTGTAGCCCTGTAGAAGGATTAGGTGTGGCATTTTCCCTCACAGTGTGTGCTACATGGCCATGGTTTTTTCATACATTCCCCCTGATCTGCAGATAAGAAGGCAGAGGTACACACTTCCACACTTGGGAGTGTGAGCTTGCTGTATAAATCCATACTACAAAATAAACAACTAATGTTCAGAGCTATACTGCTTCCTTGGTGCCACAGATGTAATATCACTAAAAATTAAATGTATAACTCTTAGCCCCTCTGTTTAAAAACATTGGTCCTAGCCACCCTTCAGTTCAGATGAGGAATCTGCCAAAAGCCATGAGAATAGTTATGAAAAGAGCTGAGAATAGAAAAGAGCCTCCTGACTTGGTGTCTGATTCACCCACTTTGGTCTGGTGTTATGTAAGGAAGCCAAGTGAGCTGTTGGTGCCTTAGTTAGCATTCTGTGGCTCCAGGCTGCACTGATCTCATTTAGGGTAGCACAGAAATTCCTGTGTTTTTGGCCTCAGCATATGGATTTGCAAAAGTGAACTAGAACTATCTTCTGAGGGAAAAAGGCAATTATTTTTTTTCTCTTAGTATCTTCTTTACTCTCATATCTCTTTTACTGACTTCTAAAAGATAGAGATAGTCTCTGCCATGCCTAAACCTGCTGATGACTACACGGTTTGAGCAAGAACCAAATGGTTTGATTTCTATATTTTTTAGGATTTAAATTGATTTTCCACAAAATCTAATTAAAACAAGTTGCTGTCACAGTCTCAGATGAGGGTTTTACCACATTATTATCACTCCCTCCAGTATACCTTTGTCTAGAAGCTTCTGTACTTAAGTTTGCCAGCATACTCAATAAGGTCAGTATTCAATTTAACAATGCTTTCCCGTGTGCTATTGATCTGCTGCATAGAAATTGGTTTGTGCTTCAAGGGGCACTTCTGCTTACCTTCAAGGAGAAACCAATTTCAACCTAATCACTAAAATTTGCATGTATAGTACATATTGCAATTAGAGTACTCAATATTGTTAGAGGGAAAAGACTTTTGGGTCTGGAGTTTGGGGATACTTTGAAGAAGGCAGAAAGAAATGTCCTAATCCTGATTTCCTTGGGGAAATATGTTGGAAGAAGGAGAATAGAGAAAGGGATTTTCTAATAAAACAAGTGGAGTGGGAGAGGATGGCCAAAGTCTGTCTTTGGTAGGGATGTTCCATGAGGCAGATGTCATATGTGAATAACTCTTTTATGTTTTTATGTCTAACATGTTTTCTGTTGGAAAATCAAGCCTAATAAACTTGCCTCACTTCAAACTCTTTACAGATAAAATGATAAAAAATTCTTCACACTTGTGCCCAGGATATTTTCCTGAGCATCTCTGCATATGCTGCCATGCAAGGAGTAGTCAAACTTTCATTCTCTACTGTCCAAGTGGCAGAAACTCTGTAACAGAACTGCAACCAGGAAAAAAAGATGGCATGTCTAGTATTTTTGTTTGACTTGGCTTCAAAAGTAAAATTTAAGAAAAAAATGGAAAGAATGTTTTATTTCAGCTTCATTCTATATCATTTTACTTAGATAAGACAGAAATTATTTCATTTTTGAGAGGGGAGAGGTTTCCCTCCGGGTTTGACTTTTCCCTTGCATTGTCTTTCACGTGGCACACCCACTCACAGCCTTGATGAAGGCTTGGATTCCAACTGCTTCTTTTTTTTTTTTTTTCCAGGGAAAACTGTCCTACAGGAACATTTTGGACAAACTGTGCTAGACAGTAAAGTTTAAACTCATGATTGAACGAAGAAGGAAGATGCTCTCTGTGCTAGTTTCTAACCGTAGCAGGAAAGCTTCAGTTTGCACGAGTGTTTTTAGCCTTTAACCTTGCCATGAGACTGTCAGAGCAAAACAGTTGGCAGGAAAAGCAACATAAAAGGTACTGTCAGCCTGTCTCCTACCCACAGAGCTAACACTGGGGAAATAACTTTTTCTTGGGAATATTCAGTACAGTTTGCAACTTGCTTTCTGACCAGCAGGGATCAGGTTTAACAGTAAAGTATCAAAGATGTCACTTTTGGGGAGATCCGGAGTGGAGCAGTTGTCAGGGATTAAGCCTGAAGCTTTGATAAAGAGGGAAAACATGACCGCAGGGTAAAACCAGCCGTGCCTGGGAGTGTTTCCAGGTGCTGGGTAGGGATCCTGAGCACGGCAGAGTTCTCACTGTGGGCCCAGCCCAGGGCAGGTGGTGCTCAGCACTCCTCAGGGACCATTACCTGTGGGGGTGGGCGGAGCCCTGGTGGCTTTGCCCTGGAGGGAGGCCTTGCTGAATTAAGAAGAATTTCGCAACCCCACCCAGACCCGGAGATAACAAAGCAAGCCCTCTTGTCACGGCGACCTTTCTGAAGACCCACAAGCCGTTTCGGGACCCTATGTAGATCTGTTGTAACCAATTGACTTTGTACCCTTCCCCCCTCCCACCAGTTTCCCTATAAAACCCCCTAAACTTTCCCTAATCGCCAGGCCCTCTCGTCCTCGGCACCCTTCGCTGATGCCTCTGCAATAAAGCCACTCCTGTGGAACTGCCGATCAAGACCCTCTCTCTCTCATCCCAGGCTGGCTGAAGGAGAGGCGAATCTCACAGGGGCAGGAGCTGAGAAATCACTGAGCTGAATCACAAGAGCTGAATTGCTGCTCTGCCCCCTGCTGAGTCGCTCTCCACCAGCTGAGGGAGCGCCCTGGCCCCCTGACGAGTTGTCTCCAAGGAGATACTTTTTGGGGTGGCTCAGCCTCCTGGGGTCCAGAGCTGAGGACCCCACCAGCTGGAATAATTACCTGCAGGTGGTTTGCAGGCATTCACCCACTTTTTGCTCAGTGTTTGCTCAGATGTGGGCTGTGGTGAGCCCCTTGGCCTCCTGGCCAGGGCTGATCCCTGACATGAGATGCAGTAATACACCCCCCAATCCCGAGTGGGCAGTTCTGTGTAAGGAAAGGTTTTCGGTTTACCTTTGGACATTTTAGGAAGTTTAGCCAGAAAGTTCTGTGTTTTTCTCTTTGTAATTGGCTCAGTGCCAGGCGAGGAGCACCTGTTGGACCCTGTCACTATTTGTCACAACCTGTACCCCTCCCTATTGGCAGTTTGCCCACAGATCCATCCCCAACCATCAGGTAGAAAAGGTGACAGAACAAAGGGTCTCGTGGCATTCTCAGGGTGCTGTAGCAGGTGTGGGATCTGTCCTTACACTGTGCACAGCTTTGATCTCTGTAAGTTTTGTATTATTGTGCATTATTTTATTAAACATTTTTGACTCACAAGGCACACCGATCATGTGGTCCCGCTAATTATTATTAAGCCAGCACTCTGAACAGGGCTGCACCCTCGGAGAACATGTGGGGCTATCCCACAATGAGCCTTTCAAGAAACTCATGAAAGCAGCAGAGCTGTGAACTCTTTCTGCAGTGCACAGATAAGACAGGTAACAGACAGATCAGAGCAAAGAGAAATCATTTTGGGAGGATTGTCTTGGGTTATGGAACCAAAAATGTGTATTCTATTTCATCTGTTGAAGGCAGTTGGGGAGATGTTTTTCTTTGTCTCTTGTAACTCTGGGATGAGGGGGGCAGATGCCTTCTGATAATGGGCCAGCTGTTCAAAGCAGGTGGGGCAGTGTTTCTTATCTCTTTCACCACTCATCCTCCCTCCAGGGGAATATTTTCTGCCAATGGGCCATTAAGGCTCACCAAGGACATGACACATCCCATCATCCCATTGTGAGATGCTCCACCCAGTTGGGGGAGCCAACCATTCCTACCTGGATAAAAACTGAGATGTAGGAACACGAGGTATATGGTTCTACTGGATTCCTGGAGGGAGACTGGACCCTGCTCGCCATCACTGGACCCTTCTCACCATCACTGGACCCTTTTTTCTCTCAGGATCATCTCTACTCCAACAGAACCACATCTGCCACTCCAGGAGGACTCACCTTTGGACTGCTTTCAACACCCTGACCAACAGGGTGTTAGGTTGTATTATTTAATTTATTTTATTTTACCTTTTTTCCTCTTTTCTCCTATTAAATTGTATCTCTGACTGGGAGTCTCACTGGTTTTGCTTTCAAACCAGCACAAGGATGAAGGTCTTTGGAAGACCACTGCCCTAGGAGAACCTTCATCAGAGGTATGTTTCCTCTCAAAAGTTTTAAGCTCATCAACCACCCATCTGTTTCAGGATGCACGTGCTCCCGTGTTGCTTTCTCTTTCTGTGCTAAGCATCCTTAGAATGGCTAATCCACCAACAGCATGGAATGCTGTTTTGCCAGATTGATACCATCTCACACCTCTGACCTTGCAGAAATTTATGCAACACTTCTTTCTAAAAGCTAAAGAAAAAAAAAAAAAAAGTAAAGATCATTATGTGATTTCATTTCTAATTACAGAAGAAAGCAGTCTGTGCAATGCTTGTTGCAGGGGATTTCTTTAAGTTGCAGAAGACTTCTTTAAGTGGGACAACTCTCAGCACCTTAAAAATGGTTAACACAGAACTGATTCAAGGGCTATTTAAGCTAATGGGAGATTTTAACTTTGAAAAAGTTCAGTTTGAGGTTACAGGTGGGAATTACTGAATAACTGGACTGGAAAGATGAGGATGGAAAAGGATATATTTCTGAAGAGAGAGATGCATGGAAGTCTGCTTCAAAGCACCAGAGTGTTCAGAGTAGGATTCTCGTGTTCAAAGCATGAGAGGCAACAGATCAGAGGGAATGGAGCAGGGTAGCTGCAGAAACAGAGCTCAGCTGTGGTGCTCCAGTGGAGACAGGAAAGTCTTGCTGTACCCAGCCTGGGATCATTCATCACCTCCTTTCCCTAAAAGGGTCAATGAGACCAACAAAGGGCTGTGATTAGCAGTCAGTGCTTTTCATATTCCCCCAAATTCCCTCCAACCTCACTGAACTGTCGTAGTGAGTTGGACCTAGAGGAAGTGGGGGAAACAGAACTTCTGGCAGCCTGTTGTTCCAGAACCTGCTGGTTTTCACAGGATGGACCAGTAGTCTGTGCTCATACCCTCTACATGTGACACCTTCACCTGGGCATTGCTGCCCAGCCATAGATCTCATGGCTTACATGGTTTTAAGGGATGGACTTGCTCCATGAGAGTCAAAAAGTCATGACTTCATACCCGCAATGGCCAGATGAGATAACTTTTCTGCAAATCATTCCTTCACACAAGTCCTCCTCCTTGACTCATTTCCTTGTGTTGTGTTTTAAGCAGGATGAAACAAAGACCATCAGGAAATCTTACAGTCTGTGTCCTGTGCACTGACAGATGATGCTTTTTAATGGGTTCAGTCTTCCTTCACGGCAGGTTTAGTAGTAAAAAATCACCTGTATCATGAATTATATAGAAATTTTTAGTTTATATTGGTTTATTTAGAGCAGGGTGCTGGATCTCAAATTTTCCCAGCTTGAGGAAGGTGGGTTTGCAACAGGAGAGCTGTCCCCAGAGCCTGTTTACTCATGCATGAGGGGTATGATTGCCTCATTTTAAGGAATATGAGGAGGAAGAGGAGGGGGAAGGAAGATTTGATAGTTTTGTGCCAAGTCTTCAGGCAGGTGTGATTTGGCAAGGGGCTGATAATGATGTTTTCTTTTCACAGGGAGGTGGAAGCTTCTTGGTCACCTAACCCAAAATATTGAGGCTTCATCCAGTTAAGGTGGTATCCACCTCTTTAATAGGACTGTGACTCAGAGAGCAGGGGATGATGATGGCTGCTTCTCCCTGACTATAGAACTACAATCCTTATCAAAGGCATAAATTACTATTATTTTCTTACCAGATTGAACATCTTTCTTAAATATATGAAAGAAAAATTGTAGGTTGTCTAGTGAATTTTCTTCTTGGAAAAACTGCCTGTTCTTAACATACAAGTTCAATGAAAGTTCAAAAGTTTATCAGTACAAAGACTCTATTCTGATAATTTATCTGCCAGCTTCTCGGCTCATATTTTGATACTTTGAATCAAGAGATATTTTTGTACCGCCTTCATGTAAAAGTAATCAAACTTTTCACAGGCATATCACGATATCTATTGATTATAATCAAACTGCAGAGAGTGTTAGTGTTAGAGAGCTCCTGTGTAACACAATTTGTCAGTCACCAAAGCAAGCTGATGCTGACTGCCACAGGACTTTGTTTTCTTCAGCCAATATAATTCCAGCAGGTTTCACCCTATGAAGAATTGACGGGAGGCAATGCTCATGGACAATGAGTTTGAAGGTAAATAAGATTGGGTTTTTCCAGGCAAATCAGGTGTTCTCACACTTCCTGGGCTCAGTGACCCTCACTCAGAGAGAAATGGAAGAGCTGTTGGCTGTAGTCTCAGTGCTATTGGTAGTATTGTTAAACAGCCTGCTCTGGAAAATGTAAGCAAGGAGGAAAAAGCAAAGTCACAGAGTAGGCAAGAGCAAGGTATCTATCTCTATGAGCTGGGGTAAAATAAAGAGTTCAGAACTATGGAGCTCCCAGGTTGTTCTTAGTTCTTGGAAACTGTTGAAAAAAATTAACGCAGGTTTTAAAGTACTGGTGCACAGAAGATCTGTCAGGAGTAAGTTAGGAGTAAGTTAAGTCTGTTAGTCTTAGACCACTTGATGGAGAGTTTTCAGGCAGAGAAACAGGAATAATTCAATATTTTTATGTGAGGGAGATTTTCATGCCAGTTTGTATGAGTTTTTTCTAGCATGACTATGAATGACCTGAATGAGGCAGCCCTTAAAATGAGGGCAATATTATCTGGGTGACAAGAAACAGCCAGGAGATACTACTAAAACAAATTTTAGATGATGAGGTTCTGCAGCAGTCAGTCCTTGGTCCAGTTCCCTTCAATATTTTCAATACCAGACTACAGGGGGTAAAATGAAGTATGTTTAATTGATTTTCTGAAAGCACTTCATTAGAAGAGATAACTTTAGAACAGATAAAGCTAAAATTGAGTAGCAGGGGCAGGGAAGATGCTTTGAAAAAGTAGAATGTGAATGTAAAATGCAAGGTACTCTTCTTTGGAAGGCTTCATCAGCTCCTTCTGGACAGAATGTCCAGCACACAGCTGGATAAGGATGTTGTGTACTGGGAGAGCAGCTGGCTCATGGGTCAGGCACAAAGGGTTACATTCTGCACTTCTTGAACTGTGACTTAATACCTGGGATGAAAATTTATTTGATTGTACAAGTTGGTTTTGGTTTTTATTTGTTTGTTGGTGCGTTTTTTGTTGTGTTGGGGTTTTTTTCTGATATGAGGATGGCAGTTACTGCATGGTGGGTGACTGAAGAAAAACTGAACTTTGAGATGTGGCTCAGGAGAGAATGCTCTTGCAGAAACAAATTCCAGAGTGAAAGTTTTTCAGTCTGGAGGGACATCCATAGTTTTGGAAGGGGTCTTTCTAAACTCTCCCAAGATACTCTTTCACAGCGCAGGTATAACAAACACCTTTTCTCAAGACAGATGCTTTGGAGTGAACTCAGTAGGTAGAATCATGCTGCTACAGACTCTGGGTGAGTGAGAGGCATATGGATTGCATTTTTCTCTGATTCATATCAACAAAAACCATGTTAATCTGCTGATGGCATATTGCTCCCCTGAATGGAGTGTGAATTATGTTACTTTCTACATGGCCTCCTGTAGAGAAAGCCCTTCAAAGAGACAATTATAAATTAAAAAGAAATGCATTTAAAAAGAAGTTTCTTATTTTGAATCATGGTAACTTGGTCCACCTTCTAGACTAATACCAGAAATGTGAACAGGATAGGCATCATTATTTGGTTCAGCACTTTTACATGGTGTAAGCAACGCTGCCATTTAGTGTGGGAAAAAGTCAGTTCTTTTTTGCCGTATACACTAACATGGAACAGCATTATGTAGCAAGTTTAGTGCCTCTGACCTCATGCTTCCTGAATGGCATCAATAAATACTGAAGATTCCTGTGACATATCTTTGGTATCTCCAATTACACATTTCTAGGGTTTAGGGAGTGTGTGACCAGGACTGAACTCCTCTGGCACATCATCTCCTTTTCCAGAACATATTCTTGGATCTATCCCAAAACATACACAGAGATGGTCCAATGTTGACAATTTTTTTTCTTTGCTTTGGCCAATTCAACTCTTGTTTTGAATGCAAACTTAATCATATCATCATCTAAGACTGTTTATTGTTTACTGTTCATCCCTGAAGAAAAAGTAAAGAATGTTCTAGGAAAGTCCAATCAATTCTAGTACAGTCAGAGAGTGTTAAACCAACCTATTTGTTTTGGGTACTTCTTTGTCTTTTCTATTTATTGTTATTCAGATTTTTCATAAAATGGGGAAGCACAATTAAGAACACTCCTTTTCTCTGTTACCAGTTTATTACCATTTCCTGAATGCACTGTCCTGTTATTCTTGAAGGTGCTGAAAAACTTGGTTTGAATATGAGCAGAAGTGGACACTATGTCCTTAACTGGACAGTTTTCTCAGTTGGAAATTACTTATATTTTAAAGGGTTTTATTTTTTTAAAGGGCGTAGTCCTGTAAATTATTGAATGTTGACAAGCAAGAAATGATGATGTTCAGCTTCTATTGAGGGGCTGAGAACACTTAGCAACTTGCAGTACTCAATCAAAATTAGCAGTGAGAAATCATTTCAAGTAAAGTGTAAAATACAAAGTAATACCTTCTCTGGCATCTTTATTATCTTATCACAGTATAAAACCAGAATGCTCTGTGGAAATTATACCTTTTCAGATTTATCAACTTTTTTCCAAAGTTTAGACACATTCTTACACTGTGAAATATTTCCCACATTCTATTCATGCTGTGAGGTCGTGACTAAGATAAATAGATTTTAGAGAAACATTAGAGTGGGAGTATGTGGGAGGAATTTAATTCATATTTTTAGCAGAGAGAATTTTAATATCTTGATGAATTTTGTGCTTGATTCCATTGGAAGGAAACATGACAATGGATCCTGTAGAACATACATCCTTATAGAACAGCACAATTAGAATTGGCATGAAATGGAATACATCACGGAAAGCTAGTGAATAACATCTGAAAAAAGCAGCTTTAAATCCTGACATTTAGAAGCATGGCAAATGGATGCTGATGGCAACAAGATTTTAAATAACTTTGAAAGGGTGTAAGACTTGGCCCAGTTTCTCTCTGAGCTAGTGACAGGACTCCCAGTGCATGTTAATGAGAACTGGATGAGACACCAAGTCCTGAAGATTTTATCTGGCACACCATGAGTCCTCACTGTGGCACAGCTCTGCCAGAACCATGTCCAGTGCTGTCTGTTTCCTCAGGACACTGCCACTCCCACTGACCTCTGCCTCGTTGCTTCAGAGACCTGTGGCTGAGCCAAAGCAAGACTATTTTATGTGTATTTCTGCTGCAGGGGTAGCTTTGAGGAAGGTGAAGGTGATATTTGGAAGACACAAATGAGATTTCCACAGGATGGATGATGGAAGTCACTGTGAGTGAGAATGGACCAGAAAGAGATAGGGCATGATGCATTTAGGTCTTTGTCCAAGTTGTATGAGTGATACAGGTATAATCTTATCCAAAGACAAGCACATCTCTTGGTAAGATAGGAATGACTACAAGCATGGGAATAAATTTCTGAAGGGTGAGCTCTTGAGGGGCAGCAAGGGGTGAATAGAGAAAGAAACAGTGGAGTCTTATGCAGGAGTCAAGGAGAGGAGTCAAGAAGTCCCAGGCTGGGGAAGGCTGGAGAGGTTATCAAAAGGCATGGAAATCAAAAGGTTTGGCAGAAAACATTTAGAGGTTTATGTAACACTATCCTCTGTTGTTTACATCCCGTTGTAAAAGAATAAAGCTGAATTTGGGACAGGGCTGTAATGTTTAGTAGACTGAGTATTGTAGCTACAAGACAGTGACTTTATTGGAAAATGAATACAGGCAGAAAGCTTTTATTCCAAACTAAATAACCCCCTAATCACAAAACCAATAGAAACAAGCCTGCAAATAAATGTTACTTTTTAAACATGTGATCAGTTTTTCCAGGACAAGATGTTTCCTAACCCTTTAAATTGTATGAACTGGGTTCCTTGAGAGTCTTTGAGACAAAAATCTTAGAGCTTGACACAGGCTTAAAATTTGTACTTTTTCCATGGCTGCTGGTAGGGTGCTCTACAAACTAAACCTCATGTGCAATATATTGCACATTCATTTTTACTTCTCAGTTGGGCTGTGCCATTGACCTTTCTATTCCCTCCCAAGTTCTCAATAACACTTCCAGCTTTCCTCAGCCTCGGGCTTTGTGTCAACAGCAGTTGCAAAGGGGACAATTGAGATGATCCTTTGCAGGCAGCTTTAGAGGCTGAGGTGCTCTTAGGATGAGGGCAGTTATGCCATGCCCAGGAGCTGTCTGTGCCACTCAGTACCAGGGCAGTCCCTGCACTGGGCCCCCTTGATGCCTTGGGCACTGCTGTTTGCACTGGAAAGCTGAGAAGGGGATGGGTGCCCTGCAGCACCTTAACACTGAGGTGACTATGCCAAGCCTGGTGCTTAAGTCCCTCTCTTCCCTCAGGCATGATCAGAGCAAGCAGTGCTTGTAATGTTGCTTTCTAGACACAGTGCAAATATTTAACAAGAAAAAGAATGGTTTGTTGTTTAGTACTAGTTACGTGACACTTCCAAGTCCTACTCAGAAGCTGCTGTTAAAGGTCTGCCCATGCAGTCTGGAGCTGGAGACAAGATGCAACACTCAGGGGTATTGAACCCACCTGTGCTGTTCCTGTTTTTAATATTCTGTGCCTTTAACTGGAATGATTACATTCACTCTAAGATCACTAACTGAGAATATCTGTCAAGGAGTAATGAATATTTGTGGAGCAGTCACGTTAATCAGCTCATTTCAGTCTGCATGTATACTTACAACAACCTGATTGCATGGCATGCCTCACTTAGCATTCATGCAAAAAGTGACAGGAGCCACAGGGAAAGCAGAAAAACCTCCTGGGAATACCTATGAAGTGCTGCAGTGTAGGAAGGACAGTGTGCTGGGACACCTGGGAGCAGACAGCGGGCACTTCCAGGAAGTAAGTTTCCTCTCTGAAGGGATGATGTTGGTTGTGTTGGCTTTGTTTGGTTAGATAGGTACTGCATCTTCGTGCTTGTAGGTGGTGGTGACTCACTGGAAAGGAAGGGCTGAGAAGTCAGGAAAGGGAGTAAAGAAAATCCACAGCAGGATGTCTGCCATGCTCTGGTTCCTCTGCTGATGAAATTGATGATTAGCAAAAGTCCAAAGAGGAAAGTATCCGGAGACTTCAGCAGTTTTGAGGCACGTGGTTTATTATGCGTGGGGATGCAGCCTAACCAAGGAAAGTCTAAAAGGGGTCAGGATCCAGCAAGGCAAGAGGCCGGATCACCTGTTACATTCTATTTTAACTCTTTCTATCATGAATATTCTAATGAGCATTAACCAATCACCTCAGGATACAAAAACCAACAACATTTACATACAGCCTATAGGGACTACTACATTACCATGCTAATCTACATACTAAAAACCTGAAGAACCACCTTTTCCCTGATACCTGAGAAGTCTAAACCTCTTCTGTTTGGGGAGGAGCATTGCTCAATTACCAGAGCCCTGGTAATTGACTCAGCCAATCCAATCATCTTCCTGCTTAGCGTATTACAGCTCAAATTTTGCTTTCATCTCTATTTCTCCTATATGCCTTACATTCTTACAATCCTTCACCAATAGATCTTCTCTGCAGGGGTTTTCTGCTTCATCTGTTCCAACACTCTGCACTTACATAAAGTTTTAAATCCTCATCTTGAGTTTTTCTATTGCACGTTCATTTCAAAGGCAGACTTGGTGTTCTGAAGGGCATTTCGTAATGATTTTATCCAGATTCAGATCATTTGCAATCCAAAGGGAAAGCATACATTCTTTGACAGGCAAACAGAATACACACCTGAGCAAAAATCCAAAGAATGACTACAGAACCTGCACATTCTGGACCCATTACTGAATTCCCAAGGCTCTTTCTGTTTGTTTAGGTGCTTTTTTCTTTTTCTTCTGCTGTCTCTGGTTGGACTAGATGTAAACTCAGCAATGAATAAGAATGGTTAAGATAGATAAGACAAAATTCTTGACATAACATGACCTTTTTGAAAGATTCCATGTTTCAAACTTAAATTCAAGTGAAAGCTACCAAACGAACACCTCCCAGTTGCCTCAAGTAGATCTTTCTTCATCACATCAGAGGTTTGCATATCCAAACTCCACAGGTGCTCTTCTGATCTCATTTCGACCCCTGGCAAGCTCAGATTCATTGTGTAATGAGAAAAGGGCAATTGCACAAAGTGGATAGAAAAAGCATTGTTTCTACAGCTCATTATGGTTTACACTGCTCAGGAGAGAGCATTTCATATCCCATGAAAAAGCATTATCTGAAACTTACTGTGCATGCCAGAAAAAGCAACACTGTGCCTTTAAAAGAGATGTCTGATTCCTGAAAACATTTTCTCTCTTACATTTCCCTACCCACAAAGTAACTTGTGTTTATCAGCAGACCCACTCAGCCCCCTAAGAGCGACCTCGAGTAAACAACTGACATGCACTGCTTTCAAGATCCTCTTTGTTTAGGCATGTATTGTTAATTTCTGTGTCTTTTGTATACTGCCAAAAGGAAAGACAAATTATACAAGGGATGTTTTACACTATCAGTTGTGGCAGAGTTTGTGTATATCTGATCCTCTTTTATTGCATTACAAATGATAAAATGCTGAGCATACAGCGATCATTAATGTCAGGGCATATCTTCACACTGGATTTTTTTTTAATTTTAGATGTATAAGATGCAAGATAGCCGGCTGTCAAGTTTCCTAGTCATTTGCAAAACCTGTGGAAATCTCATGTAATAAAAAATTTCTTCCTAATATCACTGCTCAACTAATTTTATGACATTTTATGCCTACTCTGTTTGCGTTGGGCAAGAGCTGTTTCCCTGCCAGCCCAGTTAGACAGTTCAATCACCTGTGTCAGTTTTGGAGTGACTTATCTCATCAAGCACACCCCCAATTGCTACTCACCAGTGCCAAACAAAACAGCAACATTGAAACCTGCTAAATGTCAGACAACACAGGGGGAGAGAGGGTGAGTGGGAAAAAACCCCATGAAAAATAGAAAAGGCCAGGTGTAGATGTTCCTGTAAAATACATGTGTATCTGAGTGCACCTCTTTCCTTGTCACAATTTTCTGTCTAGGGAGAGCTTGATAAAATCAATATAGAACTTTGAAAGGGGAAAAAATAACATAAGAGACTATGTGCCTTTTTCTCCTGGACTTTAGATTTCTTTGCTGTATGACAGGACCTGCTGTCATACACATGACTTGCTTTATCTGACAGAAGAAGCTGAAACTCCAAATATAAATCTATCAGTGAAGCAACTTGCTGCCTTGCCTTTCAGCTCTGGATCTTGCAATCAACAGTCAGATTTCAGAGCTTACTAGGAAAAAAAAAATAGTTCACTAGGAAATGTTTACAGCAGAGGCTGTGCCTCAGTGTAATATCACCCTGAGAGCTGAACCATCAGCACAGCTGAAGTGGCTTAGCACTTCCCAGCTAAGGCACTGGTTTCCAGCTTCTCATAGCTGAAGACATGTAGGATGCCATATTCTGCTCAGTTTTCAGCAGGTGGAGGGCAATATTTAAAGATGTTGTCTTCTTCTAGGCAGGCCTTTTCATAATCTTGACCCCTAATTCCAGGACTGGCACAACACACAATCGCATGGCCTCCTCAGCAGACCACTTCCAACATGCCCAAAGTGTTTTTTTCCGCCTCCTCTGTGGGGTCACCTCATTCTTTCCACCAAGAGAGAGGGAGGGTTACCTCACTCCAAGCATACAGAACCAGATCAGTATTTCCTTTTCCACAGCAATTATGCTTTAATTGCCATGCTCAGGACATCTCTCGCCCCTGCTCCCCAGCTGGGATCTGCATCTGCTCCCTGGGGAGGCAGAGGTGGGTGGTGGCAGAGACCCCAGGGACCCAGGGCTCCGTGTAGCACATTCTGCACACCCTGTGGGTGGGAGAGGATGTAGCCACATGTCCCCAGCCAGCTCGGCAGCTGTGGGTGGGGTCTGAATGACTTCACTGTTTTTCATCTCCTTCCTCACAGCTTGTGCAGTGCAGCTGGGCTGCTTCACAGAGGATGCAAGGTCTTACCCGTTCCATCCTGTGAGTGCAGAAGGACACTGGTGTTAAATACGGTGCAGGGCATGGGAACTGTGTGGTGTGCAGTCTCCAGGATGCTGCAAGGCATTGTGCATTTAGCCTATTTTGGTCACTTTCTGTGGCTGCACCAATCCTCACCAGCCCAGATGCACAGCTCTCCAGGAAGGGAAATGAAGACAGGCTATTTGTAGGGGTGTATAGTGTTACCTCCAGCTCCAGAACCACACTTCCCTGGGTGTTACATCCCATTTCCAAGTCCCTCTCACCCTTTTATCACATCCTGGTTCCCTGTATGGCTGTGCCCCTACCTGCTGTTATGTGTCACTACAGTGCTGCATGGCCCTGCCCCAGCTGTGTGTGTGTCTGACAGCAGCCCAGTCTCATCATCACAAGGCACAGTGCCTGCTAGCTGCCCAGGTATTTGACCTGCTGCCCAGACCAGTCTGGCATTCTGCACTTTACTTCATGCTGTCCCATCTCAGCTTTGCCAGTAGCCAGCTTGGATGTGCCTGGCTGACACAACAGGCTCAGAACCTGGTGTAGCTACAGCACACACATCCTTCCCTCTAAAAAACATCTAGAGGCACAATCAAAGAAAATTAACATCTAAAATAAGTTTACTATTATGGTCGTTTCCTTCTAGCCCTTAACCACCTTATTTTCCCCCAGGGTCCAGTGGTTTGCATCTTTATTGAAAGGTCCCCAAGACTGCAACCCCCTCCCCAAAAGGTGCTCTGGCTGGGAGTGGGGGTTCTGCCAAATTCAGTTATCAGCCTTATCTCCTTGTGCTCCCTCAACTGATGTTGAGGCGAGGCAGTGACAGCTGGCCTGGTATTTGCTCCATCAGGCATCTAGAAATCGGCAGTTTTCTGTCTGGGAAAACTCCTTCCCTGAATATTAAGGTGAAGCTTCTTCAGTTTTGGGTGTCAACTCACACTAAACCACTGCTCCTCTTTCCAAATCAAAGGTGAGCAAACATTTGGTGGTGAACAGTTTGTTTGATCATTGTTGCTTCCTCCCCTCCTGAAGCTCAAAGTTAATCCAGCTAGTGATGTACCTCAAACATACTCAATGCCCAAGGTGGGAGGTCCACAACTAAGTCAATATGCTGTGGGGGCAAATGCCCTGTCCCTTTCCAGAGATGACTCACGCCAGTTTTATTTTCAGAGTTGTACTCCTTCATGTGAAAGCAAATCTGTGCCCTTTTGGCAGCAAAAAATGCTCTCCTTCATGGCCACCTTCCTCATATCCTGCCTCCCAGCTGCTGTTCCCAGTTGAATTAGGCAGGCTATGCTTTCTGTCCTGGAGGAATGTTTTGTAATGCTTTGCATCATTCCTGGACTCACTGCTGAGTGACCACACTTTAATAGGAGAGAAACCCAGCCCTGCATAGAGAGAAGTGTTGGTTTATAGAGAAAGCTGAGGTCCTTTGGGTAGAGCAACACCATGAAAATGTAAGATCACAATCCTTGCCACCATTAAACACACAAAGCATGAAAATTAATATTTCCCTCCACATAATAAAACCACTCTTTTGTGGCAGAGCAGTGCAGCACATCTTCTAAAGAACACCACACTAATCAGTTTATTAGGCAGTTGCACAGCAAGTGCTTCAGGAAGGAACAAAGAGGGAGACTCTCTTTTGTCTGTTGCACTGTTGGGAGGACAGAAAGTGGAGTGGGGCAGAAGGGAGAGACAGAGAAGGGTTTCTCTTACGGCACAGTGGAAAGGTGCTTGTGCCCATTTTCATCCTAAAGTGCAGAGGGCCAGCTGTCTTCTGTGTTTCCCCAGGGTAATAAAGGAGAGCAAGCTTCCTCCCAACTGCCTGCATATACTGGCAAAGTACAGGAAAGGTGGGAACAGAGGATGAGGGCAGCTTCTCAGGCTGCTGCCTCCCCATTCCTACAAGCAGCAGTGAGGGAGCTGAGGGAATAGAACTCTTTCTGGCTGCTTCAGTAAGCCCTGCAAAATCACCCCAGAACATCAGATCCTAATTGTCTTGGGGCTTATTAGTCAAAAGCATTGCTGAAAGTGAAAAAAGTTTCTCTTCCTCCCAACTTTTTCTCTTCCCAGTCTCAAATTTCTGAACTTGAGATATTTTTGTTTTACCTTATATTGTAAATTACAGCTGACAACACCATGTAAGAACATGGAGAAAATAAACTTAGAAGAAAAAAATCATCCTAACATCTTATCATGACAGATACAAGTCTTCCGTAATGTCTCTATGTTCACTGTCCCGTGCTGAATTTATTCCTGGGAACTAATGGTAATTCCTGGGAATTACCTGGTTCACTCAGGCATTTCTATCTAATGTCATCTCCCAGTCTGAGTTAGCTGGTGGGCTTCTGCTCCCCCTCAAATACACTCTTTCCCATGAAGCTCAGTTCTCTTCTCAACAAAACATTGATAAATAGGTAGGAATATGCATAATTTGTAAAGTTAGAGAATAATGAGATTAATAAAGAATGACATCTGTAGTGTACATGCAATTTTTTCTGCCACCCTCCATGTGATCTCTGTGCAATTTCCCAGGCACCTGCACAAGTGCAAAGCAAATCATGCTGTCAGGTTATTGCATTTATTTTTTTTTAAGGTGACTGGACTAGGTGATTTCCCATCTTAAATAATTATAGTTCTGTGCTATTCATCCTATTTGCTGGCATTTTTTTCCTTTTTCCTGACAGTTTTCCCATGACACTTTGAGGAAGCTTCCTGTAAACTTCAAGACACTATCATTATTATCCCATCTCTGGGTAACCTTAAAGGATCTTTCCAATATAAATTATTCTATGCCTATGTATTTCTTATTTCCACTTTTCCACAGTGTCTATAGGAGCCCAACACTGCTCAGACTTGTGATTTGCTCTAAGTGTTCCTGCCCCTTTGAATGTGACAGCAGAGCTCAGCCTTCGAAAGCTGGTGGCATCTGAAATTTGGGTAGGCAAAATTGATCTACTAAATTGGCTTCCACTAAAATAATTTTAAAAATCCACACGATTTCCCTGCTTGGAAAACATGTTAGGATGTTAAGAATTGTGTGCTTTTTGAGGTAGGGGTGTCCCAGAGAACTTCATACTGAAGCTAACCATCAGCACCTTTAAGGAGGCTTGCAGAGAATAGGTTGAGCTGAAGCACTTATAACTTAACTGAAACTGGAAAATTTGGCTGAATGTTTATTCAGGAAATATGCTATATTTACCTTTGAATATGAATGACCTAGAAAATCCAGCATAACAGGTTTTGATTTTTTTTAAATTAAAATTAAAACAAACAAAAAACCCACTAAAGAAAAAAATGGAGTCAAACTAGCACTTTTTTTCAAAAGGAGATGGTAGCTCTCTAATCTTCTAGAATATACTCATAAATTCCTGTGAGATAAAAATTATATGGACTTCTGATAACTTAATAAAGTCCACCAAGGGAAGCTGCAAAAGAAACAAAGAGGCCAAATACACACAGGAGAAACTCTTCAGTTTTGGAAGGGACAGTGGCTAAAGGAAACTGCAGAAGAATAGGAGGCAAACTACTGACATAGCAAAGCAGAAACCTTTAAAAGTGTTTTTCACAGAACAGGTTTCTGGTTTAGAAAACGTGAAGTAAAACTATTTAAATCACACTGTGTTGTATGAACTTGTTAATTTCAATGAAATTTGCTATGAAAAGGGTCAAATAGAGTAATATGCACATTACAGTTTTCATTATGCTGCAACATTTCTTTATAATGACAATTTAACTTCATGACATGAACACTTAAGGTTGCTATTCTATTATATTTTCCATTTACTATAAAAGTAAAACTTCTAAAGCAAGAATATTTGGCAAAACTCATGATAACTACAGATGAAAAGTATCCCAATTGTCCTAAAACCTTTTTTTCCCCATAACTTTTTTTTTCTGAATGAAACTGAAATTTTGGTTTTGGACAAGAATTAAAAAACAAATGAGCAAGCTTTCGAACCATTAACATTTTATTTAGGATATTGCTTTTTTTCATTTAATAGTAAAAAAGATGGACCAAGTCACTCTCTAGAACTAGTGTTCCTCAATTAATTAATTAATTAATTAGTTCCTTAATTAATTAGTTTAAATCAAGAAAGAAGCTCACATTAATCAAACTGTGCAAAGATTCAGGAAAAATTCCCAGGTTGAGACAAGCAGGACGAACACAGGCACAGTTTTGGCAGGTGAGGTTCAGTGTTGCCATCTGAGCTGTAAGAGGGAACAGTCTGCTCTGCACATACATTATTCCTCTGATGCCAATGGCATGTCTACAGGGCACATCTACAATGAATTTGCTGATTCTCTGCCTAAGCTTGTTCATTGTGCTTACAAGTAGTAATTATGTGCAGATGTTGAGAAAACAGACCCAGAGTATAATTTTCCAAAGTGTGCACGAGTGTCTGGGGGTCACCACTGTGGACAAACAGACCTTGGCTCAGCAGCAGTGGCTGTCAGCAGCTCTACCAGGGTGTAAGGATCCGTCATGAACAGCTCCAGGAGACCACAATTCAATTACATAAGTAAGAGTGTGTTCTCACCTGGAGGGCTGTGTTCAGTTCTCACCTCTCCACCCCACACGTGTGGCAGAAATATTAAAAAAACTCAGGGACACCTTCAAACATAAGAAAACCTTAGAAGGCTGGAGCTCTCATGCCATGAAGTGTGGAAAAGACCAGCAGCCCTCCTGTTCATGTTTTGTTCTGAAAGGAACACCCAAAGGTTGATAAGGTGCTAAGTTCTGTTCCCTGAGTGAGCACTGGTGTTCAGGTGTGTGTAAGTGTGACCCTGTGCAAAGAATGTACATGACTTCAGACAGGCTGTTCTGGGTTATGGAACCAAAAATGTGTATTCTATTTCATCTGTTGAAAGCAGGTGGGGAGATGTTTTTCTTTATCTCCTGTGACTCTGGGGGGAGGGGGCTGGTGCCTTCTGATAATGGGCCAGCTGTTAAAACCAGGTGGGGCATTGTTCCTTATCTCTTTCACCACCCATCCTCCCTCCAGGGGGATATCTCCTGCTAATAGGCCATTAAGGCTCACCAAGGACAGGACACATTCCATCATCCCATTGTGAGATGCTCCCCCAGTGGGAGGAGCCAACCATTCCTACCTGGATAAAAACTGAGACGCAGGAACACAAGGGATCTGGTTCCACTGGATTCTCAGAGGAAGGCTGGACCCTTCTCACCATCACTGGACCCTTCTCACCATCACTGGACCCTTCTCTCTCAGGATCATCTCTGCTCCAACAGAACCACATCTGCCATTCCAGGAGGACTTACTGTGGACTGCTTCCAACATCCTGACCAACAGGGTGTCAGGTTGTATTATTCTGTTGATTTTATTTTACCTTTTTTTTTCTCTCTTCTCCTATTAAATTGTATCTCTGACTTGGAGTCTCACTGGTTTTGCTTTCAAACCAGTACACAGGCTCAGCAAAACTTAAAATTAGGAGCTGAGGTAGAGTGCAGTAAAATTCAGTAGTAAATAGTTTTAAGCAGTGCTCTTCAATCATAAATGGTCTTGCATTCAGGTATAGCCTTTCTGTAATGGAGTTCAAAAAGAAAAAAAAATGTCAGTTAGGAGTCATTAAGACAGAATTTTGATTTTTTTTTATGTGATAATGAAAGTCTTTGGACTTTGTGTAAGTCTTGGAGATGGTGGCAAACATCTAGTTTATACAAATGTGTAATTGTTAAATCAATTTGGTGAGTGCCCTTGACAGAGTGGTAACTTCTGAAGGCTTCTGCAAACATATTTTAATTTGTATAATAAAGTTAGGGGTTTTTTTCATTTGAACCCAGTGTTTTCTGCATGGGTAAGAATAAAGATTGATTGATGCTCTCTGGAACCCGTTTAACTGATTTGAACACTCCAGGGCTTTATCCCATCCACAGCCCTTGTAGGTGAGCCCCTCGTCATGAGTGTAGTTTTTTCTCGGCTTGTCAGGCAGAGCTCCTGAGGCCTTGGGGTTTTGCCAAGGACATGTTCCCCTCAGGAGTGGGAGGGAGCAGTGTTGGAGGTGTGCATCTCTGGGTGACTGGGGAGCAGACGAGGCCATGCCCCAGACCAGCCTGTGCCTGGCAGGATGCAAGGCTTCTTGCTCCTGCTGGCTCAGGTCTGCATCCCTGAAACCTCATCCTCTGGCTTTTTGGAATGGGTTTTCCACACCTGTTAAGCACATTCTCTCTGTTTTACAAAAAAATCTTTCTCTTGACTTGTAACGACCGCCAAAGCCACAGTGGTTTTGTGCAACTGAACTGACCAAAGCCGTGTGTGAAGGAGCTATGGCAAAAAACCCCACGGACACTTAGAAGGCTCCTTGTCCCATTTGGTGATGTTGTTTTTAGATTCATCTTGACCTAATATTTGGACAGCTCTATCTCTTTCCAAAGAAAAGACTTGTGCTACATGAGTTTCTTTTTATCTAATTGAAAGTGCTCCCATGTTTCTTTAGGTAAAATCAATTATTTTGCAAGTTACTCTGTATGCCTTATACAAATTCAGGCTGTTTTCTGGCCTATAGATGTCTAAAACCACTGTTTCAGTATTTCAGTTTTTTTCTTATAGATTAGAAAAGCTTCACAGCCTCTTTCTGTGAACAGAGAAAAGTGATTCCTTCTACATCGCTACACTCAGAACCTTTTTTTAGCATATGGTACATATCTGTGTGATTTAAGCCGAGCTGATTATTTTTAATGCAATATGAAATGCATATTAATATAAATGCTTCCACGTAACATTCTGTGATAGTGTCTTGAATGTATTGCAATCCTTAGTGGGAAGCCTCAACAAAAAACCTGTTAACTCTGTGCTGCTATTCTCCCATTCCTCCCTGCTAGAATGGGTCACATCTGCAGTATTGTGTAGGTGTTTGTTTGATATACAGTACCGCATTATACACATATTCAAAATGGTAATAACACTAAAGTGTGAAATAGCTTACTCCTGAAAATGTTTGTGGCAGGATGTAGGTGCAGCCTCTTGCTTCTGAGCCAGCACATATGTCTGGATCAATGACCTGAACTGGCAGGGGTCTGCTGGGAAGGAATCCATTACCAGAGTCTGCCACAATGCAGTTTTGTGCAGAGAAGCTGAACAGTGGGATAGGAGCAATCAAAATACATATATAATAAATCACCAGTAAAATTTGCTATGTTCAGTTTCCATAACATTTTCTCTCTCTTGTCACCTTCTATTACAACAGATTTAGCAGAACCATGATAAGGAAAATGTTTTGCTGGAGACTAGGTCCCTTCAATTGTGCTGCTGCCCTTGGAATCTGTTTCTTTTCTCTTAACCTGACGTTGGTATCTATTTTCCTCAGTATTCAATTCAGCTGTAAAATCTTGAACTTCTTTAGATCTTCCCCCATCCCCCAGCTACCCGCTGCAAGGGAGATTTTTACAAGGAAATTGGAGACTGAAAGGTTCTTGCAAAGAAGAATCGTAACGAGATAAACAGAACCTGAATGCACTCCATCTAACATGTGCCTCATTTACACAAAACACCATTAGCCCAATTCTGTTTGCTCAGAGCACAGTTGAGGCAACTTAGCTTGCATGTCTGAACAGGGTGCTCTAAATAGCATGATGTGTCTTTAGACTTGCAAGAATTATTTCCATGATACGTAAGGAAAAATTTAATCCAGCACCAGTGGGTTCATGGAGCATAAACATTTGATTTTGTCACATTCTTACATCACCACTTGCATTAATATTAGTCTGGGATTGAAGTGAAAATGAAGTGCTAATTTCAGCATACCAGCTAGGGAAGACAAGTGACAAATAAAACAGAAAAGGAGCCATCCCACCAGCCAAAGGAAGAAAAACACATTTAAAATGAATAACATTGCAGAACCTCTGGCTGTCTCTGCGTGCTCCCTGCTGGGAAGCCATCAGAGGAGCAGTTTGCTGCACTAGGGACACTGGTCACTGGCAGAGGAGAGTGAGGAGGCTCAGGGTGGGCTGTGGTGGCCAACATGCCCTTCAGAGGGGTGTGCAGCAGGTGCATGGCAGCCAGAACAACAGCCACAGCCCGTGGGCCTGGCACTGCCACCCTTCTCCAGAGGGTTTCATCCTGCAAGTAGTGGTGCTCCCTGAATAGCCAGGCTTACCAGGAGCTCAGCAAAAAGAAAATGTTGGAGTCCAGAGCACGTGGAAAACTCCTTATGCTGCCCTGGGGGGTCCAAGACCCCGGCTGGGACCCCACGAAAGCACTGCCTTTGACCTTAGTCCATGGGAAAAACTTCCAACACTCAGAGATGAGTTGAAAGCAACAAAGGTGGGAAAGAAATGGTAGTTTAGTTTGTCACAGGGTGAAAATTTGTAGTTTGGGGTTTTTAGTATGAAGACAAATGAAAACAAGATGGAGAATTTTGGGCAGTGTCTCATCTTCTGCTTCTTTTCTGCTCTGATTGTGTCACAGAGACATTGGTAGGATGGATTTGACAAAGAGGTTGTGTGTTTAGAACAGGTAGTGATTATTGGCACAGAACAATAAACATAGCACATTTTAGGAGTTAATTGGGCTAGAAACCTTCTGGATCTTCTGGCCAGGGTTTTTTTTCACTGTGTTCCTGGCACATTAAGCCAGGTTTCGGCGGCACGCAGAACTTGAGATAAGAAATAGAATAAAGAGCTCTGAAGACCAAAGCTGCCAGTCTCATTTATCTTTTTAACCCTGGTACTGGAATTTTGGAGGAAAAAGATCACCCCCTCAAAGAGGGGACTCCTGAAAGGCAGCTTCCCACAAGAAAAAAACCAACTAGGCAGGAAAGAAGCACAGGGAAGGTGCTGGTTTTCCCTGGCCAGTTCTGCCATGTCAGTGCAGAGAGCCTGGGTTGCAGTTTACCTACTTCAAGCAGTCCAGTCTCCATGGAAGTCAGCTAAGAACACAAGTCTGTGTTTGGGGTACCTGTTGGTTTCTGGGGGACATGGTGTGGTGTTCCAGCATGGGATGGGATGCCACCATGTTAAGCTTCAGCCTTCCTCCTGGGCAGGTTTCTGCTGCATCCCATGAGTGAGGGGTGGGTGCAGAAGGTGCCTTGGGTCCCTGTATGGAAAGAAACGTGCCCCCTCGACGATGACTGGAAAGATTCCTGCTTATTTGTTTGGGTCTAAGATGTAACAGCATCCACGCTTTTCCCAGGATGCCTCTTTCTCTCTGCAACTCTGAGGCAGGATTGGCTGGCCTCCTCCAACATATGTATGGCTTCCCCAGCTCTGGAGAAACTGTGGTGGTAAAAAAATAATGAGCAAAGCTGTAAAAGCATGTACTTTTTTCATCTGGGATAGAGTTAAATTTCTTAAATGAAGACAAAGTGTATTAGCATAAGACTTTGAAGTAAAAGGAATATATCCACTGTATCAGGGAGCACAGCTGTACTAGTGATATAGAGAAGTCCCTTGCTTGGCCAGGGCTTGTAGGTGTCAGGATTGTGAGATGTTTTATTCTTATTACCATAGTCTAGCAAACTGTCAGCTAACCAGTTTTGCTCTAGCTAGCAACTGAGACAAGAGGATGATTTCACTTACAAGCTGCTCTTCCCAGTGCTCTATGGCACTGCTGAGGCAGCCCTGGCCCCTCCAGGTATCCTCTATGTCCAAGGATGGAGTTGCTTCCCTCAGGAACACAGTGGTTTCACAGAAGTGGAATGTGGTCACCTTGGGGCTGCCAAGCTGTTCTCTGCCCACCACTGCTGCTTGGTTCTGCTGCTGCCTCCATCCAAAAAAGCGAATTAATAACAAGAAAATTAGAAATGGGGAATGGAAGAGTCTTGATATTTGAATGTCATCAGGAGCACACAGCATGGGAGAGTAAAGGTTTCTTCCTGTCCCTGTGTTTACTGCTGCCTGCACATTGACTCGTTTCCTGACACATGAGCCATGACTTGAAAGGAATTCAGACTCCAGCAAATTTTGTATGGCACTTCAATGTGGCCTCTGGGACTGAGTAAGGGCAAATCTATTACACTGTTGCTATGGTGACCCTGGCACAGCCACGATGAAGGATGCTGATGGCATTGGCCCCACACAGGGTGGTGGCACAGGCAGTGCAGTCCAGCGTGGTCACACCCTGAGGGTGCAGTGCCTGTGCACCCACCTTGCCTGCACCCTGCCAGCCCGCCCCTTGGACAGGGTTGTGCCATGTGGATGGAGCATCAGAAGACACCAAACCCCCTCCCAGGGTCTGTCTAAATTGGCCCTTTCTTTATTCTGGGAGGGATCAGACTCCTGTAGTCAAGGTGAGAGGGGTGTCCTTCGCTTGGCACCGGTGATGTGAATCCTGGTGTCTGGCTCTTGGGGGTGAGCCCGTAAGGACTTCTTGCACTTGCTAAAGAGGGCAATCACAGTGATGGATTTTAATCATTAAAATGGTTTTGTAACAAAGAAACAAAGGAAGCTGATCTCTCTTTTCTTCTTCTCTTGTGAGCAATCTCAGCTTTGCAGATATTGATTCTTTTTGCTCGGGTGGACTTCATTTATTTTCTATCATGGAGATGAATATTTATTTTTAGTAAATTCTATTCTAGCCTTTTTGCCTTAAGCTTTTTCCCTTTTGAATGGCCAGTGACAGAAGATCATATTTCCCCTTTTTGCTTGAGCAATAACGGTACAGTTTGTTGTGACCTGCAATTGTGACAATAGTTCAATTCAAAGCACCCCATCTTCAGTGTGCAGTCACTAAGTCCAGGACTGAAAAGCACAGACAATGGGAGAGTAAAACCTGCATCTGATACTTGATAAGATTATTATTATTATTATTGGAGAGAGCAAAAAGCTTTTGCTTTCTTTTCTATTGCTTTGCAGACCTCATAAGGCCCTGCTCAGATTTCTGCATAGTTAATTTGTCAGTTTATAAATTACCATATTATGTTAACACTGAATGCTTCAAAACACAAATATATGCACAGAGGGCTTGAATATTTGAAGTGTTTTAGTACTATAGGGAAATAATTTTGTTGTCAAGCTGTGGCAGATATAGAAGTGCTAGGGGATACATGACCATTTCATCAGGACGGTGTCGATGATGGCCTATGAACATCCAAGGGGAGAAATCATCTTTTATCACTGTTGCGAACCACGCAGGTCCAGATGGAGGATAAAACATGCATGAGTTGCCCGCAGCTCTGAAAATAATTATACTCATTTGCCAGAAACGTAGAAAGTGCATCCAACCAAGTTACCACCCATCATAGTGACACTCAGTTTGCATACTGATGAAGTCTAAAGCCGGAGACAATGGTGCTGGTGTCAGTAGCAGAGGGGGCTGGGAATCACTGGTGCTGCAGGATTAACAGATTAGCAGTGCCATCGTTTTCTATTACGCAGCATTCCACTTGCGCCGCGCATCAAAAAACCCCCGGCGCTGACGCTCACGTCGCTGTTGGCAGGCTGGGTTTGGTTTGGGGCTCCAGACATTCCAAGGGAACCTGGGGAGCAGACAACGAGGGCTGTTATGCCCACGCCCTGTGAAGGGCTTCTCTGCAGTGGGGTGGGGTGAGCTGTGAATGCACAGCTCTGCATTGGGGCAGGGAGGCTGCTCTGGGCTGCCACAGCCGCTGCCCTGGCCCCCAGGAGGCTGCACTGCTGTGCAGCCAGAGCTGGCATGCACATGCCAGGCTCTGGTGCCAGGGAACAGCAATTGATGGATGGGTTTTTGAAGTGCAGGACGAGAACGAGCGCAAGCAGCACCCAGGAGTATAATTCTTTACGTCGCAATCAGCACTGCTTGCATGTAGCTTGGTTTAATGGTAGAAATCAGCCATAAAGGATGCAGACCTTGTCGCTTAATCCTTAAAAACTGAAAAAGAAAATTATTTGGGAATTTATTTTTTTTTTCAATGATTAGCTGTTTTATTTTTAAAATTGAATTGCTTAGGGACGTTATTCAGCTTTAAACCACCATCAAGTAAAATTACCATTGTTATAATAAAGTGATTTCTGCAATTTCTTTAAATAAATAATTTTAGTTATATTCACATAAAAAGGCACTGTGATGTATGTATAATAATACACATTTTAGCTTTTCTAGTACTCTTGGCACTCCTTAAAATAGTCAGGATAAAGTACTGTCCTAATATGCTTTTCCATATGTGTTTTGTTAGCACATTGCTAGTTAAAGTATGCCTTAAAAAATAAAAGAAAAGAAAGCCTGAAATAGTTATTTCATTCACTGGTTCATACAGCACCTTTTCCTGTTATAATGAAGATCCTTAGGTACAGCAGCAAACATGTTGATCGTTATTAAGAAAAATAACTAACTAAATCTTGTAAAAGAATGTTGATGTAGCATATAACCAGGTCAAGGCAGGAGGTCTTGTTTACCTATACCCAGTATACTGCAAGCTAGAGGACACGTAATAAAAACATGTAAATCAGTTCTGTTTTATAAAATCATAATTTAAGCTTCCAGCTTTATTTTGGTTCTGGTAAAACTAGTATGTAGTCACCATAATGACATAAGGACCTGAGATAATCTCTGAAGTAATTCCATAGATAATTTATGTGACACCAGTAATGAACCATGTCCATGTGTTTTACAGTTTGGTAGAATCCCAACAGTTTGATACTTTATTCTTTCAATTCTTAAAAAAAATGCTTTTGAAAGAAAAATGGATTATTAAATAATAAAAGTGTGCTTGCTCAACAAAGTAGCAGGCTGGTCTGGATCTAAGGTAGTTGAAACCAAGTTTCGTGATGGAACTTTCTCAAGCATAGAGGGTGGATGCACACTAGGCAAAATTAGTCCTTGTCTTATGTAAACAAAGAGCAGAACTATAGCCTTTGCAGTCTCACTGCTTGTGAGCCCATTTCCTTTTCTTGGTGCCACATTTTACTGAGCAATAATGCAGTTTTTTATGAAGTCCAGCTGTCATCAGAGGCCTCAGGACAGCATACACTAATGTTGCCATTAGCATGCACTGTCTTATTAACATGCACTCCAAGCTAGTTCTAGGGACACCCCTGGTATTCAGCTGAGGAGTAACCAATCAGAAGAAATATCTTGCAGTTCTTTGGCCAGGAAAAACCAGTGATGGTGATTTGAGTATGGAAAAATCTAGGAATTGAGATGCATCCAGATCAGACCTGAAAAGTAAATCCCAGGGCCAGAAGGATTAAAAAAAGATACTTGATTGAACTAAGGAAGCATAAAGTAAGTAAAATTTTATTGTGAAGAAATTGTTCTATCAGAGAAGCAAAACAAGGCCATGAGATTATTTTCAGCCCTGATTTCACAACATAACATCTAAACAGAAGAAAAAAAAAAAAAAAAAAGGAAAAATACTAATACCTGCAGGAAGAAAGAAAAAGGTTTAAATTACCCCAAACATAAAACATGACCTTACATTGTATTTCTGCAGCCATAATAAGAAAACTACTCAGTACTCAGGTGGGTAACTAAACATAAGGGCAAGGCAAAGGTAGTTGAAACCAAGTTTCATGAGGGAACTTTCTCAAGCATAGGGGATGGATGCACAAGTCTGGTCCCTGAAGGCTTCCATTGTGCTGCAGAAGCTTGGCTGCCAGGGGGCCTTTCCATTGCCAGCCTATTAATAACCCTTTAACTTACAAACAGCCATTGCAGCGTTGGCAAAAGGGCAAGGGCAGCTACCATCTGACTGGCAAGGTTATTTTCAGTGGGAAGAAGTACCTCTGCAGGGCTGTGAAATGCACCAGTGGGGCATCATTCACTGGGCCAAATGAAGCAGAAGCTTGTTGATTCTGACCAGCTGCTGAACAATATCTGCCACTACCTATAATGCAAAACCTAGAAAAACTGAGTGTCAAAAGGGATCAGTTAAAAACTGCATCATGAAATTGCTAATTGTGGCGAGAACAACTGGAGGTGGTTTAGCCAGGACTTCTCCCTGTCCCTGCGAGCTGTAACCACCAACAAGGAGGCAAATTAACAGAAAGAAGCTTTATTTCTGGCAATGAGTGGTTCTCAGACAGTTGATGTTCTTAGCAGGTTTCACTTAACTCATTCAGAGAGAGCAAAGTATGAAGATGTCGTACATAAATTCAAGAAATCCTGAACCCTGCATAAGTGTATTTGCTTTCATAAGACTTTTCAGCGTATGGTTTATATGCTTTTAGACAGAGACAAGATAAAGAATGGGAGAAAACAGAATTCCTCTGAATGACTGAACCCCAAGGAATCAACCTTGCTCTCAGGCTGGAGTGGTTAACTGCCCCTGATTGGGCATGAAACCTTTGTGCCAGACAATCTGGGGAAGAAACAGAGGACCCAGAAACAAGGCAGTCAGAATTTGCCAGGCAAATGTAGTTGGCTACTCCTGCCTGCAGCTGAGGGGAAGCAGAGGGTACTGTGCATTATGTGCACTGGGGGATCTGAAACAGCACGAAAATAGTCAAGTGCCAAGAAGAGTCACAAGGATCAAAGTTGGAATTGATAAAAACTAGCACTGATATGACACTATGGCAAAATATACTAGTCCAGAAAGTGTTCAGCATTTAAAAAAGGTTTAATTCCAAAGGATAAGTAAGACAGTTTCAAAAAACTTCCAAGGATTTGCATAGTGCTCAATTTAGAGAGGATGACAACACCACCATTAGTTCACAGGAAACCCTTTGCAAATGCACCAGGATTATAGCTCAGGGTGAATGGACAATTAACTTATGGTGGACATAAAAGAATGCTGATAGAGAGGTGACAATTAGTCTAGCCTTCGGCTCAAAGCAGCACTGTGACCAACACCACCTCAGTTTGACATGGCTTTTTCCATTCCAGTCTGGAAAACCTGCAGTTTTGGGGATTCACAAGTGACTTTCAGTAACCCACCTCAGGGCTATGCTGCCCACACTGACAAGCTGTTCTCCAATGACCATTCAGTAACAACAGGATGGAAATATGTGCCCACAGTTCTAGAAATTGTGATGTGAGAATGGCACAGAAGAGGTGACTAATAAAACTTGAAATGTAGAAAATAATCTGTTTTTAAAAAAGGAATTTTTGATCAAGGATATCAAAGACACATGAAGGCAAAACTCAAAATATTGAGATAACTATTGGGGTCACACTCTGAGCAAAATCTGTCTTACTCACAGGTATCTCCAAAGATCATACTGTGCTCATACATCTGACAGGTCTTATTTGGAGAGTTTCAATGTATGTGCCATAGGTATCAATAAAAACTGGAAATTGGTACCCTTACACAGGCCAGGATGCTTAGTCCTTACATGTAAAAGCTTTCAGAACTTTATTTCTGAGAGGTCAGTGTCAGTGGAGTGATTGTATAACGTTCATCATGATGACCAAAATGAATGTTATTCAAGACTAAAGGGATTTCATTTTCTGTTAAGGTTTATGATTTGCTTCTCGAATGTAATAGTGGGAAAGACCTGGCTATTGCAAAAGTATTTGGTAGAGCACTTGACAATAGCAGTAAAATGAAATGCAGGGGGAGATTTCATATATTTATCAACGGGCTCAAAAACATCTCAAATGAAAAATGGTTTCTGATTGCCATTGACGCAGCTGGAAATAAAAAAAGAAATTAAATTTAAAGAGGATGTATCTAGATTAGATATTAGGAAGAAATTCTTTACTGTGTGGGTGGTGATGCACTGGAACAGGTTGTCCCATCCCTGGCAGTGTTCAAGGCAAGGCTGAATGGGGCCCTGAGTAACCTGGTGTAGTGCAAGGAGTCCCTGCCCATGGCAGGGGGATTGGAACTGGATGATTTTTGAGGTCCCTTCCAATACAAACCAATCTATGATTCTATGAAATGAGACCAGGTATGACATGAAAAGTGGAATCACTGTAGATGTGCTTATACTCTTGGATAAAGCCAAGTAATGTAGTCATGACACAGATGAATGTTTCCCACACGAAAGGCAATACAACCAAAAATGTGATCATGCATATCACAGCTATTGTTACCAGATGTAGAAACCTCGACATTTTGTTATCTGAAAAAGACTGCATATGTTTGTTGAGCAAAACTTTCAAGTGTGGAAGCCTTGTTTAGACAAGATAGTCCTTTTGTCTTTCACGTGGTTTGGTGGAAAATGGCACCAAAATAGTAAACTTGGCTTTGTTTACCATGACTATTCACTGCTTCTATTATAGAATGTCATGCAGAAAGAAAAAGTAGTTTCACAACAAAAATCTGAAAAAACACCTCAAAACAACCCCTGAAAAACAGAATACAAATAGAGATTTCCTATTGTGTGAGGCTGTCCCCTAAAATGGGCACAAAGTACCAACAGTAGCTGAGCTGTTGTCCCTATCTCAGAAGTCACACAGCGATGGGGTAGAGAATAAAGTGTTTTGTCAAGAAAAGGTATCACACAAGCTTCAATTATTCTTGCTCAAAGCAGCTGAAAACAGAAGGGTTTGGACATGAGCAGAGAGTTATCGCTATGCAGATGTCAGTTATTTTAGCTATATAACATGGGTTATAATAATTTGAAATATTGTGTCAAAATAATTGTTAGCTATTCTCAGTTACATCTTTCATTGGAAGGGGTAATTAGGGAGACTTGAATCTTGAAAGGCTCCAATACCACCTGGCTATGCCAGGGGACAATGACATTTGTGTTGCACAAAGTTGATGTGCTAGGGCCTAGATTGGCAGTGGGTGGGCTTGGTCAGGCTCTAGGTGCTGAGCAATTAGTGAATATCTAAATACTGAAGAGGTAAAAACTGAGTTTCCTGGCAGATCAGATACTTCCAAAAAAGGTATAAATAGGTAATATCCCTCTGGAGATTAAAATCAGCACCAAGGACCAGTGTCAGCCAGGGTACTCAGAGGGCCCTGGTAGTGCCAAGTCCACGTCTCTGTCCAAAAACATAGACAACTTCTGGTCTCAGAACTGATCAAAGAGATTATGTTTTTATAATGACCTGTTTCTTCATGCTCAGAAATAGGAATGCAACCCTAGGAATGTGAAACTTTTATATAATTTAGTTGGAAAACAAATAAAAATTACTTGGCTAAATATATGTCTCATAGAATAAAATAATTTTAAAAAAAGCTTACGCCAGCAAGAAGAAGAGTGATGGCTTGCTTTTGGAGGGGTTAAATATTAGAATTTCCCAATCTAAGGAAAACATGCATGAGCTGCAGTAGAATTTATAATTATTGCTAAATGCTGTAAAGTATGTACCAATGTTGCAAGTTACTCATTCCAAGAAATGGTGGGAAAAGGCTTGGTGGAAGAAAATGGCTATAATGAGGGAGGTGTCTTTAGGTGGGTCTGCAGGGGTGTGGTTCCTTTCTTCTTTCTACCTCACAATATGTACATGTGTGGGATGTTGTAACAATGAACATATGTACCAGTGTAGTTCAGTTTTTATTATTCCAATTCTGGGTAAATAAATCATTACATAATTGATAAACCAAAACCTTTGGATCATCGCTCTTTTAGACATGCATTTTTCCATATGCATGGAATGAGTGGTTTACCATAGAAATTAGAAGCCATTGGACAGAAAGTTCTTGAGAAACACTGTAAAATATACCATGTCTAGACTTTGATCCAGATTTTGCACACAGGTTTCTGCATGCAGATGAACCCCTCACTGGAAAAATATTCTCTTGTACAGAGAACAGAGTGAGAAAACTTGACACGCGCTTTAAAACTCTGCATCCAAGACTACATCATAACAATTTACTTCAAGGGGTCTCCAGACAAGAACACACACACAAATACACACTAAACATCCACCTGTAAAAAAATCATTCATCCCAACAACTTGATAAATATTTTCAAATATTTACAAACATTTTTCAAACATCAATCAACTGTGCAAAGACACTCCAGATACTCAACAGCCAGAGAACGGGGCCTCATCAAAAGCTGGAAGGGCAGTGAGGGCAGTAGGGGTGCAGCACTACTCCCATCAGGGACTGAAGGTGCATGCCTGGGGAGTCACTGATTCAGTGACCCTGGTGTGGCTGAATGCCCAGGGAGGAATCTGAGCAGATGTGGATAGATACCACTGCCAGGCACCAGAGTATCTTGTAGCAGTCCTTTCCCTGGATGAGACATAAATAACTGGGTGTTTGTAGGCTGACAGGCCATCCCACTGGCAGATGCTGTAAAGTGTCTTAACAAACCTTCTGCCCACACCTTTAAGCTCCTGGTCTAATTTCACAGCTGTAGCTTTGGCTTTCTGGGTGTAAGGAGCAAGTAGTCAAGAGCAGGCACCCTGACAGTCTGTTTTATCACAAGGTACAAAAGACAGCCCAGCCAGGACTCAAGTCTGGCACAGAAGCAGCTCCTAAACACACCAATCTGAAGTAAGCACCTGCTCCAGAAGACACACCACTGACTGGCTCCACCAGTCCCCCTTAGCACTGCTACCTTGCCCAGCTTTTGTGGTGAACCAAACTCACAGGTCAAACCAAGGCACTCTGTCCTGCCTGCCTCTACCTGCTCACCTACTGGGATACATTCTCTTCACAGTTACCTATTTGGAGCAAAACCTAAACATGCAAAGGGATGCACCAGCACTTTGACAGCAAACTGCAGCTCCTCGTGCAGTGCACTGGCGTGTGAGGAGGACCTGAGGAACATTCCTTCTGGGATGCCTGAGTAGGAATATATGCCTTTCAGCATCTCTCAGATGTAAAAGGAGAAAGATATAATAAAAAGTCATGTGGGAGGATTTCTTCATTTTGGTTCAAAAGCCATTTGAGTTAATGCTTAAAGGAGTTGGGAGGTTGATTAAGTCACATATTTGGAAAGTTTCAGTTGTGTTGGTGGAGATTGTTGACTGGGCTTTAGTATGGCACTGCACATGCCAACAACCTGCAACATTGCTGTTAGCACTAGAGAAGTCCCTTGCCATGTGTTTTGACTTAACATGCAGAGAGCCATATGGTCTGGACACAAATCTAGCATATTTAAAAAAAAAAAAAGTCAAGTGATACACAACATTTCCACACAGACATAGCTGACACCTCTGCTGTGAAAAAACCCCCAAACCTAAATGTCACTGAACCAACAAGGTATTTCTGATAAAAATGTCTCCAAGAAAGCAAAGGATCTCTGGGCCTTGGAAATTCTATACTACTAGAACTCTACTACTCTCTCAAAATCCTCACCTCCCTCTAGCCAGCAGTCTATGTGAAATTTTGTGAAGAGAAAAAAAATATACTTATTTATTTCTGAGTGTGAAGTAAAAAGACCTGTGTAGAACTGAGAAACCTGAGTATAATGGAAAAGCAGACAAAATTGCTGTTCCTTTTTTTCTTTTAGGTGCTCAGAAGAAACACACTGGAGCAAAGTAAAGCCTCTAGTAATTGACCCCCATGGAAGCAGTGAGGCACAGCCCAGTCAGAGGGAGACAGGGCTGCAGGAGGGGGCTTTGTTCAGATCAGGTGTGACTATGTTATGTTGAGTTGTTGACACCATGTCAAAGAATTCTTTCTCTGTCCTTTCTCTGCACCCTGTTCCTATGAGGTGAGGGTCTTTGGAGCTCCTTGTTTTACATCCAGATACGGAAACAGTCATGGCCAATTTTAAACTAGTTAACTCTGCCCAAAGCTGTCCTTTCGGGTTGCTGAGCTCACTATTTTTTTTTAATAGTCTTCTGCTTTTTTTTTTTTTTTCCCTTTTTGTTTTAATACAGTTCTGGCATACAAGTAGTTTGTATAAAAACTCTGTAATATTGTACATTCCTAATCTTGTGCTATCACTTTTCATGTTGTGGCTGGTAGATACATTTGGTAGTACACATTTGATCTCCATTATTTTTGTTTAGTATTTTTGGTCTTTTGGTTACAGATTGGGACATTTCTGGATATTGTTTTCCTCAAAGCAAAATAATAAGAATGATAGGCCCATCCTTTCCTTGACATGAGTCCACCATGTGCCAATGTGAAATACGCTTCCACCCACCCTCCTGGGCTTCTTATGGCCAGCTCAGTTTCCTTGAGGGCCTTTGGAGGAATATCTCAGGGGACAGGGTAAAAGATTCCAAAAGAGGCTCTCACCCCAGATCAGTCCAAGGCTTTATTCTCGAAGGGTTCCAGGGAAGAGAGAGAACAAGGAAGAAGCATGGGTTTATCTAGTCTCTGGCTCAGGATAGATAACTGACCCTGAGCCAATAGGTTCAAGATAGGGAGAAAGGGTCAGACTAAATGGCCACAGGCTTTAGGGGGTTCTGGGAGAAAAACCATTCCCCAGGGGAATACAACACCAGTGCACTGAGGAGCATTTGTGGCTCCAGTAGCCTGGCACAGAAGCAGACACTGATGGTGCACAACAGGCAGGTAAGGAAATAGGAAGGAACCACTGCTGAGGGCAGACCAAGCCCAGATCCAGACTAGAGAGAGCAGGGGACTCCATAACCCCAGCTGTCTCACAGGGGTTGGGCATGCAGAGAGCCAAGGCCAGCAGCTCAAGGAAGGTTTAGCTCCAGGCCCTCCCCTGTACCTTCACACCTGACCATCTGACACGTGTCTCACAGACATTCTCAGTGTGACCTTCATCAAGGGCAAGATGGGGCAAAGGAGGGGAGGGAGGCAAGACTCCAAGCAGAAAAATGGATATTTAAGGGGAGTTCCTTCCACCAGCACCAGGGACAGAATTACAATAAATCACTAGATGTTTGCTTTAAAATAAAGAGGGATATCTGCAGCAGGCAGGTCAGCAGAGACAGGGTCAAGATCACTGTCTTTGTAGAGGAGATGAGGAGAGGAAGGTTTGCTATGGTGGAAGAAGATTATATGGTGGATGCACATGAAGTGTCTCTGCAAGTTACTACCTTGAGTGTACAACACATGCCAGAAGGAACCTCAGTGGCATCTCTGACATCCACACCAAGGATTTTTGTCATACCTTCCCAATGTTAGAGCTGGTAAAACATCACATTCCTTCAATTATTTTTAATGTGGAGCCTTCATAATTTGTTTCGTTGGTTGGTTGGTTTTTTTGGTTTTCTTTTGTTTTTGTTTTGGTTTGGGGGGTTTTTTGGTTGTTTTGTTGTTGTTGTTTGTTTTTGTTTTTTTTTTTTTTTTTTGTAATTGTTTACCTCAGTTGGTTTCTCGGGAGCACCTCTCCACCAACTGGTTCCTGGTAGTACCTATTCCCAACTGAAGTAAATTTTTCCCAGTATAAGAGAAATCCAAAATAATAATATCCTCCCCCCCCACCCCCCAAACTCTGAAACAGAAAACCCAGCCTATAATGTTAACATAAAATTATTAAGTACATTTAAAGTAGCTGATTAGGTGGTACAGAACTGGACAATATGACCAGTACTGTAAAATTCACATCGGTTTTAAACTTAATATTAACTTATCACAACTTATATTCAGGGGACCATAGATGACTAGAGATCAATAATTACAATGAAATCTTTATACTGCCATTTTTAAATCACATCTATTAGTGGGCCAGAGCAATTAAACAAAATGTAAAGAAATCTTTCAAAGTACGTATATATATTCATATTTGCAGATACAGTCTGTAGGTTTAGATTGAATATTATTATTTTCTCTCAACAGTGTATATAGATATGCACTTCCTACATACATTTGTGAAAATGTCTTTGAAATTTATTCATTGGAGTTAATTATACAGGTCTAATACTTCTCTTCATTTAATGCTATAAAATTAATGGCTCTTCATTTTTATCTCCAGTGCAAATTATCATGCCATTTCCAACTGCACACAGCTCTTTCTCTTACATGGTGAATATGATTAGTTTTCCTTTAGCAGAATTAGAGCACGTGATTCTCTGAGGTTAGGCAAGAGCAATGTCTCCTGGTGTTATTTCAGAGTTTCTGCCATGCTATAGTATTCTTAACAAACAGGATTTCAGAAATGCAAACTGCAAAAATGTTAGACAAGTGAGCTCTAGAGGCTGTGGCCTTTGGTGAGCACAGACAAACCAACAATGGCAACTCATAAATCTTCAGAATCTCCACAAGAGATTAGCTAGACATTACAGCTAACATTTGTAAAATCAAGAAGAATACAGCTGCTTCTGGAAGTACAGGCTGTGTCATTTGGAAATGCTTCCACATAACTCCAACTGAAGTGAATGTTTTGAACGATTTCAACAGGAGCCAGATAAAGATGGTAACAGCCTCTTTTTTAAAAAAAAATCAATATTCCATATTTGCACGAGAGAGACTTTCTCAAAAACCAGACAGGCATCACCTATTTTTCTAGGAGTTAGACATCTAAGCTCAAAGCCCAGAGACATGCAGGCTTAGAGCAGATTTTTGTTTTCCTCCATTTTGGTTGTAAATCAACTTCCTGTGCATGATGATGGCACACATCTACAGAGTGAAAAACAGACATAACTTTAAACATGTGTTTCTAGCTTTCAGATATTCTGCTTGCAAACGTGGCAGACACATGCTGCACTCATAAAAGTAATTTGTGATTGAATGATTTTAAGATTTAATCTCTGTAGAAATGATAGAAACATCAGAATGTTTTGTATAATGGCAATCAAAAAACATATTTTTTCCTACTTCAAGCAAGACAGAGGAACTTGAGAATATAATTTAAAACATAATAAAATTAAAGGGAAAAAAAGTTTTCTAAATTGTGCCTTGCAGGTATCACTTAGCAATTTTTTGCTTCTTTATCACAACAAGATGTCAAACACAAGTTTGGAAACAGGGTATGCCTATTTGCCAGTGGTGAAGCAATATTTTGTGCCCAAATCATTTGCAATGAAATTTGTTTTCCTTTGCTGCCTTTCTAGCATGCTGAAGTGTCCTGTTGCTGTTGAGGCCAGAGCTGAGCTGGCACTGATGATGGTACACACACCTGAAACATTAAAAATCCTGATTAAAAGCTCCCCTCACAGCTCCATAGATATACATCTTGTCTAGGGCATCTGTCTGTAAATGCCAGATGCATTGTCAAACATGAACATCAACTTTTACATTTGGCCCTATACATGCCAAAATCCTTTATCTGCTTTTTCAGTTTTCCATTGCAATTATTCATGTATTAGGTTCATATTTCTAGAAATCGAGTAGGTCAATGTGTAACCAGCTTTTGTCTGGAGGAATGACACAATTCTCCTTATCATCTCCTTTCTGCTTCTGTGTTTGGAGCTGCATATTTCCATATTTCCATAAGGCAACCCTGCCAGTAATTACGCTCTCAGAGCATAAATGTAACACAGTAAACACCTAGGCAGAAACAGAAGACAGTTCATGATATTGTTAGGAGTGAAAAAGCCTGCTAAATCAGCAGCCCACCAGAGCTGAGAGGTAATCTAAGGCTAAATACCTAATTTGTATGTGGGTTTAATTCTTCTAAAGAAGCAGGCCTTTGGATCTAGCACCTCAGTACTTTTGGGAAGAGAGGATTCAGATCTGTCCTCTGTAAAGCCCCTTGCAATGCCACACTATTGGCAAGGAACATGTATTTTTCCACTGCAGCCAAGTTTTGTACCATCTCATCACTGGAGTCTGTGTGGCATGTTCTCAGAGGGCTGAGCTTCATCCCACATTGCAGATTTACAAAAGTGGAAAAGCTACAAGCTGAACCAAAATGGTAAGAGCAGCAGATTTCATGTAAGCCACACACAGCTGAGAATTTCCCAGATTTTCACAGAGAATTTCAGGTTTTCCCTTCTTGCTTGGAAAGGCTGCAGGCCATCAGTGAATTTGAGAACAACTTAGCTTGGTGTGGGCAGTGTGCACCAAAATGAGCTCAGGAGAGCACGAGAATGGTGTTGGAAGTGCTGCTGCATGGGTACCAGACTGCTTAGATGGGATGTGGGAATGTAACATGTGCTGTTCCAGGGTGCCCTTCTTACCTGAAAAGGAGATATTACACAAAGTAAGATCTGATCCTGAGAATGACATTGGCATCTTGTAGAGATGACTTCAGGTCTGAAGTTCCAGGTTGCAGATCTGCACTGCAAGGATGCACTGCAAGGAAAGTCTCCATGGCACGGCAAGAGAGACTCCTCTCCCTAAGTGAACTGACAGAAGACTGTTTTAGAGGTGGTGAACTGACTGAAAGTCCCAGGCTTTGTCTCTTTACCTTGCCACACCTTATGCTGTGAGGTGAGGACAAGTGTTCTGAATGTTCATTCTGATTTCCTTTTTTTTTTTTTTTCTCCTTTTAATTCTGTTAATAAAGTTTTCTTTATACCTTTCAAAGTTTGAGCCTGCTTTGCTCTCTTCCTAATTCTATCTCACAGCAGAAAAAGAGTAAATGAATCTAGTGGGTGCAGTGGCATTTGACCAGCATCAGACCCACTACATTTAATTGGTGCTTTGACTGGGAAACACAGACTGGTGAACCAAACCCAGGACAGGCAGAGAGCCCTGTTGGGTGATGCACCAGCAGATAGACTCATAAGTGAAGTTCTGAGTTTGGCTACAAGTCATGATGACCCCAGGACCATTCCTTTGTCACTTGCAGCTCTTAGTCTCAGGACTCCTTATTGAATTTATCAGAAAATTGGAGTAATTTGAACAGTAGCAATAAGAGTTATTGAAGTGGGCTAGCTAAATGAAACAGCAGTCTTTGAAGCCATTTAAAAAAAACCCCACTCTTCTCTCAGATGAGTTCTAGCAAGGAACTATATCCACTGAAATCATGGGGAATTATCTTCCACTAAATCAAAGGAAAGCTGTTTTAACAAGATGACTGTGTCAGTCCATCTTCTCTTGCTGCCTGTCAGGTATGTCAGTGGTGTCAAAAAACCTGGGTAATTTCTTATTTCTTACAAGATCAGTTCCTGTACAGCAATGGTAGTGCAGGAGAGGGAACTCTCTCCTGAGTAGGGCCTGCCCATTTCTGCTAGCAGCAAAGTTTTTGAGCAAATCTGCATTTATTTACATACCGTGCAGCAGCAGTGACCATAACCTCACACTATAATTATTCAGCAACCAAACTCCAAACAGGAAATTTAAATGAAGTTAATTTCTGAAGTGCAATATTTGTAAAGTACAGTATCATTTTGATGGTTCTAAATTCTTTAGAGGGAGGTAAGACTTGCCTACTACCCATTTACTACTTCCTGCTTGCCAGTCTGTCAGAAGTAATGGGGGGGGAAAACTGTTTTCAGCATTGTCTTTTCCTATGCAGGTGTCCTCTTTCTTACTTTTTTCCTGAAAAATCTGCAGTGCTGACCTCTGTTACAAGATGCTTCACATCTAATTGAGCACTTGTACCATCCAAGTGCTGGTCATAAGACATGAGCCTTAACCCTGAATCCCTAAATCCCAGAATCAGAGAACCATTAGGGTTGGAAAGGCCCCCTGGAGATCATCATTGCCAAGGCAGGGTCACCCAGAGCAGGTGACACAGGAACATGTCCAATTGGGTTTTGAGTGCCTCCAGAGAGGGAGACTCCATGACTTCCCTGGGCAGCCTGCTCCAGTGCTCTGCCATCCTCAACATAAACCTCTTCCCCAAGCTGAGGTGGAATTTCTTGTGTTTTGTTTTGTGACCATTGTTCCTCATCCAGTGTCTGGGCACCACTGAAAAGAGTCTGGCACCACCCTCTTGGCACCCACCTTTGAGATATTTATGTGCATTGCTGAGATCCCCTCTCAGTCTTCTCCTCTCTAGACTAAACAGGCCCAGCTCCCTCGGTCTCTCCTCATAAGAGAGATGCTCCAGAGCCCTCATCATCTTTGTGGCCCTTTGCTGGACACTCTCCAGGAGCTCCTTGTCCCTCTGGTGCTGAGGAGCCCAGAACTGGACACAGCACTCCAGATGTGGCCTCACCAGGGCCCAGCAGAGGGGGAGGATCAGCTCCCTTGTTCTGCTGGCCACACTCTTCCCAGTGCAGCCCAGGATCCCACTGGGCCTCCTGGCCACAAGGGCACACTGCTGGCTCATTGTCACCTTGAGATCCACCAAGACTCCCAGGTCCTTCTCTGCAGAGCTGCTCTTCAGTGGGGCAGCCCCAGCCTGTGCTGGTCCTTGGGGTTGTTCCTCCCCAGGTGCAGGACCCTGCACTTGCCCTTGTTGAACCTCATTAGGGTTTTCTCTGCTCAGCTTTTCAGCCTATCAAGGTTCTGCTGAGTGTCAGCTTTCCTCCAGTCATTAGGCACCTCTCCAGTTCCCCATGATTTTTCAAAGATGATGAAGAGTGGCCTAACAACAACATCTGCCAGCTCCCTCAGCACCATGGATGTATCCTATCAGGGCCCATGGATTTATGGGTGTTCAGTCCCCTCAGCTGGTATTTCACCCAGCCCTCTACAACCAAGCAGAAATCTTCCTTTCTCCAGCCTCCCTCTCTTACCTCCAAGATCTAGGTTTCCTGAGGACTGACCTCAGTAGTAAAGACTGAGGCAAAGAAGGCATTCAGCAATTCTGCCTGCTCTGTGTCTTCCCTCACCACAACATCTGTCTGATTCAGCAGTAGCACCACACTTTCCACAGTGTTCCTTTTGCTGCTGATGTACCTTTAGAATCTCTTCTTGTCCTTGATATCCCTTGCCAGACTCAATTCCAAGTGTGCCTTGTCCTTTCCTTTTCACATCCCTTCATACCAATGATGCTCCTATAGCCCTCCCATGCAACCTGTTCCTTTTTCCATATCCCATAAATTTTTTTCTTCCAGCCATGATTAACTAGAAACTCCCTGCTCATCCATACAGGTCTCTTGCCCATGAACTGTTTCTGGTTCATGGGAGTACACTGGTCTTGAGCTTGAAGGAAGTGATGCTTGAATACTGACCACCTCTCTCAGAGTCCCTTATCTTCTAGAGTCCTAAATGATGGAATTTGTCTAAGTAGGTCTTTGAAGAGGTTGAAATTGTCTGGGAGTTCAGAGTTAGTCCTGCTTACTGCTTTGCTTCCTCCACACAGGGTCCCAGCTTCCACCATCTCATGGTCACTGCAGCCAAGGCTGGCCCCAATTCATATCTTCAACCAGTCCCTCCTGGTTTGTTTATACAAGGTCCAGCAACACAATTTCCTTGTTGGTTCCTCCACCACTTACATCAAAAAGTTATCATCAGTGATTGGCAGAAACCTCTTGGATTGTGGTGTGTGCTGAGTGGTGTTGTCTCTCTAACAAATATCAGGGTGGTTGAAGCTCCCCAAGAGAACCAGGGCCTGTGATCATGAGGTTACTTCTAGCTGGTCACAGAAAGCCCCATCAACTTCGTCCTGATCAGGTGGCCTGTAGGTAAACACTCACAGTGGTGTCACCTGTGTTAGCCTGTCCCTTAGCTCTTACCCATAAGCTCTCAACTCATTTGTCTATGCTTGAGTAGAGCTTGACACATTCCAGCTTCTCTCTCACACCAGGAGCAATTCCAGAACCATCCCTCATTGACCTGTCCTTTCTAAAAAGTACATGGCCATCCATGACAACTTTCTAATAACAAGAGCTATCCTACCATGTCTCGTAATTGCAATGAGATCATGGCCCTGCTACCTCACACAGAGATTTCTAGTTCTTGCTGTTTATTCCCCCTGCTGTGTGCATTTTTATGTACAGGCACTTCAGAGGGGTAATCAAGCACCAAGCTTCTCCAGAAAAGGGTTTAAGAGGATTCATAATAACCATACACACCCTTGATGTGGTTAGCCCTATGATCCTCATTATTGAGAAGCAATCAAGGAACATCTGTTGCTACTGAAATGACCAACTGCCCAGGAGGAAGCAATGGCACAATCATTGCAAATTTGGGCCTCATCCTCTGAGTCTTTCATTTTAAAGCCTGTCTCACCAAACTGACCAGCCTGCTGCCAAAGATTCTCTTGCCCTTTTTGGAAGGAATGATCCCATCCTTCTCTATCATACTGCAATCATTAAAGCACAATCCATTGTTACAAAAGCCAAAACCTTTTTTACAGCAACAGCCACAGAGCCAGATGGTAATTTGCACTATGTGCCTGCTTCTGGTTTATTTTCTAACTTGAAAAAATAGGCAGATGTTGACCATGTAAGAAATTGTGTTGAGGAGGTGGATATATTCTTTATAGTACACTGGAGAAAAATATGAACACTACTTTTCTTGCTCTAACCAACATTTTCTTCTCTTTGTGGGAGCATTTCAGCCAGTAAAAATGGGAAAGATGTTCTAAAATGTAAAGTAAAAGGAAGCATAGCTTTACAAGTGTTAGGTTTGTGAATTTTATTTATTCTTAGTGAGTGGTAAATATAGCACTTCCCTGGCCCACATCCCCAGCACTCTCTCCTTAAGGACAAAGAATCATTTTACTGGTTGAGTTCTATTACTTCATGCTGTCCAAGTAGTGCCTGGCTCCCAGTTTCTTCATGTATACTGTTTGGGTCCTGGTTGCTAGTTGGAGGTCTTTCTAGAAAGGCTTTTTTTCCTCCTAAAATAGATGTTTTAAAACTTTGAGTATTGTTTACACTTTTGAATATGTAAGCATCTTAGTAAGCAGAGAGACATGTATCTATATAATGTGGTCTGTGGTTATCTCCTAAGGCTGTTCATACATTCCTTTCATTTAGCTGTTCTTCTGGCCCAGCATGGTCCCTTACCTATACCAAAAGAAAGAATAATAGTGGTAGCTTTCAGATGCACAGTCCAGCTAGAAATCAAAGAAAAATAGTGAGGGCTGGGGGTTTTGTTCTGTGTGGTGTTTTCAGGATGGGAGTAAAGAGGGGAAGTACGTCCAACAGGCAACCCAAGCAGGGCTGCTACTGACAGGGAGACTTTGCAGCTGGATGGAGAGATGCTCTGTCTCCAGTCCTGGAGTCAGGGGACCTCCTTGCTGTGCAAAACCAACCCTCAATTTCCCATTAGCTCTAGATCTAAGCTGAGGCAGACTATCCGTGTGCTTTACTTTGAAGAATTAATAGTTTTAAGAAACATGGGTAAAACCAGACTCTTTTTTTTTTTTGGCCTATTTTCTGAATGGATACTGCAGTCCAAAAAGAGCATGAAGTTGAAATGACAGGGGAATGCAGAGAGAAACCAATCATGGATGGTGTGTAAGAAATTTCCTATAATTTTGTGACTAAAGGTTACTTAAACAAGTTAAAAATACCTATGTAGAAAGGAGTCATCACCTATAGGTCCCTTTATGGCCTCATTTACACCATTGGCATCCCATCAATGTGTCAGCTGTGTGGGATTTGTACCATTTCCAGGAGAGTTCACCCTTCCACTCATGTGCTGAGCAGCTGATGGTGTGGCAGTGGCCTGCTTCTGGCCCAGTGCTTTGTAACTGGACCAGAGAGGGTCCCATGCACCTTTTGTGCACAGATCAGCCTTCACACCTCAGTCCTGGCTGTGCTGCTCCCCTGACCCACCACTTCTCAAAGCATTCAAAGTGTTCAAAGACCAGGAACTCCACTTCTTGTGTGGTTTTCTGGGTGTTGGCCAACAACATAGGTATCTTTATACCATAGGCTGCAAATAAAGTAACACGAGGCTCTCTTTGGAGTTTACTGATCTAGTCACCCACATGCTAAGACACCCACTTGAGGTATATTTTCCTATCTCATTTTCCTCAGTGCCAGCCCTATTTTTCTGCAGTGTCCTCTCCCTGCCACCAGCCAGACTCCCCTGACACCTACCATTGCCCCCTCTTGCCCAATGAACCCAGGAGCAGTTTCTCTCAAACTGCTTTACATAGTATTCCTTGAAAGGGTTGATACAGAGACAGGATAGGTTTCTACTGTGAAATTCTGACATCCAAATGAGTTTAAAATTTCTTTTTCTGCTGCCGTCTCAGTGACTGTGCAAGTTGTGACTGAAGCAATAATTGACAGGTTTTGGCAAGTGCAGCTTTTAAGTGAGTGTTGAGGGTGCAAATGCCTAGAATAACTACATGAAACAACAAATATAAAACGGTTTGAAGTGGAATCAAATTACTTACACTAATCTTTCATATTAAGAGATAAAAATGTCCATTTTTGCAGATTTTTTTTTTCATCTTACAAAGATAGAACATGCAGATCCTTGTATGTCATACTTGTGCATCATTTAGCATCATTTAGGGCAATCATCTGTGTGCAGAAGGGGATGTGTGTGCATAATTGATGGCAATATTTAGGCTTATATCTACCATCTCATTGAAAATTGTGTTAATTTAAAAATAAAACAAGGATTTGGAAATTTTTCAGGGTCTTATTAATTAATTTCAAAAGTTCCATTAGTTTGATGGAAGAAAGGCTGTACACTGGAATGATCTACCAGCTGGTGATTTATAATTTTAAGTAGATTTAGGAACACAGTCTCAGCCTCTGGCTTCTTTGCTTTACAGAGCAAGCAGAGAGCCTACAGCAGCCTCCAAAGACTCTCAGACCTATCAGATTGGCTGTTCCCCTCCAGTTTTCCACTTGTTGCCTAGCCTTGCTATGAAAAAGGCACACCAGATTTCCCAGATCTCCAGATCTCAGATACTCCAGATCTAGGTCAGCACGACAAAACATTTTTCAGGACAGTCCATAATGTGCTGTAAACTACATCACATTGTTTTGCCTCCAGGAAAGGCCAGTCATGGGGAAGGAGGTCAACAAGCTCTTCTCAGCTTGTTGGTGTCTGCTCGGAGGTCAGAGCAACACCTTTATTTGGTTGGGGACCCCATCTCACAATGATTTCTTCCAAAGTTGCACTCTGAGAAAAACATCACTGGCTGCCATATTTGTCTTGTCCTGTTGGTTCCTAGATATGGTTTGCTCAATGTCCAAATAAAACTGTCTTCCCTGAGTCCTGACCTTGAAAACTCAAATGAATTTGGCAGCTAGTCTGGGTTGTTTTTTCTTTTCTCTGCTAATGATATGTGAAAGTGGAAATTCAGAAATTTTCACAGAAATGCTGCTTTCCATATTTCACTTTTCTTTATTTAGAGACATGGCCAAACACTGGAGTTTGGTGAGAAGTTGGCTGTACTCTGGAAGTCACCAGCACAGGGGAGCAGAGCTCTGTTGATGTATGAACAAGGGAGGACAGAACTGGGGCTGGTAATGCATACAGTCCTACTCCTGATAAACTCAATGATAAACCACTCCATGCTAGGACCAGCACTGGGTGGAGAATGCAACAGCTGTGATCAGGAGCTGAAATTAACACCAGTGCCAGGATATGAGACGCGAAGCAGCAAAAGCAGCAGAAAAAGACAGGATCATGCTGTAGAGGACAAAGTGGACACCCAAAAATGTGTGAAATCTTAAAATCATAGAATCATACAGCACCTTAGTTTGAAGGAGATCTTTAAAGGATGTCTAGTCCAGTCCCCCTGAAATGGACATCTTCTATTATGGGATATCTTCAAGTAGTTGAGGTGGTTCAGAGTCTCTTCCAAAATGGCTTTGAATGAGCCCCAGGAATGGGGCATCTACCACCTCTCTCATCAGCCTGTTCCAATGTTTCACCACCCTCACTGTATCACCCTCCTTATATCTAGTCTGAATCCACTCTTTTTTGGTTTAAAACCATTACTTCTTTCCCTGTTGCAATTGACCCTGCTAAAATTCTGTACCCATCTTTCTTATAAAACCTGTTTAAGTACTGGGGAATTAAAAATTCTCAACCTGTTTGCAGCTGTTCTTCAGAGAGAGCCCTTCACATTCCATTCATTTCTTGATGTAGAGGGCAACCCACAGAGAACCTTGCCTGTCCCTTCTGAACAGCCTGTAGCCATCAACAGCCACTCTTGTCATGGGATTCATCCCCCAGCTTTCAGAGATGACAACTAGCTCATACCCTTTCAGCAGCACAGTGGCTTCAGCTCCTCCTCTTTGTTGTCCATCTGTACCCACTGGTGCAGAGGCACTTTGGCTGTTTTGACATCTGTGTGACCTTATTAGAGGAATGCTCTTTAATCTTTCTGAGATTTTTCACCAGTGTTCACCTGTAGGTTTCTATTACTTCAGGAGCCCTTGGGTGATCTCTGTAAGGCTATTATTTTCTTCTAAAATAGGGTATCCTTACCAAAGTGTCACTGTTACCTATAATATATCATGGATATCTTGGCAAATCTTTGCAATTAAGTGGTTAAGATGAGTTGTACCTTAAAAATTAAGAATGGTCATTAGATAGTTTTCCACATGAAGAGGACTTCCTGCTGCCCTCTGTGACCTAGCAATATTTACCTCTAGATTGTTGAATCTTCCAGTCATCAGCTTTGGAATGCCCATTAGATTAATTAGTTATGCAGAGGGCACAGATCCAGTTTAGTGACATGCCACCATCACTCAATAAACATAAAATAAAAATACTGTTTTCATATTTATCTTTAAAATATCTTAATCAATTACAATGAACAAAGTGAGTCCCTAAGGAATTACTTTGGAGTCCATTCATTTAACTCTCGTCAGCTAACTCTGAAGCAGTATCACCAAAACCAATTATCAACTATATGGGTATTACTCAATTAGGCAGCTTGATATGAGGATGGACAGAGAGAGGGGTGCACCACTTTCACTAAGTGAGGGGCATTAAATAATGACAATTCCTGTTGTACTGCACTGAGAGGAAGTGTGTCACTCCCCTCCAGGGTAACATTGCCATAACAAAATCAGGATGTCCTTGCCTCCTGCCTCAGACATCAGAATCCAGGTACTTAAAGTTATATGTTTCCTTTTAAGTCAGTGAAGGTACAAGGACACTAGATAGAGGAGAATCAGTGCCCAAAAATGTTTGTGGCTGTAGAAAACAGAAGGGAAATCGGAGTGGAACAAACACTTCAAAGAGAAGATTTCAGTTTACCCCAGTCTGGACAAGACCATTGCTTTTTCCTGTCTTTTTGCCATTTCCCTGTGCAGAAATTCCTTGGAGCAACAGGCTGAGCATTGGAAACAGGCATGATCAGAACTGAGCATGAGGGTCTCCTGCACAATATCATGGGTTTCAGCTAGCTCAGACCAAAGCTGCTTAAACAGCTCCCCACACCTTCCTTCTTCAGCTACCATTAACAGTAATATTTAAAAGATATTGTCAGTGCTTCATTTTAGGTACTTACCAGCCCTGTCTACTTGAATTAAGGTATGCACTGCTGCATTTGTTCTGCTGTGGTGGGATGTTGGGTGCAGTCACCTGTTCTGCTGTGGCAGCTGCTTGCCTGGAATCCTGATTCCATTTTGGGATATGGACTTGCCACCAAGTTTGGTATGACAGGTTTCCCTCAGGGTCATAGATTCATACTGTTTGCAAGACTACCTCTTGTGATGTTCCTGCTGTCTGCCAGCCTTGTCTCCCATTCTAGATGCTGGCAGAGTCATTTTGAAAGGGAAGTGTCAGGTTCTCAGTGTATGCATTGAGGCTTTTGATGTTGTATTGTAAACTCAATAGTCCCATGGATTCTCACACGAGTTTCCAAACATGCCAGCGCTCCAGCTTTGGGTACTCAGTGGGACAAAAGGCTAGCATGTGTCATCCATGACCCATTGCTCACATCCAGGCAATACTACAGACAGACTACACTCCTGGTCCACATAGCTCGAGCTGGAGTGAGCCCGAGGGGTGAGAGTCCTGTGCTCCTCAGGGTTGCAGTCATTGCAGAGCTTCTCCCAAAACTCCCAGTGCCCTAAATTTACTTTATCCCCTAAGAACTGCTGTGTGCTTAGAGTTTTTGCCTCCACAACAGAGCTGAGAGCTGTAAGGAGAAAATAGAGGGGAAGTTCCTGTTGTGTTCAGCTAAATTAAAAAAAAAAAAAAAATTAAGTACAGAAGGCCAGGAAATTTCTTGATTACTTGATTTATTCAAAGATCTGTGTAGATCTGTGTATCTGGGTTATTTCTTATCCTGAATGAATGTAGTGTATTTTCAAACATTTGTCTTTCCTTTACATCTTAAAATAAGCAGAATCTGTTAAGGCACACAGTGGTTTAAAATATACACCTGTGTTACTGGGGAAACAGGACTTATACAGGAGAGAAAATTGTGCCTTCTAACTAGGATATCTAATAAAGTAAGAGAAAGCTCTATTCCTCCATTAATTTAGCTTGGTCCCTTAGTTTCAATATTATTAATTACACAAATTATTGTACATCAATTTAGTGGCAACTGTTTCTCTTTTATTCTCTGAGTTAACTCATTCATTTGCAATTTCCCACTGGAGATCCAAAGTGTGGCTTTGAATGCAAATAGTCACCATGGGCAGTTTCTGCAAACCAGAATAAAGTTATTCAAAGGAACTACTGACTTCATTTTGATCTTCTTGTTAATCTCCTCCCTGGAAGAAAATTGGAAGACACCTAAAGCTTCATTTACATAACACCCAGTGCTAGGGTTCTGACTTGTGCATATTGGACAGAAAATAAAAGGGTTAATTTAGTCCTCTAATCTATTCTTATAAGACTAATTATTTTACATGTCTTCATTTCATTAATGAATTGGTGTTTTTTCCGTGCCTCTCCTTCCCCATTGCTTTTGTTTAAACCTCCTGGTGGGAAGGGATAGATTAATTTTGTTGTGCCTTAATGAAACTGTATGCTACATTAGATTTAACCATTTGGTATGCACTGCCAACATCACCATTATGCATAATGAATTACTTTTTGGGACTCCCAAACTAACACAGATCTTCGATGTTCCTCTGTAGATATTGCAACTAAACAGCTGGCAGGTATCATTACCTTGAATTTACATAGAAACCTAGAGCTTGACACAAGAAATCTCTGGAAATTTTTCTATGAAGAAATGGGAAATTCTTTTAAAAAATGCAAGCACTTTCAAGAGAAGATTGGAAAGCTCATTAAGCTTTGCTGTTATCTTCCATTAGCTGTGTTTGATATGTATGCATGTGGGTGTGTGCATATCCTGGGCCGACAGCCACATGCAGAACCCCCCAGTGAAGAAGTGTGTGCTTTGTGTCAGGACCAGGCAAGTTTCCTGTCCTCTGAGCAGTTTGCCTGTGAGTATGGAGATTAACATTTGTCTCAGATGCTGAAGCTTTTCACATGTGAACCCTTTTCCTCAGCAGTCCGTCTGAGGGCCCTGACAGGATTTCTCTCGCACAGCTTACTGCCAGTGGTATGACACAGGGAGATAATTGATCAAACATGCAGACCAAGCTCCTTTCTCTCAGGTCTGGTGTCACCTTTGGTTTCTTTGTTTGCCGTTCATCAGAGGTGCTCAGCCAGTTTGTCAGCAGGGCACCACATGCAGTACTTCATGAGTCAGGCAGTTGGAGGCTTCTTTTACCACTTCTGCGGTCACCTGGTTAAACCTTAGGACATGGGGATCCCAGATGCAATCTACCATAGCAGGACCCTTTCCTAGGAGCGTGATGGTTCACCTGAGGAGAGGAGAATCAAGTGTGGTCCATGCACCTGCTCTTGTACCTTGTCCCAGGACCAGTTAAAGTCTGGCTGCTGCAGCTCAACCTAAATCACACTTATCATCCCATCTGCCTGGGACGTCTCACAGTCAGTTACAGAAGTTGTTTGTCCAGGAGTAACAGAAGTTGTCAAACCAACAGAGAAATGTGACATACCCCAGCACATGTCTGGTAGCTGGCAATTGGTCAGTGTGTGCTGAAGAGCCTCTACTGGCAATGTCTGCCTCTTTGTCTGTTCACCTCCTCCACCAGCCACCTTCAGCCTCCTTGTACCCAGCTCTGAACCCTCAGCTCTGTTGCATCACATGCCCCCTCCGAGCTCTCCTGTTTTTGCTGGACACAACAGAACTAACCCTGGAGCAACACTGAACTTTCAGGTAAAGACACAGGAATCTGAAACACTACCTATCCGTCTTCTCCATACAGCTGTTATGAACACCAATGTGTATGCTAAGCTAAAAAAGGTTTTCAGACAAAATCTGATGTTAGGTGTAATAAATGAAAAGCTAGACTTGCCAATACATCAAGCAATGTGGCCAGTTTATTAATTTGTTTGATAAAAGGATGAACAATGACAGTGCTGGGTGCGTGGGGGTCTCTGCCCCAAGCAACGCACGAATCTGCTCTCAAGCAGTGGTCTTCTTATACCATTCTAGGCACTTCACTTCCCCAAATTTTCAGGTATTTTCTGCTTGCTTTTCTTCATAATCAGCAGTTGTGGTTTTTGAAGATCTATTGGGAAGGTGGTCCGAGATGGTCTCCTGATGTTTTTCCAGTCTCTCGTTCTTCTTTTAAAGTATCTTTTTCCACTAGCATTATTTTTGGTTACACAGTTTGCTTAAGCAAGCATATATATTCTGTTAGTCAGCGTACATTTTGCAAGATTTTTCGTGGTTATTACACAACTTAAGCTAGTATGCCCCAACACCTGTCTGCATGGGGCCTCTCTCTCACTTACTACAAAACCTTAAAAGTCAGCATGTTCCAAGATATCTTTGGAGGGCCTTTCGGTTTGTTAGTCTTACTTCCCCTTAATAAAGGATTGCAAATTCTTCTATAAATAAAAAAACCAACTTGTACAAAGAATAGTTTAAAACTTATACTACAAGATAATTTAAGGCTTATATTAATTACTTGCAAACAATTATAATTTTGTTGTTACAACAAACTGTTAGTTAAAAGCCTACTGTTGTATAGTTGTCTTGTTTAGCCCTACTTCCATGTCTTACTTAGCTGAAAAACTCTTCTTTTTACTAGTCTCATGGTCTTTGTCTACGTTTCCTACAGACACACGTGCTATTTGATTGACACGAATCACAAATTCTCACCTAGGCAAAACAAAGCACAGGGAAAGCCAGTTCTGTGAACCTTTAACTTATCAGTGTTCAGAACTCATCAATGAAAGCTAGGAATATTCTGTGCATAATTCCTGCAGCTTTTAGTTACAGACACTGAAACTAATGAGAGCAGTATTAGACTGCACACAGGGACATTGACTATAAAACTAAATTTAACTTGTGAAGATCTACTCTTTTTTTTCAAATGTCCTTGAAAATTACAAATAAAATTGTTTGGCACCACCAAGACAAGCCAAATACTTTCTTCAGCTGGCAAGGTTCTCTTGTAATATATTCTTTGTTTCCCAAGGAAAGATGTTACTGACAAGGACTGTACATGAAGGGAATTAATGAACAAAATCTTCATTAAACTTAGATTTAGGTCTATATTGCAAAGTTGTATTTATTTTAGCTCTGTGAAAGCAAAGAAATTTCTTGTCAAATCTGAGCATCTCACCTGACACTCTCTACTTAAACTGGAGTGCTCTGTCACTGAGGATTTGGAGAGAGGTAATTTCAGGACCCTTTGTTAGTGCATTAATGGTGCTCAGGATCAAACAAGCAGCTGCCTGCTAGGTTTCCTGATCAGAAGAGAGGTCTGCTAATCTTCCTGCAGCTCCATATTGTTGTGTCTGATGCAATGACTCAAGGAGCTCATGTATTTGTGAAACTTTGCACCACAGTTACGACTCCTGTAAATTTCATCTTCAACTTTAAGGAGACATTGGTGCCAGATGAGGAACAGTGACACATGAGCTTCTCTGACCCCAGTGTCAGCAGAAGGGCTTGGCACTACTCCTGGCTTAGCATCCTTTATCCTCAGAAGCTGTAGAGGAAGTTGGTGACCATCCAGTGAGTGCTGACCAGCTGTGCAGATGTGACAGGATGCAGAAGTTTGAGTGCAAAATACTGGTGTAACAGCCTGGCCGAATGAAGTTCTTAGTCTAAAATGCAGACATGATCAAGTTTTACCTCAGCTTAGGGGCTGTGGGAGAAAAATAGCAATAGCTTAATTTCCAAGGCCCATCCAATGAGAGTAATGGTCTCAGGGCTTCCAGGAGCACCCTAGATACCACATGGAGGAGCACCTAGGTGTTTGTGCTGCACACAGAGCAGTCCTGAGAGACACAGAGAACATATGCTGCATCCTAGAGGAAATCAGCTGTAGGGGAGCCAAGAGTAGTGCTGGGTGTCAGGATACCTTGGTTATTCTCAGTCTGGTAATTAGATTTAGAGTTGCAGATTGTGTAATTGGGAATTTCAGTTTGGCATGCAGAGGGGACTGACTTAGATATGTCACTTTGGAGACTGGAGTTCTCTTCCTCAGCAGAAGAATGAAAAGCCTAGCTCAGTAATGACCATGGTGTCTCGGGGAAATATTAGCAATAGTCTTTGGAAGAGACACTCTTAGAAACTCTGGCTTTTGGCCCAATACTTCCTTCCTTTGGTTACATAGTGCCTTAAACAGGGAAGTTTTTCTCTCACATTTTCCTTATCTGCAAAAGTACAGGAAGAGGTGTGACGTATGACTCTCTATGAATTAAGGACTTGCACTGGACTAAATAAAATGCAAAACGTAGCCCACCATCTCACTGAGATGAGGTTGTCGTTTTATGGATTTTAGACCTCCTTACAGGATTCATGTCATTAAATCCAACTTGCTTCACGGTGTGCTATTAGCTATGGAGCAGCAAATCCCACACACAGGCCATGAGGAGGTTTTGGAGTGACTGTTTAGCTGCCTCATTGGTTTCTATGAAACAGTTTCAGTGAGGTTCATGAGTCCTCTATTTCTGGTCAGATGTTGTCAGTGAGCTTCAGCTCTTACCTCCTTAGAGAGGGATGAAGTGAGAGCTGCTGGAAACAGAGGCAATGGTGATGCTGGTAGGATATGGCTCCAGGGGCTGGGTTCTTGCAGGCCTCACACAGAGACTTTTAGCTGCATCACTACATAGTTGCTGTCACCTAGAAGGACAGATTAGCACAATCTGGTGTCCAGGCAGTACAGGGCCCCTGAGTCAGCTTCCCAAACCTCACCAGCTCTTCACCTTGCCCTCAGTGCCAGTGTGCTGGTGACCTGGAGAGAACAAGTCTGCCTTGTTGAAACAGTCGTGTTTGTGTTACCCACACAGTCTGACAGACCCAGAGCTGCCCCAGATCTGCCATTTCTCTTCTGCTGTAACTCAATCACCCCAAAATTATTATTGCACTGAACCATGGACCACCATCATATCTAGCTTCAGTCCAAAACCAGTAATGAGTGGAATGAGCTCGCTCTATCTAGCTGTTTGTGTCGTGCTGCTAACATACAAGCACATATTGAATTAAAGGATAAAGAGAGCCAGTACTAAAATACAGATGGTGAATCACATTTTTCCAGTCTTCTAAGTTTCTCCAAGAACTGTCAACCAGAGGATCATCCACTGTATCCCAAATAGATTAAGAGAGATAGGGAGATCTCTGAACTTTGACCTTGGGAGTATGCAAACCAGTAGTAGTTTTATTTCATTTCCCCAGCATCACCTTTTTTTAACTCATGCTCACTGTTTTGGAAATTGGAAATAAAATACCTTGTTTCATTTTACATGAATTTACTTGAGTTAACATGACTTTCACACAGCTGAATAAAATAAAATAAAGCTATTACTCCTCCCAACAAATGTGGCAAGCCTAAAACCAGGAGATTCTGCCTCTCTTGCACCAGATTTTGAAATCACATTTTTGACAAGTGTGTCAGACTAGCCTGCTGACTAAGTGGAGAGCCAGTTACAAAAATAATGTTTTCCCCTAAATGTGCTATCCTTGGTAAAAAGTGGCCAACCTTAAACAGGTGCACAGCACAAGTTGTACTGGTGGCCTGAGGATTTTTGGGGTAATTCTAATCAAGAGCCATGAAAGCATTCTGGCTACATACAGAAGATGAAGCTTCAGAGCTGTTCAGCTCCCAGAATTTTCTCAGAATGCTGAAATACAGCACCACTGTTAAGTGTTCTAATTTATAGTCAGGAACAGCCCTTGAAAGATCAACTACGCTTGTGCTTTAAATATATGGAAGATCTTTCTTCTGGAGTAGTACTTCTCTTAACTAGATAAAATTTAGCAATAAGCCAGACTAAATTTTTTTCAAAAATATAAAGACTTTGACATTTATTTATCCAAAAGACCAGAGCCGTGTTCTTATATTCACACAGGTCAGTTGTGTAAAACAATAAATATTTCTTAAAATTCTTCTAACACACTGACTACCATGCTTCTTTTCTATCAATATTTGGTGCATGAATACAAAATGCTTGGAAGGAGTTCCAAGAATGAAAGAATGAAAGAAAAGTTCTGAAAGTGAACAAGTACCACTCCCATTGAAAGTGGTGTAAGGTGGAAAAAGTCATCTCCTGTAATGGGTTTGGGCTTTCTCCATTAGCTTTGTTTCCTTTATAGGAGCCTACAACACATTTTCAGTACAGTGGCTGCTTTCACCCAAACTAATTTCCATTTCACATTTCTACACATGAAGAGTAGAACATATTATGCTTTTTATAACAGACCCTGAACACCTTTTCCAGGCCTTACACTAAAGTTTTGATCAAACTGTAATTGTCCAGGGAGAGAAGACCAGCTCAGGAGAGATTCCTCCCAGCCCCAAAGTGGGAGTGGTAGTTGAGAGTGTGCTGCTCAGCCTTAAGTCCTGAATTCCCCAAGCTTTGTAGAAACAGGAGAAATTGCTATGTGTTTTCCTGCTTCTTTGCATTTAGGTCTAACTTGACTCCTACCAAAGTGTGTATGATTTAGAAGTTAATTCAGTGGGATGTTTCCTGAATCTTTGGTGGCTTTTGCTGGGATAAGATACAGAATTACTGAAGCAATGTCCTACACAACAGAGATGAAGGTGAGAGGAAAGAGAAAAAAAAGATCTCCAGCCCAGTTTGCTGCGTGTTCTAGATGTTCCCATGCACCCCATATAGCTCCTCAGCATTTCTTGCTCTGGTGTGGCTCTGCACACCTAAGTAAGAAGCATTTTGTTTTTATGTTATTCCAAACATGTCCCTTAGCCAACTGTGTTGTTGAAAAATCCCTTCCGTAATGGCCCCTCTAGGCTCTCACAACTTATCAGCACCACAGAAATTCCTGAAGGCAAAAAGGTGAGCACAACATGATTTTTCCCTCAATTTTTCTGCATTTTTTCATGTTTCTTGGAACCACAGCATTGCTGCATTGCATTAATAGTGTGATGGCAACCTCTGTTTATGGTCCACCTGGCGTCAGACAGTGTGTATATGCATATCCTATAAGATTACCTATTTATATTTACATACTACAGTGACATTTATGTCTCTATTTATTTCTAACTAATACTATTTCAGGTGTGTTAATTGAAATTTTCTAACTTCGTTGTTTTTTTGGTTTTTTTTACTAGGCATATATTCAAAGAACAAAAATCCAGAACAATTCTCTCACATTTTAAACATAGAGGAAAAATACTATTAAACATAGATGATTAATCAGCTTTTTCTCTGAAATGAAATGTTTGCTAAGCAACTGGATTTTTTTCCTGTAGTTCAAGTAACTTACTATTATTTTTCAAATTACTGGATTCACCCTGCTACTATATGCTTATTTTCTATACTCTCAAGGCATTATTGCAAGAAAGAAATTTCTGTGATTTTACTGCTAAATTACATATACCAGATTGGAGAAATTTGTGGTTGTATTTTTTTGGCCATGTAAATAGCTTTTAGCCAGGCATTTCAAAGTTTTATTTACAAGTAATGGAAACTTCTAATGCATGCTTGCCATTTCACAGTCAATGCAATAGTGTCCCCTCACAATTTAGTTGTGTTGGATTACCCTGTCCAAGAACAAATTTAGGAATCTTTTCTGGCCACAGATTCCCTTGGGGTATTACAGTCATTGAGCTTCTATATTCTCTGTGCAGTGTGTGAAATGATTTGTATAAAGTTTGTACAAGTTGGAACATTTTAAAATGTTGTATAAAATAGGTTCATAATAGCAATTATTTATGAATTGTGAAGCCAGCATTTAAAGCATATATGTGAGATTAAGAATCAAAATGGATACGAGCCATAAGCTTTTCTGATCATTTAGGCAAGACACCTGCTGGATGGATGAAAAAACTCCCATTAGCTTTAATTTGGAACTGACTCAACTTACTTACAATACAGCTTGTTTTCCTATGATTTTGTGATTTAACTAACTTTCCTTCCATACCAATATAACTACCCCCGCCACACGCTCAAATGATTTTTCTCCACATCTGTGCAATGCTGTTGATGCAAACCCTCACAACTGAAACTAAAATGGTAAGCATTAACTTAGTATTTAAATGGCTTTTAAAGTTTTATTAGAAATTTTGAAGTTTTTGCTGTATTTATCCCAGGATTTTTTACGTGTCCCTCAGGTGAAGCATGGTACATACTAGACTGGTCCTCAGTAACAGTATTGACTTACCTCTCAAAATAATTTTTCCTCTATCTGGCAGAGGGTGAAAACTGTTGTTCTACATATTCATCTATACTGATGAAATGTATGAAAGACAGACCTTTAAGTATTCTAATTTCTTTCTTGTGGGCCCACATCTTTCTTTCTGTGTATTATTAATATGATTTCTCTTACCAGTCAGGACATAAAATAACTCTCATTGTCAGAAGCTGCTTTTATTTTAATGTCTAAAGTATAGCATAATAGTTACACACTTTCTGTCTTTTGCCATTCAGTGAGAGCCTCTCCCACCTGTGTATAGTTTTATTGCTGACTGTGTTTTATTGCAGGATGTAGTGCACAATTGCTGCTAATTGCATTTCTGCTTAGTGCCTCACAGGAGGTGACCACATGCTTGTGATGCAGGACAGGTGCTACATGCCATGGGGCTGCAGAGGTGGGGTGATATCACCCATTATCCCAAATCCTGGCATTCAAGCACTTGCTTCCCCATAGCCCTGGGTATTGCCACAAACCTTCCAGTGAAGTCTTTTACTGCAGAGCTGCTCTGTCCAAGCCACATAGGAGTCAGTGGTGGATTGCCTGGGCACTGGTGCTGCAGAGGAAGGATGTGCCCTCTCCTGACAGCCTGCATGGTTGGCTGATGCTCAATGGAGCCAGCAGTCAACACACATTGGCAGAGAAAAGTTGGAAGCATAAGAAAGGCAGAGAGAATTTTTCCCTCTGAACAGTGAATGAGGATGGGAAGAAAATAAGCAGAGGAAAGAGATGTAATTTCTGCTTCAGCCTCAGGTTGCCAGTCTATTGGAATGAGGCTTTTCCTGAGTCACTGCAACGCAGGATTAGGCTGTCTGGGTTGAACATGCTGGTTTTCACATTTTCAACTGATGCATTAACAGTGATGGCATGACACAAGAAAGCTTGCTACCTTATGCTAAGCAGTGAATGCACACAGTGGAATTGACAATTTCATGCAGTGAAGCAGGTGAAAGTTCAATGGGAAAAGAAAATGGGAGCCTAAATCCTGAGTTTTGGTGGGGTATGTCTGTGTGTGTGCCTGGCACAGAGAGAGGAAATGAATGCTCCAACACTCCATGATCAGCTTTCTGGAAGGACCTGAGTCAGACTTAGGCTATGGCCCCACATGCAAATGCAAAGGTACTAACTTCTGAATTAAATGGTGGGTGGTACCTTTGCGGACAGATGGAAGGTTATGGAGTGCAGGATGGGTGGAGGGGAAAGCAAGGAACACAAGAAAGAGAGAGAGTGGAGAGGAGATAGAAAGAGAGAGCCTTAGCAGCAGCAGCAGCAAAAAAATATACTCTATTCCTTAAAAACATGGAATTCCACTCCATTCTGTGGGTATCAGATGGCAAAGTCCTTCTGTATATTTGAGACAGGCAACTGTGCTCTTTGAGTCCTTAGAGTGATGGATAGCAGCACAGACCATGAAGTTTTTCCAGAAACAGTATAATTTTACACAGAAAGCATTTGTGGAGACCAACCAAGGATTTGGTTAGTGCTGCAGCTTGGCAGCCAACCCCAAGGGATGGAGCAATACCAGCCACAGTTGGCTACTTGGACATACGTACACATTATGGTAAAAAGGGGACCATCATCAGATTGCTCTTCAGGTCAAATGTCCTCATTTGAAATGATCTTTATCAGCAAATGCAGAGTCAGCTCAAGACAACATTGGCTAAACAGGATATTTTTCTTTCATCTTCTAGCCTCTCCAGGCTGAAACAAAGGACCAGGAAAGAAATTCAGGGAGTGAGTTTCTTGGGGATGTTCTCTGATCCTTCCTTTTCCTCTGTTACATAACCCCTAAGTGATGTGGTTTGGTATTTTCAGCTATAAATTCCTAAGACTGATTGCACGTTAAATTTGTGTGATCAGAGGACATGTTCCCTGTTTCATTGCTGAAAGTTAGGGAAAAAAAAATTAAATCTGGGAACTGTTTCACTGTGGGAAAACAGAGACAATGAAGTAAAATACTTTTACAACATCTTCTTACACTGTTAAATTATTGACAAGAACAGAAATTGAAAAGTAACATCTTTTTAAAAAAAAATCCTTTGATGTGTTAAAATGATAGGAACTATAATTTGCGGAGCTGTGTACAGTCATATGTACAGAAAAGTAATAGTTCTCTCCACTGATATTTAAATCTTTCTCCAGCCTTAGTCAAGGTGCTATTATTCAGGATGTATCATTTGTCTGTTTTTCAAAAGGAAATTGTGGGGAAAAGAGAGAAGTAGAGTCACTAGGGGCCAAATCATGTTCCCATGAAATTAATGGAAGGCTTTTCCATTGTCTTCAGTGGAAGAAAAACAGTGAAAATCAAGACCAAGTAAATTTACCTTCTGTAACTGTTGAGAAATTCAAGCATGACACATGGTTTGTGAATAGGAGGCTGCTTGCTCATATGTCCATATTCAAGTGACAAACTTTCTTTCGTTTCAAATAAATATTTCCAAACAGTAGACAGTAATCTTCTGATCATTTACCCTTCTATCTATAATGGTATCCCGCAGGTAAAGGAAAACTGACATAACAAGTTTTGGGCAAAACCTAAACTTCCTCAATTCAAGTTCTTTGGAGTGATATAACTGAGAAAAAAATGATAGGATTCTGTATAAAATAGTTTGTTTATTTGCACTGTAATAGTCTGATTGTGTAATAGTAAGCCTAGTGCTAGGACCTAGGTCACAGCAGAAAAGAAAAGAAGACAGAAAAAGAAGAAGAACAACAAAACTAAAACCACTCTTACACCTGAAGCTCAGCTGGATGTGATTGTGTCAGGGTTCCTCAAGCCTGGAGCTACTTCAGAGGCACAGCTGTGGTGAAGACTGCCCAGCACAGCCCACTCCTCTCTCAGTCCAGGCCTTGCCAGCTGAGTTGTGGGTCCCAGCAACAACACCACCCACATACCTCAAGCACCTCAAGCAGTTGTATTCATGCAAGCATGTTAGAGAGAGACTACTGAGTCAACCAGATTTGATGCTATAAAAATCTGTCAACAAAAAAAGTTGACTCAGTTCCATCTAAAAGCCATCAGTGCCACAGCAGACGTTGCAGCAGCTAGTAGTGTACAGGCAAGACCAAGTGATGTCATATACCTGGACTTCTGTAAGGCCTTCAACATCATCCCACAAGACATCCTTATCTCCAAACTGGAGAGGCATGGATTGGAAGGGCAGGCTGTTCAGTGGGTAAGGAATTGGCTGGATGGATGGATTCAGCCAGAGTGTTGCAGTCAATGTCTCTGTGCTGGACTGAGCCAGTGATGGGTGCTGTCCCTCAGGGCTGTCTTGAGACCCAGACTCCTCAGTATCTTTGTCAGTGACAGAGGCAGTGGCACCAAGTGCACCCTCAGTACATTTGCAGGTGACAGGAACCTGAGCAGTGCAGGTGACACTACAGAAAGATGGGATGCCATCCAGGGGCACCAGGAGAAGCTTGAGAAGTGGGCCAGTGGGAGTCTTATGAAATCCCATAAAGGCAAGGGCAAGGTTCTGCACCTGGGTTGAGACCATACCAGATGTGAGTACAGCCTGGAGAAGAACTCAGTGAGAGCAGCCCTGCTGAGAAGTGCCTGGGGATACTGGTGGGTGAGAGGCTGGACATGCCCCAGCCATGGACACTCACAGCCCAGAGAGCCAAACGTGTCCTGGGCTGCATCCAGAGCAGGGTGGGCAGCAGGGCCAGGGAGGGGATTCTGCCCCTCTGCTCTGCTCTGCTCTGCTGAGACCCCACCTGCAGTGCTGCATCAGCTCTGGGGTCACAGCACAGGCAGGACATGGACCTGTTGAAGCAGGTCCAGGGGAGGACACAAAAATGATCAGAGAGGTGGAACACCTCTCCTATGAAATCACACTGAAAAAGTTGGAGTTGTTCTACATGAAGAAGAGAAGCCTCCATGGAGACCTCTGCAGGCTTCCAGTACTTGAAGGGGGCTTGTAAAAAATGGACAGAGCAACTTTTCAGGTGGGCAGACAGTGATAGGACAAGGGGTAAGGCTTTACACTAAAAGAAGACAGATTTAGATTAGATGTTAGGAAGGATTTTTTACTGTGAAGGTCATGACATTGGAACAGGTTGACCAGAGGCATGGACACACCATCCCTGAAGTATTAAAGGCCATGTTGGATGGATCTTTGAGAAACCTCATCTAGTGGAAGGTATCTCTTCTCATAGTAAGGGAGCTGGAATTAGATGATCTTTCAGATCCTTTCCAACCCCAACCACTCCGGAATTCTATGAATCTCGCAATGATTAGAAAGAATCAGGAGAAGTCAAAATAAATTATTTTAATTGCACTGTAACAGTCAAATATAAAGTGATCAAATTTTGCCACCCAGTTCCCAAATGCAGGCAAAAGTGGTGTTCCACATTTGCAAATACTTCTGTAAACTGCAGTGATTATCTTTCCCCTTAGAAAATTAACATTTCTTGTGAAAGCAAACTCAAAGGATATTTGAAAATGCACACAGCCCAGACAACCTGGGATAGGTAAGGTCATAAAATGCATGCAAGCAACAGAGCAGCAGAAAAATACTGGCGGGCACCACTGGCATTCATGGGGTTTTCTGGTTTTAGAGAGAGGTGCAAAATTTAAATTTTTCAACCACGAACACCTTTGGTTATCGAGTGAGCGGCCTACACAAGAGGAATATTTAGAGCTGTGTCCCACATACAGCTCCTTTTCAGCCATCCCTTGGAGAGAGAGAGAATCTTCCTCCTGTTGTTGAAGAAGCAACAAAACAGTCTGCAAAAGTTTGGAAAAACACGTTAGAATATATATCATAATTTAATTTTGATTTATACTTCTGAAATGTATTTGGAATGGCTAATATTATTCTTCAACACATGTCAGGCAACAAGACCTGTAATTCCAGCAGAAATCTTTGGCAGGTATAGAGGGAGAGCTGAATATCCTGTAGAGTCCATGAATATTCTATGGATAGCCAAGAAATCATTCTCCAAATGAAGGTGATCAAAACAGTCAGAGCTGATTAAATCACGCTTGTTCTATTGGCACTGTCTCTGCATCACACAGATTAAAGCAGAAACTAGTTTAATAGGATATGTCAACAAGATCTGACTTTTTTTCTTTTTTTTTTGTTTAGATGATAAAACTGGATGTTGGCAAACAAGATGTGATTAAGCAGACCTGACTGTACTTGACAATCACAATGGAATTTTAGGATTTTTATCAAGATCCTCAGGCTTTTCAGAATATTTTTGATGACTGCCTCCCTGTGATGAAGTTCTGTGGAAGGTGATGGCAATGTCCTCCCAGGGCAGAGGTTCTCCCTACTCAGCTGACCATCTGGACCAAACACAGCTACCAGTCAGGTCAGTGACAGATGTCAGTGTATATGTCTATGTCAGCTTCAGAATCACAGCAAGCATGAACATTAATAAGCTTTGTTTGGGATTAGAATAAATTTGACAAATCTTAATGACAGACAGGAGCTCCAGGAAGAGGCAACGTCTTTATCACTACACTGATTTTTCCCTCTCACATCTGCCTCATTTCTGTGTGGGCATTTCCATCTCTCTGGTAATGTCAAGCACAAACACACAAATTTGTACAAATTTGGCACAAATCTCATAAAGTAAGTCAGGAAGTTACTGAGCAAAGAACAAATGAAATTTCAAAGAAAATCCAGCAATGTAACAATCTGGAAATAAAACCCCTAAAGTTTGCACAAGCGTCATACCCTCTGTTTGAGTTATGAATCATGGTTCCTTGTCCACAGTACCAAGTTATTTAAGAAGCCTGCTTCACCAGATACTTGTATCTGGAGTTTTTCTAGAAAGTTTAATGGGCTATGTGTGGGAGACAGCTCTTCTTATCTTCAGATTACAGATGGAATTCAACCCAGGTCAACTAGCTGACAGCATTTGAAAGAACACCAAGAGTATAAGGCAGCAATTTGCTGAAAATTCAACAGCATTGCTAGCAGTGAGTCTAAAGATGGAATATGAACACTTTTCAAGAGAGAAATAGTATCTCTTATTAGACAAGATAATGGAGCAAGTGGACAAGTTTTAAGACTTTCCTTCACCTGGTCTGACTAAGCAGTAAGAAACTTCAAGTCAAAACAAGTCAGACTCCAAGAGGAAGTGATTCAGTCTGAAAGAGACACTGGCCTAAAGTTCAATAAATCATCCTCATTTCCCATCCACTCTTAAACCTCCTCTGCTCTACAAATGCAAAAGATTTGTTTAACTATCTGCACCTTGGAACTGCCAAGTCTCTCTGCCCTGGCTATCAGTCAGCCTCTCCTCTCCTCTCCTCTCCTCTCCTCTCCTCTCCTCTCCTCTCCTCTCCTCTCCTCTCCTCTCCTCTCCTCTCCTCTCCTCTCCTCTCCTCTCCTCTCCTCTCCTCTCCTCTCCTCTCCTCTCCTCTCCTCTCCTCTCCTCTCCTCTCCTCTCCTCTCCTCTCCTCTCCTCATCTTTGCCTGTTTTATCCACTCTTCCACCTTTGCTCCTTCCCAGCAGACACATGCAAGTGCTTTATGAATGAAAGAAGGATGAGCAAAGATGCAAACATGTCACAGGCCATCTTTTTGCTTATTTTGAGAGCATTTTGAGAGTTAATCTCTGAGACCTTTTCCCTCGATCCAGGTGGAGTAAAAAAATGGTGAATGAGTTGGGAATTTACTGAAATACTTGCTTAAAAATTGCAATACATGATGTTTTTTCTTACTTAGTACTTCACATTTATCTTATCTAGTGTTCATGATAGAAATTGCAGCACAGCTGAAGATGGAGCATCCACTGTCTTCCTCAAGAACAGGAGTTTGACTCATCCTTTTTCACACTGCTCTCATATGTGGAATAAGTAATTACAAGCTGTGCTACACGAGCCTCTGACTAAGCATGTCAAAGCCCTCATGGATGTATCTTGGAGTTTGGAGTTTTACAAGGTTACACTGAGACAATTTAGCTGGTGCAAACACCACTGGCCCTCATGTAATGCACTCCCATTCAGGCTGGATATAAAACGAAATTAGGATATATTCTCACAAACCTGCAGTATTACATACTGACTGCCAGCTGTTTATTACTCTCCACAGTGTAAGGACCATCTCCCTAAGATGGAGCAGGTGCTGAACTGAAACAATTACCTCCATGCAGAGGGGTACTCAACCATCTGAACCACCATGTTTTAAAGACACAGTAACAGGTGCTGTCATAAGGCTGTAGGTGGACAAAATTTGATGCACTCATTGGCAAAAAATGAACTATTACTATTTAGGAGCTCTCACATATGCCAAGCCCAGAAAATATTTTTTAAAAATACTCTTACTGGGTGATGAGCTTTGTGAAGATAAGAGTCCTTTAGTATAATTTCCTCAGATGCTGTATATAGCATGGCATTATTCAGCAATGTCATTCACACAAATTGCATCATCTTTAATTTGTTGCAGCTTCTTTGCCTTGAGGGCACTGAGAGATCCCTGTGTTGTGCTTTATTGCCAATCATGAGGGTTTGTGCTCTGCCCTAATTCCTAAGGGGCTGCCAGTCACCTGGCTGACTCACCTGGGACCTCTGCAAATCTTGGTCCTTCTCTATGCCAGGGAGCTACATGACCTATTGGAGGAGAGCAGCCCCATCTCTCCCCTCTCATCTTCTCAAGTGAATGGCTCAGTGAACTTCCAAAAAGAGCTCTCACAAGGCCAGTCAACAAAACAGAAGGAAGGGATCACATCTAGAGCCCATCACAGAGGCTGTTGGTGAGATTTGAAAGGAAGCTAGCTGTTTTCTCAAGGGAAAGTATACCAGACCATCCTCTTTGTTCTTGTTCCCTGCTACAGTTGGAAATTTGAGGCACATCTATAAAGCTTTTGTCACCTGAAGCTGGATGTAGACCAATACTGTGCTATGAGATAGGCTTCAATTTATTATGGTGTAGCATGGTATGAGCACGTGGAGTGTCCTGGATACATTTTGATGAGGTGACTCTCACCATCTCACCATATTCTAAGTGTTGCTGGAACAGCTGAAGCCTCAAATGTTGCCTGAGAGTAAACTATTTGTTCTTTCCTGACAGGAACCAAATATATGTCTGGCAGGATAGAGATATACTGAGATGGTTCTCATGGAAACCAGGTGAAAAAATAGCATAGAAAGTAGCTGAAGGGGACACTGAAGAAAACTGAATAATGACAGGTGACAGGTGACAGGTAGATGCTAATTGCCAATCAAAATTTAATTGAGATAAACAGCTGTTTTTCCACCACTGCAAGTAGGAATGATAAGTGTGAAGATCAACGAGTATGCACAACGGTTTTGTCAACAGAGGTAAAGTGAGACAGTTTTAGTGGTTTTGGTGCTAACAGAAAAACCAAAGAGGGGAGAGGAGTGAGGCAAGCTGGGAAGACCAGAAGAGGGAAGTCAAGATGGCACAATGGAGAGGCCTTGGTTCAGAGAGTCAGCTGAAGAGAATATGGGGCACCAAAGATAAAAAGACAGAGTAACTGAAAAAATCAGGACACAAACAACACAGCCCACAGACATAAAGGGAGCTGGTTGATTCAGAAACGCTTGATGTAGTGACAACCAAATACCTTAGGCCATGAAAGTCCTGGAAGCCTCAGACAATATCTCAGACCCACCTGGGACAGTGTTCCCATTAAAGATTAGTTAGGTTAAATTCTTCTAACGTACTGTCTTTAAGACACAGATGTCCTCATCACCTAATAGAAGTACAGGCTGCATGGCAAAACAGCCACCACTTAGGGAAAAATGTCCGAGCGAACTCCAGATCCTCTCGCAATGACAAGTCATGGAAGATGGTGCAAGTAAAGCATGCCAGCCTGGAGAAATGAGGTCCAAGGTGATAGAGCTGGAAGGAGAGAGGCCTACTGGAGGACAGATACTTCTTTAATAAGCCCTACTACATATAAGGAATTGAGACCACTGGACATGTCTCAAGGTATGTAGATGTGGACTAGCAGTGCATTTGACAGAGTGGAAATGGAAGGTGGGTCTTGAAGACCGCTCAAAGCTGAACACTCTTCAGAAGAAGTCTCTGACCCATGCTTTGAGGGAGAAGCTTGCCAGCACTCCTGAGGAGGGATGGGGCTGTGGTCTCCACTGTTTTGAAACTTGTATTCAAGCTGGATTCCTATTTCTGCTACAAGGTGCCTTCCAGCCCTTTTCAATCTTCAATGTTTTTTCTGATTTTCCCAAGAGTAGCTCTTCTCAGAGACAGACCACTCAGGCTCTGTTCTTCCAAGATAAGAGGTCAGTTGCTGAGATTAAGCCACGGAGGACTGGACATGTCTTTGTTGTATAGTTCTATTCCCCAGCAAAAATAATTTATTTCAGCAAGGCCTTTTTGTGAAGGTCTAATAACTCTAAGCTCTAAGCTAGAGCTTTTGCTGCAATACCAATGTCATTTCAAGAAATCACCTCCCTAACCAGCCAGTATCTGCACCAGCTAAGGCTTCAACAATTTTCTATTTATGATGATTCTGATTTCCCTCAAATGGAGGAAAACTAAGGAGACAGCTGTATCCACAACTCACTGCATGTCTGTAACAGCTGCAGCAGTCTAGGGGTCTGCCCAGGTTTGCAGGCAGAGGAAAAGAAATTTGGTCTATGGGACTCTGCACTAGCACACCACATAGAGGTGAGCAGACGCCTCTCCTTGCATCCCTTTTCATACCCAGACAGAGCTGACCACAATCCACCCCCAAGTTATAAAATATTGCTCAGGCAAAAGTGAAAAGCATTTCTTGGCCAAGGTAATTAGATTTCAGCAGTCTCAGCCCACAGGACAGTACTGTCTACTCTGCAGAATACTAAATCCAGTAACTGAATTCAACAAACAACACTGCAAAAAGTATTGCTTGAAATAATATATATTAATATAAGAACATAATAAATAATAAATACTCTTAATACTGCTGTAAATAATATATCATGCTAGATTTGTGCAATAAAAAATGCATAAATATATAATCATCTTTTGAAATACTGTAAAATTAACAACTGTGAGCTTAACTTATTAACATGCTCCAGAAGACGAAACCTACAGGTTATTCAGAGTCTGAATCACTATGGCATTGTGATAGTGTAGCCAAGAGTAACACCAGGAGCACCACATGAGGATGCAAAGGAGTAAAGAGTTGCCTGGTGTGTCACAAAACAAACAGCAATGTACTTCTCAGTTTTATGTTCAGGGCTAAAGGTCAGTTGATCTACTGGGTGTGCTATGTTTTTTTGTTTAAGAAAGTTGATTTATTGCTGATTCAAGGCCTTGAGCTAGTTGTTTTCCAACAACTAAGATGAAATAGAGCAACACATGCAGCCAGCAGATTTTGAATAAAAAGATCATTCCTGTGATAAAGCTGCACAGAATTACTCAGGGCCACATCAGGGAGACATGTTTTGACACCATTCCCAGAGACCTCATAACACCTTTTATCTCAAGACACGTTACAAATTTGGGCCAATTAATATGCAGGCAGTCCCTATGGGGTCAGCCTGTTTTATTTGTTCTGGTTTCCAGAGGGAGAAACAGGTATGTAGATTTATGGGGCAGATTGATAAAGATTCCCATTCTTTGGAGTGTGGTAGTATGGAATAGTTAGTGAAGCTATTGTATCTATGGCCAGACTTTCTGAAGATTGTCATCAAAATGTTTTGTACTTTTCAGCAAGTTGTGCCACCCAGTTTTCAAGGCTGACTGACAGGGGAGCACTAATGAGAGTAGTGTCTGAATGAATAATTCAAAACCATGGCAAGGCATCACTAGAAGAAAAGTATTTAAGCAGCTTAAAGCAATCATGGGTAGTTTTCAAAACTGACTTAGGATTTTTCAAAGGTGTTTGAGCTAAAATTGCAGGTGTGTACCTGGCAGTATTTTTGCAAGATGTAAGACAGGGAAGTAGCTAATTCCTTTCCCCCAGTCAGAGCTGTTAATTGTGGACAGGACCTGTGAGAAACACAGAAACGAATCATCTGAAAACACCACTTTCCACCAAAAGCCAGGTCTAAAACACATGCTAATCTCTTAAATGAGCAATGAATTCTGTGACTTCCAGCTCTCCTAAGCAGCAAAGGGAATGGAAATCTCCAATATTGTTTCAGGATGTTTACCTCTCAGCCACAGAAAGAAGCAATGTCCTTTACAAAACCATGTAGGCAGCAATAAAGATAACTTCAATATTGTGATTCACTGAATCTCAAATTGCATAAAACCAGAAATAGAGACCAGTTTAAAGCAGATGAAGGAAAATATTTCTCTACAAGGTGAGCTTAGGAATTTATTGCAACAAGAGACAGCAGAAGTGGACAGTGCCAGTGGGCCCTGTGTGGGGTTGGGCAAATTAGAGGATGGAAGATCCTGAAAGTGCTGCTAGAAGAGCTGTGCAGGGAGGTACCCTCTGGAATCCCTTCCACCACAGCTCTCTCTTTTGGGGAAGTGTGTGAAAATCTGCATACAGGAGCAGGAGCTGGCCAGGCAGGTCATGGCCAGGCTCACAAGCCATCACAAAAGACACAATGCAGGGAGAGATGAATTGTCTCTTGGATCCAGGAGGACACTTCTTATGGCCTCGTGTCATGGTGCAAGGCAGGTCTGCAGAGCAAGCACCGGCACACCCCCCTGCAAGAAGGAAGCAGCTGTGTCTGGTTACGTGTGCTACAGCCTCCCATTCAGTGGCAGAATTTTATGAGAGGACTGCAGTGTAAGAATGCAAGCCACACTGCCTGGGGAGGCAGCACAAGCACTCACCACCCTCTAGGTCAGCTGTTAAGCTCTCACCACAAAACAGGCTCTCAGCTTCCAGCCCAAATTCATGTGTCGGAGTGTAAATGGCAGTGCTGCTCTGCCTCTGTGGAGATTCATTTCACCTTGCTCACATGGAGCTTGGCTAGTCTGGACACAGTCAGGGCTGCCTCTGAAGGGAGTCAGGCTCAAGTTCTCCCCACCAAAGGCTTAGATCTGACACTGATGAGCTGAAAAGATTTTGGAGCCAGCTGTGGCTGGCTCTAACCAGCTGACTGAGGTTAGTCAGTGAGTTACCAAATCAGGAAGCTCGCTTGGATTGCTTTGCCTTGCCTGTATGCCATTCTCAATCAAAACTGGAGAGTTTTTATTCTGTATAAGGCAAAACCAGACCCTGAAACCAAGGGCCATGGACAATTACATAGTGCATGAAGGAGGTACCATCCACAGAAACCCATGATCTGAAGATTGCTTTCTTAGAATTTCCTCTTAAGTATGATTCAGACAGCCTGTCCTGGGGACAGTGAAATGGCATTTTTTTCCCTCTGGAACTACTTGAACTAGGCTTTGAGATTGCTGAGTCTCTCACTGCTGGATTTGTAATTCCTGCCTAGACCCTTACCATGCCATCGGGTACAGAAAGCAGAAATGAAGCCAAGTAATTTGTTCAAGTAACTCATTCTAGTGTCTGAGGAAGCACAACATCTTGAAACATGTCAAAAGGCTGTTACAACCAGGGGAAGACTCAAAATGATCGCCTCTGCTGCTGGCTCAACCAACACCCCAAATATCCTGATAGTCAGGTTATAAATTGCCTTATTGTCATCTGTGAATACTTAGAGCAGTCCAGCAGGCAGGCACTTGGCCGTGGGGTCAGAGACACAGTGCCATGGTATGACATTCATCCAGGACTGGCCTGGCAGCTGGGACACCACTTAGAGGCAGGGATAGGCATCAGAGCAACAGGAAAATAGCCCTGAAAAAGGCATATTTCTGCAGGACAGGAGTGCTTGTGGAGCTGAGGAAGAAGCAACATGGAAAGAAGAACCATCAGCCAAAAATTTCTTCAATGCAATCTTGAGGGAAGTGAATGAGACATGGAGTTTTGGGGAAAGATGTCAGAAGTATTGAAATTTGTAAACTGGGTGATCAAAGCATGAGAAATTTGAGCCAGCTCCACCAGAACCGTTTTTTTGTCATTGTTTTGTTTTGTTTGTTTGTTTGTTTTTGTTTGGTTTGGTTTTGGTGGGGGTTTTTTGTTGTTTTGTTTGTTTGTTTGTTTGCTTTGTTTTTTAGTTCAGTAACGGTTTCCTGAAGGGAAAGTCATTACACTGCTGATTCCTGGCATCTCCACCTCCTTTCTATACCAGATCCCATGCACCACAAAGGATGGGGATTCGTTTGGTCACTGTGAGTAGATGCACACTACATCTGGCTTTCTTCCACCTCTGCCACTCAAGAGTGTGATCACTGCACTGTTCCCGTGGAAAGCAGGGGCTGCAGATCTGGGCTACCCGTGTGGTTCCTTGCAGCCCAGCTCTGAGGAAGCAGGCATGCTGTAGGTGTGGTGCCTGAGCAGGCAGACCCATGACATCCCCAAGAGTTAGCACAAATTGCAGGCAGGGCCCAGAAACCCTGCTTTTCATGCTTCCAGGTTTCAGCAATAAATTAACTCAGCTGCTTAAGATAAGCTGTAGCCTACTGAAGTTTGTGGGAACTTTGCTACCAAATGAATGTGCTGGGATATCACTTGAATGCAGGCATTTCTTGCAGTAAATTGATCTTCTTTTTCCCTGAGATGAAGATTTTTGAGTGTATTTTGAAAGGCAAACATCTTTGGAGGAAGAATGTAAGAATGGGACAAAAAGAAAACCCTGATATTTGTTTCATTTGAGCCTGTGTGCAAATTTATTATTAACTTTTAAGAACACCATAGCAAATTACTTATTTCTGAAACACCTTGGGATATATGTTAAGATCCAGTTCTAATTTTGCTTGCAGTGGTGATTGATCTTTCTGAGTATTGCAGCTTGCTTCCACTGGGTCCTTTAAAATTGGGACCAAAAACATTATGGTATTGGTCTTGCAAAGAAGCTTACTTCTTTGTTAATTTTGGATCTAGTCCTAGATATAGCAAAATTATTGAACTTGGTTTTGCTTAGGTCTTTAATTTCTGTAGCTCCTCTATTACCATGTAGCAGGGCACCATATAGGTGCAATAAATAAATAATACAACACTGAGGGCTGTAACAAATACATTATTGAAAATTAAGAAATAAATATCCCTCTCTTACTTAAATAGAGATTGATTTTATAATATGGAACGCTGAAGAGAGCTGCTGGAAATTATATGTGGGTCTGGGGACACAGAGGATACATTGTAATGGGTGATTTTTCTCCCCCAGTTAGAAAAACAGAAAAAACCCAGTGAATGAATGTATTTGTCAAATGGAAGCTGAGCTCCCTGTTCATGGCCCAGGCAGGGCGCAGTGCTTGCTTCAGTCCTTTGTTTCGGTAGGATGATGTATCTGCTCAGCAAAACCACAGAAATGACACAAGCTGGTGCTCAAGGCTTATTCCTTACACCTTAAACTCTGCAGCAAGATACACAAAGAAGTTTCAGATAAGAGGCGTAGCCAATGCCCTCCCTCCATTGCTGGGACACCTCTCAGTGGTTTTTCTCAGACCTTAGGAGAGGGTCCTTGGCAGGATGGAAACACACCTGGGACATGAAGTGCTGTGGATCTGGTGTGGGTCTCAGCAGGCCCAGCCTCTTTGCTACATCCTTGGCAGAGGTTTGATCACTGCAGGGCACAAGGAGGAGCAGGCAAATGTTTGTTTGCTCCACCTTGTGCCCCACAGCAATCAAACCTTTGCCCAGGTTGCAGCACAGTGGCAGAAATGTGGAGCACTGCTGAATGATCAACAAGTCTTTCTTGTTTTTCAATGGAAGGAGGGAACCATATGCTCAGTGCTTCATTAAAAGTCTTACAGCAGAGTCAAGCCCTAATCTCATTAAAGATGTCCTTTACTCCTTGCCTCAGGCACCTTTTTACCTTTCCCCATGAGCAGGAGCAAAAGAGTCACCCAGAGCTGGACAATTCACCTCTGCACAGGAAGGACCTGTGACAGATCTCCACCTTGCTGCATGTGGCCTCAACATGCACATGCTTCTTTTAGGGTACAGTATCCCTGCTGTGAAATCACAGAGCTGTGCAGAGTAATTTTGAGTACAGCTGTTTTCCATTGCTGAATTTCAAGGAGTAACACCCAGAAGTTACCCTTTCACCTCTTTTTTTTTTGTCAACAGAATTGGTTTAATGTAGCATTTTATCCACCCATTGTCTCTGACTCCTTCCAGTCTTGAAAACCTTCAGGGAGGATTTCCAGCATCCCTGAATAGCCTGCTTCTGTGCTGAACTCCACGTCTAGCAAAGACATTTTCCTGATGTCTACTCTGACCTTTTCAAGGCACAGCTTGCAGCCAGCTCCTCAAGCTTATCCTTGGCAGTCATACCTATCCTGGTAGTCTTCTCCTAGACCCCATTTCTAAATCCCTCCTTAGCTGGGCTCCATTCTGGGAGAAGAGTATCACTGAGTAAGGGGGAATGAAAGCATCCCTTGATCAAAAGCCTTACCCCATCTGATGCACTTCAGTTGGCATCTGGCCTTGCTGACAGCAAGTGCCTCTACCTGCACTCCGCTCCAAGTCCTTTGGTCCACTTCTGCAGTGTGGTGACATAGGTTGGCACTCCTCAGCTGTGCTGTGCTTCTGACTGTCCTGCCCAGTGGGCAAACCCTCTCCTTCTCATGGCTAAGCCTCATGGGGCTACTGGTGGCTTGAACCTCTTGTGTCTGGATTGACACCCTGTCTTGGGTTATGGAACCAAAAATGTGTATTCTATTTCATCTGTTGAAAGCAGTTGGGGAGATGTTTTTTTCTTTATCTCTTGTTATTTTGGGTGGACGGGGGTGGGTGCCTTCTGATAATGGGCCAGCTGTTCAAAGCAGGTGGGGCAGTGTTTCTTATCTCCTTCACCACCCATCCTTCCTCTGGGGGATATCACCTGCTAATGGGCCATTAAGGCTCACCAAGGACAGGACACATCCCATCATCCCATTGTGAGATGCTCCACCCAGTGGGGGGAGCCAACCATTCCTACCTGGATAGAAACTGAGACACAGGAACACGAAGGTATCCTGGTTCCACTGGATTCCCAGAGGAAGACTGGACCCTTCTCACCATCACTGGACCCTTTTCTCTCAGGATCATCTCTACTCCAACAGAACCACATCTGCCACCCCAGGAGGACTCACTTTTGGACTGCTTCCAACACCTGGACCAACAGGGTGTCAGGCTGTAGCTCTGACTCTGTCAGGGTTTCTAGGATTGTTTTTTGTTTGCTTGTTTGTTTGTTTTACTACTAGATTTGTATTGTTAATATTCCTAGTAAAGAACTGTTATTCCTATTCCCAAATCTTTGCCTGAAAGCCCTTAATTGCAAAATTATAATTTGGAAGGGGTGAGGGGTTTACATTCTCCATTCCAAGGGAAACTCCAGCTTTCCCTGGCAGGTACCTGTCTTTCCAAACCAAGACACACCCTCAGGTGTCTTAACTTTAAGGTGATTATAGATTGAAGTGCTGCTCTTCCCTGCCTAGGCTAATCTTTCTAATTTAGTGTCAGCTGCAGATTTGCTGGGAGAGAGTGTTTCTCTGTCACCATGCAGGCCACTGATTAACGTACTCAACATTTTCAGTATCTCAGAAACTAGACCCTTCTCATGGCTGGGCTTCAAGAGGCCACATTTCAATTTGTTACCCAGGCTGGAGGCTGCAGAATGGCAGCACAACCTCACCATTCTCACCAGGAAGGTGCCTATATCAGTGCATCAGTATTATTTCTCAACTGTACTTTTACCCTAAGGGATCTACATAGGCAGCAGGAATGTTCCTGTTGTAATACAGGTGTGGCTTTTTTGTAGCATACGCTGGGGTTTTTTTCTACAAATAATTGTTACTGTATCTTCTACAGACTTAAATTAGTCTCTCTAATTCCCTCTTCACAACTCTCTGCTTCCCTCTTTCTCTCCTATTACTATTTAGCCCTTACCCTCTCCACAGTCTTTTTCTTTGTGAGTGTCATGGGTTAACACAGCTGAAGTTCCCTGTAAGGACCCTGGAGTTTCCTTTGGAGAGGACAGGGGCCTATCAGAGGCCAATTTTTAGATACTGACAGATTGTATTACCACTGAGGAACCTGGATGCGCCTTTGTGAATACAGATATAAGTTGAGCCGAGCCCAGGAACTTCCCTTTTCCTTCTGGCCTGGGGAGCAGGTCACAACCGGGCTCCAGCAGCTGCTCCGTGGAGCGGGCCGGGCCGGGCTGGGCTGCTACTCTGCCCTGTTGGTGAAGCTGGCCTGGCCTCACCAGGGCCCCGGGCCCAGCAGCTGCCGGCAGGGAAGGGGAAACCACAGATATTAACATCCAGCTGATTCTAAGGGCCGCCCCACTGCTGGCCTGGCTATTAATTAACATCTAGCTGACCCTAAGGGCTGCCCCACTGCCAGCCTGGCTATTAACATCCAGCTGACCCTAAGGGCTGCCCCACAGCTGGCCTGGCTATTAATTAACATCCTGCTGACCCTAAGGGCTGCCCCACTGCCACCCTGGCTATTAACATCCAGCTGACTCTAAGGGCTGCCCCATTGCCAGCCTGGCTATTAATTAACATCCTGCTGACCCTAAGGGCTGCCCCACTGCCGGCCTGGGTGGACGGAGGTGTCTGCCAGGCCTCTGACAGCAGCTCCGGGCCGAGCTGGGCTGGGCCCACTCTGGTGCCCGAGAGTGGTGGGGACAGTGTCCATCAGCCTGTCCTGGCCACTGAGATTCCTGACTGCCATTCCCCCAGGCTGAGCCCACCCTTCTCCAGTCTCTGCCGGGCAGAGGAAGGGATGAGGGAAAATCCCAGCCACACCAGAGATCCTGGCTCCAGCCCCAGCACAGCCTGAGTCTGCCACCTTCGGCCACTTCCCCGGAAAGAACCACCATGCCCTCCGCAGACCTGGGAGAATGTTAACTCTTTCTTTGCACAGATGGAACTTGCAAAGCACTAACTTTTCTCTGAGTGAACAGCCGGAGAGTCAGACATGTAAAGAGACACTATGAAGATAACCAGAGTTGGTTAAGAAGAGTGAGATTTTAGATGAGGAAGTAGAGAAGGTGCCTTGGTTTTTGGACTGAAAGTCTTTTGTGCCCCGTGGTAATAGACTGTGATATGCTAGAATATCCCTTTAAACTGTGGAAAAAATATGCATTTTGGGGAGATGACAAGAGTATTTAAATTGTAGAGATAAGCAAAGGTATTAGTGAGGGACTAAGTAATATTGAAATAGCTGTGATCTAATGGAAAACTTTGAACAGAGGAAGATAGAGAGAAAGATAGAAGCTCTCTGCTCCAAGGGAAAAAAAGAAGACCTCTGTTTCTTGAGATGAAGATGACTTTAGAGATAGTGAAGAAAACCCTTTGCTTTTGGAATCATTAATCTTTAAATGATACCCCATGGGTATGCACAAGTCCATGTCCCATATGTGGCTGTGGGAAAGGCTGCATGATATGGGAGGTTCACAACTGCAGAAGTTCCTGGGTGGCTGCTTTTGTGAAAGTTAAAAACCACAAGCAGACTGTTTCTTGTGGAAGGTTATCACAACAGAAAAAAAGAGACTTCTCTCTCTAAATGGACTGATGAAAGACTATTTTATAAGTGGTACTGACCTAGAGTTCTGATTTTTGTCTTTATACGTTGTCTGTGAGAAAGAAGAGATGCTGTTGAGGGAGAGGGAACTGTTTTGAAAGCTTTAATTTTTTAAATTATTTTATTTTTTTTCTCTCTCTTGTAGGTGTGTTAATAAACCTGTCATCTTTATACTTTTTAAGTTTGAGCCTGCTTTGCTTTTTCTTCTAATCCTATCTCACAGCAGAAAGAGAGTAAATGATTATGGTAGACACTCAAAACACTACACTAATTTTGGAAAACAGGAATTGGCGAACATGAAACCACTACAGAGTTGGGTTCTGCATCCCTGTGCTGAATTCTCTTCTGAGAGTGCCATGGAGAGGGTGCAGTGTGATGGTGAGGGTGATCTTTTGTGGGAAAGACTAATGCCTCAAGAAGACAAACACTATTTGCCCCTACTCAGTAGGGGCACCAGGTTGCTCTCCAGGCTCATTCAAAGGACAGAAATTACCTCTTTTATATATAACTACTACAGCTTGTACATCTGTTTGGTCTTCATGTTAAAGTTGGTCCCATCAATTCACAACATTGATGTGAACAGTGCTGAGTTGTAATGCACATAATTAAAATGGGGGATAGTGACGTGGAGGATCTTTCAGCCAAGCCAGCACACCTCTTATTCACTCTGCTATATGATTATGAGCTGGAAAACACTGACATATAAATACCTTGAAGTACAACTACCTGCAGGCTATTTTTGTTCTTCTGTTTCTATGGACAGGCCTGAACCAGCTTTAGACTAGCCAGTTCAGCTATTGCAAACGTTACAGTTGTGTATGGATGCCACCTGACACAAATTAGTCCCATGAATATTCCCTCATGTCCTGCATGGATTTCACAAAGACACCTGAACTCTTTCACTGTCCCAACTGCATCACCAGTGGGGCAAAGCTGGCTGGAAGCTCCTTGGCTACACAGAGTAGAGGTGCCTCCTGCACTTCTGGAGCAAGGATATGGCATCCCCACAATGTAACTCAGCTTTCATTTTATCTTCCAGAGAGGTGGCCAAGAGACAGCAGCTTGAGCTGTGGGGGTTATGAACAACAGCCACTGACCTCACTGGACTCACTGGAGAGTGGGGTAACTGGTCTACACAGCTCCTTCCTGCTGCCCCTGTTTCACTGCTCCTTTTTTTATCCCTTCTTGCAAACTTCCCTGTGGTCAAGCTGCATTTTTTTCATGGTACCACAAACATATTTAACGTTGCTTATGCATATGGGTTTTTCTACTATTTACCTAGGAGGCAGAAGGATTAAAGGGATTGCTTTATTTACTGCCACCCAAATGCTCTTCATCAGCAACAGCATTTTTATGTATTCATACAGCCAGCATTTAACCACTCACAGACAGTTCTTATATGCCCTAGAATTGGGATGTATTTTGTAGGATGACTGCCACTGACAGCACACCAATCCTGGCAAACCTTATGGTAACACATTATGGCATCAATTCATCACAAATGCCCCTTTGTTATGAAACCATTTTGCTTTGAACTCAGTATGTTGCAACGTTGAAGCAGGCAGCATGACACAAGCTTCTCAGAGCTGTGATGTGACATGTATTTCTCCTCTTTTTTCAACTCCCACTGTCCTGCAGGGAGATGCACTGCCATCAGCATCTGAAGGGATGGACCTCATTATTTTGATGTTGCTAAAGAACAGAAGAAAACATATTACCCTTTGTGATGTGAATGATAACAATGATGTTTGAAGGGTATTTATTCAACACATGAATTACATATCAGGGCTTCAAAAATAAACATCGTTGGAAGTTAAAAAATACACTTTTTCAAGTGCTATTTTTGCAAGGTTTTTATTTGCTTAAACACCTTTGTTTTTACAGGAGATGATATTTAGCTGTAATGTGAAAACATGATATACTCTTTAACAGGTCATTCTAAAATTATTTAACTGCTTAGGTACAAGGTATTATCTAAGGGGCTGCCTTGAAGAACTAGAGCCTCTTAGGGTAGGATTTCTGCTTCATCTCAACAATATAAGAGCAGGGTTAGGATGATTCTCCATGTGATGGAAGCCTGCAGCTTTTAGTGATCAGTGACAGGGGTTGTCATTGCAGGACCAGTGTCATGCCAGCATGTCCTGCCAGCTTTTGGCCACAAGAACTTTGGACCTTGACACCAGCACGTTGTGAGCTGCCTGGGTTAACCAACCCAGCAAGCTTCTTCTTGGGGCACACAGGATCTGTAAATACTGCAAAAGCCACCCAGTCTCCCAGTCCTGACACAGCAGGGAGGAAGGGCCATGACTGGTGGAGAGGATCAATATGCCTTTTCCTGGTCCTTGCTGGGGTGTCAGGCTGTTGTGCCTGGCCAGCATGGGGAGGTCAGAAACATGGTAGGGGTGCAAAGGTGTAAAGAGACACAAACCTATTTACATCCTGATTTCTGCTCCATGAGAGTTGTCGCAGTCGCTGGCATGTGTGCCAGTCGACATTGACACGGCACTCAAGGTGCTTCACCAAAATCATCAGAAGGCTTTGCGTATCTGTATCTTGTTATTCACCTTGTCTCTCATATCTTCCCTCTTTGTATCTTCTAAGAGCAGCTCCACACAGCTCCAGCATTGTCTCTCTTCTTCAGTCTCGAGTCCAGCTCCATCCTGCCCCTAGCACGGCCGCCTAACCCTGTCTATGCTGAGTACAATATCTTACAGTATCTTACCTTCTCTGGCCCTTGCCACGACCTCCTGTCCCTAGGTCTTCACAGCACGAGGAGCAGACTCCAACTGACTTCAACTAACTCTGTATCAGTTAACTCACTACTTATCATTCCCAAGGCTGTGGGGGCAAGGTGTTTCTACTCTGAGATAATTAACACAGCTGTAACCTGTTAGAGAGGAGACTGCCTTCTGCAGCATCTCTTTCTGTATTACCACAATTCCCCATTTCTTTTTTATAATTAAACATCTCTAGAAACACATGTTTAGAAAGATTGACCACTATGTTTAAATAAATTGACTACTATAACATTCAAATACTGTCTCCATTTTTTCTAGATCAATCTTTTCAATGGTATCTTTTCTATTTATTTTCAGCTTATTTTCCCATTTTTTCTTTTTTTTATTTTCATTTTCTTTTTTTTCCATTTTTTCTGTTTTTTTTTTTAAATTTTCCTTTTTCTCTTTTTTTTCCATTTTTTCTGGGTTTTTTTTAGGTTTCTTTTTTCTTTTTTTTTCATTTTTTCTATTTTTTCTGGATTTTTGTCCTTTTCTTTTCCTTTCTCTTCTTCTCTACTGTAGTTGTAATATCCTTCCTTTTTCTATTTTTTCTGGATTTTTGTCCTTTTCTCACCTCTTCTCTGCTTCTCCATTGTAGCTATATTTTTTCCCTTTTTGAGCTATGTTTGGTTTTTGAGGAAACAGTCCGATACCAGAGCCCCTCAAACTTTGAGGAAACAGTCTGATACCAGGATAGCTCCTCAATCCACATTGATTAATGCATTTAACATCTTGGCCATTTTCTTCCAGACTAGCATAAACACTTGATACAAGTGTCACTGTTGAGGCAGTCAATACACAACCTTCTTAAAGAAGTTATGTTTCATTATCACTAGTTGGTGGCTCACCTATTTCCAGGTGTCTCTATAGAAGAATCAGGTCCGGACCTCCATGTGGCTTTCCCGCCACTCTCAGCTTCACCAACGCCGCCTCCCCCACTTTTCCCAGTGGGTCTATATTGCCAGTCAGTAGGACCTCATAGGGGTCCCGGCCAAGTATGTAATTCAGGCTGTTTTATCCGTATATAGTCCCTGTTCTATCAGTATATAGTTCTCACATTATTCATCACATCGCTCCTCATGTAGGTCCTCACATTACTCATTACATCGCTCTTCGCATATGTTAAATTTCTTTTTTCTGCTTCTCAAGTTTGTTAACATTTACATTTCTGCTTAATCTCCTTCCCTTATTCACTCATCACGTCCATGTCTTTTCTGTGCTGGGGACTTTGCCAGATCACATTGGTCATCACGTCGGTCTTTCCTGTGCTGGGGACTTTGCTGCATCACATCGGTCATCACATCTCGGGGTCACCAGATGTCGCAGTCACTGGCATGTGTGCCAGTCGACATTGACACGGCACTCAAGGTGCTTCACCAAAATCATCAGAAGGCTTTGCGTATCTGTATCTTGTTATTCACCTTGTCTCTCATATCTTCCCTCTTTGTATCTTCTAAGAGCAGCTCCATACAGCTCTGGCATTGTCTCTCTTCTTCTGTTCCGAGTCTGGCTCCATCCTGCCCCTAGCACGGCCACCTAACCCTGTCTATGCTAAGTACAATATCTTACAGTGTCTTACCTTCTCTGGCCCTTGCCACGACCTCCTGTCCCTGGGTCTTCACAGCACGACGAGCAGACTCTAACTGACTCCAACTAACTCTGTATCAGTTAACTCACTACTTATCATTCCCAAGGCTGTGGGGGCAAGGTGTTTCTACTCTGAGATAATTAACACAGCTGTAACCTGTTAGAGAGGAGACTGCCTTCTGCAGCATCTCTTTCTGTATTACCACAGAGAGTTACCTCTTTCTCAGGGTATCCTGAGAATATTGTTCCTTCACCACGGGCACAACCTTTATGCACCAACCTGGGTCTAAACAAGAGAGGCTGGTAGTATTGGCTAATGCAGCTGCAGCAGTCAGCTCTCTGAGAGTGGGGCACTCTCAGATGTATGGCAGCAAGGACAGGCCTTTTTGTCTTTATATTTTTGCACTGGCTCCTGTGACCAGTGGAGCTGCTGTTACAAAGGACTGTAGACCAACATCAATTTTTAAGCACATTCAACTTGAAGCTTATGGCTTCAAAAACACCCTGTTGATCTCCCACCTCTATATCCCAATTTATAGCCTGAAAACAGATGTGGGCACTATGTACTTCTTTCCTCCCACCTCCTCATACCTGCTCTGCAGTTCCCACACAACAGGACAGCAGTCTGACAGCTTCTTGTCTTTTCATTGTATGGGAATCCCTCAAGTCCTGTTCTTTAACTCAGGGAGCAATACACAGAGATATCCAGGGGTCTCCCATGATAAAACCAGCATCCAGTCCTGCTCCTTTTCCTTTTGCCCTCACTTCCTTGTCTCACTCTGTGATTTCCATCTCCTGCAGCAGCTCTGAAGCCAGCAGTGAGGCTGCCTCATACTCAGGTGCAAGTGGCAGGGCAGATCTTTTCAGCCTGCATGGGAAATGGCAGCAGAAACAAGGACATTTGCGGGAGGCTTTGCTTGGGGGCAGTTTGAAGCTCACCTTTGTGCTTGCCTGGTTCTGCTGGCTGTGGGGAGTGAGCCCAGACTGGCATGAAACAGAGACCAGAGTGAGAAGATAGCAGATCCTGTTCTTTGTTCTCTGTCCTGCATGATGGCTAATTGCCAACTTCTAATTACTTTCCAGTATTTTCCCATTTAATGTTAACACCAATGTTAATTAATAAAGACAGTGTCACTTGATTTATCAGAGCCAAGATGGCCAGTCATTCTGGAAGTAAAATAGGCACAATCAGTTTCTTTTTACCCATTTTGCATTCACAAACCCACTATCATAATTGGGCCCTCTGCTTCTTTACAGTTTCAGGACAGAAGAAAATTTTGTTAAGCAAATTATCTTTGAGTCACTCTTTTCTGGAGAAGCCAGGCATACCTTTCTGGACTTCTCTGTCATGGGGTGACACATGAAATAATGCACTAAGTATTTTCATCCAGCAACTAAAAAAAGCAAGGCAAAAATTACTCTAACAAATATCATGGGCAGATAATTAATTCTCTCATAACTACAGTGGTACTGTAAATGAAGTATCACAGGTGATTAAAAAGCAATTGTGATGAGCCAGACTGTCTCAGGAAACTGAGAGAACTTTATAAACATGCTGACAAAGCACAGTTCTGAACCCCAAGTGTGAAGGGCCTGAGACCTTGCTTTACAGTTTAATCTGCAGCCACTGGGAACATCAACAGGGGATTGTAGAATCACTGTGTGAGCAGATTGCATCAGTATTCACCTTTATACATCACCAGCAACTTCCTGTTAGCTTTGATGAGTCTCCTCAAATGTAGTGTTGTACGGCATCAGTTAATGTTCTTTGTGACTTCTGAGGGTAATGGTGAGGATGAACTCCTTAAGTTACCAAGTAGGAAACCTGTTTCTGAGGTTAACCCATGTTCACAGCTTATAGCCTTTATATAAATTCTGACTTTCTCTCTCTCTCATACACACACACAAAATAAAAACAAAATACAAAAACTAAACAATGCAAAAAATATTAAAAACAAATTCTGGTTTTCGTTTGTGTTATTCCAAAATTGTTCCTAATGGGCTGTAATAAAGCATGTTGAATTTTTTCCCTAACCTCAGAACACTAGATGGGAGAGGGCAGTACCAGCCATCATGGCCAGCCTGATGCTGTCACAGACAGTCACATCATTAAATCCATCTCATTATTCTCTCAGTAGAGAGAACACAAGAACTTCATTGACTGAGAAAATTTACTGCAGGATGGTGAATGAAGAGAGAATGTACACAAAATAACAATTCACTTATGACTAGTGGAACAGAAACAGAAGAGAGTTTTGGTCATGATATTGTCATACAATACTCGAGTCCAACAGGTCTATCTGGAATGTTATGCCTTTCTCCTGGCCGTTTACACATCAGTGCCATAAAAGTGTGTTTGAGAGGTACATAATAAACACTGTCTTCTGAAAGCTGTTTTGAGAGCCATGAAACCAATTTTCACATGAAGCAGCAAGGTTAGGGTTTCATGGTCAGTCAAATCAGATTTTCTCTGCCTGGTCATCCTGGCAGAGCGGATCAGGTAAATGTCTTGGGGACACCTTGCCAGCAGTCTGATGTGGTCCATTGCAAGGCCCATCTTCACAGAACCCACATGTACTTCTCATTTGTGACTGGAGGCAGAGTGAGGGTCCCTTCACAGCATGAGTGCCCACCCTGCTGCTGAGCAGGCTGGGATACGTCTGCTTGCACTTCCTCTGACAAAATGCACACTAGGGAAATTAGGCTTTACTCACAGCCTGGCCTGTGGTGGGAGAACATCCTCTCTTTTTACCATCATTTTACTGTTTTATTCCTATTATTTGGCCCTTCCTAGTCTAGCACAATTTTCACAACAGAGCTGTCCTCTATCTGTCAGTAGAAATGGCTAATTAGGAAAGGTTTTTGTGGACCAACTGGCTCAGTTGGATGCCAAGCTGAGAGCAGGAGTGGGCTCTGGCAGCAGGCTGCTGTGACTCAGCAAAGTGAGTCCCTGCTGCAGAACCTGGACAAACAAGGGCAACCTTTTTGGTGGAAATGCATGGAAAAGATGTGAAGAAAATTGTGCAAAATTCTTACAACTCATTAAAATGAAAACAGTACTTTGGAGCAGTATTTCAGGGAGAAGAGCTGCTTTAGTTTTCACAGATTTGCAGAACAGGAAGTATTTGTCACCCTGAATAAGCTGTGAAAAAGTATTCTTAACTTGTTTAATTACAACTGGCATTCCTGCAGCACAGCCAAATGCTAGAGGTGGCCAGCTCTCTGAAAAATGATCATTGCTAGACTGGCACTATGGGAGCCCTGCAGGGGTAACTGTAAGCCAGTTTGCAGCTCTCTTTTATCATTAAGTCATCTTTAACAGCTGAGCTCCCTGCTTCATTTTGAGTGGCTGAACATTAAGGATTTTACTCAAAACAGCATTAAAAGTAGGAATAACTTGGTTTTTCCCATCAGACAGATTATCTTTCCACTTATCAATGATAAGAGAATCGTTACCTTTGCTGTAAAGTGGTTATCACCTTCCAGTTCTAGTTATAAACTACATATATACATGCACATATATATGAATTCCATTTGTATGGTTTGGGGTGAAAAGTGCTTCTTATCTTCCAAACTCTTAGAACAAGACACTGACAACAGTTTTTAGTCCTTTTCTCTTCATGGACTAATTGTTCCTGGGGATTCCATGACAGTAGAAGGAAGGTGTTAGTGATCACAATCATTTTTTCCACAGGGGAGCTAGGAAAACAGTTCCTGAATGGATGGACAAACGGAGCATTTCCCTGGACCAATCCCCCAGGATGAATGTTTTCTTTATTAGCCTCCATCATTACAGACTTTCTTTCCTCTTCAGACTTAGTATTGTTTCAGCTTTAACAAGATTGTAAAATTACTAAACACTGGACCAGATTAATATTTCTTTAACATCTCTTAATTCACCCTGTCTCTAAAGAGGGAGCTACTACTACACAACAACATGACTGGATTAGTATCTTTCCAGTACCTCTACAGTAGTTTTTGTATCATACTTGTTTTCTACAAAAGACCAGTCTGTTATTCAAATAAGGCCTTGTGATTTGTAAGTTTGCCACAACAATCAATTCAATTTACAACGTCTTCTGCCATTTTTACATTTTTATTGTAAAAAGTAACATGCTTTGTCATTTGCTTTTTTGGTTGCAATCGTGAAGAATTCGTGAGAATCAGTATATTTTATAACAGTTTGTCCTCATTATGTTTTAACGTTGTTCTCAAGAATGGATTAATTCAATGCCACTTTTCACAATTTATCCTGAGGAAAAAAAAAATTAAAATAGTTATGCAACTTCAGCGGGCAGTACTCTTTAGCTATTTTGGTATCAGTCTAGAGATTTTATCAAGAAGAAAAATAGTAAGAAAATGTATCATTCTGCTTGAGAAAGAATGCAAAGGGAATGAGTAGTGTAGGTTACCTAGTCCTTGTGACTGTCTCAAAGTCAAAATCTCAAGTTCAGATGCTATAATTAAAAAGATCTAATTTTCATTTATTCACTGTTTCCCAAGTGGAGTGAAAACAATTATTTAAAAATTGATATTTGAAAAAATTAAAGCTCTGCCATTCAGATTCCTCACAAATTTATCCATTTCTGCTCATCATGAAAAACTGAAATAAAAAATAAACAAATATACAGACTATATTCAAAGAGTAATAGATTGTATTAGTAACTGATGTGTTTATACTAATCTCAAACCACCAGGAAGACGCACTTCTGACTTTTCTTGCAACATCTATCTGCTACAAGTGCAGGATACCTACCTTGCATTACCTACCTAACCTACGGGGGAAACAGAGCATGAAGCGTAATTGCCAGGCTACGTCAAAGGCAAAACTGGACAAGAAATTCAAGTTTTGTTGCTCTGACCTTTGGAAATAAGTTCTGTCGCCTCAAAACCCCAACTGTAATATGAATAAACTTGAGCAAGGGGAATTTTTTTTTACCTGTAGACTACTTCTTTTAATCTGCTGCATTAAGACAGTGATCCTAAGAATGACTGGATATACCTAGCTGGCATCTTCTTAGAAGCTTATTATTGAACAAAAAGTGAACTTCATTTGATGTACTCCTCCAAGAATCCCTTTGCACTGAACATTTGTCTGGACAGACTGGAGATCTAACTCCTGTGCCCAGGGCCACCCTTAATCTCTTCAGTGGCTGGCTCAAGGCATTTCCCTGGCCTGAGACCACATAAAATCTAAATCTTGTAAATTTAATTAAACAAATGCATCTTTCCACATAGAAAGCATCAAATCCCTAATTTTTAAATTTTTAAGATAATAAAAAGTCTTACAGTGTTTCTAATGAGTAAAATTTACTATTTAAAATTGTTACAGACTGAAATTGTAGAGTGGTTTGCCACTATACGATTTGAAAGATTTATAGGTCCAGATTTTCAGTGCTCTCTGGATAAAAAGGAGAACAGAGAGAGGGAACCACCAGAGAAAGATAGACAGGCACTGTCAGGGGCAGCAGTGCACTGCCAATCATTACCATGCCTGCCCATCCCATCCCTCCCCTCATCCAGCCAATCCCTAAAAGGTGCCCAGTGCCTAGGGCTGTCAGGGCACCCCTTGGGCCAGCTCTGGCACCCCAAGGGACACTCAGAGCAGAAAGAGATGTCCAGTGTAGCCCTTCTGTCATCAGCATTCAAGGTGCTCGTTGTGCTGGACCGAGATGCAAATATGAGTCTCTGCTGGAACAGGACTTCTTCATTGCCAGGAAAATGCCCTAAATGAGCAAAGATGCTTCATTTGACCTTGCATGCTTGCTTGCTTGCTTTGATGAAAATCTTAATTTTTCTAAATTACTTCTGTAGATATTCTCAGAAGATATTTTGGGTCAGTATGAGATTTATAAAGAGCAGATGTGGCATGAAAATACGAGGAATTCCACTGGAAGTGATCCTGTTTGAACTATGAGCATAAATAACACCCCAGCTTGGTCCTGCAGAGTCTGGATCCTGAAGAGATTAGTGCACCCAGGGACTCTCTTCATCCTGTAACCTCATGCCTGAGCATAGGTAGGTCTTGTTCTTTCTGCTCACCTTTTCCCTGGTGTTCTGTGCAGCTGATTCTTAGCTTTGGTTTTGGTTTTAATTATAAACATTTTTATAAATGTTTGTAATTAAATGGAAACATTAGACTTTACTGGAGGTGAGACTGATAGCAATTATGAGAAAATCAAGTGTTCCTCCAAACCATTTCTGAAGTTAATAGGATACTAATACAGGACAAAACTATGACTCAAAGCGGGAAGTGCTAAAGTTCAGTTAGCTAAAAACAGAATCCAGCTTTGGCCATCTGTCTGCCCTGTAGATTTGCAGACAGGAAGAAAGGACCAAAACCTGCCTAACTTTGTCAACTGCTATTGCATTCATATTCTGCACTGTGTCTGGACTGACATCAGTACAGTTTTCTGCCAATTTATGTGATTACAGTTGCCAAAATGCTTATTCACACATAGACTAGGCTGTTGTCTGTATTAAGTCCTATTTCTAATTAGTTTTTTAAACAAAAAAATTACTTGATCAGGAAAAGGGGCATATTTATATTTTTTCTACACATATTTTAATAAAGCTTTTTTGTTAGTGATTCTTCTCTGCCTCCAGCTTAAAATTCAGCAGACATTTTAGGAGTGCATAAAAAGGAAATTATGTTCCTGGAGCAGGAGGTGGAGTTTTCACAAGTTTCTGTACCCTCAGAACATCAGATTCACCTGTATCTGCCATTGGTGCAAATGCAGTCATGTGGTGGGATTGACAAACCAGATCGGTCACACTCCTCATCATTACAAGGTGATGGAATTGCCCAGGACGGCTGAAAAGATGCTGGCACCTGGGAGGAAAGTTGGGTTTTGTTTTTTTTTTTTTTAAGTGAGTGCCTCTGTGCGTCTTTGGGCAGATGGGTCTCTCTTCTTTGCAGGGCCTGGCTGGTACGCCCCATGTTAGAATTTTGTTACAGGGCCTGTAATTAGCAACTAATGAAATACCCCTCATCCCCATCCTCCCCGTAGGCCAGCAGCAGGTGCTCCTATTTTCAGACGTATGCGAAATATCTGCCAAATCATTTGGCACATCTCAGCGAGAAACGTGCCAAATTACCTGTCACAGCTGAACTGCCTTTTTAAAAGAAAAGACAAACGCTCCCGCGGCTCGGTTTGCGCGGACCGAGAGTGCCCTCCCGTGGAGCCGTGCTGCTGCCGGGGCCCCGGGGCCAGCAGCCGGGCTTCCCCCGCGCTCCCAGCCCGGGAGATGCTCCGAGCCCTCCCTGGCTCAGCTCGGAACGGGCACCGCCGGCGCGGAAACCCCTGGAATCTCGGGGTCCCGGGCAGACCGTCGATCTCAGCAGAAAGAGTCTGAGAGCAGAACGGATTGAACTTTTCTGGAGAACAAAAGAAGAGGGAGGTGTTTTAGGGTTAATAACAGCTGACGGTGACTGATGAAACTGGTGAAATTCTCTTTCATCTAATTTTTTTTTTTTTTTTTGACTGAGATGTTTGAGACGTCATTCTTGGATATTTCCTGATTTTTCTTTCCTTTTTATCATGATCTCAGGCTCCCTCTTTGGAGATTTTAATTATCTTGCCATGTGTTCTTTCAGTATGAATAAATTATTGTTTTATTTATAACCATCTTTATAAGAGATACCTCAAAAACCTGATCTAGCAGAAACTCAGCTGCAAGTAACACTTGACAGTGTTCTTGCTGTGCTCCCTTCTTCCAGCTAGCAACCCTCGTATGACCAAACCACGGGTGATAGCAAGACAGGGTTGGCTGTCTCCCTAAAAATGTCATACACCAAATGTCACAAAGCTTTGGCTTCCAAATCCGTCTGAGTAAAGGAGCAGCCCCAACCCGGGGTAATCTTGTAATTATCCACAGCTCAGCCATTGCAAAGCAGAGTGCAGCCTGAGCTCACTTTTTGGCCTTTCACTTATCTATGATGATTTTTTTAAATACAGTAAAGTCCCTAATGAAAAAAAAAAAAGAAAAAGAAAGAAAAAAAAACGAAAAAAGAAAAGAAAAGAAAAGAAAAGAAAAGAAAAGAAAAGAAAAGAAAAGAAAAGAAAAGAAAAGAAAAGAAAAGAAAAGAAAAGAGAAAAGGAAGACATTTAATCCAGTCTCGTTACTGTACCAAGCAGGACCCTGTCTGCATGGTCTCGCCTGCCTCAGACACCAGCAAAGTCACAGACCACCTTCTGGTCACACATCAGGCAATGTGACCAGCACCTGCCTTGTTTGTTTTCTCCACTTGTACTTGGGGGAGAAGTGTCTCTGTGACTTTGCTAAGCCATTTCTAGCCTTTTCTCAGCCTAATGTCTTCTTGTACTTCACTTCTAACAGTCAATTGCTAACTGCCTGAGATTGCAGCTCACTTTAAAATTCCTGCCATGCAAAGTTAGTATCTACTATCATTGTCATTACTATAGCAGCTTACATTGCCATGGCACCTGTCAAACCAAAGCAAGACAGTGAAAGCACTGAAATGCCACCTTCTCAGGCTTGAAGAGTGGCTGATGTTGCACCACACGCCACATGACTGAGGGAAAATGGCATTAGGGACAGGAACCAGTTCCTCTAATTCCCTGAAAGCACCTGGTAAGTGCACTGAGAAGATTGCAGAGTGCAGAACTGTCTTTTTCCAAATTCCTTTTCACACTGTGCAAGGAGGAGCTGACTTTCTTTAAGAGATGATGTTCTCTGGTGCCCCTACAGAGAAACCCTGTTCTCTGGGCTTTGCTCTAAAGCACAGCCATCCCTTCTCTCTTGCCATGCTGCCAGCTCTGGAAGGCTCATCAGGCAGACATGGATGGGCTGTGGCCAGGCTTGCCTGTGTGCATGTGAGAGCGTCTGCATGTGCACCTGTGTTTGTGCACATGCATTGGGCACTCACAGGCTGCTCAAGGACATCTCCAGTAGCTTTTAGCAGGTACACCCACAGCTGTGATTCAGCACTCGACAGCCCATGAAACCATTTCTCACACTCACTCTCTCTGCTCCAAAATGCTCCATCTTCCCAGTCGTAAAACATTTACCATGCTATCTAAATGCACCCTGTGACTAAAGTGATGGCAGTGTTTTCCCTGTGTGCCCATCCTGCGTTCAGGAAGGAGCTCTGGGGGAGCTGAGAGCAGCCCAGTGAGGATGAAGGTGCAGCTGCGGGAAATCTTGCACAATGGTCACTTTGAGCTCTGAACCACACCAGGTTTGTAGTTATTTTTCTTGGCTGTGATACAAAAAGGCACAACTGTTTTGGCTTTATGCAAGAGAGAAAGAACAGAAGTGGGAAGGATCTCACTATGGGAGACCTTAACCACAACTGATGCCTCTGTTGAGGCCAGTAGGTCAGTCAAAGCCCAAATTAATTAACTTTACCAGCAGGACCTGATGGTTAGAGTGCCTTGAGTTGCACAAATCAACCAAAATGTCTGGCCTTGTCCCAGACTGCTACTGCAAAGGATGGTACCTTTCCTTCCCCTTGGGTGGGAATACTTGGGCTCACAGTGCCACTTGTAGCAGGCACTCTTTCAGCAGTTTGATTTTCTGTGTGGCATGCCATGCATGGACTTGCAGAGGGATAATTCACAATTTTCACTGCAAGCTATGAAATAATAATAGGTGCAGTAAAGTCCTCAGGCACTTGGGCAGGTGCAGCACCAACAAGGTGTCCCAAGGGTTTGTGCTGCAGCAGGAATCCTGGCAGGGAAAAATGAAAGCAGGGAAAGGCAGGCACTTGTCACATGTGAGCAAGTCAGTGATTTTCTCATTGAAACAGCAGTTCTGGTTTTAGCCCTCAATTAATGGAAAGGGGGAGGAAACTGCACAACAGGCCTGTAGCACTGAATCAGAAGATGAGTAAATTATATGCTTCAGCTGAACCCATATAATTGCTTCCTATGCTGCCTCTGCCTTCCTTTTCCCTCTCTCCTCCCCACTGGGAAGCAAGGCTGGGAAGGCAAAGAGCACAAGCCTTCCTCCTGTTTGTGCAAATACAAACAAGAAGCAAGGTATCTGGATAGATTTTTCCACATCCAGCAAAGGGTTCCCAGTGGTTTACCTCAACTAGGAGCTGATGTCAGCAGTTAACTAGGCTTCTCCCCATAAGCAAAGACTTGGCAGCAAAAGGGAACAAGGACTGTTCTTCCACTTCTTTTGCTCTGAGCAGTGTGGTGAATCACTGACCGTCCACAATGATGTGAATGGCATTTGTTTGTGTTTTTTTAACTGGAGCTGAATTTCTTACACAAACACACACAAACACACTTGCTGGCTTTGGATGTGTTCTGAAAAACCCAGTACATTTTCAGCTTCTACCAGTCCTGGTAAGGAATGGAGAAATGAAGAAAATAGTAAGGCCAATGCTTGCAGACTCCTGTATCAGTGACAGAGAGAAAATGCAGAATCAAGAAATACTGTTCAAAGTGAGATTTGGTAGCATATTGACATTAGACTATCCAGAGTGGCTACAGCTCCTGCTGACAAATATATTTTTAAACCATGCCTTCCAAGTCTGACTGCCAGTGTGCAGGATCTCCTGTCTCAAATACAGATCCCAAAGGTGAAAGATTTCTAGTGCCTTGTGGAGGTAGTTAAGCCTCGGGAGGCTGTGGAGCCTGACCATGGTGAGAACACTCTCCCTTGGAGAGAAAGCAGCCCCTAGGCTTCAGGGTTGTGGTAAGCTCCCCAGGGAAGAAACCCTAGGAGGCTGCTCTCCGTCATGGTGACAAAATGTCTTCTCCCCATAAGGCTTTGTGGTTGCTATGTTAATTAGTTGTACCCCATTGGTTCTTTCCCTCCCTCCATTTCTCCTTAGCTGATTGGTTTGTTTTTGATCCTTCCCCAGCTGGTTCATTTCTCAATCTCTGACCCAATGGCCAAGTTGTGTAACCCTGCCTCTCTCAAATAAGGCCCTGCTTTTCCTGGCTCTCCAGTCTTCTGTCCCCAGATTCCCTGGAGGAGTAAAGCTCCTGGAGAACTCCACCAGAAGGCTCCATCTTGTTCTTCTGCGTCACCTGAACAGGATTGCCCTTCACAAAAGAGCTAAGTCACTCTAGCAGCTTGGACATGCCTGTGCCACCAGGACATCCTGCTCAGGACGCTTCCATGGAAGGTCATGGCACTCCCTACCACCCTGCACCAGCCACGACATTGCCTCTCCTGAAAACCTGGTATCAGCCGTAAATAAAGATGGAGTCTGAGATGAGATGAACCTTGAGTCTGACTGGACAAGGCAGCTCCTCATCCAGTGGTGCCAGATCCCAGGTCTGTGGAGGCAGAGTAAATGAAACACAAAGCAGTATCCCTACCTCAGGCAGCAAGGTAGGGCTAGGCACTGGTAACTGAAAACAGTAGCCAGAAGTGCACTTGACCACAGTCATGAGCTGAGGGTTTCTTGCCTCCAGGCATCCATTGGGTGCTCCCCTGAACCACAGGGGATAGATAACCTCTGCAACACACTGAAGGGCCCCATGGCTGTGGGACAGGAGATGTCAACTATACCAAACTTGGACACTGAAACCATTTCAGTGCAAAGCAGAGCAGCTTTTAGGAGATTTACACTTTGTTTGGCCTAAATGGGAACAGTCCCCCTTGCTCCCACACTGTGGAATGGCCTGGACAGAGGAAGGCATGGCATTGCTGGAAAAGCAGATCCTGTTAATACACATACTCACCTTCCTGTAATAGCTGGGAGTTTCTTTTGTGCAGCATGGTGAATTAGCACTACTGAATATGGAGAGATCAAATTCAGTGTAAATCTGTTCCAACACCTAAGGCTCATTTTTGTCATCCTTTTGTTTTTGGTCCTAGACACATGAGGTACTCCAATTACATGTGACTAGATTTGTGGTACCCAGAGGTATTGCAAGTGATGTGATGTACCTCTATTGTTTCCTGCAAAACATGTCAAAACTATTTATATGCACAGTTGAGTAAGTCATCTGTACAAACGCTCTCCTTCAGGTAGAAATTTAACTTTTTCCATAGCAGGTTTTTGTTGCTATGCAAACATGTGTAAGTCACAGTTAATTGCATGGCTATCCCTGAACTTTTCTTTTTAAAGCTAGAGAAGCCATTAGAAAATATCTCTGGATTCCCTAACTGAAACCAAGATTTTGTAAACACAGATATTAAAATTAAACCATTAAAGAGTTTCAGAGATTTCTTCAGAGAGTTGACATCTTTAAAGAGAGATGTTTCTCTCACAATTTGTCTCTTCCCTGCTCTTGCACAGCTGAAGAGCTGTCATTAGGACTGCCTCCATGGAAGCCACATGAAACAGAGCTCCAGCCCTTCCCTCCTGCATGCACAAATCTTTGCTCAGAAGAGCAGGAAGAGCAAGCATATTATTCTGGAGGAAAATTATATAAATATGGGACCCATCTCAGTGCAAGAATAGGAATTAAAGGAGTAGTTTCACATAGCATGTGCTAACTGGGGAGGAAGGGCACGGGGTTCCTAACCTTGCTGAACAAGTTCACAGTTCTTGTGCTACAGCCTTGCTGTAGGCTGACAGGAGGTAAAATGTGATGTCAGCAGTTCTTAAAAAATGAATCGAGAAGCTTAATGGAATGTGGAATAGGGCAAGGGGCTGTGAGATATGGCCTCCCCTCCTGATCCCTGCAAAATAATATCTCCCAAGGGGCATCTGGGAAGATGTGGTCTCAAAATCTCTCTGGCTGGACAGCAAGGGTCAGAGCAGTGAAGAAACACAGCCTCTAAAGCAAAAGAAACAATTAATGCTTGCAGTTCCTGCAGCTAAGTTTGATTATTAACTATAATAATTATACTGCACTACACTTGGTTTTTCCAGTCTTCTCATGGCCTCACTTTGCCTGTTTATGGCCTGATCTCACAATCATTGCTCAGGCTTGAAACTTAGTGGCAGAACTCATCTTTTTTCCCAGCCACTCAGTTGTTCCCAAGTGCAGTGTCCTGCCAAGTACCATTTCTAGCTCGACCATGCAACATCTGCAGTATCTGACATCAGCATCCATCTAGGTCTGCTGAGAGCTGGGATGCAATCTGGGATGAGCTGTGACAGACCAGAGCTTGGATGGATGGACAAAACCTGTCAGGAATGATTGGTCATAAACAGGTATGGCAAGACAGGACTCTCTGGGATATGACACTCAGATGTCCTGCAAATGGCAAGATTGGTCTGCACAGGTAGGTCTTCCCTCTCTTGTGTCTCTTTCTGTGACTGGAACAGGTACAAAAATATTTTCCTGTCATGCCACTAGAGAGATGGATGCGGGGACACAATGCAGGACACACTGCTACAGAAGCATCCTTCTGTTACACAAGATCAGTCTTTTGGCTTGGGATTTGCTGGGCTGCCGCAGAAACTCACTGCCCTCTGTTTCAGACCCTGGGCCATGGGTCACTTCATCCTGCTATGTTCATTTCATTCACATGGATACCCCCTATGGCTTCAGTCCTATGGCACTAGATGTGCATGGACAGTAATCAGTTTCCTGAAGTTGCATTGACAGTCTGCTGGACAGACTGCACCTGCTCCATGCAGTGACTGAAAACATGAGTTTAATACTCAGATATGTCACTGTCTTTCCTAAGTGCATTCCTTGGCAACAATAGGCCTGTCAGCCTCACTTCAGTGACTGGTAAAATTATGGAGACAATTATTTTAGGAGCTGTTGAAAAAACACCTGAAGAACATCGAAGTCTTTTGTCACAGCCAGCACAGCTTCATGAGAGGAAGCCCTCCTTGTCAAACTAAATTTCCTCCTATGACAAAGTAATCCACCTAGCTAATCCAAGGAAGGCAGTTGTTGTGATCCTTTTGGATTTCAGTCAAGTTTTGGTACTCTCTCTCACAGTCTCCTGCTGGACACAATGCCCAGCTGGATAAACAGGTGATGGGAGAGCAGCTGGCTCATGGTCAGGGTTACAGTGAGTGGGGTGACATCAGAGTGGGGACCTGTCACTAGGGGGGTTCCATGGGCTCCACCTCAGGGTCTGTGCTCTTCAACATCTTCATAAATGATTGGGTGCAGGACTGGGAGGGATATGAAGTTCCCAGATGATGCAAAACTGGGAGGAGCTGTTGACTCTCTCCAGGCTGGGAGGCCCTGCAGAGAGGGCTGGGCAATCACCAACCATATGAAGTTCAAGAGTAAGGGAAAGTGCCGGGTTCTGCAGCTGGGATGGAGCAACCCTGGATGTACAGACAGACTGGGGAATGCAAGGCTGGAGAGCAATGCCATGGAAAGGACCTGGGGGTCCTGGCTGATGGCAAATTGAACATGGGTCAGCAGTGCCCTGGCAGCCAGGAGGGCCACCCATGTCCTGGGGGCATCAGGGACAGCATCTCCAGCTGGGCAAGGGAGGGGATTGTCCTGCTCTGCTCTGGGGTGGCCTCACCTCAAGTGAGGAGCAATTCTGGGTGCCACAGCATAAGAAGGACAATACTAGAGAGTGTCCAGTGCAGGGCATGAAGTGATGGGCCTTGAGGGGAAGCCTCATGAGGAGTGTCTGAGGTCACTTGGTCTGTTCAGCCTGGAGGGGACTGAGGGGAGACCCCACTGCAGTCACAAATTCCTCATGAGGGAAGAGGAGGGGCAGGCACTGATCCCTGCTGTGTGGTGACCAGCAACACAGCTGAGGGAATGGCCTGAAGTTGTGTCAAGGGAGGTTTAGGTTGGACATCTGGAAAAGGTTTTTCACCCAGAGGGCAGCTGAGCACTGGAACAGGCTCCCCAGGGAGTGGGGTGGTCACAGCACCAAATCTGCCAGTGTTCAAGGTTTTGGACAGTGCTCTCAGGCACATGCTATGATTTTCAGGGCTGTCCTGTGTAGGGCCAGGTGTTGAACACTGATGATACCTGTGGGGCCCTTCCATGTCAGGATATATCAATGACTCTATGAACTCATGTTCTTTCCTGTTCAAATATTTTGTCAGAGCCACACTGGCAGATCACAGACCTTGTAAATGCAGGAAGAACCAAAAGTACCCGCTGTAGTCCTTGGATAAAAAGTTGGGCAAATTGATGCTATAGAAAGTGCTCAGTCTCAATTAGATTCTTATTAAATAGGTTGGGGTAAAGTGACCCTGGCTGTAACTTTGCTTTCCTTTGTACAGATATGTCATTACTTCAAACAATAACCTCTGATGCAAAGGCAGGAGTGAGTCACCTCCAAGGGGCTCTCTGAAGAGGTAATACACCAGAGGCACAGAAATTACTTCAACTTTTCCTCAGAAATATGATAGAATTAGGTTCATGCAAGTCCCTCTCCAGCCAAGGGCTGCACATCTTACCCTTACCAGCACAGCACTCCAGCTTGTTCCAGCCCACAATGGCTGCTGGCCATTGCATTTGACATCAGTCACCAAGTCCTCTGTCCATCAGCAACTTCTTGAGTCATAGATCACCTGTACAGCATTTCTTGTACATGTGATGGTGCCCGGAGACATTAAGTGCCTGTACTGGCAGCTGCTTTTTCCGCATCCAGAGTAAAAGTCAGAAGAGGAAAAAAGCAAAACCCACAGCTATTGGTAGCTGCTGTCAGAATTTAACTTTCAACATTTATCATGACGTGGGGATGGGGCTCAATATTTCTCACTTTAGTAATCTGCATCCCCTAAAATGAGCGACTGAGTCCCTGCAAGGCGTGTTCCCCCTCCAGCCTCCCTTTGAACTAAATTGATGCTACTCCAGGGTATAGTCCTGTGTTCACCTGCAGTTCAAGGACTCTAATGAAGTGAAAATATCCACAGGAGGGGAACAAAACTAGTGAGAGGGCTGGAAGAAATGTCCTGTGGGAACTGTCTGAGGACATTGGTCTTGTCTAGTTTGGAGAGAAGGAGGCTGAGGGGTGACCTCATTGCTCTTTGTGGCTTCTTGAGGAGGAGAGGTGAAGAGGGAGACACTGATCTCCTCTCTGGGTATCCAGTGATGGGACACATAGAAATGGTTCCGAGCTGTGCCATGGGAGGTTTAGGAAGTATTTCTTTACCAAGAGAGTGGTCAAACACTACAACAATTTCCTGGAGAGGTGGTTGGTGCTCCCAGCTTGCCAGTGTTCAAGAGGCATTTGGACAATGCCCTTAATAACATGCTGTAGCTTTTGGTCAGCCCTGAAGTGGTCAAATAGTTGAACTGGATAAGTGTTTTATGCCACTTCCAATTGAAATACTCTGTTCTACTGTATCCTAAAGAAGCACTGAAGAGATGTAATTTTGAAAATGCATGGGATTCCCATTTAAGGCTCTAATAATCATCTAGAAACAAAGAGGAAAAAAACCCTGAAAAGCTGCCTAGTCTAAATGAGAGTCAGTTCTCCACAGTTAGAGATGAGCCAATATCATAAAGTGGTTCATAGATCCTGCCAATCCTGATGCATACAAAATTAGATCAATTTTCTGTTCTTTAGTCTGCATAATCTAAACCTAACTGAGTGAGCCTCTTGTAACCTGATTCTCCCCATTCATGAATGAGAAGAAAACCTGAGATCTTCTGCCCAATGATTTTAAAATTTCAGCAGTACAGCTAAACTGCAAACTGCAAGCCCACACAAGTAAGAATCCAAATGACCGGGATAAAAACTAAAATCTTGATTACCCTTGCCATTTTTGACCCAGAGGCTTTGTGTTAATAGAAAAAGCCCACGTAGAGTTTCCATCTTAGTGGTTTTTATGACTTTGTACATCTTTGTGTACCTGCTATTTTCTCTCATGCAGCACTGAAGTACGTGCTTTTACATGAAGAATCACAGGATACAAATCCAGCCAACAGTTTCCATTGTGATTTATTACAGCTCCCATGAACAGTGTTGGAACTTTGTGAATAGCAGCATTTAACTGAGATTAGGCTGGCATTTTTTTAAACCACTTACTCTTTTCTTGTTTCTGATTGTTCTCTGAAATATTCCTTTAAACATATGAAATACTAGTAAAACTTTAGAAAACAAATAACTTATAATGAATACTAACTTAAATAATCTAGGCAGACATTCTAAATTAATTCTTTGCACAAATATAGATATCAAGCACCAGAGAACAACAATTCATACAATCTTAGAACCATAGAATCACAGAATATGCTGATTTGGAAGGGATTCACAAGGATCACCAAAATCCAGCTCGTGTCCCTGTGCAGAACACCCCAAGAGTCACACCTATGCCTGGAAGCACTGTCCATATGTTTCCTGAAGTCTATCAGGCTTGGTGCTGTGACCACATCTCTGGTGAGCCTGTACCCGTATCCAGCCACCCTCTGGGCAAAAAGATGTTTTCTGGATATCCAGCCTAAACCTCTCCTGGTCATCCAGACCATTCCCTCAAGTCCTGCCACTGGTCATGAGAGCAAAGAGATCAGTACCTGCCCCTCTGCTTCCCTCAGGAGGATGATGAAGGGCTGGCTCAGTGAGGGCTCTCCTCAGCCTCCTCCAGGCTGAAAAGACCAAGTGACCTCAGCCACTTCTCATAGAGCTTCATGTCAAGGCCCTTCACCATTCTCATGCCCTCCTTTGGACACTTCCCAATAGCTTTATGTCTTTTTTATATTGTGGCACCCCAACCTGCCCCCAGGACTCACGCTGAAGCCACCCCAGTGCAGAGCACAGTGGGACAATCCACTCCCTTGCCTGGCTAGCCGTGCTGTGTCTGATGTACCCCAGGACACAGGTGGCCATCCTACACCACTTAAATGGTGAGGGTTGATGCAGATGTAACTCTAAGTATTTTATTGGCGTTTATAAATTGATAAACAGTATTTACAGTATTGATATTCCCAATACATCACCACCACCACCGTTATTCACTGCTTGGGGAGTGAATAGTAAAAAAAAAATATGTGGAAACAAATTACATCCAAGCCTCAAAACAATTAAAAATGCATGCAAATTATGCTGCTCCAGAAGTTAATCACTCCAACAGATGGCTGGTAGCTTGCTAATAAGAGCGAAGCAGACATTTGTCTTTTTTTGGAATCCCGTATCTTGAAGAGGTTAGGCATGCCAAGGGACCACCAAAAATGGGATTGCTGAAACAAAGGGATTTGACTGTAAAATAATGATTAAAATGTCTTTGGAACACCAGAAACAAACCATTTGGGGCAATTCCAATCCAATTTTCCATCTCTTCCTTTTTCCCTGTCCTGTTTTGGCCTTGAATGTGAACAGTATGCCCTAAACAGGGATTTGGATGTGGACTGTGAATGTGGACTGGGGATGTGACTTCCCAGGCTGGCTTACAGCTGGGATTGCAGCTATGCTAACAGCTACAGAGACTTTGCACTGGAGATTTGCAGAGCAAACCCTGGTGTGTAGTGGCAGCTCTTGGATCCTGCAAAGAAAAACTTCAGCTTACTCTTTGCAAAACATTCCAAAGTTGGCTTTAAAAATGAAATTCCTTTAAATGTACCTGTGGGGCTGAGAGGAGCAGGTGCTGGTGGTCTAGAAGAATGTTTGCTCTGTTGTGTTGTTGCCTATAACCAAAAGAGGAAAAAAAAAAAACAACCTTTCAACAGTGTTAGAATAGTAAAGCAAAAAGCAGACCTTTTTTTGGAAGCTTCCAGGTGTCCCGGTGGTGATGGGGCACACCCAGCACCTGATTTCCACAATTTTATAAGATTGATTAATTAGGATATCTAACATGTACATCCAATAGGAGATTCAGTTGGCCCACTAACCCAAGTATGGGTCAAACCCTTGGAGCTGGTCCAAGAGCTTCTTTGCCCCACTTTTTGTTATGACTTCTCAGATTCTGGCTGGAAAAAAAAAATTCTTCTTCTAGGTTCTCTTCTACACAATAAGACTATACAATATTTGAGGAATATGTTTAGAAGGTTATCTTATTGTTCTAAAATCTAAGAAAAAGGATAGGAAACATACTAGAGTTAATTAAGGACATATGTAACTATATAACGGTAGTTTACAGAGCTACAAATTTATAAAAATTGTATAAAAAATAAAAATCTTTTTGGCATCAGTGCACACATGAACACACATATTCTGTACAGTGATTTGGTTACATCTGATTATGGTATAAAGAACATTTTCACATTTTCCTCAGGCCGAGCTGTGCTGTGTCACGGGGCCAAGGGCCTGTCCTGCAGAAGGAGTGCAGAAGAAAACCTTAAGCCAGCAACATCTGAGCTACCTCCAGAAGAAACATAAAACCATCAGCATGGCAGGGCAGAGATAAGTAGTAAATTAGAGTATTGATGCCTCTATACTGTTGCTTCTAGAATCTGGTCTATTGTTTTCTCTGACCATGGTCCTGTCCTCTGCAATTCAGTGTGGGATACTATGGGTTTTTATTCTCTATTTTGGGAGTTGGTGTGGCTGCATATTCCAGTTTCAGGCTTCAATACAATGTGGTTGTGCACCCCAGCTTTCTCTCTGCACAGAGCTCACGATTTCTAACACATTAATTTCCAATTTTAAAAACTCAGAATTTTATTGATGCTGTGAAATTAGTAAACAAAAACCCGCAGTCTAAATTGAAGATTGTGAACCAAGGATGACAGAACCAAATTTGAATAAATAACATACCTCTAATTAATTAATAAATAATGCACTGTTGCGAAGCCTATCTTGGAAGACAGCACTTCTACCTTCTGAAATGACAGGTCACAGATAAATATCACTGTGACAGTCTCTCTCACACCACAACACATGTGGCTGTTAAAATCTCTGTTTAGTCAGCATGCCCAAAGGAACCTCTTAGCAAGTACAGCTGTTACAAATATTTAGGCCATATCCAGATTAAAAAGCCCCTACCATTTGCAGTGCTGTGCCACCGACGGGTTCAGGCCCTGAGCCCTGACAACAGCTGGCAGGGGAGAACAGCTGCCTGACCCAGCACCTGTGGGTGAGGAGAAGGGGAGATGCAAAGCTGACCTCACGGGATGCCAGCGGTCTCAGCAAATCAAAAACAGTGTTGGGAGTATCAGAGGCACTCTGTGAAGACAGCAAAAGTTCCAGTTGTATTGAATGGGAGGGGATATTTGTGGATAAAAGGGATAGAAAGAACTTCCTCCATAGATTACTAGTCTGGGGTGATAACCAATCCTTCACTCTTCATCTCTTTTCTATCTCCCTTGCTGTAACAAAGGAGCCAGTCACTGTAATTAGGCTAACTGGTTTTGTTAAAGAAAACAACAACTGGAAACAGGGACCTGAGATAAGCCCAAGGTCCCCAGTGACAAAGCAGACTTGAATCAAAGAGTCAACACATGTGCTGGGTGCTCCTTCGGTCACAAGTACCTTCAGAGGACACCACCCCTCCCCAGGGGAGTCCTTTTATAGCCTCCAGGTGGATCTAAATTGTCTCTCTTCTAATTGGCTCTTATCTAGGGGTCCTGACTGCTCCAGCTTGACAGTGCATTTCTGTCCAATGGTTCTGCAACTCCATCGAGTAATGGGCTGTTGTGGTGCATCAGTCTAGTCCTCCATGATGTCACCCTTCTGGTGGAAGCTCCTTCTGGAAAGTTCCTGTCATGGTATCCCCTCTCAGCTCCCCACGGTGGTCACTCACTACAAAGCATTACACCTCTACATTCACACAACCCAAACTCCCAACACAAACTCAGCCCAAACAACCCCATCAAACAATAACCCACAACTGTCCTACGCAAATTAATTCTCCCATAACACTGCCAAGACTTACAGTGGTGAGAGGTGGTACAGGAGATGCTAAAACCCATTCTAGAAGCTTCCTTGAGTAAGATATTTAAAGTTGCTTCTAAAATCGTAAAGTGAGTGTCTAAAAAAATGGACCCCTTTGTGATGCAGTAGTAAAATAACTAACAAGCATTTTTTACTGTACCAAAAATACCCTCTTTTCCCTCTTGCCAACTTCTCTTTGCATCTCTGATCTTCCCTGCTCTACATCTCTTCTTCAGTCATACACATCTCTAGGCTTAGTTTGTAAACTGTTTTTTTTTTGATGGGTGAACTTACCTTGACTTTCTTCAAAATGCATCTGGAAGCATTGCCAAAACTCAGGTAAATTGCAAATAAAGGAAAACCTCTACTCTTGAGCAAATAACAAAGCCTTTATATTGAGCTCTTAGGAGAACATCACTTAGTTCCTTGTGCAGATTTATACAATTATAAGGATACACAACTGTAACAGTCTCTCCTTCTATTCTGGTAATTCCTGTAGTGTCTTCCTGGAATATTAACCTAATAATCATAATGATGACTTGGGAAGGCTGGCCTGGAACAGAGACTAAACAGAGCTAAGAGAATAAAGTAGGTATTTATTGGAAGACCTTAAAGGATACACCTTGTGCAGTACAAGAGCCTGGCTAGGGCTACACCCAAGGTGGAACCAAAACGGTCACAAAATGGACAACCTGTCACAAGGTCTTACACTTTTATAAGTTTTGGTCCATTTGCATGTTGGATTTTATTGTCCAATTACAGCTTCAGATTATGAAGTCCCATCCTTGTTTTCTCTCTTCAGTTCACTGTTGTTTATGCTTTTGGGCCTGAAAACTTGTAACAGCTGTCCTTGTCTCCATCTGGAAAAGGATTTGTTTTGTCTACCTACTCTGTGAAGAGATCTTACTAACACTTAGTATGAGGTCCAGAATGAGGCAGAACAGAATCTGAAAAACATGAAAGCTAAAACTTAAGGCATCAATAATATAATGTATTGATACATATTACAAACTAGCATAAAGGTGATTCACCACTTCACATTTATCCTGTACATGCAAATCACTAGAATTAAAATCCCATGGTCAAACATTATTATTTAGTTCAAGTAACTTGCTGTTTTCATGTCAAATTGAGTCTCCTCTGTATTGCGTACTTTACTAAGCATCTAACACCTAAATTTGATTATTCCTGTGCACCAAGTCTGAGGTAAGAATCTGACCAGTAATATACACTTCCTGGATAGTTTAGAAGAATAACTCATCTGTAGCTTTCCTCTGTTCATAAAATTTTCAATACTCTAACAATCTATTAAATATCTATATTTTATATAAAATGGAACTTCTGGCCAGTAAATCTATTAAATACCTATATTTAATATAAAATCTATTTTATATTAAATATATATTAACAATCTATTAAATATCTGTATTTTATATAAAATGCCATAAAATGGCATTTCTGGCTGGAGAAAACTATGTTAGACCATCTGATCTTGTTGCCTGTTTTATGGAAAGGCATTTGTGTTGGAACAAAGCTCAGCGAATTTTGAAACGGTAAGCACAGTCACCCAATAAGAGAGTCACCCTATAAAAATCATACATGCATTCTAAATGTGGAACTCTTGATGCAGTAAGGCATTTGAAAGGGTTACAATGATAGTATGTGAATGTCAGCATGACCAAAACTGAAGGACAAGACATTAGATTGTTTCTTATGGCATAAAAAAATTACTTCCCACTCAGAAAATGCTTCAAAATCTAATTATTTTTATATAATCTACCATTTCCCCTCTTCTGCCCACCTAGATGAACTACTGGAAGAGGATTCTCAACTTACATGGATTTCATCTCAATGAACTGCCTAATCTTTTCAAGAAAAAATATTTTTATATATAACTTTCGAGCACAGTCCCTTAATTATCATCAAGAATGCTTGTGGACAGAAAACAAATCCAGTTAGCAACTTTTGAAATTACATTCAGAGCCAATTGCATTGGCAATAGCATTCCTGGACTAAAGTCAATGTCTAATTCCTGAATTGTGTGCAGTGCCACATGTATCAGGAATTCAAACATGGATTAAAAAGCTTGGAGTGTTACCTCACCCAGGAGCACACTCTGCACATGGCAGGGTGAGCCTCGCCTCTATTGCATGGTAACTCTCCATCCTTTCATTTTCTTCCCACAGATCATGGGGAAGGCGGAGGAGGTGGGCTGAGCATGAGAATACACATTTTGTCGAACATTGTGAATGTCCCTTCAAGGACCAGGGGTAACCAAAAAATAATCCTTTGATTAATCTCTGCCAAATACCCACAACATTTTTTTTTTAACCTACTCTCTGGGATTTATTTCAGTTTCTGCATTCTCAAGGGTTTTTTCACCTTTTCTACCTGAGCTTTTCGCATGCTGTGATAGTCAAAATTTTAGGAAACATTTTAGACATCCCGTGACAAGTGATAAACTCAGACCAGTTGACATCAATGCTTCCAACAGCACTACTTCCAAGACCAGCTTTGCCAGGCTGTGGGCCAGGAGTGGAGTCAGGATCAAGAAACCACATAGCCACAGACTGCATGCAGTGCAATGTTCTTCCAGGACAATCCTCATCATCTATTCTAACCTTCTTGCTGGAGACCCATGGGGTTTGCTGATGCCCTCCATGATGTCTAAAATAAACTGGCTCAGGAAAACTAAGGCTAGAGGATCACTGTGCTGTAGGCCTTTCCCTGGGGAGCCTGTTCCAGTGCCTAACCTAACCTTCCTGATGTCCAACCTGAACCTCCTCTGACTCAGTTTCATGCCATTTTTTTGGGTCCTGACACTGCTCACAAGAGCAATCAGTGCCTGCCCCTCCTCTTCCCCTCACGAGGAAGTTGTCATTTGCAGTAATGTCTCCCCTCAGTCTCCTCCAGGCTGAAGTGACCTCAGCCACTCCTCATACAGCTTCACTTCTTCACCATTTTTTTGGCCTTTCTTTGGACATAATAATAGTTTTTTATGTCCTTTTTACACTGAGGTGCCAAAAACTCCACACAGGACTTGAGGTGAGGCTGCCCTAGCTACACTTTGACCACCTCCACAGCTTTGGTAAGGTCTGTAGATTTTTCCTGGGAAGGTATGGTCTCCATAATCAAATGAAATTTATATGATCCATCTGCTTCTGTTCAAAGGATTCTCTCTCTCTTTCCTTCACTGTGCATATAAGGTGGACTTAGAGTGACTATGGATCTACGCTTCAGATTTCCTTTCCTGAATGAAGTTATAATGTTGTAATGAGAGGCCTCAAAGCCCCCTGAAGGAAAGAAAATGTAGCATAAAAAAATACAAATCAAGTCCATCCTCAGGAGTCTGAGTCCTGCACATGGAATGCTAGAAAATTTTCCACTGGAAACAATCAGGCCTGTAGCTCTGTTCTGCACAAGGGAACTCCTACTGCAGTGGTTGAGGAGGGACCACCTGGCACCTCCTGGGGACACTGTCTTTGTCTTGTAGGGATAAGTGGCCAGGCACCTCCTTAATTGTCTTCCACTTCCCCATTATCTTTTCCAGCCTTTCAGGACTAATATGCACTTACAAGTGTGAACCACTCCCTCCTGCTCCAGGTCATCAGCCTTTTTTCACTATGTCTATTTTCTTTCTAATGAGCAAGTTTCTTCCTCACAAAAAGGCAATGGTTATTCTTTGCTCCAGAAAGAATTATATGTTTGCTTCTTTCAAGTGGTTATTAAAACCTCAGATTATTTCCATACTATTTATTCAGCAAGATTTAACACAAAGTTCTTCCCAGTGAGGGAAAAGTCAGCTTTGGCTGCTTTTACTAGTTACTTTTCTAGAGTAACTGGCCAACTCGTTTCAGATGCTGGTGTTTCTTCTTTCTTTTGTCATCTGTGCTGTACCTCCAGATTTCTAAGCACCAGTCTTTACATTTTCCCCTTCTCTGCAAAAGGGCAAGACACCAAATTCACTGACGTAAGTAGGTGCAGCTTCTAATTAAGTCGATGAGGTTACACATGCCTATGTCAGCAGTGAGTTTGGCTCTACATCCCTAGTGAGCAAAATGTCACATTACCTTTGCTGAGTAGGACATTTCAAATAAAACATTAGCAAAAACAATTAACTTTACGCCATTAATCCCACCAAAGCTACGTTCAACTTCCTGATGACTGAAGTCAATTCTCAGTAAATGTCCTTGGCTTAATAGATTGTGAAGCTTTGGCATGAAATATATTGTTGAATGACATCATTGTTGAATTGTTGAATTAAGCATCATCATATTGTATTTCCATATAGAAACTATATTCTAGAACACATACTATTTATTTTTTAATCTAGTCTCTAAGTAAGCATGAAATCTTTTAAGTAATGTGTCAAATAATTATTAAAACAAAACTTATTTGTATCCCTGCAGAATACATAGAGCTCTTGAAAATCGTAATGCTCCCTTACAACTTTTAACTATGATACTTAAGGAACAATTAGCAATGGAGCAGATCATGCAGACCTTTGCATTCTGTAACACCTATGAATTTTTGCAGAAATATATAAGTCATTTGTAGCTGTACATGTATAGTTCTCACATACAGCACACTTTTGTATTCCATTAGCATCTCATTTTACATCAACAGATATGGAAGATTTATAATACTATTGTTTCCTAAATAATTTTATTTGGCACAGAACACATAGTAACAAATTTGCATAGGTGAGAGGTAAGAATGAAGTCTTGCTGCCAACACCTTCATTGCAGCTACAGAACAGGTCAGCATGTTATCTAAAGAGATTTAAAGGCCAAGTTCAGCTCCCCGATAGATTTCCCCAAACAGCACATGGCAGCTCACAGCCAGGTAGATGTGGACCAGCGTCTCCACTCACAGTCTTGGGTGCCCTTTTTGCTTTGCATAAAACCCAGATAGGGAACACAGCCTCCCACTTCAGAAAAAGGATAGAATTACCAACTCTTGTAGGCCAAACCCCAATGTAGGCAGACAGAAGGAAAAGCTGGAGATAGGGATGGGGGTCCCTGGGTATGAGAGGGAAATAAATTTCTGCAGGAACATAATATTAACAAAAGGCTTCCAAAAATATAAGGTACCAGTTACATTTGGCTATCAGGTGAAAATATTGACCCAAACTTGAAGCATAAAAACAATGACATTGAATCTCTGCCTCATTCATTTTTAGTCAAAATTTTCCCAAGGAGAGAAGACCTTGGTTGCCTTGAGGTCCTTTTCCATGTACTCAGAGAAGTCTATGGATAAAGGAATTTGTACATACGAGATAGAAGGCCAGGCAAGAGAACTGCCTGGCTAACTTCTGTATTACAGGACACAATCATCTTTCTGCCTTAAATACAGCTGAATGTGATAATATCTGATACTGAATATTGGCCTAAAGATTCCTTAGCCATGACCTGAGTTTAGCTTTATATCAAATCAACTGAAGTTAAAGTCAGGCTTATCATCAAAACCTAAATCCCATAGCACAGTAGCATAAAGTAAGTGTTTCAGCAACTCTTCCCAGTTGAGGAGCAGCTGCCATTTCTGATGCTTGCAATGACAGTTCCACACACTAAGTGTGAGTGCAGGTGAGTGATTTGATCTCACAGTACACCTTCTACTGAAACACACTCCTCAGCTCTCCTGCTAGAAATTCAGGAGTATTGCGATTTTCAATAGCTCTGTGTATTCTGCAGGGATACAAATAAGTTTTGTTTTAATAATTATTTCTGACACATTACTTAAAAGATTTCATACTTAAAGTATAGATTTAAAAAATCAATCTCTGCTAGAATTACAGCAGGGGAATGAAAACATCTAAACCCTGAACACTGCTCTGGGCTCAACCTTAAATGTTTTCATAGCTGAAATTTCATGATGGTTTTAGAGAAGTCTTGCTGGCATAAAGGATTTGGACCAGATGCAGAAGGTAACTCTTAAGTTCAGGGCCAGCACGCTTCATCTCAGCTCCTGAGTCCCTGAAGCGGCTGGGGTAAACCCCCAGGCACCCATGCAGCACCACTGCCCAGGTGCCAGGATGAGAAGGTAACAGCGGAGGGAGAGTGATAGTATAGGGTTAAAATGATTTTCTGTAGAACTGCAAGTGGGTAACTAAGGGGGTGGTGGTTAGGAAAGGTAAGGGTTGGGAAGGGAAAGGCCCGGGCTTGCTGGTTAACTGGGCCTTGAGAATAGAACGTTAGCTTTGCTATAGTTGCTGTAGCTAAGGCCATTGTTTTAACTAAATCAAGTATGACTTTGTTTGGGGGAATCGAATATGATCACTGCTTGGCTAAATTACAAGAAATTTTGCTTAGGAACAATCCAGGGTAACCAATCAATATGTAGCTGTGTGGCAGAGGGTATAAAACGTGTGTGTTGCTAATCACTGTCGGAGCCAGATTTGGGTTTGTCTGTGTACCCCGGCTCCCAGAGCTCCTCAATAAAAGCACCTGCATATAATCATTCCATGATTATGTGTTTCCAATGCTAACAAGAGGAGTGTGTGCTCTCCGTTTGATCCAGGGGGCCACGGCCAGAGAGACACTAGCATGCTGTGATTTCAGTGCAGACAGGCAGCACAGCTCTGCCTGGTTAAATCAGTGAACGTTTTGCAGTTGATTTCTGGGGCAGCTGCAATAGGTTGTAAGGTTTTGTTCCTCAACTGCTTTAGCACTCACCTCGTTTTAAGCACATTAGCTGCTTGATTGAAGTCAATGGTACAGTTCAGATACTTAAAATGAGCCATGTTCTTAAGAATTATGTTGAACTGACACCTTAATGAACATAGTTAATGAATGTGGGATCCTCTGAGATTTAGACCATCTTTAATCTCACAATTCACACTGCAGAGTCACTTGAATTCAGCAGAAGTCCTTGTTGTCACTAGAAGGAATGTCACCTCCCTCTTTCCTAGAAGATGATCTTCACCACATCCCTGGTGGTGGGACCTGCAATCATGTGGTTGTGCAGTGTGCCAGTTTGGACCTGTTCCTGGACATGGCTGGACAGCCAGCAGGCAGAAACAGGGTGCTAGGGGTGGAGATAGAGGTGGTAGGTGGTACCACCTCCTCTGGCAGCAGAACCAGTATGTTCTAGTTTGAAGGGGTCATATAACACCACCACCACCAAATAAAGGAAAAAAACCACTTGTCAAACCACTGGAGTGATTATCTGATAACTAAGTATCCAACAATTACGTCAGAGGTTTAACAAGCATATCAAAATTCTTTGCCAGGGAAGACCTGGAGCCTTCAGCATTTACGTAAACTGTTGTGAGTGCATTCAGACCAAACCTCATATGCAAACAAGAGCACAAAACACAACTAAGAAACATAATGTGTGTACCACCTAGTGGCATAGGTCTGGGATTTCAATCTGTTATTTCTGATTGAAATAATATGCACATTCTGGGAAGACGATCCTGTTAACCAGGTGTGCAGCTATTTTGGATTTCTCTTTGTAAATGTTTAAATCCATTAGCCTTTTTCATGCTGTGTGCCTAAAACACACACTCATATTGCAAAGAGTTTCTAAAAATGCTTTAATGGTTCTGGACCCTCCCTGAGTATGATGCTGATGTATGCTACAATGGGGAAGGAAATTAGATGGTAAATGTGACAGAATCATAGAGGGACATACAAAATATTGCAATCAGGTATATACAACAAGCCCAGTGGTTTTAAGGTCAGTGCCACTGCACACCTGTGGTTCATTAGAGGCACATTTCTGGGCATCCAGCAGCTCAGATAAAACTGAATGAAATTAAGGGGAAAACCATAACTATGTTTTTTGCTGGATTAGGAGAGCTGATAGTGTAGTAAGAGAAATCCTGTTTTCTGTGTGGTAGGCCTACAACTGTTAGATTCATGTGTTGTCCTTAGAACTCAAGGGTAAATGCCATGTTCTTTTGCATCCTTTGCCATGAGATCTGTACGGGCTTTCAAGTGAAAAGTGCATAAAAGAAAAAACTCTGGATGGAAATGCCTCCAGACATGGCAAATCCTTACTTAAGACAGGAACAGTGAGATCATAACCCGAGAGAAAACAAATCCTATCATAAACATTTTAATTGGAAAATATTCCACTTGAAAATTGTTAGACATTAATTTTTATACGCTGTACAATAAACTTTTCAATTATAAGAAGCATAAAAACGATGTTTATCCTTCACAACCATGCAGTCACTCTATTCTGAGCGGGTAATCCCATGCCACACTTTGTGACATTTTCAGTATCATCACCTAAGCAGAAAAGGGCCCACAGATAGACAAAACAATGTGGCAACAGGCTGTTACTTGGGTTTGAAAATGGGCAGAAGCACAGCAATTTTCTCTAGACAGGGTGAGAAATCTGTAGGCAGACCAAGAAGTGGGGATCTCCTGGCTCTGCTCAGCACCAGTTTGTTACTTGAGGTACATCAGTAAAAATTCCTCCTGAGACATGAAGTCCTGGCCATAGTGAAGTTGATACCAAAACCTCTGTTAACTGCACTTGTGGCACAATTTCACCTGGTGCTTCCAGTGATTTACAGCACTCCTGAACTGGATTCTGGATTGATATGTTTATTAATCTCACAAAGCAGCTTACAAAGTGAGGCTGCTTGATGGGACTGCAGCACACATTGTGTGGGATTATTCCATACCTGTTTCATCATTTCAATCCTATTGTTGATTGTCATGTGAATATTGCATTAACTTCAGCTTTGTGAAGCTGCTAATACTAGCTTTCTATACATGAAAGATACATGAAGTTGCCAACTAATTCTATATCTAATTACTTTTTAAAGATCTACACGCTAACGGGGTGGAAAAAGCCAGGGTACAAGTTGGCATTGAAACACCCTGGGCCAGGGCATCAGTGCAGACAATTCTTGCACCAAAAAGAGCAGCAATGTAATAAGTATAACTTCAGACATAGGAAGGACCCATGGGTTTAGCCTTAGATTGACAAGAGTCAGGCTCTCTACCGAGAGCCTGTCTGAAAATGATTTGTCATTTAATGACAAAAAAACTGACCTGCATAAGGTCATTAAATTACAGTCCACTAGTGACATATGTACTGTTGAAGAAGAACACAGTGTCTTTTCTTCTGCAACACCGAATTTCAGATCTATCTGTTAGACAGATAATAAAAGTCCTTTGAAAAATAAGCTGAATGCATCGATCAGTGAAGAGGACAAGTCCATCCATCAGATCAGCTTTCCTCACAAGCACCTGGAGCCTATCCTGATCCCCACACATCCTCTCACAAGTGATGCTCTTAGAGAGAAAGAAAGCAGGTGAAATAACAAGGGCACACATGAAACTATAAAACTCTCGGTTGAGAGAGTATATGCTCGTGATAAAAAAAAAAAATAAAAAAAAAAAAAAAAAAAAGCCACCATCTTTTTCTCTTTTAAGAATATAGAGTGGATGAAATTAAACACTTTTCTTGTAGGAATAAAGAGTCTGTCTTCATTAGCAATGTATCAAGAAAACATGAGTTTTGCCTGAGACTCAGAATTACTGAAAACTGTCAAGTTCCATAAAATTCAGTGGGTAAGGCTGCCTTTCAACCATATGATGAGAGGCATTTCTGCATCGTTTTTGTCTGAGTTGATTTTCCTAAGTTGGGTCCCTGTACAAAGATTTCTGTCTTATTTCTGTCTTACAGGCAAAAACTCTTCTTGCTTAGCCCTGCCACTTCCCATCAAGGGAGAGGGGATTGAGTTTACTGTGGAAAAGGGCATGGTTAACTAACTTGTGCAGGCCCCAAAAGTGATCCCACTGCAGGCTTCTATGTCACATGTACATTCCTCCACATCCTGAAACAAACTGCATTCAGGTCTCTGCCCTTTTCTACCTGCCCACTTCGTTATCTCTCATTTTCTAGTATTATAAATATGGTGACTTCAGACCAAATAACTTAAAATACTTTAATGTCAGACTGAAAAACAGCACCAAGTATTCCATTCATGCAAAGAGGCACAACAAAAGCATGTGTTGATTTGGAACTATAACCACAAAACAGCCATGCAGAGTGTAATGTTTTTCTGAGAAAAAATACTACATCAATGTACTTTACTGAAGCTGCCACTGCAAGTGTCAGTAATGACAGGAAACAGCTGGATTGATAAGTGTGACCTCTGAACTGCTCCCTTCATGTATAGGAGAAAATTTCCACAGGGATTCCACAATTCGCCTCATATTCCTGTCCTGGAAAAAAATATTCTTCCAGGAGACTACCTGTTTTGTCCGGACAAGCACCTTTAAGTGCCAGACCATAAGGTGTCTTCCTGCAAGTTACCTCCAGCTCAAGGAAGCTTGGAAGCATTTCTCAAGTCAAATGTCAATACTGTCACTTGGCTCTGTTAGTTCAGCAACGTGTGCCTTTCCAAATATAAATAAGCATTTTACAAAGTCTTGCACTTCTCAATTACGTAAGTACATTTATTTTGTTTATAATTGGTAGCTTGACAACACTCTTGTATTGCTTGGAGAGTTGGTTCCACCTGGTCAGATTTTCACACAAAGATGTGAACCGAAACCTCAGGCAAAATAGGAACTGTCTGTCATACCTGTTACTGATTAACAAATAGATCTTGGCCTGCTAATGCCATTCTTAATTGAACTGCACTGTGAGTAGCAATTAAGACTAAATGGCCACTTGCTGAGAGCTGGTGAAAAAGAAACTGCAGCTTTAGGCATTCATGTTCTCCAGATAAAGTGCAGCTGCCTTACTTCGATGTTAAAGAAAGAAGCTTAACTTTTTAATGGCTTAGTATATTTAAAAGAATTATTCAATTCACAGCAGAGAAATTGATTTTGGGTGGAATTATATTTTTAAAGTCTTTTTTTTCTAAAGACCGCTTTGTGTATTTAAAGGCTCCTGACTGACAGCATTGGAAGAGGGAGTCTCCGGTCCTGGAGCAAAGCAGTGACAGCTATAGCTGCAACAACCTTGCCACACTGACTCACCTGTAACTTGACAAAATCATCCCAGGGCTAGAAAGAGATTTTCTGATGAAGTCCATGCACTGCTAGTCTCTCAGACAAATACTGGATCCATGACTTAACACTGCAAATGAAATCTGTGTAACTATTCACCTCTCTAAATAATCCAGAAGCCCCTAACAGCCTATGTAAGACCTTCCTTCTTCAGAAATAGACCAGTGTAAGCCTCATGTCCTACCTCCATAGTGGTTAAAATAAATGCCTGCAGTGAACTGAAATTATCTTTGGAGGATCACAGGTCTTTATTTGAGAGAAATGTCACATTCACTTTCTTAGGGCACCAGAGGAAGGAATTTGCTGCAGTCAAAAGACAATTTTGTATTCCTGAATGGCTAAGCCTGAGGAGGAGCACTGACTCTCACAGCTGGCAGCCTGCTGCCTTTCACTCAAGCTAAACTTGGGATCCTGACAGAGTTTCCCAGAATGTTTCCTCTTCTAACCTTAGCCCCACCCTGCCAGCATGCATCCTTCCAACTCTGATGCTGAGCCAGCTGCCTCCCACCCAGCTGCTCCCAGTCCCAGGGCACTGCTGAAAAGCCAGTGCCTGGACACCTTCTCTGTGTTTCAGCCACCACAGCACTTAGCAGGACCTTCAGCTGCCGAGTTCTCATCCTGCCTGAAGGGATTCTGTCACTGGAAGCCTTCTGCAGTACTGTCCAACTGGGAATGAATCCCCTCGTGGAAGGCAAGTGCAAACTGCCTGGATGGGAACAGTGAAAAAGGCAGCTGTGGTCTCAGCTGCTTCGTCTAACCCCAGACAGAAAACCTGCCTGAGGAATCAATCAAGAAGATATCAAGTTTTATGGGAGGGAAGCCTATATTTATAATGGTGGATCAAGAGTTCAATCAAGGTATCAGCCATAACCTCTAAATGTGTTTCTGAGCACTGAATTACAAGACTTCCACATTGGCTTGAGCATAAAGAGATCTGATAGGTTATCTAGGAAAGAAAATAGTTTCTCTGACACATCCTGACTGAAAAAAGATCTTCATGAATCCCAGTTCTCACATCACTTCCGTATGGACTTTAAAAGCCTGAATGCCTAAGGATTTGCATAAACAATATCACATGCCAGGAATTTCAGCGTGAGGTTTTTGGGGTTTTTTGTATAAAACATTTAGAAATGGGCAACATATCAATTCACAATGTTACCTGTATGTACATTTACATACTTTTAACTTTCTAAATCCATTCTCTCCCTCCGCTGAAAACAAGGTCTGAAAGTGCCTTATCCACCACTGCAGGAAGTCTCAATATCATTACCATCATTTCATCACAGAGAATTATCTAGCTAGAATCACTAGAATGACTTAGCCTAAAGAGATATTACTAGCAACAATGTTATTTCATTATTCCATTCCCCAAAAGGTATTTCTTTACAATTTAGCTACTACTTGGCAAAAATACTGCTGTACACCTGCAGGAAATAAAACAAACTTAATCAAATTTATTTTGCAGCTGCTGAGTGCCAAGGTCCTCTGCTACTCATGCAGCTTAGAGATCAGACTTCTGCATATTTTAAATAAGAAACAAGTTGTTTGCCTTGGTTATGGTAGTGATATAAACAAACATAGTCTGCCTTTCAATGGTGTTGTGTGCCTGGGACAGGTCAAAGTCTATGTGAAGGAGGTGGAAACACAAAGGTCCTAAAGAAGCCAGGTATAAATCAGTAGGAATGGAGAAAGAAGCTGCTTCACTGTCTGTTCCTCTGTCCACTTGTGCATCCGAGGCCAGCCAAGGTAAAACAGAAGGCACCAAACAGAAAGCTACTTCTTACATCAAATGATGCACACTGGGCACTAGGCTCTGAAACACTCTGTAATCTGCTCTGACTCAGAGACCAGATGCAGCTAATTGGCAGTTCCTTAATTAGCCCAGAGCTGCCATCTCTGCAGACAGTGCAGGAGTGTGTGCAGTGTGCTGCAGTGGAGCACAACACCTGTCAGCTGGGAGACCTCTCCTCCCATAGTGGTGCCCTGGCTGGGAAGGTTGCCCTTGGATAAAGAGAAAGACTGGAGGCCAGAGGGAAAACTATGAAATGGTTCTTCCTTAAGTGCAGGGGCTCGTGCAGCTGAGCAGCTGTCATGGTTCTCTCCAGGCTGTACGATAAGGAGGCTGTCCCTGGTGGGCTGAAAACAGGAAAGAGAATGTGCAGATGGTTTCTTACACTTGTTAACTCCTTACTACAGAGGAAAAAAGATGGTGCTTCCTTCTGACATGTTTTCACCCATCTTTTCTAAATGTATTAAGCAGTGCAAACCTTTCATGTCCTGGAGTGGGCTGGCGTTTTCACCTCTAACCCACAAATTTCATTGTCACTTCAGTACTGCCATGTGCAAACAGTTGCTCTGACCACAGATCAAGCATATTGGTCTAAAAGTTTTTACTAAACAATTCATAAAGTAGTGAGCTACCTCTTCTAAGAATAACCTAACATAATATATATAAGGTAGCAAATTTTTCTTAGCTACCAAAACAGCCTTAACAGGCAAAACAGCAATTTTTCCGTTTTGGTTTTTTTTTTTTTTTTTGGTTTCTTGGGAAGAGGAGACACTTTGCATTCTGAGGTTACATTTGCAGAAGCAGTTACATGTTCTGTTGTCCAAAGGGATCCATCCAAAGTGTCTGTCCTCTGCCTCCCATCCTTTTCATGCTTACTACTCATCCTGCAGCCACTGAAGCAAGTGAGTCTCCTCTGACATGGGGATGGGTGGGGATGCAGGACAGCAACGCTTCCAGGGCCTTATTCAGAGCCCTGACACACTGTGGGAAGGCCACAGGAATAACTCTAGTCTGGTTAAGTTATCCCAGGCATCTCTCACTCCCAGGAAACAAGGCAAAGAGATACAGAGGCACCTCACATATCTTGCAGGCCAAATTCTTTACACTGTTAACACTTTTCATATCTGCAACAAGGCCAGTAGAGCCAGCTTTCAACATTAAATATCATCTCTCTGCTGGGTTATTCTGGGTTGATGTTGCTGCACAAAACTGGAATTTGGCCCTTATTATAAGCATATTTTTTTATACAGAAAGTGACAAATATCAAAAATTCAATTTTTTTTTTTTTTGGAAAGGGCTATTCTGTCCTTGAAGACGCTGGGAAGACCCTAGGAAAGTTTCATGCTAAAATAAAATTTGAAATTGTATCAAACCTTTTCCTTCCTTCTCCTGGGAAGAGTCAGTACATATAATCTTAGGCAAAAATAGCTTCCCATATTTACAAGTCCATGTGCCATTGTTGTAGAAAGTGCCAGTCTTTGTAGCTTGTACTTGAGTTTCTAAACTAAGACATAGAGCTATGCTATACTAGCTTTTATCCAGAAGAGATAATGCTGCCAAGTTAACAATGTGGCTGTGCAATGTACAATTTTACAATGTACTTTGTCTTAGTGGGCAGTGTAGGTCTGAAGTTCAAAATTTTCATGGAAAGAAAAAGCCTGTTAGGAAGTCAGCAACTAATGACATAGAGCAACACAGCTAGCTCCAAATTTTACTGTAATTACATGAGCTGTGTGCAAATATATGTGCACAATAAATCAAGAAATGAATGGAGGTGAAGAAAGTTGTGTTTTGGGTATTTTTAAAATTTGGAACATTCTTGGTGGAAAAAAATTCCTCTTCCTCTCTTGCTGCAGTCCTTTGCACACATACAACTCCCAGACCTTATGTGCATCATCCCATTTATGCCACTGGGGCTGCCCACACACCTAGGAATGGAAGGGCCTTTGTGCAAGAATCTCTGCAAATGAAACCTAAGCAAGCAGGCTTGGTTTGGTTTCCATCTCCTCCTACTCATGGGCTGGAATGGTAGGTACTGAGAAAACGACCTGTGGCTGCATGAGGGTGTGCACAAGAACATTCCACTGGAATTTTCCATAATTCAAACAGCTGGGATTCTTTCCCTCCTCCTGAAAGGTTCAGGTGATTCTGATGATACCCAGGGAAGGGAAACAAGGCTTTGGGGAATAGGAAGGGCCTGGCTTGTGACTGGGTTCCTTCAGATCCAGCAGCAGGCTGGTTGTTTCAACATCTCCCAAGTACCCAATTCCTAGCTGTGAACCAGTTTTCAGACGTGTTTTTTCATAGTCTCCTGAGAAGTTCACTGTACCCCATACCCTAGACCATATGGGACTTATTAGAGTCGTTGTAATAAATATACAAAGTCTGAGTTATGTCACTCAAAAAGCAATGTGTCTCAATTCTGACATCAGACACCTGACATAAAAACAGTGTGACGCAAGAGAGAATAATACATTTTTCACTGGTATATTGTTGAGGATGGTGAAGATTGTTTCAGCCTGATGATAACAATATGGCAAAACTAAAGATACCATTTCCTGCTTGTTTGAGAACAATGGAAAACGTAGATAGCCTAGGGAAAAGATTAATTTTTTCATATAGATTAAATGGAATAACGTCCTTGGGGTCCTTCCTAATGTTTTATGGTTTTTATTCTGCATTTTAAAAAATTTAACGTCCTGGAGTGAGCTAACTACAAATGTCACTTCCTGGGTGGGTTTGTCCTTATGCAATTAAAAATATAACACAGAACATCCATAACAGATGGAACTTCCATACAGAACAAAATCTCCTTTATTCTCACTTTTTCCCACCCAAATTCTGTTTCCCACAGAAGAAAGTAAGGATGGAATCAAATTAGAGCTAATCGACCATAGCATTTTGTAATTAATAGGAAGGCCACATCCCACACGGAATGATGGAGTTTGACAACCTATTGCCAATCTTGTGGCTTTTTCACCCACTTATCTGGTTCAAACTCTGTTTTCTATGGAAGAGGGGTAAGTGAGGAATAACTCCGCTGAAAGGCGTGGAGTTACTCCATATTTATATACCACAGAAATAAGTCCAGAATCATTGTTTTGAGAAGCAAATGCAGATTCAAGACAATTCAGAACTGTGAATTCAGTGGGCTGTTGGAGGGGCTTTACCCTGTGGTTCAGGCTGTGTCTCCTCTGAGTGCTCCCACTGATGTCACTGCATCATTTCAGCATCATGACTACTGCTGGCCTCGAGCTATGCAGGAGCAGCAGGAGCTGAGGTTTGTGGGTGACTCCCTTTGCTAAAGCAAGGTCCCTCTGAAACTCTAGGAAGAAGTATAAAAAAATACAGGAGCTCTCCTTACTCCAAATTCCCCATGTGAGCAGTACCCAGCCTCGCCTCCCCTCCCTCCCAGCATCTACAGAGAATTCTGCTGCAACCCTGAGACTGCAGGGTATCCCAAAGACACCACCTGTACCCTGCATCAAGAAACAACACTATCTGTACCCTGCATCAAGGCCTCCTTTGTTAAAAAGAAAAGAAGGGTAGTTGTAATAGGAATCTCCCTTCTAAGGAGAGTGAAGACCCAACTCACAAGGAAGTCTTCTGTCCCCCAGGAGCTGGGGTAAGGGATATTGCTGAAAAACCTTCCAGTCTAGTCAGGCCTTCTGATTACTCTCTGTTATTGGTTGTTTAAACTGGCAGCAATGAAATAACAAAGAGGGCAATCAGAAGAGACTTCAGGGCCCTGGGATGATTGCTAGAGGAATCAAGAGCACCGGTATTGATTTCAGAGATGGGAGTGAAAAGTATCTGGCAAGAGATTAAAAAAAACTTTGAGAAATATTAAGGCAGAATCCATCTGACAAATCTCCAGACAGATGAGCATCCAAGTAGCTTCCACTTTGTTAATCCTTTCACCTTGCATTGTCCAGACCACCATTTTCTGGATGCATACCATGCCACTGTGTTGGGATTTAGTTTTGTTCCTTTTTATTTAGAGAATTTTTCCCCATAAAGTTGCTAGGAGACTAAATACTGGGTGCTTATGGGTGCTTGGCCAAAACAACGAGGTGGCCAAAAGTTTGGAGGGGGAGATAAGGTGGGTTTGGGGGCAGGTAAAGGGCAGGGCTGGGGGCAGCTGCTCTCTCTTGCTCTTGGCATCCAGAGAGGATGGGAGGCTGCTGCTTGCTGCAGGAGGAGTTTGCTGCCACCATAAAGTCCAGCCCTGGGAAATCCACCATCATCTGCTGTGTGCCCCAAACTCTGAGCTGCCTCCTCCTGCCCTGCTGGAGCTGGGCTGGCCCTTTCCTGACACCATTTCCTTCAGCACTGCTCTTTTTGCTGCTCTGTGACCCCACACTGCCCTGCCCTGCCAGGACATCCCCACCATTCCAGCCACCACCAGCGGAGCTTCTGATCCCATCCACCAGCCCAGGATTTTCCACCACTCCAGCCTGGTGCTCTCAGGGATCAGACTGCCCCAGGCCTTCTGAAACAATTCCCTCGAGGTTTTTCTGTTTATTACTAATGCTGTAGTAGTTGTTGTTTTTTTGTCTTGTTATACACACTAGTAAAGAACTGTTATTCCTATCCCCATATCTCTGCCTGAAAGCACATTTAATTCTCTAAATTTTAATGATTCGGAGGAAGGGGATTTGAATTCTCCATTTCCTAGGGAGATCCTGCCCCTCCTTAGCAGATACCTGTCTTTCAAACCAAGACAACTTATTGGAGTGATTTTATTCTGGTACTTCATTGGATTTTGACTGTCTTCTAAACAGAAGAAGATTAGTGGAGATATCACAATGTTTATTTTAAAACAATTTGTTCTTTTATGTAAAACAGTTGGGAATTTCACTAAGCTTGCATTACTTAAGTGTTGTCTTAGTATTTCTCCCAAGGCTGATCAGTCTAAAACATTCTACCTGAGTTGTTTCATGGCATACTTGTGGTAATTGCCTGAGCATGATGACATTTTTTTTTCTCCCAGGAATGACTCTCAAGGATTCCTTAATTTATGGGGAAGCAAAGCAAAAAGGCATCTATTGGTAAATCAGATCATATCCTTCAGACATGATGCACAAATGGCTTCATTAGTGACAGAATTATTGAACACTTAAACCAAATGGGAAATGAGACCAAAGCTGTAGAAGGTTTTGTCTCCCACTTATTTCTAAGTCTTTAACTTAAAGAATTACTTCCTCTAAGTGAACATCTAATTTCTAATAGCAAGCTAGTGTGTGTTCTGTTAGCTCAAAGCAAACAAGAACTAAAAAAACAACAAAAAAAAACCCCATCACACTGGTTTATATTAAAATGCAACACACTATAAATAAATATGTACAGAGTCAACAAAGCAGTTGCCTTTTATACAAGAGACATGAGAGACGTTCCTAGAGAACTGTTGTTCTGAGGTACTAAATTTCTCAGTAGCTTCAGAGTGCTTTTCAAATGGATAGAGATATTCCCTTTAATTAGTAAAATACTGTACAAACCTAATTAGTGTCCATCATTTTCAGGAATTGTCTGACTGAATTAAATGAGAATGCTAATGGAAGCACTAGTCTTAAAATACTTCTAGGATATCTTTTTTTTTAAAAAAAGACATGATCTTCAAATAAAATCCGTTGTTTCTCCTGACATGTTATGCAGATTTCAGCTGTGTCTACCACCCAGCCACTGTGAAAAGCCCTGTCACTCTCAAGGATGTGCCTGGAATCCTGATGTAGAAGGTAAATGCTACTCAATTGTCAGTTGTATTCATTTTTGCTAAGCCCTTGCCAGAATACAAATCTGTTTATTTGGAGTAAAACACACTACTGTGCTCTTTAAATTCTAGAATGGGTAATTTTTCTGACTGTATTTCTACAGTTTTTATACTGTGATAACTGTTGCTCCTTGTGTGGGTTGTTTTCAGCCATTCTAGAAAGGTCAGAGGAACCAAATAATGTCCAGCTATTCCTCCAGTGAGGCTCTCTTGCACAGGCACCCCCACCTCCCTTCAGTATCTCCATCACTGAGCAAAAAGTCAGAAACTGAAAGGCAGGTTTAATCATACCTGAATATCCTGAGTTGAAAGGAACCCACAAGGATCATCAAGTCCAGCTCCTGGCACTAGACAGCACAATCCCAGAAATCACACCATGTTCCTGAGAGCATTGTTCAAATGGTCCTTGAACTCCATCAGGCTTCTGCTGAGGCCACTGTTCCAGTGCCCAGCCACCCTCTGGATGAAGAACATTTTCCTAACAGCCAGCACACACTCACCCTGACACAGCTTCATGATGTTTCCCTGGGTTCTGTCGCTGGTCATGACAGAGAAGAGGGCCCCTTCTCTTGCCCTCTCAAGGAAGCTGTCCACTGCAATGAGGTCTCCCCTCAATCTCCTCTTCCCCAGGCTGAACATAATGGATGTTCCTTGTTAGCTTCACCTCAAGACCCTTCACCACACTCATGCCCTCCTTTGGACACTTTCTAACAGATTTTTGTCCTTCTTATGTTGCTGTGACCAAAGCTGCCCCCAGCACCGGAGGTGAGGCCGCCCCAGTGCAGAGCAGAGCAGGACAATCCACTCCCTTGCCTGGCTGGAGATGCTGTCCTTGATTTCCCCAGGACACGCTTGGCCCTCCTGGCTGCCAGGGCACTGCTGGCTCAAGTTCAACTTGCCACAGACCAGGCTTCAGGAGAGTTTTTAACATAAAAGTGAATGTCTCTGGTTTAGGTGAGTAAAACTGGAGATAAGTTGAGCTGTTAAAACATATCAGTATTAACTTTAGGGAAAACACAGCTGAACCAGTATAAAATCTAGGGACCAAGAAGTTCATGGCTTTTTCTGTGTATTTTAGTGCTTACTCTAAGATGTCTTGTTTTGAGCCAGGAAAGGGTAGACTTTGATCCTCTGAGAAATATTAACCCTTGTCTCCTGCTCCAATGAACAGGATTTTGTTATTCCCCCAAGTAGAAATTGCATACTTGCAAAAAATAACATGAGGAAAAACAAAACATGGACAAAAAGTATTTATAGATTGAGAATAGAGCTTTTCTTTGGAGAAAAAGTCTTAGAGTTGTCTTTATTTTTGTGCACTCATGGATCAGTAACTATCACCAAAACCACAGAGTGGTATTCCAGCAACACTGTGTTTGATGTTGGTCTATTAGGGATGGGAGATAACTTCCTACTCTTCCCATTCAGGACCAGTTCTGGTGAAGACTGCAGGCATTAATTATATCTGTATCTCCATTGCTTTTTGTGGCACTGACACACAGCTGAATTTTTGTTACAGGTTGTGACTGCAAGGGAGGCAGCTGCCATGAAGAAGGAATTCACCTTATAAGAACACCACTAGTGGTCTTGTACAGGCTTCAAGGATTCAGACGGAGTCCTGCAGCTATTTGCACGCTTAAACAAAGTTTCCATGGAAATTTTACACAGAAAACTCTCTACAGCAGAACCGAGGTAAGTGTAAAGATAATGTTAATTATCCAAATATAAACAGAAACTGTTAAAGGAACATCCAGTGTTATAGCTTCTTAGTTGACAAGCAAAATCAAATTACTCCACTTTTGTGCTAGTATTATTCCAGAAAAAAATTACACAAATTAGAGTAATTTTTCCAAGCTGTTATTCCAAAAGAGGTGAAGTAATTACACAACAATCTAAGCTAATTTTCTCCTCTCCAAAACCTGAAAACATGTATAAGACATGGGTTTTCTTTAGTGTGCAGAGAAATGAGAGAATGAAATGGAGAAATGGTCTGATTAAATTAGAAGAACAGGGAAAGGAATGATACAGGGAGAAGGGGCTGAGATCAAAAGGGAGGACCACAGAACAACAGGAATGGGGCACCAAGAGGGAAAAGGTGAAGATAAGCGAGAGATAAAGCTTGATCTCTAAAAATTCTGATGAAGATATTTCCTTGAAAAGAGCAGGAGCTTAGCATGGGTGTCTTGGGTTATGGAACCAAAAATGTGTATTCTATTTCATCTGCTGAAAGCAGTTGGGGAATTTTTTTTTTCTTTATCTCTTGTAACTCTGGGAGGAGGGGGGCGGGTGCCTTCTGATAATGGGCCAGCTGTTCAAAGCAGGTGGGGCAGTGTTTGTTATCTCTTTCACCAGCCCATCCTCCCTCCAAGGGGATATTTTCTGCTAATGGGCAAGTAAGACTCCTCAAGCAGTTGTCCCAAGCTTATCACAAGTTGTCCCATTGTGAGATGCTCCACCCAGTGGGGGAGCCAACCGTTCCTATCTAAACAAAAACTGAGACACAGGAACACGAAGGTATCTGGTTCCCCTGGATTCCGGGAGGAAGACTGGACCCTTCTCTCCATCACTGGACCCTTTTCTCTCAGGATCATCTCTGCTCCAACAGAACCACATCTGCCACTCCAGGAGGACTCACTTCTGGACTGCTTCCAACACCCTGACCAACAGAGTGTCAGGTTGTAGCTCTGACTCTGTCAGGGTTTCTAGGATTGTTGTTTGTTTGTTTGCTTGTTTGTCTGTTTGTTTGTTTTCTACTACATTTGTATTGTTAATATTCCTAGTAAAGAACTGTTATTCCTATTCCCAAATCTTTGCCTGAAAGCCCTTAATTGCAAAATTATAATTTGGAGGGGGTGAGTAGTTTACATTCTCCGTTCTAAGGAAAACTCCAGCTTTCCCTGGCAGATACCTGTCTTTCCAAACCAAGACAATGGGATATCAAGAACTATGTTGAATCAGGACAGTTGTAGATTTGCAGGAAGAAATTAATGGCTGGTGCTCTGTTCCCATGAAATCTCTACACCTCATAAATTCAAGGTGTCTCCTACTGGTCATGCTTGTGGTGCTCACAGAGGATAAACAAGGTCTTTCTAAACAGACTACCTGACTAGCATCTCATATCATGTAGGCAGTTGTACCATTGACATTTATAAACCTTCTGCTATACAGAATTATCCCCAAATCCTATTCGACAGAAATATTTTCTAAACTGGAGGAAGGAGTACAAATGGAAATATGAAGGTAGTGTTCCTGACTTTCAGTCAAGAAACTGAAAGTCTTCAATTAACGTCACTGAAGAAAACAAAATTTCTCCAGACCTCTACTGGTGTAATTGAGGGCAGCACCTGACCCTGTGCTGTACTCACCTAATATTTCAGAGGGCAGCGCGCTCTTCTCCAGCTGTAACTTTCATGATCTTTAAGTCTAACAGAAGTGGCTCAACAAAAAGGGTATTTTCTGGTCGAAGACGGAAATTGAAGCAAAGAGAAGAGAGACAACCTTGCATTGGAGGTAAGATCACCCAATTAATTAGCTCAGTTCCACTAAGCTTCCTGAAGCCAGCTTAAAAATTCATATGTAACCTGAAAGAAAGTTAAAATAGCCACTCACTATTTCAGAGAGGAAAAAAAAATATTTCTGTATTATGCTGACTAGCTGCAGCTGGCAGAGGTCAAAGACAGAAAAGCCATGATACTATTGCTCTCTTCTGAATCTGGAATGAAATCTGTTGTATACACTGCAATGCAGTCAACAGTGAAATTACTTCCAGTTGGGTTGCTGCTATTTTTGTTAACCTCAGCTACAGTTTAGCTGGCTGTTTTCTCCTGAAGAATCAGTGTAAAGAGGGGGAAGATAATACACTGATGAAAATTACTGTTTCTCTTCAACATCCTATATTCAATAGTATTTGCTAGGCTCCTCTAAATATAGCCCTGTATGTTTGGTGGTAGATGCTGCACACAGTTCAGATTCACGGTGCTGTGTGGGAGCAGTGACCTTCCCAAATGCCTTGTGTGCCCCCACAGTCCTCCTCATCATCAGCTGCATCAGCTTCTTCTTCAATAGTGAAACAAAATTGCAACAGGGAATTAATTTCCACTGGCTATGTTCTTCTTTTTCATTGAAGTATTTTTCAATTTTAAGCACACAAGTAAATTAGGACTCAGACAGACTCGTAATTAAAATGACTGAAGATCCAAGGATGAGTCAGATGTGTACTGATGAAGACAATTTCCACCAAAAATGCCAGTTAACTGAACCCAGATAACCTCCCTCCAAACATCCCAGCTTGATTCCTTTGCTGGCACGAGAAGCAGTTTCGTTGTTCCTAACAGCTCCTGTGAGGAAACCTGGAACAGTGTAGGTGTCCCCATGCAGGAGCCAGGCTCCAAGTCCTGCAGTATTATCCCAGCTGGTGGGGGAGTCCTCAGCTCTGTATCCCCAAGGAGGGCCGAGCCACCCCAGAAAGTATCTCCTCTGAGACACCCTCTAGGAGGTCTAAAGCACTCCTCTCAGCTGGCAGGTAACGAGCTCAGCAGGCAGGGCAGTAGTTCAGCTCTTAGTGATTTCAGCTTGTGATTCCAGCTCCTGCCCCCTGCAAGCTTCGCTTCCCCCGGTAGCCGGCCTGGGGTATAAGAGAGGGTCTTGTTTTGGTGGTTCCGCAGGAGTGGCTTTATTGTGAAGGCATAGCGAAGGAAGCCGAGGACAGAGGACCCTGGCTCTTAGGGTGATTTCAGGGGGTTTTATAGGGAAACCAGTGGGAGGGGGAAGGGTACAAAAGCCAATCGGTTACAACAGATCTACATAAGGTCCGAGGGTGCTTGTGGGTCTTCCAGGAGAGTCGCCTGTGAGCAGGGAGGCTGCTTTGTTGTTCCAGGGTCTGGCAGGGAGTTGTGCAATACTTCTTAATTCTTTAGCAAGGGCTGCCTCCAAGGCAAGGCCATCGGGGCTCCGCCCACCCCCACACTGCAGCAGGTGCTGCTGGCCTGCCCATCCCCTCCCATGGTTGCTGGATGTGACCAATACCTCCCAGCTGCAATTCCCAGCTTTGCCCCAGAGCCACAGGTGATTTCCACAGCCCCTGTCCACAGCAAAGCTGGCAGTGACAATCATTCCAATGCAGGCTGCTGGGTTGAAGGAGCCTCTGGTTCATGTGAAATTCAGGTGAAAGATTTCCTTTCAAAACACCTAAAACAACTACAAATCCATAAAGCTGCACACTTGGTTTCAGGGCAGTTCTAGTATTCTTCCAAGGTATGAAAATCACTGTCTGTATCAGCCACAAGCTTCGATTAAGAGACTAAGGGGAATCTTATATCCACATGCAAATCCTCACAGCCCCAATCCTGCAGTTTATAATGCTCAGGCAGACCATTCAAGTGGAGCACTAATAACTTTAATGTGGATTCCAGACATGCATTTTAAATTGAAGGATCAGAGGCAGAAATTATATGCACACAGGGGCAGATGTTGTCTACTGTATCTTCTACAGTGTGGAGCACATTGTGAGCATTTAACAAAGGATAATAAAAAGATAATAATAATAATACCAATAATAATTATGACAAAAAAATTAGATAACACTGTCCACAATATTCAGCTTCAATTTTCTTTGAGTAAAAAAAATACCAATTTTTATTAGAATAAACTAAGATTTGTGACCCACTATGCAGCAAGATGAGTTCAGTTTGAGAAAATTCCTCCTGGAATATTGAATTATTTTGCTGAATAAAAACCACCTTCATACAGAGTCATTTAAATAGGAAAATTTTTATATCTTGTGCAGCTTTCAAATTTCAGACCATAGTTTAGAGACAGGCCTTTTCAGGACTCAGCTCAGATTCAGCAGACTCACGGCTCTCTCCTCAGCACCTGGGCCTGGCCCATTCACCCTCCCCAAGGCCTCTGGATCAGCTTTCCCCAAACTCTGGAGGTATGTGGGCAGCCCTCGGTCAAATCCTTCCTCTGAACCTCTTGGTTTGCCCAGCCTGGAGAGGAGGAGACTGAGGGGAGACCTCCTTGCTGTTACTGCTCTCTTGTGAGGGGAAGAGGAGGGGCAGGCCCTGACAGTGACAGGCCCAAGCAGTGACAGAAGATGAGGAAACAGCCCAAAGCTGTGCCAGGGGAGGTTTAGGCTGGGTATCAGGAAAAGGCTTTTAACCCAGAGGGTGGCTGGAACAGGCTCCCCAGGGAAGTGGTCACAGCACCCTGCCTGAATGAACTCAAGAAGCATCTGCACAGCACTCCTTGGTCAAAACGTGTAAATTTATGGGGCTGTCCTGTGCAGGGTCAGCAGCTGGAGTTTGGTGATCCTCACGGATGTCCTCCAACCCAGAATATTCTCTGATTCTATAAAATGTAGAGAAGCAAAAATTTGCAGCTATCCCACTCTGCTGTTAACTATTAAAATCTGAAAGTAATTCAAATTCAGTTGGTTTCAAAATAACTGTATCTTTTAACCAGATCTTCCTCTGGGAAACATAAGGGATGTATCATGTTCTGTATTTTCTCCCCTGTAGGCACCTATATACCAAATAATTTTTATTTTTAATTTTGGTAAGATAAATAGCTCAAGCTCCTGAAGTTTGTTTTTTACAGCATTTCCTCTGTGCAATTCCTGGACCTATTTCTGTATCCAGATTGCTAATGCTCTTCTCAGAGGAATGCAACCAGCCCCAGCAATGCCACACTGCCAGTTTGGTTAATCCTTTTGCTCCTGTCTGATACTTCTGTGCTTGCATATAAGGACAGGTCAAGGTGAGATCTCTTTTTGTGTCTGTCCTGGACAGTTTTATCACTTCTTGTTTTGCCTTTCACAGATTTTAGATTGTTGTAATGCTAGACTTATCTACATCTGACCAAGAAAATCTTTCAGTAAATCAGGCATAATCCTGATTCCTGCATAGTTACCCCAGGAAGTTCTATGATGTGAAGATCCAGAAACTTGTAAAAATCTGCTTGTTTCTGAAATACCCATGTCCTTAAGAAAAGAACTGTTTTTCAAACCTGGTGTTAAACTAGTACATATATATATACATCTTAGAAATTACTTGTAATTTTGACCTCCATTCTGGATGGATTCAATGTGAGCATTTTTGGGCTTCAGAAGAATATTGCTTAGAAATATAAACTAGGACAAAATAGAGGAGTTCTCTTTGGCATGATTTAGAGTTTAAATCCAGTGAAATCTGCTCTATCTTTACATATTTACTGGAATTGATAAGAGGGATTATATCTAGCCTTGCAGACCAATTAAAATTTGAAATCCTGGAAGAATCCTAACCACATCCTATCACAGCACATTGTGACACATTACAAGAGATTCTGGATATGAATTCATTAGGTCTTTCTCAAGCGTGAGATATAAAAGCCTTCATAAATCAGTGTTAAATACTAATACTACAAATTACTTGTATCTTTGTTATTAGATTATTTATATTACTTAATATTGGACCTGGAATTTCTATTTCCCACTTGACCCCTTGGGGTCTTGCATGGAAATTAATAAAGAAATGGAAGAAAGATAATTAAAAAAATTAAATTTAGATTATGATTTAAATTTAAATTATAATTTTAAAAAAACCAAAACGACCAACCAAAGTAAAGTAAAATCAAACAAGCCAGCAGCCCAAAACTAAACAAACAGGAAATGCTCTTAAGCCTTCATATTCTTGGCAAAGGCCATGGCTGAGGAGGCCACTCTCCAAGAACGTGAGCATTACTGGTACTGCTGGCTCCTGAGCAGTCCTCTCCAGCCACTCAAATTTTGCTTTAAACAGCTCTAGATTTGTTTTTGTTCTTGCTGAGGGCTTTAATCTCAGTTTGCCCACCAGTCTCTGTTTTTGTAGCTTTCAGAAAAGCCAGGTATATTCTGTGAAGCTGTTAATTGCTGACTTGTTAGTATTAATGTGTTTATTACAAGCCACTTCTTATAAATGTGAGAAAGAACAAAGCTTTTTCTAATCTGTCTCTAAGCAGAGATAGATTATACTTCATAAACTATCTATAAAATTAAATTTCTTGCAGACTATTAGTTTTTTAATAATATATGGTACTTCTGTAGGAACATGTTTCCCGCTGCAAGTCTTTCTTAAAAGGCAATAATATAACTAGATGAAGAAAAACAGCATAACTTCAGCATATGTCCTAACCTTTGAGAAGAGCAGCATGACCTTAGAAGATTGAAATTATCTGTCTTCCATTAAAGAGACTTCCATTTAAAAACCACATTTCATAAGGGCAAGCTACAATGAAGAGTGCATTTCTGTAAGCACAAAAGCAGCAAAATGCATAACAAATTTTCCAAAACAGTGAGGCAGTTGAAGGAGAAGAGAGACCCTTTCAGTAAGCCACTCAGTCCATCTACAGGTAAATCCTGTAGATTTATAGTCATCCCAGTGTTTACTGCATAACTCCAATGTGAGTGTAGTTAGCTCTAAGTTTTCCCCCTTTACTTAATAGTAGCACTCATCTACATAATGCAGGCCTGTAATGGGATTATTCCCTTCAAATGTTTAGAATCTCTTAACCTTTGAAATACAGACTCTCTCTTTCTCTCTACAGACCACATGTTCTTTCCTCCACATTAATAATGTAAAAGAAATCAGAACACATACTCTCACAGTGATGTAATAGTTGTTTGCTAGTAACACCCAACCACATTATCATTTTCTTACTATTTAAAATATTTTTACATTTTCTGTCTTGAATAATTGTTTGTTCAGGTATATAAGCATACTCCCCTGCAATATGTTGACTTGATGAAGTAGTATATGTTTGGGAAAGAGATATCAATTGCTTCCTCCTAAATGGCTTGCACATATCTAGTGAAGGATCCTGCTCTGTTCAGATTTTTATCCTCCATACAGTGCCAGTGCACCAGCTAGGAACTGATGAGGGAATGGAGCTAACTGTCCAATGTCTGAGAGTTTTTCTTGCATTCTTGACTGGGATGATATTAATTAGCCAAACCATGAATTGTTTGATCTACTGTTGTGATTGTCTAGATTAATATTCTGGCTCCCTGACTATATAATTCAATTCTTTTATTCATTAACTTCAATGATTTCCTGTTTCTGAGCCATTTACACTGTTACAGGCATCACATTATTGACTGGGGGGAAAGCCCTAGGTTACAAAGACCACCTACTTCACCCCAGGGAATCTGTTCAGTTTTTGATACAATACAGACTGTCAGAAGTCACAATTTCCCTCTTCTGGATCATTTGGCTCAGGAAAACCTCGACAGCCTGCTGAGATGAAGTGGAAGCAGAAGCACAGTAAAATAGAAGGAAATGAGACTGAGCTACCATGATCAGCTTATAGACCAAACACATGTCCCCAGTGTTTGAGAGCCAGTCATCTCCTTAAGGTAAGAGCCATCAGCTGGAAACAAAATCTGTTTGTTCTGTAGAGTGCCAGGAGCTCTCTGCTGAAAGCTTGTGGTCCAAGGCACAGTGAAGGTGTCAGTGGTGTACTTCATAGAATTTGTTTCCAACCTCTTAGATAAAAAGGAAATCACAGACAAAGTGAATATGATTTAGATTTGTGAAGTCAAGAGGTTTAACATGGTGAAAAGCCTGATTGAAGGTAGTCATGCAGTGTTATCCTTTGAGACAGGTGTTACAGGGAGGGCAGACAGAGCATGGCACAGGTGTGCTGGGAGCAGCACATGGTGTGTTCAGCACAGGCGTGCACTGTGTGGTGCATGGGATGTGGTGTCCTTTCACTGCAGTGTGCAGTGCCCTTTCCAATAAACTAATTTGATCCCAATCCATGATCTTTACTTTTTGTGCCTCCAATTCTCATCTCCAGCCCTCCACAGAGAGGGGAGAGGGAGAGGGAGAGGGAGAGGGAGAGGGAGAGGAGAAGGGGGCAAGCGAATGGCACATGGCTTGGAGAGTCTCAGTGGGAGCACTAAACTGGGGAGCAGCATTCCTAAACCACAACAAGGGTGCAATGGTGTCAGTATGAAGGTTTAGATGCATGACCTATAGGGTCAAGATACAAGTATTAAATCTATTTGAGTTACTAAAGCACCTTGGTCTTGTTCATCTTGTATTCCCAGATACAACCTTTCTGTCAGCTTCTGCCCCATTCATTACACACAAGGGATATATACAGACAGGGTTTAAAGATCTCAGTGCTCTGACTGTTGAGATTTATATTTCTTCTTAAACTTTGCAAGCAAAACAAAGGGCACAGAAATGCAGAATAGGTGTGATGACAGTTTTCCTGGTAACCATGGGATGTACCTTACTTAGGCCTCCCTTGTATTAAGGACGGTGCAGACGTGAGGAGGGATACAGCCTCTGCTTATGAGAAATTGGTAAATATGACCATCTCAGAGGAAGGAGGATATGTGAGTGTGATAAAAAGCATGTGGGGAGAAAGAGTCTGAGATAACATTTCAAAGAGTGGTTTTACCCAAATCCATGGTGATATTTCTTCAAATATTCCCTTGTGATTCACATAGCATGATGACCTTTAATCACAGCCTCCTTATTCTGAATCAGGCAGTGATAAACTAAAAGAGCTATGTTTAGCATGTTCCTTTTTTTTTCTGCTAACAACATCATAAAAGCCCTTTATCTGGAATAATCATCAGCCTTTTCAAAACTGGCTGTGTGACTACTGAAGACCTCTGGCCATCCCTTACCTCCTGAGCCTCTTTGTGTTTGTTTGAACTGCCATATCTTTGCTTACCTTAAGGGTATAATCCCTTCAAAGAAGGGGTTGTCTTTCCCTTTTTTTTTTTTTTTTTCCTTCTTGTTGCTTCAGTCTATTAGAAACCAAAAGAGACTATATTAGAAACTAGAAGAGACTGTATTAATGAGAATGAGAATCTTTATGTGAATGCATTTATTCAGAAAACACAAAATATTCTTGACATACTTTTTTAACTGTAGAGCAACAGCAGGGATACAACCCAAAACCTAACTTAAGCAGCAGCATTTCATCCTCAGCCCTTAACAGTTTATTATTATCACAGTTTTAACAGTCAGACACAAATTGTGCCACCCTCTTTTAACTCAAAACCCACTTTTAATAAAATTAACTTTATCAATAGATGGTCTCACAGTTGGGTGTGTTGTGAAATGTTTGGAAGTTAAACATGTGAGGGCACATCAGAGAGTGGGAGAATACATGGTCTTTAAAAGGAAGTAATAAAACCTTGGCTACAAACTCATCACTCTGAAAATTTGAAACCTCTAAAATAAATAAACCTTACATCCCTTGGTAAATAAAACGAACCTTATAACCCCATGCAGCCATTGCTAGTGACTTTGTTATTTTGTTCTTTTTTCTGGATTTTTTTATTTGACTGGACAAGATCTTGATCCATGTGTCTGCTAGGCTTTCCTCTTTAATTTAAGGCAGCGCTTTGAATGCAAGGAGCAGTAGGGAGCAAGAAAGCAAAGGTATTTGTGTATTATTGGGAAATTGGATTTTCAAAGGAATCATCACTCACGTAATGAATATAAGGCAGCTGTTAAAAAGGAACTTTAAAAAGAACTTTCATGTGATGGTGAATGGTAGGATAATAAAAATATTTACTGCAGCTGAGGAAAATGAGTTCATCTGTTCTTTGAGTGCTGAAGTATTATGCCACTTAAGTTTGGGAAAAGCCAGAAGAAGGGTAATAATATATCCAAGAGGCATGCATCTAATGATCTGACTGAAACTGTTGAATAAGAAGAGCAGATAGGCAGGACTAGAGTGTAGAAATTGCTGGAGGATAAACATGGCTGAAGGTAGGTATGCAGAGAAAGTGAGGAAGAAGTGTTAAAAATTGCAATTCAACTGTGAACCAGAGTAACAGAAAACAATAATATTGGTGTGACTGGCGCTTAAGAAAAGAGTGGAAGTTGGCAAAAGATTGAAAGGAGCTCAGTTTTGGCCAAGTTAATTTTAAGCTAATCATCAGATATCTGAAGAAAAGAGAAATCTTTTGTTTGATCAAAGGATCACTTATGGGTGACAGAATAGTTTAAAATAGTTGCTTGTTTTTTTAAGGTTAAATATAGTAGTTCAAGCATGTTAGGCAGAGGATATCATCAAAGGGAAGGTCATAGAGTAGACAGGGGCCAAGAAGTGTTCTTCAAAGGAGAAAAAGGGGGGAATTACCTAAAAGAAATTTTGAACTGCTATTAGGGAGGATGAATAGACACAAGAGAAGACAGCAGCACAGCAAGGAGGGTCAGTAAGAGCTTCAGGTGTGGAGTGTACTCAGAAACATCAGAAAGAGAGAAAGATAAAGGTAGGGAATGAGGTGTTTCTGTGTGAGGTGGTTGATACAGACGTTAGTTGGAGGCAGGAAGGACAGAATGAGGACTAGAGCTGAATATACGAGTATCTTGTATCTTCACAGTGCTAGGCAGGGTGCACTCTTTCAGTAAGGTGTCAGCTAGTGGCAGGGAGACTGTGAAGCACTGAACAAGCACTTTGTAAAGCTTGCTTTCTGCTGACATTGTACACTTTATGCTTGTCCATTTTTAAGCACAATGTGCTGCACATGGGTGCTGCACTCATACTTTCAAAAAGCCTTTATAGATGCATTTGTTGCACTGCTACTTGTACTCCTCATGTTCTTGTTCCTGCTGGCAGAATTGTAGACTGGACCTGCCAGGGCCAGAGCCCTCATGTCGTGATGGATCCCCCATTGTTCAACATGGTTGTAGCCCTGGTCGTGCCTGAGATGTTTTGGTTTTCTGAAACTCTTTTCCCAAAGAGTTTTCTGTAAGTCAAAACATCCCAGGCACGAACCAGGGCTACACATGGTCATGTAGCAGTGTCTACCATTTTTACTTTCTGTTAAAGTCATTTGGAGACTGATGTGTTTCACTGGTAGCTTGGTCATATTTTTTGAAACTTTCTGTGACTCTCACTCATTGACAATTTATTTACAGTATATAATTTGACAACTTCAGTAAGAAATATTGTAGTCTACATTACTTGAATTCACTCCTTGCAGAAAGTGTCCTTATTCTTTCAGCTTCTGTAATATATTTTCAACAGTAGGGAACAATTTTGGGTACCGTGATTATATATTAAGGAGTTTTCACAGATATTCGACTTGAAGATGTCAACACATTGATCATTTGGAAGGTCTTCTACTGAGCTGTAGGATTGTAAATTAGTGGTTAATTTTCTTGAGCTCTTTCTGTTGTCTTACAGTGCCCTTTCTCTCCTTACTGCCTTTGTCATCAGCTAGTGCTCTTCCTTACATTCCCCAAAATTTGCCCAGTTGTGAAAGGAACCATCAAGTGAATCAGATGAAGTGACAGATGTGTCACTTCGTAATTCAACAACTTTGTGAGGAGATTACTGATGCAAAGAGCATCTAATATGCAAGGTGATGTGTTTAACAGAATCAGTGTGTAAAGAGCTAAAGCTGATGATGAAGAGATCCAGCCTTGCCATGAAAGGGACTGAGACTAAGCTCAGACCAAGAAGTGTTTCTGGAATGCTCTGACACTGGGAGGCTTGAACTTTGACATTCCAGAAAGAGCCTTATTAAAGCAGGAGGTTCCCTAGTTATGTACACATGGTTCTGCTTTCTTAGTAGTCCACTGTTCAGAGTAGTAATTCAGAATAGGAGACATGGAAAAGGCAGATCTAGGCAATGGGTCTTGCTGAAGTCAACAGCAAAACACCTGTTCATTTACAGAGAAAAGAAGCTTCAGTTCCAGGCAAATTTATTGCTGACATTGGCAGTGGCATAAGGGAGAAAATATGTGTCTTGGAAACTGTTTTCCACTAATTTGCTGTTCTATGGATGGGAGCACTTGTGTGTTGTTTTATGGAGGAAAAAAAAAAAAAAAAAGGAAAAAAAAAAAAAAAAAAAAAAAGTGGTGACCTAGAAAGAAATTAGCAGGAAAAAGGAGGATGTAGCAGAGTTTGTTTTACTCTTAACTACTACTTTCCTGCATTTTCTCCTGTGCAGTCAAAAAAGAAATTGCCAAACAATTACAGTGTATTTGAGATAAAAATTAAGCTGAAGAAGCATTATATGATAGTAGAAAGGCAAATGTGACTCACAGTGGAATAAGATTGGAAAAACTGGAAAAAAAAGTCAGAAAAGACAAATATTTCGGAGCCTAAATTTTGCCAACAGACATTATTGTTCATTATAATAACAAATATTATCATACAAATATTTTCTAAAGAAAGTAATTTACTAACATATTGTTCCAAATATAATTCTTGAATGTTTATAATGTTTCTATGGAAACACATGATCCACAGTGTTCAAGGACATGTATGGATTGAGCCTACACCTCAGCATTCAGATGACTTATAACAAATTTATTACTTCAAAATTTATTCATCTGTTACATAAAAGCCATTATTATAGGCCAATTAACAGAATAATGGTCAGGCAGACAGTATCTAATTGGCTTAATTAGTTGCATGGCTGGCCAAATTTCATTGTGTATATTTATCTGAATTCAAGCTTTGAGTTTTACAGAATAGAGACTGTGACAAGTTACTGCAGTGATTCCCTCATACAGTAACCTACACTTCATTTCAAAACATGAGCATTCTGAAATAAGCCTAATGTTGTGCAAGCTTTCATGCAGCATCAAAATCACTCAAAATCATACTCAAAATAAGCACTGATTTTTCTACAACCAAGATGCTTAATCATGCTGTGAGCAAGGGCAAAATTCTTATTCCTTAGAAGACATCAGAAAAATTCAAATGGATTTGCAGAACACTGTAAACAGAACCTTAACTCCACTACTTCCTTTGCTACACACGTTTAGCTACCTGAAAGATTTACATTGTCCCTCACCACCTTTGTTTCTCTGTGCCTTCCAAATCAAATTTTGAACAAGAGTGAAACACCTAAAGGAACCTCTCTTTCAGTAAGACAAGAAAAAAAAAATCAAGTGTCTGTCTCCAAATGACTCATCTCATTGCAGAACCACTGTGACATAGGAATACTTTTGTCCATGACTGTTACTCTGCTGTGAGGCCCTGGTAAGGTTTATTAGAATGACTTCCAGTTCTCAGTTCCACATGAGGAAGAAAACAAGCTTCCTCCCTCACTTTCTTCTCCCTTGAGCTCTTTGACCTTTGAAAAAGAAACATATGGAATTAAATTCTCATTGGGTAAAATGTGGTGCATCCACGTAGCATTATTCCTGGTTGCTGGATTAGGCAGGGACAGCTGGATGAGATGTCTGTGTCCCTCATCTGGAATTCAGCAGCAGCATTTCAGTCAGTGCAACCAGCTTCTTTCCACTGTCTGCCTCAGAGGTCACTGCAGACGCCTTAAAAATAAAGCTGGTCATTACTATACAACATAAAATATTTATAGCAAGAAATACCTTGACCAAAGGCATTTCATATAGCACAGGGCATTTAATTTTAGTTCAAACACCAGCTTGTGAAGTTACTGAGGTCTTCAGTGTTTTTTGTCTCATACATTTCTCTCGTGTTATCCTCCTTGATAATACTGTGTGCTTGTATTCTGAAAAATATTCTGTTGACACAACCTTCCACTAGAATCCACAAAAGTACAAGTACTGTATTTTTTTTGTATCTCACTGCTGATCTTTATTATTTAATCTTACAGGAATACTATGGTTTTATAGCTTAGATTTTTGCTGAACCAAATTAATGAAAAGATTGCACTGCAGAATATCTGGAAACAGCACCGGAGAAATTTCATTTTCTCAGCATTTCCTTTCTAGTAAAACTGGTGTGGTTGCACAATTCTGCAGCAGTGATTTGTGAAGGAAATGGTGAGGCTAAATGTACTGAAAATCTGACATGTTCCCTGAGCAACAAAGGAGCTCAAGGCAAATGTTACAGTATTACTGACAACACCAGTAGTGCTTGTTTAAGCATTTGCTTCATAAACATTAAAATGGAGTATTAAAAAGAAAAAATCACACAGGCCTCTCTGCCTGGATCAGTTTTCTTGCGCTGTTTCTCTTTACTCTCTTCTAAAATAAAAGCCTGTCTGCAATAGCTGCTTATCAACCTTGGCATTCTCTTCAGTGGCACCTCCTTACAGATGTCCTTGTCCTTGAAGGTTTTCTCCTTGACATGAGGGAGATTTTTGTTATTACTTGCCTTCCAATATCACCTCCTGCCCTCAGTAAGTGCACAATGGACCATAGGGAAGTTTCTGACCTGAAGACAGTATATTCTGTCCTGTAGCACTGCAGAGAAGGCACAATACTGGCAGGTGAGTGTTTGGTTTGTTCATTCATGGGGGTTTGTGTGGTTTTGCATTTTATCCAGTTCAGTGGCAAGCTCAGGCTAGGTGAGCTGAAGTCCCATGGCCAGAGAGACTGCACATACTGTTTGCCTGGTGTCAGAAAGCCTGGGAAGGACCTCAGATACTGTGAGAGACTGGACTGCTGGTGATAAATGACTCAAACATTTGACCACTTGCAGTAATCACACAGGTGCTGTAAGAGACTGGACCATTGGTGCTAATGGTTCAAACACCTGGCTGGGTGCTTTACTAGTGATGCACAGAGTGACCTCCTGGGTGCAGAAGGGCCTGAGGCTACAAACTGGGTTTCCAGATAAGGGAGAAGTCTATAAGAGGCATATGCTTCCAAGTGAGATAAATCCTTCCTATCATGTCAATGACCTCTCCCACATGATGACTCAGCTGTGAAAACTCCCCTCCCAGGTACTGGGACATTCACTGGTAGGATGAAGGATTCACCTTGGCTAATGGGCCATGATTGATTCAACTACACTCACTTCAGAGACAGCAGCAGTATCTAGGAAGATATAAAAGATGCAGGAAGTGTCCAGTGATCCAGTATTACCTCATCCAGGGGAGGTACAGGGGGCATTCCCACCTAGCCTCAGCATAATAAACCCCATGGACATGGTGTTTTGCAGACTTTTTCCCTTACCACTTGCTGGATACACTCTACAACCACAAGACTGCAATCACTGAGAAGACTTTAAGAGGACCAACAGGATGTTGTTGGAATCTACAGAGTCGTGATATTTTTTTCTACTTCATGTATTTTTCTGTATACTCTCTTTTTCTTTCCCCCTCACCATTTCCTCTCCATCTTTCTACCTCCTGTCTGCTGTCTTCCCTGCAATCCTTAATGGCAGCTGAATCAACAAAAGCTCTAATTATAATGCAGATCCAGCATAAAAAAAAAAAAAAACCTTCACATTTATCTGTTGTTCTGGTGATGTCTGCTTGCAGAGGCCAGGTGAAATCCTCAGGTTTCATGGTGTGATTCTGTAGTAGTTTCACACCAAGTGTTGTGTTACAAGATTATACTAAAGTGAGAGACTGAGCTGTCTAAAGCATCCTTTCTCAGATCTGATTTTGCTTTCATTTCCCATCAGTCCTGTCAATATTCTGTCTTCAGTACCCTCATAGATTTTATCCAGCTGGGATTCATGAAAAAAACCCAAACAAAACGTGGAGGAAAGCCTGCTCTCTCCTAAAGAGATGTCAGCTTGGAAAAATCTGGGGAGCTTTCCAAAGAAAACTGACAGGAGAGTTTAGGTCACTGTTTGAAGTGACAGGAGGTAGACATACTCATTACAAAGTAGTGGCAGTGGCTAAACCTCTGACTGTCAACACCTTAAAAAGAAAGAATTACTACTTTTCCTCATGTGAGTTTTTGAATTTAATAAGCAAGAAAAAGCAGTGGAAGCCAAGCACCATTGGCGGCAACTGTGTAGCTGCCTATTGGTACCCACAGGAATAATTAGAGTAAACTGGAATGCTAAATGTCAAGACTAGGGAGATGTGTGCAGAGTTTTAGCTGAAAAGCTTTAGAAAAAAATGTGTTACCATGAAATAGATTTTTAGTGCTCTGAAGGGTTTATAACCACAATGCACATTTGAGCACATTAGAAGTGGCTAGAATAAAAAAGAAATGAAACCTTATGTTTTCAAGTGCCCAGAAAATAAGCTGAAGGATAAGATATATAATCCTTGAGGTGCACTGAGTCTCCAGGCTGTAAAGCTGCATGGAGAACCAGCAACTCTGGTTGTGGCTGGAGCTATAGTTTCACAGAGGAACCATCCAGGGGACACTCAGTGCCAGCATGGCTCCACCCAGGCAAAACTCAAAGCCACAGAAACCTGCAACAGCTCACAGCTGGCAGGAAGTTGATTCTTGTTTTTTTTATATTTTTTTAGGATAAAAGTGAGGGCTTCTTTTCTAGACACTGAGCGAATGTTTGAGGAGAATGTTTGAAGGGCAGTATTTAAAAAAGAGAAGAGGAAGAAAAAGGCAAAAGACTGACTTCTCCAATTCTGGAATGTCCTTTCAAAATATCTTTCTTATATTTCTCTGACATTGAAGAAGTAGCTACAGCACTAAAGCAAACAGTAATTGGAGTTATAAAAGAGAGCAGAAATCAGAGCAAAAAAAACCACATAGGTATTATCCTCAAAAATAAAGCTCTAGAAAATAAGATATCCCACATGTATAAGAGGGCTAAATCTCAACAGCAAATCACTGCCAAGCATGTTGTGTGCACTGTTAGCAAGTGGCAAAGGAAGGAAGAGCTTTCAACACTCCCAGCTGCAGAACTGAAGAGCAAAATCAGGAAGAAGAGGAAGAAAACAGATGGAAAGGCACCAGAGGCTGTGTACCTCTAAGCATGCAGTGCAAGACCCTTCTGGCCCATCTCAGTTGTTTGACTCAATCTTTATCAGGGTTCAGACACACCAAGGCTATTCTGCTTTTGGTAGAAGCCACACAGAGCATGTCTTCACCTCCAAAGAGATGTCTGGAATGATGTTCTGGATGACACACTGGCGGCTCAGCAACCCCACCGCTAACTCTTGTGTGAGAGGAATTGTCTAATACTGATAGCAGTAACGTGTCCCATCAGCTTCTACACCCTACGGGCACAGTTTGTGTTCTGACTTGTGATGTTTGTGTGCACGGTCTCCTCCCTTCAAAAAGGAGCCCTACACTCTTTTTCAACAATGAACTAGAAAGGCCAGAAATTATGAGAAAGGACTGGGGACTAAACCAGAGAAATTAGGTAACATACCTATTCAAAGATGCATGTATCAATTCAGACTAACAAGTAAAAAACCTACTGGGTATTACAGAATTTGTAAACAATATGATTACAAAAGAAACAGGTTTGTGTTGGGGCTGGTTTTGTTTATTTTTAATTTTTTTTTCATAGCACCTTAAAAGCTAGAGAAAGATGGACAAAAATATTATCTTTCTCACTAACCAAGAAAATGGGACTGCTCCCTACTGAGACACTGAAGGGTGGCAGTAAAAGATTTGTGTACCTTGGGCTTCTAGTACCTCCTGCTGACCCTGCTGAAAAATACTGCATGTTCACAAGTGGAGAGGTCTTTCTACTCTTAGTTCAGCTTCCAGTTCTGATTGTCACCACAACTCTGCCATTTACATACGTGTAGCATTTCCCAAAGACCATACTTTCCACAGGTTTTTGTTTGCAATCGTTGCCTAAACAAACCAAACACATTTACCTCCACTAATCTTGCTGGAAAATCTCCAACACTTTCGCCTCCATTTCTTCTCAAATCAGCCCTGATGATTTGAGCTATTTGAGAGCGTGCAGTAATATTCTACAACACATTTCTAACTGTGGGAGTCCTAGTAGTATAAAATCTCTGTGCTGCTTCTGCTTTTGCACTTGGTTTTGCAGACTGAGAAATACATCTCTCAATCTATCTTTATGTGAATCCTGTAGAAGTGAAGTCCAGCTGAGGTTCTGGCGGAAAGGAAGGATTGCTTCAAGTGCTCTACAGCATCATGACATGCTTAATTTGTGTTTGGTTTTTTTTTTGACCTGGTAAAAGCTGACAATTCTTATCTGTGCTACTGCTGCCTGTTTCATTGCCCAGCCCCCTCACAACACTGCAGTTCATTTCTTCAGTCAAAGGGTAGAGATTTTCATTTATCCTCATTGAATCACAACCTATTTTATTTCAGTCCATTTAAACTCATTTAGATCTCATTCTCATTTTGAATGCCACCCCTATTATCTTAAACATTTTCAATCCTTCCCAGCTTAGACTTATATTAAAATATGTCAGGCATCCTCTTTCATTTTTTCAACCAAATCTTTATCCAATGGTAGGCAACACAAGACTGAAGCCCACAACATGCCACTCAGTATGTGTGACCAAGCTGGAGGTGAACCAGTGATATCTATTCCCTGCGGCTGGTTTTCTCGTGATCTGTGTCACAAGTTTTGGTAGTTTCCCCTGGGAAGCATTGCACTAGTCTGCCTATGAGCATGGCATGGGGACAGTGCAAATAAACACACTAAAGCTAAATATTGTATCTCTGTTTTACCCCTTTACCACAAAGCTATTTACCCTGTCATTAGGGCACCAAATTAGACGGGCCCGACATGATCTATTCTTGGCAAATCCCTGTTGCCAGTTACTTCCCATTTGATGAACTGATGAACTGGCACATTCTGATTGTCCCAGAATGTGCACATTAGCAAAATGCTGATAGCACAATTTGGTTGTATCTCAATGGCAGTAAGTCAAGAGAGGACCTCCAGCACCCTTCTGTTTTTCTGTATTTGTCATTTCTATCAATATCATCACTCAAAAAGCCCCATGACTGCACTCCCTCCCCTCTGTTTGGAGAAGAACAGAAAAAGCAATGTGGCCAAAAATTTTAGTGTGATTCCTCGCTTCTCTTGGCTGAGTGTGCCACCCACACATGGGTCATTTGTGCCACTAAGGACATTCTGTGCAGAGAGACCTTTGTGTGTTACTGCTTCAGAAAAATTGCAGCTACACTCTGATGTTTTATAAAGGTTAATGGTTTGACTGGCAATTTTATTTCACTTCATGTTGGTTGAATCAGATGTGCAAACTCTTTTCTGATGGTCTAAGTATAAAGATGGGAAAGAGGGAGCATGAGGGGAAAGGACAGGATAATAAAATGTTTAGGCACAGGAATGTGCAAAGGACATGAGTAATGTGAGTTATTAACAGAGATATCACAAATGCCTATGGAGGGCACATGAGAAGACAAAAATGGCCAGATCTGTGTGTGAATTGCAGAAGTGCAGTGAACACAGCCATAATTCATACTAATGTTCATTTCTTTGTTCATTTAAAAAATGTTGTACCTTTTACCTTTGCTGGCTTTTACCTCTCTGAAGAGAGGAGAAAATACTCTACCTGAATCCATGTGGCCTTGTGCTTTAACAGTAATGGCAGACAAACCGAAGTGGGTCTGGAGATGCTTTATCTGTCTTCTCCATTAAAGAGAGTTCTAATCTCACCAGCATAAATGCCAACATGTGAACAGTGGGTTCTATTTATGCTCCTTCTAGTCAGTGAAAAGCCATGGGCACAGCTTGTGGGGTTCTGAGCTTCTCAGGTACCAGAGCCACTGTGTACCAGCACACCAACAAAATAAAATCAGTACTGCCTTCTCCCCACTGTTATTCCCCTCTGTAAAAATTTTGAAAGATGAAACATGAGCCTACTCCCTTACATGAACATTCTGCTTCTTCTGTTCTTTCTTTTTTTTTTTTCCTTTTTTTTTTTCTTTTTGCCATACTACAGTGTTTTGCATTTCTTCCTATCATTAAGCCACTTGCGTGAAATACTAAACTGATTAATGTGGCATTTTCCACTAAACTGTTTCAGGAAATGCTGCACCTTACCAGTGGGATGTTTTTGAATAATTTAATCTCCTTAGTATAATTAAAATTACGTTCTGGAGTTAGTACCTATTTTCCCTGGAGACACTCATCAAAATGTCAAGTGCTTCTTCTAGTGGAACAGCATTCCCATACTACAAACAAATATATTTATCCACTGTTGCTTGCAAGTAGGAAACCTTTGCCTCTATTCTTTGTCACTTCATTTTTTAACATGAGCAAATAGTGCATGAAATGTTAAACAGTCTTTATGCACAGAAAGACAGAATATTTTAAAAAGCTTGAAGAAAAGAAATGAAGCACCGTAGTTAACAATGATTAGAAGTATTTTTTTTGTATTTTACTAATGATTTAAGTGTGACTCTTAAAATCAAGTTTAAAAGTCTGCTTATTTAAAAACAAAACAAATGTTATGAAACAGAGTGTTTGCTTCCCAGAGCTTTGCCTAAGAGAAAAGCAGGGTTGTGGTGCCATCACCTGGAGAACTGCAGCAATTGTGTCTGTACATCAAGCTTATGACAGTTGTTGGAACTGAATCCACAAATTTACAGCTGAGTCTTGGGCAAAACTCTATTTAAAATTATAAGGACTGGCCTTTTCCTGCAACCTTCAGCTCTGAGCCACATGAAAACAATTATGTATTCTGATATCCAAAAGTACCAGTTAGAATGTATGTCCACAACCACATTACTTTGTATCCTTAGCCAGAATTTATAGAATGCATTTGAGCTTCTTTTATTTGCTTTTATCAATTTAAAAGAAAACCCAGCTGGAAGTTATGGTATGCAATTAGGGAGCTGAATAAATTTCAGCTAGAACCCACAATATATACGAAGGGCTTACACCTGTTCAGCATGTTATTATTATTTAAAATTGCTCTTCTTGTTCAATTTGGGTGTAAAGTACACGACAGTGTTAGCTAGAGATGAAGATAAGACACTTAAATATCTGTTGATCATTAGCTTTCTCCTCCTAAGCTGTCATATGTAAGCCATTGAAATTATTATAGGAAACAGTGTATGTTTGTGCAATAAGCAACACAAGATCAAAGTTTACAGGGAAGTAGGCATCTAGTCTAAACTCATCAGGTAAGTAAGATCCTCCCTAACCACTGGCAACAGAGACACTGCTGGAGTTCTTTCCCCTGCAACAATTTCCTAAACCTCACGCAACAAACTACCCTCTGGAAAAGCCCATCTGTCCTCGCCAAGCCTAGGCACAGCCTGCGTACTCTGCACACAGTAGATAACTCAACTTGCAGATGGTCGGGTGCCTGGTAGTTGTACTTCATCCTCTTTCTAACAATATATAAGGATGATATAAGCTTAGTGGAAGCAATTTCTCTATGTTGTACAACAGACATTAAGTGAATGAGAGGTTTCAGGTACATATTTGGAGGAAAACAGTTCTCCAACCAAATCTGTAAAGATGTTGCCTTTATTCCCAGTGGTGGCATTTACATACATATGTATTAGTCATAACTACTCCATACTTCCTGCAGCTAATCCTCCTGTTTATCACTTCACTTGCAATGCTCCTATTATGAGATCACCAGACACAGGGGGAATGACTGTGTGACAACATTGATTAGTTTAATGCATAACATAACTTCATTAGTATCTTGTAAGTACACTTGATGTTTAAACAGTCCCATTTCATAGTTTGCAAACATTTCTATGAACCCTATCACATCAATGCCATGCAAGGTTAGTTGCTCTTACTAATCCACTAAAGGAAGCCTATTGCTTTTGTATGTAATGGAAAACCACAAGTTTCTTTCATTTATTGCTCTATTGTATTGTCTTGGTTCAGAAAGACAGGTATCTGCCAGGGAAAGCTGGAGTTTTCCTTGGAATGGAGAATGTAAACCCCTCACCCCCTCCAAATTATTATAATTTTGCAATTAAGAGCTTTCAGGCAAAGATTTGGGAATAGGAATAGCAGTTCTTTACTAGGAATATTAACAATACAAATGTAGTAGTAAAAAACAAAACAAACAAAGAAACACAAGCAAGCAAACAAAAAAAACAACAAGTCCCAGAAACCCTGACAGAGTCAGAGCTACAACCTGACACCCTGTTGGTCAGGATGTTGGAAGCAGTCCAAAAGTGAGTCCTCTTGGAGTGGCAGATATGGTTCTGTTGGAGCAGAGATGATCCTGAGAGAGAAGGGTCCAGTGATGGTGAGAAGGGTCTGGTGATGGTGAGAAGGGTCCAGTCTTCCTCCAGGAATCCAGTGGAACCAGATCCCTGGTGTTCCTACGTCTCAGATTTTATCCAGGTAGGAATGGTTGGCTCCCCCCACTGGGTGGAGCATCTCACAATGGGATGATGGGATGTGTCCTGTCCTTGGTGAGCCTTCATGGCCCATTAGCAGGAGATATCCCCCTGGAGGGAGGACAGGCAGTGAAAGAGATAACAAACACTGCCCCACCTGGTTTTAACAGCTGGCCCATTATCAGAAGGCATCTGCCCCTCTCCTCCCAGAGTTACAAGAGATAAAGAAAAACATCTCCCCAGCTGCTTTCAACAGATGAAATAGAATACACATTTTTGGTTCCATAACCCAAGATATGTATCAAGCATGCATAGTCTTTAATCTGTTAACAAAATTTTAAGCTGAGCCTCCTTAAACCCTACATGCTCTTATTTTGTATTTGTCCATTATCTATCAAGTGTAAACCCTACAGCATTCAGCAGTTGCCCATGCACAGGCAGACAAACAGCAATGCAGCCACCCAGTCACCCCAAAGATGCCTTTGGGAGCTTGTGCCATCAGTATGCATGAGCTTTCCGTCTTCTGATAAACCAAAATTGTTAAGAATCAGTTTGCTGGGGCTTTTAACCCTTTATCAAGAAAATAAACCTGTATGGTTTTAGTTGTTTAAATAATCTTGAGTGTCAGTCACGTACCATTATGGTGTCCAAATGCCTGTGTATGGGGTGATTCTAAAGGATGAGTTACATGGTATGGTTATGGATTCAGAAGTGTGGGAGTCCAGGACATTCCTTTGGATGCCCTGGACAGTCAGAGACCTGAACAACAAGGTTTGCAACCTGTACAGAGGGGTTTGAAACCTGTACAGAGGGGTCTGGGATCTGTACGGGAGGGTTGGAGACCCTGGCACAGAGCCCAGGAAGACACTGGCTTTGACTTTAGTCCATGGGAAAAGCTTCCAACACTGAGAGAGGAATTTTGAGCCAAAGTGTGATAGAGAATAGTGTAGTTTTCACATTTGGGTTTTTAGAATAGGGGTAAATGGGGACAAGATGGAGGATTCTGGGCAGTGCCCTGGGTTCTTCTTCTTCATCTCCATCTTCTGCTGTGACAGTGGCACAAAGTAGTTCAAGGAGATTGAGTCAGTGTAGAAATGACCTGTTTAGTATAGATTGTAGATATTGGTGTGTAATTGTAAATAATAGATACGTAATAATCAGTATAAGAGATGATGAGCCTCCATCAGAGGAGGAGCCTTCGCCTGATGCTCAAGCTGCACAGACCTTGGCTGGGCTCAGAGCAAAAGAAATTATAAGAAATAATGAACAACACGAACAACCTTGAAAACTGAACATCTGAAGACTCCGTTTTGTTCCTGCATCTGGCTTGGGGCTTTTCAGAGGGCAAAAATCTAAACCACCCAAATCTCAGGAAACCAGCCAATAACCCAAGAAGAAGCACCACAAAACATTTTCGTCACACCAGTTACTAGCTGTTACAAGAGCCCCTGCAGTGCTTCTGTCATGGACCAGCCTAGGTTCTCCTAAAGAGCTCCTGGAGCAGATTCAGCCATCCCAACTACCACCCTGCTGAGGATCTCAATTGGTCCTTCCCACCTGCACCTGGCCTGGGCATCGCTGTCCCACATTTCTTTCAACCCAGAGTGTAAGAGGTGTCTTGGCTGGCATGGCCCAGAGCCAGACAAGCCAGCCTACACAAACGAGATCACAAGAGAACAGCCCAAAGTGTGTAGTCCACTGAGAACAGGCTCTTAATAATGATTTTTTTTCATTCCTCAGCTTCATCAGAGGGGTAATTTATTTATTTGCTAGCATTTTCTTTATCTGTAGAATGAGGATTACAGTATGTCCTACTTGTACAGCTCATGTGGAAAGCCAAGATGATTAAATAGTGGGTATTTGTAAAAGGATGTGTCGTGATTTAATCCCAGTCAGCAACTAAACACTAAATTTAGTCTGCCTGGTGGAAAGGGAAAGAGAATCAGAAGACTAAAAACTAGAAAACTTGTGTATTGAGATAAAGACTGTTTAGGTAAAGCAAAAGTCATGCCTGCAAGCAAAGTAAAAAAGGGAACTAATTCAGCATTTTGCTTGGGCAGGCAGGTGTTTAGCCCTCACTGGGAAGGCAGGGCCTCATCACATGTATTGATGACTAGGTAAGACAAAGAGCATCCTCTGAATGTCTGCTTCTTCCTTCTTCTTCCCCCAGCTTTACATGCTGAGAACAATACCAAATGGTATGGGATATCCTTGTGGTCAACTGTCCTTGCTGTGTCACCACCCAGCTTCCTATGCACCCCTAGGAAAGGACAGGGGAAGGTGTCTTTAAGATTTATTTCACTTCACATTATCCTACTCTGATTTAATTGGTAATAAATTCAATTAATTTTGCCAACTTAGGTCTGTTTTCCACATGAGAGTGATCCATAAGTGACCTCTCCCTGTCCTTTTCTCAACTCATGAGACTTTTGTTACAGTTTCTCTACCCTGTCCACTTGAGGAAGGCAAGAGTATCTTTGGTGGACACCTGGCTTCCAGCCAGGGTCAGATCACCACAAGCACAAATCCAGCACATAGTCAGGTACTACTCATTGTGAGGAAAGTAAACTCTAGCACAGCCAAAAGCAGCACAGCATGGTATGGAAATGATGGATTTGGAGTCTGGTGTTAAGGAACTAGCTATGAAGTGGAATATTTTCCTCTTTTCATCTTTCAGCAGTTTAGCAATACCTGACAGGAACACTAATCTGTAAGGTTAAAAATACCATGTCCTCCTTTAATATAAAATAAATCTTAAATATAGAAAAGCCCAAATAACATCATTATTGCCCAGATTCATAAGGATGTCTCTGAATGTGGTATTTCAACTGTGATGGAAAATAGTCTTTCTCAGTGGGTACAAACGGAAGCATCAATCACCTGCAATAGCTACACCACATTCTGCAGCAGAGGAAATAGTCTGGTCATCTTAGATACACTTACTGTACTAATGTGAATTTATTTCATCCTTGAGTTTCTGGTGGAGTATGCAACAGTTGATCCTGCCTAGTTTTTTTTACAGGACACTACACAAACAGAATTCTCAGTGTCACACATACAGGCTCACACTTTGAAAGAAAGAAAATGGCCCAAATTGCTAAATATAATACCAAAAGCTCTAGAGAGAGACAATACACCAAAATAAACTCTCATTGATTAATAAACAGACTGCATATAAAGTACTTTGGATGTTCTTAGAACTACTACTAATATGTATTCATAATCTCTGAATTTACAATATGGAATGAAGAAGAATATAGACCTAGAAGGAGTTCTAATGAAAAAAAAATGTTGTGGGAAAAAATTGTTGAAGGGGCTGTGATCAATATACTTTTAGTTATTGTGTTCTTATCAAGAAGTATGATATGATAATGTTCCTCAAAGAGGTCACAGAGAAAGAGCTAGTCTTGACCTTTTAATTTGAGGGAAAGAAAAAAAGAAGTATGAGTATTTTTATTAGGAACATTGACATGTATTTCCTCTAGAATGAGGTGAAAATCTGTTCAGCCTTCTGAAAAATTAAATTTTAATATTTTAAAAGATCCTCGGTTTGCATATGTTGACTTTTGGTTTGTTTGGGTGGGTTGGGTTTTTTTTTGGTTTTTTTTTTGGTTTTTTTCTGTCTTACTGGTATTATTAATTTCTAGGATTTCAGTCCCCTGAGGCTACTCAATGGCCAATTTGCAGAGCCTGCTGTAATTAGCCCTGCTGGGTAATGGCCTGGTGGTGGCAGTGCTCTTGCAGCTCAGAAAGAAGAATGTCAAGATGGACATAGTCTCACCCATTTCCAGGGAGGGGATCTGGATTATCTCAAAATCTGTACTGACCAGTTAGGGAGTCACTTTTTATAGACCCTTCTTCACCACATTGGCACTCTGCAGCTGGTGTGTGGTTTGGAGAATGAGTATTTATATCTCATCCAGATCTGAGACCTCTCTAATGTAGCAACAGAGGTTCCCATCTCAGGAAACACTGAATGCTTCTTAACTATCATATTACTCTCATCAGTGCAGTGGATATCTGTTTTAAACTGGAATCTTTTAAGCTGGATAGAGGGAAGCAAAGACTTTCACCTCAAAGAAGTTCATACATATAATACAAAAGAGCATTTTACTTTTTCAGCATTTTTGTCCCCTGGATTCCTATCCTGACTGCTTTGTAAAGATGTTTCACATCACATCAACGTCTGCCACGCTCTTTTTACAACACCAAACCATCTGCCTTGGCTTATTACTGAACATGGACAAAAAGTTCAGTGTCCACTGTGCAGAGCATGCCAACCCAGCCTGGCTGGACCCCTCTCCACACTCACAAGTTGCTCGGTGTGCCCAGACCTCCTCACAGTCTCCCCGCCCTTGGCTGCTTCCACCTGCTCTGAGTCACCCACACAATCAGACACCCACACAATTGGACTTCCACCTTTGTTTAATCATTGCTCAGAGTCCTTTAATTTAAACTGTCTGCACTTTGCACTGCCAGGCACAGATTTATGTGGGCACAGCAGACAGTCACTGCCAAGTTGCCAAGTTCCTGCACTGCATATAGGCAGGATTGCTTGCCAGTCTCTTTTGCAGTCAGCATTTGCCTTTATGTGCATGTAAATAAACTGTTCTCCTGTGCTGTCTTGCTCCCCAGGGAAGACCACAGCCTTCCTAGGATATTATGTTCTGCCTAAGGTTGGTGGTAAAGCTTTGGTTTGTGGAAAAAAAACAAAAACAAAACAAAACAAACAAAAAACCACACAAAAACCAAAACCAAACACAAACAAACAAACAAAAACAACAAAACCCCACACAAAAACAAAAACAAAAACAAAACCACAAAAACAAAAAACACACAACAAAAAAAAAAAACACAAAAACAAAAAAAACCAAACCAAACCAAAACAAAACAAAAAAAAACCCACAAAGAAAAGAAAAGAAAAGAAAAGAAAAGAAAAGAAAAGAAAAGAAAAGAAAAGAAAAGAAAAGAAAACAAAACAAAACAAAACAAAACAAAACAAAACAAAACAAAACAAAACTTGTGAAGTTCCATGTGGTATAAATCATGTGCTTAGATACTGTGATGGTGACTGCCATGGACACATACCCAAATCAGCATTGAATTTGACCCTTATTTTCTTCTTCCACATGGTCTGTTGGAGTCTCAAAGCTTAAATCCATTCCTCCACTAAAGTAAGCATATACAGCCTGTTAAAGGACTTATTTATCATAGTAATGCTCAAGAGCATTCAGACTATTAACATTTAAATATATTTTTAATTTATTTTAGAAAAAATTACTAAATTTGAGAAATGAACCTCTGAAAATTAGATTAATTTTGCATAAATATATTCACATAATATTTCTAGCTTCAACAGATTTAGTTAAATAAGGACATTGATGATTATGTCATATATCAAGAAAAGAAACTGAATTACTTAACTGAGCTCTAAAACTCAGGAAATTGTATGATCCTGAAATATTTAAGTTCCCACTGCAATGTTTTTTGAGGTATGAAGAAATGCTTTGAATTGTCTATAAATCTATCCTTTCAAATGTTGAATTCCACTGTGAAAAATGGCTTATCCTAAAAGAAATATGAAAGAGTTTTTGAGAGCTGAAATCAGTACCTCTCTCAGCTCCAGTGTAGGATATCCCAGGCAAGCACATGCTTAACAACAGCCACCTCTTTCCAAATATAAAAACAAAGCAAGAGAGGTCTGACATCTGCTTTGACACCAGGTCTGTACAAAGCAATTGAAATGGCTCTGAAACACACCCATTTCCACTCACAGTTTTCACTGTTCTGTCAAGGCTGTGCGCCGACATAACCAAAAATAGATCCTATCCCTAAACTCAGTTTTGATTGCAAGTACCTGCCTGTAAGAGGAAACAACTTGGAGAACCTTTGAAGCAGATCTTTTACTCTGCTTTTGAAAAGGTTGTCACATCTAGAGTTTAATTGGTATCTTTCAATGTCACTTTGGCCCTATAACTCTTTGGCTTAGAATACACTCACTGGGGGAAAAATGACAAAAGGATTTATGCAACTGGTTCCTGAAGAATTTATTTTAAAAATACAAAAATACTTAACTTATCAAGCTTGAGCTTGCAGGATGGGTTTGCATTGGCAAGTAATATGTGATAATAAAAATGAAAAAGGTTTAGCTGAGTGTATTTTTTTCCTAATACAGACTAAAATTCCAGAAGAAAATAGATCTATAAGGTTAAAGAAAAAGACATACAGGTGGATTCTGATATAGTGTCTACTTTTAGCCTGGGACAGATATCTTCCTCCTCAGAAAGAGGAGTGGGTGACACTACAAACCCAATGCCAGTCCATCCTCATGCTCCTGCTCACCTGCCACCTGCCCTTATCCAGAACCCACCCAGCTGCTGCAGAGTGGGTATGGAGCATGTCTCCAGGCACTCACCAGAGCTAGGGGTTGTCTGTCTGCTGTCAGCATCCCCCAAATGCTGTGTGCATCATCACAGCCTGTCATGAGCTGTATGATTTATCTGATGCTGATGAGAAACCTCGTCACCAGGATAGAATACTCAGGTTCTCATGAGTCCAACTTGAAACCATCAGAGCTTTTATGAAGATGAGGGAAGACCATGCCTGGAACTAGCTGTATTTCCAGTGCAGAGCAGCACAGTGCATGATTTCTGAGCCCACATGGCATTAACGTTGTTCCTCTGAATGGGTCTGCTCAAGGTCCTGTGTGCATCCTTTCTCAAAACCCATCCTTCTCCCTGACTTATGTGGTGGTGTTCTCCCCGCAGCAGCAGCCCCAGCTGAAGCCATAATCACCAGTGGGGGCTGTGATGGCTGCACACAGCTTACCCTGGACTTTGGGGCATGGATGGAACCTGGCAGCCAAACTGCCCACTGCTCATGCTGTAAGCCATGAGCAGTGGGCAGTTTAGAAAGCAAGAGGGCCCTGTCTGAAACTCATGGGTCAATGAAGAGATCTCCCTGACAGCTTTGTCATACTCTGCACTCTATGCTGTAAATAGACAAGTGCACCTTGCCATCAAATCTTGTTAAAACACAGTCACATCTACTGCTGAAATTTGCTACGTCAATAAAGCATATTGTGTCTTCTCTCTTACAAGTGAAGTGCATTACTCCACCTGCAACAGACTATCTTCAAAAGTACAGTTTCACAAATCCACCAGCATTTTTTCTTCTTTCTTATATTTCATGTTACCTGTGAACTTTCCTCTTGTATGTCCTGCCTCTGGAGTCCTTCAGGAGGTAAGACTGACAGTGGGGGGAAAAGGCCCCAGTAATGTCTTGAGGACCATGAGGTCACAGATGTTTCTGACAGCACGAATTTACTAATTCCTTCAAGAACATTATAAAACTGACCATTTTTTGGTCAATACCAAGAGACAAAAAATAAAAAAATTTTGAAGTAACATGCACATTACAATCCATCATGGCAAAGTATTAGCAACAAGGCCAGAAGATGACAACAACCTCCCCTTAGGAAGCCAGGAAGCAAACATTTTCTAGGTCAATAAGCCCTTTCCATGAGGAGCCCAGGCTACAGATGGTATGTTTTCAGGATTGGAGAGGTCACAGTTATCTACTACAGCAGAACTAGTCAATAACATGAACTTACATGATGTCTTGGTTTGGAAAGACAGGTATCTGCCAGGGAAACTGGGGTTTCCCTTAGAATAGAGAATGTAAACCCCTCATCCCCTCCAAATTATAATTTTGCAATTAAGGGCTTTCAGGCAAAGATTTGGGAATAGGAATAACTTCTTTACTAGGAATATCAATAATTCAAATGTGGTAGAAAAACAAAACCGGCTCACCAAACCAGCAAACAAACAAACAACAATTTTGGAAAGCCCTGACAGAGTCAGAGCTACAACCTGACACCCTGTTGGTCCAGGTGTTGGAAGCAGTCCAAAAGTGAGTCCTCCTGGAGTGGCAGATGTGGTTCTGTTGAAGTAGAGATGATCCTGTAGTCAAAAGGGTCTAGGAGGGGTGAGAAGGGGTCTGGTGATGGTGAGAAGGGGTCTGGTGATGGTGAGATGGGGTCCGGTCTTCCTCCCAGAAATCAGGTGAAGCAAGAGAGCTCCTGTTTCTGAGTCTCCGTTTTTTCCAGGCAGGAATGGTTGGCTCCACCCACTGGGTGGAGCATCTCACAATAAGATGATGGAATGTGAATGTTTTATTTTGGGAAGGGGAACAGCTTGAGGAAGAAAACAGCCTGGGGAGTCTTAATGGCCCATTGTGAAAAGAGAAAAGAAACAATGCCCTACCTGGTTTTAACAGTTGGCCCATTATCAGATGGCATCCGCCCCCCCTCCTCCCAGAGTTACAAGAGATAAAGAAAAAAAAAACCAACCAAACATCTCCCCAACTGGTATCAGCAGATGAAATAGAATATATGTTTTTGATTCCATAACCCAAGACACATGAGTAGTGTGAACTTGCTTTTAATAGGTCAGGTAAGATCCAATAGAGGCTTTTCATTTTACCCAAGACCAAAAAAAATCACAGAGAGGGCTCTTGTCCCTTGTTTAATCCCAAAGGACTTAAACAGAGAGGTTTCCAGCCTTTGCAGTTTGCTGATCCTTCCCTTGCAGTTTGCAAGTTTCCCGTGGCTCTGTATGCCGATGTAAGATGCCTGGCAATAGCACTTATCTGCCAAAAGCATACAAAAATTAGCCTAAGACCTTTTTGTTCATCTCTGTTTAAGTCCAGAAAAATTAAATGGAGGAGTCTCTATACCAGGATTCTCCTTCAAATGACAATAGCTGCATCTGGCACAAAATTTCACTTTTCAGGTGCTGGAAAAAGGCACAGTGGAGTGATGTGATGCTGGGCAAGGCTCATTTTCCTTGATGATGTGCTGTCAGCCTGTTCCCCCTGCCCTGGATGTCAGAGATGTCCGTGACACATCAGAAAATGCCTACAGCTGGGGAGTGATGATTCAACTCTTCATCTCAAAGTGTGTACTTTCATGCTTTCCTAATGTCTTCTACTGTCCTAGTCAGCCAAGCAGCTGACCCTTCAAGAGCTAAACAGACGTGGCTGAAGGAACTCCCCCTTCACCAGGAAGGGTGCCAGGATTTCCCTCTTATGAGAAGACCATTCTCTATAAAGTTTTGAGCCCATATGTAGGGGCATATGGGAAGGGGAAAAAAAGTCTAAAAATACAAATTTCTACAATGAGGGAGTCAGCTGGCTCACACTGCATGAACTACAACTGCAGACATAAAATAATTCAGTGATAATGGACTGAAGATGGAGTTTGATGCAAGTAAAGATACGTTAATCAAAGAATCTGACTAAAACTGTGACCTCCTCTAAAAGTAGCTCTGCATACCAGACATAGCACCAGGAGCATCTCCCAAACCCAAGAGGGTGATTACAGAGTTGAGCATGGAAGAAATCTTGTCGTGGGCTCTGAGTGCCCAGCCATGGACCCCTGGCTCATGGATAGAAAAGGATACAGCTTTTATTTTCTTGTTCAGAAGGAAAATAATTAATTCACTTATCTTGAAAAGATCTACGACTGTGAATCACAGAATCACAGAATCGATGAGGCTGGAAGGGACGGCAGTGGGTCCACACCACTTTACTCACAAGCCATAGATGTGCAGGAAAAGAAAGGAGTGATTTGTTGTCACAGTCAGAAGAGACATGTCACATGATGGTTTCTCCAAGCAGAGGCAATTTATAAACGGTGGAGTTGCTTTTAAATATCCATTAGTGACCTAGCTCCTTTCTCACTCAATTGTACTATTCACTCTAATTCACAAATTACTTTTCCTCAGCAGCATTAGGATTTAAAGCACTAATGATTCTATTCAAAGCAAAAGAATACATTTGAAGGATGTGATACATATTATTAAAAAATTTAAATCAAAACAGAATAGTACATTTTATTTTGAAGTGAATGACTTGAAGAAATCTTATTCTAGGGGGCAATTTTATTTTCCTTTTTGGCTCATACAGAATGTATATATTTTGAAAATGTCCACAGTTCCAACAAAATACAGACATCCTAGGGTCAGGCTCTCTTGTGCCAGAGCTGCTATGGTCTCTGCTCGCCATGGGATGGGAGTAGAGTGTGCCTGGTACAACAACAATCTGGGAAGATTATGTACTGCCAGCTTAAATGTAAACAATGTTTCTTTCCAAATCCTTTTCTAATCCCTGTCTGATAAGACTGAGCAGTAAAAATTCTAGTTTGACCTGTCCAGACTTACAGATATTTTCTTCATGCTGAGCACAGGACATTTCTAGGAATCAATTTCCTTGTGTGTCCTTTATTTAAGCAAATTCCTATAAAACCAGTTCAGCTGACAAGTGCAAAGTGAGTGATAAGCCTAATACATTTCAATGATTTATTTTTTGCCAGTGTTTTTCTAATCTTTCTTGTTCATTTAAAAATCTTTGATGAATCATACAAGTGAATTCAGGAATTTTAGATACCAGCTGTAACCGCTACAGGTCCCATCAAAACAACTTAAAAAACAATGGCAAATGACAACAGGGATGATAGCTGAATTAACAGTTCAATGAAGTTATTGTTTCTTTGTGAGAATTAAGACAAATCTAATCACAGAACCAGTTATTTCCTGGAAATAAGATGGTTCAAAAAACATTAGCCTGAAACATTTCAGCCATCACTGAAAACACAGTGTACTGAAAGAAGGATCTCCTTCACAAGCTTGTTTTACATAAGAGACTATGAGCTTGAACTAACCAAGCTACCTATACATGGACCTAGAAAGAGAACAAAGTCTCAGGTTTTAGATTTTGCTGTGTTTAAATCCTTTAGATCAGTGATTTCCAATCTCTTTCAAGTTATGGAGAACTACCAATACTCAAGACCTCTCAGGGAGATTCAAGATATTTACAGCAGTCTCCTGGACCTGAAACTGAAATTCTGTTGTTCTGTTTTCCATGGCCTCCAGCCTGCCACCCTGCAGCAACCCACTGAGCCGTCATAGGAGTGGCAGAGAGGAGGGAACTGTTGGTTTTCTGTCAAGCTAGCCAAAATGGCATCTGTCTCTGTAAGGATTCACAAAAGAACAAAGCATGCAACTAAACAAAAGCATTCTCATAGATGTATGAAGGGATAATATATGCTGGCTCAGACTGAAGTCCTGATAAGCTGAGCTAATATTTTCTGATAAACTTCTTGCTCGCATTAATCCACACACATCTGGCCCTCAGTGAGAGTAGCACAGTATTTCATTTGTTTAAAGAAAAAATGACTTTGATTACAAAAATTAATTTATATGGATCTATCTGCACCAGTGAGTGCATTGGAAAAATGATGGGCACTTTTGAAAGCAATGAAAAGGAAACTGAGCTTGCAGGATTTTCCTGTTAGTCACACATCTGTTTTTACCAATCCCATGATGCTTCCAGGTGTTTGGCTGAGTTATTTGCTTGGCCACACAGATACCAAACACATGTCAAGTGACCCGATTGTTTTTCTTTAAGGAATTCTGCCTGCAGAGCACCAGCTCCCTCACATGCCTCGCTGCTGCTGCGTGGGATTACAGACAGCTCTTTATTGTCCGTGACTCACGTCACGATGGGCTAATTGTACAAACGCAGCCAGCGTATTGTGCAGCGCCTGTGCATCCAGCTCAACACTCCTTTGTTCTGTGCTCACTGCCAGGGCTGTTGTCCCATCTCTTGGGCAGTCAGCGTTGCATACAAACACCTTGTTTTCTGCTGCTGACTCTGCAGCTGAAGTGCTAAATGTGAGTTTTAAAACATGTTTGCTACACATCAGTGGGGTTTTGTTACCACTGCAATGGGTTCAGGTGCGTGTGCACTCCTGGATGCTTGTTCCCTATCAGGCCATTGCTGCTTGTTGTGGTTTGACACTGGCCAAATGCCAGGCACCCACAAAAGTCACTCGGTCACCCTCCCCTGCCACAGCTGGGCAGAGGAGAGAAAAATTAATGAAGGCTTCATGAGTTGAGATAAGGACCAGGAGAAAACACTCCAAGGGTAAAACAGGCTCAACTTAGTGAGTGCAAAATGAGTTTTTGTGGTGGTTACAGGTGGAAACTGGGTGGAAACATCAATTTTTCAATTTCCTAGCCAATGAACCAATTTATGTGGTGGGTTGAGTACCCACTAGAATTATTTACTCTTTTTCTGCTGTAAGATAAGTAATAACAGGAGAGTAAAGCAGGCTTAAACTTTAAAGAAAAAAAAAAATATTTAAACAGAACTGAAAGGAAGGAAAAAAAACAAGAAGAATCATAACAAACATTTCAGAACACCTTTCCTCCTTCCACTATCTTCCCCTTCTTCCCACTGACGAAACCTGAGACTTAAGTCAGTTTATCCCTTTTAAAATAGTTTTTCATCTGTTCTTCTAGGGAGAGGAGTCTCTCTTACCATGCTATGGAGACTTTTTACAAGAAAAACAGTTGTCTTGTGGCTTTAATGTCACAGCAAACTAGCTGCTCAGTAAAGGAAAATCTGTTTGCAGTGTGAAAAGTCCCTCCCATGCTTTGCAGCTTTCCCAAAGCTGCTTTCGTGGGCTATGCCAACTTATTGGGGTGCTATTTTAAGAATGAGCTGTTTTCAGTTCTTTTCATCCATCTCTGGGAACAGAGGTCTTTCCCTTTCATTCCCAGTGAAGGTTTCTCATTTCTCTCATCTCCCTCTTTTCTATTCAAGCTTCTCATTGAATTACAGCTACTTTAACATTTGCTCGCTGCAACACTGGTGCCTCTGCTCGTGACTGTAGGAAGAACCTACATCTCCTCAATGCATTACATGAATTTACAGAGAAAAAGAACCCCAAAGTCTGATATATCCAAAATACATCTTCACCATAGTTTCATAAAAGAAGCTCATCCCAAGAATAAGGTATCTCCTCAATCCCCTCCTACCTAGAATTTGACTCCTTTACTGACCTCAGTGTCTCATGTTGTTCTCCCCACGTGTCCTCACCCCTTCCCTTTTCTGATTTGGGAGAGAACTGGCATTCACAAGTCCATCTGTTCTCACAATTTATCAGTCAAAACAGTCTTTTATAGAGTTCTCCATCACCGAAAGGCTGATCCCATCCAGGCTGTGCCACAGAGAGATCGCTGGCCGTGTCCCTCGCTGCACGTGGTCTCTGCCGACACCGCACGAGCCGTGCTGGCTGCTGGCTTTACTTAACTCTCCCCTTCATGAGGAGTGCAAAAACAAGAAAAGCTGCTGCTGCTGGTTTTGTCCTTCCATCCGCAGCACAGCTGGCTAAAAACCAGCAAAGCAAACAAAGTCCATTGCGAGTCATGCCGAGGCAGTCACAGCTGCACCGATCCCGGCCGTGCAGTCCCGGCCACGTGGCCGCTCCCGGTCTGGGATGGCCATGGGCCCTCCCAGCCCCGGCTGCTCCTTTCGGCGCTGGTCCTGGCTGCAGGATTGCTCCTGGTACTAGTATGGACCAGCAGGCTCTGCCAGGAAGGGGCCAGCACCACTGGAACAGGGCCCAGAAGGCTTCCTGGGAAGAGGCCAGCACCGCAGCAGAGCCCAGCATAGCCTGGCCCGGGCCTGGCTGCAGGGGCTGCGCAGGCCCAGCCTGGGCCAACCTGTTCAAAGGCCAGAAGCCAAAAAGGCTTTCCTGGGGTTTGTTCAGTTTTTAACATGCGTGTTCATAGAGATGTACTCAGCTCTTTAGTTGGTTTAACAGGTTGTCAGTATTCAAACTAGCCACTGATTGGTTTTGTCAGGCACGGAGGGAGCTGTTAGCAGCTTCTTCTCTGCTTACTAAATATCAATCAACGCACAACCAGCACAGTTTATTACTAACAAAATCAGAGGAGGATAATGAGAAGTAAAATAAGCCCTTAAAAACACTTTGTCTTACCCCAGCCCCACCCTCCTTCCCACCCACAGTGCAGAGGATCAGGGCTATGGGGGTTTGGGTCAGTTCATCACCTGAGGTTTTCTTTTGCTGCTCAGGGAGAGGAGTCCTTCCCCTGTGAGACCGTGGGGTCCCTCCCACGGGAGACACTTGCTGCAACCCCAGCATGGTTCCAACCTCACGAGCAGCGCCTTCTAATCTCACCAGCAGCAGTCCTCCCAAAACTGCTGCAACCTGAGTCCCTCCCATGGGCAGAGAGTCCTCCCAGAACTGCTGTGGCGTGGGTCACTCTTCCACGGGGTGCAGTCCTCCAGGGACAGGCTGCTCCAGCCTGGGAGCAGGGAACCTCTCTCTACTGGGTCTCCCACAGGATCACAGCCTCCTCCAGGCATCCACCTGCTCCAGCATGGGCACCTCCCCAGGGGCTGTGGGTGGATCTCTGCATCCCCTGTGGATCCCCAGGGACTATGGGTGGAACTCTGCATCCCCCATGGATCTCCAGGGGCTGTGGGTGGATCTCTGCATCCCCCATGGATCCCCAGGGGCTGTGGGTGGATCTCTGCATCCCCTGTGGATCCCCAAGGGCTGTGAGTGGAACTCTGCATCCCCCGTGGATCCTCAGGGGCTGTGGGTGGATCTCTGCATCCCCTGTGGATCTCCATGGGCTGTGGGTGGATCTCTGCATCCCCTGTGGATCCCCAGGGGTTGTGGGTAGATCTCTGCATCCCCTGTGGATCTCCATGGGCTGTGGGTGGATCTCTGCACTGCCCATGGATCCCCAGGGGCTGTGGGTGGATCTCTGGATCCCCCATGGATCCCCAGGGGCTGTGGGTGGATCTCTGCATCCCCCATGGATCCCCATGGGCTGTGAGTGGATCTCTGTATCCCCCGTGGATCCCCAGGAGCTGCAGAGGCACAGCTGCCCCACCATGGTCTCACCAGGACCTGCAGAGGAATCTTGTTTCCAGTGCCTTGAGCAGCTCCTGCCCTCCTTCTCCACTGACCTTGGTGTCTCCATGTTGTTTCCCTCACATGTTCTCACCTCCCTCTCTTCTCTGGCTAGGAAACAAACCTGTGCATGCCTCACTTTGTTTTGCTTTCTTCTTAATTCTGTTATCACAGAGGCATTACCATCATCTCTAATTGGCCCAGATTTGGCCAGCAGCATGCCCATCTTGCGAGCCATCCAGGACTGGCTCTGCTGGACATGGTGGAAGCTTCTAACAGCTTCTCACAGAAGCCATCTTTGTGACCCTCCTGGTACCAAAACCAGGCCATGCAAAACCAACACACTGCTCTTGGTCAGACCTCGGTTTTTGGAACTACCAGTTTTTGTATTTTCTGTTATTATCACCTTAAGCATCATTTCTCTATTTCAGAGAGTTGCAGGTTGGTCACTGAGGCCTCAGAGCCATTGAGGGAACAAGAATGAATTCTTACCAACTGCAGAGCTCCTGAGGGGCTTGGGAGGGGATACATGGTCACAGGAAATGGGAACAGACTTGATTTATTAACGCATGGTGTGTTTTGTCCATGGCCTGGAGGTCTATAACAGAATCTCTGAAGTCACAGACAATCCCTGGAGTAAGATTTTTTCAAAAAGGTGCAGTTCACTTTCAGTAAAACTACAAAAATATTGCTGGGGGGCCTCTGAGTTCTTCTTTCCCTGTGACAGTCATGGTGATGTCCAGTAAAAGTGGGCAAGCAGTACACTTAAAATTCAGCTGAGTCTTTTTAGTTTCAAATAATGCATGTGAAGCATTTGCTTTATGTCCATCAAGCCACAGCAACCCCCTGTGGATACCAACACATCCCCAGGAAGACGCCCAAGGCCCAGGGAGAGAGCTGTCCCCTCATCCTGCCTAGCTCTTTGGCTCTGAAATTGTAGTAAAGGGTCAGATTTGTATGGTGTCACTTCAAGACAGAGAGGAATTGATGAGACTGATTGGGAAAATGTGAACTGGACACCTTGTTTACCTTGTACCTGGCTTAAGCAAGGACTATCAACTGAATGATGTCTGGACCGCAGCTGAGGTCTCACAGCCCAAGGCTGTCTCACCTGACTCTGTGTAACAGTCAATGGCCACATTCCCCTCACCATGAAAAACAAGCCTTGTTGGAAATCTAGTTCATTAAGAGGAAAATGATAGGTGCAATGACCTCTGATGAGAAAGCCTTTATTGCCACTCCAGAATATGAGTAGGACCAAAGTGTTTGTTCTACTTTTTTTGACAGCTCTAAATCCTGGAGTAACTGAGACCCTCATTAGTCCCCATTTAGATATAAATTTACATACCCCTCAGGATGCATCTGAGGGAGAACATGGAACATGTAAACATGCACATCAAATATCTCCACATCCCACCTATAACATGCGGTTGTTCCACTCCCATGGGACAGACCAGAATCTATGGTGTAAAAGGAGAGAACAGAATGTGTTGAAGGGAGAAAACACTCCCGCAGGAGGAAAACATCACTGCTTTCTTGGGATCTGTCAATGGGCTGTGTCTCTACTCCACTCCTGAAGAGGCTCTTTTAGGTGAGCTTTTTGCCTCCAACTGTGTTCATGAAGATGCATGAACATTCATTTGTGCATACATACATAGTGCACTGATCTCCCTCACTGTACTTTCTATTGGGCCACATGTTAACACTCTTTAATTAGTGATCACCATGTATCACCTGCAATCCTGAACTTCCTTTCCTGTTGCTTCAATAAACCACACTATTAATGAATCTGGATTGTACAAATCCATATTGAATGTGATCCTATCTGTAGTACTAAATTGGTAAATGGGATTATTTGTGTGTCTATGCTCATGCATTTTTTTTTCTTTTTTGAGCTCAGCCACACTTACAGTGCTAAACTGCCTATAATCAGAAATTTAGCCCAGCCACACCCAGCTCTCTCGATATCTGAAGAGCAGCTGGAACACAAGGAGGTTTTATTTCTGCTGAATTCCTGTACCCTTAAGGCATCAGGAGTGAGACAGCCCCAGCTGTGAAGTCCTGTCTTGCTGCCCTGGGAAATTCCCATTGTCCTGGCCCTGGGAAGCTGCTAACCCCTACTGCCCCCTGCCATGGGTAGGGTATAAGAAACAAAACCCTTCTGAAATGCAGCTGTCCATCATTGCTCTGTGTCCAGCATCTCCACACCAGCTTTCTATCAGCTGAGGTACGCCAAGATCCATGTGGATCTTGATGACATCAAACAAAGCACACTGAAAAGAGAGGACTTCACATATTCACAGGTTTTTAACCTTGCTTTAAATGGCTCTAGCACTCTGACATGGCACTCTGTGAATGCCATAAAAATGAGTTTATTAGTCAGGGGGAAAAAAGGTTTAGAATTCCTTCGTTTCTACTATCAAATTGCAAGAAGAAAACCCCAAGCACTCTACAGATTTACGTTATCAAAACTCAGAAATAAACCTCCATGAGAAAATTTCAGAAAATTTCAAAAATATTCCAGTCAGGGCATTAAAAAATCTGAAAATCTACCAGGACCTGCAATGCATTTTTCTTTTTTTTTTTTTTTTTTTTTAATTAACTGTCTCTGAAGTGGTATTCCACAACACACCAGTGAGACCAAGGTTTGACATCAGTACAAAGGACTAAAAGGAGACTGATTCCAGTCACTGGCTCCACAAGACTTATATTTTACACTGTGATAATTTACAGTTTGGAAAACAACAGCAGCTGTCACTATGGCTTCTCACATGGAATCAGCTCTGCAGAGTTTAATGTAAGAGGAACATCTTTCTCATTCAACTCCTCATGGCCGTTCAAGGAAAATTGATGTGATCCATCCTACAGCTGCCAAACTCCAGTGTGGACCAGTGGGAATGAAGGCATGGCCCTGCTCTCAAATCTTTCTTCATTAGGAAGAAGAGAGGTACACTAATAATCAGTGCTGCCATTTCCAGTGGCTGGTTTGGGCCCTCACAAGAAGGCATAACCCAGCTTTCCTCCCTGGATACCCCAACCCAAAGGTCACTTCAGTTAAGAGAGAAAGAACAATTCTGCTAACTACAGTGAGTATTGAATCACAGACAAGTGATTCAGCATCTACTGCCTGTTCTCGGGTGCTAGGACTTCACCTCTTCTGGCTAGGGCTGAAACTGGGAAAGGGAAGCTGAACACCAACCTTTTTAATGACTTGCTCTCTCCCAGCCAAAGAACAGAACCATGCAGCATACTTTTACTGCCAACAGAGGGAAAATGCAGCAATGAACTGGGAAGGAACAACCTTTTCATCTTTTCAATCTTTTTAACCACATAGAACTAAAAAGTAAGTTGGTAAACTCATAGCTTAATCCTCCCTCTACTGCAAATCCAGTCTGTCAACAACAGTTTTGGAGTCCTTTTAGTTTTGTTATGAAACAGCAGTTGTATTTTTTGACATTTACCGAAAAGGTATTGCAATGCTCTACCTCCTCTTCAAAAATTAAATCTTCATTTCCAAAAAAATATTATGACTCTGCCTGTGGTAATAGATTATGTTTCCTGCATCATTAATGTCTCCTTCTAGCAGATTGCCTTAGCTATGAGATAACAGCTCAGGCTAAGAGAGGCAACAGTAACATAGTACTCAAATAGATTAAGCACCGTAGATTTCTTCTTCATTTCCTTATATTTTTTCATGACTGTGGATTTTTTCCACATTAATCCCAAATCTGTCAACATTTCTCATTGAAAAAAAAAAAACCAAACCAAACCAAACCAAACCAACAACAACAACAACAACAACAACAACAACAAACCAAACAAAAACAAACCAGACCAAAACCAACAGAAAAACAAAATCCCAAAACCAACCAAATCCCTGAAGGACATCAGCAAATAATCAGCCTCATTAAATACATAAAAAATAAAGAGAGAATGGAGGCAAGCTGGAAATAAAATTGTGTGCTGGACCATGTTATTTTAAAAGTCCAAGAGAGCAAAAGCTGTTAATTTGGCAGCTAATTTCAGTGAATCTAAATAGTAAATAAGCTGTAGATAACACTAATTATGAAGATGCTTCAAATGTTACTGCTGCAGCTGCCAAAAGACTTTCTACAGCTCTATTCTGTGACAATGTTTTTATCAAGAATTCAAAAGAAATAGCATCGTTTCAACAGGCTGACTTATGTGTTTATATGGCTATATTTAAACAGATACTGTCAAGCTTCATTCCTACAAAGCTTCAAGAATACTACAGACTTCTGAGTGAAAAAAGTGGAACACCTAAAAAAAGTCACAATCATGGCAGAAAATAAAGACCTTTTAATTAAAGGATTCTTAGTCAACAAAAATCCACTAAGATATGAGCACACAGGCATACTGTTTTAATTCTTGGCCTAAAAAATATCTGCTAGGTTTAAGTATTCTAACTGAGTCCACACAAAACAGAAAAGTCATTGCAAAAATCCATCTGCATAACCAGAGCCAATTGTATACTGCATGCACACAGAAGTTAAATCACCTTCCTTCCTGCCCCAACAATATTTCAGCAGCTACAGTGTGGTCCTGCTTCTTTTGTGCATAAGATTTGAAGGTTTTATAACTGGTTTTTGTGAATAACAAATGATGTTTTTCAAAGTTGAAAGAGACAAAAGTAGCATTTATCAAAAAATGAAGTCATTCTCAAAAGTGATACATTCATGACATTAATCTGTCACTGTAACTTCTTTCACTAAGCTGTTACTTGTACGAAAACACATTGGAACAACTCAGTGGCCTCTACCATTTACTGCATGGATTCCTGCCATGGTCTAAAGAGAACACTCTTACCCTAAAAGGCCCCAGAATTTTGCAGCAAATCAATCTTTTTCCAGACAATTATCCCTGGATATTTCAAAATCTATGGACTGACACTGTTTAACTCCTGATCAGCTCTGTCAAGGGTAAATGTTAGGTTTTTCCTCATATCCTACAAAAACATTGGGTATTGATTAATATTAGACCTATTGTAACACAGGAAAATCCAAGTCAATCACAACCATGGTTTTATTACACTTGTTGACACTTGTTTTGGGTGTTTTGTTCATTTGTTGTGAAATTGTATCCACTGAGCAATTATCTAGAGAGCTTAAGAGAAGAAGAGATGGGGAAACTTTCAAAGTGTTCTCCTGATGCTTTCATAGGCTCCTTGTTTAATTTTCTTCCTTTACTCTAAGCAAAGAATGTGAGAGAAGCAAGTTTCTCAGAAAATTCTTTATTACACTTCAACAAGATATAATGCATGAAAAGTACATTAATGGTATATGAGGGAGATAGTTATTTATTCACAAGCATTGTTACTTATTATCGTGGGATATCTAACCAAGGGTATAAAGCAGGGAATGGAACTTTCCAGGCTCCAGTTTATAGATTTGTTTCCTTATATTGTACAAAACAAAATATATTCATTATAACAGAAGCAAAAATACCCTCTTGACTATAGCAACCTCAATTGTGCTGTGTTTTCGGGGGAGCTTGTCAGCAGCTGTCTGATCAACTCTTGATCTTGATTCCTGCTGTAAACATCAAAGATGCTTTTTATGGTTTACCATAAAAAAAGCACCAGATTTCAACAAGGGCTCCTTTGGGTTGAGTTTTCTGGAGACATCAAACTGCAGAAATCCTGTCTGCAGAAATGCTAGAAGATATCCAAACAGTTTCTGCAGCTTCTGATTCCCTGTTCCAACAACCTTTGGTTAAACCTCTTGTTTTTCTTACCAAAGATGAACCATTTAGTCTTTTACACAGACCGATTTATCTCAAAACCTGGCTTGAGTGGCAAACTTGAAACACTTAATATTAGACACATAAGTATCTGTCCAACTCTCCTTTCACATACAGTAGACCTGACCTTCAATAGATCCTAACAATACAAAGGTTCTATGGATTTTGTGTCAGATTCTGTACTTGGTTACATAGTTAATGTTCACAGTGTTAATCTACCAACACAACAAACTGGGATTTGTACTGATAAGAACAGAACACAAACCTGCATTTTTATAATTTCTGAAACTATCACAGCCTCCTTGAGTGTTTCTTTAGCAAAGAATAATTCTAATGCTGTGCTTGATTTAGGTAATATTGACAGTTCCTACTTCTGACATCAATTCATTCCTCAGAGAAGACAATTAGAAAACCACTTTAGCCAGAGCAGAATTGTATCTTTGTTGAAAGGTGTACCTGCAAAAAAAATTGTCAAGGATGTAACATGCTCTCTCTGCAGTCACCATGAAGACATAAAGTCCCATGAAGACCTGTGTACAGGGCTGTTAGAATACCACATATCTTAGCATCATTAGGCTGTTCACAAAGCAATAAGAAAGCTCTCAACATCACAGAACATCAAAAGCTTTCCTAAAACATTATTGGTATGCATACTCCAAAGACTTGCTCCAAATCTGTCAAAGGTCAGGAAAAAAGGGAATTTAGAAAGAGATTACCTTTTAATTTTAATGAACATTTCTGTGTAATCCATTTATTATTGTGATGTAATTGTCACTTAGGGTAAAGAATCACATCTGGTGTTAAGCAAACTAAACACTTGCTTAATATATTGTTGAAAAAGTAGGGACTGGCACTTGGCTTGGTGATTGTGACAGTGGCATACAAATATGACTGCATTTTATATGTGTAATGCATTGATCAACTTTGTTTGTATTTTTATAAAGCATTTAAAAATAAGATCCATAAATAAATTGTATAGATTTTAGGTACTAGTGAGCATAGTACATTTACATTTACATTTACTAGTGAGCATTTACAGAAGCCTGTAAAATAGACAGCATTTATACATAAAGTGGACAGACTAGTTAGTGCTGTTTTGCGTGGATTAAAAGTCAATACACCTTTTCTGGTACAGTGATCATCTTATGTAACATAATCCCCATAGCATCACAAAAATGTGGATGTCCTGAGGGACTTTCTGAGTAAGTGGCTCCATGAAACAGCTTGCCTTGAGAGCAGTCTTGCCCTGCAGCAGGGGAGAAGTCTAAGCACAGTACCTCTGTCTCAGGGAGGATGGCTGTGAGCCAGGTTCACTGCTAATCCCTGAAGTACCAGGGTTTGCTCTCCTGGGTGCTCACCAGGATGCTCCCCAGTGTGCCTGTTGGAAACACTGACGGCATAACCACCAAGCCCAGAAGGCTCCCTGCTTGCCATGCCACCCTGAGCTGAAAACCTCATGACAATTTTCGTAAAAATAGATGAAATGGCACAGGATTCTAGGTGTCAGCTGGAATAAGTCCCACGGAGGCTCTTATAGCAGCGAGTAATCTCCAGGTACCAATAATTGTGCTTTGTATACACGTACCATTCCTGTAGGGAAGCAAACAAAGCTAAGCCTATGTAGCCAGTTATCAGGGAAAATGCAAAGGGAAGAAAGGAATCTTTGTCTGTAACTTTCATGGTATTTTTTCTGTGTCTTTTAATAGTTTTAGTGTTTGGAGTGCCAAAGTATCATTGAAACTCATAGAATTACAATGTATAAAGTTACTGCAGGTACATTCATTATTTCTGATTATCGGAAAGATCAACTCAAATCTCAGAACACATACTGAGTGTTGAGGAAAAATCTAGGGCACAAGAATGTTCAGAATAACTTTAAGCTACAAGGCAATGACAGTTTCTTCTCCATCTATAAAAGAGGATTTCTTTTCATGTATGCAAGATTATACTCGACTTTTCAGCTTTAAAATTCAACATCTTTTTTTATAAAAAAAGAATAAACCTCTCAAATCTTTTTCTAAAATATTAACTGGTGAGTGGATTGTCTTAAGGCTCTCTGAATCATCTCTTGGGAGATGCCATGTCTTCCTAAGTTACACTGATGCCAAATACTTTCGCCAAGTGAAAGGAGAACTTCAATTCACTGTTAGAGTGGAATTTTGTCAAAATTTATTATTGCCATGGTAAATGTTATCACTTTGGTCAACCCAGTATACGGCAATTTAAATATTTTAAATTTTTAAAATATTAAAGATATATAATTTTTGAAGATGCTGCTTTTTACTTATGTCCTTAAACTGTTTAGAAATACATTCTGTAAACTCTTCTACATCTTTCATCTATTTGTGCCTTTTATATTGTTATAGATTATATTATTGATTTAGGTAATTTGTGTTAAATGTTATAGTTAATAATCATAAATATGTAGGGGCTATTAAGCAAACTGCAGAAATTGCAAACATGTAGAAGCTATTAAGCAATAATTGCTAGGTGCAGAAACCACAGAAGTAAAGAAGTTAGAGAGAGCTTGGCCTAGGTGCAGGATAATGTAATATAACTTTGTATCATAAGACATGAAGAAAGAGAGAAATTGGGAGATATGGTGAAACCATGGTGACCACAGTGGAAGGTTCCCAGGAAGTGCTGTGAGGAAGAGGAGAGACTTCATCCACCGACCACCGTGAGAGCGCAGGAGACCCCAGACTCCCGGAGTTGGAAGACTCAACTGCGACCAAATATGGAAAAAAACATGGATTGGGGAGAGACCAAGGGGAGTGTGTAAACCAAAAAGTTATAAAAATGGGAAGCTACGGGAAAAACTCCAAAAGCTGTGCATGGAGCACGAGTTGAGACTTGTGCTCTCCAGCTTTCCCAGTGTGCTGCTTGCTTCGGCTTCTTGCTTTAATAAAGGTTTATCTAATTGGCAATCAATTATTGGGTCTTCATACTTATCAATATCAGTCACCTCTCTACTAAACAAAATTACTATTGTAGATTGTATGCACAAGGACCCTAGTTCTGCTGTACTCCCTCTTTCAAAAAGAATTATTTTTCTTCCTCTTCCACCCCGTCACCTTCCTTTCATGATTCTTGCCTTTTAGTGACAGAAAAATGGTATGTAACACAAGAAATAAAATGTCTTCAATTACTATGACTTCAGATTTTATAGTACCCTGAAGTCAAATCTAATCTAACTAATCTAAACAGTTCCTTTCAATGTAAAAAGTATGATGCTTATTTGTGAATATATTACTATTTTAACCTGGGCAAATGAAGAACAGCAACAATTCATCTTTCATCTCTCCTTATGCATGGAATTCACTGTTGATTTCAAATATGAAACTTGGTATGCACTGAGTGTAACTCTATACTGGAGTAATAAGATGCTATTCAGTTTTCCATAATTCCATTTATTTCTATATTAGGGATCTATTTTCTTTTTTTTCCCTTAATTCTGGCAGTTTTTAGCTTTAAGAGTTCTTAGAGTTTGCCTTGCAAGTGCTATCAAATTCTGAAAAAGACAGAATTAGCACACTTCAAGGATTAAGTTTGAATTTAAATATTTAGCACTTTGCATAAAAGTGACCCAGTTTCAAAAATATTATCAGGAAAATTCCACATACGGCTGCAAAGCTGGCATTGCTTTCTGTGTACGGTGACTTATACCATGAACAATTTCCAGTATAATTCAAGAGTATCTATGACAAATACTAGAAATATGTTTCTCCATATGCATCTTTTAGGAATCAATTTAGGGTATTTCAGAAACATGAAGTCATACAGGAAATCAGACTTTAAAATTTTTATTGATCCTGGGGACTAGACATCTCCATTTTGAACGTGATACATGGCTGATGTACCACTTTCATCATCATGTTAGTGATTAACCAGGAAGACTCCCATTCCAAAAAGGCATCTTTGATGGTGGTCTAGCTGAAGCTAATAAAAACGATTTTCACTTTGAGTAGCTAGGTTTGAGATGGAAAAATTCTGGAATTAGAGGAAATATTAATCATTGTTCTGGTCTTTAAAAATGAAATTACTGAAGAACATTTTGACATTGGAGTTTCAGGAAAGCATTTATTACATTTATTTCAACTGATTTTGACAAGCACTACCACCAGGATTTTCAAAGGGGCTTGTCTGAGCAATAGCTGGAGCTGCATCACAAAAATGCAACATGATGGCATTCAGACTTGGAAGAGCTTGAGATCTGAAATCATGTGAACCTCATGAGATCCAGTAAGATCAAGTGCAAGGTGCTGCACCTGGGTTGGGGCAAGCCTCACTACCAACACAAGCTGGGGATGAACAGATCCAGAGCAGCCCTGCCCAAAAGAACTTGGGGGTGCTGGTGGGTGAGAGGCTGGACATGACCCAGCCGTGGGCACTGACAGCCCAGAGAGCCAAACGTGTCCTGGGCTGCATCCAGAGCAGGGTGGGCAGCAGGGCCAGGGAGGGGATTCTGCCCCTCTGCTCTGCTCTGCTGAGACCCCACCTGCAGTGCTGCATCAGCTCTGGGGTCACAGCACAGGAAGGACATGGATGTGTTTCAGTAGTTACAGAGGAGGGCTATGAGGATGACAAGAAGGATAGAGCATGTCTCCTATGAAGAAAAGATGAGAGACCTGGGGTTGTTCAGCCTTGAGAAGAATATAAGGTTCTTGGGAGATCTTACTGTCCCAGTACTTAAAATGGGCAGATTCAGACTAGATATAAGGAAGGAATTTTTTACCATGAGTGTTGTGAAACACTGGAACAGGTTTCTCAGACACGTGGAAGATAACACATCCTTGGGGCTTATTCAAGATCGGGCTGGACCAGGCTCTGAGCAACCTAACTGAAGATCTCCCTGCTCATTGAAGGGACTAGATGACCTTTAATGGTCCCCCACAACTTAGATATTGTATGGTTCTATGAAGAGGGGAGATAGACAGTGCTGCAGCTCCCTGCAGCTTTGAATCCTGAGATTCAAAGCCACCCAGTAAGTGCTGGAAAGGGGAGCTCTGTGACTGAGGTGGAAAACTCTCAGCTGGCCCACAGCAGCACGCACACTATGCACACTAGTCACCCCAGTGGGGTTCCTGGGTAATGCATGAGTGCTAAGTGACTGTATTTCCTTAATTAAGGCAAAATTGCCTGGAGAGGTGATAAGGGGATATAGTAAGCTATTAAAAGGACAGGTTGCCATATGTCATGGTTTGGGAAGACAGGTGTTTGTCAGGGAAAGCTGGAATTTCCCTTGGAATGGTGAATGTAAACCCCCTCCCTCCAAATTATTACAATTTTGCAATTCAGGGCTTTCAGGCAAAGATTTGGGACTAGGAATAACAGTTCTTTACTGGGAATATTAAAAATACAAATGTAGTAGTACAAAAAAAAAAAAAAAACCACCCAAAAAAACCCAAACAAACAACAAAAAAAAAAGCAAAGAAACGAATAAAAAATCCTAGAAACCCTGACAGAGTCAGAGCTACAACCTGACACCCTGTTGGTCAGGGTGTTGGAAGCAGTCCAAATAAATCCTCCTGGAGTGACAGATGTGGTTCTGTTGGAGTAGAGATGATCCTGTAGAAAAGGGTCCAATGCTGGCAAGATGGGCTCAGTCTTCCTCTGGAATCCAGTGGAGAACAGGATACCAGAGTGTTCCTGAGTCTCAGTTTTTATCCAGGTAGGAATGCTTGGCTCCCTCCACTGTGTGGAGCATCTCCCAACGGGATGATGGAATGTTTTCAGTCATTGGTGAGCCTTAAAGGCCCATTAACAGCAGATATCCCCCTGGAGGGAGGATGGGTTGTGGAAGAGATAAGGAACCCATCTGGTTTTAACAGCTGGCCCATTATGAGAAGGCATCTGCCCCTCCCCCTGGAGTTATGAGGAGTGGGTTATACACAAGATAAAGAAAGTATCTCCCCAGCCGGTTTCAGCAGATGGAAAATAAAATACACTTTTTTTTTTTTTTTTTTTGTTACATAACCCACTACACCATATCTCAGTTACAATTTATCAAGGAAAAGAGAAGGCTCTAAATGCATGTGGAATAATTACAGACTATAAGGAGGGTATAATGAATATGCAGAGTTGCTCCTGGAAGGATCACAGAAAAGGATTGGGTTGACTTCTGGACAAGGCTCTTCAGGAGGAGGCGAGCCTGCTGCACTTCACACTGCAAGGGCCTTGTAAAGTGACAGACAAGAAAGAATGAGTGCATATGAGAATTCATATGTGCTGAATTTCTGATCATATGTTTTTACCTGTTAGAAGCATGTAATTAATCTTTAATAATAATTTTATTATTGGTATTCCATAGAACATTTATTCTCCTGTTCAATACCAATGGCTTTGTAAGGGTTGGTAAATGTTTGCGCTTTACTTTGGATAGATATGATCTTATAAAAACACTAAGTACAGATCTAAAAGCTGGGGAGCAACATGCCATAGAATCATATATATCTTGGGCAAGACCAGAGAGTTTCTTACAAGGGAGAAATCACATTGTTCTTTTCTATCTGGTTGAATTCTACGTCTTCTGCAGAAAAGTGCTATCATTTGGAAATGCATTCCTGTTGATGTACTCTAGAAGCAGAGAGAAAAAAAATGAAAGCCACAAAGAAAAAGCTCAGATGAAAATCAAACTACAGATTTATATCCACAAAGGGGCTATGAAAGAATGTCAGGAATTACAATACAACAGAAATATATTTTCCAGACAAATCTTTGAAATGTTGATGGAGTTTCATTAAAAGGAAGGATCTTATCTTACCTAAGTGACATAATATTGCTTAATGCAAACTGCTGAGCTTTGTAAATGGCAAAAGAATAGATAAAAATGTGGAAAAGCTCTCAGGTAATAAATCACATCCTTGAGCCAACACAGGTAATATTTTGTTCACTTGGACTAGTGAGATTCCTTAGTAAAGCACTGGACTATGATCTGTGAATATTTATCTCAGCAAATAATGCTGTACTGTATATAATAATAATATTAATACTGTTTTTACAATTGTTTTTTTACAATTTATAATTGATTCTGCAGCAAAAGTAGGTTATGTTGTCACTAGGCTGACTGGCCTTTAACATACAGCTTCACATGTAACACCAGATTCACAACAAAAGACGTATCAACTGTTACATGAATTCCTACGGTTGTTCAGCCCTCAGAACAAACCCCCATAGAACAGGGAATATGTGAAATGCTGGCCTTCTGCATGTTCTTGTAATTTTTTCTTACTCAGTGTACTTGGATTGGAGGACTCCTCATGCCTCCGGTTTCCTGGGATACAAGAATCAAATCTGGACCACAGAAAAAAATTCAATGATCAGCTTTGTTTTCTTAATATACGAGTTTAGGTTGGAAAGACAAGCTTTTGTAGCAGAAACAGGACAGCAGAGATAACACTAGGGTTAATGGTCTTGTGCTTGCCTTCATGGAGGTCAGCTGAAGGTTGATGGTCTTGTTTGGGGGGGACAGAATTCTGCACATTCTTGGTGTTCTAACACCAGCTAGGGTATCTAAGTGTCATTGGTCTAAGTAAAAATCAATGTATAGAGGATGCCTTAATCCCAATAATGTATTAATAACATATTTTAGGCAGGCCTAGGGAGAACTCTTTTTCTACACAGCAACAATATTTAGACTTATCTACCCGGCAGCTTCCTGGATAAGGTATTACTGAGCCATCCTCTTGACACCATTTGCTTCAATATGCCATTTTGTGCTTATTCAAAGTAAACCTTTCTCACAATTACTACACAATTATTATCAGTCTTCCAGTGTGGCAGGTATTTTGTGGTAATGCAAGTTTTCTTTTCCAGTTATTCTGATGTGAATACTTTACACTTATGTATGTAATGACAGGTCAATGTTGAGGATTATGACAAATTAAAGAGATTTCTGTGAACACAGTAAAACTTCATGGAAAAAAATCTGTACATTGTTCACCATGGGTCTGCCAAGTGCCATCATCACCCAGAGCCATTTTGCTTGCCTCCTATTTGGTGAACACTGGGAAATCATGGAAAGCTGGCTTAATAAATATGTGAGAATCTATAAGATAGTCACAAAATGAAGTTATCTTTCATCTCTAGAGCACATAAATTGAGTCTATAACTACAATACCTCATTTGTAGAGTGTCTAGTACCCACCATTGTCTCCATAAGGCCTATGAAATCAAATCCTTCAAAGATTTTTAATTAAAATAAGAAATCACAGCTGAGGGGGGAAAGTTACAGTTTCTATAAATGTAAATTAAACACCATTCTCTAAAATCTGTGGCAACTTCATGGGTAGATTATAACACGTAGAATGGAAATCTGTATGTCCTCCATTTCAGAGTTTCTCAATATGCTGGGCTATTTCAATAATTTATTTTACTCTAAGGATGAACAATTTCTGTAAAAATCACCTGTTTATCTAAACCTCTTTTTGTTTCAGAAGATTAATATAAAAATTTGTAAGTTATGAAGACATGAAAGTTAAGGACGGGGGTTTATTCTCACCATAACTAGGTCTTATTACTTTTCTATTTGCTTTGTATTGATGGCTGTTGACATCCAAGCAAAGAAAACAACTTGTCTGGGAAGTTTCTGATACAGGTGTTCACGTACTGCACATCTGGAATTGTCCAGGTTAGCCTGGTTTTGTCTGTTTCTGATTTCCTTAGAGGAGGTTATAACCTCAGAACTAGAAATGAAAAATGCTAGGAACTCTAACAACCTCAGTAATTACTAAGTAAGTTCATTTTAATGCCACTGAAGGGCAAGTAGATGGTTTTGAATATAATTATATATGTAAAAAAACCCCTCCACCTCTTTTGCCAGCGTATTGAAAGGCAGGGATTCTTTCTTCAAATTCCTCAGCTGCATGCTTAAGCTACCAGGTAAATCATTTGGGCGGTGGTTGAACACACAGCATTAAACTTGTTGCTAAAATTATAACAGCTATGAAGTTCAAATGAAATCTGTTAATCCAGGTGGGGGAGAAGGTTTAAGCAGGAGAAAAAGGATTTGTCATGATTACAATAGAAATGTAAGGTTGCAAGGATCTGAAAGAGGTCATCTAGCCCATCCCCCTGCTCAGAGGTATACGCCATCTCTAAGAGATTCTTAATATCTTCTTGAATCACCTTCACTGGAGAATTATGACAAACACTTCCTATAATCTGATCCAGGGTTTAACTACACTTAACAGAAAGGATTTTTTTTTAACCTACAGCATACCCCATGCTGTTCTTCAAGAATACATCCAGCCTGAACTGACCTCTGTTTCTGCAAGAGCAGCTTGACACAAGGTTGTATGAAGTGCAATTATTGTATATACTATGGGAATTTTAAAGGCACCATTAACCACACATTTCAATATTTTACTTCTCATTTGTGAGTTTAATATTTCAATTATGACATTTATATATATAAATGCTGATATAATAATTTTTGGGAATTGTAACTTTCTTCTACGTGGCTGGTATATCTTTTTGTTAAGAAGAAGGAAAAATGACTCTTTTAAAATGAAGCTTCAAAAAAAAAGTCCTGTGAATGAGTTTTTGAGGGCACTCTACAGAGCATCTCATTGTTAGAATGTCCAAAGGAAATAAAATGAAATTTGTTTATCTTTCAGAAGCTTTTCTGCCATTTGCCTGGATGGCCATGCTGCACTAAAAGGGAGAAAATCAGTTATACCTTTGCCAGAGGAAATATGAAAAAAAAAAAAAAAAGAAAGAAAAATAAGAAAGGATCTTTCTTAAGGTAAGCTCTGTGACTCAGCTGGTACTTTACAGCACTTTACAAGTATGTCTTGGAAGTTTAGTAACCAGAACTTAGTATAAATGCATTTAATTAAGCTGACAGAAGAGCACAACTCCAAAACATTTCCTACCCACCTTCAGAGCTAAACATAAAAAGCAGTTTTCCCCCCTGTATATTTTCACTGTCTGTATACTATTTAGTACAAGTATAAAAAGCTTAAATATATTTAAATATATTTCACTGGATGGACCCAAAAATATTCTAAGTGTTTCTTCCTTCATGCACTTTATGTAGTGAGCTTGGAAACATTGGGACTTAATTATAAATACTTAGGTGAATAAACTTTACACTATATTCACAGTGTATTGAGGTATGCTGATATTTCCAAGTAACAGTTCTCCTGTGCCACCTGCAGCTGTCTGTGTCTGTAGCCATGCCAGGCCTTTCAGCCAGCCAGTGGATCCTCTTCAAAGGTGCCTCTGTCAATACGACAGATTTTATGCCCCCAGCTTGAGAGAGATGGAGACCTCCCACAGCCTCCTCCACAAAAAACAGACTTGCCCAAACACTAATGCCTGCTGGAGTCCTTCCACACAAAAGTGCAGCTTCTCCCCATTTATACTTTGATCCTGAGAGATGTCTGTGACACAGAACCCATTCTGGTACAGTTTATTTCTTAAAAATGGGCAGGATTTCACTGCCATAAAATGCCTGTTCTTTCAGAGTTGCCCTCCTACACACTGAATCTAAAGGAATCCTTGATTTCAAATCAAGGATCTTAGTGTAGCACTCCAGCTGCAGCAGTACTGAGGTAAACACCTCCTTTGACTGGAAAGTTGCTGCAATCAATTCTTCAGATCATAACATTTCATTGCCATTGCTTTGGCAAAGTAAGAAGTGGTAAGACATTTGCCTAGGGACTGGAAGACAGTAGGGTTTTTAATTTTAAAAGTTTCACTGTTTCTTAAACCCAGGAAAAAGGTACACAATTTGACCATAATCCTTTAATATAAAAAAAAAAAAATATGGTTGCTTTACAAAAAAAAAGGTAAGGTATTAATAGCTTTCAGGTATTGTGGTTGTTACAATGAGTAGTTACAATTCTAAGATTCTTTTTTAACTTTAAAGAAAAAAACATTATGCTAGTTGTGCTTATAAATTATAAGAGGGCCCTAAACATAAACTTGTTACAATACTCCTAAAAGTCTTCATTTGATACAGACATGCAACATAATTTTTCAAATGAACAACTGATCAGAATAGTCTGCATGTATCATTTCTCTCTAGATTCCAAGATGAATAAATAGGAAATGCAGGAAGATTTGGATTGGTATATAAAAGCTGGTAAATCTTTTCAAATTTATTTTTTCTGACAATAACAAAGACAAAAACATGCATGAATCCATTTGCACATAAATTTATTAATTTTTCCAATGAATCTGTCAAATTATTAGACAACAAATGGATTTTAAGAAAATAATTTTATGTAGCAATTTTTTTTATAAAACAACTTCTGCTATATTTTTAGAAGATTTGATGAAAGTTTGTTTTTTTTTAAAGAACACAGGGAACAAAAATGCACCTGACTGCTTTGTAGGAGGGAATGGATGAAAAGTGCTGTTTTAATTACTTTGATTTTAAAAAAGTTTTCTCACAATTTTTACTTCATAAAATTATGCATGATTATATTTAAAAGTGGGCTCCAGTTGCACAGTCAAGTAGAAGGATATCTGTTATCAGAGGTCTATGCTATTGTTTGGAAGAAACCTTGGCATGCTGTGCCATCATACTCATTTCAATGTTTCTGTCTTCCAGGATTTGTGTAACCAAATCCACTGCCTGTCTTCCTTTAGAATAGGTACCCTTTTAGCTTGATTTTAGGCCCAGATTATTGTATGATTGAGGAACTGCAAATAGCTCTTTTTGCATTTTTTTCACTTGTATGTTGAGGAACAGGCATTTTCAGGGTAGAACTCCATGTCCTCCAGGCATATTACTGAGCTTAGTGTCTGTTTGGATGTTGACACAGTATGATGCCATGCAGTTCTAGCTAGTTACACAAATTGTTACACTGGATGCATGAAAGGATATCAAAAAGTGGTGAAACCACAAAACAAGGACATTGACAATCTACATGAATTCAAATTTCAACATAATAATTCACTGAAGTGCTGTGTGTTGAGAAAAAATACCTTATGTATTAATACCAGGTTTTGTTAACACTGTGTGCTACTAGTACAGAAACCTATGGATAGCTACAGAATAACCTTCAAGGCCAATTAAAAAAAACCCCTCAAGGCTTCTTTTCCACAAGGTGGGATAGTTCTACATGATTTGTTGCAGAAGCCTTACTGGTGGTGCAAAGATGGGATGAAAATATTAGATTAAACTCTAAAATAGATGCATACATGCTGAAGTTACTTTAACGGGTAATATATCACTGGATATTTCCTTCTGACAGAAAAGTGAAATTAGGTACTAAGAAATGTGTGTTTATCACTCAGTCAAGTTGCCTGACTGGAACACTGTTTTACCATAATCCCTCTGAGATTTTCCACGAAGACTTGGAGAGGAATGCAAAGAGAGAATAGAAAGAAGGAAGAGTAGGGTGAAGGTTAAATATAAATATCCAGAGTACAGCTGTTCTGGGCCAACCTGTAGGCAGCACGAAGCTCGGACAGAGGTTCATCTCCTCAGTTTTTCTCCAAAGCAGTTTGCAATCTAGTAGGAATTCTGTCTGTCTTTAGTACAATCAATAGGGAAGCATAATGAAACATGACCCCCAGATACATAGCTGCCCTGGGCTAGACACTCAGCAGCAGCATATGGAATGAGTAAGGGAATAGGTAATGTATGTGCCAGAGCTATAATGACCACATTACTGTCTACTGCAATAAGCACACTCAGCTTTCTTATTCTTCGGTGCTTCCCCTATTATTCTGTGATTTTGAACTAGTGTAGTTTTTCTCAGACTGCCATTTTCACCTTAAGGACATATTATAACTAATATAAGGATATATTATAACTAATCCCAGCAAGAGCAGAGGTAGCTATGAGTACAGGGAAGAGCAAAAGGTGTTGCCACCACTACTGCAAAAGCAGAGCTGGAGTGAAGAGCATGGTGAGAGAGGGAGGTGTGCTTTTTTCCAAAAGCACTTTGTTTCTCTCATGTCTCCTGGTTTGAAAGGATTGAAATACATTCACACTCTTTTCACTTCTTGACTCCTTTATCTACCCAGCAATGCTCTGATTTTATGTATGCAGAAGCTCTTTAGAGTGTAGCTCAGTCTGGAATAATAATGCAGTAAGTGAAATAACGATTTTATTTCTATAGTTGCATTTGTTTTGGGGACAAGTTTTGCTCAGTGATTACTTTCCTCCACACTGACCATTCAAACCAGTAGAAGTGTACAAAAATTGGTGGAGTGTTGATCTTCGCATGTGTGGACTGATGGTGCCTGCAAGGGCAGAGATCAGCGATCCTGGGTAGCTCACTGACAGCTCTATTAAATTAAACATATGACAAGCATGTTTGAGCTTTACAGCAATGGTTTCAGCTCCTACATTTTCTATACAGAGAAAATTATTATGCTTAGAAGTATTTGTTTAAATCTGAAAATCTAATAATTTCTGTTGTTTCCAATATATAATTAGTTAATTATAACCCCCAAAGCATAGTTACTCAAATCTCTTTACTCGTTGAGGATTACAAGGAGATTTGTAGACTTTTAAAATAATGAAATCTAGAATGCATGTGTGGAAGATAAAAGGTTAATTATTAAACTTTGAGTGCCCAGTTGAAAACATTTTGACTCTCAGCTAAGGCAGCCATGCAAAATTATGAATATTACAATAGTTCATTATTCAGAGGTAGTTACACCAAAATCAGATTTTATATATAGTAATGCAGTGGGAAATACATTAAAGTATTTTATCTTCAAGTAAGGCAGTTTTCTTTTTATTACTCTCTGACACTTGTATAGTGCAATTACCCAGGAAGTGCTGTGTCCATCAGGGGGTAGCTTTAAACAGTGATACAATACAGATGAAGACATGCTTAAAAGGAAAAAAAGAACAGGAAGGGATCTGAGACACAGATCAGTGGAACTGTATTCACCAAGGTACTGAAGTGGACAAGATGAATCTATCAGTCTAAGTGGGAAACGGGGATGTCAAACTACTTCAGGCTCTTCTTGCATATCTTCTTATCCTTAAGTGAAAAATCATCTATTATTATTAAATTTGGTTTGTTTTTTTTTTTTTTTGGTAAAGGGTTTTCATGATGACCTGAGAAGATATGGTTGTATAATGTCTCCTTTTAAAATTTGTTTCTATATAATAAATGTGTTGACTTATTTTTTTAATCTTACTAGTGACCACATGTTACTTTAACCTGACTCTGGGCTGCCCTGTTTACACATTTGATACCAGATGCATTAATGGAAACAGAAATATATTTTCAGATTTGAGCTTTAAAAAGAAATAATTTCGTATCAGTAAGATTATAAATGTGTACTGTGATTAATCATATTTGTTTACTAGTGCTCTGAAATACTAAATACTAATACTAATACTAATACTAAAATACTTAATAATAAATGACTTCTAAGTTATCAAGCAGGTAGACACACTAATAACTCAATTTTTATATTGAAATACAGTACATTGAGATTTTTAATTAATATGATTGTGTCTGTGTGAAACGCAAGCAGATGCTACTGCTTGTTAAAGACTGAAGAATTCCTGCTAACAGTTGAAACATAACTGGTGCATGATCATTTTCCAGTATTTTGGATGACTAATCCAACAGCAGTCAAAGTTTTGAAATGAATGCCAAAGCTTCAGTAATTGTATTATTTTTCTGTATTGGCAAGAGCAATATGTACTCATGCTCTTGATGTACAAAAAGCAGACATATACAGCTCTTGGAATTTTGTAAACATTACTTTAGAAGCCATGAATACGCTTTCTAAAAAATGATCAGAGTAATTCTATGTTGGGAGCCAATAAAATGCTATATTCTATATAATAAAATTTTCCTATATCTCAACTAAAAATGTGTGACTAGACTTTGGAATTCAAAACTTTATTCTTCTCTTTAAAACTGTATTGAATATATATTAATATTAATGAAAATTTTGAAGAGATATATATTTAGAATACTAGGTAAGACCTGGTATTCAAGAGTAAGCTGTGCAAGCTTTTTCTATAAAAAAATAAAAATAATACATTCTTATAAGATCCCAATCAGTTAGGAATCTTCAATTTCATAAGGAAACTCTCTATGATGGTTGGTCATATATTTAAAATATTTTTATTTATTTGCTATTTTCACTGCTCATTTTCCAGACAAAAACAAGCAGTTTTCTGGGCATTGCTGACTTAGTCTATGAATGCTTCTGTGGGTATTTCATGATGATAACAAAAAAATCTCAGTTATCACAGCATATATAGCAAAACAATAATTGTGGGTCTTATTTTCAACTTCACATACATGTTTAAAGTTTAGAATGTTTTAAAAGTATTTGCTGGATTAAGGTCAAGCTGTTTCAGAGATTTCAGGGTTACATCCAGATCTGTGTGTGCTTAAGACCTATTTTATTCTAGAGTAGAACCTGATTTTGTAAGCACTTATGGTTGTGTATATTTTTCTCAGATACACCTTTGTTACCTCAGTGAGATGATTTGTTTGTAAAAATAGTCATCTGTTTCTGCAATGACAGGAGTCAAACAATTTTCCAGAAAAACATAAATACTTTATGGCTCATATGTTAACATTTATGGAGTACACAGAGCAAATAATATGAAAAAATAATATCTTGTTTCTTATTTAACTATTTCAAATGAGGCACTTTTCCATTACTCTACATCCGACCTGAGAACCTGACTTTTCACATTATATAAAATGTGAAAATTTTCACATTATATAAAAAACATCAGGTATGGTAAAACCAAACTAATCATAAATAACAGAGTGCAGATGAGCACAAAGGGTCTCATGACTGCTGTGCATTGAGTCACAAGAAAGTGGGCTTTAGACACAGGAATTTTCCATCCTGGCCACGATTCAGGTCTGTAACTATTCTTGAAGGTTTAATGACAAAAATGTTGTTTGACTAGGGTTGTTTTTCAGGCAATAAAGATGAGTTTCCAAGCCTCTTGATTAAAACACAGGAGCTCATTAGACAAGGTAAGTTCCTGAGAGCATACAGTGTTTCTGATAATCTGGAGCAGCTTAGCTCAGGTGCTGTTCATCAAGGCCTAATGGGTATTTCTGAGATGGCAGTGTGGTGGGGGAAAGCTGTACCACCACAGCTGCTGCTCAGCTTGTACAAAGGTGGTAGGAATTGGGGGCCCTGCTTTCCTGACTCTGACTTTCCAGGTGTCACACCGATTTCAGTGCCAAACTGACAGAGAAGGCAGGGAGAAGAAGTGAGGCATGTAGGGTGACAGGCTGGCTGGGAGGACACAGCTCTCACTGGTGTGACAGGGTGTCAGCTGTCATTCCGTATAACCAGTTGATGTGTGGATTGGGGGATTATTTTTACTAGACTAGCTTTTGCTTGGCAAGTAATTAGGGAGTTTATTGAGATGCTGCTTAAGGTCACCAGAAGCTGTGCAGGAAGGACAATTTTAAACCAGTGGCGGATTCATCATGTCAGGAACCATGCTCAGAGGAGAAACCCAAAGGGCAATGTGTAACACAGTGGCCTGCCTGGGATGAAGAAGTCACAAAAGGGAAACGTGGAACACAAATCATGTTTTATTTTTATTTAAGATGTATAAAGATACAGGGCATGAGGCAAAAGTGACAGAATCATAGGATGTTAAGGGGTTGGAGTGGACCCTAAAGAACATCTGGTTCCAAACCCTCTTCCATGGTGCAGATACAAGACCAGCTTGCTCAAGGCCTTATTCATCGTGGCCTTATCACTGCCCGGGTTGGGACATCACTACTGGGTAACTGTTCCCGTGTCTCACCACTCTCACACAGAATTTCTTTCTAACCTTAATTTCCCCCTCTTTCAAATTGTACCCATTTTTCCTTGTCCTATCACCACCGTTCCTGACAAAGAGCCTCTCTCCAGCTCCCCTGTAGGCTCCTGAGATGGATGGATGCTGTTGAGGGGGTGACCTTCATAGATTAATGAAATAGAATTCTGAGTTGGAAGAGATCCACAAGGATTACCTAGTCCAACAGTTAGGGCTGCACAGCACATTCCCCAGGAACCACACCATGTGCCTTCCTTGGACACAAGAGCTGCTGGCCGGCTGAGGAGCAGGACGGCTGCTCCTAAGCTGTGCACATGGGAGCCGCATCAGCAGGCAGCAGGTAGATAAAGCTATTACATTAACGCTCCAGAGCAGCCCGGCCACCATCTGGAGCCGCAAGGAAGCGTGTCTGTGTGTGTGTGTGTGTGTCTCTGTGCGTGTGTGGCACGCCGGGGCAGGGCCCCAAGGCCGAGCCGGCACTGCGGCCCATCCCGGCCCCGGCCCCGCCCGGCGCCTCCCGGAGTGCCCGCGCCCCCTGCGCGTGCCCGCGCCCCCCCCCTGCGCGCGCCCGCGGCGAGGGGCGGGGCCGCGGGGCGCGCGGGCTGCGGCCGCGCGGCGCCCCCGCCCCCTCCCGCGAGCCGGTGCCGCCGTGACGCCGCGGCGGCCGCGCAGGCGCAGCAGCGCCCACAGCGCCTGTTGTATCCGGCCGGCGCCTTTTCTCCGCTCCCCGCCTCCTCCTCCCCGGCCGCCGGTCGCACCCGCCCAGAACGGCCGCCGCCTCTGCCGGCCACGGCCTCCCCTCCCTCCCCGCGGCGTGCTCGGCCGGCAACGCCTCCGATCTCCCCCGCGCGCCTCATGAAGCGATGGCAGCGGCCAACTTCGGCAAGATCCAGATAGGGATCTACGTGGAGATCAAGCGCAGCGATGGTGAGCGGGCCGCGGGTGGGGGGGGGTGGGGGGGGGCGGCGGCCGCGGACACCCAACCCCCCCCCCCCCCCCCTTCCCCCCGCTCCCCGCATCCCGGCCGGGCGGTGCCGCGCGCGCGGGGCGCGGGGGGCGGGCGGGGCCGCGCGCGCCGGGGCCCATTGTGTGCGCGGGGCCGGGGCGGGGCCACGCCCGGCGCGCGCTGCGGTTGTCAGGGGAGCGCGGGCGGGGCCGGGGGGGGCCCCGAGGGGACCCGAGGGGGACCCGCGGGTGGGGCGGGCACCGAGACGTGCGGGGTGGCCTCGGGTGCGGGGGTGGGGTGGGGTTTCGGGCGTGGGTCGGTGGGAGGGGAGCCGGGGAGCTTTTGGCAGGGAGGTAGGAGGGCCTTCGGGGAGGGGATGAGGTGATGGAGAGAGGGAGGGAGGGAGGGAGGAGGGGAAGGCCTTTCGTTTGAAAGAGGTAACTTCTTGTCTGCTCCGGTGCTCTGAAAAATGACACAACGGTAATGCCCTGACAGGAATGCCTTTGGATATTTCCATCGCTTGGCAGAAAGCATGATGTTATTATTTCAGATGTTCTTTGTGATTAAAATGTAGGAAGAGTACTTGCTATTTATGCCCGTGAGTTGTAATTTCTCTGTTGGGGATCCAGTGTTTCTCGTCTTGCCCAGCTTCTCCTGGTGGGAGGATGTGTGATGCTATCTGAAAATACATGTGAATCAAGGAGGCGTGTGTGACAGGTTTAGGGTGCTAACTCTTCATATTTGTCTCTGGAGATATTCAAAGCCCACCAGGATGTGTTCTAGGTGACCTTGCTTGGGCAGAAGGGTTGGACTGCAGAGGTGCCTTCCAATATCAACAATTCAGTGGTTTTGTCTGTTAGGAGTCAACTGGTACAGGAAGTTGACTGAATCAATGGCAGGTCACTCATGACTTGAGCTCTTGGATTTGAGTGGGGGTATGTAATCTGTTCTCAGCCTCTCTGAGGTCTGTGAGACCTGCTAAACTGGGGTGGGGTTCTGCTGGGATTTTCTGGAACGTTTTCGTTGCTGTTGTGTTTGTGTGTTTGTTTTTCCCTGGAATCCAGAAGCTTGCTAAAGAGTAAGCAGGTGATTCTAAGGGGATAGAGATGTGGAGGTCCAAGACTCTGAAGCTAGCATGGTTCTGTCATGAGGCAGGAAAAAAGCAGCCAACAAGCCTTATGCAGCTTGTCTTTCTTGTGTTCCATGCTGCCATTCAACCCTACAATAAAATAATGGTTGGTGTTGGCTGGACACTGGCTTACACCCAACCCCTCAATTTGTGCCAAATGCCTTGTCTGCCACGTGAAGAATCTGATTGGTCTGGCAATTATTTGCATAACTCCTGTGGATCTCTGTCTGAGGTTTCAGAAAGCCTCACAGTAGCAACTTTTTCTGATGTCTTTGTGAACTCCTAAGGAATATTACTGTTTGGTTTGTATTCCTTTGGAAATTAGGCTTGAAAATGCTTTGTGCTCTTGTTTTCTGCTCTGTAGAGTTCTACACACTTTTTAATATCACAAGTGATTTTGGTAACTCTCAAATATAAGAATACTTATTTTCATTACTATTGGTAGTTTATGTGTTTTGCTGTATTACTGAAAAAGGTGATGCAGCACATTAGGTATATTACTCATCAGTAATATGTACTAGGGGAATGTCTTCACAGCAGTTGCTCCAGCTGTGGGGTTTAGAGTATTTGTGTTAAGTTGATCCATGTGTGAGCAAGACTGCATTGCTGTAATTAATTGGTGGGTCCTGGTTATTGTGAGGTGTCCTTGTTTTTCTTTGGGACTTGAAGAGGTACCCTCTTCTGGCTCAGGCTACTGCAGCTAAGTGTCATTCTCTTCCCATTAAACTGTAGGGGAAACTGTCCTAGGTACGTGGAAGGAAGCATTTTGAGGGGTATATGGAAGGACAGCACTAGATTGCATTGCCACATAGAAGGTAGTTTTCTAACCTCAGCTGTGGTTCCACAGCAGTGGAAATTAATCTTGTTGCTACTGACAAGGTGAAGATCTTGCTGCTTGTCCCTCTCTCAACTGAGTTGTTCCCACAGACTCTCTCCATCCAGTGGGTCTAATGATTTTTTCTTCTGATTATTTAATATGTTCATTGATCATTTGATTAACTAAACACATTAGAAAACTTTTGGATGTGCTAGTTTTCTGCACAATTAGTGTGTTCCAGTAGCTTACAGAGGGATCTGTGACTCCAGCAGTATCAGTGTGTAGGAAATATACATAGCCATGTCAGGATGACACGGAAGTCTTTACATGTGATCTTCTGGATCTACTCTCCCCAGAGCTGTTGCCCTGGAAGAATCAGGGCTGTCTGTCATATCAGCTGGTGTTGGCTGAGAAAGTACCATTAAAACTGTTTTGGAAGCTTTTGGAGAGAGGAATGTGTTTGTATGAGCTCTTCTTTTTACATATTGTCTGTAGTGAGTCCTTCCTTAAAACTAAATATTGTTTTGAGAGGTAGATACAGTAATTTTTAAAGTTTTTCTTACTTACCTGTTTATTTGCTGAGTCCAGAGAGGAATAGTTTTACTTCGTTAGTGGGGTCAGTGAAAAAGTGTGTGGGTGTTTTCCATCTATCTGCCAGTAATCTTAAACATTTTTTTCTGAATACAGAGTTTTATTGATTCCAGAGAACTGTTTTTCTTTAAGTTAAACAGAAGGCTAAAAGAAATGCATTCTTTTGGTGAAATGTGATTGTTATAAGTAAGACCAGAACATTCTGGAAAAAATAAGTCACATATTCTCTCATTTCGACAAGTTCTAATTAGCCTGAAGTGAGAGATTTATTGTAGGACTGAATAGAAAATGAATTGTTGAACAAAAGAAAGGCATTGTTAGAAGTCATGGCCAAAAATACATGAAGACCAGTTTGGATAAACCCCTGCATTTTCAAGGGCCGATGTTGCAGAGCTGCTTGCTGTTTTTCCTCAGTGGGTAAATATCCTTGTAACTGTACCTACAACTGCAGGTAGTGTTTCCAATTACATCTGAAATAACTACTTACATTCATGAATCATAAGAGGTACAAAGTGGTCACCTAGTTCAGGTTTTCATAATAACTTCTGAAATTTACTGCTTGGTTTAATTTATGCATATTGCTTGAAATATGACTTGGTAGTCTGTCTTGGAAATGGGAAAAACTACTTTGTTTTAGCTTGCAAATTGCTAAGAGTGGACTGCATTTCCACGTTTGAAAAATGTGCCTTATCACATGGAAGCTTAGGGCAGTTAGTAGGAAACCAGAAGGTACCTGCCAGACTCATGGTAATAATCCTGTCCAGAAGATGTCCCTTTTGAGGTCCGAAGAGAGGCATTTTTCTATTTTTCTGATGAATTCCCTTTACACAAATAATAATAGCCTGATGTTTATGTGTGAACTTACACCTGTATCTACACTTCCTGTGCATTATCCCATTAATGATTGCAAAGACCTGTATAAGTATTTGCAGAAAGAAATCTTTCACATTTTTCTCCATAAATGCAGTCTTTTACTGAAACAAGATAAATCGCTTCTGCCCTGCAGCCCTTTAGTAGGTTAATTTTTTTTCTTCTTCTGTCCATTTCCTCCTCAGATTGTTCCTGTTCTCTCTGTCTTTGCATATGTGAAATACTACCTAGAAAGGCAGAGAAATTAATTATATATTTGTTCATTTTGAAAGTGGGATGGGAGGGAGAGGCAAATATAATTCTCAACTCACTGTGTCAGAAATAATGTACAGGCATGAGGAGAAGGGACACTCTTGCAGTTAGGAGATTGACTTAAGATTTGACTGAACTTTCAGGAAAGGAAAAATGCTGACTTTTTAAAGATTAACCATCAAATGGTGTAAAAAAGAAAGATCATGACTTTATACCTGTGTTTTTCATAATACAAGAGCTGGAGAGCTGTCAGTGTTTGAAAAGGAAAACTTGAAATTGTTAAAAGAAGAAAGGACTAGGTACAGTTATCACATGGAGCTCATTACCAGAGGAGATTGAATCTAGAAGCATAGCAGAATTTTAAGAAGGAGGTAGGAATACCCAGTTTTGCAATAAAAAACAAACAAACAAACAAACAAAAAACACTAAAAAAAATACACCAGCAACTGTAAACAGTTTCTGTTCTTCCTGAGTCTGTAGTTTAAATAACCTCTTATGGATGTGAGGTAGAAGACATCTTGCCCATGGCTGTGATGTTTTTGACTGCCTACTTAAGAATTTTCTTCATTTGTATCTGGAGCAGCTGGAACTGGTCTTTCTAGGGGATAATCCATTCAGTCCAAAAACCTACCGGCAGTTCCTTTCTCCTTAGTTCTGCTAAAACATCTTGGTAACTGTTTTCACCTTCAGACACAAATGAGACAACGTTTTATCAGCAGTCAGGGTTATACTTTGTTTCTTTAAAACAAAACCTTTGTGGAACTCATGTTTCTCAGAGTTGAGAGGTCGATAGCATCCCCTGTGTTCTGAGTAGTCCTGTATCTTCATGTACAACTCCCAGTAGCAAGAATGATTTTATAGCAGGAGGGAAGGTTTAATGATGCTATAAAATTTCTGTTCAGGTTTGGGTAGTCACCCTATTTTACAAGCTCTTGAGGATAGATTTAAATGGTAATGTGTTTTTACTCTTTCCTTTGGTGACATACATCTATTTGTTCCCTGTGATTAAGGTTTTTGTTACCACATTTAAATCATTTGACTCAATTACCTAATCCCTGTGTAAGCTGTACAGACACAATGTGTCTTTGTGCTTCCATAATAGCCAGAACACACCCATGGTTTCAAGTCTGCTGTTGCTGGTCCAGCTAGTGGGTCCATAATTTAGGTTTATCTGGTGTAGGTTCTCATTGTTACATCCAAAGTTTCTGAGGATTATTCCCTAAGAAGAATTGACCAGGAGGATATGTTAAATTTTCTCTCTCCTTTTTGAAGTCAATTTTAATGCATTCAGCTTTCATTAAGCTGTGAATTTTCATTGTAACTCACAGATTCTCAGATATTTATGTAGGCCTTCTGTATTTTGTGGAAATAGCTTTTTGCAAGATGAATAACAGGAGTTGAGTCCCATTCTTCAAAGAATCTCCTCATCTTTGTTCCATAAGTGTGTTTAATACCGCATTATTTACTGGCAGTAATGTCTTTAGAGCTGTGTGTGGCAAATAGGATCACACAGTTTGTATAGCAGGTTTTGCACCAGTAATCATGTTGTGGGAGAATCTGTTTATTGTTTTAATCTGTTATTGTATTTAATAGGTAAAATTTTACTGTTCTTTGCACCCATGCTCTGTGACGTCCTGTTGCCTGGGCCTGGTGTTGCTTGTCTTCTTACAACTTTGTGAATGAAAGACTTCACTGTGCTGCTATGTCACCAAGCATCACTTTTCCTCTTGTCGAGGTGGGACAAGACAATAAATCATGGGGAAGAAGTCATGCTTGACTGAAGAGTAGTGTCATTGCAAAAGTATCTCTTTCTGTTTGCTACAGGAGATAAACCAGCCTTTTGAGGTTTTTTTCTATACACCCACTTATGGTGGAACAAGGTAGAGAAATGAGTGTGAAGTATTTACAAGGTGAACTCTTTTCTTGGAGCCCAAAATCTGTAGCATATTTATTGTATTGCCTTGTGAAGCGTGCTAGTATGGTTTTTTGTGGTTTTGTTTGTTTGTTTGTTTGTTTTGCCTTTTTTTTTTTTTTGTACTTGAGGAATAAGTAACAGTGGAGTAAATTAACTTCATTGCTCTGCTGCTGGTTAGGTTCTTGCTTTGTAAGCATTTACTGCTTTTATCATAAAGTGGGATTTTTTTTTCCCCAACTTTTCTTCCTTTCTTATGTTTTGTTGGGTTTTCTTGTCTTCCTCACCATATTGTATGACAGGATCTGAGATCGGGAGGAGAATGCTGTGGTCAACCCATGGTGACCACTAAAGTGTGCTCCCTATAATTGTTCACATTATGTGTATTCCATAGAGGAAAAGAATTCAGTTCCTTTTGATACACTAAAGGTTTATTTCAGCTTCAGAATTAAGTTAAATTTCTAATGTGAAACAAGAAGTAAGATATGGAAGTTCACAGTAAGGACTACTAAGCTTTCTTTACATTGTCCAGTAGTGAGATTGAATACAAAATATAATACATGGTCAAGCCATGATGGTGTTTGTGATTTAAAATTAAGGAGTTTGTAAGAAGACATTGGATTTTAATAGTCAATTTCTCATTATGCCTCTGTAGCATAGATAAAAAGGTTTGGAGGTGTATATGCTTTCATTGTGTATTTCCAGATGTAGGATAGAAGATTTTTCTGTAGCTCCAATACATTGTTATGTCTCTTCATCTATTTCAATATATATTCAGATATATGAATGGTTCTTTTTCATTGCTTGAAATCTTGTGTGTGTTTTCCAGATCTTCAACTCATATCTTTTCAGAAGTCTTTTTATGTTTTCGAAGATCCTCCTAACGACCTTTTAAAACATTTGCATGTAGTTGTATATTCCAAACCTTTGAGTTTTATTGGGACTACTTGGTATTTGGGGTTTTATTTAAATTATTCTCAGTAATGGACTAAATATAGACATAAAACCAGATATACCGAGCTATAGTTTTTTTGAGCAGTTTTTTTCTTGCATTTGAGCAGATGTTTCCCTACTTAGGTAAGACTGTTAGACACTTTTCATCATTAAGTTAGTTAGCTACAGTTAGTTTTGACTACTAGGATGTTTAACTTTAGACTACTTTTCTCTGCCTGCTGCATTGGGGTTAGCATTTAGTTAGGTGTCTTGTAGGGGAGTGAGGAAGGGAGGGCAAGGAATTATGATTTAGATGTGTTGTTTAGATAGAGATTTTCTAAAACTGCTATTAACCATATCCTCAAACCCATTAATATTGTTGTGTATGTATGGGCACGTGTGCTGTTTTCTTTTCCTGCCCTAGTTCCTTTTCTAAAAGCATTTACAATTTTGTATTGCTTGTGGGTACAATTTTTTTAAATTTTCATTTAAAGAATTATACAGTCTGTATTTTCCGTAGTGTTCCAAATATATATAGATGTGTGATTGATATGATTTTCCGAGACCTTTGACCTCTGTAAAGGGAAGGAATCATTTGAATTTTGTATTTGTATTAAGTGTTCTGAATTGTATTAAGTGTTCAGCCATGAGACAGTGTTGCCTGTGTCTGATAACCTGGAAACACGCTTTGTTCATATCCCCAAAAGGTACCATGATAAGGTCAATTTTGGCCTTAGAACATTCACATACCATTGATTTGCTAGAAGTCAGTGAATTCACTACCATTGTTCAATGTTTTCCTGACGTGGAGCTCCCTGTGGAGGTAGAACAGAGGGCTTGATGTTGGTCTCTTGTGCCACGCTTCTCCATCCCTGGTAATTGCTCCAGGGAAATGGTGCAGCCGCAGGTAGTAGTTCTCGGGGAAGGTGTTACAAAGACAGCATTGCCATTTCCTCGTTAAAAAGTATTCTGCAGAGCTAATTTTGCTGCATTTGAATTTAGTCATTGCTAAATATGTAAAACAAGATTTTACATTTGTTATACAAAAGGCAATAAAGCTGTGTGTAAAAATGCATTAGATTTACCTTTTCTGGATAAGGAAGTGTATCAGGCTATGCTTATGTGCTTTTATTAATGTGTGTAGTGCACAGAACCATTTACATGAACAGCACATGCCTAAAAGACTTCTGATAACTCTACTATTACCGTCTAAATTCAGCTGTTTCTTGTTGCTAGGAACCCAAGTTAATTTTAGAATGGTAGTGGGTCTTAAAGATAACTGTGTAAAACTGTGTCTAACCAAAACTTTTAATGATGGTTTTCAGAAATGTGAGTTATCAATTAGGTTTAATTTAAGTAAGCCACTTGAGCAGGGGTTTTTTTTTCCTTTTGTTTGTCTTTTTGCGTTTTTTTTTTTTTAATTGGATCTTGTTTACCAACACTGGATCTGATACTGTATTTTGACTCTTGAGAGATGAATGAGGGATTTTGTTGCTTTAGAGGCTTGAATGTGGTAGAGTTTTTAATTTTGCTTTATTCAAATAAATACACTTTCAGAGTAGCTTAGTTTTTTTTTAGTGGGAGTTCTTGTTCCCTCAAGCATAAGCTGCTTTTGGGTTTCCCAGGCTAGTAAAGGGGGAGGTCTGCTGCATTTTCTGCTGCTGATGTAACACCAGCACTGGCTAAACTAATTGGCCTATCCCAATCAGTAACAAAGTGACTTGTAGATAACAAAAAGTCTTTTACTTTGTTTTCATTTTTAGGAGTATGTGGTAATTCTGTTCACCCGCTGGAATGTTACTTACTTTCAAGTTTTCAGAAATCTCGTTGGAGATTTGCAAAGTTTTCTAAGTTTGATGTTCTCTTGGCTCTCATGAGGCACTCACAGATTTGTGTAATCACAAGTATCAGAAGTGTATTTTTAGTCTTTTCTGTTAATTATAGAGTTGTGTATTTAGGAGTTGCCTTCAGTAGACTAGCACACTAGATGTGTGAGTGAAGGGAGATGGACAGTGGGCTTTGTCTAAAACTTTCTCTTTAGAGGCACTGCATATTTGTGCCATTGCAAGGTTTGGCTCTAGAAATTTTGTTGCACAGGGCTGCACATTTTGCAGTCACTGAAATGTATTACTTTTATTCTGTAGCAAAACGACATGTAGAGTTTGAGGAGTATTTCCAATTGAGCTATAGAAGTGTTTGCACAACTGATCTGTAGAAGATGCAGGAATATATAGTGATGTTCTAATGAGGATCTCTGGCTCTAGGAAGAGGGCAGTGGAAGTAAATTCAGCTTGAAAAGCACACTTTTGAATACTCAAAATTTCTAATTCCTCTTTGGGTTATGTTTTCTTGTACTTCTTTGTTTTTATGATTTGAACTTCAATGTAAACTTTGGCATTTTAGTACAATAGAAATTCAGGTGGTGATGAATAATGTCAATATTTTAATCACAACCAGATGATTTTTAAGTTTTGATAAGCTTTCATCAAACACAGGAGAATTAAAATACTACTTAAAGTTTTCTTGTTGGTTTGAACTTTTAGAACTAAAAGCTAAAATACAAGCTTTAAACTTGCATGAGAATGACGTCTTCCCACTTTTAAACTGGAGCAACAGTTGAGAGCTCTGTAAAGAATTAAATAATGGTACATGTTCTAAGTATAATTTTGTGAAGTAAAGGGAGCTCCAATAAACAACAAACAACTGTTTGATGGGATGGGTCATGAAAAACAAAGGGTACCATTTGAAAATATGTAGAAGGTGCTGTTAAAAATTTTCTATGTCATGCAAGAAGCTAGTGTTTTTTTAGGCAGGTCAGCTTCAGAGAAAGTAGAGAAAATCATGTAAAGGATGTCTCTGCCATTTATTCAAACAACAGACAAAAAAGGAGGAGAGAGAAGGAGAAGGCTGGCCAAGTCACGTCAGTCTTTGTAGATGATATTCACTCAACTATTTTAATCCACCACGATCTTAAATCCTGTTACTAAACAAATTTCAACCACTGAACCCAAATGCTGTTTGAAAGACTGTCTAGGTTTAATACCAGCCAGCAACTGAGTACCACTGGGCTGTTTGCTCAGTCCACACACCTCCACCCCTGGTGGGATGGGAAGGAGAATTACAAAAAAAAACCAAACCAAAACAACAACAACAACAACAAAAAAAAAACCCACAAAAAAACAAACAAACCCAAACCAAAGAACAACAACAATAACAACAAAAAACCAAAAAAACCCCCACCAACCAAAAAAAACCCCTAAAACCTGTAGGTTGGACAAAGACCACTTTAATGATTGAAGAAGAATAACAATAATGGTAGTAATAGTAGTAGTAGTAGTGGTGGTAAAAACAGTAACGTAATTGTAATGAAAGTGGACACAGCAGTAGGAGAGAGAGAAATAAAACACCAAAAAAGGCAGGCGATGCACAGAACAAGGTCTCACCACCTGCTGACAAATATCCAGCCTGTCCTCATGCAGCAAATTAGACCTTCCCAGCCAACTCAACCCAGTTTATATACTGGGCATGACCTTCTAGGTGTGGAGTGACAGGATCATAGAATGATTTGGGTTGAAAAGGAACCAAAAAATTATCCACTACCACCACCTCATGACCCCTTCCACTAGACCTGGTTGCTCAGAACTCTATCTAGTCTGGCCTTGAAAGTTTCCACGGATGGGGCATTCACATCTTCTCTCAACAACCATTTCCAGTGCCTCACCACCCTCACAACAAAGAATTTTTTCAGAATATCCAGTCTAAACCTACTCTGTGTGAGTTGGAGGCTGTTACCCTAGTCCTATGCCTACATGCTATTGTAAAAATGTGGAATATTCCTTTAGATAGTTCAGGTCAACTCTCCTGCTTATGTGTCCTCCCAGGCTCTTGTGCACCTACTCACTGGCAGATTATGTGACACTAATATGTCTTTGATTTGGGGTAGGCATTAACTAGCAACAATCAAAGCATAAGTCTGTTGGCAACATTATTCCTTTACTGTGTCAAAAACACAGCAGTGTACTGGCTGCTAGGAGGAAAGATAACTATCCCAGTCAGTGCCCTACCAGGACATACTTGAGCTGAATCTAAGTTTGCTTACATGTCAGAAATGTAATGAAATTTATACTGAATGCAGAGTGCCTGGATCTGCAAAAATGTATGAAGTAGTATTCTGAGAGTAACTCTGAGAAGCAGTTTTAGAAGTTTACAAAAGCTGCCTGCAAAATTGTTCTAAAGGTCTCCAAAGAACTGCTGACTAAATGCACAAAAATATGTCAAATTATATTCAGTTTTTTAAAACTATATTAAAAAAAAGATACTGAACTATTCCTGCAATTTACAAATTATGAACTCATGGGACAGGTAGAAATGTTCTTATCAGAAATTGACTGGGAACCTTCACTTACGCAGCATCAGTAAAAGAAAAAATTGCTAGAGGACAGCAAATATGATCCCATTATACATTGATGTCTTATTCTCATTTGAATAAAGTTTGCATCTCTGATTGCTTAATCTTTCTTACATTTGAGAACTGGAGCGGGTTGGTATGGGCCATGGAAGGGACCAGCAGGTGCTGGAAAACCTTGCAGGAATTTTGGAAATGGGTAGATTATTTTTTTTTTTTTTATTTTTAAGTTCCTTACACTTTAAAAGGGATATTGCTGTGTGAATATGACAAAATTTTTATTTTATGAAAGGTGAATGAAAGCATTTTCCTTCTCTCCTCTAAGACTTACTGAAATTGGAGAAAGTTGGGATTTTTTAAATCTTCTGAAGTTTTTTTGCTTTTTGGGGGCATTCTTCAGTCTCCTTACTGCTTACTTACGAGTAAGCTCGCCACTTCTGTATGAAGTACACTGGTGAATCAAATGGGTGGTTCATTTAGCCCAGCAACTAGAGGCTATTCAGGGGAAGCACATCAGCCTCTTCTCTTTCCAAAGTCTTTGTCTGCCCCCACTATCCAGAATTATATCTGGGATGTTAGAAGTACAATTTTGCTTAGTCCTAGCCATTTATAGACCAGTTGTCTGTGAATTTATTGAATACCTTTGTGACCAGACATGCTGCCTGTCTCTTGCAGACATAAGATTGAGAAGTTCCCTGCTTTCTGCCTACAAAAGTACATTACCAATTCCATCCATCTGTAACATATGCCTTAAGAAACCACTCCCAGCTTTAGTGTTGCAGAATTTGATCAATAATAGTTTTCACTCATTTTGTCCTTTAAGGTTGTAAAGTGCAGTTAAGTCCACCCTCAGTGTTCTCCTTAACTGAGCAGTCTTTACCTGCTTAATATCATCATTCTCTTTGTTTACTTAGTTGTCCTCCTCTTAAGCACCTCTAATTCCACTACATCTTTTTTGAGGTGTGCCATAGTACTTGAGATGCAAAGTGTACCAAAGTACACTTTTTTACACTTTTATTTATAGTTTGAAAAGGATACTTGCTTTTAAGTTTCAACAGCTTTTATTGTCATTGCAGGTGCATGTTTAGGCAATGATGTTTTGACAGAGCTGTGACAACTAAAGGATCTCTAGAGTTGTGACTTCTAGATTCAGCTTTATAAAGCTGTAATTAAGATTTGTTTTCTCTGGGTGTGTTATCTTTCCTGGACTGAAAGACAGGTGTCTTCTAATGAAAGTAAGAGCCTTTCTTGCAATGGAAAATATAAACCGTTTCCCTCCGAAAATTATATACAATAATTCCGGAATTATTGTAACTTTGAAATTAAGGGGCTTTCAGGCAAAGATATGAGAGGAGTAACAGTTCTTTACTGGTGACCATATGCAAAACAAGGCAAACAATCAGCAACAACGGCAGCAACAACAACAAGAGCAGAACACCCCATGAGGTCTCTTCCCAGCTCTTTAAGCGCTGCAGTTCCGGTCACAGCCAGCAGGGGCGCTGCTGGCTCCCGGCCGGGCAGGGGGTGCGGTGACTCCCCCACGCCTGCAGGGGGCGCCGTGGCGCGGGTCCGGCCGTCTCCCTCACGCGGTGATGGTGGACGCAGCCGGTGGAAGGGATGGGAAGGGGCTTCCTTTACAAACCCCCAGCGGTGGCTGATCCCGGTGCCCCTCCGGATAGCAAAAAGATAGGGTAGGCTAAGCCTGGGCAGCAGGGAAGAGGCAGCAGAAACTCTGTAGCTGTAACCGCAAGGCATCCTGTGTGTTGCTACAGTGTGGCGAAAAACCCAGAGCAATGGCAGGACGAGTGGGTAGGGGCAGCCTGGCTCCCCAACATGGCAGGGAGAGGCTCCCTGGCAGGGGAAAGGGGCTCGGGGATCCCAGGGTTTCCCCTGAGGCACCCCAGCAGACAGTGAAGCATCTTTTTTTAGCGTGGCAGGGTGCCAATGAGGTCCCAGTTCAGGGGCTGCTCTCACAAGCAGAGGCTCACTCACAGCACAAGAAGCAGGGCAGGGCTGGGCCCTGGCAGCAGCAGGGAGTTCCTGCCCCAAGCAGCAGCTCGGCCATTCCCCTCCGAAACTGAGAGAGCAAGAGAGCTGGGAGCTGTGCCCAGCCCCTTTTCCCCATCCCAGTTCTCGAGTATCTCTGCCCCTCCGAGAGAAACTCCCCAGCCCCCTCAGGAAAGCCAGCTGCACTCCTCCCCCTTCTGCAGAGTTAGTTCTTTTGTCTTCTTAAGTATGATCTTTATTATTTCTTAGCAACAAAAATGGGAGAAAATGCCCTAAGAGAAAGAAAACAAAAGGAAGAAATCCTAAACCCCAGCAATGTTGAAGCTCATCTGCTACCTTTTTCTCTACTCCCATATTTTTGGGATGACTCTTCTGGAGTCATCTAACTACCCAAAAAGCTGTCTTGTCAAGGATCAGATGACAAATTCAATATAATATAGAGTGTTACTAAACACCAGGCGCAAGATATTCTGTAAGTTTGTAGCTGATATTTTGAAAGGTCTGTATAATAAAAGAAAACATGCTTCTCTTTCCCAATGCCCTACTTCATTTGAACTTGTTTGCATGCAATCTTCCTGTACAGAGGATTAAAATATTTCACAATTTGCACTGTTTTGGATGGGAGTTTATCTTGCATCTCGTTTTAGTCTAGTGTCCTGGTACATGATAATTCTCAGTGCACATGTGCTAGTTCACTTCCAGGCTCCTATCTGGAGTAAACCAGATGACCTGCCTCCTACAGAAAACCCAAACTTCTCTGTCTGAGAGAGAACTTCTCTCTCTTGATGAGAGACCTGAATTGCATCATTTTGTCTGTCACTGCTTGGACAGTCCTGTATTTTAGTAAGCATCATACTTTCATATTCTTGTGCTTGTGCATGGGCATTCATACTCTTAAAGGCATCATAGTGGGAGATAACAATGCAGTTTACTCATTTTTGTGTAGGTCAAGGTGAATTAAGAGGTCTTGATACTCTAGATGTGCCACTTGGGACCACAGGTGTAGAAAGGATTCAGTTCATACAGAAAATGGACTTTCGGACACGTATCTTCTGGTTATAATTTACTTCCATTTGTTGTGCTTTAGTTGACACAAAATTCCTTTTGGATGAAATGTAACTGGAGGGTACATTCGAGATAGATGCATGATGCCCTCTGGTAAAGGGTGTTCAGACCGTGGTGCTAGACCCAGTCCCATGCAGACAGTGTGTATGAATGGCTGATCCCAGGCACCACCAGCTTTGTGCTGCAGACGGGTCTGCACTTGTTGCAGCAGTGTGCTACAGGCACAGCTGAGGGACCTGAGCTGAGCACTACAGTGCTGTACATCTGAGCAATATGCCATGAAAGATGCTGTCCCATGGCAGTTGTGAACATGTACCAACCCCGTACCAGTTGTCTTAGGGTTTCTGTCCATTGTGGGATCTGAAAGAAAGACACAGAAGGGGTTTTCAGGACATTTTCTCTTACATCCTAGTACTGCCTGATGCTTGAGAACGAAGATGTTGGTCATGGGTTATGCCATGTTCAGTAAGAGCATAACACAATCTACCTTGACAGCAAATGCTAGATCCTCCTCTGAGTTCCTTCCCCTTTTCATCACGAAGAGAAAGATGTTGTGGTACCCCAACAACAAAACTAGCGTAAGTAAATAAAAATATTTTAGGCTGTGGAGGAACTGGCCGTCACATTAATACCAATTTCAGAGGAGATTAGAGCTCATCCTGCTTGATCTTGCACTAAAGTAAATGGAAAAATTACAAATCGAATCATTCTAGGAATGTACAGTACCTTGACTAAAACCAGGAGCAAACAGTGGAGGAGAGATACTGAAGTGCTTCTTGTCTCTGTGTCCCAAACTAGTGTAGGTAGAGATGAAGCAGGTTAGCATGATGTTGAATCCTGGAACTGGGTGTGGGATGACCTGAGTTTGGCCCTGCCAGGGCATCAGGGTGGGAGAGGCTTTGTGCAGCATTGCCAGTATTGACCATTTTGTGAAGGTAAGCCGTAAGTTTCTCTGAATTTAATAAAACTGTTTAGTAGAGTATGAAAAATGATTCAGATGAAGTTTAACACAAGAAAGGTAATGTGGTGAAGACAGGTAATGACAATGTACCCAGTAATTTTTAACTGACAACCTACCTTCTGTGATCAGTTTTGGGACTGTTTGGCTAGTTTTTCCCGTCCATTAAAGTTATTAATTCCTGGTCATAACACAGAAAGTAACACTGCTTTTGAGAAGTTTCATTACTTCGTTAGAGTGTGGTTGTCATCTATCTGGAGATGTATGTCATACAAGAAGATTAAGAGGGGTGGAGCAAAACAGTTGAAGTAGCACAAAGTGAACATAGTATTGCTATAGATTAGGAGATCATGAACTGTAGAGGACAGGTGTAAAACCTTCATATTCCAGCTAGTCACGAAGTAAGTGTGGACAGGGTGAATAGCCAAGAGGAAAAGTAAGTGCCATTTCAGAATTACTGTTATTTGGCAATGAGTGCTTCTGTAGAAAGTGATCTGGAGCTCTCTGGGATATTTCATCTCTTGGTTGATGGTGTTGGAAAAGCAGATACTCTGAAAAGTCTGAAACAGGTAGAAATAGTGCTTGTACAGGCGTGTTTGTACAAGCATTAAAGAGAGCATAGCATACTAAATGACTGAACACATGAAATCTTTAAAAAAGTTTGTATGTATTGACATCAAAGTGCTAGTTTGAAATGTTTTCAGTTTATTGGAAATTTTCTAGAGGATTTACAAAAGCATGCATTAGATACGACTCAAAGGCCCTTCTTTCCAAATGCCTTTTTCTGTGGGTAAGTTAGTAAGTTGAGAGCTCACCCACTCTTAAAAATAATAGGATGACTGTCATGGTACAGCTGAGATTACTTGATGGTAAATATCAAGACATTAGTGCATATATTGGCATCATAATGGGATGCTCAGTTGTGAATTCAGTTGCTTTAGTTACATGTATCCTCTTCCTCTCTGACACTGGCACCTCAGAGGCAATATGTAGTGTAGACTTCCCAATGCTACTACCATGGTGAGATCTACAGAAAACCTTTTGTGAAGCCACTGGTATGACTGCCATTGATTTCACTGGCAGTTGAAGCTTCTGAAAGCTTCAACTGCCAGAAAAAAACACAAATAAAGATGTTTTAAGCAGAGTTTTTTAGTATAAAATAATGCCCTTTGAAATCTGCTTAAAAAGATATTAACACCCCACCCCCAAAAGAGACTGGACCTGCCTTGAAGGGAAGTAAAGAAACAAAGTGTTCCTCTGACTGGGGAAACCACAGAAAACTTGTTTTGAGTGTAAAGGGAAATTTTAGAGATCAGCCTAAAAACAACAACAACAACAACTGAAAAAACCCCACCAAACAAACAAACAAACAAAAAAAACAAAAAAACAACCAAACAAAAAACCACCCCAAACCAACAAACAAAAAAACCCCAAAACCCAAAAAACCTACCAAATCACAACATGACAAGACTGGAGATAGAAAGTTATTAGAGAAACAAAACCCATGACAGCAATGTGGGGATGCAGCTCTTGGTAACTTCTTTAGAAGAGGTGCTTCAGTATGGACAGCTAACAAGTTCTGCTAGGCTGAGCGTGGTGAGTTGTGATTTAGTGGTTCAGAGGGGAGGGGATGGAGGGGCGTGTTGGTGTTGGGTGGATGGGGAACCGAAAAGGTCACTTACATCTTGTTTGCTGTATGAGGAACATTAAATGTAACATTTGTGTTTTGAAGCTAAATGTTATACACAGCTTGGTGTGTATATGTCTGTGTGTTGTTTTATGTCTCTCCTCCTCATTTTTTGTGGACTGTCAGTAATATCTGTGAACTCTGCTTTTCTAAAGTGCTATGTTTGATTGGTCCTTGCACAGAATTACCTACATATCTAGCTTGGGATATTTATGAGTTTGGTAGCTTTTTATGTAGGGGCAGGAGTAGATTAAGTTGGATTTTAATTCAGAACTGGAACATACAGGCAGAAGTGGGAAAGTTGATTTGGGTAATACTACTTTCTGTTCTCAAAATCCCTATGTCTGTTACATTGTAGATGTTTACAGAGATGATAAGATGTGGTTGTAACATATGTGCCATATTGAAGACTTGAGTATTGCTGTGATAATTTAGATAATACAACAAAATGAGTTGGTAGCAGCTAGGGATCGTTCACAAAAATAAATATTAAGATATGTATTTAATTAAATTATATGTTATTTTTAGTGTTTAAGAACTTACTTTAGAAACATTGTAGGGACTGTGCATGTTTAATGTCCATTTGGTGCTAACACTGTAACTAAGGTAACAGACAAGACAATAGGGAAGGCTGGCAAACCTGAAATAAATTTGTGTGATTAAAACAAAAGTAGTAGATACAATGAAAATAAAATACTGTATCCACTGGTTTGTGGATAAATGAAACTTTGAAGCAAAATAAAATCAAATACATTTGGTGTTGTGGAGAAAGTAACATCAGTCAGCAGTAACTGCTGGTTTTTCTTTGGGGGATGAACAGCAGGACTGTCTGTGTAGTGCAGGGAGGACTATGAAAAGTGATTTGTGTGAATAGGAACGTCCCTATACGTGACACTGATGGAGACACCAAGCCAGGAATTCTCTTTTTCCTTGAGATTCTTTCCTGTAAGTTTTCTACATGCATTTGATTTTTTTTTTCCCCCTTGAGCTCTGTGAGAGCAGGAAAACTCTTCCACCAGAGTTGCCAGGACTGGAACTTGTAGCACAGAAGATAATTTTCTGGACTACAGTAATTCTGTCTGGCATGTGCTGCTCCTGTATTGGCAGCCTCATGCTTCTCCTAAACATTTTTTTTTTTTAATATATGTAACCTGGAGTTTATATTACTTAAAAGAGAATGAAGAAATTTGTACCTTTCGCAATTTTAATTTTTGACTATCAGTTGACAGAGGGTGAAGGTCAGTCATGTCCAGGTGTCTGTGCAGGTGTCTCTAGATGAGGTAACATTCACATTAGTTACTCATGAACATGAGTGGGAAAATCATGGCTATTCACAAATGTGTATTATAATCTTTTAAAGCATGAGTTGCTTCTGTTGCAGGGGTCATCCTACTACAGCAAGACTGTAGTAGGTGTGAAATTGTAGTATATTTTTACATTATACATATACATAATGTATGTATATTTTTATATATACATATACATTTATAAAAGCTACATGCTTGGCTGATGGTCCACTGCCAGAGGTAATATAACACATTTGTGCTCCTGAAGATGTGGCAAGTACAAGGGATGTAATGTGAGCAAGCCATGAGCCAAGGTGAGGTCTGTTAACATTGCCACAGCCTAGTCCTGCCAAAAATAGTTGCCTGTGTTTGGGCTGCCAAGAGTTAAACTGTACGATGGTCATAATATAACACTGTGGGGTAGGGTCCTCCTGCTGTTTTGGGGGTGGAATGAAAGGATCGTAGTGGAAATTATGAACTTCTCTTCTCCATAGCCCAATCCAGAGCCTGAGTGTAAATTTTTAATTATTATGGCTCAAAGCTATTTCTAAGATTTCATAAAGCTTGTGCATGAGATGTGTGAGTACATTTTCGCAGCAGACACTCTTCAATTATGTGGAAGGGTGGGGAAGAATGTGGTCCAGCTCTATTTCTTGAGTCATTTGGAAAAATACAGAGGAGTTTTGTCACATGTCAGCCACTGCTGTAGTCCAGACTGTAATTTAGACACCAACCCCATATTTCACACTGATAACTTATGTTTCTGAAAAGTAGTAGGAAGATGAAAGGGCCGTGGGTTTATTACTCTGATTGATCTCTGCTTCAAAATTGTGGTGGTTTGGAGAAGCTTGGCAGGTAGAAAATATTCTCTTTGCTTAGAGGTAAGGATCTAAGTACACTTGGTATTTGCAATGGGTTGGCACTGCTACCTAGGCTAAGGGTTAATTAAAATGTTTGATTTAGCCTTGGTTATTTGCTTTCACTGCTCTTCCTGAACCTTTTTGTGCACCACTAGCTGTCCTAAGAACTTTTATGATAGAGGATATTTATATCATATGTCTGCAGATCAGATCAGTATGCTTGCTTCCTTCTGTTTGTCAAATGTTTATCAGATGACTAGGAAGAAAGGGAATGGGGAACTGATGTATTTCACTTGACTGGAATGAGAATATTGTAATGTCTGTGTATATAAGGTAATAGTAATGTGTTGGCATCACACATTTTTCGGTTGTACTGGCAGCAGTATTTTTTAACACAGCAGTATTTTCTAGTCACTAGAGATCAGCCACATGTCACGTGCTGTATGACAGAACATGCCTCCTGAAATAATTGCTTTTTCAAATAACTTCTCCATTAGTTTTGAGCCCCATAGGATCATAGAATATCCTGAATTGGAGGGCACCTGTCAGGATTATCAAGTCTAACTCCTGGCCCTGAACAGGACAAGAGTCATAGCATGTGCCAGAGAATGTTGTCCAAATGCATCTTAAACTCAGACAGGCTTGGTGCTGTGATGGGGATCCCTACAGAAATGGAGCAACTCTTTAGAAGAAAACTGTTGCTCGTGATCTGAATTCTAATCATGTGAGGAGAGGCACTAGAAATTAAGGAAATGCCAAGTGAAGAGTTGTTGTATCTGCTCTACTTCTCTTGGTTTTAATGTACGTGTCTTCTTGGATTGTTATTTCTTCAGCTTATAAAGCTGGTTCATGTTTACATGGACTTGCTTACATGTCAAAATTTGATACCAGCTCTAGAAAGTGCACCAGAAATTAGGGTCATTGCATTGAAACACTCTCTGCAGATTGGCTCTTACACTTTAGCGTTTGTAGCTTGGTCTTGCTTTATATGCTAGACGAGGTTTATGCCAGCCTAATTGGTTGCTGGCATTCCTGAATTTCCCAGCTGCTGTATTCAGCTGTGTACTAGAAAAATATAATGGAATACTGTTTCCAGAGAGCAAGAGGCAATTGTAAAGATGTAAATGCTTTATCTGGCACTTCAATAACATGTAAACTTTTAGTAACACAAAGAATTTTTAGGAACAAATTGTATGAGTACATTGCCAGTTTAAACACTGTAGTGAACATCTTCTGTTTAAGCTCAGAGTATTTGGAAGATGGACATTACTTTTATTTTCGTTAGTATGTGGGTTTTTGTGGTTTTTATTCAGCCCTGACTTTCTTGGCCAGGGCAGGGATGAAATCTGGCACAGAGATGGAAGATTTATTGTGATTCTTTTGTTACGGCATGCTGGCTTACTGCGTTTGTTAGAGTGTGGGGTATTTTCTACTGATTCATCAGCCTGCTTTGATCTCTTTTCACTTGCTATGGTGAAGATGAGACTTTTTAAAATATTATTTGTTCTCTGTCAAAAGTAACAGAGCACAGAAACACATAGTAGGATTTATATGATGGCTCTGTGACTATTCTCAGCTGAAACCCATTACAGTGTCACAGGTTTCAGCTGTGAATAGTGGTTTTCTTCAAAAATTTTAAGATTTGGTAACGTCCTAAGTATTACTCTAGTACTGTAGAATAATATAGAATATGTCTTACTAAACATTTATTTTTCATACACTGTTTTTCTCTTGATTCTGAATTGACAGCTAGGCCAGGCCTTAAAAAAGCAGCACAAGATTATACCAATGTAAGCTTCAATTCCCAGAGTTTTTGTGTCCTTCCAGCCTGGTCTCAGCACACTCTTTGTAGAAGAGGCAGGAGTGACATTTCTATGGGAAGACAGCAGCTTCTGTTGCTACTTTGCTGAAGGACCAGATAGCTCGCTGAAGCAGTTCTACCACAGTGTTTTTGCACAGAATTAAGTCCCTGGAGGTTATTAAATGCTGAAATATTAATGGAGAGATGTATTCAGGATGGTCAGGATGGTGGTCAGGAAGCACAAATGGAAGGGTTTGTTCAGAAAAAGCACGGGTCAGGGAAATAAAAACAAGAGAATGCCAGAGGACAGAAACCACGTGAAGCAAAAAGCGGGGGGAGGCTTTTTATTTAGAATGTTAAAAAACTACTTAACCTGCCTTAGTGTGGGAGTGACAGTTGTGCTTTGGGCCAGGAGAAGCGTGGAGGTTGTAAGTGCATGTGTAATGCGTGTTGCCGGTGAGGCAAGTGCTGCAGATGTGAAAGCAACGCTGCCCAGGGCGGCTGGCTGCTCTGCCAGTTCCCGGAGCGCTACGCCTTGCCTGAGCTGCAGCTGGTCTCTTCCTCCACACACTGTGTGACAGCACAGGGATTTGCTGTTACCTTCCCTGATGCTTTCCTGTATTCTCCCTCCTTAACTTTCTCACATCTTAACTAGATGTGAATGTTTAGGCAGCCTTTGTAGTAAAAGAAATATTAAAGGTAAACATTTGTTACTCTCACTGTTAGCTGAGGTAATTTGGGATATCACTCAAGGTCTTCCTTCCTTCCTTCCTTCCTTCCTTCCTTCCTTCCTTCCTTCCTTCCTTCCTTCCTTCCTTCCTTCCTTCCTTCCTTCCTTCCTTCCTTCCTTCCTTTCCTTCCTTTCCTTCCTTTCCTTCCTTTCCTTCCTTTCCTTCCTTTCCTTCCTTTCCTTCCTTTCCTTCCTTTCCTTCCTTTCCTTTCCTCCCTTCCTCCCTCCCTCCCTCTGCAGGCCCTAGAATGCTTAGACTGTAAAACCCTCCGTTTTTTTTGTTTTTGGAAAAGTGTCAAATTTTGACTGAATTGGCTAAAACAAAAAGTTGAAACAATCGATGGAGCAGAAAACTAAAGGGGATTTGTGGGGCCAATAGCTTTAGAAAACAAGAGAAAATGCAAGGCAGAGAATGCACAGACTGAAGCGTGTGTCCATTGTGCTGTGTTTTACCCTGAGCATGTGCCCAGCAGCAGCAACATATGCACAGCTGCTCCAGGATGATCACTCATACTTTGGGAACTGCCCGTAGTCCTAGGGGGTGGTTTGTGGCAAGTGGAGCAAAGGATTGCTTCTTCATAGTGTGGACCCTTGTTACAGGAGGCTGTGCAAGGAGCAAGTGCTTTAGAAACCTCACTTCTTGGAACTTTAGGGCAAAGCATGGATGTGAAATCAATGTGACACTTGGGTCTTGATCCTTTTGTGTCAGTGCATGGCTGTCCTGCTCTTCCAGTTGCTCTTCTGTACTGTGCATAGGAAAGAGGACATAAAAAATTGCAGTGTACTATATATTTTAGAAGAAAAATCCTTATTCCTACTGAGAATTTACTGGTTTTATCTTACTCTGTGGGGGCTTGCTTCCTTTGGGTCTGGCACTGGAGAAGCCAATGCAAAAGCACCTTAACTCAAGCTCAGCAGTCTGTTTAAGTAGCTCTTTCTAAAATAATGGTTTGTGTTGTTCCAGGCAGTTTAATTTTAGTTGGACTAGCACCTGATTGGTGCCTATAAAAAATGATTATCAGAACACAATTTCAAAGGTCTTAATTACAGTGTTGCGATGTGTAATGTTATATCAGCCTAGAAGGGGGGACAAACAAGCCTTGGTGAAGTGCATCTAAGGGGCCTTTAGCACCTGTGGGAATCTTCTGGTATTGGAGTTTTCTGTTCTCAAGGAGAGAGAGTCTTAAGTGGTGTGGCTTTCCTAAGAGGTTCTGTTTACTTACCACTCGATTTTCTGTTCATTGTGCTTTTCACTTGGATGCTGACTATCCCATTAGAGCCTCCATTGGTGGGTAGGGTCTGAGCCACTTCACACTGTGTGGCCTGCAATCACCTTCTGTTTATCACCTCATTTTTTTCAACCATCTTCTTCCTACCTCTCTCTATATATCTCAGTGCAGGGATGAAAATAGGCTCTGGAAATTTTTTCCACCAGTTAATAAATGATCACTTGTGCTTGCTTTCTAGGCCGAATTCACCAAGCTATGGTAACATCCCTAAATGAAGATAATGAAAGTGTAACTGTTGAATGGATTGAAAATGGGGATACTAAAGGGAAAGAGGTAAACTTATTTCTTTAGAACTTTAAAAAAACAAAATGTGTTATCTATGTGAATATTACTTGGAATCTGCACTGGAAACAAAAATGAGACATAAATCTTCATTTACTTCATGATTCTTTGGTTGCAGACTGTTTTGTACAGAAAGTGTTGAGCAAATTCTGTTTTCTGTTGTAAATTTGAATTTCTGAGCTCTGTGTCAGTTGTTTTCATCTATTGATTTTGAACCAGATTACAAAGGCTGACTTTGTTATCCAATTTTTACAAGTAGAAAAATCAAATTTTTAAGATGGAGAATGACACATAGTTCAGACAGGAAAACTAGCAGGAGAGATAAACTAGAAATTTTCTTATGTTTGTATTCTTGAGGAATTTAACTGCCAGTTTGTTTGCTTATTCACTTACTTTTGGCAGCCATTTTCCAGCCTTGCTTTCCTTATGAAACTGTGTCTTTTTGTGTAACACTTTCCTACCGCATCTTCCTTTAAATTTTGTACCATGTTAGCCATTTTCAGTTTGGAGAAGCATATCAAAAATAATTGCACTTTACACTTTATTGGTTTTGTGAAAACACAGGAAAAAGGAAAAAAAAAAAAAAAAAGCCATGAGAAAGTCCTGGAGATTTCATCAGCTGAAGATACACAGAACCTGTACAGCACTGAGGTCTTGGAAAGGTTCAGCCAAGAGAAATAGAAGTCTATAGAGACCAAAGCTCTTCAACATTTTTACAAAATCATATTTTTAAGATCCTGCCCCTCTTCCCTTACACTTTACAGTGGTTTGAATAACACTCAGTAATACTTTAAAAGAAAAAAAAGAGATAAATTTAACGTGGTTTCAGCTATGGTTTGATTTTTTGGGCCTTGAGAATTTGTTTCTTTTGCACTGTCTGGGAAATTTAGGATAACTGAGATCTCCTTTTTATATTACAAAATGTCTTACATATTTTGCAGTAATTGTCAAATTACCATAATGATATAGCTACTTCTCTTTTAGTTTGATCACCTTACAAAATTATACTATCTATTGATCATTTTTAACTCATCCCTTTACTGAATGATGTGTTTTCAAATAATACAAAGACCAGAGATTAGTCTATTTTTCTTGAACAAAAAATAATTCAGATCTTAGAATGAGCAAATTGTGGGACAAAACCACTAAATATATTTATTGTTTATTTTCAAACGTAACAGGAGACAGAGGATTTATGTCCAGTGTCATTAATATGTTTTATGCTCTTTTCACAGATTGATTTAGAGAGCATATTTTCACTTAACCCAGATCTTGCACCTGATGAAGATATTGAACCTGGCCCAGAGACACTACCACCACCTGCTTCATCAGCCAAAGTAAACAAAATTGTGAAGGTTGGTGATATCTATGGAATATCTTCATGGTAACTTTACAGTAGTAGCTCTATACATGATGTTATGTTAGAATATTTAACTTTTCTGTCTGTGGTGCTATTTCATAACTTTATTCTTTTATTTTTCCTGTAGGGAATAGGGATTTCTAAATTTTTTTAAGAACAGGTTTGGCAGAGAGGGAGTTGGGAGCTAATATTTGTGTAACTAACTGTCTTAGTGAAGCATAAAAAAAGGGTTTTGGAGGTTTCTGAAACATTACATACAGTTCAATCAGCCTTCATCCCTTCCCTTTTCATGGTGGGATTTGGCAGTAATAAGATCTCTTTTGTTTGTGTCATGTTATTTTCATTCACTGGAAAGAAGCAGAAGTGGGGCTGCAGTTTATTGTTTTCTAATATATGGTGATCACATAAGAGAGACTTCTTTCTTTATAGAGTCGACGAACTGTGTTGCCTTCTAAGAATGACCCTCCTGCCAGAGATAATAGAGGTAAATGTTATCTCTTTCCATTTCAATGAAGTAAAAAATACAGTAGCCTTTTAACCTCCTGTGTATCTAGTGTTACATAGTAGTTTTGCATTTCTTATTTGGTATTTATGCCTGTGACATGTAAAAGATATGGCAAATAATTCCTAGAATTATTCCTATGTATACTTGGAAATTCATACTGTACAAATAATATTTATATGCAGATTTAAGGAAGATATCATTATAAGAGTTACACTGAATTAACTGACGGTGCAAAAATTTGAAGATAATTAGCTATGCAATGTTAAATCATGCATTGACTTTTCATATGTAAGTGTCCTTAGCATATTTGAATGTTTCAATATACACTAAGTAGTGCACTTTGAATTCTTAACATTTTCAATTTTTTAAACTTTTTTTGTTAACAGTCTGTTGTTTTGTAACAGTCTGTGTATGAACAGTCATAAGAATATACAAATACTTAAGTCCTACAGGTTTTTTTATCACTCTACAGTTAAGAGTGAAAAAACCTGAAAAAAAATGCTGAAATACCTCAGGAGAATAGGTGAAAATTATGTATTGAATGGATACAGATGTAATGTGTGAAAGAATGTTCAACTTAACTAACTTGTACTGATGATGATGGTGATGATGATTCTTCCAAACATTAATCTACTAACATTTCTTCAGACTAGATTCCAGTCCATCTGTTTAAACAAGTGCGCTTGCTTATCTTTGCAAGTGATCAGACTCTTCTGATTTGGGACCACTTTTGCCCTTCTGTCATTTGGCTCTGAGTGTATTAAGCAGATTAAAAATACAACAGTGTTTTGGGGTTTTTTTTCCCACCTAGTGTTTAAATATGCAATGTCCTACTGATGGACTATCCTCACATTCATACCTTTTGTCATTTGTAGTAAACTATGTTGGTATGTTTGGTATGAAATAACCCTGTAACTTGTATTTTAACGAGTACCATGCCTCTTCCTATTCACTGTTGGCCTAAATATTTTTCTTTTTGGCCTTATAATTCAGCTTTTCTCAGCACACTGTGTTATTTTGTGTAATCAATTTATACTGTAGGCTAGATCTCCTATGATATGTGGAATGATCTGGGCATTTGTCTTGTCCGTCATGTTCAAAACCTGTTTCTATAGCTGTTTCCCTGTTATACAGTGAGCTGGCCTTCACCTGAAGTCCCATCTCTGGCAACTGATCAAAGCTGATGCCTTCACTTTAGTACTCTTCTGACACTCTGTTAGAAGTCTGTGCAGGAAATGGGCCAGCTGAAGCAGAGCTGATCGAAGCAACTATTTGAAAAACAATTTAAAACATTCAGCTCTATCACACAGGCAGGCATGCTCACCACTCCCACTGCATTCACTAGAAAAAGACATCACAGCATCTTCTGCCAGAAACTGGCATTCTTAGCACATACAGAATCAATGTATAAGTTTAGACATATTGATTGTATCTGTATCCCTTCTGGTATAGAGGCAAAAAGGCTTGTTTCTTCCACTTATAGACTGTGCTGCACTTCACTGGCTTTAATTTCTATTGCATTGCTCCTCCAGTAATAAAGGCTCAATGGGGTTGGAGCATTTTTTAGAATCTAGAGAATGTGAAACAGTGGGGCTTTTTTTCTTACTTTTTTTTTTTGGTATAATTACAATATAAATAAAATTGAAGCACTTTATGCTTCAGGATTGCATATCTCCAAGTAAACAATTCATTCTGTGCACACAATTAGTAAGTTGTACTAATTCTGCAGTATTTAAAAATATGCACGTGCGGCATTGGTACTTAATCATGTTATATTAGTGTACAGCATTAGGGTAAAAAGGTCTGCATACCAGATATTTTTATTAATAGACTTTCCACGAGTATGGCTCCTCCTCATCCACAGTAAATTGTTGTGTTTAGAAAGGGGCTGCATTTTATCTCAACAAAGCATTTCAGAAATCGGTAGGAAGGTTACTCCTCCGTGTCCAGATGAGCTTTTTGCTTTTCCTTTGCAGTGGTTGGTTCTGCACGTGCACGACCTACTCAGCTTCCCGAGCAGTCTTCCTCCTCTCAACAGAATGGTAGTGTTTCAGATATATCTCCAGTTCAAGCTGCAAAAAAGGAATTTGGACCCCCTTGTATGTAAACCGTGTATCAAGGACTCATTCATTCTGGGCATTACATGTACATTCTCTTGGATTATGTTGTTATCCATAAATGACAAATGGTCTACACTCTCAGTTGTCTGTGAGCTTTCCTGAGGAGCTTTTCAGAAAGCTGTGGCTAAACATATCTTCATTTTTGTTGTAATTGTACTAGTATTTGGAATTTTTTTCCTTTGTTTTCTTTCAAGCATGGTGGTGTTGTTTAGCTTCTTTTTTTTTCCATTTTTTTCTTTGTTTTGTCTGGGCTTACTTTTAATTCAAACCAAGAGATCACATGTATTATCTGTCCAAATATTTTTTTAAGGTCATATATTTTAGTTTGTGTAATTATTGTCCCATTCCCATGCATTTTTCTAGTAAATTTTAGTATTTTAGAAATTTAAATGCTGTAATGATTCTATACTAATGAGATTTGCTTGAAAATATGGTTGATAGTTGATGCATTCTAATTATTGATACATTAATTGAAGTTTACGGTATAAACATGGAAAGTATTTTAAAATTGCATTTTTTTTCTTTAAGCACGTAGAAAATCAAACTGTGTTAAAGAGGTTGAAAAATTGCAAGAGAAGCGTGAAAAAAGAAGGCTACAGCAGCAGGAACTTAGAGAAAAGAGAGCTCAGGTTAGTATTTTTAGCTCAACTGGAAATCATATATCAGCAAGAGAGATTTGCAAAATTGTGCTTTTTTCAGTCTTTAATAATTTTTATGAACTGTGATAATCTTGAAATTAAGTGTTTTCATTCTGTATACAGATTTGACAAATATTTTGGTGTTTGGTAGGATTGCTCTCGTAACTACTCCTTTAGATTGTTTTCCTCCTCATTTTCTTCCTACAGAAATCATTGCTTTCAATTGCTGTCTTGCTGCATGTTCTTCAGAGAACAACTACTGATGACAGCTATTTCTTAGGGAAAATGTATTTTTGACAATAACCAACCTTTTGACTTTTAGAGAGGTCTGTTATTCTACAGGAGGTAATACAACATTATGACAAATTGTTCATTATGATCTGTGATGCTCTATAGATATTTTTGAGGCTCAAATTTTAACAGTGACTTCTAATGTTTCTTTCTTTAAACTAGTCTTTACATTTGTAATTTCATCATGGAAGCAGGTTGGCAGCCAGTTGTTAAAAACTTGAGTGAAGGAAATGAAGTTGCTAATGCTTTGAGAAAAATCTCTTAATAGTAAATGACTTTCTGTCACAATGGTGTAAAAGCTTTAGCAAAGCTAGGAGTGTAATCTTGTTGGCAGCTGTGTGGGTATGTGTTAGTCTCTAAAGAGATAGTACCAGTCTGCTGCTGACATGAGAATTACCACCATCAAGTAAATCATTCATGCAATTTACTTTTCATGGTTTAATGATGTTTTCAAGTTGACCTAAAATCACCTATGTGTGTTTGAGGAATGACCATTTATGGTTTTATATATTAAAGTACTTTGAAGTGGTGTTACTTGTAAAATTTTCTTTTTATTGCTCCTGTGAACTCTTCTCTTGCATCTGAGTCTTAAACTTTTGTGTGAGGAAGTTGTTGTGAAATGCAGCAATAATTCACCAAGCACTGACTTCTAGTATGCAAGACCGTTAAACAGGGCTTGAAGAATATTAGGTAGATGCTTTCTCCATGATAAACAATACTCTTTTCTGAATGTTATAAAGAAACATTTTGTGAAAACTTACTGTCAGCAGTTTTTAGTTCAGTGTAGTCAATGTGAATGACATCAAGGTACAATCAGCTTCTGATGACCAGGACAGTTTTATCTGAGGTGACGATTGGCTGTGTCACAAGTGCAAAGAATAAGCTGGCTCCCTTTCAGCCTACTAACCCAAATCCAGTGCTTTTTGAGAGTGCTTACACTGTGTCCACAGCCAGATGTGATTCAGAAATTTTATATCATGTGGGGGTAGCCATGCAAAACTTAGTAGGATCTGAGCACCAGACCGGACTATGTTTGGCATCAGTAGCATGTCCTGAAGTGCTGTAAAACAGGTATTTGCAGGGAAAAGGTGACAGAAAGTTGTTTAATCAGTTCTGCAGAAAACAGGGTAGGCTCAGGTTCAGCTTATCAGTGCTACATGCATAGCCTCTTGCATGTCCATTCACTCTGGTAGTGATGGCTCCAGGTTTAAGGATAGATTATCTTCTGTGCCTGTGTCAGGGGCCCAGCTGTCCCCAGCTATGTTGGCTGGCTTGCTTGTGAGTGGGGTGAGGATAAAAAAACAACTTTGCTGTGTAAGTGCTGCTCAGGAGTAGCTAAAACATCAATGCATTATCAACCCTGTTTTAAACCCAAAACAGAGCTGCGTACCACATTCTTCTATGGAGAAAATTAACTCTACCCCAGCCAAAACCATCACAGCCTGGATGTAGCCTGTTGAGTATCCTTGGGATTGCTTCTGCTTTGCTGGGGGTCTGAGACCCTTGGAAGAGTTTGCAATGCATCCAAATACGTGTATAAATTAACACAGGATCAATAGTTAGGATAAGCTACTTTAACTGGCTTTTATCCAGCAGGATTGTGTTTGGAGCAGCTGGGATTCCTGTGGTGTGTGTCGTACGTGTGTAGTGGAGTATCTGTGCATCTATCAGAGTGCCATATCTGAGATAAGGAAGCATTGACTATATGTTTCTTCAGTGTGAATGTGCTGGGAAAGGCATGAGTGATTTCTCTTTCTTGAGTAGACTATTAATGAGTCCTCAATTAATAAGTATTTTCTATTATATGCCATCCAAAATGACGTGGGAAGCATATAATTGTTGCCTTTGTGGTCAGTAAATTAGCTACATCAGGGTGAAAAAGGCGTTAAACTTACTAATGTAAGAGACATTTGCAAGAGACATTTCTGGTGTTTTGCAGAAAAAAAAAAAGATTTCAGTTAATGTGTATTTTTTAATAGATAATTTAGGCCTTCTCTGGAAACAAAAAAGGTATAATAGAAATTCTGTTGCTTACCTTTTCCTAGGATGTTGATGCTACAAACCCAAATTATGAAATTATGTGTATGATAAGAGATTTCAGGGGAAGTTTGGATTACAGACCACTAACAACTGCAGATCCTGTGAGTATGCCAGCAACATGGAAATGTGTTATCCGTCTATGTTTTTGCTGTGTGTTTTCCTTTTCTTTCAAAGTACAGCTTCTATCTGTTAATGCAAAAAATAAGTGTTTTAATAAATATTTGTATTCAGTATAACATGGCTTTATTTTCCAGGTAATTTGTTGATACTGAAATGAGTGGGTTTTGGAAGTCCTAGTTTACTTAACTATTGTTAAGTTACTTAAATATCTTTTACTATTAAATCATACCAATATATGCTAATTTTCTGGGATTCTAAGGGATGTGTACACAAAACCATGAAAGTTACTTGAAAAACCTTCTTCAACATAGTGATTACTATTTGATCTTTGAAGGGGATGTGGTCTTTTGGTTTGCAGACAAGTCACAGGAGTGGAATCCATAAATGATCAATACTGTCGAATTCGATGGAAATCAGAGAACATGACGATTTCTGTCAATAGCATGTCTACCCTGTTAAAGCTGGATTTGCTTGCATAGTCCCATAGTACCTGTTGCTCTGTTGGATTAGATCAGAGTCTTCGGGGAGTTTTGTTAATGTGTGGTTCTCCCTTTTGGGTTCTTGGCTACTATGCAGGCAAAGGAGTTTTTATATGTTCAGATAACTCACTGTCTTGGGAATTTCTCTTTGTTTAAATGATTGCTTACTTAATTCAAAAAGAGAAGTCAAATAAAGTTAAATATTTTGTAACTGGAATTGGGGTATAGTTCACTGAAAGACTTTCCTTTGCAGATTGATGAGCACAGGATTTGTGTTTGTGTACGAAAACGACCACTCAATAAAAAAGGTATGACTGTTGAAGATTTTGTTTATTTGTTTATCTGAAAAGCTGTTTCTGATAGTAACATTATTTGGGTTAAACAATTCTAGAATTACTGATCAAAGATGAAACTCTTATGCTAGACAATACGTGTGATGAACCTAGAAAATTCATAGACTTGTCATAATCTGGGGAGAAAAGTAGTTTACCTGCCACAATTTTATGTAATAGAAGTTGAGGCACAGGAAGAGTGCGGTTTTTTCCCAAGGTCATCTAGGATCTATTTAGTTGTTCTAAAAATGAGTTCTACTGTAATCTCTTCAGTATTCCTACATTGTATTAGGATCACTCTTATTTGAAAGTATCCTTCAAGTGATCTCCTGAGCAGAAAGTTACGCAGTGAAAGCTTTCTTACATGTTTTTGTATACGTATTTTTATACTTCCAAGTGGACTTGAGTCAGACATCAAAGAAGCATCTTATGACACAGTTAGTGCCTAAGCATGTCCAAGACATCCTCACAGGGCTGGTGAATTACAGGCAAACAGAAGACTTGTACACCCTGGAGTTGTTGCTCAGGGCTGGCAGTGTTACCCTAGAGCATTTCAAATGCCACTAACAAACTGTTAGGTACTAAAAGAACTCCTTAATGACTTTTATTTTATGTGATGAGTGTTTGAATTATTTTTCTTACTGCCTGATGATGAGACTACAGAGTCTGTATTCAAAAAAACCAAACAACAAAAAACTGTTTAGCTTTCAATTCGAGTTAAATCCCAATCTTCCTAGGAAGTTCTTTTACTTTCAGTGGGAATTTAGGAACACAAATGCCTACTGGATTGCAGTCTGTCTGAATCCAGTGCTGCAGATTGTTTCTTTCCTTCTCTTTCTCTTATATTCTGTTCAGCTGAAGGACTCAAAAGAGCATCACTCTGATGGGATAACATTGTTTTTGTACTGTCAGAAGTACACATTTAGGATTATCTGAAGCATAGCCAGAGGAAAATGGGAGAAATGTTTTCCTTTTCCCATACATATTGATACCAGTATATAGTTAGGTTTTGTCTTATTTTTCCCCTTCACATTGCTGCTTCTATTTCGTCTTTTCATTTTTACTTTTACTGTTGGGAAAAATGTCACTTTCTACCTGTGCTGAAAGTGTACAAAATCAAATTGCAGTAAATGAAAACAAGTTGTTGTGGGACATGAGGTGGGATTCAGAAGCAGGAACTGATTTTGTGAAAGTTGCATGTCTTTGGTATTAGTGGTTGGGAGTTATTAAAAAAGTAGATGAGAGGTGTTTGTAGAAAGATGAATGTTTAAGTAAAAATGAGGTTGATACTAAAAGCTGTTCTGCATTTTTAAGAATAAACTGTAGTAAAAAAGGTGTTAGTTAAATAATCTGTGCAGGGGATGATAATCTAGGACCCATATGATACAATCTCCTGAAAACACTCAGTTCATAAGACACAGTATTTCTCAGAAAATCATAGAAAAGCATAAAAGAATTTAAAATGATAGACTGTAACTCTATGATTAGAAAAAAATAAAATTATCTGTTTTATTATCTCAAAAATGCAGAATTATCACCAAAAATATTAGATGTTCTCAGCATCAGTTGTTCTGTGGATTGACTTTGCAGGAAGTAGGTGTTCAGAGTGACACTTTGAGATTTTAGTTTTCAAGAACTAAAGAACAAGATTGACTTGTATTTATAATTGTGAAATGTATGATGGGTTTCAGAGATACTATTCCTAATTTTCATCAGAAAAGAATGCCAATTACCAAATAGCTGGGAGGAAGTAAATGTCTTACTCCAAAGAATTTTTTAAGAAAAATCCTCTTCTGACAGGTTAAACTAAAAAGTTTTTGCTGCAAAGAATTGTCCATCATACATTTCTTTTTGTCACTGTTCCTTACTTTTTATCTGGGATTGCTGCAGAGTAATTACATTTCATTTTATTGCAGTGCAGTTGAAAAATTGATTATATTTTGACTGGAATGTGCATTTCCATTGGTGTGCAATATAATGCAATGTTTGACCAGGATGTTAACTCATAAAAAAATTTCTATGTGGTTATATAAAGTCATATCAAATTCTTGAACTACATGCCTTAAGAAATTTTACATAGAAATGCAAGTAGAACACATTAGTGAATCCTGACTGTACACACAAAGGGTCTTTATTTTTGTGCATGTTATGGATCACTGGGTTCTCTGTTTTGCTGACTCATATACCATACAACAATTAGCAGTAAATTGCAGTGCTGTATGGTAATTATAATCTAGGATCTCACTGTTGAAGTCACAGTGATAGAAAGGATCATTATAGTTTTCAGCTTATTCTGCTTACAAGACAATCTTTAGAAAGGATTTTACTTTAGAGGAATTATATATTGAAGATATATATGTATACTGTAGGTTTTAGGAGGAATACACAAATAAAAATGTCTGTGAGGAATGAAAGCAAAATTTAAGGAAAATATCAAGATAAAATTTTAAAATAAAATGTATTATCATAAGGATGTTAATTTCTTTGTGTTTTCAAGTTGGACAGTCTAAGCAGTATAGTACTAGAACATAGTTTCTCCACTAGAGAAGATGTTTAAAAAAAACTCAAAGGATATGGCAGTGAGCTGTAGAAGACTATATAATCACTGAGGAATAAGACCTCAAATCCATGAAAGGTGTTATAGAAGACATGACAAGTTACAATGAAAGTGCAGTAATTAATGGTCATAGTCTTTCTAAACAGCTTTCTATCTCTCTTTAATTTCCAGCAATTAGTAGGATAGGATGACTAGATTTCAAAAATAAAATCTTTTGCTTAGCAGATTACTGTCTAGGCATCAGAAGCCCAAATCCATTGCAGTGTTGTTACTTGGAGGAGCTGTGTTATCTGAGATGTTATAAGAGTGTAAACAATGGGAAAATGTAAAATATAATGATGTATTGTTAGTTAAATATATATTTCACTTATTTTATAGAAACTTTAATGAAAGACCTTGATGTAATAACAATTCCTAGTAAAGATGTTGTGATGGTACATGAACCAAAACAAAAGGTGGATTTAACAAGGTACCTAGAAAACCAAACTTTTCGTTTTGATTATGCCTTTGATGACACGGCTCCTAATGAAATGGTTTACAGGTATGTGTATATGCTTTCTTTTGGTGAATCTTTCTTCTCATGTTTTTTCCATACTAATAACTGTTACATTTACATTGGTCTTAGACTTTATTCCTATTCTCTGTTACCAGATGGTATATTGCTACCTCCATTCTTTTACCTGTTTACTTTTGTTTTAACTCTTTATCCCTAATTATTCACCTGCAATGTCATTTCCATCTTTGTTGGCCTCAGTCCTCCTCCAAGCCCTGCTGCATTCCAGGCTCTAGCAAGTATTGCCTGCCTCCTCAGCTGCTGATTACTTGAGCCATGTAGTCAGTTCTCCATTTGCTTCCAGGTTATTGTCTTATTATAAGTGTGTGTGCAGCACCTGGGAAATGTGAGTCATGGCTTTTGGTCATCAGGAAACCTGGAAGAAAGGGAGAGCCCTAGCACCAAAAAGCTTGCAGTCTGAATATAGGATAATTAGGAGATGGAAACAAATCAGTAGAGAGTGAGAAAAGAATACCAATGAAGTGAGAGAGTGTATATTGCAGTATTACCGAGATACCTGAGCTAACTTCTCTTCTGGGAGCAATCTGGCTGATGTAACGTGGAAGTGTATGGAGCTAAGTTATCTTGCTGAAAATGCCAGATGTTTCTAATTTAAAAACAAACAGCAACAAAGACACATACCCTCTTTTAGGCCCAAGGTGTTTGGATTTCCATTTTGTTCTTTGATCTTCTGTTTCAGTTCCACTTGATATGGGATAATTCACACAGCACTTTTAAAATCATTTTTAGAAGTAGCTAGTTCCCTTGAATGAGTAACTAAATGAGGGACATACAGTAGTGGGAAAGGTTACGCACCATGACATAATCTTGGTCAGAATCTTAGTATGTGTCTAAATACTGTGCAGCTTCTTGCAGGAAATATTGATACTAAAAAGGAATTTGGTGAAGATAATTTTTCTAATGCTTGGGAAGTGCTTCCCATAGTCTTAAAGAGTATTGACAGAGAAATACCTTATTGTTCTGGTTTTAATCCACAAGCAGGAAGTGAAAGTTAGCATTACGCCCTGATTGATAGTGGATAACAAAAAAACATAGTAAAAGAATTCTTAAAAGCTTTTGAAAATAGAAAGTTGTGTCTTATGCTTGTTATCATTAGAGAAGGAGGTGAAAGGAATATCTTACACAACTAACAAAAGGGTTTTGTAAACAGCAAAGCTGTGTTCTTGGATATTTCTGGCTTTGCTGGTTGTCTGCTGGTAGCATCTTTCCTTTCCTTGATACTGAAGAGCTGTGGGAGAGCCAGCTGCTTGATGATGCATGAAATAATTCTCTTGCCTGACAATCCATTCTTCTAATCTCCCTCCTTCCTTTATTTATCTGTGTGAACATAATGTTTAATGTGAGGAGTGGTTTTGGTATACAATATTGTGTTTTTGTACTGAGTTTTTATTAGTTATGTAATACATTAATGGCAGTAGAGGAATATATTTTAAGATTATTGTATTCATACTGAAACAGCAGATCTCTACTCTTTCTCCTTCTTCCTCATATGGCACAAAAATGATCATTACTTGAAGGGCAATCTGTTTTAAGGTCTTCCATAATAACAGAAGTAAGAGCCAGATAGAGCATCATGTGCTCTCATCAGAGCTCAGGGTCATACCAAAGAAAAAATATTGTGTCGAGATGCTCCAGTTCTCTCCAATATGCTAAAATTTATTGTATATCTATACTGAAAAAATGTTCAGTCCAAGGTAGAAAATACTACTCTGTTATTATTACTACTACTACCATTATTATTACCATTATTACTACTGTTATATTTTTCTTAACTTGCATTTTAAGTCTTTTTAATCCATGAACCACAACACAGAGTTGCAATTTTTTTAATATTGAGAAACACTCACTATTTGGAATAGATATGCCTTATGAGTTTTAAAGGAGAACCAGTTTACATTTCTGAAAGACTAAGATTGCAAATAGAAGTTCTAATAAAAGTAAAGTTGGACTCTTTTAACATAGTATCATTTGGAGTTGTGTAATCCTTTATGAAAATGTTTTAAGATATGTTTGTATTTTGTCTTACTTTAAAATAGATACATTTAAGTCCCTTTTTATTAAATCAGCAAAATAAACAGTTTCAAAGTCAATCAGACAGAAGTAATGGAGTGTGCTTCTAAGGTGGATAGACATAGTGAATTTTTAAATTTTTATATATAGAAAGAACAAACATCAAAATATGGAAGTACCCTCTTGAGAAGACAGAAGGTATATACTTAAAAGAAACAAACAAAAAGAAAAAAGACTGAGGTCTTCAGGAATCATCTGGTGTATTGTTGAAGAAAATTCATGGTTCAGCTAGACATAGATTCTTTACATAACCCTGGGTTGCTGCTGAATGGTGCAGTCTTGCCCATATTATTTTTGTAAGTAATCTTGTGTTTGAAAGCAGAATGAAAGAAGATTGTAGCATCTCAGTGTTTCTGTAATTAATTTTTTTCTTTATTGGTCATTTATTGGTTATTTCTATGTAAAGAACTGGAAAAAGTTTAAGAAGAGTTTTGTGGAGAGAATCATCTCCATATGTAACTCTCCATTAGTTTACCCTTTGCTTTTGGAGTTTACAATGAAATAATGGTGATAAACAGCTGAAGCAGGAACAATAACTCTGTGTTTCTTAAAATAAAATAAATTATCTAAAAAAAGAAATGATATTTCAGATAATATTTTTGACACAGCAAATAGTACCTCAGGGATAAGTAGATTTTTTCAGTCTTAAGAGCTTGGGGATCCATTATCTTGAGCCCTTTCTTAATGTATGCATGTTCTCAAAGACGTGCAATGTTGTTTTGGCCTCTTGTTTTTCAAATTTAATCTTGAAAGTTGATTTGGGGAGGAAAAAAAAACTACAGAAGAATTTTAGTATTGACGAAACTCATATCTGCTACACTATCCTACTTCAGTATCTTCTTTTTCTGGCATCTTGAGGGAGCTCCAGACTCCGTTTAGTAAACTGTGGGGTGTTGGATCATTAAAACAAGGAAATGATTGTTTATGATTAGTACTTCAGTTTTTTAAATAGAGTTTTTTTTGCATTTAAGGTTTACAGCTCGACCATTAGTGGAGACCATATTTGAAAGGGGAATGGCCACTTGTTTTGCGTATGGACAAACAGGCAGTGGGAAAACCCATGTAAGTAGTTCTTCTGCAAGTCAGCAATACTCTTTTTTTACGTGACACACTTAGATGAGTTCTAATAAATAAGAAACATGTAAACTACAGTTCTGTGATTTTTATGGTGGTGTTGTTTTGGTTTTTTTTTTAATTTAGACCATGGGTGGCGACTTTTCGGGGAAGAACCAAGATTGTTCTAAAGGCATATATGCACTTGCAGGTGAGACTTCATTGATAAGTTGTCTTTGGGCAGATCAGTTGAGATCAATAGATTTTCTACTTTTTGTCATACAAATTGCAGTGGAACTTTGGTAACATCAGAAGTTGTCTCTAGATGTGTATCCCTTACACAGTAATGTAAATACAGACTACTTAACAAAAATGCAATAAGCGATTATTTAAGTTTATCATTTTGGTGTCTTCTGCATCTTCCAGTGTAATGTGGCAGTTTAGATTGCATTGTTTTAGGCTTGGTTGACTGACCTGATCTGTCATTCTTGCAAAATAAGAGGTGCTGTGAAATAGACTGTTACACATGAATGAATCTTCACTAAATGAAAACACATGATGAGATTTCTTTTTGTTATGGAAATGTATTCACAGCTCGAGATGTCTTTTTAATGCTAAAGAAGCCAAACTATAAGAAGCTGGAACTTCAAGTATATGCAACATTTTTTGAGATCTACAGTGGCAAGGTAAGTACCAGGTCTTTTTCTGAGGAAGGAGTTTCTCATACACAAAGTTTTGAGCTTGTCACATAAGATATTTTTCCCTCTTTGTATTAAAAGCTGTATTTCAATTAATTCTTTACATTTCCCTTCCAATCATGTATTTCCATGGAATGTTTTGCATTGTTTGAAATGGAATTCAAAGCAGGAAATTTTTTTAAAGCTCCTCTCTTAACTGTTCTGTTTTCCTTCTTCCCTAAGGTTTTTGACTTGTTGAACAGGAAAACAAAATTAAGAGTGTTAGAAGATGGTAAACAGCAAGTCCAGGTGGTGGGATTACAGGAGCGGGAAGTCAAATGTGTTGAAGATGTTCTTAAGCTTATTGAAGTAGGCAACAGCTGCAGGTATGTTCCACAGCTTACACCAGTTTTCCATTGTATGTTAAAAAATTACAAGATTTTTGGAGGTATCTTTGTAACAATGCCTTTAATATGCAAGGGATTTTTTGATAATGTCTGCAAGTAAGGAGTCTACCTATGTTTTAAATAGAGACGTTTAGAGTTTCTCTGTCTCCTAGAGAGAAATAACTGATTTTTCAAGAGGATGTGAATTGCATGTATTATGTAAGCAGCTTACTGACTTAAATTCACGTAATTTAAAAACTGGAATGCTGCCAGGTTGTTCATCTCTAAAAGGCCTTGATGCATACTGGCAGAGGTTAGCACAGTTTTTTTTCCTTTTTTTTTAAGACTTCATCTTCATTGTTTTTAAAATTAGCCTTGAGCATGGACTGCTGCATGAACAGATAAAATTGCCATCAGCATTTTTTGTGTAAGATCTCTGATAATCTGAAATATGTGAAGATCTGATTTTAAAAGGGAGGCAAAATGTTACTAATCTTCCATTTCAAAGAGATAGAAAAAGAGGCATAATTGTACTATGTATATCCAGTTACTAGTGTTCTATGTCTAGTGTCCACAAGAGTGTTAGACATGCTGTCAACATCTAAGAAAATACAGGAATCTGCTCTGAAAACCTATCATTGTGACGTACCGTGTTTAACATGTATGATCCTTCACCAGTTAATGTCTTTATCTGCTCTTCTCCTTTTTAAAGGACATCTGGCCAGACATCTGCAAATGCACACTCATCTCGAAGCCATGCAGTGTTTCAGATTATTCTCAGAAGGAAAGGGAAATTGCATGGTAAATTTTCTCTGATTGACTTGGCTGGCAATGAAAGAGGAGCAGATACTTCGAGTGCAGATAGGCAGACACGACTGGAAGGTGCAGAAATTAACAAGAGCCTTTTAGCACTCAAGGTAACTGATAATTTCTATTGCCTTGGAGTAGGTGGAAGCCTACATATAATAGCAGTGACAAGTAAAATTAGTGTGTTTGCACGCCTGTCTACCTTGTCTGTTGATATGACACGTAAAACAATGTGTTGATTTTTCCTCTAAATGCATGAGGAAACAGTTAGTAAGTCTCAAGTAGAAACAATGCAGAAGCATTGTGCTATCAAATTACATGTAGATTTAGTAAAATAATATCAGAACATCCCAGCAAAACCAACCAACCAACCAACCAACCAACCAACTGAAAAACAAAACCCCCAAACAAACAAGAAAATACCCCAAAGAAACAAGTTCACAAAAAGTCTCCAGTGGTTGAATTTGCAGATATTTCTGATATATATCTAAAATAGGAAGGCAAATTACTTACTTTGGTACTCAAGGTATGAAATACTAATAGGAAATATTCTTACTGATCTCACTATTTATTTCTTTTTTGAGATGAAAAATAAAACTACACTGACAACATATTTACTGCTGTTAATATATTGACTAAACCAAAACAGCAGCATCATGTCCAGAAAAAAATAGTGAAAATAATAATTAAAAAACACCTTGGAAGGTGAAATACATTTTTATCAGCTCCTATTCATAGCAAATTGTCTGATACAGTCACTTTACAGATTTTCATGCATCCAGTCCGGTATGTATAAACAGAGCTAAGAAATACTACTTAAATATTCATCTGCCTTTTTGGTTTGATGTTTTATAGTGATTAAAAGAGGTTCAATCTAAATAGGGGAAGTAATTTTTGATTTCAAACTGAAGAAACAGTAGTTTTGAATGTCTTAGAATTTCTCTCTGGTTTTGGTTAGTTTCGCTTAGGTTTACTTCTCTCAGCACCAACACTGGTTTTGTATAAAAAATCTGAACCCTAAGATCTGTTTGGTTACTTTTGCATTCCCAGTATAAACTTGGGAGAAGACTGGCATCTGACTAAACAGATCTCACAACACACCAAAAATTGTGATGTACAGTGTGTCAGTACAAAATTCTATGACATGTTGATAAATTTGAAGCAGCAGTTCCAAAATTTTGGCCTATTCTGGTTTAACATCAAAGTAAGCAATGCAGGGAGCATTGAATTGATGTTACTACTCATTTCCAAATGTAATTGAATAAAGCTATTTTGTTTGGGGGGTTTGGTTTGAGGGTTTTTTTTTTTCAGTTTATTTTTTTTTGTACTGGATAGTGCTCATACAACATATTTGGTTAATTTTTATACCACTTGTCTTTTTAATTATAGCAAAAAGGTTCTGCTGCTGCTGTGCTAGTGATTTTCATCTAAATTATATAGGGAAGGGGGAAATAAAAATAAATGGAGGTCTTGCAGAGGTTTAAAGGTACAAAAAAATAGGAGTTTTTCAATGACATGTTTGCCATTTTTCATCTATCCCAAAAACATTACACAGCCTTTTCATTGGTATTCAGGAACCATGAAGTTATTTTCAGGTTCCAATTAAACTAATACATTGTGACAAAGTGGTCTTTGTTGCTAATCCAAAATTGGCTCTTTCCACCAGTAAGTCCTGTCTTACTTAACCTGTTCAGGATTTTGTAATGTCTCTACATGGAAGTAGTGTTGTCATTTTGTTACCTCTGGTTTTCAAAAACGTAAATGAAAACCTAACGTAGTTTAAAATTCTATTACAAATTTAGAAGCTGGTGATGTCCTGCTGTAATCTTTTACTAACAAGGAGATCCAATTCTAATTTTTCAGGAGTAAGTAAACTAAAAATCATTATAGCAAATTAAAATATCAAATAAAAACTTGCTGATTGTCATATCAGTAATTCAATATCGGATATATCTGCAGCTGGAGGATTAGTTGAACTTCTGTAGAATTATTCATATAACACAAGGCCATTCCATCTATTAGTACAGCTAAAAGCAAAGCTCTAATTTGAAATACATTTGAAGTATGGTTGGTTGTAGAAGTTCTGTATGTAGATACTTTAAAAGTGCACCAAGGAAGCCTTGCATCTGAAGAGATGTCTGTTAAGGCAAAGGCAGAGTCTGGAATTAACAGTCAAAATATTATGATGACAACAATGGAAAAATATAAAATTAAAATTTCTTTGCTGAAGAATAACCTACCAGACAATATTAGAGCACTGAGTGGAGAGAAGTGATGGTTAGAATAATGGTATCTTGGTGTCACTGTTGTACTTAGTTGCTGCTGTAACTTCTGTAATATTTACATCTATACAGTATGGCTTGCTGGAACCCAGTCAGTTGCAAATATTAGTGTAATAACCCCTTGCCTCTGGGAAGAGAAGGGCTTATCCCTCTTTCTTCACATAAAGAGTATTTTACAACAGGGAGCGGCCTAATGTTTTCAAGTGTCTTCCAATGCTAAAGTAGAGAGCTTGCTTCCAGTAGAGAGCTATGCCTACTTGGTTTGTGACCTGAGGAAGCTTTCAGAAAGTTTGTTTTTTTATAAGCTGTAAAGAAAGAGAATGATAAAATCAGAATCAAAGCCATTGCTTTTAACTGATACAGTTAATGCATGTCCCTGCCCATACTGCTGCTGCTGGCAGAGGTTGCAGCTCATTCGGGCTTTTGTAGCTGATGATCGGGAATAATTGTTAGCCTGAACATTTCACATCAACACTGGTTAGTTTTGTTGGATACAATAGATGTAAACAATCTGGATGACATTGAGATAGTTTTTAGGCTTCTAATCCTTTTAAACTTCTTTCTTCTCCACTGAGCTTAATGAGAAGTAGAAGCCTAACGCTTATAATACTAGCTTTAGCAGTAAATTTTAATGATACTTTTAGGGGAGTGCATCAAATATAAGGCATGTGTTTTCTGATTCTGAATTGCATTTTTGTTATATTTATTTAACCCATGATAAAGAATCTCTTTGTCCTTTCAGGAGTGCATTAGAGCCTTAGGCCGAAATAAACCTCACACACCCTTCAGAGCAAGTAAACTTACTCAGGTGTTAAGAGATTCATTCATTGGAGAAAACTCACGTACCTGTATGGTAAGTTGATTTGGTTAACTGGTTTCCATTACAAAGAGAAAAGACACTGCAAATTTAGGCTTTTATGTTTAAAATTAGTTGCTCGCTACTGGTAGTGTGTTGGACTTAAATTTATTCACTAATTGACATTATATATGGAGGAGGATTTCAAAAGAGACATTTCTCAATGGTATAGATTGAATATTCAGGAGGAGGAATTTCTTCACCAAAGGGGTTGTCAGGTATTGGCACTGGCTGCTCAGAAAGGTGGTCTAGTCACAATCCTTAGAGATCTTTAAAAGATGTGTAGATGTAGCTAGAGACATGGTGGTGGGCTTGGCTGGGTTAATGGTTGGACTAAATGATTTTAGAGGTCTTTTCCAGCCAAAGTGGTTCTATGATTCTGTGATTTTAGAAAACTTGTTCCCTTCTCACTTTTTTATTTTTGCTTGTTCTAGTTTTCTAGCTTGGCTAGCACCTAGAAACACTTCTAGCTTCAGAATTTTGTTTTTAACAGTGTCTTAATTATAAAACAGTCTTGTTTCATTGAAGAATTCTGGAAAAGAGGGTGTAGACTGGAAGTACAGTGATGACTCGTGATTTTTAAATTACAGAGATTAAACTAGAAGTTGGTATCAAGGTCAACAGAATATGCTTCAGGCTATTGAGGGGGAAGTTGTTAGGATAGATGGGATGAATAGCTGTAGTAAATACAAAAAAATATATATTTATATATAAAATAGAACAGAAATCAAAATTATTGTAAATATGATAAATTATTTACTATTATAAATATGTTAGTATATATAAATATGTAAATAATTGTTGAATAGTTGTAAATGTGCATTTGCACCAGTCTGAAAAAAGGAATTTTTCTGACAGATGAATGAAAGGACAGATAAAAGTCCTGATGTCCAGTTATTTTATTTATGCATCCTTAACATTTCTCTTTATGACAATGCCAACTCCCTGCAGTACATAACTGATTACTAGGCTTGTTTGTGTTGGTTACTTTTCACAGGCTCCTTTGAATCAATTAGTCTAGAGGCCAGAGAGAGAAGTATGCAGACCACAATGTGAAAACCATGGTCTTAGGACAGTGTAGTCTTCCCTTTAGCTGTTAGGTATGGTTCAAATTTGAAAACAGCATTTTCAAATTAGTGGTGGTAGTAAAATACCATTTTTATTAACCTTTTTTTTTCCCCTTCAGTTTCCTAATGAAACAAGGGATAGTTTTGTTTCCCACTGAGACATACCTGACTAAGCTGAAGATGTGCCTGCTCACTGCATGATTGTTGAACTAAATGACCTTTAGAGGTCTCTTCTAACTCAAATCATTGTATGACACTATAACTTCATGAATCCTGTGCAGGATTAGATAGCTAGATGGTGCAGTTCTAGCAGGTGTATCCACACTACTGAAGGAGGTTTGAAAAATTAGCTTGTTGGTGGTTACTTTCTGCACATCAGATAATTAGCGTTTGTGAATATTTCATGGAAGTTCTTAATTAATCAAAAGAATCTCCTCTGAAAGTGGAAATACGCTTGAATTATTGTTTTTATTTTCTCATTCACATAACTACAGTCTCTTCACAATTAAGCTTAAGAAGCCTCTTTGAGGATAAGATATTGCTTTCAGATTCATTCTTCTGCTATTTTTCTTAGTAGTAGGTCCACTTGTGACATCCTGGTTTTAGTGTTTGTTTACATGAATTTTTTAATTAAGAATGTAATCATCAGAGTTTCATCTTAAGATACTGTCATGGTGCAACCCCAGCCAGCAATGGGGGTTATTACTAAGAACTTTCTCAACAAAACAGATTTGATCCACTGTTCAAACGTGCTGTTTGAATAAGACATTTTGCAATTATGTGGTGCTTTTCAATATGGAATGCATATAAAATGACGTAGTAATATCCTGTGATTTTTAACTTACGAAAGGATTCCTGAAATAATAAAATACCTGCTGTGTGTTTTCCACTTGCTTTCTGATACTCAAATCTGTAAGGAGGATATTTGAGTAAAACTCACTGGGAGGTTTCTACACTTCATTTTTATGTGACTTTTCCTTTTATTGTTTATGGATATGTTGCACTTGTAAAAGTTGCATCTTTAGGGATGGCATATTCTCTCTGTATACAGCATTAAACTATGATTTGGAAACTCTTTGTTTTTTCAAATTTCAGAAAAATATTTTGAAAATAACTTCTTAACATTGACAGTTATGACTGGGATTTGCTTCCCTCAAAAGAAGTCCAGAAAATTACAGTCAGCATAAACATTTTTTTAAGTTGTATCAGTCATTGCAATTTTACTGTTCTTAATAGTTTGAGAAACCATTTAAAGTTTTTGAAAAGTTTCATTGTAGGGTAATGAATTGTCTTTCGAAAGTTGCAGTGTGGCTACATAGAATAGTCTCATTTTTTTAACCAGTGCTGCTCCTTGACATGTTGCATCCTTCATGTGCTGCAGTCATAGCTGAAGTGGTCAGACCCCTCAGCCCTCCAGGGTAGGAGTAGGAACATGCAGACTTTCATGTCCAGACAGGGCCATTGATAGCACTGTGATGGCTTACAAGCAGCATAGATAGATTCAAAATAGGAAAAATGATTATTACAGGTCTTAAAGATACTCCTGTCCATGAGTAGTGTAGCTTTTTCCACCCTAATTTGGAATTAGGAACAAGAAAATTAACAACAGAGAGGTCTGAGTCCTCCTGTCCTGCCTGGCCTGGGCTTTTCGGGGCCTGAGGAGAGGTTATACATCAAGACTTGTGCACAAGTTCATGTGTCCTGAACAGAGTATTCGCACAGACCAAGGCACCTACAATGGCACTTCCCTAGAGCAGCTGTACCCCATGCTCTTTAAAATGTTGGAACAATCTCCTATGTTACAGCAGTGGTAGTAAACAGGTAAAGCAAAAGCCACACACACAAAACAAAGAAAAACGTGGAATTCATTCACCACTTCCAATTGTCAGGATGGTTCAGCTGTCCCCAGGCTGTATCACATGTAATGATGCCTTGGGAAGACAAATGCCATCAATCTAAACATTACTGTCTGTAGCATGCTCTGAACATTAAACTGCTGGAAGAGATGTATGTATTTTTCATGTTATTTGAGTTTGTAAGGGCTTTAGGAACTTCTAGGTCTTTGTTAATTAGATTTTGTTAATTATTGTTACCCAGAAGAAGAGACATGCAGTTGTGTGATCTCAAGTATAAGCTTGTTGTTTTCCTTAGTAATTGATGTGTACCAGTATTAGAGATTTAAACTTAGGTCTGTTTGGGCACTTCCACCACACATTTTTCCTTTCTCTCCGGAAGGAGAAATTCCTCTTGGGATGTTTACCTCTGCTTTTATACAGAAATGTCAGCAGCAGGATGAAAGAGAAGACTGGGATTATTTAGTCACCATCGGTTGCAGTCTCCCGAGTCTGTGATGCCACAAAAATGCTAGTGTGTAGGATCACAGAGGTGTTTGTTCTCAGTAGAGTCTTCATGACTTTTAGGAAAAAGCACAGGTAGAAAAATTGGACTACTGAGGGAAACTAGGACAAAAATGATCCCACTTTTCACAATCACAGTTTCAATTTATGCTGATTTCAGGAAAGGTGGTGCTATCTTCACAGCAGTTAATTTAACTGGGAAAAGAAAGACCTTTAGATTCCATATAGGTCCTGTGAAGGTTTGCCATCAAGTATTGTTTAAAGATATTTGGTAATTGAGAAAAAAATGTATCTCTACTTAGGATAATAGTTAAACTCAAGCTTATTTTTACTACTGTTAAATTCAATTTCTGGTGTGGCCAAAATCAGCATAGACTCTCCTTGAATAGAGGACAGTCTCAAAAGATATATAAAAAATAATGTGGCAATTGTTTATAGGGTATGTTAGACTTAAGGTCTACTATGAGTTGCATATTTTCTTTTTTGAGGAGTGTATTTTTTAAGTTACAATTTCACATTTACACAGTATATTACCAAGATGATTGGGGAAATTGAATTTCTATGAATTCTTGATATTCTTGTAGGTAAAAGCATTAAATTGAAGCTTTGACTGGACATCTGTGTCCCTGAGATGTCGTTGTATAAGGATGACTGTGCATAGCAGACATTTTTTAGAAGATCAAAAATGAAACTGGAGATTAAAAAATGTATATATTTAAATTCATCTACCCTTTCATTTTTACAAAGTGATTTACTAACGTGTGGCCTGTTTTCTCCAGATTGCTACAATTTCTCCAGGGATGGCGTCATGTGAAAACACTCTAAATACATTGAGATACGCAAACAGGTATGAAAATTGTTATTTCTTAAAGCTATACAGGCTGTTGATGACTGACATTTGAAATAGTATTGTTTCATGATGTATGTTTATTTTAGCTACTTGAATAATTCTATGGTAGTTGTGTTTCTTAATAAGATTAAAACCAAATTACTGATCCAGGCACACATTTAATTTAAATTGTCACTTTGTACAACCATTACAAAATAATGTATTAGAATCTATGCCATTATCCAGAGATGGATAATAAGGACTGCAAGGTATGTGGGACAGGCTATTAGTTTTGCCCTTGATTTGAAAGGACCATCTCTTGCATTAGGGATAGTTGGTGTTCGTGACGATTCCCTGGGGTGTTGGCTAAAATACCTTTCTGTGATGTGATTTTTTTTCATCCTTTTGGTGGAATAGTGTGCAGTTGCCAGTCTGTATTATATATACATATAAAATTTCATGCTTCCTAAATTCAGGCAAATATTTGAGGACCCTTGAGTAAAGGCTTAAAAAGGCAGAAAATCCAACAGGCTTTATGATCACTGAAGAAATTAGCACCTTCAGAGGCAGATGCATCACTTGAGACCTGTACTGCTCTAAGAAAGTGGTCAACTCTTTCCAATGCATGTGAAAGCAGCCCTCACCTGCTACAGTTCTCCAGTGTTTAAGTCTGTGGAGATGGTGCAATCAGGTCCTTTGTGTCCCTGCAGTCTGACCTGTGACTCAGAGATGCCCCACACTTGGCTGCAAAGGACCAAGGTGGCAGACAGCCTCTGGGCCATTAGAAGCCCTAGCTTTGCCAGAAGAGACCACCATCTGGGGGTCTGTTTGCCCCAGTGAGAGGTCAGGCAGAACCACAACTGCTTCTCCTTGGCTAGGCACAAAGGCCTGCCAGGAAGGCTTACTGCCTGCTTCTCTCAGTCTCCACATGTCCCTGTGTCTGGGTTAATAGAGCTGTTAGTAGACCTGCCTGGCTTGGACCAGTCTCTGTCATTTCCTCCCTGAAGAGAATGAAGTATCTACTCCTCTGCTTAGAGTAACATGATGCAGGACTTTGCACATTCAAAACTTGTTGGAAATTCTACCCCTTATAGAACTTAGGTTGCTGAAGTGACTCCATAAAAAGTCAAAACAAATTAAGCACCTTTTTCTAGTGTACTGAATAGTTGTGCTGAAACTATTTCCTCCCCTTACTGTTAAAATTGTATCTTGTTGTGGAGTATACACCTGTCACTGTAATGTTGCTTCATGTGTTTTGTATAGTTTATTTTTTTCTAACAATACATCATTTTCATAGTAGTTAGTTTTAGGAGCTGGACCCACTAGGGTGTGGGCAGTGACAACAGGAGGTGAAATAGAATTGACACTTTTGTAGGTGTAATGATTTGATATTTTAACAGAGTCATTTAGTGGAATATTGAAGGTAGACCAAATCATATTAACAGACTGAAATCTGGAATTACTCTTTTCAAAACCCTGCTGTTATAGTCTCCTGCAAATTAGCAGCACTGGTTTTGTTCAGTTTTATTAGTGATCTGAACTGTTTGCAGAGAGTTTAAATATGTCGAAACACTTATGTTGTAAAAATAATTTTGTAGTTAAACTATTAAAGAAGTATGCTAAACAAAGAGTTGTCATTTTAACTGTGTTTATGAGAACATTTTCTTTTAATTTGCCACTGTATTTTGCTGCTGCAGAGTAAAGGAATTTGGAATTAGTCCTTCGGACATTCCCTTCTCACAGGGTAGTGGCAGTCGCTCTGATCTCTCTCCTTCCTATGAGTATGACGACTTTTCTCCTTCAAACACCAGGTCTACTTCATTCTATACATGGAACTTTATTTTTAAGTTTTCTTTTTGGCTATGTAATTTTACAGACCAACCTTTCATTAGTCCCCTTGCCTTGAGTCACACATACTTTGTTTTTATTTTGGTTTGGCAGGTGATGGTTCTGCATGATATGCAATCATCTTCCCAGTATTTTGTTTACCCTCCTTAAACATCCACATTTTGTATCCAGGCTTGCTAGTTTCCTTCATACATTTTTAAAAAATAGAAATGGTGATGTCACCTTTGTACATTTAGTGTACCAAATCTAACAATTCTGTGTTTAGGATAATTTGAGTATCTCTGAAAGAGAAAATTTTCTTTTATATATGTATATGTGTGTATATATGTGTGTGTATATATATACATATGTTATTAAAGTTTTTCAGCACTCTGAAGACAAATGAAAAATATTTTCCATTGTAATAAATAAGTGCTACTTGAAAGAACATTTTTCCTATTAAAGAAATTGGGAATATTAGGAATATGTTCTAAAAGTTGCATTCAGACTTTTCATGCATCTTTCATAAACTTTTTAAATAGGCTTCTTTTGACAGAATCATGATCAATCTTTAAATTACTTACATGCTGCGAGAGCCTACCATTTTATTAAAATATTTTCACCTTTGAAGGTAAAGGATCTATTTATTCTCTGAAATATTTGGTTGCAAGTTATTTTCTTCAGAATTTCTTGGTTGTTTTGCTTATAACAGCTAGTGCAGAGCTGATTGACTAACTTTTTTAAAGTGTAACTGTTTATGCAGAAGAAGAAATATTGTGATGTCTATGGTGCTAAATGACCTTTTCTTTGGAATATCACCCCTTGTCAAAGAGTTAATGTTGAGGGGTTTGAAATTTTTGTCCTCCTAACTGTTAACAAGTAGTAAGATTTCAATCAGAAAAGACTTCTTGCTAGATTACTTTAATCCATGTGCAAGTAGTAAAAGAGCAAGGGGTCCATTCCTTTTAGGAACTGGACTAATACCTTTTTGTCACTGAAAGTACATTAAATTTGTAAAGCTGACATCATCATCTTCCTTATTAAATGAATTGATTGCACATAAACCCATCTAGCTTTATTTTTGGTTGTGAATCTTTTGCACAGGAGGTTACTAATTTTCAAATGAAACATCTTCTGCCCATAGGGTGAAGGAGCTGACTGTTGATCCTAGTGCTGCAGGGGATATCCGTTCCATTATACACCATACTCCCAATCAGATGGATGACTTGGAGACACAGTGGGGTGTGGGAAGCTCTCCCCAGAGAGATGATCTCAAACTGCTTTGTGAACAAAATGTGAGTTGTTTACTGAATTACATGGACAGAGATGATGACATACAGTGGGCAGAACAAATCCAGATGAAGAGCCTGTTAGTAAGATCTTAAATGCACACAGCATACCTCTTCACCTTTTCTCTTTATGGTATTACACTCATGTCCATACAAAAGAAAAACCAAACCCAAAAATGTTTCCTGAAGGGCTTCTTCCTTGCTCTTAGGGCTTTTAATGTCTAGGGAGGCTGTGGTGATGATCTATAGTATGCATTTTTTCCCACATTCTTTTAAGCAGTGGGAAGTATCCTAAAACTTACCTGTTTTACTAAACACTCGTTGTGGTTTTGAACATTATTTTCCCTGCATGCAAAACCCATTTCAGTTGACTTTGCCTTTCCCTGCATGTAGAAATCTGGCTACCCATCATTCCTCCTCCTAGCATCCTGGTTTTCCTAGGGTGAAACCTCCAGTGCACTGTTTGGGAAAACAGCCACATGATGTTCCCAGTATGTCTCCCTGGGCTGGACGAGTAGAGAGCTGAGAGATGTCTTCTAAAGGGCCTTCTCCCTCATTGCTGATTATCAGCTTTAGTCCTGTCCTTAAATATTCAAAAGGGATTAAAACTATTTGTGAAAAAGCCCATGAAAAATAGAAAGGAAAAATCCTTAAAATCTTAACATTTTTCACAAGACTCTCAGTCTTGTTAGACATCTCTTTTTGATATCTGCAGTATATCTCTCTTTAATAAATGACTTTTTTTTCCAGGGCTCTCTTTCATAAGAACGTGGTAGAGATTCCTAGAGCTTCCCGTTGGATGTTCCTTCCAACCAGATAGCCTATCATATCACTTTTTCATTGCTCATGTTGAATGAATTTAAGCCTTACTTAATGTTTTAAGAAATATTTCAAAGGCATTGCGTAAGGAACTACACTGACTTGCTAAACGTTAATTACAGCCTACAGTACTTCCTTCTTCTATTGTTGACTATTCATTTTTAAAGAAGCCTTCTTTGACCCAGCTTCTAAATCCATGTGTGCATTCTTCTAATTTATCAATCACTATGTACATTTTAGATTACTCCCTTCACATTTCTTTCACTTTTGTTTCAAAGGTTTCATGTAATTTTGATTTCCTGGAATGTATTAAATGTAATTGCTGTTCTCTTTTTTTGAATTTTTTTTTCCTGTCTGTTGCAGCATGCACAACAAAAAGCCCTGAGAGAAACCCAAAGTTTTCTGTGGGCATTAAAATCTATTAGAAATTATAATTATTCCCTTGAGACTTCCTCTTTCCATTATTTTAACTAATTTTTGTCTGGAATATTCTGATTTCCAGTATTTGGTAGGATTAGTGACTGGAAATTTTTGATGAATATTAATTAAATTTAACTCTGTAAATATTTTGAATTTATTGCCCCTTCTATTAATTCCTGGAGATTTTCTTAATACTTCTTAGAAGTATTGAATTCTATTTTTGACAGGCTTTGCCTTCTGCATATTTTTTTCCATGTTCTGTGATGAAATGGGTCACATTCAACATTTTTCTGTGGCCACAGTTCTTTCCAGGCTAACAAAGTTAATTATTTTTTAGGAAGAAGAAGTTTCTCCACAGTTGTTTAGTTTCCATGAAGCTGTGTCTCAAATGGTAGAAATGGAAGAGCAAGTAGTAGAAGACCACAGGACTGTCTTCCAGGTAAAAGATGGAGCTCTACTTTGTTTTATCCTAATTCAGGAAGTCACGTTGTCCCAATGAAAGTGCATACTGAAGATGGAGGAGCATCTGATCTATAGCCTTTTTGTCTGTCAAAGATTCCTAAACTGATTTATTCTGTTAAGCTGATTCAGGATCAGTAGCACCTGGTCTTAGTCCCCCTGATTGAAGAGAAGTGCATTTCTTGGTTGTCGCAGAAATTTAGTAAAATTTTCCTTTGCTGGGCTGGTAATTAGTAGTTATGTCTCTGTCAGCACCATTTCTGTTTGGTCATCTCCCTCCAAGTATTGTGTCTGAATCTGTGTATTCTTTTGTGACAGCTCCCTCTCCAGAAGAGACACATGTATTTCAGACTGCCTATTTGCTTCCAATCTTTACAGCTATGTAAATATTTCACTTGCTGTTAGTCAGAGCTTTTGGAAGGAATACTGCCCATGTAGTGCTGGTCAGTGCTATGGAACCTTTTACACTCACAAAATCATGGCAACTTGTTTTCAGAAGGAAATGTGGATTGCTTCTGTTCATAGCCGTAAAGCCTTCAGGCAAGCTGTCTGCTTGGCACATCTGTTCCTAGAGAACAGCAGACCATCAAACCTGTAGGGAATACACATTATCAGCTTAGGTATCTAGCTTAATGGAACATTGATGTGTGTTCATAATAAAGCAAGGTGCTAAATAAAACATCTTACAGTGGATGTAGAGATCTAGTTATTATGGAACATTAGCCCTGAAGTAAAACATACAGGAGTGTGAAAGTCATGTGCCATGTGCTGTGGCTGTGTCCCTAATCGCGCTTCTGGAGAGACAAGCTGCATTAGTTTAAGATGTAATTGCCTCTGTCTGTCCATCTGGCCTTCTGCTGGAGATTACTGCTCCTTCTGGCAGTCCCTGGGAGGAACTGTGTCCGAGCCTCAGGTCCCCTCGTTCACAGCATGGCTTGCTAGTTTATGCTGTGGACATAGAGGGGCTGCACTGATACAAAATCCAACAGCTGTACCAGTCATCTTCAGTCAGTGTTCTCCTGAATGCAGCTGATACATAACATCCTTTCCTGACAAAGATGGCTGAAATACACCAATGCAACTAACTGTGCTCTCCATGTTCAGGAGTCTTTGTCTTCCATGTACAAGGTTATGATGTTAGATGAGATGAATCTTACCCCAGTGTAAGCTCCATCTCGCCTGAAAGCCAAAAAACAGACAAGGAGTTTGGACTACATTGTCAGTTTTGCTTGGGCTGTGGAGCACAGAGGGAAAGACTTCATCTTAGTATGTCAAACCAAGCTTTCTAGTGTGCCCAGAACTGTCAGCTGCTTTGTTTTCTTTATACCAAGGCATTTCCAATGGGCTCATTTCCTCTGATCACAATTTTGCATGGTTCTGTAACAGTTAAATTCCTGGCTTCATTCTTCTTTGCTACAAGCTTTTTTTTTCCCCTCTTATTTTTTGTAATGTTCTAGAGTGCAAAGATGAGCTTCTTTAACCAACCCTTATTATATTTCTGTGTGTGGATTTAGATCATATAATAGTGAGTTTAAAATAGGTATCCTTTTATACAGCTTCTCTCAAAACAGGGTAGAATTATCTTGACTCCTTGAATGGTAATAATTACTGTGTGCCTATATAGTGGTAAGCAGCCCATACTTAAAGCCTGACTTCAAAGTTTGACTCTTGCCTAAGGGGGCACGAACATGACAAAGTTCTGTTCCCTAAATTTCTCAGCTTCACAACCGTCTAATGCTCTGAATTTAAAGAGAACTGGGTAGCTGGGGCTTACCTGTGATGATGTGGTCACTGAAATTAAAAAACAATGTAGAAAAAAATGCACTTTTTCTGAATTAGGAATAAGGCTTCATTTTTGGATTGAAATCTATTTTATTGAGGTGACTAGACAGTAAAATGTGTGGTCATTGTGCAAAAGTCTTAATCAGCTCTTGGTCTTGACACTTCACTGATGTATTTTGGTTTTTTTTGTATTTTTAAACTTTTATGTAGGAATCCATTAGATGGTTGGAAGTTGAAAAACTACTTCTTGAGATGACAGAAGAAGTAGACTATGATGTGGATTCTTACGCTACCCAACTTGAAGCAATTCTAGAGCAAAAAATTGATATTCTGACTGAACTTAGAGGTAAGTTGCTTTTAATCACTTCTCAGTGCATTATTAGCATATGCCAGGGAGATTTGCAGTAAAAATAAGGAAGGGGAAAAAAAAAAAAGTGGATGTATTCTAGGGTCTTTTTTCCCTGGTTATGCTGGCCATCAGTGGAAGGAACATTTATTCTGCAGTCTAAGAACAAGTTCACATCTATGATCAGTTTATCCTAACGTAAAGGAAGAGTCTGTGCTTTACCTGTAGGAAGTACAAACTCAGCCTTGCAACTTTTGTTTTTTTCCAAAACACTAAGGTAAGAAAATCCAAACCAACTGTATGAAAAAGAACAGGCAGCCATGCAATGAGGAAAAAGTAGCAGGAATTCCCAGTCCCTGCTGTTGTGTTGTGTAGTATAGCAGGGAGCCTGCTGTCATTTTTAAGGCTGTGCTTAAGAGTGCCATCTCGCTCTGAGTATTTCAGTTGTTAGTTTACTTTTTTTTCCAACAGCCTTTGTCTGAATTTTGTCAGCCTGTCTTTGTTGAAAAACAAACTGCAGCTAATTCTTAGTGCCCAAAAATAACTCTTCCACTTGTCTTTTGAAATCACCTTGTCAGTTGGGTATGTCCTGGAGATAAATTTTCCTTTTCATTTTTTGTTAACTGTTTAGACTCCAGGAAACATACTGCTATACTGGCAAAAGCTCAAGGGTGTGTTTAGGGGCTGATGGAACAGTTTTCTTGATCTATGTTAAAAAACTGTGAGTTAAAATCTCACTTTTTACTCAGTATGAGTCTGCTTGGAATACAACAAGCAGGTCAGATGTGGCCTGTTGCCTCCTGAGCATGCCAGTTACATTTTTGCTAGGAGTTGGAGTTTCCTTTAGTTTTTATGGATGATGGCTTCTCTTCAGAAGATGACAATTTGAGACACCAGCAGTGAAAAAATGCAGTTTAGGTGACTACCTCTTCTTCAAAAATGTAGCAGATTCTGTTTTTCAACAGGCTGCTGGAGGTAAAATGCTGACAGATCTTACATCTTTACAGTCAGCTTAATAGAACTGTAGTTTTACAGGAGGTAACTTGTATAAAGTCAAAAATGCTGTCTCGGTATCATCTGTGTTCTGCTCATGGCATGTAATGGTCACTGAATTGTTCAGCCTTTACTTCTGTCACGGTGGGACTGACATATTTTTGCCATCATTTTGGTTTCCTTCTTCCCATTCTTGGGCTCCATTCCCACTGGGGAATAGAGGGGATGGGAACAGAAAAATGAGGATGCCACTTCCTTCCTTACGTTTCTCCCATTCTTACTGAATTACAATGAAACCAGTGAATGATGCATTTAACTATTTACAGTGAGTAAGTTCCAAAACTTAATCACAAATGTTTTTCACATTCATAAGAAAACAGAGGGGACTAGAATTTACTCTTCTGGGTTTTAGAATGTACAGTAATGGCAGACTGCACACTAAATATGGTTTTGTGTGTTCCTAAGAGTGGTTTGGAAGGTGCTGGGAAGGCAGAGGATATGAGTGGTGTGTATCTCCCTAGACTCTTTAAGATAGAAGGAGAATGGAAGTGCTGGGAACACAATTGTGGAGTTACAAACCTTTCCTGCCTAGCGACAAGGGTAGTATCCAAGAAGAGACTTAAGTTGCTAAGCAACTTGTTTGTATCATTTTGAATGGTAGCTTAGCTCAATCCTCCTGTAGTTTGTAGTGTCAGCTATTTTTGTGGAGGAATGTTCCTTGTTGTTTGTTGGGGCTGGGATATGGAGGATCAGGGCTTAGTTTCAAGATCTGTTGAGCCCAGGGACATCAGTATTCATTCTTTTGTTTTTTCCTTAAAGACAAAGTGAAATCTTTCCGGGCAGCTCTACAAGAGGAGGAACAGGCCAGTAAACAGATCAACCCGAAGAGACCACGTGCCCTTTGAAAAGGGCCTCTGCTGCTAAAGGAATTCACGAACCCGTACTGCTGTAGCACACATTTGTTACAAAACCTAGTGACCGAGAGAACTCAACTACTTGAAAGTAAAAATGTTAGAAATGTTTGTGGAAATGTCCCGTTTCTTATTCACCTGAATGACATTTTCAGTTTTATGTGAAATGCTCCTATGATGTCTACAAAATGCTTCTAGACCAGACAGCACAACCATGCAGGGTTCAGATCTGTGAAGCACTTTGTTTTAAATATTTCATTTATTCAAATAGTGAAATGTTTGGAAATACTTGCCATATTTTTAATAAAGTAAAACTGTGGCCATTAAAAGGTCACAGCACTTCCTTCTGACCATGTTCAGTTTTATGACAAAGACCAGCTGTGCAGTTTAAAATTATGGCGTGCATGCACACCTCACTAGTGGTTTTACGTAACTTCTTCCACAGACAGCTGTGCTTAACTCTTCCCATTTTGTGCCTTGATGAAGGCTACTTAACCCTAAACATCCTCTTTCTGAAGCACAGCCTTAAAAAATACATTCCTTACTTGTCAATATAAATTACTTTCGTGTGTGTACATTCTTGACGTGTTTCAAGAAAACTTATTTTTTGGTGGCTAGTTTCATTTCACAGGATGTGCCATATCATTTTAAGAGGAACTGCAGGCTGTTAAGAGTGGATGAACAGCTGGACATTCCATTTTCTGTAAAAATCTGGAATCTTGATTTATTAGAATACCATAAAGAATGGTTTATATAATTTTAACATCTTATCTGTAACAATTAAAAAAAAACCAAAAAAACCAAGAAATCGACAAAAACCCACAAAAATATAAATTAGTTGATGTATATTAAAAGGTAATGTTTTAAGTACTGAGGAGAGTTGTATCTTAGAATAATGCAGATAATATGATATGTGGTATGGTGTGATAATGCTATGTATGGATAAGTTAACTATCAAACTTTGGGGATATATATGTCCATACTGGCCTTTCACATACTGTTTTAAAAACTTGGATTTTGATGCATGATAAAGTTACATGTACATTAACCGTAGTTTGCAGGTAGCTTGAGTAGTTCTGTTGCTTTAAGAAGTAGCTAATACCTATTTTTCCCTTTGTACAGTGCCAGCAACTGAAAAGTGGGGTAAAATTGCATCATTTGATGATTTTGCACAATACCTCTACCTAGCGCTAATAGAAATCCCACAAGTACCTGAATTCTCACAAATGGCGCCACGTGTATCAGCACTTTTTAGGTGGTGGCACTCAAGTTATTTTTGCAAGTCAGTATCCAAAAAAGATTGACCTTTCATGTAAGAACTTCTTGTCAAATGAAGAACTGTAGATCTCTGCAGGAGTTCTCCCTCTTTCCAGGAGTTTGTATCATCAGACTTTCGCTTGTTAATTTTGGAATACAAGCCTGTTGTTTGTGCCAGGCCTGGGTGGGGGAGAATAAAGGGAAGGCAATGAAAAGAGAGTTAAATGAGCCAGAACTTCTTGTAGTGTTTAGTGTTTGTATCTCCCATAGAAAAGTAGGCTATGGGAAGCTCTTGTCGCATCATGGTTAAAAATAAAAAATCCTCCTGTGTGTAAACATGAGAACTGAAACAATGTAGATTTTACAATAATGTGTTTAATAAATTAAGCTATTAAATGAATTACATCTGAGAATTTCTGTTATGCTTTGGGAAGGGTTTCAATTTGTAAGCACATCAGTTACATTTTTAAAAAGGCCTCTGATTTCAAAATAAAGCCAACTCTTCTGTACAAGTTATAGAGAAAGAAGTTCCCCAGACCACTGTCCTGACTTTAGTTTTGCAGCAGATCTTAAAAAAAAATCACACTTTTTTCTGAACATTTTTTAAGATCATCACCCACCACAGCTAGTAAAAAAACAATGGAATGGAAGGCAACAGCTTCTGTTAGCAGGTGAAAGTACGGGTTATATAGTACCAGAGTTTTTCTCTGAAGCTGCTCTAGACATTTCTTACTTTGTAAAAAGCTTCTGAAGACTGAGGCATCCTACAGGTGTAACAGTGGCTTCCATACAATTCCTCCATGCAAGCCTAGCACCACAGCCAGGCTGTGCCTTACTGTGGGTCCAAAAAGGACAAAGGACAGTCAGCTTTCAGCACCTTTTTACAAAGCCCTGTAAACTACATGTGTCCTGTCAAGCACATGCAAGTGGAAACTGTGTCTACTGCCAGTCTTTGTGCCAGAGCCTGCTTTAAGTCAGATCTACACTGATACTGAAGCAGTTAGAATCACAAAAAATTGATAGGGCTGGTTGTGGCACTTGAGTTTCTGCAGCACATTGCCATAATGGACTGAAATTACTTGGAACAGGATTCGAACAGGCTTATCCTCAATTCCTTTCCAGTAAAACAAAAGCATTAAGGAAGCTGACACATATCCTCAGCACTTGTTCATTCTGTGTCAGTCCGACCAATATTCCTTGTGGCTATTTACCTAACTCATCATTTGGTTCTGCATTAAGTGAAGCAGCACTAGAATTACTGGATTATCAAACTGTGAAATCAATGTGCAATTCAGTTTTTGAAGCCAATGCTTCAGGATGCCTGTAAATTTGACTGCCTGTTTTTATACATGCCTCTGAATCAATGACACTTTTAAAAAATAGACAGGATGTCAATAGGGCTGCTAGCTGGAATCAGGACATCTTTTCCAACCCTAATGATTGAATGATGTGTATAAATAAAGGGTTTTTTAGAGAAGGTTTTGCTAATTTGCATGCATTGCTCTAAATCTTACTGAAAACTGTGATCCGTGCTCAAATTTTTCCCTGCCTTAACAGTGAAGTAGTTACCTTAAAAAATAGCTGCTTGAATTTAGTTAACAAAAAATCCAACTCTGCTGTCTGTGTTTATGAGCCCTGGCTGATTGGTCTTTTTCCAGTTCCTGCAGTGGAGGAGAGGGCAAAGGCAATTCTGTAAATGATGTCAAGCCCACAAGGTAAATTCTTTTGTTTTCTGAGAAACACTCACTGGGATTCTCTTAAGAGAAGCAGATTACCAACAGGCTTGGAGTGCTGGTGGTTACCAGAGGGATGAGAGGGACAGGCATCTCAAATCAAAAGGAAGGGTTTAAATATACTTTAAAACAAAGAACAAACGATTGATACAGAAAAAAAAAAAAAAAGGAATTACTACAACTTTCTTTGTGTTGTCCAGACCTCTCATGTGTTCTACTGTTGAGTAATGTGCATGAATATACTGAGAAGTCCATGACTGAAGAACACAGATGTCAATTATCATCAATCCATGTTTTGGAGATATATAGAAAAATACAGTCATGAGGTAGCCCAGCACCTCACTTCAGCTCTGCCTTTAAAATACTGAGCAGCAGCTTCTTGCCTGCTGTCTGTGATGTTATTTCGAGTCCAAGCATATACGCCGTATTCTGTTCATTCCTTTTATGAGGAGCTTGTCCCATTGCACTCACTCTGGCTTGGGTAAAACTTTGGTGAAAAAGTACAGCACCTTTCATTCTTCTAGCAGTATCTATGAAAAATGGATGCCTTCTGAATTGAAGCCGTGCAGCAGTCTGAAAGAGTGAAATATGTATATTACAATTCTAGCAATTTAAACTTCAGCTTGAGGCATATTTTTAAGATGTGCAAAGAAAATAGCATGAAAGCAGCCATCACTGATCAACTGCGAAGAATTTTTACAAATATGAGATGAAAAGTTATTAGCAAATTTGCCATTTTAGAGATGCAGGTTTATTTTCAATGCAGTTACTTATGTTGGATCCTATCAGGTTCACAGTGTTTCTTCAGAGAGCATTACCTGTCTTAGTTCTCAAAATGACAAACAGCTAGGAACTTTCATCTTGAATTACGAGAGGATTCATGATGCCACCGGAAGTAAGAGTAGAATACAGCAGTAAATTATTGATATTTAAAATTATGCTATAGACCATGGCCTAATCCTCAAGACAGAGAAAGGCTGTGTAAGACTCCAGGGAAATTTTAATAATCAATTTACACAATGGCCATCTTTAAAGAAGACACAGAAGGGGCTAGTACACCTGAAATAGGGATCCTTGGCTAGCTGCTCCTCAATATTATAAACAGGATTAAAAATGCGTAAGTAGGCCTTGAGTGTTGGTTATGTTCAGGACTGGAAGCAAGGAGTGTCTGGTACTGAGAGGAAACCCTACTATTCCTGTGCAATCCAATGCTAACCTGTGCTACACAGGTACACATGCAGACAGAATTTAAAGAAGCTTAAAAGGAAGGCATAAAGAGAAAAAAAAAAAGAATACCGAATGAAATCGTCTATATCCATTGAACGGGCTCGTTTTTCAGAGTAACCTGTATCTTTTAGAACTGCCTGTATTTTCTCTGCAATTTTGAAGTTTTCAGGGATTTCCTGTCAATGAAAAACGGGATAGAAATTATTTTCTACTCATAACACAGAAAAAGTTTCATTTAAATAATCTCTTTCCTGCTTTTAAAACAGTTCTTGTTTCAAATGATAAAAAGTTATACTTTTTCTATTATGGATTATTGTATTATACTATTGCATCTGAATTCTTGTATCTCAGTTCATTCATTGTATATGAACCACAACAGTATTGAAAAGCAGACATGAAATATTTTATTAAATTAGTAAAAGACCTTGAGACATACATATATGAACAATATTGTAATAATATAATTGATTTTAGGCTTTTTCACTGTGATTTAATGACTGTTTTAGGTCTTTCTCTAAGAAAAGAAGCAAGTTCCTCCCATCTTCAAACTTTTTTGGAAAACCTTTGATACATTAAGCTTTTCAATGTTCATTTTTTACTCTTATAAAAGTCAGTATGCAGGTCACAGTACACAGAAATAGAATGTGACAGATTAAGAAGGAACTTACTGTATTATGTAAGGAACAATGAATTCGGTAATTATGATCCAGCAACTGCTCCACAGCACTTGATCTGAAAGAAATACATGTTTAGCATGAAAACTGAGCTGTAAATATTATTCACTTGATTGGCTGTTAATGTCTGCTACAAAAAACTGTAACAATTACTCAGAACTGTTCTTTTTAAACAGCTGACTAGTTTTCTTCTAAAAGAAAAATCTTGTGACATCAGTATAAATCTTTCACCATGGTTTATCACTGACTATGAAACACATAGTTAGTGCTGTGCATTTGCACAAAAGAAATGGTTAACTGGATAGGCTTTCAAACTTCAGAGAGATTTCCTTTGATAGAAGTTACTTACTTAAATGCTGCAGAGAGTGTCTTGTTTTTCCTAACAAAGGCTATCCTCACCAGACCATCCCACTCCTGAAATCAAAAATTTCAGAATTTTAGAAAATAACATACAGCTACTACAAACAAGAACAGTCTACTGGCAACTTCAGAACAATACTGAACATGAAGGAAACTCCTTCATGAAAATGTCCTTCTAAACAACACAAAACCAGCTGTGTCTTGGACAAAGCAATACAAATGGAGGAGAAAATACTTCACCCCCAAAACCCTTTGAAATTGTACTTTTTCGTGCCTAGGTGCTATTATGTGCAGAGAAGGCAGGCAGACACTTGAAGAAAACCTGGCTAACCTTGGGCCAGGCTGAAATGGTCTTGAAGTGTTTTAAAAATTAAGAATACTCTTCTGTAACTTTTGTCTTCTGAGGTTACACACACTGAAGATAAATCTCCTATATTCCTTTGCTCAAAACCTACAAAATCATCAGCCAGAAACATCTCTGGGAGACATAAACCGTGATGAAAGGGACATTATTACTAGCAGCTCTCCAACTGACCTTGGTCTTACAAGAAACACTGTACACAAAGTTGCACCCAGCTGATGGTGGCACGTTCTGTTAACGTCCTAACACAAGCCTGACCAAAGCAGAAATAAGCATTTTGGGAACTCTAATGAATGGCTGCTTGTACTAGAATCAGCAGATGGAATTGAGCAGTAAGTGGAAAGAAAAACAAAATTAAGTATCATCATTGGCATGTTACGCTGAGTATACACTGCTCACCTGGAAGTTGATGGGTGGTGGTGGGTTCTTTGGCTCTATCCTGACAACACTGGACTCAACTTTGGGAGGAGGCTTGAAGTTGTTCTTTCCAACCTGTTAGGTAAGAGCAGTCAAGCAGCTGTGTGAATAAGCAGCAAATTCCTCACATCCCTTGCAACACTCTTCTTCTGTCTTTGATAGCTGGGCTACCCAGATGCAGAAAGGCATACCTTCATCAGATGGTCCACTCGAGCCAGCAACTGAGTGTTAATAGAGAGTCTGCAGTACAGTTTACTTCCTGGCTTTGCAACCAAACGAAGTGCAAATTCCCTCTGAAACATAAGGATTGCACACCTGAGAGCAACAGAAATGAGAAAATCAATTCTAAGTAATCAATTTTTATGTCAGAAGCCAACTAACACACTTGGATAGCACACAATTTGCCTCAGCACTCAGAAAAGTTCATAATAAAAAACTCTGCCTTAATTAGTGTGTTGAAAAAAACCCCAAACCCATCACAGAATTTGGTGAAGCCATCTAAGTCTCCTTACATAATTTGATTATTTATACTGCTAAATGGATCATGATCAAAGGGACAGCCTAGTCTCAGAGTTGCCTGATTGTAATAAATCATTTTGAATAACTCTATGCTGAGTCCTTCAAATCCAAGCTTTCCAAAAATTGACTGGTAACGTTACCAACGCTCCTCTGAGGGAAATCAAGAGCTGCTGATATACTGATGCCTGACACAGGCAGTTACATTTTTAGATCACACAAAAGAAAGTGACTTGATTCTACCCTTTCCAGCCTAACTTAGGCAGGAAGGTATTTGAAATGCTATGATGCCCTGCTTATCCCTGGAACAATACTTAGTTGTAATACTAAGAAGGTGTAACTCCTGTTTTTATCTGCTGGGCACTCACTGTTGCCAAGTTTAAATTTTCTCCTCACACTCAATACATCAACGTAAACTTAATTTCCAGGCACTGTCAGGCTATGTATTACAGAAAAAGTTTAGTGCAGCTCTGATCCATCAAACTGCTATTTTAGGAACTAAAAAAAACCTGGATTTGGAATATTATTTTTTAAACTGTTTTCCTTCTTCTTGGGTAATACAGAGCTCTATTGTTCCACATACCTGAAAAAAGGTCTATGAAGCAATAACTTGAAAACAAAAGGTGAAGAAATCTGAGAAAAAAATTAATAATGTTAGTATAATTTCCGGGAAATCAGCAATTAAAAAGAAATGTTTTATGTTGTTGTATGCTACGTTGTTTGGCCCATACCTGGTAAGGCAAGTTAGCCACACATGCATCAAAGAATGGTAAGTCTGTTTTCAAGATATCTCCAACCTTGATTTCAAGTTTGTTTGCTAGGCACCTGGGGGAGAAGATACATTTTGGTTATCCTCAGATAAGCATAGTTGCCAAAATTTATATCAAAGTAACTCCCCTGCTTTAAGTGCTCCCTGTTCCATAATTGATACTTACGTGCCCTGGACTCTCTTCTGAAGCTCACCAACAAGTCTAGGGTCAATTTCACATGCAATAACCTGGAAAAAAAAAAAAAAAAAGTATATATTTGCAACTCCAAATTGGAATTTAATCATAAAACCCCCGACCCTGCATCTGTTTCCTATGGGTTTAAAAAAATCCTTTAAAAATCCCCACTAGGCTATGCACCTTCTTCCCTCTCTAAACACAGGCAAGCTTTACCACATAAATAGATAATAGCAATGTAGTTTGATAAAACCACACAAAATTCACGTGATCACCTAAAAACCCATTGGGCTTATCCAAATGCTAAGAAAAATACCAATGATGTAGTTCTATTTATGTGCAGCACAGCAATGAAGACCCTTCTGTTTGCCACAGTCTAAGCCCCAGCGTAGTCAGAGCTTGGGAAGGAGGTGTGTGTGAGGGAATCCGCACTCACTTTTTTGACTTTCTCCAGCATCTTTACTGTCAGGTTTCCAGTTCCCGGGCCCACCTCCAGAATGACATCCGTGCGGCGCAGGGCAGCCTGAGGACAAACAGCGTTTCGAGTGCCCCCCTAGTGCCGATTTCGTGCCATCATTTGGCTTCAGAGTGAAAAGTAAGCGCTTTTTACACAGTGAAAAGTTGGAACTGGGTATCAAGGGAGCGTGAGAGTCGTTTTATAAAGGAACGAGCGAGAAACGAGGGAGAACAAGAATGTCCTGGCGCTGGCTTACGCCGCATCGCTGGCCACGCGTAAAGAACCAGCGAGCAGCCACGTTACGAGAAGAACAAGCACAAAAGCCACCGCACAGACAGACAGACAGACAGACAGACAGACAGACAGGCGATGCCAGCAGCAGGTTCAGCCGCAGTCCCCCCGCAGCCCGGGGAAGGCCGCAGCAGGCCGGGGCCGCACTGCCCGGCACGTCCCGCCAGCCGCGGCCCCCGGGCCCGCCGCCGCTCCCACCTTATCGATGATGCTGTTCACCACGAGGGGGTTCTTCAGGATGTGCTGCCCGGCCCCGGTGTTGAAGAGGATGCCTAGGGCAGAGACCAGCGTGTTACCGTGGGCAGCCGCGATCCGGGTGCCAAGCGTCGGCCCGGCCTCGGCTCCCGGGATCCCGCCCGCCCGGTTCGGTCCGGCCCACACTCACCGCCGGCGCGGCCCTCCCGGCGCTCCGGCCGCTTCCCGGCCCGCGCCTTCGGCATAGCGGCGGCCGCGCTTGGATCCCTTCAGGCCGGCTCGGCTCGGCTCGGCTCGGCTCGGCTCGGCTCGGCTCGGCTCGGCCCGGCTCGGCCCGGCTCGGCTCGGCCCGGCTCGGCCCCGCTCGGCTCGCCCCGGCCCTGCGCCCCACGTGCCGCGCGGTACCGCGCCTGGCGAGCGGCCCCGAGTGCGGCAGACGGGCGGTGCAGCGCCCCCTGGCGGGCCGGCGGACCGCGGCAGCAGGACGGGTGCGTGTCCCGGCCCGCGCTCGATCCTCCCGGGAACAGCGGGCCCGTCCCACCCTTCGGGGCATGGGAGCAGCCCATGAGTTTTAAAGTGACAGCGATCAACAGGGGCGACAGAAATCGGCGGGTTCACAAAAGCTTTCCAAGATTAGTAAATGACAGACGGCGTATCAATAGGTGTGTTTAGTATCCTGGCTTGGTCCGTAAGTCCGGCAGTGGGTTTTGGATAAAGGGGCAGGGTGGAAAGGAAAAATGAGAGATGAATGAAAGAGGGGGAGAGAGAGGAAGAAAGGGAGAGACAGAAAGAGAGAGAAAGAGAGAGGTAGACAGAGAACGAGAAAAAGAGAGAAAGAGACGAAAGAAAGATTTTGCAGGGCGACCCCCATCAGTTACTGCCGATAAGGTAATGCGGCGCTTTAACCCCCTGGCTCTGCAGAGAGAGCGTGTCCGCTCATGGCCCGGAGTCGCAGTGCCGATGCAGTCATTCCCTGCCGCTGCCACGCCAATAAACTATACTCTTTTTTTTTTTTCCCATACTTTCTGTATTTTTTGCTTTACTTTCTCATATACACTTTTAGCGTTATGTTCTGACACAAACAGCACGCCTGTCTGCCGTGATGCCCTGTCCCACGCCGCTGCACAGCTCCCCCGGAGCACCTCGGCGAAGCACAGCCCAAATTCCCGCGCTCCCGCGCCTCATCCCGCGCGGAAACCGCCCCGCGAGCGCGCAGCCGCCGCCTGACGTCACCGGGCAGCGCGCTACGAGGCCCCGCCCCCGCCACACCAGGCCCCGCCTCCGCAACATCAGGCCCCGCCCCCGCCCCCCCAGGCCCCGCCCCCCAGGCCCCGCCTCCGCAACATCAGGCCCCGCCTCCACCGCTCCTCGGGCCCCGCCTCCGCCGCCCCGGGCCCCGCCTCCGCCGCCCCGGCCCCGCCTCCGCCGCTTCAGGCCCCGCCCCCGCCGCCTCAGGCCCCGCCGCCCCGGGCCCCGCCGCCCCCGCCTCCGGCCCGCCCTGTCCCCGCCCCCACCCCGGTCTCCGGCCCCGCTCCCCGCCCCTCCGCCCCAGGCCCCGCCCCCGTCCCGCCTTTTTCAGGGAAGCGGCGCGGCGCGGGCGCCGCTCTGGGGTCGCGGGGCAGTGACGTCAGGGCCGCGCGCCGGGGAGGCGGTGGCGCCGCCGCGGCATTGCCTGGTCCCGGTTCGTGGGAGGCCGGGAGGGGACGGGGAGCGGGGGAAAGGCGTCGGCGGCTCCCAGCGCGGCAGCGCTCGGGGCATGGATCCCCGGGGCTCTGCCTCTGAGGGCGGCGCTGCTCCTACGCGCCGGCTTCGGCCGCTGCTCCGCCGGCTGTGCCCCCGTTGGCGCTGCCCGAGGCGGCGCGGCTCCGGCGTGGAGTGCCCGCCGGGGAGTGCCGGCCCCGGGGCACCGCCCCCCGCGTTAGGGCAGCCGGGATTTCCTTACCCGCTCTGCGGGCAGCTGGAAAGGGCCTGCTCCCAGCTGGAAGGAAGTAACTGTAACCTAATTCCAGGGAACAGTTTCCCGCTTTCTCCTCCAATCAGTTTTTAGTCAGGATGGAATTAATGGGAAGGCACGGGAGGAAGATGAGGCGTTAATCTGACAGAACTTGTTTTTTTTTGCGGGAAGGGGCACGTCCTGGCCTTTATTCCAGGTGGTTGTTTTCTTTCTGCAGGCTGAAGAGCAGCAGTTTTTCTGCAGAGCAGAGTCTTCCCTTAATCAGAGGCAGGCTCAGTGCAGCAGCGGTGAGTTATTTCTCCAGTTTGTTACCGTGGAAGACAGCAGTGTGTGCAAAATACAAGAACAAGGCCCTAAGTGCAATAATGATGCTGCTTCCCACTTCTCTTTCCATGTGCCTTGTTTCCTATGTCTCATACATGAAGTCGTCTCTGTAACATATTTGACATGGCTTTTAAGTTAGCCCACAGAGCAAATCAGCAAAACGAGGCTGAATTCAAATTATATTCATAGTATATAAAGTATACCTGAGCTTTTGCAAATAGCACGTTCCTTAATGAATCTGGTTTCTTGGAACTTCATGGCAACACCAAATTTGTCACTGCTGTCTGTTTTTCTTCTCTCATTCTTTCCTTGTACTGTTATCAAGGGCATTTACTATGATGTGTATCACCCATGCTTTACATATAATATTTCAAAACTGTATCTCCAGAAGTGGGATGTAATTGTAGTTAAAATGAAAGGGTTTAAACCTGTTCCAGAGCATGAGGGCTGACTGAAACTTGCATTTCCACCTCAGCTGTTTGGCACTAGTTTGTTCTTAAGTGGTTTGTCAGGTCTTTTTGAAAATCCCATTGTATTAGGTAAATTAGGAGGAAGTCAGAGAATTGAGATTGATCTTGTAGTATTGGTCATGATGCCTTGGGAAGGCTGAACTGAAACAGAGACTGAGCTGGAGAGTAAAGCAGGTGTTTATTGAAAGGCCTTTAAGGGTACACCTTGGGCAGGACAGGAGCCTGACCAGGGCTACACCCAAGGTGGACTAAGAATGGTCACAAAATGGACAAAGGGTCACGAGGTCTCACACTTTGATAAAGCTTTGGTCCATTTGCAAATTGGGGTTTAATTGTCCAATTACAGCTTCAGGTTGTAGGAAGTCTCATCCTTCTTGTTCCTCCCTTCACTCCACCGTTGTTTGTGCTTTTGGACCTGAAAGTTGTCCTTGGTCTCAAGCTGGAAAAGGATTTGTTTTGTCTGCCTATTATTCTATGAAGAGAGCTGACTAACACTTAGTGTGGGGCTCAGAACTGCACCCCTAGGTGGCACAGGATGTGAAGAACATGAAAGCTAAAACTTAAGGCATCAAGTCATCCTAGAAATTTACTATTAAATGATAAAAATATTATTACATTGTCTCTGTATCCATTTGGCTTTTCCTATGCCATCAGTACTGAACTCTGTGACAGTAATTTTTGAGTTAATCCTTGGATTTTTCTCACTCATTTCTTTACTCCCTGTTTTTTCTGTTGGGTATTTTTGGTCACTTTGGTGGTTTCTTTTAATGTGAAGAGTCATTCTTCTGCTATGCATTTTTAATATAATCTGATTAGCTTTCCTTAACATTGTTGTCAGCCTTGCTTGTTGCTGTCTTTTGTTACTGTAGTCCTCGTTGTTCTTAGTCCTTGTATCCTTCGTGTCTTCTGCATGCTTTTTTCAGATCTAGGTTTTAGTTTCAATGTTAAATTCTTGTAAAAATGAAATTTTGGAAATTCTACTCCTGTATTTCTGTCGCTAACAGTATGGAAAAAAACCATCTCTGACTCTTTCATGCTCAGATATTTTTGTCTTCTTTACTGTGGCTTAAACTGGGCAAACTATAATCAGCTTGGTTCAATCACATAAAGAAAAATTAATATGTAGGTATTGAAAAATCTTAGTAATGCTTAACATTAGTCATTGTGTTGGGGTTTTTTTTGGTGATTGCTGTAGTTACTACTGAGTTTAAGTAGTACCTTCAATAACCAGGACAGTTTTAGTTCTTTTGGGTGCACTCCTTAGTAGGATATTAGCATGTGATATGTTTGATAGAGATACTGCAACGCTAGGAGAGAGATTAATTGAAGAGTTTGCAGAAGGCTGGAGACTCAGCGTAACAACTGACTTTTCCTGAAGATGACAGTATCTTTGCTAATGTATCATATCTATATGACTGAATGCCAGCATTTGTGTTACTTATTTCAGCAGTTCTTGTGGGTTTTCAGCATGGAAACTTTGTTTTTCCTGCTCTCCTTGAAACAAATGTGCTGTAAAAGACAATCCTAAGTTTCTACTTGAACCTTCTGGTCTGCAGGGTGTAGCTTTATAGTTGTTCATTAGTTGTGTAACCTGCTGCTGAGCAGCAGTAAGTCCTCTTTGTAAGCACTCTTCAGAGGGTTAGTTTTAGGTGTCTGCAAAACCTTCCTTAGGTTCCACTGTCTTGAACAAGTCCTCAGGCTCTCCTCACAGATAATTTATTTTTGACCACAGACTGTCCTAGTAGCTCTGCCTCTCTCCAGTTTGTTCCTTCTTGAACTGAGGAAAGGCAGAGCTATGAGAACCAAACTGGAAATGATGTCCTAGAAGATGTCTCAGGCACTGTGTAAAAAAGGATAACAACATCCACAGAGCCCCTTGAGCTTATGAAATAGTCCAGAATGTATTTGCACTGTGATCAGTGAGGGCACGCTGTATTTTGTGTAACAGGCTTATGGGTTTGTCTTCTTCTGATTTCATAAAATCTTAACTGAATTTATTCTTGCACCTCTTACAGTGAGAAGGAATTAAATGAATTGTTAACAAAAGAGAACAAAAATACTCAGAATTAATTGTCTGTATAGGAGTGAGTTGTTACACTGCATTCTCTGGGAGAAAGTGAAGTAGGGAGGTGGTTTAGTGATGAAATCCTTCCTTTTGTACCCCTTCAGATGTTTAGCAGTCACAGATTTCTTTCCATAGCTGATGTGATTTTAAAATTAGGATGTATTTTAGTGTGATGGGAAAAGTACCTAGATGCCTTTTTGTCTGTATCAGAAGCATTTTCTCTTCAGGAAAAACATTAAACTGGCATGGCTAGTGTAAAACTAGAATGTTTAAGACACTTGGAATAGTCTTGAAAGGTAAAATGTCTTCGTAGATACCCCCATAGAAAGGGAATTAAAGAGTAAAGACTAGAACAGAAATGAGATTTGGATTTTTGCCACTTAAAGGAGATGAAGGAGTTTGAAAGATGGGAATGGTAGTGTAGGACATTGGGTGATAATGATGAGGAACTGATATTGCTGTTTGTTGTCTCTGAAGACACTAACTCATTGTGCTAAGGGGTGGCATTTGATGTGTTGTTTTTATTCTGGATGTAACTACACTTGTTTTTGTTTTCCTGCCAGCTGAGACTTGAGAATATACTATTGTATATTCAAGTTCAGTATTGCCTATCCAGTGAGATCTTGGAGACCAGCTTTTTTTTTGTGGGGTGCAGATAGTCTCTTTTTCCTTTTGCAGGACAGAATTCTGGCATGGCAGTAAGAGTCATGCTTGGGTTTGCAGCTGACGGCATTGAACACTTTCTAGTGAAAGAGATTTCTTTTCCTTCTTCCAAAATGTTTGTGTGCAGTTTGGTTGTTATGGCAATGGATGTGGACAACAGAAAAGCAGGAGAAAGCAACAAACATTCCTGATACTGCTCAGTGTTTATTATGAAGGCACAGACTGACACTACTAAGTAAAAAAGGGAAATTACACCCTTACTCAGTAATCAAACCTGGAAATTCTGGCTGTTGTGACACAAGTGCAGACCTTGCCTTCATTCTAAGAATGTGTTCCTTATCAGGTTGACAGACTGCCAAAATTTCTATACATGCCTTATGTCTCTGAAAGTACCCAAAAGACAATATTTAATACTCACCTCCTGAGTTACATCTCTAGGACAGTCCTGTAGAAAAAGCTCAGTAGTGAGTAAAGCTATAGAAGTCCCATGAACTGTGAAGAAAGTCCTTGTCCCTGTGATTTAACCAATCTACAGGGTAACCTATGTCCCTTTTTGCCTTTCCCATGCAACTGTGAAGTCAGATATGTAAGAGGTGAAGATTGTCTCTGTCCCATAGTCTTAGAGCCAATGTTCATAGCCTTTGCAGTTCTGCAGGGTTAAGAGTGTCTGTATATCCACTGCGTAAATTAGGGTCTGAAGAACCCTGGTTCATCAAAAGAAAAAAAAGGAAAAAAAAGAAAAAAGAGGGCAGTGTGAGGGCATCACAACAAACTAAAATGGGAGAGATCTGTGTTTAAACTCCTGAAGTACGGCTGTGTCTGTCTGTAGGAATAACTTTCACACGTGCATCTGTACATGGCAGTCATTAAAACTGAGACAGGAGGTGGTGCCCTCCCTGGGTCAATTGTCTTTACAGGGGAATGCAGAGAATAAGTTCCCCATAGAAATCCTGTTGGTGAGAAGGGAGGGTAAGGACTTTGTCAGAGTTGAAATTACATGCTAGGACCTGAGCCTGTAATGGATTGATGTTGTTGGAAGTCACAAATTCCTCCTTGCTCCTGCAGTGTCCTCGGGTGTCTGTGGGACAGTGTGCTTAGATGGCTTGACTTTTTGGCTTGTTTGGGGTCTTTTGTTGTGTGGCCCCCAGTATCCCACCCCTGCCTTTTGGTGGGCAGTTATGGCTCAGTCACAATCTGTAAGTTTCTTCGAAGTTTACATCGCATTTTGACAGGAGAGTGAAATAAAAGCTGCTTGCTGTTCTATCTGGTTTTTTATGCCTAGCACATTAACCTGTCTAGCAGTGTGGTGTGAAAATTATGGGAAAACAGGATTCAAACCAAAACCTGCATTTTTCCCTCTCTTTCCATCTTCAGGTATTTATGGGGTTCAGGGAGAAGCAGAGGGTTATATTGTTTATTTTGGTGACCGTAGCTCTTTGTTTTACCTATTTGTAGCTAGCTTAAACTGTAAATACGGGTTTTGTGCACTAAGGATTCATTCAAAATAGTTTGTTGAAAATTTTTGTTTCTTTTTATTTTCTTTCTTCTTTTGTTTTTGTTTTTTTTTTTTTTTTTTTTTTAATAGAAAGTAATACAAGTAAGACTAGTCACTTACTGGAAAAAACCAGAAACTGTTCAGAGGAATTTTTAAAAAGTAGCAATAGACAACTTTTTTTGCATCTTTGCCATTTGTATTTGCTATACATTTAATAGATGTTTTTCACAGTTAATTTTTTGCTATTGAAATCATACAGAATATACTACTTCCTTAAATATTTTGTAGTAAGTATTTATAAACCTTACCTAAAAGGTGACCCATCTTCAGGGAGATTATTATATTTTGATTCAGTTTTGCTATTTGGCTTGTGACACCCTCATCCAATATTGTGCGAGAGCTGTTCTTTACATGAGATCAAAAAGCTACTGTGCAGATTCATTGAATAAGTCTTGAGGCCTGTTAAATTCCCTGCCTCTTAATAGAAAATCCTTGAACCAGAGTTTTCTGGGTGACAGGCCAGCATTATGTAGAAATGTGCTGATGTGGGTAACTGCTGTGGTTTTGACAGAGAAGGAACATCGGGTTAAATAAATTTTTGTTCTGACCCACTAAGTTTAGTTTGATTTTTCTTACAGTTTTTTTTTTTTTTAGCAGTAGCTCAGACAGTAGCTGCTCCTGTTTTTATGTGAAAATACAAACCTTTTCAAGAATGAGAAATGTTATTAAAAAACAAGTGAATATTTCACTTTGATTTTTGTTCTTTTTTGTTGTCTTTAGAACTGCCTGCTAATTGTTTGAAATAAGAAACTGAAAAAACAGTAACCCATTTTTCGTGCTTGCATTTTACTAAGTACTTTAAATGAGTATGTCTTCTAATGAGAACTGTTCTAGATGAAGTGTAGAAATTTCCAGTTGAAGCAAAAGCCATCAGGTTTTTCATTCCCCTTCTTAAACATGTTATCCTAGAGGTGCTGCCACTGTTGGGTGGGTTCAGCCTTGGCCGGTGGCAGTGTGTCTTGGAGCTGTTTGGCATTGCCTCTGCCACACGTGGGGAAAGCTTCCTGCAGCTTTTCCCAGAAGACACCCCTGTAGTAACCCCCTTCTGCTACCTTGTGCACAGCTGGTTAAAGCACAAAGATTGGAAGGTTCTTCACATGTGAGATATAAAGCAGAGATGGAGTCGTCTGTTCAATTACTGCTGCAAAGAGAGATGTGATTCTGTGTTTCACGGGTTTGAAAGTAGACTTTCTTTCACCTTAGGATCTTCAAATTTTAGTCAGCTTTTGTTGAGGATGACTGGAGATGAAGAACTTTTCTTTTAGGGGTGTAATATTTTTTTTTCAATTGTGTAATGCTATTACTAGTATGAAAGGTCTTCAGTATTGTGGCTAGTTTTCTTGTTAAAGTGATTTTTCTAAAAAAATCACAAGTCTAAACCTATGTCAGAATAAATTTAATTTTTCCCACTTTCTTACCATTACTGCAACTATTTTCATCTTGGGTTTTTTTTTCCTGAAGGTGGAAAAATAAACCTTTTTTTTTCCCCATTAAACAAAAGCGAACCAGAGTCATTACAGTTGGAATGTAATCAAGAACTCAATCCAAGATTGAGTTCAGCCTTTGACCAATCACCACCTTGGCAGCTACACCACTGCACTAAATACCACATCCAGTTGTTTCTTGACCACCTCCAGGGATGACAGCTCCACGACTTCCCTGGGCAGCCCATTCCAATGCTTAACAATCTTTCCATGAAGAAATTCCTCCTGATGCCCCACCTGAACCTCCTCCTTTCTCCTCTTTGAAGAGAAGCTGTTCTTTGCTGTTTATTTAGAAACCCAAGTATATGAATATTTAACTGTGTATGTGTTATTAAAAGGTGACATAGGCTTTAAACAGCCTTTTTTTGTAAGCAGAAGCCAGACCTCATAATGCCTTTCATAGATGTGTCTTTCTTGTAACATTGTGTGGTCATTATAAATGTGATCTCTGTCATCTGGAGAGCAGTGTTTTGTTTTGCCTTAATAGATTAAAAGGGTGCATAAGGGTGTATATACATTGGAAGTTTGACAATATGTATTCATAGTTCAGCTGGTTATGCATTTAGCATTTGTATGCCAAATAAGGAAACCAAATATATTGAGGAAAATTCTGTTTCATGTAGGACTAATTGTGAGACTTAATGCTTTATTTTTTAATTAATATGAGTTGTTTTGATGAATTCGAATTATTGAATTTAACTATAGGAATGTGTCATTTTCTCTCTTGAAGGAAAAATAAAATGAAAAAATGTTAATAATCTGCATCTTTGACTCTTTCAGACAACCCCATGGTTTACACTGCTTACAGCTGAGTAATCATCTCTGGTTGAGGTTTTGCTCTTAGCTGCTGTGCTTCACAAGAGAGGTAACTGTTTTACAATCAAAGTATTTCCTGCAGTTCCTCAAATCTAGCAAATGTGCTTCTAATGACAGATTTAATGCTTGCTCTTTCTACTGAGAGATTTCTGAAAGCAAATAATTCTATCCCTGTACCAAAACTGCCTGTGAGTGGGTGTCATGCTATCTTTACACTGTGTAGTATAATGAAAAATGAGCGTGGGGTGTTTGGATAATATTGATGGAAAATACCTGTCTGTGTTTGCTATCTTTTTCTCCTTAAGTGTTTTTTCTCCTTTTTAATGTTTTCAGATTTTCATGGATCTCAACAGTGCTAGCACTGTTGTTTTGCAAGTCTTGACACAAGCTACTAGCCAAGATACTGCAGTGTTGAAGCCAGCTGAGGAACAACTGAAGCAGTGGGAGACACAGCCAGGTTTTTATTCAGTCTTGTTGGTAAGATACAGTGGAAAAGTGCTCTTAATTAACTTGGAATAACTTTGAGTACTGGTCTCTAGAACACAGTTGAACCATGACCTCTGGCTGAGAGAAGCCCTGAGTTGTTGTGGGCTAGCCACTAGAATCTTTATGCTGAAGAACATGGTAGGTAGGGTGTGACAGTGATAGGCATTGTCATCGCTGTGTCTCAAAGTAAGCTCTTTTCCCAGCCTTTCAGGAGGTGGAATTCCAGCCTCTAGCAGTGTGAGTGGGCAGTAGTGCTAAATCTTTTCTGGCCTGTTGTGAACTGTAGGTGGTGGAAGGCTGAGAGGGCCCTTGTCAAAAGAATTGCCTTTACTACCTCAAGAGGCAGACACCCTTTATATACCAAGGCAGTAATAACCTTTTCTTTTTTGTGGAGGTGATGCTTTATGAACATTTTAATAGAAGTTCCCTCATGCTTTCCATTGCATTCATTGTGTGACACCTCTCTGGGATTGCTTTCCTTTTTTTTAGTGGAGGGAGACTCTCAGGGAGATTAGCTGACCTGGCTGTGGTAGTAAGATCATGGAATGGAGAAGGTGAATACTTCTGAAAGTACTATGGCCATTGGTGAAATGAATGCATTAATGTGGTCAAAAAGCAAATGGAACTATTTCAGCAAAGACACTTGAAAGTTAACACTTGTTATTCTCCAATATCTATGCATATGTTTATAATAGTCTTAAAAAACACATGTAAAATGTTTTTTCTACAAAAGTCTGTCCTCAGTGCATAGATTGAATGACTCAGGTTTGTAGGATGACATGTTCTCTGTAGATCTCTCACTTGTTGGGAAAGTTGAAGGCAAGCCCAAGGATTTAGGGAAAGGAGTAGAAGAAGATACTTCAAGCTGTCAAATTTCCTTTTATGCATTGCCTTTGCCAAAGTGTAGCTGTGGTGGTAGATGATCTTGATAGAAAATAGCAGAAATTGCCACTAGTGACTTTTTTTTTCTCTGGATGTTTACTTTGAGACCTTACACCTCAGGGTGTAGACAAGTTGAGCACTCACAAGTGTAACTGGAACAGATATCTGTTAATTTTAAATATAAGGGCTAAAAATTCAGGGGTTTAGATGCTTATCAAAGAGGATCAAAGGCTAGTAATTCCTTTTACATGGTTAGGTGGATTTGTTGGGGCTGCATCAGCCTTTCTTTAAGTGTGGAATACCAGCGTAGTCTTCCAAATTAAACAAGTAAAGTATCTACTTCTTTGTTTAACATGGTCATGTCAGATCAGCTGTCTGGGAGGGAAAATAGTTGGCACGTTCTTATAGAACAGAAAAAGGTGCTGAACAACAGGTAAAGGTAAATGGATGGTGGGTAAGACAGCTGATGTCTGTGGGATGTGGCAAATAATATAATTACTTACTGTAGGATACACTTGCTTCTGGGACAATCAGGGCAGAGAAATTCATAAAGAAATGTGAGACATTTATCCTTGATCCTACCATTTTAGTACCTAGTGGAGTTGCTATCATTACTTTTCTGTCTTTCTCTTTTGAAGGTATTACATATTTCTTTTGATTCAGCGATAAATTGGATGGTTTTGAAAAGAACTTCTGTACAAGTTATATCAGTTTGTATATTGGCTTCATTTGTGTTATTTCTATGACAGCATTACTGTGTGATATTAAATACTTCATGTTTTAGGAAGTTCATATGAAGATACACAGTATAAAGAGAAGTTCTCCTTGTTTTTGTGTAGATTCTTTGGTCTTATTTTTATTTTTTATCTAGGCCTGGTATAGTTTTAAGGTGTTTTTTATCTGTGGAAGTTTTGCTTCTGCTAAGTGTTTTAGCAAGGAGAGGAATAGTTGTTTGTAAGATCACTGGAAGTTTAAGTATGAGTAGTTTGGGTTTTCCATGTTTCATTTATTTTGAAATTTTTTTTACGATATGGAAGTGGTGTTTAAAGTTACCTGTTCATATTTTAATATGCTTAAGTTGCATTTGGGAAAGGTGAAGTCTTTTAGAGATTCAGTCTGTCTTCCTAAATGAGCTTTGGGGTAGGAGAGCATATTACGTATGGATCATTTTCATGTTATGTGGTATTTATTGGTGGGCTACCACTTTTCTGATATTTTTCTACAGTTTGTTAGTTTTGAAGTCGATATTGTTGGTGGCTTGTAAGTCTGTTTACTTAGTAGTGATTGGAGTGTGCTAGGGTTTGGTTGGTTGGTTGGTTGGTTTTTTTTGGGTTTTTTGAGTTGGCCATTACCTCTAGAAAGATGTTCCTATCAATAGAAGTAGATTTTGAGAGAAAGTTAGGTTTTGATCCATAGTGAAAATGAGGTCCTAGGTTTCTACAGCTGAGTTATTTGAAAGTTTGTTTATACATCTGCAGGCATGGCATCCAAAAGTAGGAGATGCTTTTGACCAGAATCCCTGCGTTTTTCAGATCCCTTCATACTGGACTTCTAAAGGCAATGAATACAAGTGGTGCACTCTTTCTGCAGTGCACTGTATAGTAAGAACACTTAGCTCACACGTGCTTGCTCTCTAAAGGAAGGAGTAGTGGTGTCTCACCCCTTGAGAAGGATCCAGCTCATGCAGTAGAAAACGTGAGGAGAGCTGCTGTTCAGAGTAGTACCTGTGTTGAGATTCAACAGCCTTCCTTTAGTTTAGTTTCTCTTGGTTGGTTAATTTTACATTACTGTACAAAATAAATCCTCTATGTTTCTCTGTATGTACATACAGATATATAAAAGTGTATGCAGAGAGACACAAATGTATGTATGTATCTATAGATATATAACTTTTTATTGGTAGACACTAATTTCCTAGAATAAGCATAGTCAAATTTGGGAATTGCAGACCTATCAGGTCACAGTTTTACAAACAGTATGGTAGACAGCATGGTTCCTGGCATGTGACAACATAATGAATAAATAACCTGAAGACTGGATTCTGACTAGAATAAGGAATTGTCCTGTATTCTGCAGTGGCACAAACTTCTGAGAGCTATGTCATTATGGAATGTAAAAATTGTCAGATTCTAGTAATTACCACCCTTAAATTTCCTTTTCCACGAGACAAGATTAGCAATACATTTGCCTTATATGTTGGTTTTTTTAAATAAATCAAAATTTGGGCTAGTGATAAACATTTTTTGATCTCTAAAAATCTATGTTTATCACAGTGTTTTCACATTTCTGTCAAATGATGATTAAGGCTTTTTGTTTATGTTCACCCTTATCACAGAGGTATTTCTACATAAACCAGGGCACGTGTTGATACAATTTCTGTCTTGCTTGTGATGTCTTGAGCAGTTTTTAACTTTTTTTTTTTTTTTTTAATACAGAATATCTTTACAAATCATAGCCTGGATGTGAACGTAAGGTGGTTGGCTGTGCTGTACTTTAAAAATGGAATTGATCGGTACTGGAGACGGGTGGCTCCACAGTAAGTTTTGAGTTCTTCCACTTAATTGTCTTTAAGTTGGCTTTGTTACGGTTGCCAGGGTGGAAAAAACAGCAGATCCTTAGTTTATAGAAGTCACTTTAGAATTTATGGTGAAACTGACAACATGCTTCAAACTTCAGGAGTTGCTGATAAAACATTTTGTCTTTATATTGCTTCTTATGACTCTGTTCATGATTTACTTTTGAGAACTGAGTTAGAGGGCTGTTTCATAGATAACAGGTTTTGAAGTGATGCAGTAAGTGTTACAACATTAACACCTGGATTTACTGATAGCAAGAGAAGTGAAAGGTAGTCTCTTGGAAAGCGAGAGAGACATTTCACGTTGTTTAAGCTGATTTGTATTGAATGTGTACATAGGAAAGAGGTAATAGTTATCATACTGAAATGTTCAGGTCTTCATTTTTTGTTGTTCTGATAATGCATGACAAAAGAGTTCTCCAAAGAAGATACATACTTTTCCTGAGCACCATTTAATTAAAGATTACAAAAAGTGCCATTTTAGTGTGTAACCCATAGAATTATATACTTCCCAGTCTTTTGTGTGAAGTGCTGATTTTTCCTTTTAAAACGGGTGTGATTTCACCAAGAGTTTCAATTCCAGAACTTCATAAAGGCTTACAAGTGTTCAGTCTCTCTTAAATGCCTGTAATAGGTGGGACTGTCACTGTCAGATGTAGGGTATTAGATGGAATTCTAGGTACAGTTTTTCTGGATCACGAATCTGAGGTAGTGTTACCATACAAAATATGATTTTCATTGTTTGAGAGAGTTCAATGTTTTTTGCCTTGCATTGTAAGCTTTTCTGAAGACCTAGCAAAAGAGAGAAAAAATATAAAATTCTGTATCCACAGCACATTTTAGATAGTGTGGTACTCCTTCATTATTGCATAGAGCACTTGAGGATTTGTATGTGTGAATCAGTATATAATTGCAAAACATCCACAAGCACTCTTTTTTATATGAAAGGAAAATACAATCTTTTTATGAAAAATGGCATATATCGTTGACATTTCTAGTTAACAGGATTCTGGAAGAAGTTAAACATTGTTTCAATTTCTTAATATTTTTAGATATTTTTATTCCTTGCAGAACTAAAGACTAGGATTTTACTATTTGAAGTAAAAAATTAAAATATTTTAATGCAGTCTTCTTGTGGTTTTAAATAAAATGTAATTTAAAAAAATAGATTTTTCTTGGCTTTAAAGATTCCATGGGTTAAATCTGTATTAAATTTGCAGTGCAACCCTATTTTTCCCCATTTCTAATTTTTCTGCCACTAATTTAATGCAATTAGACTATAAAAGAAATTTTAAAAATTGTTGCCTGCTGTTAAGGACTCAGTGGAGTCATGCATACTAGATTTTTCATCTGTGTCCAACTGTTTTTCTTTCTAAATTTGTTAGGTGTGACATTTTGTCAGCACTCACCAGATCACATTTCTCTTAGTATATGTTGAGGTCATTTTGAGAAATCCTGATTTAAGCTAAATTCTCAGTAGATTATTTTGTGAACCAATCATACTTTGAGTGTCATGATTTTTTTAAGTCTTCGTTGCAGAGGCAGCATTTTTGTTGTCTTTGCAAAAGTCTTTTCTTTTGCCTTGTGTCTCACTTGAGCAGCTGTCCCCTCTCCATCCATAGTAGTACATCAAAGCATATTTTGATGTACAGATCAGGCTTAAAACTGCATTTTCCAGTGAGAGTGATTTTGAAGATGAGCCTATGAAGTTCCTCCCTTCTCCTTTTCCAGGCAGCTTTTCGTATAGCTGTGGCGAAAGCCTAGAGTTGTCACAGCTTCTTTTCAGGCACAATTTGGACTCTTTTTTGAAATTTTTTGTCAGCCTCCTCAAAAGCTGGTATTACAGGATGATTTTGTATGTGTTTTTATTTTCTTCAGAAATGGTTTGTCCGGAACTCAAAGAGTTGGACATGTTTTTGATTTTACAGACAATTACTTCTGTATCCTGTCTCTTGTGGAGTTTGTTCTCTTATTTGAGTACCGTATTAGCAACTTTAACAATACTTTCCAAATATATGTTTTTACTTGTGTGATAACTCCTCGTAAGCCAGAAATCCAAATCTGAAATATCTGACTTTTTTAAAAAAAAACTGCAAAACAATGTTTTCAGTATTTGGATGTATATTTCTCCACGAACACAGAGAAGGATCAAAGTAATGATCTTTGCAAATTGTTGAACTTGCAAACTGTGAACGACTACAGCACAGTACATAGAAGTTCATGTGTAGATGAAGTTGTTTTAATTTTTGGGGACATGTAATTTAATGCTGAAGGGAAATAGCTGGCTCAGTGGGGCACATTCTTCCTAACTGCTCTCCTGGCTATAACTTTTACAGCTGGAATTGTGGAGTTGGCTTTTTTGCAAGGCACTGAGGGAGACTGAGGGCAGTGGTGCCGCTCTGTGTCTGTCCCTGTTCTCCGGCAGATGTCACCCTCGTGTTGTTCAAACAGTGAATTAATTCCTCCACCCAGGGGCAAACCCTGAGGGACTCTGTCACACAGTGCTGTGTGACACTTGCATCTGCATTGATTTCTTAGATTTTTTTTTTTTGTCATTACTGTTTTCCAGTTTTGCTTATCACCAGCTTGTGTATTTGAGGCGTTCATTCCCATGAATCTATTACTTTTCTGTCCTTTGTTTTGTCTGCAATGGTAAAAGCTTAATTACAGTGTTTTTGTTTACAGTAAGTAATGAACTGAATTCTTGCTGCTCTTAGACTGTGCATGTGATATGTTTAATACAATTATAATTATGAAAAAGTGTTTAAGAGCAGGGATCTTGTGAGCCCACAAACAAAGTAAATGAAGTAATATAGTAAAAGAGAGTATTTTTTTTAAGAAAACAGGTTTTAAGTGCTTTCTATTGTTTTTGAAAGTGAGGTATTATACAATCTACATTTAACTGAGATTAGATTCTTAAATTTTATTAATAAGAGCTTTTAAGTTTTAGAAGCCGCATAGATGATGTCTATACATGTGGAAATTATATACTGCATTTTCATATTATGAAAGAAAACCCACAAAAATATTTTCCTGGAATGTAATCTTGTGGCTTTAGATTAATAAAATAAATAGTTATATGCAGAAGGGCTTTTACGATTCCAGAAATCTCTGTAAATTTTTCACCAGAATGTTTGTAGGCCTCGTATACTTTTATGCAGAAAAATTCTTAAAGCCTACGTCTTGATTTAAAAAATAAAATGTAAAATTGTGGCTCCTGAATGCTATAACTACCTTGGAAAACAAGACTTAGTGTACAGTTTTGAGTCTCCAGTGAAACAATGAGTTGCCCCCCTTTTGTACTGTACTTCAAATGATAAGTCTTTGATCTTGTAGTTGTGTTTTGTGCAGGGGTGAAGGGAAAGTGGAAACTTGAATGTTTTTGCATATGTTTGTTCTTATGGCAATTCCAGCTTCTTTTTTTTATTATTTTGATATTAATACTTAGTATTTGTCTAGATTAATGTAAGACCTATGCTTTAGGGAGCTTTAGACATCATTTTAAACTTCAGTGTATAAAACTATCTGGTTAATATCTGTGCCTGAGGTCAAACAAGAGGAAGTGGTTGTGTTGGTGTGTTTAATCTTCTTAATTTCCAGCCACTAGTCTCCACTGAGATATGATGTTTGCATGCATGCTTTTAAGTCATTGCAACATTAGGTGAAAATTTCACCTGAACAATCTTGGGTGATAATATACAGAAGATACAGGTTTATATGAAGAAGAAACAGCTTTCTAGGTGCTATCAGTAAATGAAAATGTGTTGGATTTTTTTGTTTGGTTTGGTTTTGGTTTTCTCCTTCCCCAATAAGATATCTATAAATATCAACAAAACCTCTTTTAAAGCAGTGTGTTGTGTTTTCTGACTAGAAATTATAAGAAAATTGCATGAATCATATAAAGTCTGAAGCAATACAGGAGTGATACCGTACTGTAATGTGTCATTTTAAACTCATAGAGTTCACTTAAAATGAAGTATTAAGGTACCACAATGCTGCACTTGAACGAAAATTAACCTTTATGGCTTAGAATTTGCCCTCCTTACAATTTTCCTGTGCATTTTATGGAGCATGTATCAATATACTTTCCACACAGAGGTATAATTTTCAAAGGATGTGTACTTCTAAGTTTAAATGTATTACTTGCTTGTAGAAAAGGATTTATAATAGAAAAGACTGCTTTTCCAAAAAGAGCTGTCATCTGATATGGTGATTGCCTTATTCTGGATATTTCTGGCCATTGTCCATTAGTATACACGGGCAAATTCATGTTCAAATCCTTAATTCTGGCAGTAATAAGGGTGTAACAATTGTCTATGCACAACCCATTTGTATTTTGTACAGTCTTGCATTGTTTCAGTATGTACCTGTGTATCTCACTCTATCAACTCTCTTTTGCCATTTATCTTTAAAAAGGTCACTTCAGGTCTCAAAACGTGAGACTAAAATGCCTTATGAGTATTTTTTTCACTGTTCCCTCTTTTTAAAAATACTTGAGATAGTGGGAGAACAAAGGATGTTATTTTGTTAGTTTTGATAGTTACACATGAATTGATGGTAGTTTTTAAAATTGAAAATAAGTAATATTTTAATAAATATATCCTGGCAGTGCTCTTTCTGAAGAGGAAAAAACTACATTGCGTGCTGGACTTATCACCAACTTCAATGAGCCAGTGAATCAGGTTAGTGGTGATTGTTTATTACTCTCCCAAGAAATGCTTGTATTGATAGATAGCTTGGATTCTTTCTTTACAAAGTATTTAACTGTAATAATAAAGTTGCAGTTTACATATTGCTTTTCAGACAGACCCTGAAGTGAGATCTTTGACCATAGATCATAATTCTTTGAATTATGGAAACACTTTGGTTGGAAACAACATGTTTTGACTCTGTGGTTTGTTTCTTTTGGTGCTGCAGTTTGTTGTCCCTTGCTGTTTATGCAACCATTTGGTGAAATGATTCAGGGAATGGATGTAGCTCAAAGATAACCTTTCCTTGAGTGATTTTTGGTTTTTTCAGCTGTGTCTGTTTTCTTACCTAACTCCCAGTGTGGCCATACAGGGAAGTGTGACAGTGCCATAGCAGGAATGAGCTATTGAGATTGCTGCTACATAAACCCATCCAAGCAGTATTGCTGTCACATGTCTAGTTACAGCATTAGTGAATTTAAATAAGCTTAATAAAGCTTCAGTGTGATAGTGTCCTTTCTTTCATAAAGCCACTGATTGTAAGCCATGATTTTGATCAGAATAAGAATTCATTATTGCATTGAGTATAGAACTAATGTTAGGGGCACAGAATATGTCCATACTAGATGAATCAATCTGCTAATTACTTCTGCTAACTTCTTTATCGTGTAAGTATAAGATTCTGCAAGGAAATATTTGCTAATATTTTGAGCTAGATTTTAAATAACTCTATCAAGGAAATACAGGAATTATAGGCATAAGGTAAAGATTAAAAAGAAAAGGCATTGGAAATAAACTTCTGTTCTACAGATAGTTCAGTTTTAACTTATTAGGATTTCTTGACAGGATTAATGTAACTCCTAGGATTAGAACAATTTATCAAAATTAGGGTAATATAGTCTTTGTAGAAGCCCATTGTGAAATGACAGTTTTGACTAGAGTTAAACATTTTCATTTCAAAGGCAATTTTTTAAAAAGCATATAAAGTATTTTAAAATTCGTTCAGGAGGTATAGTTTCAATGTAAACAATGTGACCAAATATTACTTGTTTCCGTATTTTAACCAAGAAGAACTATGAAGTGTGTCAAGCTGAACCATAGTGCGTGTCATCTGTGCTTCTACTAGCTAGCATATAATTTATCAGATGTTTAATTTTGAAGTTTGTATGTTGTTTTGCATGTATAAATAGGCAAATAAATTATAAAACTCTAATATTAACTGCATTGTTTGTAAAACAGTTAAAACTTTTTATCAACACTTTTTCCATACATTCATTGGTATTTCAACAGGTTGAAATGCCTGCTAAGATGATGGTGTAGCATGTTTTGTAGTTAACAATGCCACTACTGATGAACAGTTCTGGAGTTCTCTGACTGTAGTTGCGTTGAGATTGGAACCTTTTTAACTGACATTTTGAAGGCTAGTGGCTTCATGTTTTGATTTATGTGTCCTTATGACATTTCTTGGGATGTCATTTTTTAAGATGTGGAGACTTTTGTTTTTATGGCAGCAGTGTAAATAATTGCCCGAACAATTATGTGCGATACTGAAATATGTTTACAGAGTCCATATCCCTTTCTTTCCCCTTGTTTCCCAAACTGTGCTGTAGGTATCCTGAGGTGTCCTTTCAGAGGAATCTTTCGTTTAGTTCCCAGCCTGCTTGATATGTCTGAGTTTTGATATCCTGTGTTCCTGATAACTGCACTTTTCCAGTCACAGATAGTTCATAACACAGTTGCTATCTGCTTGTGCTTTTTGCATCAGTGAAGGCAGAAAAAATTCTAACTCTTGTATAGAAAGAAAAACAACACAAAAAAGTGAGAAATAGGCATAGTATGGAGATGCGATGATACAACTTGACTTCCAGGGGAGGTGGAGAGGAAAAAGAGAGCATACCATCTGCTGAGAGCATGATTTCCATGCCCTCTGAAGATATTTAGCATATGGAGGGAACAGTGGAACAAAGTACTTCTTCAAATGTATGACAGCAAATTCTTCTTCTTCTTCCTCCCCATTGAAAAAGCCAGTCCTCAAGATAAAAGTAATTTTGGCCTTCCTGGGAGGTTGCCTATATATGACATAGGGAGAAGAATTTATTTGCTCTCTCTGCTCCCAGTTTGATCTGGTATTAAGTAGGACTCCCAGCTCTTCCATGTGAATCTTGACATCATTTTCCTGAAGCAATTCCTCTCAGTAAGCAGTATGGTACGAATAAATATTGCAGAAGACTTGGTGGGGTTATCAGACTCCAGATGAAACAGCTCAGGAAGCAGTAAAGAAGGAGAAGGACATTGGTCTATCCTTCTTAGGCCTGTAAATTGCTTGAATTCCTTCTGGTAGCTTAAGAAGGTGACTTTTTCCCCAGGCTAGAAGTGTGGTTGTTCTAATGTGTTAAAGGAGAGAGTGTCTGCTTCACTAATGCAGTCAAGGACCTTTTCAGTCAGAATGGGATAAGAACAGGGAAAACAAGAACGTGAAATCTTTGGATATATGAGGTAGGGTTTTGAGGTGCCATACAAAATATATTAAGGAACGTTTAGGGGAAGGGAGTTGCACAGCAGCCAAGTGTGGGGTAGACAGAAAGAGGGCATGAGAAGGGCCAGTCACATATAAACCATAGGTAGTCTGTACCTGTGTCTAAACAAACCCTGTGCCTGGTGGCTACTGCCTGTCCTGTGTTCTGATTGCATCCCTTACTCATCTTACTGTGTAATCTCATTGTCCATCATGCATGTGTGCTGCAAGGACCAGGTTCCAGCTGCTGGCAAGACTGGCATGAGTGGGATTTGGGCCCAGCAACCAAAGTCGGATGATATGAGTGGTGCATGTGCCCCTGGCCTGTGGTTCTGAAGATCTGGAGCAAGAGAGAATCTCAGTTCCAGTTACTGGGGTGGGGCTTAGGCTTACACATACATGTGCCTGGGGCTGGGAATGGCTCTATCTAAAAGTCAGGTAGAGCAGAATTAAGGATAATATATACTCAGCAGTGTATGGTCATAGAAAGTGATAGAAAAGATCACTAAGTAAAAAGTGGTTCCCAAATATTTGTTTCTTCATTTATGTGATAGCTAGAATAAATGTAGTTGCTGTTTTTCATGTAAAATCTGAACAAGGTATTAAATTATTTAGTATTTTATGTAAATACTTGCTACAAACATAAAATAGAATATTTTTTCTCCACATTTATTTGCATTCAGCAGACTTAAAAGCAACTTGAGAAAAAGCACACAAAAATCTAGCAATCCATACTAGTCTTTTTTGGTTCCTGTTTTATTTGGCTGTGGATCTTGTAATTTTTCATTTCCTGCATGCCCTTTGACTTACTGGTGTCTGTCGGTTTTTTTGCAGATAGCAACTCAGATCTCTGTGCTGATTGCTAAAGTTGCCAGAGTGGACTGCCCAAGGCAATGGCCAGAACTTATACCCACTCTTGTAGAATCTGTGAAGGTGCAGGATGATCTTCAACAACACAGGGCGCTACTTACCCTTTACCATGTTACAAAGACCCTGGCCTCCAAACGGCTTGCTGGAGATAGGAAGCTTTTCTATGATGTAAGTAATGTGAAGCAGTATTTTAGAGCATGCAAACTGTGTATAGTACGTGCCTGCTTCTTCCTCAGTTAGCTGGCAGGGCATTAATGGCACGTCTGTGGACTTCAATGTCTGCCCTTGGAGCAGAAGTGCTCTTATATTGTGGGTGTCTGTATACTGTGGAATAAGTGGAAGTCACTTTCTGGGAGAGAGGTTTGAAATCTTTATTAATTTTGCATACAGCTTGAATGTTATCTTAATTTGTGTAAAGAAGCAGAGCTTCATTTAAGAACGCTATCTGCATATCAGCCTTATGATGTACATGATCTTACTTTTCTAGGAATTTATGGAGTTTTTTTGGAAGTGTATTCTGAATTCTTAAGTCAGTAGAGTCTTTCAGAAATACTGGGGTTTAGACTTCCATACGACCATATTTTAATTTTTTATCATCAGCAGGAATGTGTTTGAGGTTTTTCCAGGCCATCTCCTCAGGTAATTAAAAGGCAAGATGTGAATGCAAATGCCAAATCTTGTGTCATTCAGCTTGCATTCTCCACTGTAGTAATCCACTGGTTAGAACACAGATGTAACTTTGGCTGGTAGGCCATGCATCTCCAAACCCCTTTGGAGTTGGCCAATGACATAGTACAGTTAACTGAATTTAGTGAGTTAAACAGTTTTTTCAAACATGTTATTCTTGAATTTTTGAAGTCTTCGTTTATTTCTTCGTTATAAAGGAAGGAGTAAGCGCTGACAATGAAGACTATTTATGGGAGTTTACCTGTTTATCTATGTAGAAATTTCTGTCTATGTAATCAATAAGATGAAATTTTAACCATTAGGAGTCTGAGGCATTGAAGACTGACCTGTAAATAGGACCTTTACTAACCTTTACTGAAAGCAACTAAATAAACAGTGATATGCTTTTGACTCTGTTGATATAAGGTGTAGCAGATTAAGTGCAGATTTCCATAATTATGAAAGCTGTCAAGTGCTACCATAACTGAGTGAGAAAACCTTTATCTTCTGTTTGTAATTCAGATATATTTATCAGTTAAGCACTGTGTATGAACTGTAATGTGAATTAAGTTTGAGATTTGTTCAGTTCCCTGATTAGAAACTACTTATCATTCTGTGTTTTAAAAAAATTGAGGGGAAAAGTGAGTGTAGCTATCAGCAAAGTTAGTTTTGGAGTAGGCATTGTTCAATACTATTGCATCTGTAATGGCTAAGTGTGTCCCAGAGTAAGCTGATTCAGACATTAATTTAACTATAAGATGGACAGCTTGTCTTTATGGGAGGTGATGAAGAAAGCTGATAGTTTTTTTAAGCATAATACCATATTATACACCAGCAGCTATATTTACTGAAAATTGGGTAAGAAAGGAGCCCTAAATTGTTTTTTTTTAAGGTAAGAGTCATAGACCAAAGTAGTCAGGGAAACCAGTGAGTCTATACTAACATCTTCAAATAAAGGCAAGGCATTTTTCTGGAAAATATCTTTAGGTTAGTGCGACTCATTACAACAATGAAGCAAATTAAACGTGGTGGCCTGTGATACATACAAGAAGCTGGATTAAATATTTTAAGAGTCCAAACCAACCTTTAAAATTAAGGGATTTATTATGGTATAGCAAAAATTCAGGGAAAAAAATATTGTTGGTCTTCCTTTTGCAGCTTACATCAAGTATTTATAGCTTTGCCTGTTCCTTGTGGAATCATCATACAGATACATTCCTACAGCAGATTTGTACAGGGGATGAAGCTGCAGCTGCCAATTCACTTGAAAGGACTTTGCTGTCGTTAAAAGGTAATAGTATAGAATCTTGTTAAGGGTGAGGAATAAAATAACTTCCTTCATGGGGAATGTGTGAAACTTCTTTGGTAAATAGTTTCCATTCTCTACCAAAGCCATGCCCGTTGGGAATAACTTTACAGGTAAAATAAACCAAGAATAGTGTTAGCAAGGCAGAAGGAGGCTTGCTCATGCAGGAGGGGGAGAGAGTGGTCTTGTTTCTCAGTATGTGAGAAACTGTGCATTCCACTGTGCATGTTGTAAGAATTTGTTGTCTAGGAGGTTGGAAAGTGGGTGGCATAACAGGACGTTTTCTCACGTGTGTTGTAATTTAGGCTTGCATTTCTTTATCACTTAATTGAGGAAGCTGAGCTACAAGTTTCATTCCACTAAGTTCACTGTGTGTCCCGTGAAAAGCTGGCCTTAGCAGCTACTTTGTTTAAGGTTGATGCTCAAAGGCTTCTGAGTGGAGTAAATGCATATCCTGGCTACTTTGCTGCTTTGAATAACTGAGATTTTTGTATTCAGTGCTTGCAATGTAGATAATACATGCCCTGAATTGTTTTGGAACATGCAGTGTGCAGCTTTTCTGGGTTACTGGCAGTGACATACCTGAGAGAATTTGCAAGTGGCTTATGAGCCTTACTTGACTATACTTGGCCCTTTTCCTACTACAGGATCTTTCAGGAGTTCAATACTTTGAGTTTTGGCAGAATTCTTCCTGACTGAGTAATTCTTGGAGTTCTCTTCATTATTTTACAAAAGATGTATTTAAAGTAATTTCAGTAAGGTGAATGAAGAAAGGCATGGCAAGTAGAATTGTAATTGTGTTCTGAAGTTTGTTGAAACAAGAGCTAATGAATAGCTACACAAGTAATTTCTTTTCCTAGTGCTTCGGAAACTAACAGTCCATGGCTTTGTGGAACCTCATTGGAATGCAGAGGTGATGGTAAGTGCATTTTTATTTCTACATTAGTAATCTTTTGTGATGATTTCGGGTGTTGTTAGAGCTCTGTTTGAAAATTGTTGAAAGGCACACATTTGTATTATGCAAAGGAAGATCAAACAACATTCTCTCAAAGCTGTCCTCCCATCAGTCAAGAGCTCTCAAATCCTAGATAGATTCTAAACACTATGACACTAATGGCATCATGTTTAAAATAAGAAAAGACACCCCTTCCAATTTATGCACCACGTGATGGTGGCACTTGTTGCTTACTGAAAGATATCTTACATGTGCTCTGCTCCCCCCAGTTAAAAGCATTTCATTTAGTGAGGAATGTGATGCCATGCTTGTCCCATCACATTTGTTTGAGATAAAAGTCTGTGGTCTGCAGCCCATGGAGAGGATAGTGTCAGACAAAGAAACCCAAGCACCTTCCTTAACCTCCAGTGCTCCCTGTTTTGCTGGAGGAATTGAGTACCTACGGCCTACTCAAGGAAGCTGAACACAGAGTAGAACTGGATAAATGTATCATCTATGCAGTCTGCTTGCTAGCTAATTGTTAATTTCTTGAGGAAATTGTTCAAAATAATCAAAGAGTTCAGTTAAAAGTTATGAGGTCATGTCTGAGCTGGTAACATGTGACTTCAGTCTGACATACTTGTTCTCATAATACAGTGCAGCATAAGCTTCATCTTTCAAAGACTTGTTTGTTTTTCAGGGTTTTCTACATGCGGTGTTTGAACGACTGAAACAGTTTCTGCAGTGTAGTAAGTATCTCAGTATTTTTCTTTGTATCCATTGTTAAACATTAGAAGCTGCATGAAAATATACAGGCTGGTGTATCAACAATAATCATTTAGGTGCAAGGTATTTTTGTACAAGTCAAATCTCTTTCTTAAAATGCTGCTGAAACTATCAAAGAAGATTTCAGTAAAAGTGTCTTTTTGTATCAACAGACTAAAATCACACCAAAATTGTATTTGGTGGCATATTTCAACACTTTTTATGAGAATAGATGTCTAAACTGAATAGGAAGAATTTTTTAAAAATAATTTATATGTAATTTTGGTATTTTGATGAAGTTCCTGTATTCAGGAACCTGTTCTCTGGTAAGAGGGCTGATCCGGGCTTTGAGCCTCATTTTTAGAAGAGATGGAAACTGCTCCCATTTGCCACTCTCACTATACTACAGTCAGGGTCCTTCTGGCTCTTCTTTCATTTTTGACAAGAAAGCTGCAGAGTTTAATAGAAGGAATTGAAAACCATCCCATACTGAAGTTTGGTGTTTATTGTAGTCCCCTAGAATACGAGGACTTTAGGGTTTCTGTGTTCTAAAACGAGAACTGAACTGAACCTTCCCGTTTCCACTTTTCTAATCAGTAAATTGTTTTGCAAAAGCAGGATTAGTGTTTACATTTATTATATCGTCTTATATTATATTACACAGGCAGAAGCCTTTATGCCTTCCTTATGGCCCTTTCTGGTTTTTCTTTTTTTTTTATATATAAAAGTTTTGTCTGTTGTTTTTCCTAATTCAGAATGTTTTCTAATGTCCATAATAAATTACTCTTTAAGGTGGAGTTTCTAAAAAAGCACGTAATGGTGTGTGGTAATAGTTTTTTTAAAAAGGACATCTTTATATTTTCAATGCATAATTATTTTTTGTCTATACTAGCATTTACTTGCAATATTTTCACTGCCTTTTATTATTAAATTTTCTGTAATGATGTCACAATTATTATAGTCTGATCAAGTGCAGTGAATTTCACTACAGTTGAGAGAAACTGTTTAAGATTTCTTATTTCCAGTACTCATTACCTTGAATTTGACTTGGAATTTATTTTGCCCTAGAACTTTTTTCAGGCTCAACTTAATCTCTTAAATACAGTAAAAATAAGTTCTTCTCCAGTGTTAATTATTTAAAACTTAGCTATCCAGAAAGAAAAGGAATGTCGAAAAAATGATAGTCATGAAATGTCTGATTTACCAGGTAGAAGTATAAGAGCAGAAAGCATATGCAGAGATCGTCTAGAAAAGACCATAATTCTGTTCACTAAAGTGGTAAGTAAAATTTCCTTTCAGTTACTGTGTAGTTTATCATTTCTGGAAGAGCAGTCCCCATCCAGACACACACGTGCCTTGTAATGAATCCGTTTTAGACCTTTCAAAGAAATGGAAGGTACTGCAACTTAAAACTTCTTTGTTATGTGATGTATTTTTGGAAAAAATGGTGTCTGTTTACTCATGCTGATGTATGTTGTATGTGAAGAATACATTTTCTTAGCTCAAACAAAATTAAGTGCATTCCATAAGTAATTTAGCTAGGATTTGTTTAAAGAGGAGTTCAAAACAATAGTAACGGTATTAAGGAGTAAAAAAGAGAAAGGCTTTTCATCTTACTTTCTGTAGCTGTTTAGATCACTGTTTCTATGGCTTTGTTAGCTCTGTGGAATTTCTGGCCACACTAATTAATCAAAAGAAAATGAACAGCATACTCTCTTGCCCTCTGAGGCTTGTATTGTGTGATGCTCTTGGACTTGTCAGCTGATTCTGAAATGCATATTGTGTTGAAAATAACTTTAACATAGACACTTGGTTTGGTTTTTTTGGTTTTTTTCTGTTTTTTTTTTTTAAAGTTGCAAAACCTACAGAGTTCCCATTGTTTTCAGATTCTATCTAGAGGCCATGAGTCTATTTTCAATGTTCAGCCTAGTTATCAGAAGTAAAAGGCACCTATCAGCTTCACCAAAATTGAGCTGAAGATGCTCTGACACATTATTTTTTGTCTTTCACAGCACATAGCAAATGTGCATCTTTTTTCACCTGAAGAGAAAGTAAACTTGATTAATAGGTGATCTACCACCTGTAGAAATTTACATGCAAGAATATAGGTTTAGGCATTTTTGCAGGACTAAGAGAGATTTTTTTAGATCAGCAGTTGGAAAAGCTAAGTTGAGGAAGTGCTTGTACTGCGGTGGTGGTGGTGTTGGGGGTGAAGTTATATATCCCTCATACCTCTTTTGCTTATGCTAATTCTAATAGGGATGAATTATCTGCTGAAACACTGCTTTTAGCATGGCTGATATATTTTATTTACTATTAGTAAGCTGCTCCATTTGAAAATGGGTATTGTAATTCATACTTAAAAAAAAAAGTTAATTTTGAACCCAAATCAAGAATAATGCTTCATTAACAATTGATACTGATCTCTTCCTAATTTCCTGTCCATGTTCAGTTTTCTATAATTTTATATAAATTGGCACCTGTTTTTTGATACTAGTTTGCTGAAGCATTTAATAGGACTTAACTAAAAGTGTTTTGATTTCTCTTTTTCTGCTTCCTTTTTTTAAAAGCTTTTGGACTTCCTGGATCAACATCCTTTCTCATTCACTGCTTTGATTCAGAAATCACTGGAGTTCTCTGTAAGCTACGTTTTCACAGAAGCTGGTGAAGGAGTTCTATTTGAGCAGTTTATTGTACAATGCATGAATCTCATTAAGATGATTGTAAAAAATTACGCATACAAGCCATCCAAAAATATTGAAGGTACTGTTACTACTTACTAAAATAATTTTTTATGTCTTGAGAAACATTTTGCTCAACAGTTAAACTTCTTTCTTAATATTTTAAAAATTACTGAAATATGTATGGTTCTGCCACTATATTGATAATAGTTCTTTTACTTTTAAAATATTAATGTATATAAATAATGACATTCCAAAGCAATTTTAAATGCAATACGAGCACAAATACCTTTTCTTTTTTGATACTTTTTTTGTTTCCATTGAACTGATTTTAAAAAGTACTGAGGTATAGAGTTTGTTTTATTTTCATCAAGTAGTTTGTTGCACCTTTCCCATGAGATATGTTTGATAAAATGGCATATTTTCTGTAGTTAACTAATACCAGTACAATGAGCTACAGAAACACAGTGGATTTGAGATGCAGTTGAATATGAAGGAATTCATATGTTTTGCTTTGTGGAACTGTGTTTCATTTTGAAACTTCATACTCTGCTGTATGTGTGAATTGAAAAAAAATACCTCAACCTTTTACATAAGTTTTACATGTGGCAGTGACTGGATAACAATTAGCATTCTCTGTGAATTTGGAAAAAAGTTGTATGTACTGGTATGTGTCAGAGTAGATTACTTGCTTAAAAACCTGTCTTACCACCTGAAAGTCAGTTCAAGTCTGCTGTGAAAGTAATTTTTTTTCTGCTTTTCTCAGAGGATAAGAGTTATTTATTGACTTCCTTCTAATTTTATTAGACTAGTCTTTGATCATTAAGCCACTTAATTGTAATCTGAAATCTTCATGTTTTATTTCAGACAGCAGTCCTGAAACTCTTGAAGCACATAAGATAAAGACAGCTTTTTTCACATACCCAACACTAATGGAAATATGTAGGAGATTAGTCACTCACTATTTCCTGCTGACAAAGGAAGAATTGACCATGTGGGAAGAGGATCCAGAAAGCTTCAGTAAGAAACATGCTATATAGTTGCTTGTAGAGTAATTAGGTATTTCTGTAAGTGCTCCATATCCACATTGTCTCTACAAATTGCCTACTGCAATATTGGCCATTTTATTTCCTGCAGTCTTCTTACATGGACAAATACTCCCTCTAGACATTTTTTTTGTAATAAAAGATTTCTCAGTAGTCTATGATATCCTCTTATCCTAACACTAAACTTTGTTTCTACCATAATTGAAATAATACTTTTTTTTTCTCTTTGTGAAATAATAGCTGTAGAAGATACTGGAGGAGATTCTTGGAAGTACAGTCTCAGAGTAAGTGTTAAATTTGAAATAAGACCATTAAAAATTCCTGAATGCAATTCTTGATAATTTTGTAACCGAGACAGATAATATTTGAAAAAAACCAAACCCTTATGTTTCTTCAGATTTAGTAAAGTTTAACTGTTCTTTTTTCAGTGTTCAAGCTTGCTGAAATACACGGGAATCTATGCACTTTGTATTTTAGGAGGGGGGAAAAGGAGTTTGCTTCAGCATTTGGATTATGTAGCATCTGGTTAAAGCCAGCAGAAGTTGTCTCTTTTTTGAACTGATAACTCACGTGACCACGTATGACTTTGTTAGTAGACATGATGAGTGAACCAAGTTCCAGATGCATCTTTATTAGTTAATTATATTCATTAATTACTTATTATATTAGTTAATTTGGTTCAGGTCAGAAATATGCTGTTGTAGTGTATCTGCCAATTGTAACTGCCGCGGTTTGCTTTGCAGAGGGATCTCAAAGTTTACTTGCTGGATTACTTTTATTATAAAACTGAAAAACCCAGCATGGTGCATACAGTATGTTCTGGTTGTAAAAGGGTGTTCAGTCCCTGACCTAGAGCCAATTAGCCAATACAAAAACAACCTGTGACATACCTACAGTGTGGTCACTGTCAGCACAGCACCAGCTGTTTCACTCCACAGATTCATTGTTCTTCTGCCACAGAACTGGTTGATGTAGATGCACCCATCAAACTCTTGCTAGAGTTAAGCACCATGTATAGTAGAAAGAGTATTGTATTTCTTACAATATTAATTTTGCTACTATATATTGTGTTTTAAATTGCAACCTTCAGCGCGAGGTATTTAGCGCTTAAAATTTTAGCATCAAATGTATTTTAATTGCCTTTATTTTAATAGTTTCTAACCAGATCTTTTCATTTTTCAGCCGTGCACAGAAGTTCTTTTTATTGATATTTTTCATGAATATAATCAGACTCTTACCCCAGTTCTTTTAGAAATGGTTCACAGCCTGCAAGGTAAGTTCTTTAAAAAAATCAGGGAAGTGTAAAATGTAGAATTGTTTACATTCGTAACATACTCTTGTCAACTATTAAACAATTCGACCTTGTAACATCTAGTTTTATATGGTGTGTTCTCTCAGTGTTTTTGAAAGGACATGTTAATGTTCTAAAATTATTTCTAAACCTACCATAATGGAGTGCATTGTGTATCTAGGAGGAGGAAGTCTTAAAGGCTCTTTAGTTTTCATTGTAACTATTCTAGATGATTGACAAATGTTGTAGTATTTCTAATTTCATGAGGTTTCAGGCTTTCTTGGGAGTAATACCAATTAATGAATTCTTTCAGTTGTTTTCGTTGGGAACTTCCTGTTCAAATGTTGCAAGGCAGTTCATGCTGTGTCTCTGCCAAAATCTTGGGGGGAGGGAAAAAGCTTTAAAAGAAAGTTTTAAGTTATGCTGTCATTTTGGAGAGTCTAGATGACTTTCCAAATCTGAAGAATTGCTTTAAAAAACTATGGGTTTTCTGTATGAAGACTGAATTATTCATAGGTTGAGGAGTGATTCATATTTTCTTTGTTTTACTTTGATTCTTTACCACCAAACTAAGTTTTATAATAGCCAGGAAAGATAATAAATGGGAGTGGCTTTTTTTTCCCCGATCATTTCAGCTCAGGTTTTTTCCCCCAGTTGTCTTAGTTGAGTTACAATATTTTGTATTTGAGCTTATCAGAAAGGATCATTACATTCTATTAAAATAAAAATAAGTACTCATTTTCTGAGAATGGTTTCTGACTTTACAAAATCTGTTCATAAAGTACTTTATGTACATAGGTTCTGGGATGGCTTGTACTGTAATATAGGGAGTAGTAAATGATTCCTTTTAATAGGGTTTACAGTTAATGTGTTTGTTTTCCAAAAATTACTTAAGTTAATATTAGCATGCTAAAAGGTATACCTGTGCTTTTTTAATTCTACTGGGGCTCATAGCAGTTTTCTTCTGCTCTTCATGTTTTCAAATTGACATTCACTCTTGAAGTACTAGATGATATGAAGAATCCATTCATTCTTAAAACTTGAGAAAATATTTACTTTTAGGCACACCTGTATAAAAAAATCAGGGAACTAGGTCTAGGACCCTTTTGGATGTGGTACTATATGGTTGACAGTTGTCTGCAATTGGCAGGTTTTGAATCTGTTCATTTAAAATACTAGCTTCTGACTTACGTATATGTTGATATTAGAAATGTTTGTATCCAAAGAAGTCAGAAATAGGCTGTGAAAGCAGAGATTTGATTTTGTTGTAGTCACTGAACAAAGTATCAATACTGAAATGACTGAACTTGTAAATTGAGTGAAAGCAGTCTTAATTCATGTCTTCCTTTCATAAGGCATTTAAGTTGCTTGCATTACTTGTTTTAGTGACACTTTTTTATTTATTTTAACTTTGGCTTGTAGGATCTACCAACATGGAAGATACCAACGCTATACTGATTAAAGATGCTGGTAAATTAAGTTTTACTTTATCTTTGACTTAACAGAGCCACTTCTGTGTATGTGTTTTACTTCTTAAAAATTGCATGAAGAATTTGCAAGATTTTTTTAAAGTCATTTGTAAAGTGGGACCTAAGTCCTAATTCTCCTTTCATTGATGTTGGCCTTCACTTTTGAAAATGTTTGTGTAAAAATACACTGCTTTTTGGTTTTTTTCTGAAACAAGCAACCTCCTTTACTGCCCTATTTTTTCTGCTGTGCCAAGTAAATGACCTTCAGTATTCTCATGGAGATACTCTGTCCGTTTTACAAGTGAGGAGATTTCATGGCAGAAGAAAGGAATTGCATCTTATGGAATCCCTCTGTGATGATAGAATAAGATCTTCATAGTTCTTTTGGCTTCTAGCTATTTTCAAGAATCTAACCTTTCTTCTGTATTGTCTTTCTTTTACTAATAATTTCCACAAGAGTTCTTTTCACCATGATCTGATAAAACTTTCTAAACAAAGATATGCTTTAGTTTTTTTTTTTTCTTTATTATGTTCAGGTTACCAAAATGTGGTTTGAATATTAAATTAATCTGATTAGTTAGTGTTAAAAAATTAACATTTAAGCCAACAAAAAAGTAAGCATAACTATTGTTTTTCCCCAGTGTATAATGCGGTTGGACTGGCTGCTTATGAACTATTTGATAGTGTGGATTTTGATCAATGGTTTAAAAATCAACTTTTAGCAGAACTGCAGGTTTCTCATGACAGGTAAACACTTTGTTTGTTATGCCTTTATCATTTAAATACAAACTGTTGATAAAAACCTGATAAAATACAATGCCTAATGATCGCTGAGCTGAAAAATACTCAACCTTGAAACGTAACCACTAAATGAGGAGAGGTACGAAATGCATACAGATAACTGATAGCAGTCACAGAAGTGGCAGTGTTCTTGACAGTTCATGTTTAAATTTCTGTGTGGTGAATACTTCTAGGGTTCCGTAAAAGTACATTTTCTGTCTTCTTGCATACATTAGAGTTGACTCAGGATAGCCACCTTTGCTGGTTTAGAAAGCGTTGCTTGGTCTCCAGAGACCCTGGAGTCCTCCAGGCAGCAAAGTCCAGCTGAGGTCTGTGGAAATCATCTTTGTAAAACTCTAGTTTAGCCAAGATAGTGATTTGTTCTTCTCTTTAAGTTTAAATACAAGCCCTCTGTAATTCTGTTCGGTACATTTTGCTGCAATAAACAGGAGAAATAAGGGTTTGGGTAGTGTTGTAAAGTGTAAATGATTGCAGCTTGTTCTACATGAAGGGTTTTATACAGTCCATCTGCTGTGGTGTTTCCTTCTCACCAAGGTCCCCCTCACTTGGATGGCCTTCACACGAGTACCTCCTATTGTTTAGTGGATCTCATGGGGTATTTTGAAAAATCATTTTTGGCATCTTAGTACAGACTGAGCTGTCGTTCTTCATAACTATCTGGAAGACACTGTTCCTCCCTTTCCCTCAAGCTCACTCTTTCCCCAGGGGAAGGACAGTGACTGCTGTTGTGCATGCTAATCTTTATCAGGCAAGTTCAAATCAGCAGTTGACTCTAAATAAGTATGTCCTATTTTTCTCAACACAGTCATTAGCAGTGACCTGAATGTCCTTTGAAGACTGTTACTATGTTTTTCTTCTACATTTGCAATTCATCTTACCAGAGGCCATTTTTATGGGAAACATGAAGTAACTTGTTTCCTTATACCCTTAGGAGCTACTATAAATTGTAAATTATTTTCCATAGTGGGTCGCTAGTCAGCTCTTTCATTTCCAAAAGCTCTATTTACAAAGAGAGTTCAGTTTCCTGTAGAGTGGAACTTAAAATATTAAAATGCTTCTTTCCACTACAATGAACTTTGAAAAAATGAATTACTTACTTTCAGACATATAAGCTTGTTAGTGTCAAAGAATGATTGCTACAGTTGTTTACCTGCTGTCTCCTAATGTTTTTATTCTTCTTCTCATTAGACTATTTTTTTTACTAAGATTTCACTTACTGTTTACATGTGGCCAAGTACTGTAATGATTAGGCTAAATGACAGAAGAGCAGGGAAAAAATGGGAGATCTTGTATAAAAGATTGTTGAATTGCTGTTGTGCTCCACCAGCAGCAGTCTCTGAATAGAGCTGCCATGATCTTTGCAGCACATGCTGGCTGTGGCATTTTTATGCTATTCTCCCGTATAGCTTAAGTAAAACTGACAAGTTTTGTGTTGTTGATACAGTTGTATTACACTCAGGAAGACACCTGATCTAACTGTTTGGTTGTTGGCATTTGTGATATCCCAGGATGAAATTAGTGTGGGGACAGAAGCTTGCAGTAGAAGTTGTCTGGAATTTTGAAGCCTGTTTACCTGAGCTGCTTCTGCTGTCTTCATCATTGGAGACCACCATGGCAATAACAAAGGCAGTGTTAGTGGCTTGAATGGAGTACTGCTTTAGCAGCAGCTTTGGGAATATGTATGCAGTTCAGATAAAGTGGGTTGGAGGATATATCCTCTGCTGTCCCACAGAATGCCCCATGCTGACTAGTTTGCTTGTTCAGAACTGGTTGATGTTTGGAAACACAAACCTGTGTGTTGTCAGCAGTGAGGGTGGAGTTTGCAGTGTTTTGTTTTCTCTGAATGTTTCGTTACCTGTTGATAGTAAACCCATCAACCATGACCACAGCAATAGAAGAAAGATGGAATTAATAAAAAAAGTTCTGAAAGACTTTTAGAAGTAGTGCATTGCCGAATTTATCACTTGCCATGATGCTTAGTTTTGTACTGATTAATAAGAAGCTTTTCCATAATATAAAAGTAGTTACTGAATACTTTTTTTTTTTTTGCAATAACTCATTTGTAAAGCAACATTTCCTGCTGAGAGAAAAAGTAAAGTACTTTTGACTTGAATAACTGATGCAGTCCAGACTGCTTAAGGGTCCTATGACTAATGCAGCAGAGGTTGCCTTATCTTGGAATATGGTCACTTTCCTATGTGAGATGTAGGTCCACCAGGCTCAGTGGTGGACCTATGCTCAGTCACTGTGTGCTTTTTTTTAAAAAGCTAATCTTCTGAGGTGAGCTTTTCCCAGAAGTAGTGAATGTAGAAAAAGTAGATCCTCAAAAATGAGCACCTATGAGAAACTTCAGTATTAAAAAAAACACAAAAAAAAATCCCAAACAAAAAACTGAACCCAAACACACACCTACCCTCAAAAAATCTCAATAACATGCTGTATTTTCTCTACCATGGAGGGAGAGAGAAATAATACAGAGGTGCAGAGATAGGTGTATGTATTGAATAATAGATACCATCAGACCTGAAAATCTTGGCTTTCAGCAGACAGTTACGTACTTACATCATGTCATTTATAACTTTTCTTTATGTGATAGTGGTTTGAAAACTACCCAACTCAAATTTCAAGAAAATCACTTATTTTTTTAAATACTCTGGTGTTTACCAGATTAAGTGTCAGATACAGGCCTTCTAAGAGTAGAAAAAGTTGTGTCTTCACAGCTTCTTGAACAAATCGAAGGGTGCATTAATAAGGCAATGTTTTGTGTAAGTCATGCTTCAACATATGTTTTTCATGCTTTACTGCCACTCAGTAAACATCAAGCAACACTGCACTGTTATTCCTCTTTAGTTACATGTTCCAGTCTAAGCAGTTGCTTTATACATGCCATTTCCACCACTTCCATGTTCTCTGAAGATGTTCTTTGATTATAGTCTTATTGTTATGGGAATGTTTAATAAAACATACTTATTAAATGCAGAGAAACCTCAATAACTTCAGTTTAAATGGCGTCTTGATTACAAGGCAGTAATTCATCAAATGAAAAAAATACATTTATGATAACAATATGTTAGTTAAAATTTTCTAAATATGGTTCATCTTAACTTTATACATCTGTAAATTAAACATATAAATCTGAGTTATTTGATCAGTGGAGAAAAATAGCAGCTCTGTCAAATACTTTTCTCAGTCATTGTTCTGGTCTATTCTTCCCATCAACTCTAAAGCTGTTTGATTTGTACCCTTGTCGTGGCACTACTGCAAGATTAGGTAATGTCTGTTTTAGAGTAGTTTTGGACTGATGAAGTGGACTACTCTGACAGTTGCTGTAGTGCAGTCCTTAAGTTTGTATTTTTAAATTGTATCTGACTTAAAATTTTTGAGCATAAACAGAATGTCAAGGGAATTGCTGGGAACTATAATGAAAACAGTAGATACCATGATTGCAGTAATAAATGTAATATTTATTTTTATTTTTTTAAATTGGTGTGCTGTGTGCAGAATGAACTGTATCTCTGGGGGGACATTCAAGATTCAGTCATTTAGGGTGAAAATTATCTTTTTCAGACTAAGCTGGTTTTCCCTGAGCCTTCTTGTGAAGAATCCTAATAGAAAAAGTTTTTGCTCTGAAGTTGATCTTGACAAACTATATCTTTTAATTTTTTGGGGCAATAGCATTTTCATCATGATTCTCGGCTTTCTTTTTCATCAAAGTATTCTATAACAACTAGTGTAATGAGTTAATGAGTGCAATTTTTTTCCTCCTACTTTTAAAGGTATAAACCAATACGCCGACGAGTAATATGGCTGATTGGACAGTGGATTTCTGTAAAATTCAAATCAGACTTGAGACCTGTTCTATATGAAGCAATTTGTAACTTGCTTCAAGACCGTGACTTAGTGGTAAGTATAAATAACAAATCTTTTGGACTTACACATTTGTTGTAACCACAGATGAAACAAATACCTCACTTAGTGTGAACTTGACTGAAAATTTGGTAACAACATGCTTTAAAATCTGTTGTGTCTTGTAAAACATAAACCATTGGGAGAATGTGGTGATGTTTAAATGTGGAGATACTGAACAGTAATGTCATTACTGTACTGTAAGACATTAAATGAAAATGTTCAGTAAGTGATGACTTTGGTGGGAAAATGAATTCCAAGAGCAACAATCTGTTTTTATAGGAATAAAACTATGAAATGTCTTACAGTAATTTATAAATGGATGGATACTTTGTGTAGATAGAACAGAGTTATTTGGTGACTAGTCCCTTTATTATACAGTGTTGATCAAGTGTGTTTGCAGGTGACACCAGTCTGGGTGGGAGTGCTGCTCTGCTGGAGGTCAGGAGGCTTCTGCAGAGGGATCTGGACAGGCTGGATCATGGGCTGAGGCTGATGGTGTGAAGTTCAACAAGGCCAGTGCTGGGTCCTGCCCCTGGGTCACAACAGCCCCAGGCAGGGCCACAGGCTGGGACAGAGTGGCTGGAAAGGACCTGGGGGTGCTGGTGACAGTGACTGAACATGAGCCAGGCTGTGCCCAGGTGGCCAAGAAGGCCAATGGCATCCTGGCCTGGATCAGCAATGGTGTGGCCAGCAGGAGCAGGGCAGGGATTGTCCCCCTGTGCTGGACACTGGTGAGGCCACACCTGGAGTGCTGTGTCCAGTTCTGGGCCCCTCAGTGCAAGAAAGACACTGAGGTGCTGGAGTGAGCCCAGAGAAGGGCAGTGGAGCTGGGGAAGGGTCTGGAGCACCAGTCCTGTGGGGAGCAGCTGAAGGAGCTGGGGGTGTTTATCCTGGAGAAAAGGAGGCTCAGGGAAGACCTTATCACTCCCTACAACTGCCTGAAAGGAGGCTGTAGCCAGGTGTGGTCGATCTCTTCTACCTGTCCAGCCAGTGACAGGACAAGAAGAATTGGCCTTTAGCTACACCAAGTGAGGTTCTGGTTGGACACTAGGAAAAATTCCTTCATTAGAAGAGTTGTCAAGCATTGGAACAGGTGGAGTCACCTGGAAATGTTTCAGTAATGTGTGGATATGGCAGCTGGGGACATGGTTTAGTGATGAAGGTGCTGGTTTGGACTAGATGATCTTAAAGGTCTTTTACATCCATAATGGTTCTGTGATTTTATGGTTATTTAGGCATTAAAGTAACCTGCTAACAGGGTATAAATGGCATTGGTTGCTAAACTGCTTGAGTACAAATCTGTAGTTTTAAGCTACAACTTCAGTTTACCAGCAGGTGAGATGAAGTTGAGATGCTGGTTTTACTATTGTTTATTTTGTTTTTATTTTTAAACAAACTGGCCTATTAGCCCACAAAAAAACCCCAATAAATACACTTTGCTAGTTTGGTTGGTACATATTAGTTAATAATTGCCAGTCATAACAATAATTTCTGTAATTCCAGACAGCTTTAGCAGAGCAGAGCATGTTTCTCTGTCAGTTGTTTTTATTTAATGCTTTCTAAGGCATTTCTAAGCATCCATAGGAAGAACAGTCTCATTCGTTGAGTTTATTTGATTCTGATCTTCTTGGTTGACAGTAAGCTGTGGGATAATTCCAAGTAAAACTCCTCTATTGCAAGAGTTTTTATCACCGTCTAGATAGATTTCTTCCTGTTTAATTATTTCTTATCCTTGACGGTTTTGCCTGAGTAGCCTTTGCAATTTCTACCATTTTAGCAATGACAAAATGTAAAGGATACTAAAATGAAAGTGAATGAAAATGAGCTAACTACATTTCTTAGAGGATGATAGAACACAGAGAATAATTCAATTGCCAATACATCAAATGATTGTCATTTACTCTGTGGATAATCAAAATGTTTAATGGCTGTATGCATGATGCTTCTTGACTTTTGTCTTTCAGGTCCGTATTGAGACAGCTACGACACTGAAGTTAAATATCCTTATTTGCAAAGCTGATTGATTAGTTCTTAATTCTGAGTTACTGGAAAACAGTCAATATTAAACTTACTACCAAGTTCTTCACATTATATTTTTTGAGTATCCATGAAATAGTTGCTCATTTAGTCTTGGTATCTATCTGCAGTCTGTATTATTTTTCCTTAATGTTTATTTACCTGTCGATGACTTCGAGTTCAGAACTGACCAGTTCTTACCAGTAAGAGCATTTATATATTCTGAGGAGTAGCTAAACCCATAGAGAGGAGCAGGAAAAAATACTTTCCAATTTTGTTTTGAACTACATTGTTTAGTAATTGATGTGTGCATGTTTGTATTGTATGTTCAGTCTTCGCAGACCAAAATATATATTCCTACTGCTGCTGTTAAGGTTGCTAGTGTGTAGATACATTTTAGTATTATGCTATTACAACTTCATAGCCGAGTGTTTAGTGCTCTATAATCCAGAGCTCTAGCTTTGGGTGTTGCCAGATAGTAAGATTCTTTATGATAAGAAAATAGTAAAATTGTATCTAACAAATACATCTCCACACCACTGTGGCTTTCCCACATGCCTGTTTCACGCAGTACTTTCCAAACTGCTGCTTCTTAAAAAAATTAAATACAAGTGTGTGGTTATAGTAGTGCCTTAAAAAGGCACTACTTTCTGGTTCTCCTGTATGTTCTTTACCATGGTCATTACTGTTGTCATTAAGTAAACAGTGGAAAGAAATAAGTAGACCAAAGTTTTATTTTGGTCACTCAAATTTAGCAGGTGTTTTTTCTCATTTCATTTTGGCTTCCATGTTAATTTCAACTGACTTGTGAACAAACAAACCAAAAATGCAGAGTGCATCTAGACTGTAAACACTGGAATTTTCTAAGATGTCTTTTTCAGTTCAATATTTAGCTTTTATCTACTGGCACAAAAGCTGGAAGACTGTGCCTTTGGTTTGACTCTTAGCAAAGTACTCCTTCTGGAGAGACAATCTATTTTACCTGTGAAATCATATTTATACTTATCAAAACTTGAAAATGGTATACACTCAAACTGATCATGTTTGAAACTGGTACGTAGGAGTGTGTCTGAATTTTTTTACCTTGCTTAGGCAGTAACTGGGTAATGTGCTTTCTTCCAAGTGAAAGAGTAACATTTGGCACACTTTATAAGTGTTTTTCAAAGTTTATGGATGTCTTAGTTTTAAGCATCCTGGAAAGTTACCACTTCATGTGAATATAACCACCAGTTATATTTTTGATAGTCTAATCTATAGTTCTTTATTTTTCTTTTAGTATCTGGAGTCCATGTTTACACTGCTCTTTCAGCTACTTCAGGAAGTAACACAATGTGACACCAAAATGCATGTTCTTCATGTTCTGTCCTGTGTGATTGAGAGAGTCAATATGCAGGTATTTTTTTAATACATATTTCAGGTTTAGCTTGTCCTAAGAACACAGATGAGGACTTGTGGAAGGGAAATGTCATCAGTTAATAATAGATTGGTTGTTGTTGTCAGAGATGCCTACACTGTTGGCATTACTTGGTCCTCTTTCCAGTTCTCATTTATCTTTTGTGTAAAATGTTAACTTACTTCTCTTAAGTTACTATGTATTTTTTCTATTGAGTCAGCTTTTAGTGTACTGAAGGATTTTTACATCTTGTGACATTGCTTGCAATTTTTTTTATTTGTGATTTATTCTAATTGTCTCGAATCTTAACTAATATTTTAATCTATATTACATATTAAAAAGACATTTTGGGGGGGAAATGCTTTGCACTGATAGGGAGTATGCAGTTAAATTTGTATTTTCTTGTTGATACGTTGATATGGGTCAGAGTTGCTTCTGCAGCACTCTCCTTAACTACATGACAGGTTTCAAATTCACATTATGAATTCTCAGTATTGTAGTGTTAAAGTATATGCTTCAGCTTTTACATAAAGAATTTGAAGATGGTTTTGCAGAATTAAACAATGCATAGTTGACTGGTTTTGTCTCAGCTTTTGTTGTGGGTTTTGGTTTTTTTGGCTTTTTTTCCAGTATTACTGTATTAAGGAGAGAGATAATGCATGTGTTTGAGTTTATCTCATCTTTCTGCAAACAATCCTGTCTGAGAGCCAGATGAAGCTTTTATAACTGTCCCTTATAGAAAAAGTCAGCCTGACAGCAGATTACTCTGCAGTTTAGAGAAGCAGCATTGAAAGCAAACTGAGAAAGAACCCTTGAACAGATTTAGGTTAATTCCTATTTAAACATTTTTAAAGACAAATGGAGTAACCTTACAGAATTGAGGACCATAATAGACAAAAATACAGGCTAGGACAAATCTCTGAAAGTTACATAGTCTTAACTCCTGCTCAAAGGGTAGGTGGCTCCAGAGCAGTTATTCAGCAGCTCTTTTTTTTTGTTTTCCCCTGGGACTGTTTCTGGTTTTAAAGAATGCTGTTGTTTAGGAATCATGTCCAAGTAAAGAATATACAAATATGAAAATATCTGTGTATCAAGTTTTAAATATATTTTTTAGTCCTATTTACTACATAAACTTGATTGCCATTCACAAATCTCACCGTAAGTAATACGTTCTTCTCAAACTACTCTGCAGTCAGAAGTTACTTCAGTCACAGAGTAAAGAATACAGTGTGTTAGAAAGATTTAAACAAACCGTATTTTTACTGAGACAAAAGCAGCTCCTGTATTTTTCAGAAACTATGCTTGGGATAAATGATTAGTCTCGTTTCACATATTAAGAAACCAATTTGTGTTCTGAACTTTAGATCCGACCATACGTGGGATGTTTGGTTCAGTATTTACCCCTCCTTTGGAAGCAGAGTGAGGAGCACAATATGCTGCGATGTGCCATTCTGACCACCCTCATCCATCTCATCCGGGTAAGGAATCTGAGTCACATAAACATCCGCAGTGTGGGGGTGGGCAGAGCCCCGGTGGCTCTGCCTTGGAGTTAAGAAGAATTTCACAACCTCACCCAGACCCTGAGATAACAAAGCAACGCCCTGGTCACGGCGACCTTTCTGAAGACCCACAAGCACCCTTGGGCCTTATGTAGATCTGTTGTAACCGATTGGCTTTGTACCCTTCCCCCCTCCCACCTAGCTCCCTATAAAACCCCCTGAAATCTCCCTAAATCTTCAGAGGCTTTTCGTCCTCGGCTCCCTTCGCTGATGCCTCTACAATAAAGCTGTTTATGCAGAACTGCCGAACGAGACCCTCTCTCTCTCACCCTCCAGGCTGGCTATAGGGGAGGCGAATCTCACAGGGGCAGGGGCTGGAAATCACTGAGCTGAATCACTGCTCCCCTGCTGAGTTGTTCCCTGCCAGCTGAGGGAGCGCCCTGGCCCCCTGACCAGCAGTCTCCGAGGAGATACTTTTCAGGGTGGCTCAGCCTCCTGGGGTCCAGAGTTACGGACCCCCTCTACCAGCTGGAATAGTCAGTACCTCCCACAGTTCTTTCTTGATGGTAAAACAGTGAGTGGTTACATTGCCTGCAGTATTAACTACTTCTTTAATACAGACTGTACGCCACACTACCTTCTCCAACCCCTGCTGCATCCCAAAGAATACGTAGTAGGACTAGCAGAGACCAAGAGAAGTTCTCCAAATGACAGTATCTGTACAGGAACAGACTTAATATGTGGGCAGTCTTGAACTTGTGGAAATGCATGACTTAAAAGGATGGTATTGTAGAGGTTAACAGTGGAGAGAAATTGAAAACGAAATTACAAATATTATTATAGAAGGAGAACTAAAGGTTCTTTCCGAAGTTGAGTAACTTCAAATTAAGAGGAAATCGATTTTCACCATAAACAAATTGTGGAAATTCTTATTTCTGTCCCCTGTGGAGACTGAAATACGAGTATTTTTTTACAAAAGGTGTATCTCTTGGAGTAGATAGGCACAAAAAGATGAGACAGATATGTAGAAGACTCTTTTTCCTTTAAGGCATATTTGTTTAAGTAAGTGGATAATCCACAAAGAGGCTGCAACTTAGAAATATCAAATAATTTAAAATTTTCCATTATCAAAATGCAGGAATTATGCAAATTCAGCATTCCACTAGCCTCAGTTCTCTTAAGTAGTTAAGTAATATAACAATATTTTGTAATGCTGTTTGTAATTGGCAGTTGTTCCCAACTTACTCTTCATTGTTTAAAAGTCTCATGGATCATTTAAAAACTGAATCACTGTCATCAGTCCGTGAATCTTTGTGTAGCTATAAAAACAAACCCTTCTCCTGAATATTAGATTATGTCAAATGATTTTGTAAATGTTAAGAACAAAAGAGTAATTCTTTTCTTGACCTGTAAACCATTCAACTTTTAGTCATTTGGTATTTGATAGACTCATGACTTTTCCAAGAAAGAGAATGACTAGTGAAGATTTTTAAGAATATATGTTCATTATAATTTTTTCTTGCAGGTTATTGATAAGTGGTTTGTTTTCAAAAAACAAAACCTTTTCAAGACATGTTGAGAGAAAGCTTAGGAATATCAGTCTGTTTTATTGTTGTATGAAATGGAAGCAAGTTCAACCTTTGATTTCTTGAATGAATGTTTACATGTGAATGTAACAGCAGTATAGATCTTTTCCATGCTATTTTTGAAATGCTTGATTTAAGGCTTTTGACGTATTTTACATTTCTTACTTATTTTGTAGGGATTGGGAGCAGACAGCAAAAATCTCTACCCTTTTCTACTTCCAGTTATCCAACTAAGTACAGATGTTTCTCAGCCTCCACATGTCTATCTTCTGGAAGATGGTTTAGAGCTGTGGTAAGAATGTTTTCTTTCTGCTTCTAAATTTAAACCACTTATTTTTGTATCCCGAGAAGAAAAAAGTTGTAAAAAGCTTTGAATATTAAAATTGGTATGTTCTCTTTACCTTACCTTGACATCACTTGTATCACACCTTTTCTCAGAAGACAAGAGATTAGGAAATTTATATACTCGGCTGTTTTTAGTTTTGTTTCTTCTGTTACTCATTTTCAGGTAATTGATACTGAATATATCATTCTGTAGTGATAATGAACAGCAAGACAAAAAGTCTAGACTAGCTATAATGTGTGTGCTAATTTAACAATTTGTTGTGCTTGACTTCGGGAGAATGGTGAGCCGGTGGATCAGAGCTGGTTGCAGGAAGAGATGTCATAATTACAAGGATAAAATGTAGGAGTTATGTAGTTTCTATATCTCAGACTATTTGGTGACTGAACATAAAGCAAGAAGTGACACTGTGCTCAGTTTGCCATGAGCCTGATCTATTTGTTTCTGGTTCGGCTGATGCTATAAGAAGGGAGAATGGTTACCTGGACCAAATTCTAAAGAATAGGAATACACAGAGTTTGTCTTAAAATAGTGAGCAATTCCTTTGATCTAAATTGTAAATGGACATTTCAGTTACAAATATTTAACCTACAAACAATCTGTTCTATGTACAGCAAAACTGAGATTTATAATGCTGGTGGCAACAAGTCAAAGTGCGAGAGCTTCTCAAAATTTAGCATAGGGGCCTTTTACATGTATCATTTCAGAACTTTTATATCTTCTTAATAATACTGGTCTTGAGGTTGCTCTTCTGATGTCTGTGCAGAAGAATGATTTTTTTAAGTTGTCCTAGAGCATCAGAGAAATCTGGAGAGCTGGCAGAGACAGTTAGGACTTCAAGGGCTTCTTGAACCTAGAGCAGGAAAACAACTAAGATATTTCACATAACCAGACATATTATTTAAATATGGTAATCCCAAGCCTGAGAACTTGGAAGAAAATGGAATTTGTTGCTATGGCTTTAAATACAAGCTTAATTTATAGCTACTGTTTTCAAATTTCAGGAATTTTAAATTGTTATAAACAACGTATGATAATCAATGTATCATTTCAGATATAAAAAAAATGTAAATGTGTGAGCTGGTCCATCACAGCTTCTTCTTTGAGGTTTATAATACAACATATGTTGGCCTTGCTCTGTGGATATCCCTCTCTACCCATCTTCTCTTGGTTCCTTGGCTGGCTACTTAGACCTTCTCACTGTTGCATTTCAGAGTTTATGTTGTCTTTATAAAAAGACAGTATCATGTGTTTCTTTATTTTCCTACCTTGGCAAGACCTGTGCCTATACTGATGAGTGTGTTGTAAGGACTATTGCTCTGCTTGAGGTATGCTTCTGGTAATTGTTACACGTTGATAGTATAGATGGTTACTGGAAGTTAAAATGTTCACATCTGTCAAAATGATTGCTCAATGTTACTCGTACATCATCTGAAATATTTTGCTTAATCTGTTCTTAGGTTGGTGACATTGGAGAATAGTCCATGTCTGACACCAGAACTCCTGAGAATATTTCAGAATATGTCTGCCATTCTTGGTAAGTCTTTTACTAATAAAATTTCAGAGGATTTTTCCTGCTGCTTTTTTCATGCACTAGGCAATGCCCCTGTGGCTGCAAGTACTAAGAGAGCTTGCAAAATTGTAACAAAAATTGAGATACAGGTTTTTATTGTCTGACTTTCTCATCTCTTTTAATAGCTATGAACTACTTACTCTAGTTACCTTTTTTTAATAAGTTGGAGCTGCTGTACATGAAAGATATGACGAATTTCAGTTTATCATTTCAGAGGTTATTTGAAGAAGTTTCTGAAATTTAATACCAAACGTGCCGAGTGTTACTGATATTGATTATTTGCAAAATACTTGCCTGTTCTGCTTACAACCAGAATTAAGTTATTAGCTTTTCCATTATTCAGTTAATAACAATGTAGGATGTTTTCAATCTACCTAAATATGTCTATAAACATTTGGGTCAAGCACTGAAATTAAAAACAGCAGTTTGTTGGCAATATATAAACTTAATAATGACAATTAGGATTCAATGCTTAGGAAGTACTGATATTTCAAGTGCTTTTGCTTCATAATTAAAAGGAGTATAGAAGTTCTGTGGTTTAAGTTTGTTAATATGTTTGTGTTTAGATCTTTAGCTGTGCTTTTGAGGTTTCAACACTAATATAGCAAACGGGTTAATTTTTTTAGAGATATATGTTCACAGAATTACAGAAGTCAGCTTTTTAATTGATAATTGTTTTCAGGACTTAATATTTTATTCTATTTCTACTGGTCAGTAGAAAGTTACATCATGGTAGGTATGTACAAGGTGATGTCTTCTGTTATTTCTCCTTGTGTACAGGATCTCTAATGACAAAACTGCTCTGTTTAGTAGTGGCCTTATGGTTAAATACTCCACAGCTGCCACTAAATTTCTGCAGCTGCTGAGTCCTTACTGTTGTCATTGTCCATAACTACACACCTACCCTTCTGCCTTCTTGTTCTGTATCAGTCAGAGGTGGTATATGCTGCAGGAAGCCTGCACTGAGTGAATTGCTGTGATTTTCATGGTTTGTCACACTGCTTGAGTTGAATTGAGTTGAATTCAGAAATCTGCTTGAGTTGAATTCAGAAATACTCTCTGAATTCAGAAATCTGCTTGAGTTGAATTCAGAAATACTCTCTATTTGTGGCTTGTTTGTTACTGATATTTTCTCAGTAGCAGAAACTGGGTCCGGTCCTCAGTCTGAGCCCAGTTCTCACGTGGTATTTTTCAGAGTAGAGATGAGTAGAAATGGAAACCTTGGCAAACTTTTCTTAGAAAAGGTGAAGGTATTCTGGAATATTCTGTACTTGTAATGATTTCCTTGTTTTATGAATGAATCGTGGAGAATAGGGATGCTCTCCTTTGGAAAAAAAAAAATACATTCTCAAGAGAAATTGTTTATTTTGAAAAATGAAAGCTGTATGATGCTGGTAGAGTAAGTAGTACAGTTAAGCTGAGTAGGGTTTCTTTAGGACGAGCCTTCAAACGTGCTTATGTCAAAGTTATTTTTATTTAATCAGGGTTGGGAGTAAGTGGCAAAAACACTGCAGCTGATGTGTAATCACAGAGTGATTTTTGTCCTGTAGGCTTCTGTACTACTTTACTTCCTGAGCATTTTCCTGAGAAACTGGTTTTTTGAGTGTCAGGTTTGTCAAAAATTTTGATTGCTGCAAAATGATGCGCGTTTTGGCAGGAAGTGGAAGCCATTCTGGTGTGCTGTTTGCTTACAAATTCTATCTGTCTACATCAGGAGAATCTGATTGGACAGCCTCTGCATGACACAGCCATGGTATTATGATGTGGAACAGAGCTGGAATTTTGGATTAGTGCTAACCTTATTTTAAAACATGGTCGTTAGAAAACCAGTACAGTACTGCCATCCACTACCCTTCAGGGAGTTACTTCATTCAGGACACTTGAAAAAGAGATTCTTCACTTAAATCAAGAGCAACAGTACAGTTTAAGATGCAGCAAATCTTAAAAAAGAAAATGTATTGATCAGGGATGATCAGCTGTGCTAGTTAACTGTTCAGTCTTAAAACTGTAGCAGAATTTTTCCAGTACACCAGTAGCAGTATTCAGCTGAAACTTCCAGCACTTAAAGTCAGACTCTTCTGTCCTTCTTAGCTCGGTGATGTAGCTGTCAGAAAAAGGTGTTTTAACTGAGAAGTCACAATTGCAAAGTCTTGTGTGCCTTAACTGTCTAAGATAAGGCAAAAAAGATAATCTCTCCAAGACTGGTTTTCAATTCAGTCTGAAGTCATCAAAGTAAAAGGACAGATGAGGTAAAGGGAAGTTCTGAACAGGTAACTACCATGCTTATGTCTTTTGGAGTAGGGTGGAGAACTAGCAATAAGATGCTCCAGAAAATTAGTTCTTGAAAATACAATGTAAGGAGTATTAACCTCCTGACCTTTTTTTTCTGAATTTATTTTTACTGACTGGGATTACAGTAATATACAGTTAATGTAACAATTTTCCTGGTATGTTTAGCTTCTACATCAGCATGTAAGCCATTCAGAAAATATGTCAGAGGTCAACATGGATGAACTAGAAGAGCTGGAGGGCAGGGAGAGAAGAATTCATATGTGAAATTTTTGAAATTGAAGAGGAAGTATATATATTATATGTGTGGTTTTGATTCTTCCTTTTTAACTAATCTGAAAATAATATGTAGTTGTTCCCTTCCAGATATAATTGTCCTTGTGAAAAATCTTGTTTTACCCATTTCAGGATACTACTGTTGTTGGAAGTGGATGTCAGAGGAGTTACACAAGTCAATTAGATTTTCCTTCAGGAGCAGAATGTTGCATTTGATATGAAGGCTTGATTTCACTTGCATAAGTGACCGACCTTCAAAGATTATGGGGCTATCACTGATGTACAATAATTATTCACAGCATAATTGTCATACTTGATTTTCAGTTCAGCCCTGCTGCTACTATTTAAACTCTCTTGAAATGTAATTGCCCTGTAGAGGGATTGCACAATCTCTTTAATACATCTCTTGGAATGTACTGAATAATGGAGAAATAATTCATTGCTTGGGGAGGTATTTCTGCTCTGAGGCTGCTTATAATGACAGTTGAATCTGGTACAATTTCAGGTTGGGAATATGGTCAAAATCTAGACATACCTGTTCCAAGAAGCATCAAGTTTATTGTGCATGTGCTGTATTTGTAAAGGTACAGGCAAAAACCAGGTTACTGGAACTGGACTAACTCCTCTGATCCAAACAAAACTCAAAACTCAAAATTCAACATAATGAATTCAGAGAAATATGTTTGATTCAGGAAAACCTGGCAAGAGAATTGATGTATAAGCAGCTTCTAAATGTAGTTAGTTGAACGTGAGATCTTTCTAGAAAATTTTGCTAAACACTGAGCTGCAGGTGAGTGACAGAAGTCCTATCATTTCCATTACACTTGTCATATCTGTTTTCATTTTGACCTGAAGTACAATTTTTGCTACACACATTTTATTACCTTTTTATCAGTTACCACAGAATAACAGAAGGCAAAGTTATGGGAAATTTAGTAATACTTCATGTTTGTATGACCATTTATTTAAAATTTGTCTATTTGCTTCAGTATCTGAAATTTCAAATATGATTGTATCCAGTAAAGAAAAAAACCCCACAAATTCAGACCGCTAAAAAAACCTCAGTGTTTAACTCTAGTAATATGCTATTAAAGCTGAACTCACAGATATCTTGGAATCTTTTGGTATCAAAAGACTGGATTGATATTGGATTGATAGATAATCTCTTTTCAAGTCAAGAGACAAAAATAGTTGCAATAAATGATTACAAGATATGACCTGTCTGAGTACTAACATATGAATGTACTCATGAATGCAAAGCTGTCCTATGGCCATATCAAATGGAAGAACATGAATATTCTACCTAATGGGTGGGGAGAAAAAGAAAATCTGCTGAGCCTCCCCACAACTATACAGATGTTATAATGGAGAAGCAGCCATGGTCATGGTGATAACTGTTTTTGACAGAAGTTTTTATATATAAATATCACTAGGTGTAAGCAACACTTTTGTATGGCCATTTTCATCTAAGCCATGAGAGACATATGAAGTCTTAGCCAGATGCTTGTTCCATCTGGTAAAGAATTTTATTAAAAATTCATGTAAAAGTGTTTTCCTGTTGCCTCTCCATGATGATTTTATTAGATATTTTAAAGGTGATGGTGCTGAGGTCCACTTACTTTACCAAGAACAGTTTGTCTCCCAAATTGGTTTTAAGGAAATTTATCCCTTTGAGGTTTTTTGGTCTTTTGCCTTGTTTTTATACAATGTAGACTTTCTGCACTAGTAGGAACATCCATGTGAAACTTTGAAACTTCATTTTGCTTATACCCAGTGGGTTGTTTTTTTTTTTCCTTAAACAGTCTTACAGGTAGTGCCTGAGGATACATCTTTTTTCTCTCTTCAAGCTGCTGCTGTATATCATCCTCTGTGTCTATCTATCTCTTAGATGGGTATGCTCTCTTTACTGAAATACTCAAGTTATGCCCTGCAGCTCAGTGTATGTCAGCTCAATGCCATTTGATATGGCATCTGGGTCAGAAGAGCAGAACTGCAATCTTTATTTCATTCTTTATGCTCAGCATTTACTGACTCAGTGTGAGAGAGACCATTTATCAGAAATAGCAAGTTTCTGAAGTACATGTTTCTTTTATTCTGTCTTTAATATCTTCTTAACCCAGTACTACATCCAAAACCTGACTTCTGTTTGTTTGTTTTTTGGTTTTAGTTAGCATTGGCTGTTGAGGTTGCAGGATTTCTTGTACTTCCATTTGAGCACAAGAGCTGTCATCCCACTTCTGTAATTGTCTCTGCAGGGAGAGAGAACCTGACTGGCACTGGATCGAAGATCTTTTTTCTGCTTGTTGGCATCTGGCCCTACAAGCTGTGAGAGAAAAAAGACTTCTAGAAGCAAATCATCTTGGTTGTGTTTCAATTTGGTGATCAGGTTCTGAATTGTGATTTCTATTTTTTCCAGAGCTGAGTTCAGAAAACCTCAAAAATTGCTTTAAGATCATCAATGCTTATGTTTTCTTATCATCATCTGAATTTTTGCAGGTACGTTACCATTATATAAAGATCCATATTACCACCTCAGTTCCTTACTGGCAAACTGTTTTTTCTCTCATCTTGGAACATACCGTACACACAAACATTTATACTCTTATTCATTTATGTGTATATGCACATACTGTTCTAATGCTCTTTATGGTGCACAGTTGACACTCAGATTTGAGAAATATTATTATTTAGAATTAATGCTTTGTGGATTGATTTAGTAGTTTGATATCTGAAAAGGTCCTATGTTGGGTAATAATAGTTAATTATACTTTAATTATCCCACCAGATTAAAATTATGAATATACATTCTAGCAGGAGTTGAACTAGAGATACTATGCTTTGTTGTCACACCTTCCTTAGAAAATTCTTTGAGATTGATTGATTGTTTAAATGTTCTGCAATGTCAAAAGAGCAACAAAATACTTAATTTAGATTTTAATTAGTATAGAATGATTAACATTTTAGCAGATATGATCTTTGAAGAGAAACTGGGTCTTTAGGCATATATAAACCCTAAGGAATTGAATTTTGAAATATATACAAATACATAAAATGCATTACATAATATCTTCGTTTTTATTTCAGATGTATGCTGCTGACTTATGTCGGTCATTTTGTGAGCTTTTGAAGGACATAACTACTGAAGGTCAAGTTCAAGTTTTAAAGGTGGAGTATAATGAAAATAAAATCCAGAGGCTCAGCTCTGTACATGTAATGTTTTCAAGTAGAATTTAGAACACGTAGAAGAAACCAGTGTATTTAGCAGAACATGACATTGGAGTTACACCATCAGTGGTGGTTTAACTACTTATTTGAAGCCTGTGCATGTATGTAGAGACCTAGTGAGTGTAGAGCAAACTTTTCCATCTTTATTAAATTTTGTATGTATGTGGTCTCCATGAAATTCCATTGTGTACAATACTTCCATTTGTACCAGAGATGGAGTTCAAACAGTTTTTGTTTGCCTTTGGCATAAGTTGCTGTTGTAATGGCCATAACTGCTTAAATAAAGTTCCTAAAGGTTTCTCAAAGCACCAGAAAATGATATTTTCACACAGCCTTCAAATGGTGTTGTGGGACTCATAAGCTTTTGAAATATTAATAGCAGTAATTTGAATATGTCTTTTGAAGAATTTCAGGAAATGAAGTTGGAATATACATTGAAAGATAACTGAGTGGTAGCTGTAGTGTACTACTACTAACATTTTCAGTGGTTGCACTAGCAGGGGGCTTTGTGTTGCTTATGAAGACTTGGACTTGAATTCAATTAATTGTAATTGCAATGGAGGGTATAAATTTGATCCCACCTGTCTCTTTGGTGGATCACACAACTGCTTCCAGAATCCAGGACAGAAAACAACTGGTGAAGTTGATAGTCTTCCCTGTTTGTAGTTACTGCTGTGAGGAGCTTCAGACTTCTAGTTCTGTAATTTAAAATGTCAGTTCCAGTATCAGTGATACTCCTTAAAGTCTGTAGCTGGGCAAATGTTTTATGCAGCAGCTTTTAATCAGATTTCTAAAATGGAATTATACTGCTGATACAGAATCATTTATTCACTGGGGTCCCTTTGTGGCCTTGCATTAGCTGCAAGATTTGTCCAGTATACTTGGAACACTTTCCTAGTATGCCCTCTTGATTCCAGAGGAATAGCTGAGCTATCATCCTTATAAATATTTTTAGAAAAAGCTTAAATTTTGTCAGGCTTCACTATGCTGACTTGTTAAACGAAAAAAAAGAAAAACAAACAAACAAAACAAAACAAAACAAAAACCAAACCAAAACAAACAAAACCAAAAAAAACCCCAACACACCCCCCAAAAAAAACCCCAAAAAACAAACAAACAAAAAATCTAGATAAGCATTGGGAACAGAAACACCCAGGAGTGTTCTCTGAAATAGTTTCCTGTAAACAGCTTTGGCTGGATTGTAAATAGACATTAGAAAAGTAAATAAATAAAGTTGAAAAATACTAATTTGGACTGATAAGACAATTTGTTGCAAGGTTGCTGAGGCTTGATGTGATTTGATTTTCTAATTATCTGACACAGATAATAATAGGTTTAAAAAGACTGTGCAAGGAACAAAAGAGTTGGCCAAACTTCCAGTACCTAGAAAGATGAGTGGAGGAAAAGTTATGTTTACCTCTGTACATAATTAGCCTCTTCTATACCTCTGCATATTAAAGGTCTACAAAATTGAGAGGCATTGAGAAAGGTGAACTGCCTAGCACTTGTCTCAATGCAAAAAATACAGTTTTAAATGAAATTATTGGGAACAAGGTTCAAAAAGGAGAAGAAGATATTTAGGGGAGATAGCTCAAGAGCACAGAAGAGTTGATCCTTGTTGAAATTCCTCTGAGGTGGAAGTAAATGGAGACTAGAGTGTTTAAGTGAGGTATCTTTATGATACCTTTATGTGCTTTATAAACACATCAGTGTGTTCATGCATGTGGTGTCCCTGTCTTAACCTGGCAGTAGGAGTGAGGAGCCCTCAGCCCATTATTGTCACAGCCTCTTCCCATCTCTCTTGCTACAAGGGTAGAGCACAAACATCTGGGCAAAAGAAAAACTGAAGAAGGCAGAAAAACAGGTTACTTCAGGGAACAGCACATAGTGGGGGGAAAAGGAGCTGAAAAACAAAGGGTAAAGAGTTTAAACATTGGGAGCCAAAGCAAGGTACCCAGAACAGCACCTCTGAGAACACACTTGCAAAGAGCTGGTGGGTCCTAATCAGTGGTTTCTCAAAAAAGTGACGTGACAAAGCTATGGAAATACACCCTGAACTGCTGGTACTTTACCCTACCAACCACCTCAATCTGCTGCTTTTCCTGGAACCATAACCAAGTCTCTTTTTCCAAATCACCTCCTCAACTTTGCCTGGGCCATGGGGAGGCTTGTGAGGTGCTTGGCTAGGTGGGTTTCATTGGCCTGTCAGCTTTCACCAGGTGCATTTACACTGATCACGTTTGCAGAATATTTTACTGGAGTATAGTTTCAGCAGTCTGGCCTTTGCTGGTATTTGATGGCAAGCATACTGTGAGCTCTTTATTTGTGTACACCAGAACACATGGCTTTAAAGCTTTGGTTAAGATTTATGAATAACTTTAATAATGGTCTAATTTGCTTTTGTTCTTAAGGTTGTAGAAAATGTCCTGAAAGTCAACCCTGTGTTGGGTCCTCAAATGTTTCAACCCCTTCTGCCATCAGTATTCAGGGGGATTATAGATGGGGAGGTAAGAGTTGCTTTAACTACTCTCTACTTATCCTTTGGAAAGTGACAGTAGCTTCCATTGTCTTCATTTTTTTCATATTGATGTTGTATTTTCTCTTGTTTTGAGAGCATCTGATAGATTTTTGACATCTAGTTTAAAAGTCTGTAAAAGTAACACAGTAGTACAAGAAAAAACAACCTATCCATCACTTGTTTTATTGTGTACTGTTCGTTTTAATAAAACAGGACAAATTTTACTCTGCTGTTCCACTGTTCCTTCACTATTAACACTTTTAAGAGCTATAACATTAGGCCCAGTTTGATCCTTAGTCGGTGTTGGTGTTTTTTGTTGGTTTTTTTTTTTAAAGACACATACTATTCCTTTTTAATTGTACCTGGACCAGAGAAAAGCAGACTGAACCAGGAGATCAACTTGACCTTCTTTTCCTAATTGGCATATCTCATATGAAGAGCTGAAGGGTGTGAGAATGGTTTGTGTGAGATAGAGTCTTTAAGATTTTGCTGGCTTGTATGTCTTAATTTTTCGCTTTTCTGCGTTTGTATTCAACAAACTTTTATGTTGGATGAAAATGAGTGAAATCAAATATGCTTCAACTGTCTAGAACCTTTCAGTTCTAGGAGGAATCAATGGGTGGAATTCTTCAAGCTTTTTGACTTCTTTGATTACAGCCTTTTCTTTTTTTCAGTTGAAGACTTTAAAATACCAATATGTGGCTCCAATTACTGAGTTGCATAAGATTTCCAAATTTGAGCCAAGTAATACTATATGGCAAAGTACTTTTTGCTGTTCAAAGCATAAAGATAGAGAGTGGATTATTAAAATGTTTTCTGATTTAAGACTAATAAATTCATTATACCCTATTCAGAATGTATTAATCTGGGTTAGCATTTTCAGGTAAATGTTGGCATTTTGTTTTTGAAGTAGGCTATTTTACAAAATACAGTTATATTGTTATGTGCTGAATTTAATACAAAAAAATCTATAACTTCTTTTAAAAGTAATAACCAATAATGAACCTATTACTATATCCAGTTAATTTTGAGACACCTACAGATAAGTTGTTGGCAGATGTATTATACTTTCTATCTGAAAAATGTAGAAGCTTCAGAAATACTAAGTGTTCTTAATGTTCCTGAAATGGTAAGCAGTAATTTGGAACCATAAGCAACTTCAAAAGTAATTTTTTAACAGTACAATAAACTGCCAGTTCCTTAAGATACAGGTTTTAAAATTTAAAGAAAAATCACCTTGCAAGTTGTCTTGGCTGTTTAGACGAAATTGACTTTGAAATTCCCATAGTTTTCATATGTAAGAACTGAGAACTCTAGTAAAGATTGCTCACTCAGTCTTCTGTTTATAGAGCCTCTTAAATTGCAATTTATAATTTAAAATTTAGTAAAAGGCATAAGGGATGCATATAAGTATTTTCCAGGTATTGCTGCTGTGACTGTCAAATATTTTTCTTTTACTTAAACTAAGCGCCTTTTGTTTTGGTTTATTTTCATTTCAGAGATACCCAGTGGCGATGTCTACTTATCTGGGAATTATGGGTAGAGTTCTACTACAAAATGCAAGGTTTTTTTCATTACTTTTGAGCCAGATGGCATGTGAATTGGGTCAGGAGGTAAGGTTTATTGTCCTTTTTTGTCCTTTTTTTTTTGTCTTTGTATTTCAGCTGTATTACATAGGGAAGTCTTGCTTTCTTTTGACCTGAAGAAATTTTTCCCTCTATTATGCATGCTTGTTCCTGCCAGTTCATCTTGAAAAGGGGCTCTTTCACCTCTTCTTCTCCTTTCTCTGGATACCGTGTAACTCCCATAATTACTTAAAACATTCCATTAAAATTTTTATATGGACTATAATTCTCTTTCTGCTGCATCCCACAATTAGCCATGTAAACCCCCCAATTCACATGAGATTGTAGGGTGAGAATTTCTTTCCCTGTGCTGTCTTGATGGGTCTTGCAGAATGGAGAATGGTCTAATCATTCTCCCCTGAGTTTCTAGAGTATCAGGTTCAGTGTGCTTCAGTTCCACTGGTGAAGTTACTGAGGGTCTGTTGCTACATCTGTTCTGTCTTTAAGTGAAATTTTAGTCATTTGCTTTTCTGGGGTGTAATACAGTTTTCAAACAGATACTGACAAGTCTTTTTTCGTTTCTTTTCTTTTACTTTTTTATTTTTCCTCTTTTCATTTGTCACTGTGTAGATAGAGTAAATCCATGTGCTTTGTTTCTGTGAGACTGTTAGGGGAAAACTGAATAACTTGCTGTCCTGAATTAGTTCCCTCTCCAGAAATGAAGTGCATTTCAAACATCTGGGTTACAGCTAATGGTATAGAGGGTTCTGGGCCTGGAAACATTGTCACAGAAAATTTTAAAAGTACCTGTTGCTTGTGACTTCTGTCGGGAATACAACTGTATAGTGTCTTTCCAAGACTAAATAATGTATTCAGTTGCTAGAAAAATTAAAATATTAAAATACACTGAAAAGGAACATTGTGTTTCCCCATGCAGTTGGACCAAATTCTTGGTAACATGATTGAAATGTGGGTTGATAGGATGGATAATATCACTCAGCCAGAAAGAAGAAAACTTTCTGCTTTGGCATTGCTTTCCCTTCTACCCTCATTGAATAGGTAAGCAAACATACAGTGCTTTAAATAAGAATGCTTCAAAGGCCCTTGGAATTGTTTTTGAAGTATTTCACAATTCTGCAGCTAAATATTCCAATATAACTGGTTTTGTTTACTTGTTTTTCTCCCTCAAGAGAGACTTGAGAGAGGTAGAACTTCCATGCTACATTATATTAACTTCTTGTTTGGCTTCATAGCTTTACAGTAACCTTTCTTCCATTTTATAGGAAATGTCATTTAGTAAAAGTGAGGAACCAGCACTGCAGATTTTATTGTTGATTCTCGTATTAACTTAGAACTATCTGCTTCTCTCATCTCTGAGTGTGACATGTTACTATTTTGGTGTCCCTTCCAGGGAACAGTGTTCAGTTTTCTTTCCTGTTGTAGGTGATCTGAACTTTCATCCTGGTTTTCTCCTTTATGACATTAAATGAAAGAAAGAGTTGCTGTGAAAGACTGTGTTGTCGCTGTGAAACAGTTTTTGCACTATAAATTCTATAGCTAGCAGATTTTAGTGTTATCCTTTCAGTAGCCATCATCATTGCTGGATAGACAAAGAAAATGAAAGTTTTAAATGAAAATTCTGAATAAGTGTATTGATTTCTAAGTTGTCAATATTAGAAGTCATGTATAACACATTTAGGTGAGAGTTCAGTCCATAGTTACCTTCAGATTATTTTTATCTGTTTGACATTCAGGAAGGCAAGACTGCACGAGTTTATATTTAGTCTCCTGGGTTTCCTGAACAGTCTTTAAGTATTGTCTGTTGGGAATTTAGATGTTGTTCCCAAATCCTAAAAGCTATGTTAGTATCTGTAAAATGTGTAGTATCTGTCTACACATAGTCTAGCTATAGACTATGTACTCAGTATCTGAAAAAAAATCAGGGAACACTTAGGTGTAATTTAGAGGCTTCATTGCTTTTTATATGCACAGAAATATTCCTTTTTTTTTTTTTTTTGTCTGGTGGATAGATAAGATAATTACCTAGCTAAAGGTGAAACAAGCAGCTGCCTTATGAGAGGGTTTTTTTTTTCCCCAGGAAATGTAAGTATTATATTGTTTATAAGTATATTTCAAATGTTTTTAAAGAGGTGTTAGCTAAAATTTAAGGTGCTGCACTACATCTGTCTTCCTGTGAAGTTTCTGTTAAAGAGAGGAAGGAAAAAAAAGAAATTCCTTTAGATAACCATGTTATTTTGAACTATGTTCAGCTGCTCCAGATTTCCTGCTGTAAAAGCCAATTATTTCTGGCAGTCCTTAACATAATAAAACCTTCTGCAAATGACAGCTTTATTTTTCAGTTACTTGTGTCATTTAAGAAAGCTGCTTCTCAAATAAATAGCCTCTCTTCAGTGGACATATTTATGTCAAAGCTATGAAAATTTCACTTATACAGTTGATAGACTGCCAAATTTACCTTCAGACAGAGTTTGTGAAGTGAATTCTGTCAATTGATTGTTTCTTTTACTAGAACAGTGTGAGTCACTCTGGTTTTGCTGTATCTCAGGGATTATGCTACCCATACTTGCTGCGTCCCTGTATCTGTAGGCTTCCTGTACAAGTTCATTTGCATAGTTCAAGAAAAAAAAGTTTTAAATGTAATACAGCATTTAAACAAAACATTTTGATTAATGTAAGTGTTTTCAAGAAAAGCTGAAGTAATTTTTCCTGTTGGAATGCCTCATTAACCAGTTTCCTGATTAGATTTTACTCTGGATATGCAAGGTACGTTCAAGATTTCTCAACTGCAGAGGCAGAACAGAATTTTTTCTTCTGTGGATGGTTGATGAGCTGTCTCGGGAAGGCCAAGGGTGACATTCTTCCCTCAGCTTGCTGCTCTGTGGTGGTCAGGATTGGTACCAGTAGCAAGCTCCAATTTTCAAGGTTCTACTATAAAGAAAACAGGCATCTGTGCTGTGTCTAACACTTTCTGAGAATTTTTTCCTTTTGTCAGCTGCTTCCTCTAGCCTATAGCTGAACCGCTGGTTTATTTTAGAGAGGAAAGAGAAGGAGTAGACAAAAATAGTGGGGGGAAAATGAAGATAACATGCATTCTCATTCTTCCCTCACAGTTGTTTTATGGATAAAATGTTGGGGCAAGTATTAAACAGTGACCTTTTTTATTCTCCCTGTAAACTCTAGTATTACTTAATAGATTTTGAGTGTTTCTCTAGTTAGTGATCAGGTTTATAATTACAAATACGTGGAACTCTGGACTTTCTGCGTTTTAGGGGAAGGTAAAACTTCCATCATAGCTAATTTAAAATAAGTTTGACACAAATAATTTTCTGTTTCAAGTACAGCACCTTTGACAGTGTCATGAGTGAAGGATTTTAGAGCAGATAAGACAGGATTCACTGCAGAGCAGTTGTTCACAGTGGCTCTTGGGCTGACTAGTGTGAGTAAGCAGGTTATAAAGTGACAAATTGTTGGCCACACTTTAATTTTCTCATCTAGGCAGTACCATCCAGAGGTAGACATAATGGCATGCTTTTGGTATCAACAGTAGTGCTGCATTTTAATCATGTATGCGTGCCCTTCGATCTAGCATCCTGTTTATCTTCCCACAGCTGCACAACCTGTTAGTGGTTAGAAATTCATATCAAAGAAAGAACAATAACTCCTGCTTTCCTGATTAGTGTGTTGCAGCACCTTTTCACGGAAGAGTAATTTCCTGGTATTACTTAGGGGTTTGCCCAAATTAAATGCTATATAATTGTCTGCTTTTGCAATCCAAGTGTGGTCAACTAATGTTAGCATTTTTTTTTGTGTTTGACAAATATATACATTGGAAATATTTCGTATATTTTGTATTCTTACTGCCTGTTTATCGCTCATCCATCCACGAGCATTTTCTTCATTTATTAAAAAATCTTACTATTTTGTAAAATAGGTTAAAGACTTCTGTCTTTAAACTGTTGTATACAACAGTGGGGACTGGTAACATTCAGGCAGTAAGAGTGCACTTGTGGAGTTACAGTGTCTCCGTGTTCAGTACATGGGGAAAGTGTGGATAGATGCACAGCAGCTCCAACAGGAGTGGCTTTTTGGAAAACATGCAAGGACTTGAAGTTTTGTGGAGGAAAATTTTATTTGAGCTAGAGTCTGAGACATGAGATATGACAGCAACCTGGATGAGTAAATTCACCAATGTCGTGATTTTCCTGCTGTTGTAGTTCAGTCATATTTACACTTGTCTACAACCTTAATGGGTTGTTTGTGAACATAGAGCTGCAAGAGTACTCTCCAAGTCTGAGTTGACTTTTATTGGATGTGCCCTTGGTCCCTAAAACAGAGCCTAGTGAATATGGTCAGTAGCAGCATTCTACCTCTTATATGTTGTGGAAAATGTGTGGGCCTCCACCAAGAACATTTTGAGCTCTTCAGCATCCTTTGTATTTCCTGATGCCAAAGTGGCTAAAATAGTGCAGTGTCCTGTTCTCCTGCCCATATCTATCTATCTGGAAATAATTAGCTTGCTTACTGCAGTATAATGTCAGTATTACAGTGTTTTGGAATGGCCTTCTTCGGCGATATTGAAAACTTTTAATGATTTATTTAGCAGAGTAGATATCTTTTTTATTCCTACAGTTGTGTGTGTTTTAGTAAAATACAAACAACACTGAAAGATACCAAAGAGTGATAGGAACATTTATTCTTTAATAAGGAAGTGGAAACATTTTGGAAAGATTATAGTGTCAGTGATCAGCCTAGTTTGGGGTGGTACCTAACTGTACCCACAGCATTTGACACCATGTTGAAAGCTAAGCACTCTCCTTCTGCAGGTAAGTGTTATTTCTGCTATGTCTGTCACTCTTGAATGGGAGATTGCCAAGTTTACTTTTACTCAAAGTCAGTGTTTTCCAAAGCAGGCCACTAATTGTGGTCCTTAGGCATAGGCTTGTCTTTGGTGGACTTACCTGTATAGAATGGTACCATTCTGAAGTAGAGGAGATTCTACTGAGCTTACAATGTGCAGTATTTTAATTTGTCTTTCTTAATTTGGGGTTCTGGTACATGAGTAGCTTTCATTTTACCCCTTTGAGTCAAATATGTTTATGTGTTGTGGGGAAAGGGTTAAGAGGTTCTCGAGGTTTCTAATCATTATGTAAATGAATGTCTGCTTTTTCACACTGTGTATCAAGTCTGATATATCAGCCAGTATGAGTTCTGCCAGTTACATAATTGGCATCTTGTAAGTACTTACAGTATGCAATTATAAATCTTCATTAGGTTGTTACAGAGTTTTGTCTCTGTCATTTGTTAAAATTACTTAGTTAGAAATTTTAATTTTCCTCCTAAAAAGTTGTCTATATGAAACGTTAGTAAATGGCAAGAAAGTGCCTAATAAAATGTCATGTTCTCCTCAGGATAGTTATGTCCTCATTTATAAAGTCAGAATTTCTTACATAATTACTTGTACATCCTCCTTTCGTTATAGGGATGATACTCTGAAGCTATTTTATCTTCCCCTCCATTTTTTTAATCCCTCTAGTTGAAGGTATGCTCACTCACGCCTCTAATAGACTATTAGCATTTAAAGGAGCTCTCTAAATTATGATTTTGCAGTTGTCATCACTGTTTGGCCTTGGATTTATTTAGCTTATCTGACAGATAACAGTGCAGTTTTAATGATAAGAGTGAAAAATGTGGCTTTGGTCTTAGTTTGGCTATCAGAGTCTGCGTAATTCAGAAGGTTACACAGAGCACTGCCAACTTCTTTAATTGCATGTCACATTATGACATTGGCAAAGGGATGCACTCATTAAACTTTCCTTGTTCACAGTTTCCATCGGTTTTTTCCTACGCTTGATTGCTGGTATGGACTGGTCAGGAGCATATTATCTTTTCCCCTAAGACCCTTAAGCCTTGATTTCAAGGAAGAATGTACCAAGTGATACCAAGGAATTATGTCTCTAATTGCAGCTAAAGTGCTGCAAGAAAAAATAAGCTGCGGTCATAAGGGCTTGGTTGCTGATATCTTGTTTTTGTTTATGGCCTATATAAAATATTTCAAAAGTCTTTCTTAAAACTATTCTAAGTGTAATTTACCCTAGAATTTAATAGTATAAAAGACAGGAAAAGATAACAGACTAACTAGCTTCCTTCAAACTCTTTGCAATGTATGGTTTGCATGTTTGCAAATTAGATACTGAATAAGTAGTGACTGAAGTATAGCATATTGCTAAAAATGTGTAAAAATCACAAGATGGTAAGAAAAGTAAAAAAAACAAAAACAAAACAACAACAACAACAACAACAAAAAAAAAAACACACAACAAAAAAACCCCCACAAACAAACTCAAAACCTAGATTTACAGCTGGTTTTGCACCTGAGTTGGTTTGAGCCATTTTGGCACATCTGCTTATCTCTCTGTGCTATACTCTGTGAAATTTGAGACTGCCAGAGCTCAGATTTTTCAGTAACTTTCTTTAACAGTGCCAGACTATTATGATAAGATACCAGATGTGATAAGCACCACAACCCATGTCACTACAAGGCCTTCTGCAAATAAGTACTGTCTTGAAAAATAATGTTTCATATTCAAACAATTTAATGAGAAAGTGAGTGTTTAAAACATCAGGTTTTGATATTAAAAAAATGCCTAAGTATAAAGAAAGCTTGTATTTTTAAGAAATAAACTTTATAATTTTTAGTGGGTATTCTCTGTATTGTTTCTTTATTCTCTGTATTGTTAGGAACTGTTGAAGTTGTCTCTTACTGATAAATACTTGGAACTATCAGTTGCTAATGACAAGTGTATGCCCATCCTGTCTCCCAAACTATCAGGCAGACTGTGGTGTTGCAATTGAGTTTTGATTAAATTTCTACAAGTTGAAATTTGGGAAACTAATTGGAGTTCATTGGACCTTTTGGTTTGAATTGCATTCATATTGAGTACATTAATACTTTTATAGTTTGAACAGAATTGCTAAATATTGCAGTGGAAAGTAAAGGCTAAAGCTATGGTGTTATTGTCAGCATATCACATCTGTGCCCTACATTCATGGCCAGCCTTTTTTATTTTACTGTTTTGTTAACAAAGTTCGTGGTTGCTCCATAGAAGACTTAGATTTCTGAATAGAGAAGAAACTAATTCTACAATTTTTCAAAGTGAGCTTTTAGTTTCATGAGAGCTTTCTGTCATATTATTTTACTGGAGTCTAAGGTCAAATTAGGGTTTATAGAAGGAAAACATTTTCATATCCTCAAGGGGAAAAATGACTGTAGTTTTCACGCTGTAGAAGAGAAATTTTCGGTAAATGGAGCATCAAGTCAGGATTCTTGATGACTGAAACAGAAATACTAAATACTAGAAGGAATCTGCAATATTTGAGACAATCAGAAATTTTTAGGTAAACTAGATAATGAGAAGAACAGAAAAGTGTTTTGGGATCTGATAAGTTCATAAGGGGTCAAAAGTTCACCTACCTACTGGGCGTTAATTAAATGTTGACATCTGGGCTACCTAAGCTGTAGTTCAGTTCCTGAATTGCTTGGATTTGTGGCCATATCTAGAGACGATGTAGGCAGAAGGAAGTAGGTATTTGAAAAAATAAAGTTGTACAATAGCCTACCTGTGGAGAATAAAAGTAGAAGGAAGCCCTGCAAGAGCAGATGTTGCTAAATACACAATAGGAGGGCAATAAATAGTTTCACTCTTATAAGCTTAAAAGAATAATTACAGTGCTAAAAATTAAAAATTCTTTTATGGGCTTTATCATAATTTTGTAGTGATTATGAGAATGAAATCCTTTCACAAAAATTGACTCTAGACCTTGTTTTTGAATTTCTTGCATGTTTTCTGCTGTACATAAGTGGGATTTGGATGACTGGTTTGTGCCACCTAATATTCATTATATTGGCTTTAATATAACATGGGTGCAGTGCTTGTGTTTTCAATTACTTTGACCTGTCATTTTATGCACAATTTGACAAATTGCTGTTACTCGGGCTCCATGCTTGTATTCACAAGGAGTTGTTGAACTAGATTTTAATGTTAAAAAGTGAGTAGCATTAGTAATTTCATCACTATTTGTATATTAAGATAAAATTCACTTATGGGTTTAAAAATAATTTTCTCTGTGACCATGTGAAGCTGTATTCAGGTAAAAACCTAGTAGTTCTCTCACTGCAGAAGAAAATTTGCAGTGAATAAATCATGAGAGCTGCCTAAGCTTGTTAGTGCTTCCTGGGTTTTTTCGTACTGTTTTCAAAAAGTAATGGATTTTATTGTTTAAGTACAAGCCAGTTTGAGAAATGCTGATCCAAGCTACACATGTATCCCAGCCTTTTTTATGCTTTTCCCAAAAATGGTATCAGTTGTGTGCCACATAATTTTGTGTCTCGTTCTTAGCAGATACTGCTTTCAGATACTTTAACAATATGCAGTACTAATGAAATAATAACTCTAAATTACATTGCAATCAGATCTGCACACCTTCAGGTGCAGTATTGACAAAGTGTAAAAGGGGACTTTATCTAGATTTCCTAATGCAGAATGGAAGGAGCCACAATCTGGATTAAAACTTTTATTTCCCCATTTTGGGCATGGGATTCAACTATCAGAAGAGTCCTCAGTCTGCTCAGAACCACAATGGAGCTAGGGTTCAAGCAAAACTTTTGTGAGCATTCATAAGGTACTTTCAGTGCAAGACCACAAAGACATTCAGCCACTTGCTGGTCATCAGCTTTATCTGATCACTGCTCTACTGGTTCCTCTAAATTTTTGTGCTGTCTGGTACACTGTAGAGCTTCATTAATTCATCTAGTTTTTCAAAATGTGTTGCTCTGGCATTTTGCAAAAAGAGCTCTATGAATATTTGTCTTTTAAAACTATTTCCTTTTTAATTTGTCTTCTTATAGCTCTAAAGGGTTGTTTCATACAGCACACCTTAGAAGAAAATTGTTGGTTGGTTGGTTGGTTTTTTTACACATATAGGTTTCAATACAAAGAGACTATAGGTAGTGAAGTTTAGCTAGAAGATAATTTCTTATTTGAAGTCGCTTTCCATTCTTGGCCAGTCTCTGATTTTCCCCTCACCTTACTCTATTGGTAATCTTTTTCCATTACTCTTAGTGTTCTGTCCCTCACATCCAGGATAATTCACCAATCTTCCCGTGAACTTTACAGTGTTTTCCCCTTAAGTAAGTGACATGACATTTTATTTTACTTTTCTCTATATCAACAGTTATGTTAAATACTGTGAAAAAATATAAGCGTGAAAATAAATATTCAAATGTGAAGAAGAATTAGTTTTCCTGTTGATCTGTTGCTCTCAGAAAAAGGGAAAGAAATGCAGTTCTAATTCTGGATTATAACTGATATAGGCTTTGTCTAAAACGGCCCACAGACCAATTTTACTTGCTTGATTTCATATTTTAAACTAGGTATTTGGAAGAAAGCTTCTTCAAAAGCATGTCCTTGTCTACTCTGCTTCCCTTTCTCATGTGTGTCCTGCATTTCATATTGGATTATACAGACAAAGACATTTGGGTTACATTTCACCCCTTTCGTGAACTCATGCTTCCTGTGTGAGATCACTGTAGCTGAAGGGACTTGATTCTCCTGCTGTTGCACCTCTTTTTTGTCTATGGCTACTGATGGGCTTTGTCATCTTTCTTTTGCTGAGCAGAAGGCCTCAGTCGCAGTAAAATCGTGGGGTTTTAGTTACATTGCTATTTGTAGGCTTAATCTCCCCTTTCCCCCTTGATGATCTGACTGAACTTTGAAAGTGTTTCTTCCCTGTGATGGATAAACTGAGGGTGTAATCTCCGGTCCTTAAGCAAGAGGGATATTTATAGCCCCTGTAGTGTTTTTCTGCACAGGGGACACTGCAGGAAATGAAAGCTATGCATGGAAGGTGTGGCTCTCAGAACCAGAAACCATCTCATTGTCCTCTGCAGATAAATTTGCTTTAAAAAGAGTGGCCTGAAGTGAGACTTAACGAAGTGCTTGGGTAAGATCAGAAATACAAGTACATAGCAGCTTAGTGCCACATCATGTGGGTCTCATGTCCTAAGATTTCATAGGTTTCTCTGGGATTGCTGGCAGGTTGTGCCTTTGCCAGAGGGCAGGAGACACACTGGGCTCTTCCCTCCAGAGCATGTGTCTTTTCCCTCTCTCCCAGACCACTGGAATGTTTGTGCATGTGGCAGCAGTTTGGCTCTGTAGACAGAGAACAGTGTTTAGTGTTGCTACCAATTTAATAAAGCATTTCAGGTTCTGGCTGAAAGATAAGGGAGTTACAGGTAATGCAATAGTGCTGTTAAAAATAGTTGTGCTTTATTCTGAAAGTTACACTAACTAAGATAAAACTCTAGTTAAATCATTACATTAAAAAAAAAAAAAAAAAAAAACCCAAACCAACAAAACCCCAGCAGTTACCGACTAAGATAGTTCTTGGTTTTCTAGAAACAAATCATTGAGATTTCCTTTCCAACAATACTTCTGAAGCACAGATAAAATGGCTTCCTGTCCCAGGGTTTCCTGTATCCATGGCAACCTGACTTTAGGCACTTCTTTCTTAGTTTCCTGAACAAACTGCTGCAAACCCTGGGGCAAAAATGTGAGTGTTGTAGTACACGGCAATACTGCCTTCACAAAGGTCTCACAGATGAGTGTAGTTGATCAGCTTACAACATAGTCCAGTGGGCTGCAAACAGCAAAATAACAGAGATAATGAACAGAGATAATGATTTGGGGTAAGTAAATTCTTCTGTTTATTTTAAATGTAACTCAGCTTTATAAAAATAAAATTCAAATTGTAAGTGAGCTGCCAGTAAAATGTAACTTGTTTACAGTTGGCATTTCTACTTAAATGCTTTTGAAATATTTCTTGGTGATGGTTAACTATAAGAAGTAGTTAATATATAGTATTTTTAATTTAATAGAAGCTGTTATTTTGGCAGCTTAGATGCTCTTATGCTACAGCAAATTAAATATTTTCTGGCTATGTTAGCAGTAATTTAGCAATTTATTTGTCTATATACTTTGAAGAATTTTTTGCAGTGTAGTCCAGTTAGTAAGTTGGAGTTTTAAACTGCTTGTTTGGCATGAAAGAATAATATGTAAAATACCAATCTTGAGAGCAATATTAATATTTTTAAGACTGTACACATAGATTCAAATGATTATGAATAATTTATATATATATAATGAATACTCTTGAATTAATAATATTTATATACTTCTTTTTATCTCTACTAGTGAAGTCAGAGATGAGTAAGAAGGCCAAAGACAGGGATATGTGTGTTCTGCAAAGTTCTCCACCCTGCCCAGGAGCATTCCTGTGTATATTTAATTGTTGTCTTTTGTTGCTGCTCCAGAAGGAGGCTTTTGGCTGTCCATCTGCTTGTCAGCTCTGCACAGGGAGACAAGTTAGCTGTCGTAATGCAGGGCTTTCCAGCATCCCTTGGAACCTTCCAAAAACAGCAATTCTTGTTTACCTCAGTGGAAATAATATATCACATGTCACTCCAAATGATCTAAGAGGCCTTCAGAAGGTTGCTGCACTCTACATGGATAACTCCAGTATTTTGTATGTACACCCAAAAGCTTTTGTGGAACTCCCCAGACTGTGCTATTTGCATCTAAATAGCAATAATATTAAACGCCTGGATCCAGGAATCTTTGAAGGCCTTTCCAATCTTCGTTGTTTATATCTTCAGAATAATCGAATAGCTTTTCTTCCCAGAGGATTATTTAGTGATCTTCTTTCTGTTAGATATTTAACACTTCAAAGAAATCGTCTCAGTGTCCTTGGAAGTGGGACTTTCTGGGGAATGATAAGTCTCCAAACATTAAACCTAGCAAATAATAAGATTTCACGGATATCAGATTCAGCATTTCATCATCTTGAAAATCTTGCATATTTGTTTCTTGAAGGTAACAACTTAACACTTGTGCCATCAAATGCTCTTGGAAGGCTCAAAAATCTTGAAAGACTTTCTTTGTCTCACAATCCCATTGGATCAATTGAGCCTTTTGCATTTAAGGGACTTAACAAGCTTAGATATCTGTCTTTGAAAAATGTCAAGCTAAAATGTGTTGCTGTAAATGGATTTTTTGGATTAAACAACCTTAGCCAGCTAATCTTAAGTTATAACGATTTAGAAAATATAAATTCCAGCACTTTTACTTTATTGAACAATTTAATGTATCTACAGCTAGACAGAAATAAAATAGCCAGTATTGGCGAAGGTACCTTTGAAAAAATGGGACAGTCACTTAAAGTACTCAGCTTAGCATTTAATAATATCACGGAGTTACAACCTGAAGTGCTCAGACCCTTAGTGTCTTTAACTCATCTGCAGGTACATTCTAATCCTTGGAACTGCAGCTGCAGAATGCTTGCATTGCTTGATTGGCTAGCATCATCTTCTGTTTCTGCAAAAATCCACTGTCAGAACCCCCAGAGTATGCGTGGTAGACCTTTGCATTACATGAAGTGGGCTTGGTTTTCAAGCTGCCTTGGCCCCACTGGCAGCCCGGGCTCTGCCCTGACCCCGGGATCCGTCGGCGTGCGTCGCAGCGCTACCACTCTGCTGATGGCCTGGCATAAAGGGAGCAGGCACAACACGCTGGAACAGCTGGTCACTGCAGAAAATAACTATGTTGCTTTCTGGGAAGGAACTACTGCTACGTCTTCTACCCCATTGCCTTACCAGGAATATCCTGTTGAAATGCCATCACAGGCAGTGGTGGTAACAGTGTTACCAACATTACCAGTGCAAACACCAGCAGAAACTATTTCTACTAACAGAAATGTAGAAGAACAGTTGTTTACAACAGATCCTGCTCCTGTATCATTAAAAACAACCCTGATTTGTGCACAACAGGTTGAAAAGCTGAATCAAGCTTTTGACATTTTACTAGGTTTTTTCATTCTGGCTTGTGCTGTTATCCTGTTCTTAACCTGTAAAATTATTCAGTTTAGGCAGAAATTAAAGGTGCTGGAAAACTCAGGGGAAAAGAGTATAGAATATTATGGCTTTTATCAGCCTGGCAGATACAACATAACTGACTCAGTGCAGTCTCTAACTCGGAAATCAGTGGAACATTCAGAACTGGACCAAATAAGGCTGCTCAAGCGAACAGCATCAGAAAGTCAGGCACAGGTCATCTTGTTCGAACATTCATCATTGTAACTCATCTCATTTGATTTGGTGTTAACTGTGATATGAAAGGTCAAGAAATCAAAAACCCAATTCTGTAAAAGTACCCCTACAGATTAAAATCAACTGCTTAATAGAACTGTGGAAAATGGCTCAATTTGGGTTCTGCATCACTGTGTGCTTACTGAATGTTTTGAAATTTATTATTTCATTATGTCATTTCAATCTAACATGGATAGGTTTATTAGCCTCAGTCCCTGTTTGTAGTAATCGTTCACCTAAACTCAAGTATACGTGCAGTATAAAGTACATTTTAATTTATTTTGCAGTACTTAATGATGTAAGTTCCTATAGAAATTCCATAGCTATTGTGAAGCAAGCAAAACATCAGTTCTTAATGGAATCACGAAGCCAAGAAATCTTGGGGAATCAGAAAACAGTGTTTCATGTGTTTATTGTAATGGGGTTTCTACTCTTCCTCTATTAAGTAAAACAGAGTGGGAAAAAGCACATTTACAGCTAGCATGTTCAAATTCTTGAGTAAGAGAAAAATTTCAAACTATACAAATTCTATTCATGCCTATAGCATATTGTAATATACAAAGCTGTGTGTTCAGTCTGTATAAAGAATATATTAAAGTAACTTTTTAATTAGTGTGTATCTGTATCATTTCATTAAATACCCCAAATTGGAGTTCAGAAAAACTAAATTTGTTGAAATTTACCAAAGTTTAATGACCAAATTTGTTATGTCTAAGGTAATAGAGCTGGTTAATTGTTGTCAACAAAAGATCATCACCTCTGTCATCTATGTAATAATATTTTGAGGGACTTTTTAGCTAGATAAGAGGTACAAATTGAAGAAATACACTCTACCATAAATACATAATGTTAAATGAATGGCTGAAAACATTTATATATTTGGTTTATATTTGGAGGTGTCAGGTCAAGATACGTGTTCTTAGTGAAGGCTTCATCTTCAAAATAAGGTTATTTTCCTATATAGTTTGCATTTAACTTTTATTTCAAATGTTGGTGTTCTGTTGTTGTCAGGTTATGTCTAGTATGTTGTAGCTTTGTTTTCAACCTGAACTTCTGTGATTTTTGTTTTTCTGTTTGTTACTTCAATAATTCCAACTTTATTCATGAATTTAAAAGTCATAAAACTACGTTCCTAACAGTGCAATATTGTAAAACTTTTAACCAACGGGACTTAGTGTTGTAGATAACTGTTTGTCTTCTACAGGCCTGAGCCCTAGAGACTTCAGCCGTGTTGTTTATAAGTTACACAGTTTACAGTTAGACCATTTTCCTCAAGGAAAAGTGGGGAACAATGCTTTGATAGACTTTCCTCCATGGTGTTGATTTAAATTGTGTAGAAGTATGTTGCTGTTCCAGGCTCCAGCCTGGAGCTTGTGGCATTCTCCAGCTGAGCCAGAACTGCCCTCAGCATTCTTGTTCAATCCCCTCTCTTTCCTGCTGGTGTAACTCCTGTGCGTATCCGACCTGTGCAGGTCATCCTGTTTGTCCATCTGCAGTTCTTTTCCAGAAGGGAAAAATCTATTATCTGCTACCAGGACATATACATAAATCTTGACTGCCCTGAGTGGGTGTGAATGTGCACTCACATTGTTTGAGCGTTGTTTGTTGTTAGTGTAATGAAATAATACTGTATTTGACTATAATTTACTATATCATAGATCAAATACTCCTAGGGAACACAAAATGCAGCTTCTTGGACAAAAGCTTAAACTGTTTAATATTCTTTGAGTAGAAACTGTTTTTTAAAATAATTTTCTCACTTAAGATCAGATGTTGAATATAATGGGCAAATGCTTTTAAGAAGGGAAAACACTGTCTGTAATTTATGCACTTTTTTCCAGAGGCTAATTCACTGCAGTCTCTTCCTCTTTAACCCGTTTTTGTTACTTTCTGTCTCTCCTATGTAATTCCTTGTGATAAATATTTTGTTTTCACTTAGTAACCAACTACACAATCAAATGATTGCACTGTAGTAGGTTCAGCAATTTTATGTGCTATATTTCTAAATTTTTAATTTTACATGGACACCTTCAGAAATAATGGATTTCAAATGCAGTAGAGACTAGTTAAGCTTTTCTTGCTAGAAATGCTGCTATGCTTTTGTTACAGAGGAGTTTTGGTAGTGCACAAAGGTTAAAAACTGAATAAACCTAACTCTCAATTCTCAAAGAAATCTGGCAGGGAGCAGCTCTGTTATTTTAGGCTCTGGTTTCCACAGCTGCTCTATACAGAAAGGCATGAGAGGTTCTCTCTGTATCTTTTTCACTGACAAGCTGCTGTGGGAGTTGTTTGCTAGGTATGAGTCTCACCATCTGTTGTGGTGGAACATGAAAGGAAACTAGTGTTGCAGCTGTTCGTGCAGCAGAGAGTTGGAGCAGTTGAAAGCCATCCTTTGCAGTGGAGACATCCTCTAATATCCAGCTTGCCAACACAGGGATTAGACTAACAAGGCACTGAGAGATTTATTATGCAGTTGTGAGAGAAGTGTCTTTCTTTAGCAGTCCGTGTCTTTTGTGTTTAAATGTTCACACCAAGTAACCAACCCTTTCATTTACATGTGTGGTTCATGTGTCTGTTAAAATCATTAAGGAATACATTAGAAGCCTTAGTAGAATTTGCCCTCATGAGGATCAGGTTTATGGTCAGTCGTAGGACTCCCCTGGAAAGATTGTCTTAGCTGCTACTTCACCACTTTAGGAGCTCCCTAGAACTGTGCAGCCCCTAAGGGGAAGGGGGGTGTGTTATAATAATTTATTTCACTTATGGTATGTGCAGAGTAATCTCTATTTCTCCCACTCCACCTCTTTCCTTAGCTAATGAGGTAAGAATAAAGAGTTAATTAAGCTTTCTCAGTATGTACACTAGTAAAGATACGAAATCAAACTCTTCTTGGTGTTCATTGCTTCATCCTGGTGAGTGTAGAAAAGCAAAAAATGTTTTATCTTTCTTTCAATCTCTGAAAATGTTTTTTCTCATATAGATTTTTTTCTCCTACTCTGAGGGATATGCAAAGTAGATGTGGGGTCCATTTTATTTAAGCACCACTAAAAATATGTCAAAACATGTTTTAACATGATGACAGAGTCCACAGTAGTTAGCTATATAATTGAAGTAAAAATCGTGAATTTTCACATAAAACCTCAGGATAATAAGTTGTATAGATAGCTTTGTGAATTAGAAATTATAGAAGGAATGAAAAAAAAAAACCCTACCTTTTTATTTTCAGAACAGATGTGGTCTTTTTTGTCCTTTGCAAAGCTTTTATTCTTTTATCAAAAAACTTATGCAAACTTTGAAATAGAAGTTTTGAGATTATTCATATGGAAGCTGCCTTGAATGCTGAATTTTGTTTCCTTTATTGGTAAGGTGAATTTTATTAACAGGCAGCGTAAAATATCCTTTCTGTAATAAAAAAAAAAAAGGTAGTCATTTTATCTTTGAAACTGGGTTATGTAGCGGTTTAGGTCCTAGTTGTGCGCCTTTTACTTCTGCTGCATACCAAAAGAGGTTTTGTCCCAGTAATTTAGGAAGACTGGGTAGATATAAAACCAGTTATAGCCTGATACTTTTGTTTGTTTCATTGCTAATCTGGATTGTATGCCAGATTAGCATACAATCTGGCAAGGGGGAACTGCTTAAATGGTGTCTTCCTCCAGGTCTAAGATTTCAGTATGAAATATATTAACTGTTCTGTTTCGAAAATTCATCTGAATTTGTCTTCTTTGAATCCACTCATATGCCTTCTCTAATTATTTCTTGAAATAAGCAGAAAATTAATTTCCTAATTTTAGTATCTTTGAAAGGGTATTACATTGAGTGACATGGCTTGCTTTCTCATCTATGAAAATAAGGCCTGATGCATTTTATATTGCCACTGAACTTTGAGGTTTCTTTTTTTAAAGCATGAGTCTGTGGTATCTTTATTTTTCACCAGTATGTGTCTTGTGTCTTGTGAAATAGTTGCACTGTTTAATGACTCCATACTTGGTAAAATTTTAGTGGGTCTTCAGTAGAAAGAAACTGTATGTCCCATTACTGAGAGCTGCAGGCAAATTACATTTTGAAAGGTGTTTTACATTCTTTGTTTTCCTTAAAAAAAACCCCAAAAACAAAAACTTTCATGAATCTTCCACTAAAGAAAAAAGTGAAATACTATTTCTCATTTATGTCATGAAGTAAGAATATCTTTTCCAAGAAATTAATAATTTCCCTATGTGCTTTTGCAGTAGCTACCAAGAACAATGTTTTTGCCACTCTGTGCTGACGAGACCCCAGCTGGAGTGCTGCATCCAGCTCTGGGGCCCTCAGTGTAAGAAGGACCTGATACTTCTGGAGCAAGTCCAGAAGGCCACAAGGTTGATAAGAGGAGTGGGAGCACCTCCACTATGAAGTCAGGCTGACAAAATTGTGGCTGTTTAGCTGGGGAAGAGAATGTTGTGTGGAGACCTGACTTCAACCTTCCAGTATCTGCAGGGAAGCCAGAGAGGGACTGTTCATCAGAAACTGTACTGATAGCACAAGGGGGAATGGCTTAAAACTGACAGTAGGTTTTGATGTTAGGAAGAAATTCTTTACTGTGAGGGTGGTGAGGCACTGGGTTGCCCAGAGGAGCTGTGGATGCTCCATCCCTGGAAGTGTTTAAACCTGGGTTGGATGGGGCTTTTTGATCAGTCTGGTCAAGTGGAAGGTGACCTGCTTATGGTAGGAGGATCAGAACTAGGTGACCTTTGAGGTCCCTTTCAACCCAAACCATTCTGGGATTTGTGCAACTTGGAAAGAAGGAATAATACAGGTATTGGGCAGCATCCTATACTATTAATTAAAGTGTGTATGAACAGGGCATAGTTTACTTCTCCAGGGCTCAAAATGTTGACATTTGTTCTGCCTTGAATGCCCCTTTTCTACTATTGACATGAATCTGAGGGCAGGTTGTTGGAAAATACTAACCTTACTCATGCTGGAAAACATAAACCATGTTAATGGCATTTTCCTAGAGATGTGTTTCAAAAACAAGGATGAGGCAAAAGAGTCTTAATGGAGATGTGCTAGGCGGGACCTCCTCTGTCTCGGAGGGCTCATATTGTGCAGGTGACTGTTCACTTTCTCAGGTCTGCTGCGAGGTCAGTAGATTGCTTGCTGATGGCAGAACCTCACAGAGATTCAGTCTCACAATATGTAATGCTTTGCTGTTCTCAATGTGACAGGAAAGCCTTTCGGGAAAGGAATAAGTGTCTTTTAAAATACATAGCTGGCAATCAGGCAGTAAAAGTTACGTCAGTTTTCATTTTGTGGCATTCAGGAGTTTCAAGTCTGATGATACAAAATACACTTCAGATTCTGGCATAAAACAGTAGCTGAATTGAAAAAAGGGAACAAGAACCTGTTGCCTTTGAAACAAAGAATTATTAATTAAATTACAATTTTATCAGAACAAATATAAAAGAAATATTTTCTGTGCTTAGTATTCTAACTTGATAAGCATTTTTTCCAAGGCATCTCTTGCTATTTAACTGTCTGTCATATGTGTAAAATTTTGTTGTGTGTCTGACAAGAAGTTTTTCAAGAACAGTTGCTATTGTATAAGGAGCTACAGTTCATCCATGTCTTCAGTTTTCATCCCAAATAAGAAAAGAAAATGAAAGAATATTAGGAAATAGATCTGTGTGTTTAAACAATGATCAGCTATAATCAAATTACAATATATGAACTTCATGCTTGGTGACTGTAAATAAATGAAATGTGTCTGCCTCTTAGGGGGCAGCATCAGCAGCTTCTTTTCGGGAGAATTAAGACTGAAATTCCAAACAGGGAGCAATATAAAGTGCTTCAGTCAGTGAGAGTCCCAGGGAAAAGGGTTGTAGTTTACCATCACCAGTTAGGTCCTTTCTCTTTCTTTGCTGCATGTAGCTAGAGGTATTCCTGAGATGAACATCTTTTCACTTCCAGTTTGTCTTCACACTTTTGCAGAGTAGGAGTCTGAGAACCAAGGTTCTACAATAGCATGTCTCTGGCATTAGATCCACAGTAGCAGGAAATGGAGCAGAAGCAGCAGTTGGCTGCTCTCCATTAACTAGGAGCTGGTGGCACCTACTTTATCCATCGTGGGGAGATTGTGTTTCTATGCCCTTACCCTACAGGCACATCCTTTCTCGAGGCAGGGGCAAATATAAATGTGTTCAGTGTAATTTTGGGTGTTGTGGGCCTATCTAGTCAAGCCTTCAGGTCATGCTGAGTAAAGGTACTCATGCTTTTTAATTCCCAGGTGATACCTAGGAGCCCTTTGCATTAGTCTTAAATAGCATTATGTGCCAAGTGGCAGAAGTTGCCCATGTTTAAACAGATAAATGCTGTTGCCCTTTCTCTGTATAGTCAGGAAAATCACATTCTTGCAGAACTGGGTGCAGGGTTTTTCCACCTACTCTGGGGAGTTGGCTGCCTAGGAGGGTGAACAAATACAGGTAAGTAGGGGAGTGTACCTTCTTTACAAGCAGCCATAGCTCAAGGGGTTGTGTAGGTTTATGCATTAATAGTGTTGGTAGAAAAGGTGTAAATGTGTTGAGAATAGAAACCACTGCTTTCTTCCCTGCTGGCAGGAGCGTGCTCTTCCCACTCAGTTCTTGACTCCTAATGAATAAGGAATATTTTCTTCTATTCCATTCGCAATTACTTCCAGGTTTTCAGTGGCACATTAAGGTTTGTAATATTTAAAAATAATGTTTCTTGTATATTTTGAAGCCTTTTTGTAATTCAAAAAAATACTGAATTAGATGCTTGATAGCATGTTCAGCTAAGCAGTAAGCAAGGAAAATACCTCTCAGTAAGTGTACAATTGAGCAAATTTCCTGTGTGGTTCCTTTAGCTAAGTCACTTTCCTGTTCCTTTCCAACTTTATCCAAGATAAATTTTGTTCTTTTACAGTGCTGTCCAAGATAAATTTTGTGGTATCATCAACATTGCATTGGAAGGATTGCATGATGTTATGACTGAAGATTCTGAAACGGGAACATACAAAGAGTAAGAGGAAAATCTAATTTAAATTGGATTTAACAGTAGCAATTCTGTTTCGTATGAAGTGTTTTCATTTGAAAAATCTGTAGGCAGTTAAGACATGCCTGTTACAGTTCTATTTTCTCAAGAGTGTGTGTCTTCTGAAAGACAGGAAGCTTTTGGTCTTAAAAGGAAATATTTGCAGTGGAGAAAGAGGGCTTAAAATGACAGTATAATTTTATACTACTCATTAAGTTAGCTACTAAATGATGTCTTAAAACATTCATATGCTTAGATTTGCTTTTTGCTTACTTGACTGTTACATCTAAAGTTTCACAACAAGCTTGTGTGTTGATAGGGACCACCCTAGCTCAGAGGGAGCTCAGAGTTTCTTTGGGTGTGACATGAACCTCATGTGAGTTTACCTAGCGTGCAATATTTCACAGCCTGAAGAACTTGAAAGCATATCCCACAGGGACAGTTCTCCAGTTGCTCCATATAACACATGTTCTGCTACAGGATAATTCTCAAAACACATTTTCCAGAGCTAAGGGCAAGAGCTTGCTTGTGGCAGGAATGTGGCTGTTGGAGGTCTCCAGAGCATGCTGCCACCCAGCACCACACTCATTCATCTCCTGATGGTTCCCTGATTACTGGTTGTAGTCCATGAAAGCTGGGGAAAAAAAAAACCCAACCTAATGATCAGTAAGATATTTTTTGGACAGAAATCTTAATGTCATTTTTTATCTCTGTAATGATTACTTACTTTTAGAATGGAGAGGTGAAAGACATTAAAAACAGGTGCTCTGCAGGATGTTCTTACAGACACTACATGCTAATAACAGAATGCTCTGATGCTAAGAATCAAGCATGTTCTTTCAGATCACCACGCGGTGATGGAACAGACTGTATCTGAGCTAATTAATTAACTACTTAAGGGGATGTTGCTGCCACTGAAACTAGGCAGCACGGAACAGCCAGAATGCAGTCTATTAAGTTCTTCTCCACTTAAAATGGGTGGTAGGCACACAACTGTGTGTTGAGAACATTCCACACACGCTGAGCCTGAACTATGCCTAAGAATTGCTTGCCAAAGTACTTCCCACCAAACTCTCGGTTAAGAAGATGTAGCTCCAAAGTCTGGGAATATGCACAATGTCTGGCACTGTGTTTTGTTTACTGTTGGAGACAATGTTGCAGAGCCCTTCTATTTCTAAACGTGTTGCTTTGCCAGCACTGGTTGGAAAGAGTTCTCACTGAGAAATAAATAAACTTTATCCTAGTTCATATTTTAAGCCTGAAGGCTTGTAGAACTTGTCACTACTTTTCCAAACTCTGGGCATTGCTTTTACTTCATAAAATACAGCCACACTGAACCACGGACATATTTATGTTGACAGGTTCTGAAAGAGATGTTTGAAAGATTTTGACGTTTGCATAATACATTTTGACATCATCTGGAAGTAAAGTGAGAGCAGTCATCTGAAATGATGTGCATTGTTGTGGCTCTCCAGACTGTGGAAGAGTGGTTTAAGCCCAAACTTGTTCAGGAAAAAGATAATGTGTAGTCCACAGGTTATCAAATTAGCTAATTATTGTAGTGCAGGAAATAAAATTATGTGTGTGCTTAACACAGGAATATCAAAGCTGAAATACCACAGAACTTCAGTTTCTGAAGGATGAAGAGAGGGTAAACATGTACAGGGAAAATTGTAGAGGTTAAACAATGGCAATGGATTAAGTGGCTTAACCACTTTAAATGAATACATTTAAACTGGAATTTTAAAGAAACTTTTGTAGTTGGATCAGTGAGATTTTGAAAGCAGTAAAAGCCTTGTCGTTTTTTAGATTTATATTGGATTTTATTCAGGTTGTGGAAATATTTATTCTGTCTTACAATACAAAGGGATTACACTCAGCCAGGTTTCCTAGAGTTTATATTCCACATTGTAGTGATAATTATGAGAGAGTTTTACAAACCTCAGATTTTCTGGAAAGGGGAGCATTCCATTGCTGTAGATTTGTTTCACCAATATTCAGATTTTTCCCAATTTTATCACCATCTCTTATTTTATTTTCTCCTCTCCTTGTGTTTGGAATTTTGTGGTACCTAAAATTTATGAAAGTCTGAAAAGTTAATTCAATCTTGTATGTTTTGACAATTGACATTTTTGTCTCCTTTTCCTTTAATAAACTGAGATGCAAGCAACTATTTGTGAGCAGATGGGATATGCAATTTTTGCTGTATTATTTTGTAATAACTAATCCCTTTATTAAAAATGGCTTCTGTGTTAGTATTTGACCCTGCTTGCCATGCTGTTTAGCAAGTGTTTGATACAGCTCTAAACATATGTTAATAGAAAACTAAATATGTAAACAGAATAAGTCTGAACATTTTCATATAAAATCATATAAAAACACATAAACTCAAAACCTTTTTTTCATTTTAGTAACATGAAAATGGGTTATTCATCTTCGTTGATTTCACATTCTAGTGGAATGCAGCAATTAAAAATGCTCAGTAATGCAGAACTGAAAATGAATAATAATCTGCATCTGTCTTGGTGCTTTGTAATATGTGAATTATGTGTCCTTCATGTCTTAAATCATACCTGATACATGGTGGCAAGTTGTCATTACCTGAGTGTTTTTAAAATAGTTTTGGTTTCTAAGGTAGTAATTCCAGGAAAATATTTGATAAAGTGGTGGAATATTTGTCTGTTGTTTCAGCATAGAGCATGTAAAGTGAATGAAAGACATGTTTTTTATAGGATAGCTTTCATCAATGTTTTTATAAAGTCCATTCAAGCCATTTCAGTAGACAGGAAAACCTCTGACTTTTAAACTGGTTTTTTCTTCATATTTTCTGGTTTTATACTTACTTCAAAAATAAAAAAGCATGGCTGTTATTTCTACATATGGGTACCTGCCAGTTGAGGGTTTCTAGCAAAACAAAAAATTAGTTAAAAACCTTTGTTCAGTATCTTGCAGATTTTGTTGTAGAACCAACAGCACTGTCCTTAACTAGTTTTCAGGTCCTTTTGTCAAAGATCCCACAGAAAAACTTGAATGCCAGGAGACATCTTTGCTCCCTTTGTGTATGTGCCACTTTGACTTAGTGTATAGTGCTTGTATGGCACTTTCTTGAAAAGAGTGGAATTTTTTTTTGTAAGGAACAGTAGGGTTTTTGATATTATTTTTTTAAAGTCACATAGTCTGTTTCTATGTGCAGAAATGCATTTTAACCCACAACTTAAACTAAAATATGGAGGATAACTGAGATTTTTACATGGGTAGAGGTGATCATGCATTCAGGCTTCATTAGATTCACAATTCTCAGAAAAAATTACTTGTGATTAGATTGCCTGACTTTCAGCAAACTCTGTATCTGTTCTGTGTTTTCAAAAGTGCTTTAAAATAATTTTTAATGATAATGTATGTTAAAACTGTTCTTATTTCCATTTTTAGCTGCATGTTAATGTCTCATTTTGAGGAGCCCAAGGCTACAGAAGATGAGGAACCTCCCACAGAACAAGACAAAAGGAAAAAAATGGTAAGTTTCAGGTCTGTTATTCAGTCATAGACCTGATTATGTGCTTCAGTTCTGTCACTGTGAATTGTTTTTAGGTTTGGTTGATCTATTGTTCTTGGAAAATTCATGTTTTGAATCAAAAAAAGAAAAATCAGTGCCAAACCTTGCAACCACAATACTTAGGCTTCTGCTTGCCTTTTGAATCTTGGTAACTGTTATCAAAATAAACATCATCTGTTCACAAAATCTGGACATTACAATACTAACACAATATAGAAGGAATTTAGTGAGAAAAGCAGGGAGCTGAACTTTATGGAAATATCATGGCAGGCCAAATTTCTCATTTTTAAAAGAATTAATGTGCCTGCATAGAATTTTTGCTAGTGTAAAGAACTCTTAAAAAGAAGCCAGTGTATACTTTTGTAGCTTCTCTTTTAAATACTAATAAATATATAGGAATATATTTATAAAAGCAATATAATATATGTCTTTAAAAAAGGATGCAAAAACCTTTCCATATTCTGCTGCTATTAGAAATGCCTCACGAGAAATTCCCACTGTCTTGCAATTTCAGATTTAAACAAAATGCCAAAATACCGTTTTCTCTGGTCCTTGAAAATGTATTACACAGTTCTATAATTGTTACTCTTAAAAGCATCTCTACACTCTGTTAAATTTTCTTCTTCCTTGGACTTAAATTCTAGCTGTTTGTTGCAGAGTGATAGTATTTATTCTTAGTGCTTTTGTATATAGATATATATGTATATATCATTATCAATAGGGATGGATAGGTCTATAGATCAACTGGGAGAGAGACATGTTTTGTTTGTTAATCAGATTTAAAAAGCAGAATAAATTTAAATCTACAATGCTTTTATGTTCTTAGTTTTGAGTATACTCAGACTACATTGCTGTCTGGCTAAAGTTTTAATAGCTTTGTGTCAGATCTTAATTTTTCTGTTGCAGGTTAACTTCAGTAGTTTGGATATATATTGAGGAATTTAGACTTGTTAGATTTGTAATGGACTACATTCAGTGTGGAGATGTCAGGCAAAATGAAAAGCAGGGCAGATTGAATTGATTGAATTATCCTGCATCATTAAATGATCCAACACACTAACATGTTGCTGACGAGCAACAGAACAGTTACAGTGAGGGAACTGTGCTGGGGTCACATGCAATAGAGCATCAATGGTCATTTGAGTAAAGACAAATGTGCTTTGATAAGGAGGAGCTTAGCAAACCAATAACACCACATCAAAGGTCTTGGTTTACTTCCCTTGCATGTATCTTCCCTTAGCTATATCTTCCGTTGCATATCACTTTCCTTTTTTCTCTAAGGAATTGCTTGAGATTTGTTCCTCGTCTGCTCTTTAACGTTAAGCTTAAACACATTTTCAGCCTTTGTTTTCTTGGAAAGTTTACAGAGAATAAATTATCATACATGAACGTCAAAGCTTCATTTTTGTTTTGAATCTCATAATCTAAATTTAACTATTTCCATGGTTGCTGTGTTTTCTAGATTCCTACACATTATGGAAATCCTTTGTTTTTCTCCTTTCAAGCCTTCTTTGTAAGAACAGCTGTCTATTTTAGTCTTCTCATTCTTCTCATATTTAGTTAATTTTTCTGGATATATCTCCGAGTTAAATCTTCTACGCTGTCATTTCTTCAGCTAACTTCAGTATGCACTGTATTCTTACTCTTTTTAATGTAATTTCTTGCAGCTGTGAAAGCAAGTGAGCTGTAGTTGTTATGAATGTTTGCTATATAAGTTCATTCTCCATCCCAACTGAAATGGCTTGATATATTGCTTTGCAGATGGTGCAGAAATTGATACATAGCACTTGGCTATTTATTTCAAAATTGTAGAGGTCCTTTGGGTAGGTCACTAGTAGCAGAAGTGTCAGATAATAATCAGAATCGTTAATCATGGCTTCGAAAGCACAGCTAGCATTTTATTTTAGAAACTGGATTTAAAACAAAACATTACCTGGGCCCATTTCTGCCTATGTGTGATGGAAATTTCTTCCTCTCTGTAGGAACACCACTGCACACACTCACGTGAAACTTAGAAAACTATAGCAGCTGATACCACTGGTAATGTAAAAGAGGGAATAAATATATAATGTGATAAGAAAATCAAGAATAACCTGAAGGGAATCAGCAAAACCTCTGAGCTGTTTGTCTGCTTCAAGCCAGTGTTTGCAGCCAGTGAGGTGGAACATTAGTTTCTTTAGTCCAGCCCCAAGGTGGGCACCTGTATCCAGTTTCTAGATCAATTTGTAAAGTAAGGAGATTGAAAAACTAGTCATCCAGGTTTTCACTGAGCAGCATAAAGCACATTTCAATAATGTGTAATTACTGGTCAAATTTTTGTTTCCTGTCTGTAGCTGTTTTGACTAAGAAGCTGTTGGAATTTATTAGTGGTGTTTTTTAACTGGAAAATAGATTTGTTTTTCCTATCAGAGTCGGCATATTTCAATAAAACAACTGTGGCCACACACCTAGGAACTCAGATGCATACTTAATATATAATGTTTCACCAACTATGCTTACTGTTCTTCCAAAAGTGATTTTGTTTGCTTAGTCAGTGAAGACTGCAGCTGTCTGTTGAATATTGTTGACAAACTCATTATATCAAACTATTTTATTTGTTTTGTTAGTTCTGAATACAAGTTCCAAAAAAGTAGAGCAAAACAAAATCAACTTCTTGTTGCAGAAAACACTTTCATTTCCTTGAAATACTTTTGATGTGACTATCTGAATGAAAGCATATTAGTGTATTAACTCCTTAATTGAGTCTGAAGACTCTTAAGTCACATTTGACTTACAGATGGTAGATGATGCTTCTAGCAGCAAGCATTGATCATACTACAGGAGTCTCTAATGGCTTCAAGTGCTACTGCTTTGAATGGTGAGACAGCCAGGGAGCATGAGAGATGTCAGAGAAACAAATCTGCAGACAAAGGAGGGGGAGAAGGTGCTTCAGGCGTCAGAGCTGAGATTCCCCTGCAGCCCTGAGGTGCAGACCATGGTGAGGCAGCTGTGCCCCTGCAGCCCAGGGTGGTCAGTGGTGGAGCAGAGATCCACCTGCAGCCCCTGTTGGAGCAGGTGGATGCCCAAAGGAGTCTGACCCTGTGGGAAGCCCACACTGGAGCAGGCTCCTGTCAGGACCTGTGGCCAGCCATATGGAGAGAGGAGCCCACACTGGAACAGCTTGCTCCTGAGGGACTGCACCTTATGGAGAAAAAGGGATCCACACTGGAAGAGTTAGTGAAGTGCCCATGGATGCACTCATGTGGGAGAAGTTCAGGGAGTACTGTGGGTGGGGCCCCATGGTGGAGCAGGGTAAGAGTGTGAGGAGGAAAAAGCACCACAGAAAACATGTGATAAACTGACTGCAGTCCCCATTCCCCTGTCCCTCAAGCTGCTCCAGAGGAGGTAGAGAATTTAGGGCTAAAGTTGAGCCCCTGAGGAATAAGGAAGGGGTGGGAGGAAGGTGTTCTAAGATAGTTTCATTTCTCATTACCCTACTCTGATCTGGTTGGTGGTAAAATAATTTCTCTGAGTCAAATCTGTTTGATCATGTGAGAAACTGGTGAGTGATCTCTCCCTGTTCTACCTCAGCCCATAAGCCTTTAATTTTATTTTCTCTTCCCTGTCCCAGTTGTGGAGGGTATGATTGAGTGGCTCTGGTCAGCATCACAAGCATGAGAACACTTACATTTAAATACCTGTTTTTCTGTGCAAAATTCCCTAGAGTAATTTTACACATGACTATTCAGAGCTGTAAAGTTACAGAAACTAACTATAAATGCATTATATGTCCCAAATTACAGTTTTAGGTGAACAAATGCAAATTATTCAGAACTAGTAGATCCTTTGCTTGGCAAGGCAGAAAAAGAATGCCACTAATTTTGGCAAATATTGATTAGAGTAGTTGTGATTTAGAAATTCTGTTAGAAGAGTCTGTTATATTGTGGAGATTCAAATTACATTTACTGAAAAAACAAAAACTTTGGTACAGAGTACCAAACTGTTATTGCAATTACTTCCCCTTTCTAAAGAGTGTAATGGTAATAATAGGTAATAAAATGATCAAGTCTTACCTTGAAATAGCAAAATAGTTTCCTGACCTTCCAGCATAAACAGAGGTGCTGTTTGGGTTTGACACTAAGATGAACAGCTCACAGGTCTGCATTAATTGCCATTGATTTCAACATCCTACTTCTTTATGATGCAGCAAGTGCCAGGTGTCCCCATCTCCCATCCCCTTATGTCCAGCCTGGTGGACTGAGGGACAAGTGTGGCATAACTGTCAGTGCCCTGAGCCTGCCCATGTGTCTGCTGACACTGAAATTAGCAATACAGTCTGTCAATGTAGTGTCTTCTTTTATCTATTTTTGCTTTCATAAAAAGGTAGCTAATGTGGGAAAATAATGACAAATACCCTGTCCTTCCTGCCCAAAGAAAATTGTATAATCCAGCTGGATTTATGAGGTTTACAAGTACCACTACTGAAGTGTGTGTATTCTTTATACATATGGACAGTTTATTTTGTTTGTTATATAGTCTAAACAAGTTCAATTTTTTTCCATGTTTTGTTTTCTTACTAAAAAAAATGAAACTGACCATAGTGCATGCCATCACTCAAGTCTTGGTAAGATCTGATCTGATTTTTAGGAGTTACAGGAACTTCACTCAGCAGTAACTAATAAAGCAGCTTTGAAATTGTTTTATCTTGTAAAAGCATGAAACCTTACAGCAAAGTGTAAGACTCTTGATTTGACACTGTTTCAAATAGTTTTAAACTGATATTTGCCTTGACAATAATAATCTGATCTTTGTTTTGCACAAGTGTTTCCTCTTGTTTCTCAAGTACGTACAAAGAAAATAAATGCAGATTTCTTTCTTGAGCTGAGGTTATAATCAAAATACGTAAGTCATAGAGTATTTTTATTGCATTGTTACATATTTTTCTTTTACATGTTTTCCACAGCTGGCACTGAAGGACCCAGTACACACTGTGTCACTGCAGCAGTTCATCTATGAGAAGTTAAAGGCACAGCAGGAATTACTGGGAGAACAAGGTTTTCACGCCCTTATGGAAACCGTGGATACAGAACTAGTCGCCCAGCTACAAGAATTTTTACAAGGCTTCTAAATACACAGAAGAAAGATTTTCTATGTCAAATTTTTATTTCAAAAATACGAAAGAACTCTAGCCTTCTGTCTAGAGTTGGATGGATGAGTCTAATGAAAGGTGAAAATAACTTGTGACAAAGGAATAAAAACAAGTTTCTGCTGTTGCTCTTAAACTATGCTCTTTTGGTTTTTTTTAATAATAAAGGGTTAATTAAGGGTTTTATCATTAAGCTAACATTTACATGATTCCTAACACGATGTATGCTGCCCTAGGGGTAGCACCATTTTTGGTACCCTTGACCACGTTTTTGGTTCACAAAGACATGTCATAAAGTCAGAGATCTGAAGGAACTTACTAGTGTATATTAATGGGAAGCATTTATTAATTCAGCACTATAATTCAGTATCAGGAGCTGCTTCCTTTAATACTGTAGATCTGTAACTTTCTCCCTTTCTGTTGCTCTTTTTAGACTGTATGTTCAACCTTACAAACAAGGATTTAGGAAAGCAGTAAGACTGTGAACAGAAATATTCCTTCATGACAGAAAGATAATTCCCATTTGAATTGTCTCAGAGAAAAGAAACTTTGATTGTAACACTTAAATTGTATTTGAATTGTTAGAAAACATCAGTGTGTATTTCTGTCTGAAGATGTAAGTTTTCATTTGTATCACCAAGTTTTCTTTATTTTTGTTACCAAAAAATTTGTTTCTTGAACTCCTTCTGTTTCTCTTTTAGCTGTCTTAACACAGAGAAACTCACCAGAAGTAGATGAGTAATTAATTAATTTGTGGCCGTACGTGGACTACTTAAAATTACCGTGTACAGTATCTCAATTCTTTGGGTTTTTTTCATCATGACATGTCATGAGGATACTTCAGAATGTTGCTAAAACGTTTAAGTCCAAGTGGTCACAGTTAAAACAATTATGTACAAACATGGGGCTTGCTTTTTATTATTTATTAGTGACTTGCAGGGTAAAGCTGCTCCTTTCTATGTGCCTTTGTCTTTTGTACTTCCAGGTCCAAATGGGAAGAAAATGCTGATTTCCATTTTCAGATTTTTTCTTTTAAGTACTGATCTTCCACCTTCAAAATTGAAATTAACTTTGCCTCACTGAGGGATGATTCAGCTATTAAATCAGATTTTTTTTCCAGAGGGGATTAGCTGTTTAAAGACACCTACAAGCTTTTGACTATCTTACCAGATTATCAGTTGCTTTTAAAAATATGAGCCTTTTTTTACAGATCTTTTTGGGAGTCATTTTTTTCAAACCTTCCTTCTGTTTGCAGAGGAAGGCTCATCTTTCTCTCCTCCTTTGGCATTAGTTTCAGAGACTGTTGGGGCTCCCACAGTTCTGAATACAAAACCTCCCTGTCCCCTGCTGCCCACATCTATCAGGAGCAGTTGTGTGAGAATTCAACTCATTGTTTCCTGCATTTTACCTTGGCATAGGGAGGATTGCCAGAAGAATTGCTACTATTTGTTTGTATGTTATGTGTATGTCATTTTCTCAATCATCCACCAACATAATTTCATAATTGAGAGGTTTATCTGGTTACATTTTTACTTGTGAGGGAGGAGACTCAGGGTGCTGATGGTCCCATTCAGCTGTGAACACAATTACCAGAACCTGGTGCCTTTAAGTTTGGATTTGTCGCACAGTTCATCTGCAGACTCCCTAAGCTTTTAGCTCACTCTATAATCTCTGCAGATCTGGTCACCCTTGTAGCTTTGGCCACGCTTTGCCCACCTGGCAGGGCCGCCTGGCATCCAGAAACACATCCTGGCAGGAGGCAGTACTGACCTTCCACCGTTCTGCAGCCTCCCCTGTGCGGTGCCGAATGGCGCTCCATGAAGTTTTGGAGGGAGGCAGGTCCAACCTGCTCTAGTCCAGCCCTGGCCTAAAGGCTGCTCTCTGCTGTGTGGCCAAGCCACCCAGCTCCCTGTGCAGCATCTCACAGGTCAGATCTGTCACCATGGCCAGACAGACCTGCCTGTCTGCGGCATCCTCAGAGCAGCTCCCACCCCCGTTACCTCATGTGGTGGAGTGTTAGCTGCAGTTTGTGTTAATGCACCATGGTGGCAGAGACACTGTCAAGAGTGATGGACACGCTTTCAGCTAATAACAGCACAGTAAGTTGTGATTAACTTTCTGAGTAATGTCTCTGAATAACTGCGTGTGTTCATTTTCATATGCATTAGGGAACAAATCAAATTTGTTACTAGGTGTTCGGCTTGTGATCTGGGAAGATTTTACTCTGAGGCTTGGACTGTAATTGAAAACAATCATCATTAGCATAACTGTTTATGTGACAGTCATTGTCAATGAGCACAATGCCAAACAAGTGCCCATCTGCAGCCAGCAATAATCTAGTACTGAAAGAGGAGACATTTTGGCTTGAAACAGCAGAAAGGCTCTTACATACTATCATTATTATACTATAAACTCCTGTACACAGGATTAAATTTTCACTGGAAGAATATGGATTAGAACTGCAGCAAGCTACAGCCCTTTTTGAATTTGATGATGAAATTCTTAACTTTTGTCTCTAGGGAAAGAATGGAAACCAAATGTAGCAATTAGCCTGACACCAAGGCAGTAAAATACAGTTTCTGAAATTCTCGTGAGGAAGGATCTTAGATTCTCTTGTTCTCTAGGCTTTAATTTTCAGGACAAAACTAATTTAAATTGGGGTATTTTTTTTCCTACGGCACAAGTGAATACTTAAAAATGCTATCAGTTTACTTTTTAGAAAAAGCCACGATTAAGGTGAAGACAAAACTTTCTACTTCTGATAAGAGCTAAATGAGAGAACTAATTCTTCTGCTTCCATTTTCAAAAGATTGGCTTTGTTTTGATGATGACCATTTTTAGGTCCTGGCCTAACTGAAATGTTAATAACTCACATGATCTCTTTGCAATCTGTTAAATCTTTTTCAGCTTTAGAAACTAAATCTATCCAACACTATAACTTACTTCTATTTAATAGTTGAGGTGTTTGTCTCATAAAAAATGCAACTGGAATAGCTTCTAAGGATGATGTTTTCAAGTTAGCTAACCTCTGGGCAGGGCCTTGTGTTCCCGCAGTGCTCTTTGCCATGCCAGCAGTGAAGCCGTGGCTTCCCGCCCTCCCTGCAGTGAAGTGGTGGAGGATTTTGCATCATTTGTGAGCAAGTGCCAGGATCAGGCTGTGTGCTGGAGCCCTCGGCCGTGGCCCTGTGCCAGGGGGAGTGCGGGGTGCCTCCCTCAGGGCTGCTGGAGAGAGCCCCGCTCCTTGCCAGGGAGGACACTGCTTCTGGCATAGCTGGCAGGTTGGCAGAGGGTGTTCTGCCCACTGTGCCTTCACGGAGAAGGCGTTCCACAATTCCAGGGATGAACACACCGTACAAGTGTGTGTGTTTAACACGGATGGTAAAAACTGATTAGTGACTGGTTTTCAAGATACATGGCTGTATTGGCCAGTTCAGTATAGGTATACACCTCTGGGTCCCACAAGCACAAAATCAGCCCGGGGAGCCCGGGGGTCCCTCTTCCTTCCGGCGGGCCAAGAGGTAACATGGTGGGCAGCAGGGGGGCCGGCCCAGGCCCCGCTGCCCCTGGGTGGCCGGGCCCGGCTGGGCCTCCGGGAACCTCTGCCCGTGGTGGGGGCGGCCCGGGCCGGCTGAGCCCCTTTTCCCCCGGGTACGGCGGGGCGGAGGGGAGGCTGCAGCTCGGCGGTGTTGGCCCCGGGCCCCGCCTGGGGTCTGGCCGGGCTCTGCCTCTGCCACCGGTCGGGTGCCATGAGACTGAGGGGTGGGCAGGAGCCATCTGCGTTCCTGACTGCCTGAGCTGCTCCGAGATCCAGTCTCTCGGCACGAGTTCCCCCCATTGGCGCGGCCTTGAAGTCTGACACCGTGACCCACAGCGAGAGAAAGAGAACCTGGGCAAGATTTAACGCTTTCCTAGCACAGATGAAACTTCCAAAGCCCTAACTCTTTTCTTAGTGAGAGAAACGGCCAAATTGGAGACATGTAAGGGGACAATATGAGGATATCAAAGTCCGTAAAGGAAAAGTGACCCCTTAGGTGGAAGAGATGACAAGTTGCCTTGGTTCTAGGCTGAAAATCTCCTATGAGTTGTGGTAACAGACTGTAATGCGAATATGCTAGAGTATTCCTTTAAATTGTGGACAATATGAATTGGGGAGATGATTGTGGATTTTGAGCAAAGGTATCTGTGATTTAGTGAGTGAATATTGAATTAGAAACTGTAATCTGGTGATCCCATAAGATGTTTGAACAGAGAGAGAGGAGAAGAAGCCTCTGCACCAGTGAAGAAGTGAGAAGATATCTCTGTTCCTTGAGATGAAAAGTCCTTTGTTTTTGGAGTAGTACATCTTTAAAAGGTGACACCCCCGTGTGAGTCCACAGCCCATATGCAGTCACAGGAAAGACTGTGATACGGGAGGTCTACAACTGCAGAAGTTCCTGGGCAGGCTGCTTTTGTGAGTTGGAAGCCACAAGCAGACTGTTTCTCTTGTGGAAGGTTACCAGAACAAATCAGGAGAGACTTCTCTCTCTCAAAGACTGAATGAAAGACTATTTTATAAGTGGTACTGACCTGAAGTTCTGAGTTTTGCCTCTTTACATTGTTTGTGGGGAAGTTAACATTTTGTGGTGGGAGAAAGGATTGTTTTAGAAGTTTCATTTGTTTGTTTGTTTGGTTTTTTTTCTTTTTGTATGTGTGTGTTAATAAACCTATTTGTTTAAGTTTGGGCCTGCTTTGCTTCTCCTGATCATATCTCACAGAGGGAAAAGAGAGTAAACACTCAAACAACTACACTAAATTTGGCAAACACTTTGGTGAACATGAAACCACTACAGCAAGCCATTCATGTCTACTTCTTTCTCCTCAGGATCTTTGCATACACAAATAAGTCATCAGCTTTTTCCAGTATATTTTCCCTAAATTACTGAGACTATTTCAGATGGGACTCTGAGCACCCTGGTCTAGTAGAAGGTGGCAGAGAGGTTGGAACTAGATGGTTTTAAGGTCCCTTCCAACCCAAACCATTCATGATTTTAAGCCTTAGAGGATTTGCAGGAGGGAAACTCAGGTGTTCAGACGTGTTCTCCCAGGGTGTCTGGAGTGAAGGCCAAAGTCCTAAGCAGAGTCACAGCTCATAGCTGCAGATTGTAAGAGATATGGTATTTTCTCTGATGATTCAGCAATGATAAAATCACTTCTTTACATGATATTAACACAGACACCAGGTTTGCAGTTAATATTCAATACTGTTTAGTATGCTTGACTTTTTCCCTCAGTTTTTGTTCAATTCCAAGCTCTAGTGATGCTCCTAAATTGCAGCTCAGAGTGTTAGAACAGTGAGTATGCCAAATCTTCATTCAGCAGAAGCAGCACCTTTGTAACTAAGATACACATTTTGAAGGGTCTTCAGACTCATTTACTTGTCTTGCTTCAATGCTGCTGCTTCAAAAAAATAAATGATTACTAATTTTAAAATGTTCACAATTTCCATCTTACTGCTGTGATTAATAATGATGATTAATCACCAGGTAGTCAGATTTGACTACTTCCATAAAAACATTTCATAACTTCAATAGCTTGTTCATAACACATTTCGCTGACTCTTGGAAAAATGAAATCACATTAAGTGGAGACAACCCCCTTAAAATTTTAATTGGGTATTCATAGGGAGTGTTTACAAGTGTTACATCATCTGCTCCTCACAGTGGCCAGGCAGCAGATTGTTAGGCTGTGTGCACTACTGCACTAACTAGTATATTTGGCATGCTTGAAAATATTGATTATGAAGGAGTTAGTTTTCAAATTTACATAGAATGGGTGATCAGTTTTAGTTTAAAATGAAGAGGTGTCGCTGATTTTGGAAACAGGCACACAACGGGACACACTGAAGTTCATGTGACAACAAGCTGAAATTTATTGTTGGGCACCTGGGGATGATGGGTTCCTCCAGAAATGGGGACATGTGAGCAATCCAGCCTATCTGGATGAAAAAGGCCTGTGACCATTCAAGGGCAGCAAAGTCACGTACAAGAAGGAACAAAAGATGACAGAAGTCACGTCCAAAGAAGAGCAAAGGATGCTAACAGCTTCAGAATGTGAGAATCGGGTAGAAGCCAAAAGAAGGACTGCATAAACCTGCTGTATGTGCAAAACCCATCAATCAATCCGGGCTAAAAGGCTAACATGTGCTTTTAGGGTATATCCAATTGCAAAGCAGCATGTAACCCCGTGATTGAAGCTGAAAACTGTATAAAAGGTACTGTCATGTTGCAATAAATGGCTCACTTTGATCATATTGATCACGGAGTGATGTCCCGTTCTTGATTCTTCCGCAGGTGCCCCCTTTTATAGGGGCTCCCAATCTCCCGTGCTTGCACAGCTGATTGGTTGGGGTCTTAGCCCCGCCCAGCGCACTGGCCAATGATATGTCTGCATTCGTGGCTCACTGGGTCTCGGGGTCCCCATCCTCCCGAGATCAGGGTTGGCTTTGCCCTTTCTCCCTCAGAAGAGCCCCAAGCCAAGTGCCCGAACAAACGAGGTCTTCAGAAGTTCTTTTTCAAGGCTGTTTCTTTTGTTTATTTTATCTTATCTCAGTTCTTTTTCTCTGAGCCTGGCAGAAGTCTGCACAGCACAGGTGCTGACTCCTCCTCTGACCAAGGCTCGTCATCTTTTATACAGATAATTGCGTGTACATTATTTACAATTACAAACCAATATCTACATTCGACACTAAACAGGTGTCTTCTACACTAATCCAATCCCCCTAAATCTACTTGGTGTCATCATCACTGCAAAAGATGGGGACGAAGAAGAAGGAGAAGACTTTAGGGCAACGCCCAAAATCCTCCATCTTGTCTCTGGTCATCCCTATTCTAAAACCCCAAATGTGAAAATAATATTATCTTTTATCATCCTTGGAGGCTTGCAATTCCTCTCTTAATGTTGGCAACTTTTCCCATGGACTGAAGTCAAGGCCCTTGCCTGTCTGTGGTCTGTGCCAGGGTCTACAACCCCCCTGTACAAATTCCAGACCCCCCTGTACAGGCTTTAAACCCCCTTGTACAGGTTTCTGTTTGTCCAGGGTATCCCAATGAATGCCCTGGACTCCCACAACTGGGATTGGCTGGGGTCCCGTATTTGAGTTTGGATCCAGCCCATCATTATCATGCCTGGGGATTTATTTACTTCCACTCTCTGAGGAGCTAGGCTGGTCGAGCTGGGGTCTGCTGTGGCCAGTTTATCTGTGCAGCTTACAGACCAGCCATAGCTGCCGCAAAAAGGATTAAAAGAGTGTGCTGCAGACACACAAATTTCACCAGCAGTACATAAATGTAACTATAGCACACCTCTTGGAAGTCGGTTATGGGGAATAAAATCACAACCCACATCAAGGTGTGTGTCATACCTGAAGTAAGCAGTGGATGTTGGCAGGTGGAAAAGAAGTTTACCTGGGCTGGAGTTGTGCAAGCAGTTGACTTTTCATTCCCTTTCTGAAGAAGGGAAAATGCTCAACAGAAGCATATTACTTGACCTAAGGTTTAATGCTGTATTTTTCTTTTTTAAAGACTTCTTAACCTGCTTTTAATAAAATACAAGCCAATTTTGGAGTCAAGCTGTCACTTCTAAACCTGTGAAAAGCCCAAAATGTTCACAATAAATAGGTAAAACTGTTTACAGAATATGCATGTTGGTTCAGGTAGTATGAAAGTTTTCAGCTGTTACATTAATCTCTTGAAAGCTTATACAGTTCTATAACGGAGTGTAGTGCTAATAAAGAGATAGTGCTTAAAACTATGACAAAAAGTTAGTCATGTTGACTGTGACTGCAGATTTTCATCCCCTCCCACGGAATTTCAACCAGCAAAAATGATTATTACAGCAGCATTTAAAAATAGATGGAAAATATTCATGTGACACAAATATTTGACCCAGAAGTTACATTTGTTTTTCTAGTATTGCAGCACAATCTTTGGTGTTAATCAGAGAAAGTAACAGAACATTGTGAGGCCTGTCTGATAGACAGTAGTTGTGGTTTAAACTAAGAATGTTTCATTAGTTATTCATGAAACGATTGAATCAGTCATACAATGTAGACAAACACCCAGTAACTTACCACCTTGAGAAAATGGAAATTGCTGATAGGTAAATTTGGAGCAGATAGAGTGTACACTTTGTTATTTTATTCCATGGCAGTGAACAAAAATACACCACTAGTAATTTCAAAAGTATTTTAAACCAAGTAGTCTTTATTTTAATGGCAAATAAGCTATTTATTAATTGTTACAATTTGGGTTTTTTAAATTAAAAATGACAAAGATATCTTGCAGGTATTTTTACAGGACACTAAGAAAAACTAGTAATTCTCATACACCTCAATTATGGGAATGACTCCTGACTCACTATCTGAGTTTTCAAGGAAATAGAGACTTAAAAATTGTACCTTCACCCTGATACTTCACCAACCCAACTTTAAACATCAGGCAGGTATGCAAGGAAACTTACAGGCATAAACTACATGCACAAACAGCTTTTCACCTTGTTCAGCTGTTTAATCTCTGTCCTGTATTTCCCCACTCTTTACACTACCAGGTGTAGCTTTTTGGTGGTTTACTACATCTATAACAAGTGCCTGCTGTTTCACAAGCATTTGTGTTTTTCAGTTCTTAAATACATAAATGAAATCCTTGTATGCTGGCCATCAAGCACTCTGGAAAGGAACAAAAGATGCAGATTGGTTTGTCCAACAGCTGTGGGTGAAGGAAGTGGTGAGAGTCCCATATTCCCCTATTTGGCTTTAAAGCTATTTAAGCATTTTTTTTCAATGATACTGTAATGCCTCATATGTGGATAGACCCCAGATCCCAGGAGTCCTCATCTAGGTTTTTGCTGCTAGCCATACTCATTTGTTGAAGCATTTTGATGTATTATTGTCTCTCTCCTGAGAATCCATCTGAGAGCTCTGCAAGCAGAATTGTTCTGCTCTGCAGAAGTTCTTTTCATCCTCCTCCTCCTGAAGTACTTGTGAAGAAATCAACAAATTTATCTCAGCCTCTTTCCTGAGATTCTGGAAGGGCAGTGTCAAATGCATGGCTGAATGAGAGGAGCTGGTCTTTGGGAAGGCTGCAGCACAGAGGCTCCTAGGGAGGCTGGGTGGTGGTGCAGTCAAACGTGAAATGCTAACATCTAAGTAACAGGCAGAAATCAAGAGGGACAATAAGCAGTTTTCAACCTGGCTGAAGAAAGATTCCACAAAGCTTCTGTATTAGGACTGAGTTTTATCAAACTTTATGGATGGTTTAGGAGCACTGATGAAAAAACATAATGCCAGTGAAATAGAAATGGCAAAGAATGTAACTGAGCAGTCGATGGAGTAGTGTTGCGGTTTGACACTGGCCAAACTGTGCCACAGCTGGACAGAGAGGAAAATTTAATGAAGGCTTCATGAGCTGAGATAAGGACCAGGAGAAAACACTGCAAGGGCAAAACAAGCTCGAGTTAGAGGTACAAAGTGAGTTCATTACAACAAAATCAGAGGAAAATGATGAGAAGTAAAATAAGCCCTTAAAAACACCTTGTCTTCCCCCAACCACTCCTCCTTCTAACTGACAGTGCAGGGAGACAGGACGTGGGGGTTTTGGTCAGTTCATCACCTGAGGTTTTCTCGCACTGCTCAGGGAGAGTAGTCCTTCCCCTGTGAGACCGTGGGGTCCCTCCCACAGGAGACACTTGCTGCAACACCCCAGCATGGTTCCAACCTCACCAGCAGCGCCTTCCAATCTCACCAGCAGCAGTCCTCCCAAAACTGCTGCAACCTGAGTCCCTCCCATGGGCAGAGAGTCCTCCCAAAACTGCTGCAGCGTGGGTCACTCTTCCACGGGGTGCAGTCCTCCAGGGACAGGCTGCTTCAGCCTGGGAGCAGGGAACCTCTCTCTACTGGGTCTCCCACAGGATCACAGCCTCCTCCAGGCATCCACCTGCTCCAGCATGGGCACCTCCCCCATGGGCTGTGGGTGGATTTCTGCATCCCCCATGGATCCCCAAGGGCTGTGGGTGGATCTCTGCATCCCCTGTGGATCCCCAAGGGCTGTGGGTGGATCTCTGCATCCCCCGTGGATCCCCAAGGGCTGTGGGTGGATCTCTGCATCCCCTGTGAATCCCCAGGGGCTGCAGGGGCACAGCTGCCCCACCATGGTCTCACCAGGGCCTGCAGAGGAATCTTGTTTCCAGTGCCTGGAGCAGCTCCTGCCCTCCTTCTCCACTGACCTTGGTGTCTCCATGTTGTTTCTCTCACATGTTCTCACCTCCCTGTCTTCTCTGGCTGGAATTGAAACTGTGCCACTACTTTTGTTTCGCTTTCTTCTTAAATATGTTATCATAGAGGTTTTGCCATCATCTCTAATTGGCCCAGAGTTGGCCAGCAGCATGTCCATCCTCAGAGCCATCAGGGCTTGACTCTGCTGGACATGTGGAAACTGTGACAGTTTCTCACAGAAGCCACTTCTGTGCCCCCCCTGCTACTAAAAAACCAGGCCATGCAAAACCAACACAAGTAGCAACACAAAGATGGATGAAGCTCTAGAGCCAGAAAATGCTGAACTGCCTTGTGACAGATGGTTCAGAGTCAGCCCTTGTGTGTCACATATTGCTTGGGGCTTGTGAATTGGAAATCTAGATGGCCCCAATGTGGAGGGAGAGAGTTTAAACAAGCTCACACAGCTGGAAGTGAGATCTCACAGAGTTGTCCAGGTTGGAATAGTTTACCCTGTCGTAGTCTATCCTCCTGCTCAAGACATGTCCAGCTGGTTCTTGAGTATGTCCACAGGTGAGGGCTCCACAGCTCTCTGAGCAGCCCCTCTGACCACGCTCACATCCTGTATTCAAACACATTTCAGTTTTTGTCCATTGCTTCTTGTGCTGTCAGTGAGGATCCCTGAGAGGAATTCAGCTCCCTTTTCTTTCTCTCTCTCTCTGTGTATTTATACATACTGCTAAGATCCCTCAAGACTTGACTGTCTCTTTCTGTGGAGAGGGTTTGGGGGAAAAGTTCTCTCAAGGAAGATAAAACAGTGAAACTCAGTGGATTCCAATGCTATTTGGTGTGGAAAAGAAACAGGATTGTTCATGGGCTAGAGCAGAGTGCTGGTCAGTGTTTGGGTTGGAGACTGGATGGACCCATAATAACAAAAGGATATGAATTTCCACAGACTGACGGGGTCTTGCAGATACTCTGTCATGAGGAAGTAGAAATACCTGAACCTTCACAAACAGGATATCAGGAGCAAGACCAGAAGGAGGTGTCATGAGGTTGTGTTTTATTTTGATTCTTTTGTAAAGGGAGGACTAATCTGGGGAAAGGCAGAATTTAAGAAGACTTTCTGCCTTGACACCTACAGCTGGCAAGTTAATTGTGGAACGAGTGATCCAATCTTATAATGTCTAGCATTGAATTTGCTAAAAAAATCTGCCCTGAAATTGAAGATTGAAGAAGAGAATAATTTTGTCCCATTATTTTTAGGGGAACCTGCACAACTGGAGACAGATGAACCCTGAATTTGTTTGGAGGCATCACATACGCCCAGCCACGTGCATATTTCTTCACAACAAACCCCAGCAATGTTGGCTTGGCCCATTTGTAAAACAGCAAGGAAGACATTTGCCTTAATTTGAGATGGGAATGTTCACTGTTTTCCATGACAGCAAGATCTCTGGAGTTCAAGGCTCTTGTTTAAATATGTAAGCATATAAGTGGGAGTTAAGCACCAAAGACATAATGAAGTCTTTAATGTCTTATTGCCCACAGGCATTGAGTGGAATTATCCTAATTTGCACTCCATGTAAAATCAGTTTGTAAATAGAAAAATAATGACAGAAACTGGCTTTAGAAACTTACCGGTTCTACTCAGTTGAGTCATTTCTTCACAGTTTTGAAATAACACTAGAGTAGAACAGAACCCTGAGACCTAGCAGACCATATCAGAGGCCGTTCTATTTCTGTATTTTATTTTTAACCTCTTTTACTATTTATTGTGAAGGACTCCAGGATGCTGCTCCTAATTGACTACTATGTTAGGCATTTTCCTATTCTGTTTATCAGATTCAAAACCGTTTTTTCCTTAAACATAGTTACCTTCAATGTGTATTTCTTAGGCCATTGTTAACATGCTGCATTACCTTGACAGACATACAGAATATTCCAGTTAGTCACAAGCTGCAACTAAATAAAAGTCAATGGCATTAGAGAATTCTGCTGACCCTAAATCTTGGGAGACTTTCAGCTGGTAGTTAGAAATTGAGAAGATTTTCTCAGGTATTTTCAGAAATATTCTGTGTTTGCTTCCACTGGCACTTGAGGAAGATAGTGATAGCAGTCAAGCGAAGTCCCAGGTGACAGGAAAAAGGGAAACATGGTAGCAGTCTTAGAAAAGGGTAGAAAGGAAGACCCTGGGACCTGCCAAAGTCATTTATGTACCTGGGAAGATCATGGAACAGATTCTCTTGGAAGCTGTGCTAAGGCACATGGGGAGCAGAAAGGTGATTCAGGATATCCAGCTTAGCTTCACCAAGGGCAAGTCATCCCTGACCAACCCAATGCCATTCTATGATGGAGTGACTTTTCCACACCAGTGGAAAAGGGGAGGTCTGTGGGTGTAATTTATCTGGACTTCTGTAAAGCTTTTGACATAGTCCCCAACAACATCTTTCTCTGTAAGCTGGAGAGAGAAAAATTCAATAGGAGAGGTGTTTGGTGGATATGGAAGTGGTTGGATGGTAACATCCAGTGGGCAGTGGTCAGCTGCTCAGTCCCAATGGACATCAGTGAAAAGTCGTGACCATCAGAGGTTCATATTGGGACAGGTGTTATTTAATATCTTCTTTAATGGCACAGAGAGGTCAAGTGCACCCTCAGCAGATTTGTAGATGACCCCAAGCTGCATGGTATAGTTGACATTCCTGAAGGATGGGATGCCATCCAGAGACACCTGGACAAGCTGGAGAAGTGGCTCACGGGAACCTCATAAGGTTTAACCAGATCAAGTGCTGGTGCTGCACCTGGGTCAGAGCAAACCCTGGTATTGATCTAGGCTGGGGATGAACAGATCCAGAGCAGCCCTGAGAGGTGGGGATACTGGTGGGTGAGAGGCTGGACATGCCCCAGCCATGGGTACTCACAGCCCAGAGAGCCAAACATGTCCTGGGCTGCATCCAGAGCAGGGTGGGCAGCAGGGCCAGGGAGGGGATTCTGCCCCTCTGCTCTGCTCTGCTCTGCTGAGACCCCACCTGCAGTGCTGCATCAGCTCTGGGGTCACAGCACAGGAAGGACATGGACATGGACATGGACATGGACATGGATATGGACATGGACATGGACATGGACATGGACATGGACATGGACGTGGACGTGGACGTGGACATGGACATGGAGGAGGCCATCTAGTTGATTAGAGGAATGGAGAACCTCTCCTATGAGGAAAGGATTTGGATTCAGCCAGGAAAAGAGAAGTCTTCAGGATGACCTAACTGGAGATTTCCAGGACCTGAAGGAAGCCTACAGGAGAGATGGAGAGAGACATTTTACATGGGCATGTAGTCAAAAGACAAGGGAAAATATGTTAAAACTAAAATAGGGTGTAGGGACTAACCAGATCTGGTGGTGTCTGTGCCCATGGAAGGGGGTTGGACCTAGCTGATTTTTAATGACCCTTCCAACCCAAGCCATTCTATGATTCTATGGCTCTAAGACTTCCAGTGCACCTTGGTATTTAGTGTATTTTCAAACTAATTCTCCCTGGTCTGTCCTACCCCAAAGCTAAGAAGAGTTTGACCACAACCAGTTCATATTGTGTGCTATGTGATTTCTCTTTGTAGCTTTAGGGTAGGACAATTTTAACTGCCTGCTTACAGAAAACAGGTGAGTACAAGATTTTCTCAGCAGGAGCCAAAGAGAAATGGACTGCCTTAGGGAGGAAGAGGATAGAAAAAGTGTGTTTAGGAGAGAAAAATGTAGTGGAAAAGAAAAGAGGAAGGTGATGGGAGTTGACATGGGAACAAACATAAGAAGTGAATGATACTAAATTAGAAAATGATAAACATGGAAGGATGGAGAACATGAAAAAGGTAACAGTGTTGGGCTAATAATGTTCAGTTTGGTATGTATGCACTGACCTGTGTTTCCGTCACTGTTACCAGGATTATTTTATTTCTCAGAGCTTGCCCAGTGAAATAAACTCTTGAAGCTTGCATCTGGGGCATTCAAGTTTGCTAGAACTTCTGTTTTAGAGCAAAAAGCTATTTGTTGCTTGCAGCCATATTTTAGAGTAGCAATAGAAGTCATGGCAGAGTTGGTATGCTGTTGGTGTAAGTTGTCCTGTTTTAAAAAAGAAACACAATGTGTTTGCTCAAAACACCGTGAACTCATAATAAAGATGTGTAGGACTGAAGCTTTGGAGCTTAACAGCAGCAGATCAATGGTAAGTCACCAAATGGCAAAAACACAATTGTTACTGATCATTTTTGCACACCCCAAATATAGATGTAAAGCCTTCCTGTAGGCACCACCAATGAAAAATGTGACTTTGAAGTTATGATTAAGAAAAGACAAACAAACCAACCACAGAAGTACATTTGCCTCCCCTTCAGAGAGTGGGGGTTTTTGTGTAATCTTATCTCTGGAGTTGTCAGTCTACCAAATACTAAATTTGCTCAAAGTTATTACTTTAACACTTCTTGCAGTAGAAATTATATTAAAATCCATATTATTTCCCTTTGCCCACAGTTATGTTTGCACTTCAAAGTCTATAAAATCTTACAGCAATAAAATCCTAAGCAATCTGAAGTTCAGACAAGTACAAGGGATTCGGTGTGCAGCTTCATGTTAAATTGAAGTTCTAACTCAACTTCATTTTGCAGTAAATTTGGAAAAAGTAACTAATATAAGCTTTAGTGCCCATAAATACAATACATTTTAGCTGAGGCTCTAGAGGCACAATTTAAAGTGAAAAGGCTGTGACATTAATAAGCTAACATACACTCTTACTCTAAGAGATTTTTAAGTACTGTAGTAGAGGCAGATTGTACATAACCCAGGGCATCCATTCCTCTCCAGTCTTTTATGATGTGAAATTACAAAGCATAGGTCAAGAATAGACAAATTGTGTGTTCTTGGGTTAAGAGATGGGAGGATTTGATTTTTACCCCTTTAAGACGTTTAGGGGCCCCATACAGCAGAATGATTGTTGTTTATTGCTTGGATAATTTTACTATTAGAGAATGTAGTGAGAAATGGTGTAGAGATGTTGTTTATACCACGTGGAGCTTTAGCAGGGTGTTAAGGCTCCAAGTCAAAGCTGCTGTCCTTCTAGGGCTTGATTTCTGGAGTCCTGCTATGTCTGTGTCCATGTTGGACACTGCTTTGTGCTTTCCCAGAACCTTGCTCATGTTAACAGACTCATCAAGAATTCATTCAGCTCTAGCTGAGCCAAAACTGATGGTATTTTTTGCACCAGAGCTGGATTTGCTACAAATACCCTTGTGCTGTTGCACCCAGCATTCTCAAGTGAAGAAAGGTGGCCAGAAACACTGTGTTTATGTCTGCTTGCACAGGCTCAGACAAGCACTGATAGTTCTGGCTTCTCATAGCATTTATGCAGCAGCCACATTTATCTGTCTAAATTGGTCTGTAATTTATAAATTATGCTCAAATTAGTCCATATTTGAGCTAATAAACCTTTGCCAAACCAAGGTCAGCATGGCAATTAGGGTGTTTCTGTATCTGTTGCCTTCCTAACCTACAGCCTGAATGTCTCAGTGGTGTCTCAACAACACTAAAGCCCAGTTAAAAGCACCTTGAGGAGTCAAACACAATTGACCTGCTCTTGTAGGGCACAGGGGTCCAGATAATATGTAGTGTGGTCCTTTCATCTGCAGTCTGCCCAATTCTGTTGGAGATCTATTTTTATTTTTTTTTCCCAGAGATTTAGAAGACCATGTCTGTACTGTGGCTACTTGAAGATGTTGAGCTGAGTGAGAGGTTTGTGAATAGCAACCATGACTCAGCTCCTGAGGTGGGACACCCTTCCTGGAGAAACACAAGCAGTATGGATTGGATGGACAGGGCAGGGAATTAGAACACTGCTTCGGCTCACTCATACTGGTGCTGTGTGGCAATATTTTTATTTTTTTTTAGTGTTTTACTCATTGCTGCTGCTCTGAGGAAAGGCATATGTTAGGCACTGCTGTCTGAGGCTAGGCAGCTGCAGGGCCTTGGTATAATGAACCATGTGGTTCATCCTCACTGTGGTGACAGAGGTGGTGGTTAAAGCACAGCAGACAGAAATGCTGCTCTCCTCATCTTGTTACTTGGCTTCAGAGTCTTCTTGGACCTCCTAACTGTTCCTGGGAATAGTATGATGGGTTCTTGTGTCCTACTTCATTGTAACAGGTTGTTACTGTTCAAGAAAAATAGCCTAACTAAAACTACGAGATTCTTATTTCATGATTGCTTCTTGTTTTTGTAGAATCATAGAATCCTTAAGGTTGGAAAATGCCTCTAAGATCATCAAGTCCAACCATGTCATCATTGTGTCACTACCAAACCATGTCCCCATGTGACACATCCACATGTTTTTTGAACACTTCCAGGGACCACTTCCCTGTGCAATGCCTGACAACCCTTTCTGTGAAGAAGTTTTTCCAAATATACAATCTAAACCTCCTCTGGGGCATCTTGAGGCTATTTCCTTTTGTCCTGGCTCTTGTTACCTGGGAGAAGAGCCCCACCTGGCTACACCCTCTTTTCAGGCAGCTGTAGAGGGCAATAAGGTCCTTCCTGAGCCTTCTCTTCTACAGCATGAGCAACACCAGGTTACTCAGTTGCTTCACATCAGATATTTGCTTATTATCACATTAAAATGACAAGCAAAAATGAACAGGAGTGCATTAACTCAAACTGTTAAATGATTTGGCACTAATTATGCCTACCAAAAAAACCCAGAAGTATTAAGGCGAATTCCTCTTTTGATTGAATTGCTATAATTTGGAGCAGACTGTAAATTACAGAGAGAGTGTTTGACATATGCATTTGTCCAGGATTTAGCTAGGTGCTGTACAATTTGCTGAAAGCAAATGTTTGCCTACTGACACTGTGTGTAAGCAGAGAACAACCTCTCTTTTGGCAGGGAAGCTTCACTTGAGCAAAGCTTTCTGCTAAGGGACCTGAAGAAGAAAAGGAAAAAAGCAGTATAAATGGGAGAATGTTCATTTTTAATGGTAGTACACAGGAGGTGAAAGTATAATCTTGTATTAAATATAATTATCATAGCAGATGAATGGACACCCTAACAGCATGATGTGGTTTTCTGTCTATGTAACTGATAAATGCTCTTTTTTCATGTGGAATCCTTCCAAATACAAAATAACAATTTTAACCTGAGAGGTTATTGCTTTGGTGTTCAGGAAGGAGGGAAGAGGATAAATCTTATGGATTTGCTTACCTTAGCAGGCTTTACCAGGCCTCGTTACTCAACTCTGCTGCTGAATATGGTCAATTCCATTAACCTCAAGTATGACCAATCCATCATATCTTGTGTTCCACTGCACTACTGCTGTGGTGCTTCTGCAGTAATATAGCAGCTGTTGGCAGAGCTGAAGTTCTGCTAATTAAACAAACACACCACCAGCCCCTGAAAAACATCAATATCAGAAGCCTATACATACTTTCCTCTATCTAATATTTTGTGTCATAAATTAGTAATTTATTCATATATGGGCAAAGTACATGATGACAAATTGTCTCATGAAGATTTCATGGGTAGGGTTTTGGTTGGGCTCTATAAGTATCAAGACAACTGCTTTTTCTGGAATTAATATCTGAAAAAGGCAAGTATTATTCAAATTATATTGCAGAATATATGTAATTGGTTTAGGGTTTTTTTTAGAAGGTCAGATATATTAGCTGATATAACTTCAACTGTTCAAGTGTTTCAGCTGGCGTTTTTGTTATTTCTTTTCTTTCTGGAGTGATGCAATGACCTTAGGAATTGATATTTTGGGACAGAAAAGAAAGCTCTGTTTCATGTAAATATCATAATTTGGGTTTTTAAATTCTAGCAGATAGCACAACACTCAATTTTAAATTTGTTTCTCTTTCAAGACTGAACTGTGTGAGTTCCACACATATCCTTGGACTGGAGTTATATGCATTAACAAGCAAGTGCTGTTAGCAATGAGAGAAGGATTGCAGAGATATAGATATTCACACATGCTATAGCATATATATGCTTGCAATACCATTGTATTACCTGAGGCAGGATGAGCCATGTAACCAGAGAAAAAACAAAGGCTCTGGGGAAACCTTCTAGCAGTCTTTCTGTACCTAAGGTGGCCTACAAAAAGCTGGAAAGAGACTTTTAATACGGGCAGGCAGTGACAGGACTAGGCACAATGGCTTTCAACTGAAAAAGGATTGGCTTAGATTAGATATCAGGAAGAAAATTATTTACTGCAGGAGGGTGGTGAGGCCCTGGAACAGGTTGCCCAGAGAAGGTGTGGATGCCCCAGCCCTGGCAGTGTTCAAAGCCAGGCTGGATGGGGCTCTGAGCAACCTGGTCTGGTGGAAGATGTCCCTGCCCACGGAAGGAAGGTTGGAAACAGATGATCTTTAAAGCCTGTTCCAACCCAGACCATTCTATGATTCTATGAAAGGCAACTCAAATGTCTAAGTTTAACACTGCCTTTGCTCCAGGTCTCCTCCAGTGCCTGAGTTACTGCAGGGTCATTGTTTATCCCAGAAATTTGGACAGAATATACAAAGAACATACAGTTTTTCTTGATAGTAACTTTTAAAACCCTTGGTATATTTAAAAATCTCATTTTTAATCTTTAGTTCCCATCATCAAGGATTTCCCATCTCACTGAGTTGCACAGACATTTTGCACACAGTGTGTAAAAACAAACTATGAAAACCATGTTAAAGAGACTGAGATATCTTCTGTAATGGTAGAAAATGTTTCTGCACACAATGAGAATGTATATCTGAGGTTTTGAAAAGAAGATTTCAGCACATTGCTTGGGCTGCTTGCAAATGTCAGTCCTCTGAGCATTAATGAGACAATAAGTAAGTTGAGAACGAATTTTGGTAAATCTGGTGATACATTTGAGATAAATGTAAGGGACTGTCTTGGGTGGAAGTAGGAGATATCTTCCTCTGGGGAAAATATTTGTGTCAGAGAAAACATTAGGCAATGTGAACTAAGCTTTTTTACCACCTGCGTGTGAGCTTAAAAACAATCACCAGAAAGTAAAAGGTAGCATCCCACAGAATACAGGGGGCATTCAGAAATCTCTGCACTATTCAGGGGGAATCTATTTTGTGCAGCCTTGTTGATACACCCTGGATGAAGGCTGGATGCCTGTGAAGTCTACAGCTGTCACAGATCTAAGAGATGGTGTTTATTAGGCAAAGCACTTTAGACCAAGATGTCAGGTGTTTTGTTCCCCTGTCACTTGATGCACTCAGGAGTTCATGACAACTGGGGAGAAGAAAAGGTTGCTGCAAAGGACAGGGAGTTGATTTTTGTTTTTAGAGACTCATGACTCAGAATCCTGGGACTACATATGTGTATTTTTACAGCTTTAGTGCCAATACATGGCATGTCAGAAAAGAGTTTTACTTTGCATAGTGTTTTTTCCCTCAAAAGTTTAACAATATTGAAGTAAGAATTGTCTTAGTTTACTTGATTTTGTCTGTGTCTATCTGGCCAGTGTTTTCAAATGTGTGAATAGTTTCCATGTATGTAATTACCTGTGAAGTTGCAAAATTCTTATTAAAGGCACAAAGAGTGAGTGAGCCTTGTGAGCCTGTACAGTAGATGTGCATACATCAGAATTGGTCATTTTAGGTCCCCAGAAAGGGACAGTTTGAAATAATTCAAATAAATCAGATCCAAAGGTGATAGTTTCTCTTCATTAGCACAAATGTGTTTTGAGTTGACCTAAGGTTCCTTCATGCAGAAACTGGAATTTCCTGGGGCCAGCATCCCTGAAACCTGTGAAAACCTTAAGGCATTCACCTCACACTGATGAAATGTATTTGATTTCTGAGCCAAACATGAGGCTTAAATAACCCCTGTTAGCATAGAGAGATTTCTGGAGCAACTTTACCATACTTTGTCTGCTTTACATTACTTTCTTTTTCTCTTCACTTTCCTTTGCCTTGAATCCTCTTCTTTGCAAGGCACTGTACTGTAAAAATGAGAAAAGTCCTCTGTATGCTGATGGCAGGTCTAATGGCATGAAGGGTTTCAGGGGTTTCAAAAAGGGTTTTAATCTTCAGTGAACAAAAGCTGATCTTCATGTGTAGTAACTGGGAGGTTCTTTATAGGCTTGGTGAGAATATGACAGTGTTCCAGAAGAACTTTTTAATGATGACAGAGCTGAATACAAAGTATTCATCAATATACAGTGACAGTGAAGTGTTTTATTGGGAATGTTGGAGTATGAATTTGCTTATAAACAAAAGAAAGACAGAAATAAAATGTGCTTTTTAAAGGCAAAAAAAAAATTAGTTATCAATGGAAATTTCATTTGAAATGGTGGAATTCACCATCAGTTATTTATTTGGGCCAGTACATTAATATAATTCTTAAAAAAAGATGAACAAGACAGTTTTTGGAGATTTGGAAGTGCAGCCCTCATGGTGCTCTAGCACCTGTTCATAGGATGATCTTTCTCAAGGGTCAATCCTTTAAAAAACTTTGTAAACACTTCAGTCTTCTTACCATTTGCAGTTTTCTATAATAATTACAGTGTCTGTTTGTGCATATGTTGAGTGGGAGGTTCATAGCTGTTCCTCAATTACCTATTATGAATACTCCTATTTTTATAGTATTACATTTATTTGCTGGAGGTAGTTCTGAAAGTTTCTAAACCGTTTTCTGTGCCTTTCCTTTGTTCTGAGTGTTTTTATGTTATGCAGGTAAGAGCAGGAGGCATAGAGCCTTAATAAATTGGGTCTTGGTCCTATTTTTGGTCATCAAAACTCAAGATAGTCCTATTCATCATCTGCACTGCCTAGGGAATGGCATTAATGACTGCACAGTTTATATCATGTTCTGAGATTAATTTAGTTACTGCTGATGGTGCTGTTTTAAAATAGCCTCCTTCTGACTAAAGGATTTCAGGGATCACTAAATTTCAAAAGGCAATACAAAGTCTGAAGGAACCAGAATCAGCTTTGTTGTTGAACTTTATGTTCACATTGAGTAAAAATTGAGCTCGGCTGATAAAATAGTAAAAGATAAATACAAAGTAAAAGAAGTTATGATGCAATTCTGTATCTATCTGTAGGGCAGGGTTTTTGAAGGGAGAAAGAGGATATTAAAATGAAGATAAAAATTATACATGTCTTATTGCTCTAAGTAACATGGAATAGGAGAAAGCAAAAATTTTTTTGTTGTGCCTGAGTAAAGACAGGGAAAAAAAAGAATTTTTTTTTATAGCAAATTGTATTGGGATTTGTGTCCTGCTTTTCCAGACAGAATGGTTGCATCAAATTTTAAGTAATCATCCAAAATTTTTGGTCTGTGTCTGGGTTAATTTCCTAAACTACTTCAAACTCACTAAGTAAAACCTTGTGCTTTTTTGAAATATGGAAGCTGATGATGAACATTTGTCTCTGTGACAAAGCAGTTTAGGTCAGCAGGACTCAGGATTTAGTACCAAAACTTTCCTAGGAAGCCACAAAATATGCACAAGTGTGGTTTCTCCTCATTTTTTTCTAAAATAGAAATTACTCTCACTGCCCCTTGTGATGTGGGTAACTTTCATTCATGGTTACTTCTTCACTCTGTAATGCTTTTGCCTGGATAAATTTTTTCTTACAATGCCTTCACATACCAAATAATGCCTTGAAGGTTAAAGCTGAAGAAATTGTTTTCATGCTCCCTAGAGCCAGAGCAAGAAGCATTTTAGTTGGTTGAGTTATATAGAGAGAAACATATATACATTCCTCTCTCTCTCTCAAATTGTCTTGATTCTAGAAACAATGTTCTGTGAGCCAAAGGTATATAAAAAAAGTAATTACAGAGATTGAATGCTTTTCTACTATCTAGTTTATTTGATGACACAACATGATATAGGGGGAATATTAGGAGCAGGAATTGTACAAGCCAGTACTGCCTCCTCTGTTTTCCACTGTACTCATTTGTGCTGCTGAGTTCTGGTTGTATTTTGTCAAACCCACTTAGTCTGCAGCTGGCAAGGGATGGGTAGGTGTGAGACTGCCAAACTAAATCTTGATGTTGCAGAAACTGGCACTGCAGATGGTACACCTCCTTACAAACCCTTTGGCTTCTTTATGTTGAAGAGGGGGCTGTGTATGGAGGTAGAAAGTGTGAAGGTGACAATGCAGTTGTCTAGGAAACAGGTTGTAAAGCTGGAAAGCAGGGAAAAAGTGTCAGGCTGGTCCTGTCATACTATCTGTGCCTCCCTACTGCCACTCTGGTTCAGCTGAGAGCTCATTTAATTGTTCTGTGTTTTGTGGGGGATTTTTTGCAAATGGCTTTGCTCCCACAGTGCTGCTGGTACAAGGGAGGGAGCAGGAAGGGGTGGGGTGGGACAGAACTCAGCTGTGGTTTGTTGTCTTTGTGCTTTTAATCTCCCTTCTAAATTTTCCTCTGTGGATTGGCATGGCTTAAGGAACACTCCCAAGTTGGGGAGGGTTTCCTGCTCCTGCTGAGATATATGATACCCTAGACTGACTTCCCTTCTTCCAGGTGCTGTGCTCCTGTCCATGGAGCAGTGGAGACTGATGGCTTTGGTGCCAGGGAGAGCTCCCAGAGCAGCTGGCTCAGAAGTGAACAAGGGCAACTTCTGCTTCTGGATGGGTGGCTGTGATCAGCAGAGGAGCTTCCCCTGGTGCTGATACCACACCTGGGAGGCAGTGCTTGTCCAAAAATACAGACTGAACAGGACTTTTCCTGCCTTACTGTTACCATGCACAGTTTTGCTATCACCACGAGGTAGCTGTGAGGCCACTGTGCTGGGTACACAGAGCGAGAAGAACACCACTTACAGCAGTATTCCTGCTCACTTCTAAAAGGCTGAAACTCTTTTAGGGCTGAAGCTGTCTCCGTTCCTATATCCAGAAATAGTCATTTGCTCTCCCTGTCTCCGCTTTTGCTTCCAGAAACAGTCAGAAAAGTTGTCTGTTGCAAAGATGGGTTCGTCTTCCACACCTCTGACTACTGACACACCTGAAATTCGTGTTGTGCTTGAAGAATTCAGGTGCAATAAATCTTGACTCCTGTTCCACAAAGGAGCCCCCCTGGAGAACAGCTTTCATTCCTTGGTATCATTGCTTTTGGAGAGAGGTAACAAGCAACGCTTGCTAGAGACAAATGTTTTCTGCTGTTAATGTGGGATTTAACTCCTTTCAGACGCACTGAGTGACGAGTACTCAGCCATTTGTTTGTGGGGTAATTGAGCCTGTGCTTCAGCTCATGAAGTGCTGGTTCTTCATTGTACCCCCGTGTACCTGTTCCAACTCTCCCTCAGAAATGAAGCATCTGCACTCATTAAGCATTTCAAATGTTATGTTGACTTTAAAGAAGACTCTTTTGAAATGCAAAATTGGGGTTAGAATTTTGTCCTTTGTTTTGTCTGAGGATTGAATTTTGTCCTGTGAGGATTGATTCAGATCAAAGCTAGAAATTTCCCACCAGGGAATTCTTAATATTGTGATACCTGCCTTAACAGCCTGTACATTCAGTTTTATTTTCTATAATTTTAAGGTATCTGGCTTTTCTGAATAACAGATTTGTTAGGTATTTTTTGTTGCCAGGCTCCTTAATTTTGAAGGTACATTTTGGCTGATGTAACTTACCATCTTTTTGCTTTATCATTTATATGCAGGGTAAGTTATTTATAAATTATAATAAAATTAAATAGATAAACCACAGATCTGAACAACTTACAGAAAGAAGTGTCTGGAGACACAACTTACCTTTTTTCCACATTACTAATTTAAAGGTCAGAAAACATCAGCACAGAACAAGTCAAGTTCACTCAAAAGAACTTTAATTTTTTTTTGTTCAGCTTGAAATGTAAACAATATAAATAATATAAACAATAGTAATAATTTTTAAAAATGAGAATGTTCTGAGTTAATCACCCATGCTTTCCTTCCAATTTTATGAGAAACTGAGATTATGATTATAAGGGAAAGCAGATAGTTCTTTACAGATATAGAACAAATAGTTTTCACTTTTCCAAGTCATTTCTCCTCAGCGTGCTTCTGACCTCAAAGGTGAAGGAAAAACCTGAACAATAAAAGCAGTGAGAGGTGATGGTGCAAAGTGTTATCATGGATATTGAGTTTTCAGGGAATTAGCTGGAATGAGTGAATAGGGCATTATAGCTCTAATCTGTGTGACTCTGGAATTTTGGCTGCTGTTGCTTTGCTACCAGACTGAATGAGATACTTGGTTCAGAGGTCTGGCATTTCTTGAGCCCTCTCTGCTGACAAACATGCTCTTCACTCATTTGTCTCAGCAGGATGAGTAAGTAATTGCTGACTACAAGTACTGTTTTTAGATTACCCATTAGTGGTAACTCTGGGCTCTGCTAGAAAAACCACTATGATTGAAAGGTATGTCTGCAGTAATATTTGATTTTTATCCAGCTATGAGCATCAAATCTTAAATTTGCATATCCATTTTTCAGATGTGCTCATGAGTATGCATTTTGCTTTGTGATGATCAGTTTTCAGTTGTGACAACTAGGCTAAATGAAATTTATATTTAGTTAAACATGATTTAGTCACACCAATATCTAACTTCTTGCATGTGCTAACTGGAATCAGTTTATCACTTGACCATTTTTACTGGCAAGATATATATATTTGCAATGTTGTTGGTGTCCATGTATGCACATACAGATTTCTCAGATTTCTCTGAATTTTTTCACTTTTTGCCAAGGTTGATTTCATACTTATGATACAAACTGGGGGAGTGGCTGATACACCTGAAGGCTCTGCTGCCTTTCAGCTGGACCTTGGTAGGCTGGAGAGTTGGACAGAGAGAACCCTAATGAGGTTCAACAAGGGCAAGTGCAGGGTCCTGCACCTGGGGAGGAACAACCCCAAGGACCAGCACAGGCTGGGGCTGCCCCACTGAAGAGCAGCTCTGCAGAGAAGGACCTGGGAGTCTTGGTGGATCTCAAGGTGACAATGAGCCAGCAGTGTGCCCTTGTGGCCAGGAGGCCCAGTGGGATCCTGGGCTGCACTGGGAAGAGTGTGGCCAGCAGAACAAGGGAGCTGATCCTCCCCCTCTGCTGGGCCCTGGTGAGGCCACATCTGGAGTGCTGTGTCCAGTTCTGGGCTCCTCAGCACCAAAGGGACAAAAGAGCTCCTGGAGAGTGTCCAGCAAAGGGCCACAAAGATGATGAGGGCTCTGGAGCATCTCTCTCACGAGGAGAGACCAAGGAAGCTGGGCCTGTTTAGTCTAGAGAGGAGAAGACTGAGAGGGGATCTCAGCAATGCACATAAATATCTCAAAGGTGGGTGCCAAGAGGGTGGTGCCAGACTCTTTTCAGTGGTGCCCAGACACTGGATGAGGAACAATAGTTGTAAAATAAAACACAAGAAGTTCCACCTCAACATAAGGAAGAACTTCTCTATGTTGAGGATGGCAGAGCACTGGAGCAGGCTGCCCAGGGAGGTTGTGGAGTCTCTCTCTCTTGAGAAATTCAAAACCCAGCTGGACATGTTCCTGTGTCACCTGCTTGAGGTGACTCTGCCTTGGCAGTAGCTTGGATGAGATGATCTCCAGAGATCCCTTAAAACCCTAGATATTCTGTGATTCTGTGATTCATCATGGCTGAAGCGAATGACTGCATGGTTTTGAAAGGGTGACTTGGCTTAGTTTGGAGAGGTAAAAATTGTTCACAAGTTTGTGATGAGGTTTTGTTTCAATGAGTCCATCAGCTGTCCTCATATTACCCTCTCCAAAGTGTCATGACTCTACTTCTTTGACATCATGCCTGTCTCTCTATTAATGAACTTGAGGTGTAAAAGGCTAACTTAGTCTGTGCTTCTAATAGTATTCTTAAATTCAGAGATCACCCTGCACATCCTTGAGCAGCTCTACTGTGCTCCTTGCCTTGTGGTAAGGAACATATTTCCCCAGGCCATCCTACTGTGTGTTCTGGGTGCAAATACTGAGTTATGTATCACCAGGCAGCCCTTACTAGCATAATTTCATTTGCATTAGCAGGATTGACTGGATGTTTAACACTGAAAAACACAAATACAAATAAGACCTGATGCAAGTGAATTAAAGTGATTAATTAGGCTGAGTGGATGCTATGGTAAAATGTTAGGTAAACATATTTTAATTTAGAATTTTTTTGTTTGGGTTTTTTTGGTTTTGTTCTTGTTTTTTGTTGGTTTGTGCATTTTGTTTTGGGACTTATTTAGGGGGGCTTTGGGTTTTTTTGTTGTTGTTTTTGGGATTTTTTTTGTTTGGTTTTTTTCTTTTTTTAGTTTTTAGGGTTTTTTTTTTATTTGTAGCTATACAATCAATTTTGTTCATATGGGAAAAGCTTCTAACTTAAGAAAATAGATAAGGTACCTGAGAGACAGTCCATACTGTATATCTAAGGAAATAAATCTGTCCTGACAACCATCAGCATTTCTTCAGCTCTGATGAAGACAAAGTTATTTAAAAGTTCTCTCCCCATTTACTAAAACTATTGATCTGTATTACTGTGATAATTCTGGGATTTTAGTGGTAAAACTTCATTATGATCCAGTTGTGCTTGGAGAGTTTTTGCCCAAGGATTGATCCAACACTGTTAGTTTCCTGCTTTAAGGCAGAACCCAGCTTAGGCTTTGCTCTTATGGGAAAGAGGAATGAAAAAAGGGAGGAAATGTTGGTTGGGAAAAGGTGGCATTGGGAACTAAGCCACTGCCTTAATGGAGAAAGTAGGGAGAGATGGAAGGATTGAGAGCCTGTAGCCAGAGAGGATGGTGTTACCTCCACTCTGGCTGCTGCTATTCTTGAATCATAGAATAGAATCATTTGGGTAAGATTTCTGAGATCATCAAGTCCAATCATTTAATGCAGCATCATCATATTCCCCTCTAACCCAGGTCCCTAAGTGACATATCTACACATCTTTTAAACCCCCCAGGGAAAGTAGCTTTTTAGACCTTACCCTAAAATCTGTCTCAAATGAATAATAGCATATTCTACACTGTGCACTTATATCCTTGGTATTACCAAAATATAAATGTTTTCCTTTGAGATTTTCTACCCAAACTCTATGACTTTTATGGATTGAGCAAGCTTGTATCAGGAAGAAAGAAAAAAACCCCAAATATCTAATATGACACAACCAGGAATTATTCAGCTGCAAGACATAAAGCCCATTATTGACACCATTCTTTAGAGATACATAGAAGAAGCTCTGGAGGTATATAAACTGGAAAACAGTATTAGCTTCTTATATTTTGAAACCCTTATTTTTTCATCTTTTGCAAATATTTTTTCATCTGCTGTGATTATTGAAGAAAGACAGATACCTTTCTTCTTCAGCTGATATCAAACCTACTAGAGCTTTTCTTCCTATTTATAGCCTTTTTAGGCTTAAAGATGTAGAAGTAATGCTTGAAAATATCAGTGTTTCAACATCTAGAGCAGAAAATTATGTCACTTAAAATAACAAAATACAAAAGTTAAAAAATAATTCTTCCAGACAGGAAGATCATGAATTTTTCAACTCCCCAGTCAATGTATAACCATTTTTCTGACCTGTAGAATTTATTTAAAAAAAATAATTCAGAACAGGACAAACTTATTTGTGCAGAAAAGAGGAGTAAAAACAATGCTATCACCATGGACTGTATCCTGCCCTGGTAGTTTGACAGGGATTCTGGTGGTAAAATACTGAAGTACCTGAAGAAAATTTGGCCAAGCAGTCTTCTGATTTTTAAAGTGCTAGATTTCATCTTCCAGTTTTTTTTTCTACAGCCACTGAGGGAACTGCAGATCATTGTTTCTCTTATAAACCTACTTGCTCATACACCTTTCTGTTTGTCTTGGTTTGAAAAGACAGATGTCTGCCAGGGAAAAAGCTGGAACCTCCCTCGGAATGGAGAATGTAAACCCCCTCCATCCAGATTATTATAATTTTGAAATTAAAGGGCTTTCGGGTAAAGATATGGGAATAGAATAACAATTCTTTACTAGGAATATTCAAAATAAAAATGTAGTACAAAAAAAGCAAACAAACAAAACAAACAAAAAAAATACCGTTGGAGTCAGAATATGACCTGACACCCTGTTGGTCAGGGTGTTGGTAGCAGTACAGTTAAGCCCTCCTGGAGTCACAGATGTGGTTCTGTTGGAGCACAGATGATCCTATAGAAGTGTGTAGTTTTCCTCTGAAGGCCCAGTGGTGGTGAGATAGGTCTGGTCTTCCTCTGGGAATCCAGCGGAAACAGGCTGGCCTGGTGCTCTGAATCTCAGTTTTTATCCAGGTAGGAATGCTTGGCTCTTCCCCCCGGTGGAACATCTCACAATGGGATGATGTAATGTTATCAGTCATGTGGTGAGCCTTAATGGCCCATCAGCAGAAGATATCTCCCTGGAGGGAGGACAGGTGGTGAAAGAGATAAGAAACACCGCCCCACCTGGTTTGAACAGCTGGCCCATTATCAGAAGGCACCCGCCCCCCTCCCCCAGAGTTACAAGAGATAAAGAAAAACATTTCCCCAACTGCTTTCAGCAGATGAAATAGAATACACATTTTTGGTTCCATAACCCAAGACACTGACTCATTGATTCCAACTCATGGATCTGCTCAGAATGCCACCAAAATCACACCATGTGCCCAGGAGCACTGTCCAAATGCTCCTTGAGCTCTGCCAGGCTGGTGCTGTCACCACTGCCCTGGGGAGCCTGTTTCAGTGCTCAAACACCCTCTGGATGAAGAACTTTCTCTTGACATGCTTCAAAGCAGTTCAAATGAGAGAGCTATTTTTCTGTGTTGATAGGCACACCAGTTGAAGAATAAAAATCAGAATGGAAAATACTACCCAAGTGCTAGTATTTTCTAATTAACCTTTAAGAATTAGAAACTACAGATGCTATAAAATTCTCAAAAGGTGGAACTTCTAGACCTATATAGGAGAGGACCAATTTAGGGAACATTAGCTTCTCTGGAAAGACTCCCATGCTGTTTGAAAGTCAGGTGTTTTAAGGGATTAATACCTCGGAAATCATCTTTAAATGGGAACTTTTCTTGTAGCCCATGTATGTATTGCTGTACATATTCCTCAATCTTTCCTGAGGAAAAGCAAACCTTTGCTAGCCTTTTTAGCTTGGCTGCTTGTGGATTAGCTGTTTGTAATTTTAAACTATTCCAGCTTGGTATTTGGGTTTGTTTTAAAGATCTGGACCTGTTCTATTATGTACAAGAGACTCATTTTTTGTTTTGAAAAATACGTTTGTGTAGGGAGAACTGCATCTTGGAGTTTCCTTCCATGTTTAAGACCTTCCTTACTGGAAGTTGTTATGATGGTAAATTTATATCAAATAATTCTTCTTCATGTGTTACTGCATTCAGTAATATTTTTGACCTTACAGCCTGCTGGTTGCTGCACAGCAGTGGTGTAAACAGGAGTAATCCCCAGAGGCTTGTATTTTCAGAATATGCTGTCTTTTGTAAGAAAGTTTGCATTTGAGACATCAGAAGCTACTAATGGCTTTTCAGAAATCCTCTGGCCATTCCTTTTAAGAAACATTGTCAGATTTTCTCTTTGTACACCTCACAGCTTTATATTTCTCCTAGATGCTGCTGAAATTCTCCTAGATTCTGTTTCTGGATGCGAGTGCTCTGGGCTCACTTCACACCTGGTTGTTCCAGCACCCGGTGAGTGAGTGGCAGGGAGCTGGAAGGACAGCTGCAAACTGTGGCTGACTGAGGCACAACAAAGGCAGCTTTCAGCAGAGGGAACCCTGAATCTGACCTGCCTCACTGAAATACTGAGTGTTTTACAAAGGGAAAGATTGAAGGGAAAACTGGCAGGTAGAGAATTCTTATTCGTATTGTTACTATAAATGTCACAAAGTTAGATCATCATCAAAAAAAAAAAAAAAAAAAATCCGAAACAACAGAAAACCAAATCAAGAAAAACCCCAACAACCACAAATAATACCAATAAAAAAATTACTATCACATAACCAAGCTAAACCAACCAACCCCCTCAAAAACAAACAAAACCCCCAACCCAAACCAAACAAAAAAATTCCCCAGAACAACAAAAAACAAACAAAGCAAAACAAGGGGTAGAGCTATGACCTAGGATAAATCACCATACACCAATGGGTTACTTTCTTAATTTAAACAGAGATATTTTTGACTTTGGAGATTTTAAATATGCAGCTATTAAAAACTGAACAGCACAAAGGAAGTGTGTTTTCAGTTAAAAAGTTGCTATTTGATTAAGAAAAATCTCACACGTATGATTTTAAATACTTTAAAATTTCCAAGGCTCCTTTCCTGAATGCCCTTTGCTTTAGCATTACTGGCACCTTGGATGATCATACCTGCTGCTCCCTCCAATTCTGTTTTGGTTTCTATGTCATGAAAGCTTACTTTCCTATTCCCAGTTTCCTTAGCCCTAAAGACTTGCATATTATATTTTCCTTATGTAAAACTTAGTAACTAAGACAAGCAAAGGATTATATGGAATTTCTAGTCTTGTTGGAACCTGGAAAGTTATAGGGGGAATAAGCTGTTAACTGGGTGTTTGATGCAGTACCTCAGTCTACAGCACTGGGTAATACAAGGGGATTACGGTTGCTGATTCTTAAGGCTAAATATATCTTTCTTTTTTCTTTAATGCTAATGCAAAGACAAAATCCCTGGGCTCAAAGGTTACCACCAGAAAGAAGCATGCAGATTTGTAATTTCCATTTGCTATTGCCCCAATGCACTCTTGTTCAAAGATATTCTTCACTTTCCCAAGGCAGGAATGAATCACAGCCATTTCATTTTGTATACTGGCTACTAAATAATTTATTCCCACTTAGCCATTCATTCCTAGTATCAAACTATCCATTCCAAACACCGTAGAGGGGCATATCATTTTTATAACTGATGTCTATACCATATGTCCAGGGAGTCAGCTGAAGGTGGTTGGATTTTTATTGGAAATGAAATAAAATTACACAGCTACACTATTTATAAAGGGTCCTAAAAGTTTGGTCTCAGCAGAGGCTGTTCAGAAGAAGTATAGACCTACAGAGATGTTTAAATAGTAATCAGAGATTGATGGCTGTTGAGATTGTGAACAAAGAAAAAGCTTTATTGCTTCTGGTTTTGTGTTTTGCCAGAAATATAGATGCCTTTTCAGAGAGATATTTCTCTAGATACTTGACCTCTCTGAATTTAAAGAAAAAAATAGAGAAAGTAAGAAATCTTACAGTCCCGAAGAACTGAAATAAACACTTGAAATTAGAAAGGAACATTAAGTAATGTCAGCATTCATAATTAGTAAATTATGCCAATGTTATGGCACTCAGTTAAAACAGAACTTTTGCTTTTAAAAGTAAACGTAAACAGAATGCTTTTATCATTGCTTAAATCCCAAGCTGCAAATGCTCTAAGTTAGCAAATGGACGTTCACATCAAAGCAGCTCCCATCTTGATTCTTGTCCTTCCAATTCTTTCTGGTCAGTCAGGTCATCATTTTGATTCTTGCTCTGGTCTTTTTTATTAGTGGAAAATAAAAGGTTTTGTGCCATCATATTCACTTCAGCTGCATCGGATTATGAAATGCACAAAACTTGTTCGTGATGTCACTTTATTTTCAAAGATCTTTTTTAGTAATTTAGAATAGCTGTTTTATTCTGCCTTTTAATTAATTTCTTTATAATAACAACAACAACAACAAAATAATAGATCATCAGTTACTTGAAATAAAAAATATGTGGGTGAAAAAGAAATACATGTTTTTTTTCTAGGAATATTGTTTTGTTCAGAAACTTACATTTCCATTTCAGTTAAGAAACCTGATTTATAGAATCAGGCCGCTGATGTTTAGCTGGATGGCTAAAATAATGGATTATCATTGAGAAAATGATGAAGTTTTTCTGACATGTTTGGCTCTCCAATAATGTTTGGCTCTCCAATAATGATCACTGAGTGCTTAGGACTCTGACAATGAATGTGTCTTATTTCAGTTACTAAACAGCATGTTTTAATAAGGAATCAGTGTTTGATAATGGGCAATAAAGCTTATTGTGGTGTCCTGTGACTGGAGCATTTGGCAAAAATCAGCTTTCCTGTACAAATGCTCTTGGAGGAACACTGCAACATGACTTATTTGAGTAAGCAGATCTGTCAGTATAAGCACAAACTCATGCTGTAGACTCAAGTATCCGTGTACCTTGTCAGTTCTTCACTAAAAACGTTAGCAAAATTTGGGTTTGTGTCATTGCTTGAGCTGTGAGAGGGACCGGGTAACACTGCTTGGCACAGCATCTGACTGCAATTCTTGGTCTCTGACAACGTCACTGGGGCTGTTTGTGGTGAGTGAACTTCTTCCTTCCAGCAGCACCCTAAGACATTTGCCCACGCCCAGAGGAACAAGCCAGTGCCTGTGTATTGCCTCAATCCCATTCCAGTCTCACAGAATGGATGTGTTAGTAGCAATGCTGTGTGGAATGATGCTCCTAACTTCCCTGCTGCCAGACTTCGTATCAGGCTAAACAAAATCGACTTTATCTGAGCCCATAATTACATTGAATAGTGATACCTAAGTCTGCCTGGCACTGAGCCAGGTGGCAAAAACTGCTGCAGAGGCTATAATCCAGACTGCTCTTCTCCCATTTATGTAAATTGTGTAAAGAGCTGGTGTGTTTAAGAGATGAGAGCTATTTATCCCAAAGGGAAACAAAGGAAATGTTAATATTTAGTTTGAGCGCCAAGACTTCCAATGCAGATCATGGTATTTTGTGCATAAAGTGAACTCTGGCAAAGGTCCACGGCAAGCTTTGAAACATTTTATAGAGAGTGGTACTGCCACGCTGACATGTACTGTGCTACACAGTGCCCATGTCTTTCTGATTATTCTTTTGCTACTGAAAAAAAAAAAAAATTGCAACTAAGAAACATGTCACGTATTTGAAATCATGTTTCTTCTCCATAGCTCCTCTTCAGCAGATTTTCAGTTGCATGATCTGTGAATAAAATGTGAAATATTCCTGCCACAGTCCACAGCATGTGCCTGGTCTAAATTGGTGTAGGCTACCTGTGTTCAGTAGAACACTTGGTTTTTGTTTTCTCATGTGCTCCCCATGATGGTACACGAAAATCTTTACACTTTTGCTTAATGTAAATGAAAAAAATTTACTTGCATGAAGGGCTTTTAAAAAAAGCTAAGTATGAATTGTATTGTAACCAACTCAATAATCCATCCATATTTATTATTGGTAGATTTCTATTAAATGCATCATGACTAATTTCTGGGCTCTATCATGCTTTGAGGAAAGATGATACACAGTAAAAAAAAAAAACCCTTCGAGCTTTTTAAAAACATTTGGTTTTGTATAAGAGGTATGGAATTCCAAATATCTCTTATGTGAGTTTTTTGATGGAAGACAAAGAAACAGAATTGTGTCTACTGTGTAGATGTGGCCAGTAATAATATTAAAAAAAAAACCGTAAAATTGCCTGTTTTGGTTTGCCTTTGTATAGGAGATTAAAAACAAATATTTCCCAAGAAACTTGCTACCCTATCTTATAGAAAGAGAATGGAGTGGTTACCTTTAATATCCCCTCCAGGAATTTTCAGAAGAAACTCCTACAAGGATGCAACCTATTCCCCAGCAGATCCACATAAATTGAGGCCAGTGAGGTTTCTTTCCCAGAAAGTATTCTGGTTGAGTAATTCCTTTGGTCTCCATAAGAGGCTGAAAGCCCTATACTGGTCTCTCTGGATTTCTGCCTTTGATCACACAAAAAAAGAAATTAACTTTTATCATACTACTCTTATGAAAAAAATAGATTTTCTGTGGCTGGGGCTTTTTTCATGTTCCTGGAAAAATGTTTCCTTCTTTTTTTTTTTTTTTTTTGGTCTTTTTTTTTTGTCTTTTTTTTTCTTTTTTCTTTTTTCTTTTTTTTTTCTTTTTTGTACAGCTTCTTGATATGGTTTGCTTTTCATCTGTGTATTATATACTAGAGGGGAACATTTTAAACTGTATTCTCATCAGTGCAAAAATCTTAAGTTTCGTGGCTGCTTAGTTCAAAATTGGGAATGTAATGGCATACCAGAGGTTAGGAAACCTCCAGTGATTTTCACTTGTGAACGACTACCTACATTGTGTATCTTTATTGGCAAACTAAGCATCTCTAAGTCAGAGAGCAAGTTTAGATCCTAAGGAACCAAGATGCCCCTTGGGACCCGTGTTCAAATACCAAATAGTTCAGTTATTGCCAAAATGATCCTGTGGTAATTAAAATGATCAAGATGAGCCTTTGCAGTAAGAGTGTCCAATAAATGACTGTACAGAATATACAATAGTGTAAAAAAAACCCCCACAACATTAGCTCTTAAAAATAAAACTGAAACAGGCATTGACTCTGAAAACTACAGTTAATACATGTAGATATATATATACAGTATAGATAATACGTGCAGTAAATCTCCAAACTGTCTAACAGGGAGTGTGTCTCTTTGTTATTGAATACCTTTTTTCATGAAAAGAATCCTCCATATCCAATTCATCTGTGAGCACCAATGTTCTTACTTCATTACTGTTGCATCCCAAAAGCTATTAGCAGGAAGCAGATGACTATGGAAATGGATTAGCTGAGAAGGATTCTTCTCATTGCTTTGAAAGACAATATGTACAACTTATAAAGTGAAATTATTTTATTTATAGTTTTATTTATTTGCTCCCTTTACTTGAATCATACTCTATTCTTCTTTATTTCAAGGACGACCTGCATGGACAAAGGTAATTGATGTGACATAATTTTCAGCTCCTTTTTAGTTTTTTTATAGGAAAACCAAATATTCTTGATAATACAACTTTTGGGCTATTAACTGTTTGGGCTGATATTCAGATTCTTCCTGCCTGGAAGATGCACACCTTGAGGAATGCTTGAAATTATGACAATAATGAATCAAAACTTGAACAATTTCTAGGGTAAAGGCCAAATTAAACTGCTAAAAATACCAGGGAGTAAGAAAGATTCAACTAAAAAATATATAATTTTATAAAACCTTCCTCAAAAACTAATTGAAAAGTCATTCTGGGAAGTCTTCTAAGATTTAGAGATTCTTATTGAAATCAATAGAGTCAGATGCTAATGCAAGACAGGAGATGTAGGCACAAATGAAAAATTCCTTGCAGATCATCTTGATCAGCTTGAACACTTAAATGTTCAGTTGTGAAAAAAAGAGATGCATAACAATTTCTTTCCAGAAGTAAAAACAATAAAATAAAAATCGATTTATTAATATACAGTTATTATTTGTGGTACAGACTCTTCAGAAAATTATGTGTAATAATTTCAACCCTTTTGAGGATTGCTTCTGACCTCACATTCAAAAATGCACCTCTCAAGAAAAGGCAAATGACCTCCATTCTTCCAAATCAGGGGTTTGATCCCAAATGCAGAGGACATTTCAGCTGGCTCATTGACTTTGAGTGAGATTGTTTGCATCCATAAATATAATACGTTGTTTAATTATGCCAAATTGAGCACAAGCCAAAAGCACTCACAGAACAGAACTTCAAAGGACATGCTTCATCAAAGCAAGAATATATGAAGGAGAGTTTTCAGAATTTTTTGGTGTCAGGATTCGTGTCAGTGAGAAAAATGAGAAGATGTCAGTGTCCTTCACACAAAGATAATGAAAAGATTATTTCAGTGTATATAGAGCATTGTTTGCCTGTATTATTAAAGACCTTGGCTTGCTTTGAAAATGATCTCTGATGTTTCATTTTCCTATGATCTATGCACTGAATAGGAATCTCTTCATGGACTAGTACTCTTAATGAAGGTCCTAAATATGTGGTAGCTGAATATATTAGAGCAGATTATCGTAATAATGGGGCATGAAAAAAAGGAACAAGAACTTTTTAAAACCTGAATTGGTACACGGCCTCTTGGTGGAAAAGGCACTATTAGGTAAGTGATCTGCCACCACTGCAATATACTAAAGGAAAATTAAAGGAGTTAAAGCTTCAGTGTTTCTTTGTCCTGGAAATCTGTGTGATTAAGTCCTCAAAGACCTGATCCTCTGTGACCTCACTTATTTTGGTGAAAATTGAGTCAGTTCACTTTTTCCTTAAGAGAGTTCCTCTGCACTGGGTAGTCAAAAATTTAAAGCCTGAGGGTGTTTACGCCTCTGTGCTAAACCCTAATTTGTCTTGGTGGTGGTCTGGTAGCATATGCCAGGAGCATAGAGATTAACAATTTTCTAAAGGACATCTGCAGAACTGCTGGAGTAGCATTATCCCCACTAAAAACAAAAGCAACAGAGAAGCAACAACCCCCAACCAAAACCCCCTCAAAATCCAACACAAACAAAAAAAACTCCTCACAAACAAAACCCCACGTGGTCCTGGTATGATAACATCCTAGATGGTACTTTTCCAGAATTTTGTATTGGTGCAGAGTGACTCAGAGTTTAGTTCTCCACACTTCTGAATACCATGACTGCCATGTGACCACATTTATAGAGGAAAAATTACTTTTTGTCAAATCTTCACTGTATTTGAGGGGAAAGGAAATATTTCCTGTTCACAAGTGTTTTTATCATGTTCATCAACTTGCCAATAACTCTTTTTTTCATCAGCTTGTAAGGTAAATTAATACTTTCCTTGCTTTCTGGCTTTCATGCACTTGCATCCCAGCAGTTCTGTGCAACTGATGGATTGCCAGAACTCTGATGGAACCATGCTTGGAGGAAGAGGTTTAAGCTCCCTTCCCCTAGATGTTTTCAACCTGTAAGAAAAGTTTTTAAAATCTAGTTTGGTGGTGGCTAAGTGAGCAACTTTGCTTTCTAAGGTCCATGAAACCATTATCCTGGAAAGTAGTTTTTAAAGAACAACAATGAATTAAACTAACACTTTGTTTTCTGTAATTTACTACAAATTAAGTGTAATCATATTCCTCCAGGGTTCACTTGTAGAGAAGATTAAATCTTACCTGACTGTTGTCCAGCAACAGGTACAGCCAGGCTGAGATAAGAGAGAAAATTTTAAGAAATGGTTTTGTAATTTTCTTTCCAGTTTTGCAATTTTATTTATACTTGACTTAATTCACTTATTTTAATTTGAAACTGATTGCTAAATCAGACACTTTCTGCAGAACATAATATGATAACAAAACTAGTAATCATGTTTCTTTTGTGGAGCAGATGGAGCAGTGCAGTCACTGGTCTGTCCAGCCTTTGTGAGAGGTAAAATGAGAGGGCACATGTTTCATTTCCTGCAGTAGCTGCACATACAGACACTGAGCAATGTGCTAGGATGAGATATTGCTCAGTGGAGTTCACCTCTAGCTTGGGGTGTGCATAATTCAGTCATTGATTTTTGGGGATTGTTTTACATCTTATTATTCATTTAAAAGCATTTATCTTCCAAAGGAGATTTTCCAAGTCCATTTTTCAAGGGAAGAATTTCTTTAACTCCATTTTGCATTTGGGTACCTGAGAAATTTGGGTAAGGAGAGGGGATGAACTTTGTGCTGAGCGAACAAGGGAGTTGTTTCCATGGTGAACACTAGGCAGTGCTAGCTAAAAGGCTGCTGAGATCAGTAGACAGCTGAAGTGGTCAGCACTCCAGAAGATGATTTGCACTCCAGAAAATAATTTGGCTTTCTTAATTTTTCTGAAGAAGTTAAGGTGCCTTATTATAATATCTTAAGTGATAAAAATACACAGAATTGTTAAACAAACTACTTTTCCATGGAACTCCATGTGTTTGCTTTTAAAACAAATTATTACTGTACCTTGCAGTGAACATCTTCAGGAGAAAAGCAGTTACATTCCAAAATTTTATCAAAGTTCATATATAAATTGAAAAAGTTTCCTTGAAACTTCACTTGTAATTGCTGACTATGGTTTAGTTGCTCCTGCCATCATGATACTCAATGAATTCTTCAAGGGATAGAAAACATGTCTTTGGTGGAGATACATGCAGAAAGATTCTGTAAGAGTCTCAGAATGCAAGTTTTCCTCAAAAGAGCATGGATATAAGTCAGTATACAGAAAGAAAGCTTCATTTAATGACTAGAAAAATCTCTGTTTGTGTGCAATCTAATGACATTTCACAGTGATACCATCACTCAGTACAGACACTGCACTGTCTATGCAGAACTTATTAGGTCTTCTCTTATTTTTCTAACTTTTATCTTTTCTTCATTCCTCTAGAACTTCATTGCACCCCATCACGGATCAGACTGTTAGATTATGACAAAGTTCAAAGTTCAGACAAAGCCCATCTTTGTTTTGGAGACTGTGTGCCATTGCACATGTGCATGGTATTGAACACACTAGGACGCTAGGAGTTAAGCCCACACACATGGAGAGCTGAAAATTTTTCATGTGATTTCAGCAGTACAAACATATAATAAACTTGGCTTTCTTTTCAAGAATTAGGAATCACTGTGCATAAACATGTCCAAATGTTTCATGTACATCCCACATGCTTCAATTTGCACTGTGGTTTGGAAAGATTGATCATAAAGGGCTTATAAGGGTGGTTAGTCCTCTACCTGCTAAAGGTATACATGCCTATAGACTGTAACTTCTGAAATTAGGTAAAATCAATTTCTCTGGGTTTCTGTTTGCACAGTGTTTCCTCTAGGTTTTTTGTCAAATTTCACTTAAAATTCTTACAGCTGACCTTTAAATTGATGGAAATGCTAATGGAGAGTTATTAGGAGAGTGTGGGTGTTGCCACACTTACGTTGATGCCCATATTGCATTAAATCCTCATGCTCAGGCATTGCAATCCTGAAATAGTTGATGCTAAAGGTGCAGTGGTCAGCAACAGTCCTGTCTAACCAAAAAGAGCACCTGGAATGATGGCCAATACCTTGAAAGGGCACAGTGTGTGAATAGTAACAAACCCACTTTAAAAAACACTGCTGATCTTGTGACAAGTCGTGCTGGAGGTTCTGAAGTCCTCTAAACTGTTGTCTTGGTGCATGATCACTGTTCATTTTTATCTGGTATGGCATGAGCAGTGAGTGTATGGTATACATCTGTAAATACAGCACAGCACAGAAGAAGGAGGTGCAATCTCTACTTCACTGTCCAGTCTTATGGCTCATTTATTTTCAGGGCACTAAAATAGTTACTCTTAAGGGTACATCACAAAGCCTGGGTTTTTGTGTTTTGGGGGGTTTTTTTGTTTGTTTTGTTTCGTTTTGTGTTTTTGTTTTGTTTCGGTTTTGTTTTGTTGGGTTTTTTTGCTTTTTTTGTTGTTGTTGTTGTTTGGGGGGTTGGGGTTTTTTGGGGGTTTTTTGTGGTTGGTTGGTTGGTTTTGGGTTTTTTTGTGAAAAAGCTGGGCATAAGGTATAGCTGAGGTTGCTCTTGTTCTGAACGGGAAGTTTTTCAAGGGTTTTTTTGAGTTAACCTCTCTTGTGATGTCTGTTCTAGGTCTTTTTTTTTACAGTGGAAAGAAGGGTAAAAGTATCAGAAGACTGTAGGTTATCACTATTCTGGCCTCCTCATCTTCCAAGTGGAATCTAAAAAAAATTATTATTATTATTTATCATGTATTATAAGTTATCCTACTACATAAATTCCTGCTAAATTGAGATATCTTGACTTCATCCAGCTAGAGCTCAGCTGATGTATGCCAGAGAAAACAACTTACATGTTTCTGTGTTCAGCATAAATATGGTTTTGGATTTTAAAATGAGAATAAAGATTTGAGAGCAAGCTGGGAATTAAGATCACTATTTCATCTGTGATCTCCTTTTAATGGGGGAAATTATAAGACATTATTAAAAAAATCAGTTAGTGATAGATGAATGAAATGGTGCCACCTTAGAGCATGTCTCAATTTATTGTCTTGTTTTCTTCACAAATCTCTTCCTTTATATATGTAACAAAATTATTAATGATTTGAAATGTTTGGGCTTTTTTTCTAATGTTGCCAGAAAAGTATCCTGCTGAGAAAAAAGCTTTGATGCTTGTGCTGTATCCCTCTGGGAGTGCAGATCTGAAGCAGGTAAAATGAAGTGGCTGGGAAAAGGACTGGAAATGTAATCACAGTGAAGGGGAGGCTCTGGGCACACCTGGATCTCATTGCTGCTGAAGCTATGCCTTTACTTCTTTCTTAGCAGAGATCCCAGGGAAATGGAAGATGGTGGAGAGAGCCTGAAGGACAGTGTTCTGATGGTCAGGAGTCCTGGGCTCTTCCTGCTCCTCCTCTTTCTGTGGAATTTGTCTGAAATCCAGTCTCTCTCTCACTGTGATCCCTGGGCACTCTGGTACTGTTTGCCTTCCCCAGCTGACAGCTGTGGTCTCCTGGGAAAGGGGCAGTTCTATCCATAGAAAACGTTTTACATGCTTGGCTTTCCACATTAGGAAAAGAGATGTATGTGTGGAATCTTCCTTGATCGGATCCTAATGTCTCATTAATTTTGTTTCACTCCAAAGCGTGGTATTTGCTTTGTGCTGATCGTCAGGAAATGAGCTGAAATACGAGTCCTAATGAAAGCAACAGTCATTATTTTAAGTGTATTTTTGTGTTTAATTTATAAACACCAGTGAAAGTCAGATAATGAAGTGATCAATCATTTTCAAATAAAAATATTATCTTGTAAACATGTCTAATCAGTGAAATCAGAGCACTAGGGACTGCTTTCACGAATAAAACCAGAAGCCCAAAATGCAGCCTTAATGACGGTAAAAATGCACCACAGCCACCCAAACCCATCTATCCCTCTTTTAGTTACTCTGTGGTGGTTTTTTCCTGATTCTAGTCAAATGGTTTATTCTGTACTCCCCCCCCCCTTTCTTGTATAGTTGGTTTAGTCCTCACTGTGTCCCTTTACACAGTTGTCACTCACCCCTTGGATCCACCCTTTGTTCCGGATTGCTCCAAGTCACTCCTCCTTCCCACCTCTCAATCCCACCCTCTGCCAGTCCCTCGCACTCTGGAAACCCCCTAATCCTGGACACTGGTGGCTGGTTCAAATTGTTCCCCACCCTTTGTGTTCCCCATTGGTGTCTTGGGTTATGGAACCAAAAATGTGTATTCTATTTCATCTGCTGAAAGCAGTTGGGGAAATGTTTTTCTTTATCTCTTGTAACTCTGGGGGGAGGGGGGTGGGTGCCTTCTGATAATGGGCCAGCTGCTAAAACCAGGTGGGGCAGTGTTTCTTATCTTTCACAAAGGGCCATTAAGACTCCCCAAGCTGTTTTACTACCCAAGCTGTTCCCCTCCCTAAAATAGTACATCCACATTCCATCATCCTATTGTGAGATGCTCCACACTGTGGAGGGAGTCAACCATTCCTACCTGGATAAAACTCAGACTCAGGAATATGAAGGTATCTGGCTTCACCCAATTCCCAGAGGAAGACTGGACCCTTCTCACCATCACTGGACCCTTCTCACCATCACTGGACCCTTTTCTCTCAGGATCATCTCTACTCCAACAGAACCACATCTGCCACTCCAGGAGGACTCACTTTTGGACTGCTTCCAACACCCTGACCAACAGGGTGTCAGGTTGTAGCTCTGACTCTGTCAGGGTTTTCCAGGATTGTTGTTTGGTTGGTTGGTTTTGTTTTCTACTACATTTGTATTGTTAATATTCCTAGTAAAGAACTGTTATTCCTATTCCCAAATATTTGCCTGAAAGCCCTTAATTGCAAAATTATAATTTGGAGGGGGTGAGGGGTTTACATTCTCCGTTCTAAGGGAAACTCCAGCTTTCCCTGGCAGATACCTGTCTTTCCAAACCAAGACAATTGGTCATTGTGCTGTAAATCCCACCTTATGATCCTCCCCTAAGGGTACCTGACTGGATAAGGATTTGTACCCTCCCCTGAGACCTCCCCTGTTTATAAGCCAGTGTGAGCCTGTGTCTGGTGTCTTTGCCTCTGCCTTTCCCTTGAGTTAGGTTGGCTTTGTGTTTGTGTAATAAAATTGATCCTGAGAGTGGCAAGCAGAGCCTGTCTGTTCTGTCCTACCCCAATCATGTGGTGGGTGCCAAGGACACTCAGGAACCCCAGGGGAAGTGTCACTGCCCCCTCGCTCCTGGTCCTGGACTACAAGGGTACCGTGACATTACTTTTTTGATATTAAATTTGTAATTGGAATCCTTGATTACCAAGGCAAGGAATACCCATCAACAATTCCTTGATTGAGTAACAATAGTTTTATATAGATTTCTAAATGTTTTACTAAGAGCTTCAGTTCTTGTTTTATAAACTTTGGGATGTATCTTTTTATTGGGGAAAAATGGCAAAGGAAAAAAATTACAAATAGATTTTTAATATCTACATATGTAAAACTTGTTACAATTGAAAAAAATACGGGAACTGAAAGAGGAGGTGTGGCATGTGGCAAATTGAAATCTGATTAACCTACTGATAATGATGACTTCATGTCAGTGACACACCATCTTTCCAGGACTGACATTACTCAAATAATATGGGAAACACTTGCTATGAAATAGCCATGTATATTTTTAAAAAAAATCTCGAACAAACAGAAAGTTTATTCTGAATCTTTGCCAAACCACAGAATGAAATAGTTTTATAATTTTTCAGGAATTGTGTGGTGTGCTCACAGATGTTTTGGAGGAAGGAAAGATAGGAAAGAAAATGTGCAGGTTTTTCAAGTGGGACCAATAAGCACATACATCTGGGTGGAAAGCTGCCTCTTAAATTTCATCATTTGTGACAATGCCCACATAGAGTCGTGTTTATCATTGCAGGAATTTCACAGTTCAGATGCAGATATTTTAACAGTCTGCTTAGATGTTACTGGATTTAGTGATGATTTTCCAGATCAGTATGCAGGTAAAGGGAAACAAGAAAATGAGTGACATCAATATTATAATAAAACTTTAGGTAAAGTGTTTTGTAGAATACCATACCATCCTCCACAATTTTTTTTTTCCTGCACTATGTATAGTCTCTTTTGTTTGTTACTGTAGGATGGTTTTCAAGATTTAAGCTATCCTTAGAACTTTGTTTTGATTAAAGTGCGTGCAAAGAATTCTCAGGTCTGTGCTGAAGAATTCTCATCTGTGCTGTTTACATTGACAAAGTTCCTAGTGAAATCTGTGAGAGTTTTGTCTGACTTAACATTTCAGGGTTTAGTCCAAGAAAATGAAGAAAAGCCTGAAATATAGACAAAAGGAAATTCTGCATATCCAACAGCAGAGAACTTGATTTGGCCTATCTTCCCACAAACAAGATAGAAGAAACAAATGCCAATACCATCTGGTCTCATTATCCCCATCTAAAAGTTGTGCAAAAGTGTTTCAGAGGGGTCATGATGAAAAAGCTGAGTTCTCAGATATTTCAGTTCATCCTTTCATGTCATGTTTAGCACAATTGTAGGAGTACTAGTGCTACAGTGTGTCACATCTTCTGGAAATTTCTTTAAATTCAGGGTTTTTTTAATTGAATTTCTTTAAATTCAATTTAAAACATTATAATTTTTTCCCAGTTAGAAAATCATAATGCTGAAATATCTTTAACTTATATTGTTCTATTATTATATAGAAATTGTATATCATACTACATATGGGAGGCTTTCAGGAAAGGATCACTGCTGTCCAGCCCAGCAGCAGCAGCAGAAGAGGTGGACAAAGCAGCCGATGTGTCTCTCTGCAGAGACAGCATAATGTTCCAGGACTCCCACCTCAGAGGGTCTGGCAGTGCACAGCAAGGAGGGAAGTGCTAGGAAATGTTGTTTTGGGGATTATGTCTTGTCTGTGTTGCATGGATCCTGGAACCATCCTCTACTCTGTGATAAAAGGATGTGCAGGCACATTTGGGATGTACAGACAAGTCTTCTGACCTTAACATGGGTCTACATAGGCTGCAGTTATGTGGAACATACCTCCATTAAAAATGTAAAGTGTACTTGATCTTACAGAAAGGAGGTAACTATAGAGTATCTTCTTGTCGCAGTCGCTGGCATGTGTGTCAGTCGACATTGACACGGCACTCGAGGTGCTTCATCAAAATCATCAGAAGGCTACACATATCTATATCTTGTTATTCAGTCTCTCATATCTTCTTTGTTGCTTCTAAGAGCAGCTCCATACAGCTCTGGCATTGTCTCTTTTCTTCTGTTCCGAGTCCGGCTCCATCCTGCCCCTAGCACAGCCGCCTAACCCTGTCTATGCTAAGTACAATATCTTACAGTGTCTTACCTTCTCTGGCCCTTGCCACGACCTCCTGTCCCTGGGTCTTCACAGCACAACGAGCAGACTCCAACTAACTCCAACTCAGTTAACTCACTACTTATCATTCCCAAGGCTGTGGGGGCAAGGTGTTTCTACTCTGAGATAATTAACACAGCTGTATCTTGTTAGATGGGAGACTACCTTCTGCAGCATCTCTTTTTGCATTACTACAATTCCCCATTTCTTTTTTTTATAATTAAACTTTTCTAGAACCACATGTTTAGATAGATTGACCACTGTACATAAATCAACATTGTAACATTGAAATATTACATACAAATACTCACAGATATCTTTTTCCCATTTTTTCTATTTTTTAAGTTTTCCTTTTTCTCTCTTTTTTTTTTTTTTATTTTTTTTTTTTGATTTTTGTCCTTTTTCTTCTCCTTTCTCTGCTTCTCTACTGTAGATACATTTTTTCCTTCTTGAGCTATATCCTTTTTGAGCTATGTTTGATTTTTGAGGAAACAGTCTGATACCAAGATAGCTCCTCAATCCACATTGATTAATGCATTTAATATCTTGGCCATTTTCTTTCATTCTGGCATAAACACTTGATACAAGTGTCGCTGTTGAGGCAGTCAACACACAACTTCCTAAAGAAGTTATGTTCCATTATCACTAGTTGGTGGCTCACCTATTTCTAGGTGTCTTTATAGAAGAATCAGGTCCGGACCTCCATGTGGCTTTCCCGCCACTCTCAGCTTCACCAACGCTGCCTCCCCCACTTTTCCCCGTGGGTCTATGTTGCCAGTTAGTAGGACCTCATAGAGGTCCAGGCCAAGTATGTAGTTCAGGCTGTTTTATCAGTATATAGTTCTTCTTCCCTTAGTCTCTTTGATACTGCCCAGAATTTGTTTCTGCATAGCTCATCACGTCGCTCATTACATATGTTAAATTTCTTTTTTCTTTTTCTTGCTTCTCAAGTTCGTTAACACTTACATTTAATCTCTCTTTGATACTTCCCAGAATTTGTTCCTGCTTAACTTTTTTTTTTTTCTATTTTTTTCTATTTTCTTTTTTTTTTTTTATTTTTTCTGATCCAGTAGATTCAGATTCTTTTTCAGACTGTTTGACTTTTCTTTCAGTACAATGTTTTTCTTTGCTTTCAGCCCAATGTCTCTCTTCATTGCCCTTTTCTTTATCATGCTTCTTATCAGTCTTTTCTTTATTTCTTTCCTTGTCATCAACTTAAGAGCACCCATGCTTTTTACTTTATCACTTTCCTTATGGCACCCTGTTTGCTGAAAACTGGACTTCTCCTTTCTTTTCTCTGTATTTTCATTTACTTCTGCTTTTTCTTTCTCCATTTTGTATTCATGCTTTAACCTTTTCTCTTTTTCTCCATGTTTTCTTTCTATCTTTTCAACATCTTTTTCTCTGATTGAGAATCGCTTTTCTGTCTTTTCTTTATTTTCCTTTAAATTCTTTTCCTGCTTTTCAGTGTCTGTTTCTCTTTCTACTACATGCACGCTGGGTGCCTCATCTTTAGCACCAAAACAGAACAATTCGATTTCTTTATCTGCAAGCGCAACTTCTTTTTCTTCTTTTGTATTTTTTTTTTTTCATCCTTGAGAAACTTTTCATTTTCCTTTTTGTTCTTCTCTTTTTCTCTCTCATCTTTAATACTTCTCTCTTTTGGGAACTGTCTCTCCTTAACTAACTTATCTTCTTTTGCCACAGTTTTTTCTAGATTTGATTTTCTGTCTGAAGAAAGAGACTCATGTTCTGTATTTATCAATGTATCATTATTTTCATCACTTTTGAAAAAGTTCTCTTTCCAAAATTCTCTGTCAAACTCAATATTTCTTTGAACCTCTTTAGCATTATCTTTATGTTTGTGTTTCTCCCTCTCCCCATCCTGCTCCTTTTTGTGCTGGGGACTTTGCTGCATCACGTCGGTCATCACGTCTCTGTCTTTTCTATGCTGGATCACGTCGGGGTCACCAGATGTCGCAGTCGCTGGCATGTGTGTCAGTCGACATTGACACGGCACTCGAGGTGCTTCATCAAAATCATCAGAAGGCTACACATATCTATATCTTGTTATTCAGTCTCTCATATCTTTCTTCTTTGTTGCTTCTAAGAGCAGCTCCATACAGCTCTGGCATTGTCTCTTTTCTTCTGTTCCGAGTCCGGCTCCATCCTGCCCCTAGCACAGCCGCCTAACCCTGTCTATGCTAAGTACAATATCTTACAGTGTCTTACCTTCTCTGGCCCTTGCCACGACCTCCTGTCCCTAGGTCTTCACAGCACGACAAGCAGACTCCAACTAACTCCAACTCAGTTAACTCACTACTTATCATTCCCAAGGCTGTGGGGGCAAGGTGTTTCTACTCTGAGATAATTAACACAGCTGTATCTTGTTAGATGGGAGACTACCTTCTGCAGCATCTCTTTTTGCATTACTACATCTTCTGTGTAAAATAAACAGGGGTAAGAAATCTCGTATTGATTTGGATTGCACTTGCCCTTTTCCTTGTATTAGAGAACTTAGGATGCTGTTTGAATGAAGGGGTGAATACAGGATCTGGAATGTTATGACTGGTGGAAAGCTTTCTTTGCAGTATTATCTGAAGATGCATGGAGTTTTAAAATAACTTCAATGGTAACCCATATCTTAATAATCTCTTTACTGAGAATATTTTCTTGCTCATTGTTCTGGGTTGACAGTGCCTCTATCCCATATCAGTGGACTGTTTTTGTTATGTCTTAGCAGCGCTGTTTTGCTCGCGGGGCTTTTGCTGCCCGGGCGGAGCTGCTTCTGGGCTGCCGCTGCTTCAGCTGCTGCTTGTGCTGCTGCTTGGCTTCCGCTGCCACTGCTACTGCTGCTGCTGCTGCTGCCGCTGCCGCTGCTACTGCTGCCGCTGCCGCTGTTACTGCTGCTGCTGCCTCTACCGCTGCCGCTGCTGCCTCTGCTGCCTGCTCTCCGTTTTTTTCTTTCCCCCTCTTTTTTTCCCTTCCCCCCTCTCCCCCCCACCCAAGACCGGACCGGCTCTGGAACTGATCTGACCCGAAACGTCTGAGAAGACCCGGAGCCCGCCAAAGAAGCTTGGAGCCCTCCCCCTGAGTAATCCTGCGCCTTTCATTCCACTCGGGGTGGGGAGATTTTTGTTCATTTGTCAATAAAACCGGTTTTTTCCACTTCTTCCTCCTCCAAAGAATTTCCTTCCCAACCCCGGGCTGCGGGGGAGGGGTGGTGGAGGTTTGTTTGAGGGGACTCCCTTTTAGAGATTCTCCCCTTAATTTATCCTAAACCAATACACTTTTTGGTGTGTTGGCCTGGGAAACGAACCCAAGAAAGTGGAAAAAACCTTAATAATAATATTGGTGGTTCTGATTGTTTTGTGGGTGTATCAGGATGGTTTTTTGTGAACTCATAATGTCATTTGGGGTGAAAGCCTGCCAATATTTCTGGTCCCTACGGTTTTTTGAGGTGTTACTACCTTTGTGGTACGTAGGGCTATTTCCTTATCCTGAAATAGCTCTGGTATTGCTCCTAATACGTAGTTTGTGCAGCCGTGGGGCACTAGTCAGAATATTCATTGGGCTAGGCTTGTTTGTAATGATTTACAGGAAGGCTGTAAATACACTTGATGGTTCGTTGTTATGGTTAGGCACTCAGTTTGTGAGAAGAGAAGCAGGGGCAGGGGCAGAGTACTTTCAGCCTCTGTTTTCCCTCTTCTCCTCAGAATTGTTTATATCTCTATTAGAGAATGTTCAGTTCTCCCTGAGTGTAAAGGAAACCATCTTTCTGGCATTTAATTTAGTAAACTTCCTCTATACTGTCTGCAGTTTATGTAAATTGAGAGCTGAGATTTCCAAAGGAGATAATGAGACCTCTGATGTAAGGGAAAAGCCAAGTAGAAGAAATCTTGATTGGAGTGGAAAATGGGAAGACATGGGCCAAATTTTAAAAGAATTCTCTGATCCTATAGCCTGGGACTTCCCATCTGAACAAATTCAGAACCCGGCTGAGGTGGCCAAGTATTTGAGAGAGAAGTGTTATGGTAATACTAAAGAGAAAAGGATTATTGCAGTGAGCTGGGCCTTGGCATATGTTTATCGTACACTGCTAGATACTGTAGGGCAGCAGATGGAGGCAGGGGGGCAGGAATGTAAATCAACAGCTACCCCAGTCGCTAAGTCTGCAGCCAGCACCCCAGTTGTGAAGCCAGCAGCTAAGATAGAACCTGAGCCTGAGTTAGCAGCTAAACCTGACAGTAAGCCTAAGCCCCTGGCAGTTGCTCCAGCAAAGAAGCACACACACAAAACTGACCGACCAGTGGATGATGATGACCCAGGAGAAGGACCTTCACCAAGATCCGAAGCCAAAGCACCTGGCACAGGATCAGAAGCCAACACTGATTCCTTTTCCCTGAAGGACCTTCGGGGCCTAAGAAAGGATTACAGGCGACAACCTGATGAACCTATCATTAGTTGGTTAGTCCGTCTTTGGGATGCCGCAGGAGAGGCTACAATTCTGGATGGCACTGAAGCGAGACATTTGGGATCCCTGTCACTTGATCCAGTCATCGACCAAGAGATGATGAGAGAGGCTAATCCACGCAGCCTCTGGGTACGGGTCCTAGGAAGTGTGGCAAAAAGATACCTGTGTGCAGATGATCTTTATATGCAGCAAACCCCATGGAAGACCATAGAACAAGGGATTCAACGCTTGAGGGAAATGGCAGTGGCAGAGATGATCTTCTCTGATGACATAAATATTAGGAACCCAGACTTGGTACCGTGTACGTCTGTGATGTGGCGAAAACTTATACGGCTTGGGCCATTAGAATATGCTTCTGCCTTAGCAGTAATGAAGCGGGAGGACACAGGGGAGACTGTACTTGATATGGCAAAGAAGCTCCGAGCGTATGCAGATGCTGTGCATGGCCCAACACATGCCAGAATCGCAGCAGTGGAAACACGTCTCCAGAAACTAGAAGATAAGCTGGAGGAGAATCATAAGAAACTTAGGGAGGAGATTAGAGAGGACCTTCTCCAAATCTCAGTAGTGCAAATTAGAGGCCCTGGTATCCAATGCAGGCGCACCTTTGATGGGGAGAGGAAGTACACCCCACGAGCTGAGTTGTGGTTTTTCCTGCGTGAATCTGGAGAGAACATGAGGAGATGGGACGGAAAATCTACTGCTGCTTTGGCACAATGGGTGCGTGAATTGAAGGAAGGCAAGACTCAGAGAGGAAGTTCCACTAGAAGGGAAGCAGCTCCAGTTGCCCGTAGCCGAACTGCCAAGTGTGATGATGATGACATGTCCGAGCCCCTTGAAGGAACTTCTAAGACATATGCCCAAGGAAAGAAGGATAACCAGGCTTAGAGGGGCCCTGCCTCTAGCCAGGTAGAGGCTAGGGAAAATCGTGTTTTTTGGACGGTGTGGATTCGTTGGCCTGGCACATCGGAACCACAAGAATATGAGGCTTTGGTTGATACAGGTGCGCAGTGTACATTAATTCCATCAAGACATGTAGGGGTAGAGTCTGTCTCTATCGCTGGCGTGACGGGGGGATCACAAGATTTTACTTTGGTAGAAGCAGAAGTGAGCCTGACTGGAAATGAGTGGAGGAAACACCCCATTGTGACTGGCCCAGAGGCCCCATGCATTTTGGGCATAGATTACCTCCGAAGTGGGTATTTCAAAGACCCAAAGGGACTCAGGTGGGCATTTGGGGTGGCAGCTGTAATGACAGAGGGCATCCAGCAACTGAATACCTTGCCTGGACTGTCTGAGGATCCATCTACAGTAGGACTTCTGAAGGGGGAAGATCAACAGGTACCCATTGCCACTTCAGTAGTGCACCGCCGGCAGTATAGAACGACTCGAGATGCTGTGATCCCCATCCATAAGTTGATCCGTGAGCTGGAGAGCCAGGGGGTGGTCAGCAAAATCCACTCACCCTTCAACAGTCCCATTTGGCCTGTGCGTAAGTCTGAAGGAGAATGGAGATTGACTGTGGACTATCGTGCATTGAATAAAGTGACACCACCATTGAGCGCTGCCGTGCCAGACATGTTGGAGCTCCAGTATGAGCTGGAGTCCAAGGCAGCGAGGTGGTATGCCACTATTGACATTGCCAATGCATTTTTCTCCATTCCTTTGGCAACCGAATGCAGACCCCAGTTTGCCTTCACATGGAGGGGGGTGCAGTACACCTGGAACCGATTGCCCCAGGGGTGGAAGCACAGTCCCACCATCTGCCATGGACTGATCCAGGCTGCACTGGAAAAGGGTGAGGCTCCGGAACATCTACAGTACATTGATGACATCATTGTGTGGGGAAACACGGCAGTGGAAGTCTTTGAGAAAGGACAGAAGATTATCCAGATTCTCCTGGAAGCCGGCTTTGCCATCAAGAAGAGCAAGGTCAAAGGGCCTGCCCGAGAGATCCAGTTCCTGGGAGTAAAATGGCAAGATGGACGGCGTCAGATCCCCACAGAGGTCATCAATAAGATCACCGCCATGTCCCCAAGAATCGGGCTAATGAGGAACACCAGAACAACGAGCGAGTAGATCAGGTTGCAAAGATAGAGGTGTCTAAGATAGACTTAGATTGGCAGCACAAAGGAGAGTTGTTCCTAGCTCGATGGGCCCATGATGCCTCAGGTCATCAGGGCAGAGATGCCACCTATAAGTGGGCACAAGACCGAGGGGTGGATCTAACCATGGACAGCATTTCTCAAGTTATCCGAGACTGTGAGACGTGTGCTGCCATCAAGCAGGCCAAGCGGATGAAGCCCCTCTGGTATGGAGGGCGCTGGTCTAAGTACAAGTATGGCGAGGCCTGGCAGATTGATTACATCACACTGCCTCAAACGCGCCAAGGCAAGCGCCATGTGCTGACCATGGTAGAAGCCACCACGGGATGGTTGGAAACCTACCCTGTGTCTCATGCTACAGCCCGCAACACCATCCTGGGCCTTGAAAAGCAGGTCCTTTGGAGGCATGGTACGCCCGAGAGAATTGAGTCAGACAATGGGACTCATTTTAAAAATAATCTTATTAAAACCTGGGCTAGGGAGCATGGCATTGAGTGGGTGTACCATATCCCCTACCATGCACCAGCTGCAGGCAAAGTGGAGAGGTACAATGGGTTGTTAAAAACCACCCTGAAAGCATTGGGTGGGGGGTCCTTAAAGAACTGGGAGCAGCATTTAGCAAAGGCCACCTGGTTAGTCAACACCCGAGGTTCTACCAACCGAGCGGGTCCTGCTGAGTCTCAGCTCTGTAATGTAGTAGATGGAGATAAAGTCCCAGTGGCCCATGTTAGAGATTTGTTGGGAAAGACAGTGTGGATCAACCCTACCTCGAGTACAGGCAAACCCATCCGTGGAGTTGTCTCTGCTCAAGGACCGGGTTATACCTGGTGGATAATGCAGAAAGATGGAACAACACGATGTGTACCTCAGGGAGATCTGAATGTGGGGTAAGACTCATATGTCAGAAGGAAACGTATAAGTGTCAAAAGTCTGAGCAAGTAAGACGGATGGAAATGTGTAAGTGTCTAAGGTTTGAGTAAGTGAGATGAAAGTTTTATTGTGCGTCCACTATATGGGATAAGGGGTGGAATGTTCTGGGTTGACAGTGCCTCTATCCCATATCAGTGGACTGTTTTTGTTATGTCTTAGCAGCGCTGTTTTGCTCGTGGAGCTTTTGCTGCCCGGGCGGAGCTGCTTCTGGCTGCCGCTGCTTCAGCTGCTGCTTGTGCTGCTGCTTGGCTTCCGCTGCCACTGCTACTGCTGCCACTGCCGCTGCTACTGCTGCCGCTGCTGCTGCCTCTGCCGCTGCTGCCTCTGCTGCCTGCTCTCCGTTTTTTTCTTTCCCCCTCTTTTTTTCCCTTCCCCCCTCTCCCCCCCACCCAAGACCGGACCGGCTCTGGAACTGATCTGACCCGAGACGTCTGAGAAGACCCGGAGCCTGCCAAAGAAGCTTGGAGCCCTCCCCCTGAGTAATCCTGCGCCTTTCATTCCACTCGGGGTGGGGAGAATTTTGTTCATTTGTCAATAAAACCGGTTTTTTCCACTTCTTCCTCCTCCAAAGAATTTCCTTCCCAACCCCGGGCTGGGGGGGAGGGGTGGTGGAGGTTTGTTTGAGGGGACTCCCTTTTAGAGATTCTCCCCCTAATTTATCCTAAACCAATACACTCATTTGTCATAAAATATAAATCTAGAAAAGACTGTACACATGTGTTTTGATTTCCCATATTGACAGTATACAGACCTTTGTAAAAGTTCCCGTTTTGGAGTGATATGTTCAGAAAACTGGTGGTGAAAGATTTTGTTGTTGACAGAATTTACTGCAACATTTGGTAGGTTCTTTGTAATCTCCATCAATTGAAATGAAGTAAGGTACTTTTGATTATTTCAAATGTAATGGGATTTGTCCACGGCTTTATCATTATTGCCCTGTCAGGGTGCAGATGCTGCAATGTTTCACAGAGTAAAAATGGACTTTTTTGGATGTTGCTTGGATATCATCCATTACTATCACTGGAAATGAGGTTTTAAAGCTTGTAATGTCACCAGAATATCCCTGGGGGGCAACAAGACCTCAAGCATATTGGACCTGCAGGAGGTTTGAACATGGGGAAGTCAGGCAGCCACATTCAATTCCAGATGTTACGGCTGCATCGTCCTCATGCTCAGCCTCAGGTGTGTGGAGAATCACAGCAGCCCATGGTGGAGGTGCAAATGCACAGACCCCATCTAAAAGGGGCAGGACAAAATCACAGAAATCATGAAAACAAAGTAAGCCCCAAATATTTGGACACTGGTACTACAGCTCCCAGTGTATGGAGAAATCCAGCAGCTCTTCAGGGTTTTGCACAGTGCTGATGTGTAGGGTGCCTGCCATCAGCAAAAGCAGAGACAATACATTGACCAGATATTCCACAACCAGCAGCTTCAGCTGCTGCCCACAAAGTCTGATCTTTCCCATAGTTAGTTATATAGATAGATATATAGTTAAGATAGTTATATCTGAACCAAAGAAAAGGACATGAGAATCATCATCTGGGAAGAGAAAACAATCACAACCATCATTTCTGGCAGAGACCTTGTGCCAGTATTTAAAATAATATCCAGATAGCACTGGTTCCAGCTGGGACCAAAGACAACAAATGCTTCCACACACAGTCACCAAGTGTGGGTCTTTGCTATCCTGAGCAATTGTCAGTCAGGTGAGGATGCATCAGTCTTCATTGATCCTGAAACATGGTGATCCTCAGCCTTGCTTAACTGCCACATTGGCTTTGTTTTTTCCTTCATAATATTTCCTTTATCCTGTTTATGTTGCAATTTACTATTTACTCCATGAGATACTGACTTAGGTTCTGCCCTTTTTTTTTTTTTTAAGGGTTTTTAATGTTTCATATATTGCCTGGCATTAGCTTTATTAATTATTTCACATCTCAATAATTGTTTTTTAAATAAAGCTAAGCCAAGGATGAATAACTGTGCCATAGTGGTCACAGTAGCTGAATCTCAGACAAGGGGTTACAGTGGCATGGCAATGGAGTTATTAGTGTTTTGTATTCTTTTTGTCTTAAGTACCTCAGGTAAGGCTTCCAAAAACCTGAGAAAATTTATAACAAGGCACCTTTCCATGGCCATTTTGTTTATGACATATGCATAGTAATGCACATGAAGTAAATGTGTTAAAAAACCCTTGGATCTTAAAACTATCAACATTTGATTAATGATTTAGAAAAAGAAATAAACCCACTCTTCTGGGTTTCCATTGTAGTTTTATTTTGCTTTATCGATGTGTGTTTTTGGAAGGATTCAGCAGTTCACTACTCAGGTGAAATATGATACTAGTGCTTGGGGAAGAGCATTTTTGAAAATTAGGATTTGAAATTTCAAACCAGAAAAATCAACACTACAATGGGAAAGGTGAAGTTCAAATGAAATCTCAACTCTCTCTTTATACTGGATACGATCTCTTGGGGTTTTAGGGTTTTAGAAATTGCACACTGAGTCAGATTTTAGCCAGAATAATGAAACTGAGTTTCCATTAGTAATTTTTTTATATTTGCATAATTAATTCTAGAGTTTTTCACTCTCCTTGTAGTATTTGTGAACTCTTTTGTGTATCAAGAATATTCATAGATAAAAGAAATTAGAATAAATTTTGCTGCAGACAGTGGAAATTATTTTAAACATGCACAATCATGCACAATATAAATTATGAAGTAATTGTCCTATGACCTTTGTATCACATGGTATTGGTAGAATATATTGATCACATGTATAATCATGATCACGTGATATAAAAATATCATATGATTTTTAAAAATGTAAGTTTGCTGATAATTATTTCCATCTTTCATACATTTCCAAACAAAGAACGGAAGGCGTCTGTCTTCAAAAACAGTTTGGGAAGTGTCAGCCTTCAGCTAAATGTTTCTGTGGGATGAGTGTACATGCTTGTCAGATGTGATACTGAAGGATACACTGCATATCATAAAGTTGTAGCCAAGGGAGGGAAATCTGCATATTATCTTGAATCTAAGGAACAGCCCAACTGAAGACAGTGCAAGTACATGTCTCCAGAGAAATAAATTGTGACTAATTCTGCAATTTGCTGAGTTCCAAAACCAGGGCAGCCATTATAATTTTCAGTAAAGTGAAAAATGGAGCAAAATTCAGAATTACTTCAGCTGGGGAAACATTTCAATCATTACTGATTTTTTGGCTCAGTTATAATCTATTCAGAGCAATGTACATCATATTTCCTGGTTTTGCAGATGAGTGGAATACACCTCACTCAAAAGAGAAAGAAACCATGTGTTTTATGAAGGTAAAATAATGATTTGATAGAATTCAATAAATTTAATGGAATTTATGACATTTTAACAGTGGTTGGGAAAGACTTAATAAGCTTGATGGCAAGGTTCATCTTACTAGTTACTGTATGGAAGAAACAGAAAGAAAACCTGATTTAGAATCAAGTTAGAATGGTTCATGGAATTAGTAATATTTTAGTGTTAACTTAGGATAATATCAGTCACTTACTGAGGATCTCTCCACATTAATCAAAGGTATTTTAGTCTCAGGTAAAGAACCTTAGCCTTGAGAGATGTCCTTGCCCAAAGGGTGCGTCACCTGATGTGCAGTCCAGCTGCAGTTCACGGAGAGCTCAAACTGGGCCCATCCTGATGGTAATATTTACAGAGTTGAGGGCAAGGTAGTTGTCCTCATGCTAGCTCTGGGGTTTTGTTCTGTACTTTGGTTATCTTGCACTTTTGGGTTTCAAAACTGCCTTTCAAAATATGTTTCAAGACACTTTCATTGCCCTGCACTTGATCCAGGGTCTTTCCAGCTTGTCAGGCCATCCCAAGGCCATGGGTCCTGTTGCTCCTCACCCAGCCTGAACCAAAGTACCTCAGGAGAAATTTGTGATCAACAGCAGGTGTGCACCAACCATTGCCAGGGATAAAGGATGGAAATAAAGTAAGATGGTGCATGACGTGGATTTTAACAGAAGGTTAGCATAGCTTTTCCAGAATGACAGATAAACAGAGTTGCTGTGGGTTTGAGTGCAAAGGGCTGCTTTTATGTTGTTCTCAGTCCAGCTCAGACAGACCTTAATATTCTGTCACTGCAAACTCTGCTTCAATCCAGTGGCACCTTGTGTGATAAAACGGGATGTGCAACTAAATATTTGCCTTCAGTTGTCTCTGCACCTTGTTCCCAAGGCCAGTTATTATATTGACTCACAAAGCACCCATTAGCTCTGAGATGATACACATGAGCAAGACACAAGATGGGAAATGGGGTTCTTCAGCAGAAGCTGATTTCTTTTTATGAGAAGCTGAAAAAAGCCCACAGGAGAAGAGAGAGTACAATTCTGAAAAGTGAAATGGAGTTTAGTGGTAATCGAAACCGTCTGTGGTTTCTTCATAGTTCTTCATGATAACCTAGTATAATAATATGTAATCTGATGGGTTTTATCAGCCTTGAAAGAAGACTGATAATGAATTAAAGTTAAAAAATCCTACTATTATCTTCACAGAAATGTTCCTGAAATAAGGCAGGTATTGATTTGATCAAATTGCAGTAAATTTTATTGTAGGAAATGGTGTTCTTGTTACATTGAAGTCAATTGCTTGGTAATTGTTACATCTCATGGTATTAATACATAACATTTGAAGAGATTCAGCTTTAAAACAGAATTCATAAGTTCCAGAGTTTAATAGTTACAGTATCAGAAATAATTATGTTATTAATAAATACTTAAAACTGATTCTGTAAGAAACAGATACTGTCTGAACTTTGTCCAAATCTGCTTTAATTCCCAGGAAGATCTAAGTTTTTTTAGTATAATCTGGGTGTGGAAGTTTTTAATGCCTAGAGTTTCAGAAAAATGTAAGCCTTACTTAATTTTCTAGGTCTCATACTTTTGAACAGGTTTATCTTTTCAGAATTAGCATTTATCCTTCTATTACTTTTGTGTTGTTTCCCTCATCACCTTTTTTGTCTGGGGGAGATATTGTTACTGAGATTCTCAATTCAATAATGTTAGATTCTCAACATTTTGACACACCACTAGAGAGGTTTAGGAAGAAAGTCAGGTTCCTGTTGTTTTCATCAGATTCCATCTACGGTAAACTTTTTATAACTTACTAATATACTTCATACTCACATTTTCACTTATGAAGAAAACTGTGCATCAGTTTTCCATGTGCAGTTACATTTAGTGCAGTTAAACTAGAGCTAATTTGCACTTGTGTATAAAAAAACAGGGCCAGACAATACCTGTTAGTCTCAATAATGGAATCAGCTTTGCGGAAAACATATAATTAGACTATTCTTTTTCAAATACTCTTTAGAGGTATTTTTGATTTTTGTGTTGTATTCCCTGTTGATGATTCTTGGTATAGATTGTAAACCACAGTTTTCTGCTACATTAAACTCAGCCTGAATTGATCTTAGAAGAAAGATCCAGGCAGAGTTTCCGTGTTTAGATCAAAAAGTTCTGGTTTAAATTTGTCATGGATTTATGTGGTCTACAGAGTATGGCTACAGCAGGTAACAGCTGTGTCATGAGGATAAAAAAATAACAAAAACTCCTGTGCCAGCTAGGCAGGATTTAACTCTTTGGTTGGCAGATGTCACAGCCCCTAATATTCATAACACAAGCAGGCTTGATTAGTGAGGATTTTCTGATATTTTAACACACAGCATTCTGTTGTTGTTGTTACTTCATGTAAAACAAGACAAAAAACAAAAACAACCCCCCCCCAAAACCAAAAAACCCACCCACACACAAAAAAACCAAACAAAAAAACCAAACAAAAACCCCACAACCCCCCCAACCAAAAACAAAACAAAAAAACCCCAACAAAAACACCCCAAACCCACAAACAAACAAACAAACAAACAAACAAACAAAACTTTAGAAACCCAACAAACAAACAACAAAACAAAACCAAACACATCCACAAAGCAAAACACCAAAAATAAATTCAGTCAGCATGGATAATAACATTTATTCAAAGAAAATGAGTAGATTTATTTATGCAGCTTTACAGAGACTTGCTGCTCCTTGCACAGTGCAGGTGCAGCACTGTCCTCACTGAGCTGTCCTGCTGCAGAGGTGTTGGCAGGTAACACAGGGACCTGTAAATACTTTGTTCTCCACAAGAAAAACAGAGTTTGCATGGAACATGGCCCTCTGCCTGCCAGCCACTTGCTTTCCAGAAGTAAGGAAAACAACTGCTTCTGCCTTTCTATGATTTTGTCCTATATGTAAGTTCAAGGTATTTAACTGCTTTGGCTTGTTCATGAGTACTATATGCTTACTGGGGTTAACATACAGCTAATGCTGATAGGAAGCAGTTTCCAGGCTCAGTAAAAGCAATTAGCTACCTATAAGGTAAAATAATTTTGTGCATTAGTTTCAGCTAAAATTTCAGTTTCACAAACTCTGAAAAATCTATAGCCAATACAACAGCATTCATGTATTATGCATGAGGTATAGTGTATTTCTCTTTGTTTTCGGAGTCAATTTCTGTGGGTGTGGGATAGCACTCAGGAAAACCACTGAGAATGTAAACAAATCAGAACATGACAAACATCTTTCATGGTCATAGGATGTAATTCTAGATGGAATTGTTTTTGTAGTTAATTATTGCAGTTCCTAAAGTAAAAAAAATATGATGTCTTAATTAGAATAAAAATATAGTTTCAGTTTCTACTGAAAAGCAAAAGGGCCAGCAGAGAATAAAAATAATTTGAAACTATAAACAATAAACAAGTAAAAAAAATATGTTGAAATGAAGCATTGTTGTGTTTATTTATTCTGTGACTACTTAATAATGGTAACTCTAAGCTGCATCCTTGTACACATTAATGATAATGTAAACATCCATTGCCCAGTATTAATTTGCAGGGGAAAACAGACAGAAAGGTCTAATGAAGGAATGATAAATTATGAACTTATTCTTACAAGCCAACTGGACTGAATACAAGTGAATCTTTGAAGCTTTGTTTTAAGAAATTGCCACTAAAAAAGGTGGTGTGTATGAGAAACATGTCATTTTATTTCCCCAAAGTAAATTCAAACAGAAGGTTTTAATGTAATTCCTACTTCTATCTCCCATCAAGTTTGATGCTGCCCTTTTTCAGCTACTGTTTCTGAAGGAACTGGAAAGAAGCTACTAGGATGTACTGAGTAGGAGTTTGTGTAGAATAACTTGTTTTTCCAGATGTGTGGAGGCTGCTGGTGCTGTGCAGTGATGTGTCTGACTAGCCAGCTGCCTTTGGACATTTATGGTCACTGTCCAGTCTCAAATGTGGACTGCCAGCTGCTAAAGGAGCCTGTAACACCCACCACTCTGATATTAAGAGGAAGAGGGAAAGTGCTCCAGCTTCACAATTAGCAGTTTCCCTTGCATGCATGTGTTCCTTTTAAATCAGATGTACTGGCTCTGAGATTTATGAGCTCCACTGCACACAGCAGCTCCTGACATAAGCTGCAGACACAGAGTTGCTCTGAGTGGCTGTGCCAGGGTATATCAAGAAACAGGAGAGGAAATTGAAATGGCAAGACTTTGGAGGTGGTTGATGAGGCTGGCTGATAACTCCCACTCTGGAGGGAACTGTATGGGGTGCTTCTGCAGGAGGGGGAAAACAGGCAAGCAACTTGGAGAGAATAATGGCAAACATTTTCTTGCTGCTTATTAATATGCATTCTGAATGTCTGTGTTGGTGACTGTGAGGCCATTCCAAGGAAATGCAAAAAACCACTTTCTGTTGTACCCAAGGAAACATATCTGAAGTTTAGGGCACAAGTCTCTGAGAGCAATCCAGCCCTCCTTTCTGCTACCTCTCCACGTGCATTGCAGCAAGGCTGCCTAGGAGGGATGAGCCCTGTAGTGAGAGGCCTGTTTTGCAAAACCCTTGTTTCTCCAAATGAACTTTGCAGAATGTGGAGCCGAGGATCCCCAATGCATCAGGTTGCTGCTGGGAAATAGCTGCAACTTTCAGGGAGAAGGAGGAGAACCTTCTTTCAGCCCTGTGGTTTGACTTCTCAAGGGACTGGCAAGACCAACCTCATGGGGCACCTGCCACTGAGAGCTCACTTGCCACCCCTCTGAGGCCCTGCTTACGTGGCTTTTCTGTCAGAAACTGGGATAAACATTTAATTTCCTCCCCCAAAAGATCTGAGTCCATGATACACTGTTTCTCAAAAACTCATGGATTCTGTGACAAGACTTTTGAAATACGTAGAGGGAAAAAGAACGTAAGGAAGCAGGCCCGTGCGTGGCGGATGGGAGGATTTGGGGAAGGAGCTCCTGGTGGAGCAGGCTGGCTGTGGGAGTCACCAGTGCCAGAGCTGCAGGGCAGCAGGGTGTGCTGTGCCATGTGTCCTGAGCTGGGGCAGCTTCTCCTTCCTGCGTTCTCTTTGATGAAATGGTCCCCTTACAACTAGCAATGTTTTCCTCGCTTGCTGCTAATGTGAAGGGCCCACCCTAATGTCTGTGAAAAATGGGACTGTAGCTTCGTGTAACTCTTCCTGGCCCTGCTTCCCTTGGGCCAAACCAGCTGCTCTGTTACGCTACAACAAAGCTGTTTTGTGGGACTTGGCTCAGCAAGCAGATTTGACTTACGCTGTAATAGCTGTGGTTAGAAAGAGGGGACTCTCGAGACACTCAGGATTCCGAGGGTTTATTCAGGGGGTCAGTGGTTCCCCAGCCTCTGTCCAGTGCCTCTAGAGAGACCCCGGGCAGGAGCTGCAAGGGGGGTTTTGTACATGGGGTTCAAAGGGGTGGGTACAATACTTACAAGCCAATAAAACAACTCTAACAAACATTCCAACAAAGTTACCTAAACACCAACAAATCCAATAAGTTTGGGGGTGGTCTCTAGGGCTTTGACAGCCAGTGGTCAAACCCTCGAGACCTTGAAGGTCTCCAAGCAGAGGCTCCAGTTGCCTTAGTAACCCTATCAACCCTGATAAGGTACCTTCCAAGACAAGGGGCCTCTTTAGGGTAACACTATTCTAACTTTACAATCAAAAAGCTATACTATATTCATAACTAAAACTTATCAAACATTTCTTTCACATCCACATGGGACCGAAAAGCAGACAAGTGAATTGTTTCTTTCATAGCAGGATCCTTCCCTTTATCATGGTTTTGTGCAGTACGTTATATTTCAATTGAATTCCAGTGTAATTTTTTTTTTTTTAATATGCAAGTCTATTCAGACTTCTTTTCTTCTGTTAGAGGATGAAAATAACAGAATGAAATCATCAACAGGAAACTTCTTAGCTTGATTTATGAAAAAAACCATTTTGGGAAATCTATTATTATCATTCATTTGGAATGGGTAGGATTATTTCACAGCTTTGCATATAAAACACATCCATTTACTGGATAAATGCAATATGAAGGTATCATTAGAAACATAAGTGAGAAGCTGGAACTGAGCAGGTGTTTAACCATCTATTTTAAGCAAAATTTTTCTGATATAAGGAAAAGCATAGAATTTCACATGTAAAATTGAAATAGAAGTTTATAGGTTAAGTGTAGCTGAACTATCAGTCTAAAAAACTATCTTACTATTACCTAAATCTTAATGTAGAAAGACAAAATCTAGGAGAAAAGCAAACCTTCTCTGAGGGTTTTTCTCAGAAGGTCATGCATGTCTTCTCTCATGTGGTCAACTAAAAAAATAGTCTACCTATCATAATAATCTTAGAAAATACTATAGGGAAAAGTTTAGATGATCTGTCATCAGTACAGTGATCTGGCAAAAAAAACCCAAACCAAAACAAAACAAACCAAAAAACCCCAAAAACCCACAAGAATCCAGTCTTGTCACCAAGGCTGCAATGTGTACTAACAAAAACAGAATTTTAAACTTAATATAAAATTAAGTCATATAGCTAATTAAGCATGATTTCCCCATATAATAAGAACAGTGAGGGGAAAGGTAGATTTGTGGTATCACACTGAATAGAAGCAAACTATGACAGAGGAAGCAGAGTCTGGCAGTTTTAGTCAAGAAGTGAAATGGAAAGATAGCTCCAATTAGTACAAGATGCCTGGTTTCATGTGCCCTCTCACAGATCCTTCTGGGACATCCTGTCACTTGAAAACAAGCCCTACTCTTACTTATACAGATCATAGCTATTATTTCCACTGCCTTGAACCCTGCTGAAAGCGAGTTGGAAACACAAACCCTATTTTCAGCTTCTAAAGTCAAAGAAATAGATTCCAGTGGAATGAAGTAATAAATTTAAGCGATATAGATAAGCTGGTATATCTGGAATTCCACCTCTTTCAATGTCGTCTCTTACATCTCATTAAAGCTGAGAACTACTTGCATGTGTATCTGCTTCCTAACTTTCCAGACAGGACTGATGTTGTTTAAAACTGTAGATGTGTTTTCTAAGCTGGAAATGCTTCTGATATGTAATTTTGCAATGAATTAAATTTTTTCCCTCCTCCTGGACATCTTAGAATTAATATTTTGTGTAAAGAAATAATGTGAGCTTTTCCCTCCAATAGCTTTGCTTTACATGCTTTACAAAGAGAGAGTAAAATTCTGAAGAGGTATGGATATTCTTTGATGATCTTAGGTTATTTATAAAGGTAGTAACAAGGCGGTTGATATTGGGCAAGTATGTTAGTTTGTTTGAACTCCACCACTAGAACTTTAGTGCTTTGTGAATTTCTGGGAAATTCACAAAAACTTCCAAGTAAAAGCATTTTTGAAAAATAAAGAAGAAATTTTGAAGCTTTCTCCATTTTCTATTTTGTGTAAAGTGTTAATTTTTATTATTGTAAGGATGTTAAGCCTACAAAAGCCTTCTTTCATGCTATCACTGTGCTGACATGTGATCATTACATGCTCTTATTTCAGTCTTGTAAAAGTTACCAAGAGTTGCTGCTACCTATTAATTATATACTTTTTTCATTTGGATCTTCATTCCTCCTTTGTTTGTCATAGAGTCTCAAAACTTTATAGAAATTAACCTTAAAATTAAAAACGGATACCAAACATTCACACAAAAAAAAGTTTCTAACCATTATGTCATAATAGGGTAGGCAAAGAAATGATGAAAATTGATAGAGATGGAAATCCTCTAAAGACATTTTTATTTTAATTTCAAACTGGGCAATATAGATTTATAATTTCAAAAAATATTTCAAATCTTTTAAACAAATCTTTTTCAAATCAAAACAGATAATTTTATTTCATCAGAGATATTGAACATTTGTTTTGCATTTAATTCAAAGAAGCTTTTTTACATTTAATTTGCTAACACTGTCAGTGAAAAACTGATGTATGAACCATTTAAAGGGCCAGACTTTCCTAACACTTAATTTTAAAAGGTTTGTAGAAACCTACCCTAAGATGCCTGGCTGTTCTGTTCTAGTAGATCTTGCTTGGGTTGAAGCAGGTGAAATACCAGGGATCATGGTTTTGCATCTAGTATGACAATTTTTCAAGTTGTGAGTCTTGTCCTTTAGTACTAGGAGCAAAATAAGAACACACTTTTCAGGTTAGAATTTTCATTTTTTTTGGACTTCATATCCCCTAAACAAGTCCTGCTTCCTCGTGGAATACTGGCCTTGTCTCTGGATGAATGGATAGCACTGAAAACAAAGTCATGAAGCTTTTCCGTGTGACCTCGGATTGTTCGTGTTGTCCAGTTAGCACTCTGCTCTTCACCTGCAGGAGTGAAGTATTCTGATTTGCTGAATTCTGAGCTGCTCTGCCATGTTCTTCATCTGCAAACTATCTTGCAACATCCCATGTGTCTTCTGCATTGCCTGACAACTGTTTGGCTGGGGCTCTTTGCTCCTTGCAGTGCAAAGGCAAACCTTTCAGCCTTATAATTATTTTTCTTCTTTTATTTCCTCCCTCTTTTTTCAGTAAATGAAACTGCTGCTCTAAAAGATATTGGTAAAAAATTTAATATAGATTTGGGTTCTGATATTGCTAGGCAGAGCTGTCATTTATTCAAACTGGTAGGGGAGAGCTGCCTGCTTGTTTAATTTGGGCTGTTCTCTTCCTTTCATTATACAGAGTGAGGGTTCAGCAGACAGGAGGAGGAGACTGAGGATGACGCTTTGTCATAGCAGCTTTCTCTGGAAAGGTACCTGGCAAATACACAAGCACACATAGTATCAGAGCTCTGCTGAGGGGTGAATCAGCTCTTCTGTTCTGTTCTTTATTGGCCCCACATGACATTTGCTAGCTTTGGCTTACTCTTAATTGATAAGTTAATAGTTTACGTCCCTCTGGCACCTCTTGGCACCTTTGTGCACATCCAGTGTGTCTCCAGGCTGTTTCATTCTCACTTCCTAATGTCTCCTCTAGTTCTGCTCATTCCACATAGCCTGAAAATGGGTTTGCTGCTCATCTCCAGGAGAGCTTTCAGAAATGTAAAACTGAATTTTGGACAGGTCCTTAATCTCTGGGAGAAGCACTGCATCGAGCAGGGAATGTTGGGTAGATGTTTAAAATGGGCAAACTCTGGGAGTTTGCCAAAGCAGGTGTGTGCAGGGAGCCTGGCTGGGAGCTGAGTGTACAGGAACGAGATAAGAAAGATCAGGCCTGCTTGTTTTTTGTCTTGAACTGGCTGGTCCAGCTGCTGCTGCTGGAGGGCACAATGCCTGAGCACCTCCTCCAAACAGGCCAGGCATATTTTTTCATTACCATGGGACTGAGATGCTATTACCCCATAATCTCTGAGTACTCAGGTACCTTGTGACAGGCATAGCTTTAACAAAGCTCTTTGTAATTGAGGGATTGGTTGCCATGGGCTGCTTTGGACGTCTTCTGACGTGAGGGAATACAACATTGTTTAGTTAAAGCTGCACAAAAACTTTCAAAATCCTTTTTATATTGAATTTCTAAATTTTATATTTCAGATTTTAAATCCCTTTAATGAGGGAAGGATAAAGTTTAAAAATACTTAAAGCCTTAAATTTGCTGCATAAATGATAAGTATTTAGCTCTCATACATGAGTGTAGCTTTGAGGTTAGCATGCACTGTGGAAATGCATACATTCTTTGAAATGTGCTCCTCATGATCTGATTCCTCAGTGTCTCACTGTGCTTTATCTCTCACTAGTGTATATCCTAGGTGTAATCAGAATTGTTGGTGACTTGTACCAGAAGGGCTAAGAATGAGGGCCAGGCCAGCCTGGGCAAGGTCAAAACCTCCTTTAGAAGTTACACAATCCCATCTGCCACATTTGAACAATTTGAGGCAAGCATGCAGCTTCCAGAAGTGTCACATCTGACCCACAGCTTGCTACAAAACTTGTCTTCCTTTCTCCCAAAAGGACAAAAGGTCTCAGAAGAGATTGCTGAGATTCACTTGCCCTGAGGCTGACTGTGGAGGTGGAGAACATATCCCAGGGTGGCACAGACACAATGAGTGGGTCAAACTTCAGCTTGATATAAAAAAAAAAATAAAATAAATTAGGGTGCAAGCCATTGCCACAGGTCAAACAACACAGATCGTAGTGCCTCAGGGCTAGTGTAGGAAATTTATTTGATGCATGAGGAGTTCTCCTAATGAAATATTATAGGGAATGGAATTTTCACTTTTAGGGGGAGTTTCTAAGTTTTCAGCAAACAAGCAAACAACTAATGCCACATTCTATTCAAGAAACCCAGCTATTTAATAAGGCAATTGGTCTATCTTGAGAGCATTTTAGTATTAAGGAATGTTAGTTGTAGTAAGGGATTATGAAGTGCAGCACATTTCTGCAAATGTACTACAAATATTGAGCCCTGTGTAAATTATATTTCAATTTACAAATAGTCCCTTTATGGAGCCTGCTGCTCTCTGTGTCCAATGAAAACAGCAAGATGATCTGTTCTGTAGCAAGAACCAGCACTGGCCTTTCAGAAAATCAGGCATACACATGCATCAATACTAACCCTTCTGTTTTCTTGCTTGCCTACAAGAAAAGGGCAGCAGAGCTCATTACTGGTCATTCATGTATACACACTCCTGACTCTGCTGTATAACTTCAGGAAGAATACCAGCTTCTGGTAAAACTAGGTTCTTCAGCTATCTGCAGCATTGCTGCTACAGAAGGACCAGGGTGTTTTTTCTTAGTCTGTACTGCAGTTTGTGAGACTGCAGCTCCAGAAATGTTTTAATCATTATTGCAGTCAACACATTTTTCATTATAAAATGAAAGAAGAAAATAATTGCTGTCCAGTTTCAAAAGCTCAACATGTAAAACTACAGAAGCAGAAATAGCAATGTGAAATGCTCATCAGTATCTTGCACAATTTAACTTTGTACTAAAGACAAAAAAGGCACATCTGCTCCTTTTTCTCTCCATCTGTATTGGCTCAGGATGGGAAGATTTTCTTTTCATCTTCTACAAGGCTTAGGATGTCTTTTAGTCAATGTTGTGAATTTTCCCAATAAACTTCTCCCCTTCTTCCTGCAGCTACTTTGCATGGTTTTTCCTTCATTTTGGATAGCTTGCATTTTTATCTGTTCCTTAGAGAGACTATTATATCCTTTTCTCCTTTTGGCCTGCAGATTTTTTATTTGCTATAATGTTGCTAATTCTGTAGTTTTAAATTGCTTTGCATGTATGCTTTTGCTCCTGTGGTTCTTTGTTTTACCAGTAATTTTTCTTAATCTTCCTCTCTTTCAAGATTTTTTTTATACAGACAGTCACATAAGATCTCTGATAATTAGTGGCAGCTTATTATTAATTTTCATGATGCCTCTGTATGAATTTTGTGATTAAAGGTAGGGAAAACATAAAGTTTCTCACCTTATAAACTCTGCGTTGTGTCTGGTGATTGACACATTACTTTTTTATTAATGATGCCTGATGAGGAGGAGTTTGTTTTGTATTAGCACAGTCAGAAAACCAATAGAGCTAACAGGCAGAGGTGTTTGGGAAAATAGCCCTGTAAACTTGTCCTTTTTCTTGGTAAAAGCTGAATACTTTGTCTGTGTTTAACCTGATGCTGCACAAGTCAACAAAGTGGCCAGGCCTCATGTGGGGGACTGGATGGTGAAATTGTGTATTTCCTGTGTGGTCTGGTGTATCTGTGTCAAAAGAATGGTTCTGTTAGGCAAGGAGATAGGTGAATGGTTTGCCTTTGAATCAAACCTAGAACAGAAAATTTTGCAATCTCTTAGTACATTTTAGTTTATGACTTTGCAGCTTGTATGTGTCTCTTAATATAAAAATAGCCATTGGACAAGTCTGAGCCATGAAGCTTCCCTTACATTGTGTTGTAGTTTGATGTAAATCTGTCTCTGTTACATGGCATATGCTGGGTTCTTACTCAGGAAAGCTAGGAATAATTATCACTTCCATACTATGAAGCACAAAGAGTCAGTGTGCATTTCAATTTTTACCCCTATAACAGTGCAGTTTTTCTGGCTTTCTGTGATTTCTGGTTCAAGAAAAAAAAAAAAAAAAGGAAAAACCTGGGATTTTTCTCAGGAAAACAAAGCCAACAGTAGTCCAATATGCAGCCATGAATTCTGGGTACTAGATGGAAACGAGCAAGGGCTGAGTCCTCACACTTCCACTGACTTATAAGGAAGGCAGTTAAAATTTATGAATGAGAAAATGTTTTTGATCTTTAAATGTGGATGAGGGTAAAATCATTGCCACTATCTCTTCTGTCTTATTTCTCTGCTAGAAATCATCTCTAGTGAATGAAAGCCTTCAACATGTCCTGAAGGCATGTGTGTGTAAATCCTCCCTAAAGATGTCCTTTATAGCAAGGAAAGCAGGAAATCATGTCTGGAGTGCCCCTGTATTTTTCATTGCACATGCAATATTATGAAAACTGTATATGTTAAAGATGCAGTTTTTGGGAAGAGAGTCACCTCACTATTTTCCACGTTGGATCCTCTGTGGTTTAGCCTCCCAGAAAATAGTCTCCAACTAAACCATAATTTCCAGTGTTTTAGTAAGTAAGACCAAACAAGGCTCACGACACCATACAGGGTTTGAGTGGGTCCTTGATTGTGTGAGATGAGCATATTTACTGCTGTATTTGTAAGTTGTTGAGTGAGCATTTTATTCTGGGCTAGGGTATGCAGCAGCTCTGCTCAGGTGATGCTCAAGGTGAGTAGGTTATAGGTGTGTTTCTTCTCCCCAATTCTTTCAAATGGCTGTTGAGGAGGTTTCTGGAGAAACCCAGCATGCCTGTATAGGAGCAAATTATACATGGATTTTGGTTAGTAAATTCAGAGAAGTCTATAAAAATGCCACAAAGTCCTTAAAGGGTTCAGACCTGCAGTGGTGTTTGCATAGGTGTGCTACAAAGTGTGCATGAGCAGCAAATGTGTTCAGCTGCCAGCTTGACCAAGGAACAGAAAATGTGTTTGTGGTGTGGTTAATCTTTCTGTGGCAGTAATACTTCAAACTTATGTCTTTCTAATTTCTTTTTAAAATTTTACATTTTTGTACTTGAAATGGTGGTCCTGCAGCAATGTTGTGACAAAGGTATGAGAAAAGCAGGGCTGTTGAGAGAGGGAGTATCCTTTGGAGATTGATGGTAGTGTTGGGAAAAAGTGGATTAACTGTTTTCCACAAAGGGCCCCTTCAGATCTGAAACAAGAGCAAGTTTCAAATGGCCCTGGGGGAAGACTACAAAAATGTGTGGACTTTGCTTTTGACTAAACATCATAATACTGCAAATATTTGTCTTTGAAAATCCGAGTTATTCTATTAGTTCTTTCCAACAGTGGCAATATTTTATTCAGGTCTTGTGCATACCCATGTTTGGTTCTAGCAAACACTTTTTCAGATAATTAAACTTCACAGAATGGCATTCCATGATAAAAGTCAGCTGAATTTAGAAGTCTGGAACTACTACTAGTAGTAGAACGTGAGTAAGTGCCCATGAGCGACTTCATATTGCAGCACAGATGAGTGATCCATTATTTATTTACAGGTTTAACAAAAATAAGCTGACATACTATATCTTAAAAAGACAGACTAGCATTTTCAGGTCTGATTAAGCAAGAGCATTTTAAAGAAGGTTTTAAAAGAAGAGAAGATAGAAGATGGCAGGTAGGGTTTCTAAAACAGGGAATTACTTGGTTTAAAGTCTGGAAGATGTTCACAAGGGAAAGAAATGTGAATTCGTTGGCTAAATTTATAGAATAGCCTTCTATAATAATGTTCTGGAAAGTGTACAGACCAGTTATTTAAGAAGCCCAACAAGAGCTCAATATTATCTTTAGTTTGACTTTTACAAAAACTTATAATTATGACATGAAAAACAGTCAGGTAGGAAAGAAACTTCATAAGTTTCTGGATAAGCCCCCTGGATCATAGAGGGGCTTTTTTTTTCACAGGAAAGTTGTCAAATCCATAGAATCTTAGAATGGTTTGGGTTGGAAGGGACTTTAAAGATCACGTGGTTCCAACCTCCCTACTTTGGGCAGGAACATCTCCCACTGGGCTGGGTTGCTCAAAGCCCAGTCCAGCCTGGTCTTGAAAACCTCCAGTGATGGGGCATCCACAGCTTCTCTGGGAAACCTGTTTCAGTGCCTTACCACCCTCACAGGAAAGAGTTCCTTCCCTATGGCTAATCTAAAGTCAGCCTCCTTCAGCTTAAGGCCCTTCCTCCTTGTCCTATCCCTTGCCCCTATACTCTTGAGAAGCCTTCTTGTAAGTGCCCTTTAGGCACTGGAAGGAGCTATAATGTCTCTACAAACACTTTTCTTCTCCAGGGTGAACAACCCCAGCTGTCTCAGCCTGTCCTCACAGGAGAGGTGCTTCAGTCCTTAGATGATTTTTGTGGCCTCCTCTGGGTGTGTTCCAACAGGACCATGTCCTTCCTGTGCTGTGACCCCAGAGCTGATGCAGCACTGCAGGTGGGGTCTCACCAGAGCAGAGCAGAGGGGCAGAATCCCCTCCCTGGCCCTGCTGCCCACCCTGCTCTGGATGCAGCCCAGGACACATTTGGCTCTCTGGGCTGTCAGTGCCCATGGCTGGTGCAGCCTCTCACCCACCAGTATCCCCAGGCACTTCTCAGCAGGGCTGCTCTCACTGAGTTCTTCTCCAGGCTGTACTCACATCTGGTATGGTCTCAACCCAGGTGCAGAACCTTGCCCTTGCCTTTATGGGATTTTATAAGACTCCCACTGGCCCACTTCTCAAGCTTGTCCTGGTGCCCCTGGATGGCATCCCATCTTTCTGTAGTGTCACCTGCACTGCTCAGGTTCCTGTCACCTGCAAATGTACTGAGGGTGCACTTGGTGCCACTGCCTCTGTCACTGACAAAGATACTGAGGAGTCTGGGTCTCAAGAAAGCCCTGAGGGACAGCACCCATCACTGGCTCCATCCAGCACAGAGACATTGACTGCAACACTCTGGCTGCATCCATCCATCCATCCAGCCAATTCCTTACCCACTGAACAGCCCGTCCTTCCAATCCATGCCTCTCCAGTTTGGAGATAGCCGTGTCATGTAGGACCCTCTCAAAGGCCTTGCACAAGTCTAGATGGATGACGTTGGTCAGTATTCCCTTTCAGACTGTGACAGTCACTCCATCATAAAACACCACTAGATGGGTCAGGAATGATCTCCTTGGCCATCCTGGCTGTCTTGGATCACTTCCTCATCTTGCATGTGCCATAGATGCTTTTTTTTTCTAAAATGCACTTAATTGCAGTAAGAATAAAAATTAACATTACAAAAGCAGTGTAATTAAACCAGCATAATTTAACTAGTCTCTTTTAAGGTCAAAAATTGTGCCATTATCTCTCTCTAACTAAGGAATTTAGAAGCTCTGCAAAAGTTTGCTGCTAACCAGCTATGCAGCAGCAGTGGATAAATATTTGAGAAGTACTCTTGTTCTTTAAAGAAGTAAGATTTTCCCCAGGTTAATCCAGGATATAAATGTTTTAAAATATCTATTTCTCTGCTGAATACTCATGGTTAGAAATTTATTATACAACAGTCCTTTAATTCCCTTTGGCTGTGTTTAAAAACCAAGGCAAGCAACCTAGAAATCAACCAAACAAGAATAAAAGCCTTTGTAATTACTAGTGAGAGGATGCTTGTCTATGCATTATACCAATTTTGGGATAGGATTCTTAATTCAGCAGGCATTTGCGTTGGTTTTGCATGGCCTGGTTTTGGTGATGGGGGCACAGAGGCTTTTGTGAAAAGCTGTGGGAGGTTTCCACCATGTCCAGCAGAGTCAGTCCCTGATGGCTCTGAGGATGGACATGCTGCTAGAGGCTGGGCCAGTTAGAGGTGATGGTAACACCTCTGTGAAGATTTAAGAAGAAAATCAAAACAAAGGGGGGCACAGCTTTTCCTAGCCAGATGAGACAAGGAGGTGACAACATGTGAGGGAAAGAAACAACATGGAGACACCAAGGTCAGTGGAAAAGGAGGGCAGGAGCTGCTCCAGGCACTGGAAACAAAATTCCTCTGCAGGCTGTGGTGAGACCATGGTGGGGCAGCTGTGCCTCTGCAGCTCCTGGGGATCCACGGGGGATACAGAGATCCACTCACAGCCCATGGGGATCCACGGGGGATGCAGAGATCCACCCACAGCCCCTGGGGATCCACAGGGATGCAGAGATCCACCCACAGCCCCTGGGGATCCACAGGGATGCAGAGATCCACCCACAGCCCATGGGGATCCACTGGGGATGCAGAGTTCCACCCACAGCCCCTGGAGATCCATGGGGGATGCAGAGTTCCACCCATAGTCCCTGGGGATCCACAGGGGATGCAGGGATCCACCCACAGGCCGTGGGAGAGGTGCCCATGCTGGAGCAGGTGGTTGCCTGGAGGAGGCTGTGATCCTGTGGGAGACCCAGTAGAGAGAGGTTCCCTGCTCCCAGGCTGGAGCAGCCTGTCCCTGGAGGACTGCACCCCGTGGCAGAGTGACCCACGCCACAGCAGTTTTGGGAGGACTCTCTGCCCATGGGAGGGACTCAGGTTGCAGCAGTTTTGGGAGGACTGCTGCTGGTGAGATTAGAGGGTGCTGCTGGTGAGGTTGGAACCATGCTGGGGTGTTGCAGCAAGTGTCTCCCGTGGGAGGGACCCCATGGTCTCACAGGGGAAGGACTCCTCTCCCTGAGCAGCAAAAGAAAACCTCAGGTGATGAACTGACCCAAACCCCCACAGCCCTGCTCCTCTGCACTGTGGGTGGGAGGGAGGGTGGGGCTGGGGTAAGAGAAGGTGTTTTTAAGGGCTTATTTTACTTCTCATTATCCTCCTCTGGTTTTGTTGTAATGAACTCACTTTGTACCTTTAAGTTGAGCTTGTTTTGCCCTTGGAGTGTTTTCTCTCAGTTTAATTTTAATTTTTTTCTTCTCCTCTGCCCAGCTGTAGCAGGGGAGGGCAAGTGAGTGACTTTGGTGGGTGCCTGGTGTTTGGCTAACATCAAACCACAACAGCATTAAGCACTAACGTGATTTTGCCATAGTACAGAGCATTGAGGAATACTCACAGTAAGTATTGTGTTGCAGAAGTTCTCAGATACAATGAGAGTGAGTTATTTAGAAGAGCAAAAGAGAAAATGCACAGTGTCTGCAGACCTTTCCTTCCCATGGCATTGTATACACAAATGTACCACCCCAGTACAAACACCAGGAGAACAGTATGAACATCACACATGCTCTGCACTCTATGAGAGAACATTTTATGCTATTTTATGTCAGCTCTAGAGATGTGGAGTTGTGATGGTGCTGGTTTAGAGCAACCTCAACTGAGTACAGCAGTGTTGCTGGCATTGCTCCCCAAAAAGCTTCTGAACAGATGTAGATTATGTCAGGCAGCAGGTAAAGGCAGGGAAGGAAGGACACAGCTCCCTGCTACTTATTCAATCAACAGGATTCTGTTACTCTTGACATAAAGAACTCACACCCACACCTTGTGATGTCTGAGGCAGAAAAGAGAGAAGTTTATTTACAGAATCAACATTTATCGAACTCCAGCAGTGACCATGGATTGGAGGAAGGAAATCTTCTTCTCCAACTTCACTGGACCATGCAGCAGTCCATCAACAGTCTCCTCCTTATGGAAAGAATGTAAACATTGCTAGATTTTACAATAACAAGTAGCTTGTTTATACGAAAATGTATCTGACTCCAAAACACAGAAGGCTAAAAATAAGACTTTTACAAACTCCTTAAAGGGGACAGAGGAGAACGGCAAAAACCCAGACAACAGGATTCCAATCCTCTTCAGAGGTGCTGGTGAGCAGACACAATGTCCATGGTGGTAGTTTTTAACACCAGCCCAAATAAACCACCCTTTTACCACAGCTGCTAATGGTCTCCAGCACTAGTGCCTTCTGGCTGGAGTGCCTCCACCACCTCCTTTCCCTGTGCATCGGACAGGGCACTTGCCTTGCAATCAACACATTTTTTATACTGAGTGTTTTAAGTGCTGAGGTCAGGAGAGGAATAGTTATTGTCATATTTTATGCTCCTGTTGCTTTATGAGCCACACTTGCATCCTGTCACTTGCCAAAAGCAGCTCTTAACAAACAAAGTCTCTTTCAGTACCTGTATGCCAGTTTATCTACTGGATCCCCTGGATCTCTGTATGGAGCAGAAATTGTGGGTGGATAACACGTTCCAGATTAATGGGGAACTAGAATCAGCTTTTTCAGAAGCTTTTGTTTTTCTGACTTCTCCAGGATTTTTAGCATAGGAGGCTGAAAGGCTGTGGATTTCTGGCTGTACTGATGATCACAGGCATACCAACCCATTGGTCCCTTGGATTGGCATGGACCTGGATGCTGCTCCTGGCAATGTCACAGACTGCTGTGAGCTGTTTATTAGTGCAGGGTGCAAGTGGTTTCAAAGAGCCCTCATCAGGTGAAGTTGCGAAGTAGGGATGGTCATTCTCCAGGAGCTGAGGTATAAATGAGTTTTGCTGGTTTAGAAAGTGAGTTTCTTCTTCTGATTTTGAACTAATAGGGAGTTTTTGTAAGGAATGGAGATGCTCAGTAACATGAAAATGCAACTTTAAGCAGAGGGTGCTTTTGGTCATTTAAAGAACTTTTATGTACTGCTTAGTTACTTTTATTTTTATTTCTTAGAATTTAATTGTGTGTGACAAATCAAAACTATGAAATTATCCAATGAGTAGTGCTATAGCTAAAATCATGCCAAATATGTTAGAAATAGTTTGAAAGCCTCAGTGCATTAGTATTGTATTTCAGAAAAAGAAGAAGCTGGGGAGAACACATAAAATGAATGTTAGTTTTGCTCTAAACTGCTCTTATTCTTGTATTGAGATGTGTGTTTTTATGGGTTGAAACAGTGTACTAAAGAAGACATGTTTAGATTTTACTGCTGCTGAGAAGTTCTCTGTCTTGGTACTCTGCTGTAATAGAAATATGAATCTTCAATATTTCCCATAAAGAAATTGAAGATATAGAACCTAGGAATAAGGTAATTTTCCTCCTCAAGATGAAACTATCTTTTTAGTGCTACAGAAGAAAAAAGCTTCATGACCTAAGCTAACCAGCAGACAGGGTCTGGAAGACATGATTTTCTTTTATGGTACAGCACCCCTCTCTAGAGACAATTGTACAAGTGCCCTGCGTCCTACTGAAGCACCTGACATAAGTAACTTCAGCAGAAAAAAAGTATGAGAGGAAGTCTTAGGTGCCCTCCTCTATAAGAAAGCCTATCATATAAAATGCTTAGAAATTATTTTCTGTCTTGGTTTGGAAAGACAGGTATCTGCCAGGGAAAGCTGGAGTTTCCCTTACAATAGAGAATGTAAACCCCTCACCCCCTCCAAATTATATTTTGGAAATTAAGGGCTTTCAGGCAAAGATTTGGAAATAGGAATAACAGTTTTTTACTAAGAATATTAACAATACAAATGTAGTAGGAAAAAAAACCTCAACCAAACAACCAAGCAAACAAACAAACAAACAACAATCCTGGAAAACCGTGACAGAGTCAGAGCTACAACCTGACACCCTGTTGGTCAGGGTGTTGGAAGCAGTCCACAGTAAGTCCTGGAGTGGCAGATGTGGTTCTGTTGGAGCAGAGATGATCCTGAGAGAAAAGGGTCCAGTGATGGTGAGAAGGGTCCAGTGATGGTGAGAAGGGTCCAGCCTTCCTCTGGGAATCAGGTGAAGCCAGACCCCTTCTGTTCCTGTGTCTCAGTTTTTATCCAGGTAGGAATGGTTGGCTTCCCCCCCACTGGGTGGAGCATCTCACACTGGGATGATGGGATGTGTCCTGTCCTTGGTGAGCCTTAATGGCCCATTAGCAGGAGATATCCCCTGGAGGGAGGATGGGTGGTGAAAGAGATAAGAAACACTGCCCCACCTGGTTTGAACAGCTGCCCCGTTATCAGAAGGCATCTGCCTCCCTCCCCCCAGAGTTACAAGAGATAAAGAAAAAAAACATCTCTCCAACTGCTTTCAACAGATGAAATAGAATACACAATTTTGGTTCCATAACCCAAGGCATTTTCTATGGACAAAAATGTAATTTCACCTTTAAGATGTAAGTCTTTGACATTTTTGAGGAGAATCTTGTAATTTTATAGCAGTATATTCAGAGAAAAATTTTATTGATGGTACTGAAGATCAATCTTGATGGGACATTAAAGGCTCTATTATGTTTTCATTAAAGAGTATAAAATTTTATTTAGTTTCTATAAGAAAAACTAGATTTTTACTGCTTTTACTCTGACCATTAGAGAACTTATTAGCTGTGTGGTTTTGCTCTTCAAATATGAGCCAAACTGTGTACTTCAACAATATCAATATTCAAATACTTAAATAATCCAATATTTAGCAAATAATTATTGTGTTTAAGTTGCATTTCAGAGTTGGGATTATTTAACAATTATTTGCCAACACTCTTCTAACTTTTCTAAGTCAAAATATTTCTAGGAAGACATCCTTTATGTGCTCTTCTGCTTTTACTGTCTGGTTACAAAATGGAAGGATTAATGAGTTGCCAGCCTGAGGCATGTATGCCAACACTTTCAGCCTTAAACAATTCATTCCTTTGTATGCAGATATGATTTATCAATTAATACTTTGTCAGAGACAAGGTTCCCTATCAGCCTTTCTGATCTGAAAACTTATGACTGTCGAGCTCCTTGTGGATATTATGCTGTTTGTCTCATTAATGAAGTAACACATTATCCAAACTTAGAGACCTCCTAATGGAACAGAAGGGAATACACTATCCTGTCTTTTGTACGGAAGTAGCTGACAGGGAAATTAATCTTCAGGAGGTAATGTGTTGTAAAAGTTAAAAATTCACTTCCCTTTCTACCATGGCCTTACTGGGTCACTTGGGCAAACACTGGCCAACATGCAGGTGGCTGTTGAAGGTAATGCCACATGAATCCAGCTTCCTGTGTTCTTGTTCACATGCTTTGCTCTTCGTGCACAGGTAATTTCCAAGCCTATTAAGAATATATTAGGCGCTCATATAAAAGCATTTCTGGCATGTTTTGCACAAGGAATGGTAACAGGCTATTTTGCTAAGGTTTGATGTACAGAAGAATACCTTTGCCTGCTGCATGGGAGGCCTGCTGTAGGCCCTGCAGCTTGTTGGAGTGCTGTATGGAGAAGTGATAGTGAGAATCTGTGTCCCTACCATGCACTGCACTTTGGTGCATTGCACTGAAGCAGGTACACGAGGCTCTGTGCTGAAGAACCCTCCAGTTTCTTAACCATCTTCATAGCTGGCAATGGGATTCTCCTTGGATATAAAGGAATGGGATGATATCTCTATTTGCACAGGCCCACTGCTATTTTCATTTTGATATAGGATGGGAATAGACCAGCACTGAAAACAGCAGTTGGTCACTGCAGAAGGAAACATCATCCTGTGGCAATAGGGTTTGAACTCCAACCTATATGTAGAATAAAAACATGGTTCTTCACTCTAAAAGATATATATTCCACGACTGGAAGACACTGTGAGATGAAAAAGAACGAAACCTACATATAAAATTCTGGACATCTGAACAGAAAAATGTGTTCCTGCAACTGGGAACTGTGAGGCGTGAACACCTTCTGAGGTCACACAGCCAACGACAAATTGCTTGAAATAGCTAACAAGCAAGAAAAGCCAACAGTAAAAGTCTGCAGTTTGCTTCCTCTTCCTGGGCTGAGATCAATCTTCATTTTCTAGTTATTGAGAAACTTTCATGGATTACAATCACTTGGGCACTGTTGGATGCCCAGGCAGTATGTGTAATATTTCAGAAATATTTGCTTCCTATTTTTCCTTTTATCTCCTGTAACTCTTTTGAAAAAAAAAAATTATAGAAATGGTCTCCTTGGTCATTGACTGCAGAGCATTTAAAACTTGCCAGAGTTTCTTCACACAAGGAGTGAGCAGTCAAGCCTAACAGTGAGGAAAATAACCCTGGCTGCGAAATTGTGAACAACATTTGGCTGCTATGCTTATCAGAAACATGTTGTTTTCAAACAGATTACAAAAATCTCTCTGGTCTCCTTTTACAAAGGAATAAAAATACTCAAAAGCTTTTCCTGAAGATTTCTATTCACACAGAGGGTACTTAAATCTGATATCCTGAAGTGGAGATGTGTTTTGTTGATTTTCCCCTTTTTTTTTTCTGTCGAGGAGCAGGTTCCCCTGGGATCTGTGAGTCCTGTGCCTGCTACAGCAGCATTGCCAAGCCCTGCATGGGCTGGCTGGCACTGTGGGGTGTGTTCCCAGCTCTGGGTTGCTCTCCCCCTGTTCCTACCCTGCCCCTATGGGCACACTGCACCCAGACACACCAGCCCAGGCTGCTGCACTGCTGTTTTGTCATCTTGCTCCCTGTTTTCTGACCAGCCTGTGACTTTCCACCATAGGACACAGGTGTGTGCATCATTTTCTTGTACTCTTCCAGAAGCCTGCTTTCACTTCTTGGCCCCAGTTTCACTGAGGTAATTTTATTCACTGTTTGTAGGGTGCTGGCAAAATGCTGTTCTGACTGCAGGGTGGGGCTTTGCTGCATAAGGGAAACAATTGTGAGAGGCAGAAAAAGACACATGAGATTTCAAGGTTGATTTAAGCTCCTTTCTTTATAGGACAGTGGGTTGAAGATGCTGGTGCTGATCTGTGTGCATACTTCTAACTCACACAACTCATTTGTCTTTTTTTCCATTATAAGTGTAACATATAATAGTTTTCTCATGTAAATTAGGCTGTATATAGCACAAGAACCCATAGGCAGGCTGCAAGTACAGAGGCCTCTGCTACAGGCAGAATCAGTTGTACTTCAGAATCAGTAACACTGCTACTCATAGGCAGTGTTTGAAAAGGACTGAATTCCAGGTTCACTGAATGACAGAAAAAGAAAACAACTCCTTAAGAGAGCATTGCCTCTCCAATTTTTGAACCTGAATTTATTTTATAGATATGTATCTAATGTACATGATATACATATGTATTTTATCTTCTTTAAGGGAAGCAAGATGGAGAAAACCATATCTGTTTTTTCAGCATTTGTTGCAGACATCACTTGCCTGCTCTAAAGAGCTGCTGTTGCCCTGTTTATAGGCTTGAAGTGTTCCTACCATGTTCTTACGTTATGCTGTAACTTAAAAGTGCACAATATTTCTGTTTTGAGATTAGAAATTAATGTGTTCTCACCAGTAGCTTAATAAGCAGGGGTACTCCTCTAATGTACGTCTCTGCTGATACTCCATGATTTATGAAAAGCAGAATCTAACTTTATTGCCAGTTTAAATTTTCCTAAGGTTTTCTCTGCCCCACAGTCAGTCTTTTGTAGTGTGGCCTGCTTTTTTTCCCTATTGGTGATAATTTTGTTTTATAATGATTATTCTTTGATTAAATTGAAGATCAGTATTTTCTTTTACTAAGATTTGAGCAAATCAAGTAGGCTTTAGTCTCTGACTTTTATGCCTAATTAAAGATCTTTATTCTAAAAGACTTTAGATTGCCATGCATGACTGCATCCCATTCTCTCCCTAATAATCCCTTTATAATACTCAGTAAGGTTCATTGCAGCTCATGGTCTTCATCACTGCTTTAGACTTACAGTCAAGAGCATGCATTTATCTGAAGAATAAGAGATCCAATGCACCACATGAGAAGCAGTGTGCTGTTAAAGTGCCCCTACTGCTGTGACCCATTTCGCACAGCAGTTGCAATCCCAAGATCATTCTTGGGGAATGGCTTTGAGACTCCAGCACAAAGATAATGCTAAAGAGAGGCCTCAGTGGTTTAGACTCTCTGGCTACTGCCTCTACTGCCACTGGGTGTGCTGAGCACAGAATGTGTGACATAATGATGCCTGTGTGTTTTGTGTGGTCTGCTCTGTGTCCTGCAGAAGCATCAGACTAAGTCATCTGGCACAAAGAGCCCCAGAGTGAACACTTCTCTAAGGAGTAGGAGCAGGAACAATTTTCAGTATAGTTTCAGGAGACGGGCAAGACCATATGTCATGTAACACAGAGGCTGTAGATGTCTTTGCACTGCTGCACTGGTCTGCATACCTTTCTCAGCCTGGAATCCTGAACTGCATGATGTTTGCTGCATCCTGGTTTTTTAGAGTATAATGATTACTAGTATTACAAATAATATAAATATGTTGTGCATCTGTTGTATATCCACTTGTGCCACATTGTTGCTGTAGAAACATAAGTACCCCTGAATAAGATTCTTTTTCCTTAATAAGTGGGGTTTTTTTTCCCATATTCAGGATTCAACCGTGCAAAAAATTTCTACAGGTGCCTATATGATTTTTATCCACCTGTGTGAAATGATGATGCCTCATACTGAGCTGTTATTCTCTATGTGCCATGGATGGAGTGGTGCACTTTACAACAGAGGAGCAACAATATACTTTATTGATATAAAACAGTGAATTTACATTGTTCAATGGCAAATGTGACAGTGGATTAACAAGATTTGATGGCCAGGTAATGCTTGACTATTTATTGCATAGAGGACAAAGTCTGACAAAGCTGTCAGGGAGATTCTTCCATTGGGTTATGACATTTAGACAAGACCCTCTTGTGTCCTAAATGTCTTCTCAGAGAGGAGTTTAGGTGAGGCTGGCTCCAGACTTAGTCTCGGGCTTGGTCAACAGTTCACATCTGAAGGATTCATTATTGTTATGCACAATTATTCCTTGGTGTTGCTTGCCTGAGACTTAAAAGTTTAGCATGCAGTTAATCACTTACTGAGAATGTGCTGCTGCAAGGAATCACTCAGGCTCAAGGAGTAACCCTGAGAGCTGTCCCCTCTCAAGGGGAGACCCTGGCATGCAGCTCTTTACATGGAGGAGAGCTCAGTGGACCCTGGGGTGTCCACTATTTAGGGGTTTAGACTGACTTACAGTTGTATTTGCACAGCTGCAGGATGTCTGGGACAGAATTCCAGACAGCCCTTGGCTAGTGTATTTCCCTCTGTCCCACAAAGCAGGTGGGATGCAGCCATCCCAGCCCCCACTGGTGGCTACAGCACAAGCCAGGGGCAGCAGAGGAAGGAGGGCTGCCACACTGCCATGCCGTGCTGCTGCACACTCTGTGTTCAGAGATGTCCTGAGGTGGGTGTCTGAGCCCCCAGGCGAACTGGGGCTGAGCCCAACACCGAGCGCTGCCGCAGCTCCGTGCGCTGCCACCGTGCACTCAGCTCCCTTCCAGCACTGCTGCAGCTGAGCTTCAGATGGCCACTCATCACCTCTCTGAGACTGTGGTGATTCATTTTTCCTAAATGGTTGTGTCCTCCCCCAACGTGTATGGTTCATTACCAAGTTGTTGTAAACCACCTCCCTAAGTTGTCATTCATTGTAACCCCATTGTTACCCGACCCCTCCTACCCTCAGTATCCCATTGGTCCAAGCCTTGGGTCTGCCCCCTGGCTGGAAAAGCCTATTTAAGCTGAAGATGAGAGGGGGAAGCTCTCTTGGTCTCGTGCGTGCTCTTGCGTGCTCTTGCCCCCTCTCTCCCTTCTTCCCTCTTCTCTCCCCTCCCCCTCTCCCCTGTGGGAGCCATGCCGCTCCCCCCCGGTGTGGGACCCCCAAATAAACCCTGTCTGATCAACACCCTGGAAAGCCGTGTTGTGTCTTGCCTGCCTGCGTGCTGCCATTAGCTGCTACATGTTGCCAAAAGAACTTTCCCTGAAAGCGCTGGTGAGGCTTCTGTACCTCACCTCCCTTCTAGGACCCAGAACGACTTGTTGCCAGTTCTCCTGCAGCTGCTAGCCGGGCAGGAGGAGAAAGCAGGAGACAGCAACATGAGACATTTCTGAGAGCTGTCAGCAACACCCTACACAGTGTGGCTTGCACACTGCTCTGGAGGCACCACAAAGGCAGCTTGGAGCAGATTTCAGTTCTGCCCCCTCTGCCTTTTGGTACCCACTGACAGAAGGCGATTGCACCACTGCTTGTACCGGCACAAGCCGTGCCAGGAGCAAACTCAACAACCTGGTCCTTTGCATTAAATAAAAACTGGAAAAAATACAGAGTTAGGGCAAGACTTGGGGTAGGGTACAGGTGCTTATCCCCATTCATCAGTTGATTGAGATGAAGTTCTGTTTACAGCTAGAGAGAAGTTAGATTGCCACAGAGGAATGTATACTGCAAGTGTAAATTCTTCTGGCCATTCCTTCTTGGTGACATTGCCTTCCCATCCCCACCACAGGAGCCATCATCATGAAGAACAGTACTCCTGGAAGGAAGTGCAGTGGTGTGTTTGTAGGTACCTGTAGGCTCAGAAGTTGGTCCCGGCAGGATCCTAAGAGCCAGATACAGAATCAGATGTGGACTGGATTTTCCAGAGGCCCAACAACTTACACATCACTTTGTAAAGTATTTTGCTGCTTTATTACTGGAGGGCTCTGAAATATGGCATACAGAAAAGATTTAATATTCTGATTTGATAAAGCTGGGGGACATATTAGGTTTCTTCAGATCCAGCAGGCAGGCCTAAATAAATGGTATTGAGGAGGACCCTTTTTTAAAGACCTATTTTTTCTCTTTTTCCAGATGATTACATTCTCTGAGGCTGTAGTTTCTGATGCTTCAATCACCCATCCTAAAAAGAGGCAATGATTTCTCTTAAGTGAGGAGGTGGTGATTATTATAAATTATGATAAATTATTTGGTGATTACCAAATTTGATTTGATTTGGTGTCTACCATTACACAGAAATACAAATTAAAAAAAAAAAAACAAATGCTGTGTAGGAGCTACTCTCAAATTTCCTTGATCTGACAGCTGTGCTCCTCTGGTACTCAATGCTGGTGAGTGAGCAAGTTCTCCAAACAGGCCTCCATGTCTCTACTGAGGTACTGCTGCTGGAAGTGTGTGTTACCCTATATAGCATCCAAGATGTCACACTACAGCCTGCTGTGCTCTGCAGAAGAGCCACCTCTTGTTACAGCAAATTCTGTGCATGCCTGTGTGGAGGTCTCAGGACAGCACACAGAATGTTAAACTCCTACTAGGGCACTAACACAACTGCTCTGAACCTTGCCAGAGAGACTTCCTTTTGTAAATTATGCTGTGAAATGTCATTGCATACCAAGTTCAACTGGTTCCAGTTGTGCATTTTCAGTGAATGCTATTTGCATGTTCCCATAAAAGAGCTGGCCAGCAGTCATGTCTCCCATGGATGGTCTTTGAAGAGATCCAGAGGAGGCATGTCAAGGTCAAAGCTCCCTTTTCTGTAAGACTCACTCACATTTATGCAATTCCTACATTCCAGTTGTTGAAACTTCTAATTTCCCTCAGTTGAATTGATTCTCTTTATTGCATTGTGCAAAATGCCATAGTTGAGTCCTCGGATACATAAATAGAAAATTATGGTAATGCAAACCTGTTCTATTGCTAATAGAATTGAGAAGTATTCTTTAGTGAATCACATAGACATGCAGACATTATACATAATTATCACAATCTCACTCTGCATTTTTATTTTCCTGTGCAAAGTGACCACAAAAAAACCTATTTTGTATTTTTTTAAATATCTAAGAAGATTCTTCTCAGTCAAATGGTAAGCCCAGGAGATTATTTTTTTAATGCAAATAAGTAATTTAGCGAAACAGCTTTAAATTTCCATTTATAATGGATCTGTAATTTTTTCTATTGCAAAGGGAAGTTTTATATGGAACTCCAAGACTTCATTGCCAGAGTGCAATCTTTTTTTTGGTGAATGCAGAGTATTATACACTACAAATAAAATGCATTTCTAACAAACAACACATGTCCCCTTGATGTAACCTCGTGATAGTTAAATTCAGTTCTGCAAGGTATTCCGAGCTTCTTGAATAAAAATAGTGTGCAATTTCATTACAGAGAAGGAATTTTTATGGGCACTCAATGATCACTGCAGTTAATGTGTTTGACTCCAATTCTGTTGTCACATGAAAAATTTCAGAGGGTTAGATCTCAGTGGTGAGATGGAGCAGTCTGTTACTGTGGGTCTTTCTGAAATTGTTCCTCTCCTGCCCCAAGGCTGTGGGAGCTCTACATTTTTGGGATTAAAATTGTCTGGATAGTTTACAGAGCACTTTATTTGTCAGTATTTGTTTAGCTTCTGAATAAATTTGCAAGGCTTGCTTCTGGCTCATGCTGATGCTCAGTTCTAGTTTCTTGTACTGTACTGAAGCGGCACAGACAGTTTCTTTTAAAGCATGAATTTAAAATTCCATGTATAGCTACATGGTCTAACAAAAGGACACTATTTCAGGCAGCAGAAAAGGGACCTCCAGTGGAGGAGAAATCATGTTGACTTTCATGAAGCTTGCATTCCAAACACAAGCTTTTCTTCAGTGAGAGCAGCATGAGAATACCACCTTTCCGAAATTATAGATTTGTGTTCTTCTTTCAAACAGTAAATATTTTCTTTAAATTACTTTGTATATGATATGTTTATATGTGAGCTCATGTAGAAGATACTGAAGTGTAAGTACTTGAGAGAAAGTAAAGTATGCAGCAAACTCGCTTTGTGACAATTTTTCCCCTCAGCTTTTGTTCTGCTAGCAACACTGGTTGTCTAACCAGTAAAGAATTACAATTATTGAGTCAACTGTAAATTATTCCACATTAATCAAAGTTCACAATTGTATTTATTTTCTGTCTGTTGCCTAAACATTTCCTGGAGCAATGTAAACTAGTCCATGGGATGATCAAGCCCCTATTCAAGATGATGAAAGTTCATCTTGTTATGTTTAACTAGACAGGAAAGTAGTCTGACCATTTTGTAAAGGTGTTAATATGTTAATTTAATGTTAATTTTCCCTTTTGATGACAATGATTCAGCAGACATAATTTTTCTTTCTTCTCCCCCATTTCTTTCTCAGCTATGACTTTCATCTGGAAGGTAGCATCCTAACATTAATTCTTCAATAAATATTACAAAAAGCCCCTGGAACCCCTGACATACCAGTGCAAGTGAAGAATTCTAGTTTTGTGGTGTTCCCATGTGAAACACCATCCCTGTGTATCTTTGCAAAAGCAGAACCTGAAAGGAGTCTTCTGATGATATGGTTGCATAATAAGATATTTCCCTAAAGGAATAGTCTTTAAAATAGCTCCACATCTTCTAGATCCTGTTCCCATGCAAACACAAATTAATGGATGCTGTTGTTCATGAAGTTGCTCACCCATTGTTTTAAGTATCATACTTTGTTAATTCCAGGCTTTGTTTGTCCAGTTACTGGAGGTCACTGTGGAGGCTCTCGAGGTGACAGATGTCCAGACCTCTGAGTCCAGTGGAGATGAGTAAGTTAAGTGCCTGGAAGCCCACCCTGTCCCTCTCTCCTGCAGCTCTTCAGAGTGGTGGAGTTTGTGACACTGTTGGACAACCACAAGCTTTCAGTGGGGGAAAATAATCTTTTCTCTCTCACGCCTCATTTTGTAAAAGGCAAATAATTTAAAGTAAGGGGGAAAAAAAAGCCCTTTTTAAGTCTGGTTCGTTCTTTTTTCAATAGAAAAAAAAAAGGCATTTACCAGGACCTGCTTGCACACAGCTCTTGGAAGTGAAGAACTAGTTTATCTGTTTGCCATGTACATCACTCACTCTTATTTAAAACAACTCACAACAGAAAATTAAGAGATGACAGAGTTCAGGCTGATTGGCTGGGAATGAAGCAAACAGCAGAAATAGTGCAACATTTTCGTATCAGTATTCATGCTGCAAGGGTGAGCATGGTAAATGGTTACCTATTATTAGGATAAATAAATGCAGAAGTTGCATACTGGATATGTTTACGTTGCAGAAAAAAAAATCAATTTGTATTTAAAATTAAAAATATTTGCATACAGAAAGGATCATTTAAGATAAATAGACTTAATATTTATGCAAATACACCTCAAATACTGTTGGTGATATGTGATAAATATCTTTAATACAAAAAGACCTTTTTGTTTTGTAGCCACTGTAAGGCAAAAAAAGAAAGCCTTTCACAATTTTTTATATTTCCTCTAGGATTATAGAAGGATGACTGTGTTAAACACTAATAAGCCAAGAGCAAACAAAATTAAATGTTTGCCAAAAAACATATTTTGAGGAATATTGTATGCTGCAGCTGAATTCCCCTAACCTTTATTCTTGATCTTAATTTTCTGCCTCAGTTCATACCTGTGGCTTCTACAGTAACCTGAGTTTGTGCCTGTGGCTTCTAAAGAAACCTGTATTTACTTCTGTTGTGTGGTCAGGTTATATTTTTCTTCTTCCCTTCCCTTCCCTTCCCTTCCCTTCCCTTCCCTTCCCTTCCCTTCCCTTCCCTTCCCTTCCCTTCCCTTCCCTTCCCTTCCCTTCCCTTCCCTTCCCTTCCCTTCCCTTCCCTTCCCTTCCCTTCCCTTCCCTTCCCTTCCCTTCCCTTCCCTTCCCTTCCCTTCCCTTCCCTTCCCTTCCCTTCCCTTCCCTTCCCTTCCCTTCCCTTCCCTTCCCTTCCCTTCCCTTCCCTTCCCTTCCCTTCCCTTCCCTTCCCTTCCCTTCCCTTCCTTTCCCTTCCCTGAACTTCCCTGAACTTCCCTGAACTTCCCTTCCCTGAAATTCCCTTCCCATAGTTTTCAGAGGTGAGGAGGAAAGCACAAGAATAAAGAATGAAGCCAACTCAAAGCTCACTTGTGAGTTAAAGAAAAAGGGAGAAATTCAAGCTGGAATAGTTGGCCAGAGCTAAAAGTACAAAACATCTGTAGAAGAGCAAGGCAGAGGGCAAAGAGCCGGGATAACAACACCCATGAGTTGGGTGGCTGTTCAGTGGGGTGTAACCAACAGAGGGATTTTCAGACTGCTCCCACCTCACCAGTCTGGAGGGAGCAGATTACTGTTCCTTATGTTAATTCTAGGTATATTACATCAGTGAGTGCTACCCTGAATGAAGGGATAGGTCCTGAAAGGGAACTCTCAGCTGTATCCACTCAGAAAAATAAATAAATGACTGCCTCTCTAGGTGCTGTTTCTCTGTTCCTCCTCTTACAGCACAGACAAACTCAATTTCCAAACAAAATCATCAGCAGTGAAAATTACACATTTTTTTGTGATGAAGTAATGATAAAATCTGCAAGGAAATAGGAAGAAGAGAAGACAAAGGCAGTGGAAAGAAGAGAGAAATGAAATAGCATTCTTGAGAGCTAGGCATTTGCACACTGGCACAAATAAGCTAGTGACACAGGCTACCTATGTGATCCTCACTTTTCATACGTGCACTTATGATGGGGCTAAAATGTATATTTGGTTAAGTCTGCATTTTTCTGAGTTCTTTCTTTTGAGAAAAGTTGATGAAGCCCAGTTGACTGTAATATTTTTTTTTTTTGTTATTATGTGATTTTAGTATGGTTAAAGTAATCCAGACTCGTGTTGTGGAAGTACAGAATGATGAAACTTTTCCATTACATCTATTTTTGTAAAGAAGGAGTTCACTTTATACTAAAATACAGACTACTTGACTGTAGCTCTGTAATTGTTCCTTTTTGGTTTTTAATAGGTCCTGTTATGAACAATTGTGACATTGCCACGAAGCTGCTTTGCTCCTCATGATCAAGAACCTCCTCTTGTCATTATTTTTGCCTGTTGGTGCCACTAAAAGAGCAGAAACTTCTGGGAAACTGTGGTGTGCAGCCGAGATGTGTTGCCTTGAGGAAGCTGTTTGTCCCGTAGAAAGATTTTAGTGGCTGGAGGGTTGAAAGGATGCTCCCATTAAAAAATAAAAACAAAAAACCAAAACAAAAAAAAACCCCCAAAAAACAAACAAACAAACAAAACAAACAAACAAAACAAACAAAAAACCCCCCAAGACCAAAACAAACAAAACAAAACACCACAAACAAACAAACAAAAAACAAACAAAAAACCCCCAAAACACTATGATAAAAATGCTTATAGAATTATAGGAAAAAACCACAGGTATCTGTTGGGTGAATTTACTGAAAGTACTCAACTGGACATATGATACTATTGGTTACTATAAATCTCTACTTTGTAAACTTCTTGCCATGTATCACAAGGGGAGAAACATTCAGAAAGATATTTTTGGGGCCAGACAGAAGAATTGCTGAACTGGAAAGCTGTTGGCTGTGCAGAGCTTCCCGAGTGCTGCAAGAGGATCTTGGTCTTCTCTGTTTAGCATGGAAAAGTGTCCTGAAAATAGCTGTCCTCTTACTCCAGGTGGAGCACACTGCTGCTTTGGTGAAATCACAGAATCTTCTGAGCTGGAAGGGACCAGCAAGGGTCATAGAGTCCATGTCTTCAGTGAATGGCCCACACAGGGATCAAAGGCATGGCCTTGGAGTTACTACCCCATCTCTGATCAGCTGAGCCAATCTCGGTGGCATCACCTCTGCACCATCACACACATGCAATATGCTCCTGTTTAGCCACAGGGCTTCCCCTGTTCTAGTGGGAGAGGGCAGCAATGCACCTCTGTTTTTGCAGTCATTATGTCAACACTGTAAAAAGATCTAACAATGCTTAACAAACACACTGACCCTATTACAGAGGAATATATTAGATGTTACCCTTTTTTTTTTTTTTTTTGAGTCTGTGTCCAGCAGCCCATGCAATCTTTGACAGAACCATTGATAAGGAGAAAGAAGCACGGTAGTTCCTTGGAGATGCAACCTACTGAAAAAAAATTTCCTCTTCTGGAACTTCAGTATTTTTTATATATTTATCCCCTTTGGATTTTTATGCGTGCTCTGCTTGCATATTTTTAGAAGTTCTTTGAATCAGTGTATGTATCTTTGAATAATTATGAGAAAAATTTGTCTTTTAACATCTACTCAATGTAAAAGAGTGATGAAGAAACAAGTTTTAAAAGCCACCTTTGGACATCAGTTCTCCACTCTGGTCCATAGAGGTGAATGTTTTCCCTTTAGTTGCTATGAAATTTTGCCCAAGTTTACATTGAGCAGAAAGTGGTCAATTGCAGTCACAAAAAATGGAACAATCCTTTGGGGTCATAAACAACACAAAAGAAGTCCTTATTTGTTGAAACCAATGTTTATTTTCTCTGAGGTTAACAGAAGTGCAGCCCAACAAGTCAAAATGCAGCATCACGAGAGCAGAGATCACCTGTGTGTTCAAATGTTCAAGTACCTTGGGCAGAGCTGTAGCTCTGCATACCAGCTGTTTCCTTCCACTGGAGTTGAGTCTCATTTAAGTGCATCTGCACAATTTTCAATCATCAGTACATTATCCAAAGCTAATTATTTAAGACACCAAATACAAAGCAAAGATTTTACAAGAGATCAAATTCTGCAATCTTTATCTGTTCTTCAGCAAGGGAGGTTCCCATACCAGCTAGAGTACCCCTTCAGAGTAAATACCTAGTTATAGTTAATATATACAACAACAATCCCACATCCAAATTTTTAAACTAGTTTTATATTTAATGAAATGATTGAGATTATTACTTGACCAAGGATGTAAAGATGTTTCTTTTCCTCTTCTTTTGTGAGTCTCTCAAGGAATTTATGAATGGAAAAGCAATATTCCTTATCTCTATGGGTCTGCATTTATGCAATACTCACAGTCCATACCATTATTTGCCTGGGAGATATTTGTAGAAGCAGCTCTAATTATAAAGTGGAAAGAAAATACTAACAGAATGCTGATCTTGTGGCTCCATTTTGTCCATAACCCTTCCTGGGTTTGGAATGGGTGTTAACAACATTTGGCATGGGAAAAGGCACAGAGAGCCCTCTCTTGCAGGGTGAGGTTGCAGCCATCCCAGCCCCGTGCTTTTGCCTTCACTTTTGATTGTGACTAAGGATTCACATAGAGAAACAAAATGTATGAGGTTCCAGGATATAGAGAAAACATTTGACCTGTATATCTCTGCAGAAAGCATATTAACAGAAGAAAAAGATTGTTCTATAACAAAACTGTAACAGTTTGGAAAGAGACAGTAGAAAATAGCACTTAGAGGAGGAAAGGAACTAACAAGCCATGATGTAACCAAATCCTAATGCTGAAATACATCCAAAGGAATACTAGGTTGTAAATTGGAAAAAAGACCCTTTTCTTTTTTCTTTTTTCTTTTTTCTTTTTTTCTTTTTTTCTTTTTTTTTCTTTTTTCTTTTTTCTTTTTTCTTTTTTCTTTTTTCTTTTTTCTTTTTTCTTTTTTCTTTTTTTTCTTTTTTTTCTTTTTTTCTCTTTTTCTTTTTCTCTTTCTTTTTCTTTTTCTTTTTCTTTTTCTTTTTCTTTTTCTTTTTCTTTTTCTTTTTCTTTTTCTTTTTCTTTTTCTTTTTCTTTTTCTTTTTCTTTTTCTTTTTCTTTTTCTTTTTCTTTTTCTTTTTCTTTTTCATGTACCTTACAGCATTCAATGAATTGTGAAAACTCCCAAGTGCACTAAGAGAATGACAGCAGCATGCCAGGAACTCCAATCCTTTCTGCTGTGCAGAGAAGCTCAGGTAGGGTGCATGGAGACTGAAGACATAGCACACGGTTGTGAGCAGGAGATGCAGTGATGTATGATGTGCAATTGGCATAAGTAATGGTAAGAATTAGAAATAATCAGCTGTAATAAACATGAGGGTCCATTGGATGTCTCCGTTGTTCTGTTTCAATGAAACAGATGCTCTGCCTTGCAGATTCAGCACAGTAACTCTGGGATTTGGTTTTAGGCTGTTGAGAGTTCTGCAGAGAATAACTTGTTTTATGGGACGATAGCAATGAACACTATACTCAAAATTGCCCAAATGGCTGCTCTAGGACTTCCCATTTTGGTCAGCGAGATGTTAGGATTCTAGGTTCCCATCAGACCTCAACAATTCTGTGATAATAGGTCTAATAATAATGTTGGAATATAATTAAAACTAAAGGTTGGCAATTTTCTAAACAAATGCCATTTTATAATGAAAAGACATTCAATGAGGGAAGGTCTCAGCTGTTTAACTGGTTTGAAATGTTTGTGGTTCTCAGGAGTCTGGGTTTCAGTGAATAAATTGTTTATGGAACAAAATTAAAATGTTTGGGCAATTCCACAAATACAGAAATCCGCAGAGATCCTGCGGTGTGCTTCAGTTTCTGTAACTGCTTAGGGAATCATTGGCGAGAGAATCATAAATCCAGCAGCCATAGAGTTTAGCTGCTGTTTCTGCCAGAACTACCATGGTGTAATTGTTTCTTTTATCTTAGTGTTATGAATAGGAATATTCATTCACCTTTGATAACATGGTAGTGATGTGGACTGCTCCAGCTGAGAAAAGGGCAGACATAGGTACCTGCATCTTTGCTGCAAAAAAAAAAAACAAAGGCAAGAGGAGAAGGGAATAGAGATCAATTTTTGTTTATCTCTAAATTATTTAGATTAGAAGTTCAATCTTCAGTTCGTAATTCTATGTTAGTGCTTAGTGTAGTAGGTGCTCTGTGTAGTAGTCTCTGTTTGTTTTAGAAGGAAGCATCAGAGCTGTTTCTAATAGGAACTTGCTGTAAAGCCTCAGAAATTATTTCATAAAGACTCATCTGTGCAAGATGGGAATAGTCAGAAGGTGGAAGTCACTTGTCTGGAAGTGCAGCTGTGCCTTTGGGATGTGCTCTAGCCCTTGCTTTTATTTATCTTCCTCCTAGATTTATTTTTGATCCTCAAGACACATTGAAATGCTACAGATACTAACAGGTATTTGAGAATCAGAAAAGATGAGAGAAAGAAAAATTTTCATAATGTGTGTGTGAGATAGGCATAGGTTGAGTTGCAGTTTATTTTATGGATGAGCACTGTATTTTTAATGAAGTTTAAATGACCTAGAGTGTAAAATAGGTGTCTGATCCATTACAGTGAAAAATCAGCAATCCTTTTGAAAGACCTGCATCTAAGTAGCAATCTACTTAATCTGTAGTTCTTCCTTTCATTTTCCCCCTGTTTATTTTAGACAAAAGACTTTGGGGTTTTTTTAAACAAAATACTTTTTTTTTCTATTTTGAGGGGGATTCAAAAGTTAAAGAGAGAACAAAGCAATTCTGAGCTTGAGTTGCCCATTTGTTCTCATTATAGAGAGGAAACTGGGTTTGTGTCTTGTAAAAGGTACACAGGAGTGCTACAGTTGATGCAAATGATGTGCTTGGAGCCTGAAATCATTAGCCTGGCCTCGATAAGCAACACTGTAGTAGACAGATATATTTGAACAACACTGAACTACAGAAACATCAACAACAAAACAATTAAAAGCGTGTGGGCGGTAATTTATTTAAAGCAACTGCAACTGTCATTTCTGTAGCAGAAAAAAAAAAAGGAATATTTTTGCAGAACTTCTATTACTCTCACATCCATGGCAGTCTGTTTAAAGAGAGTTGGGGGATTTGAATACTCCAGTCTTATTGGCATGAAAAAGGAATTGTCTAACTGTTAAAGAGTCTAATTGGAAATTTCTACATTTTAACAGATACCAGAATCCCGAAGGAAATTGTTGGTGAGAAAAAGCTTACCTTTTTTTTTGAGAAGGAAGAGCATTTGTGGGAGCCACTTCTCTAAATAATTAATCTGCCTCTCCTGCTTGCCTGCAGTTTCTTCCATAGGAAATGTCAACTTTGTCAACTAAGTGGGAGTCTGCTCAGTAAATGATAGTTTCAAGATATGAAGAGGATTTATAACAGTGTTCAGCATGTCTGCTCTGTACTGTTGGGGTAACTACTGACAGTGCCAGGCCCAAAGGACAAAATTTGTTTAGGTAGTGGTTTTGTTTAACCCTTAGAAGGAACTGTAATTCCTGAACTTCTGATTATAAAAATGTCTCTGTAAAAGCTGGGTGCTTATCTATTAATCATAATAACTTAAATAACCCAACCAAACTAAAAAAAACCCAAAAAACCAACAAAACCAAAACCATTAAAAGCAGACCATAAAGAAACCACAGATCATAAATATAGCAGTGTTTTATTAAGATGGCTAGGTTCCTGAAGCCTTTTACTGTGTAGTATTTATAGAGAAATAAAAGGTAGACAATATTTTATTTGTGAGCCATTCACTGTTGTTTCAAAAACTTGTAAAGAAAGGGTTGGACTTTCACGTTTCCAGTGACTCTACAATCAAGAAATTCTGGGAAGAAAGGTAAGTGTAAACCACTGCATACATTCGAGAATCTAAGTCAAAATTATCCAGAACCTTCCTAGAAAGGAACAGTGGTGTCCTTGCATCATGTTCTCCTTGTTTCCCCACAAACTTTCTGCTAGGAGGGTTCTTATGTCCAGATTTAATCCAGTAGCTAATGCTTTTCCCTTGCTGCAATAGCCTCTGTTGACAGGCCTTGTGCAGCTCAGAGCAGGGGAGGGTACCTGGAGGAAGCAAAATGACAGAAAAGCCAAGCTCTCAGTTTAACCTTTAAGATGATGTATCACTGGCCACTCCTATCACCCTCATAATTAGTAAAGCAGGTTTTGGTGTATTTTCCTTTCACCTTGTATCCTGCCCATTTTTGACCATGTAAACTAAACTACTCCAAGTCCAGATTTCAGCAGTTTAAAGTGTTTCCAACACTTAGCATACATATTGTGGGATTTGAGATAGTTCCATGTACTTAAAATTGTTGACTCTAACAGAACCTAGGAAAAGCTTTCTAAGAACCTTTTAAGAGCCCTGAATATAGGACTGAAGCCACTTCTCATAAGAATCCAAAGCACATGTTTGTCTCTGTACATCTCTAGTATCAACTAAATAAATTCCTGTAACCCTCTGGGAAAAACAAACTGTTTTTATTGGACTTCTGAGGGCAAATAGAGGTAAAACAACATCCACTTTTCCTGTCTTCTCTGGATATAAGTCTTTACCTACATAGGAGAGAATGGTTTTGCACTTCCTATTATTTGTGTGGATAAAGTTAGCCATTTGTCTTTTGTCTTTAAAGTATTATGCAGTATTATTCTTTCCCATAACAGGAAAGAATGAATTACAAAAATAATATACATTTCAAAGGAAGTAAGGATTACAGCTAGTTGCCTTAACAAGAGAGAAAGAAAATCCTCTAATGCTGAAAAAACACTGCTGATTCAATACTGAATAAAGAAGAGATGAATAGGAAATTTGCATATGAACTCTATTTGAGAAGGCAGATGAACAAATTTCTACTTTACATTGCAAATCATTTTTAATAAAGTAAAGAAATAGAAAATTTCATAAATGAATGTGAACTCTGCCAAAACATCATTGTAGCATGGAGAACTAAAAGAATGACACAGAGAGAAGATGAAAGAGAAATATTACCATAACCTATTGCCTAAATAATGATTTTTAATCCTTCCCTTCAAAGCCACCAGGACTGAAGCCACTTCTCATAAGGATCCAAAGGGCATGTTGTCTCCATTTCCAAGCTGCTATCAAATCTTAGTGTCTTTCTCCCAAACATTTAACGTTAGAAAAAGAAATTACTTCTTTCTAGCTTGTTGTTGTTGGTTGGTTGGCTGTTATTTTTTAATCTGAGCAGTTTGTGAAATCAATCACTTCACTTAGTCTGAGGAGCTTTACTGATGGCAAACCAAACCAAAGCCTGTGCCTTTGCTTCCAAGTACCTCACCCTGCTTGTCTGTGGTGGTTACCATGGAAATATCGTGATGCAACATCTCCTTTCCTTTTTGTGGCAGGTTTCTGGAGTGAGAGTTCAGAGACAAAACAAAAATGACATAGAATAATTGGATATTAGTGGTTAACTGTGTTAAATAGCTAGAGGTTTATTCTGCCAGAGTTTCTTTCAAGAGAAACAACTAATTTCTCTGGGAGTTAAGAGTTTTTCAGCTGGAAAATCAAAACTGTGATCTGTTACCATATAGCCTGTGGTCTTACAGCAGTAAGAAATGATATGTTCAGAGATGTCAGTGGTTGCATCACAGTAGTCTGTCTGTATCACTGAACAGTCTTAGGGTTTATCTAGTTGCTGGAGAGGTTGTGAAGTTGTGGAGGGTACCATGCTGCAGCTAGCCTGTGGTTTTCAGGCACTTATCCATTATCCTGCTCAGAGGTTGGGTAGAACAATGCTTCCTTGTACACACAATCCACTATACACTGCAATATATAAATTTGTACCTTTTTTTCTCCAGCATAAGTGTTAGTATTTCACAGCTGAATAAACTGACTTAATGTGAGAGCACATGCTGTCCATAGTGGAACCTGTAAGGATATTTGGTCATTTAAGGTTTGGACAGACATAGGATATCTCTAGAACAATCTGCCTGGATGAATTTCTCCAGTGTCAAAATAAAGTTTTTCCTTCAGTCTCTCTCTTTCTCTTTCCCTGTCTCTGTCTTGCAGTGTTTATTAACTTGTTTTTATATTAATTCTTATTTTACTTATTATGTTACTTATATTACTTATTTTCCATTGAACTTGACTGATGAATGAGAGGAAATTGCATGGGTTTGCCCTTTTCTCTCTCAATTTGACAGCAGCACACCTCTTCTCCCTGTGTCCAGAATCAGCCAGCTGCTCCAGATACACCAGCTAAGTCATCTGTTGAAATGTAGTGGTGTGGTTTGGACTGTCTCATTTTCTTTCCCAGTTGCTTTAAGGCATGCCAGATGACAAGAGACTGGAGTCTGAGGACTCTGTAGCTGAGGAAAATAATTTTCTAATTAAGTATACATTTTCATTATCCTGGAGAAAAAAGATATTTGGGAATGAAGGAAAATGCCACTCCTCCAGGTAAGATGCAGGAGATTGAACCACCTATGCCTGTTAAATTGAGGTAAGTAGGAAGGGAGAGGGAAAACCCAGTGGGTGGTTTTAAGTGCTTTGGCTATGCTAGTTTGAAGGACATTTTTGTCATTGATGTGAATTATGCCACTATCTGGAGTTCTTGGAAATACAATTGACCATGACAGTGATGCTTTCTAAAATTATGTAAGGCAAATGGGAGCAAGAGCTGGAGTTTTCTGTAGATTAAAAACCCCAGAGCTCTTATTACTATAACTCAGTTGAACTTTCAATAACAACTTACTTTTGTAGTCAAAATCACAGGTCTGCAATGCATGAACACAATCTAAAGTACCCAAATCTCAAATTACAGTCAACAAAAATTGTACAAAGTTCTGAATAAAACTATTTTGCTGTGCTGGACAGCACCATATAGCAATAAAAAAATCTGTGCATTTCATTCAACCATACATAATGGTTACATGGGAAAGCAAACTTTTCTTCCTCTCCCCCAGATCTTTTTGCTGAGCATGATGTCATATGGGATGATGGGATGTCCCTGTGATCAGTAGGGTTCAACTCCCAGCTCCTTATGCCCCCCCAGCTCCTCATTCATGGGGTGAGATGAGGAGCAGAAAATGCCTTTGACCTTATGTGAGCTCTGCTCAGCCACAGCTAAAACATTCCTGTGCTATCAACACTGTTTCCAGTACAAATCCAAAACAGAATGCCATAAAAAGGGCTATGAGAAAAATAACTCTGTCTCAGGCAAAATCATTACAGCCAAATAAGCCAGAGCCTCTGGTTTCAGATGAAAAACTGAACTTAGAGAAGTTTTCAGAACTAAAACTGAAAGCATCTATACAACTAAATGATTTAGACATTAATGGAAATGCTATTACAAAGCAAATTTAAGGCTAATGGAATTGAAGCACTAAGGAGCCGAAAATCATTAAATTAACAAGAAGTCTAAAAAATCTAAACTTTTTTATGGCACCTGAAAAAAAAGAAAAATTGAGAAAAAAATTCAGTTCTTCAATGACCTAGCACTCAGTATTTCTGCAACAAAAGTGCATCACATCTTTATAGAAAAATGTCCTTTTGAAAAACTCAGAAAAAAGTCCTATACAAACTTTATAATAAAAACATACATGTGGATAAACTTAGTGTCATAGGCTAGGAAAAGCCTGATTTTATTCCAATCGGGGTCAGTTTTTTTTGATTGACAAGCAATTTATTCAGTAGAAGACAAGCTGCGACTTTTGGCGGAATGCTTAAAAAGGCTGGGTGGGGGGGAGGAGCGGTCTCTTCGTTTTTAGGGTGGCAGACTAAAGACAGAGAGCCGCCGGGGCAGGCCGGCCTCGGTGCCCCCCCCACCCCGGGGCGGCTGCGACGGGCCGGGCGGGCCGAGCCGGGCCCCAATGCTGCCGGAGCCGGGGCAAGCCGGGTCGGAGCTTTAGGAGCCGCTGTCTCGCGGAGAGGCGGACAGCATGGAGAGAGAGAGAGAGAGCTCGGACAGAGTGCTCCTTCGCCCTTGCTATTCTTTTTAAGCCGAAGAAACCAGCGCACGGCTTCTAAACGACTTAGTTTCCCGCTGCAGAGCCACGTGGGCAGCCCGACAGCCCGAAAAGTTTAACCTTTTGTTGTGAGCAAATGGATTTTCCTAAACATCATCTTTCTCCGGAAGAAGAACAGTTATAGCGAAGGAACTATGGAAAGACACGGCATAAAGCTACAGTCGGTAAGGGAAGAGTGAAAAGGACTTTAAAGCAAACGGACAAGGAGTGGCCTAATTTTGGCTGGACATTTCTGGTAAACTATAAAGACTGAATTAGTTTTGTTTCCTGTAACATATAAATGCTTTGGGGGGGATGTAAGGTTCTAGTTGAAAGTGATATGAAGCTTTTTTGCTCCTAAAGAAAGAGGAGATTTGTTTTTAGGTCTTGAGATGATTTTGGAAATAGAAAAAGAGAATCTTTGTGTCATACTAGAAGAGGCATCCTTAAACAGTACCCCAGTAAGCAAATATGGCCTATGTGCAGTGTTGAGAGAACTGCTAATGGGTATGGTATGTCTATATAGAACCCAGAAAGACTCCTTTCCTAAAAGAACTGATAAAAGGTTATTTTTAAAATGGTAAAACTGGCTGAAGTTGCAAGTCATGTCTTTTTATGTTGAGTGAAGAAAGGTAAAAAACTTAGAAAGAGAAAGAAAGATGTTTTAGAAGTTTCATTTGTTGTTGTTGTTGTCTTTTTTCCCTTTTCTTGTTGTTTTTGTGTGTATTAATAAACTATCTTTGTAATTTAAAGATAGGCCTGGTTTGCTTTATATTCTTCCAGTCAAATAAAATATAGAACGTGATTAAACCATCACACTTAGATTTTTCTATTTTATATTCTATTCTAAGATGCATTTTCATGCATTTCTAGATTAAACAATCTTGATAACATCTAGCAAATGTTTAATTGCAACATTCAAATGTACCTTAAAATACAGAAAAGAGAAAATATTGTGAAACAGGCAAATCTAATAAAAAAATAAAAAGAGTAAAAAGGAGAAAAAAGTACAACATGCCATAGAATTACAGGTTCCTGAAGCCTGACCTTTTTGGAAATAAAGAAATTATTCCCCAAATGTCTCAAAATATACGGACAATGAAAAAATGGTTGAAAGAAACAGTTGATGTTAAAAGCATCTACTGTTTATGTTTTCCTCTTTTCTTGGGTCTGATTTTTAGAATTATTGAATATTTCTAGTGAAAGCTGGTAGGTCCAGTCAGTTTACTTGAACTTGGTGATGATCTGAGAATTCAGAACTGCAAGGTATAGTTGTCCCTGTTGCTTATGATTAGAAAAAAAAAAAAGAATTTCTGAAAGTTTTACAGAGTGATATAGTTTTGCTGTAAAAAGAGCAAAAAACTCTGAAAGGATTTAGCAGATACCAACATTACCCAGGGATATTTATCTTTAATTCTTTAGGTACACCTTATTCTTTCCAATTCCAGATTTTGGTATTAGGTAAACTAGATTTTCAGGAATTAAATATTAGCTCTATCATTTCAGTTGTAAAAAGGCACATTGATTTTTACAAACTCTGAGTTCTGATTTTTGTTCAAAGGATAAGAATTATCAAGAATATTGGTGTGATTTCTTTGCTTCCTTCTAAAGCTGTGCAGTGATAAAAAGTAATGTATTTCAACTAAATTATTCATGAAGTCAATATCTCTCTTCAATGCTGTAACTTACTGACAAGGGGCTGGTTGCCACTAAAGAACTATTAAAAAAAACCCAAACACCTCACTCAAGGCTTGTGGTAGGAAAGGTTTTTTGCTACATTATCTGATGTTTATTTTATATGCTTGGACAAAACTGCACCATCTGAGGAGCTGGTCTTTCAATTTGCACCTGGTGTAACATCTTTGCTTGATGCTAATATCTGTGACCATGGCACATCTTTTTCTTTGATTCTTAGGGAACTTTTTGACATATGGTAAGGTAATGGCAGTCAAGAATTTTTATTCTAATCAAGGGCTACTTTACCTGTTTTAAGGACTTTCTAGGATTTTTTATGACTTTAGTGGCCAGGCATCTAGAATTTAACTATGGCTAGGATTGGGTTTTAATTCACCATGTGCCATTGTTATAATCTCTGGAAATCTGTGGTTCTTCCCATTCCAGTTTTCTTAATAGCTGGAGAGTGATTTCTTCTGTCCTGGGCAAAGTCTGCCCCACATTTCTGTGCTAATTAATGTGGTAATTCATTAACCGCCTCTGTTCATGAACAAAACTTGTCTTACTCCTTGGAATACCGAGTACCATTAGTGGGGATGGAACCTTTTGGAGGAGCTTCTGAAAATTTTTGGGTGTATTTTGCTGTATTTCTATCCATTTCTACATTTTAAGACACTGGCAAGTTAACAATTCTTGGTGTCCTTATACTTGAGAAGTTATGACTTGGCCTATTTCCTTTCTCTGAAGTATGCCCAAGATCCTGTCCCTAATCTCTTAAATGCCTTATATGTATTACATGTCCTATACAAAATCCTCTTGAAACCAGTAGCTTTTACATGGTACTGTTAAATGAAGTCATTTAGGAGTCCAAGTCATGCTTCAAAAGAGTTTAAGGGCTGTGTTCTTGAAAGTGATTGAAATCAATCAGGTGCACACATCAGCGCGTTGGCGCAATTAAGCTCCTGCCTCTAAGGACATTGAAGTACCTTTTATGTCTAAATGGAATTTCAGCCCATGTATTACTTAGGTCCTTTTGATAATGGTGGCCATCATGCTTCCCTGAAGCCTTTCTCTTTCTGGTTTTGCTGTTAGCTGGCCAGAAAAGTGAATAGGAAATTATTTGAGAATGCATCTTTATTTTTCCGCTCCAGCGTAATATTTTTGTTCCTGATTCTTCACACATTATTCATACATAGCCTAATGTCTTGTTTCCTCCTTCAGTTGGCATGAGCATTTCCACCTCATTAGGGATCTCATAACTGCATTAGGCAGAGGTATGTGAAGAAAATAGAAATGAAACATAATATAAATTTCTTCTGTGACTGGCACAGAGAAGGATGGGAAGAACCTGGTCTGGAAAAGTGGTGAGTTTGAAGCAGGAGCAGAGCAAACAAAACTTACTTATTAACCTTTCTGAAACATGTCTATGCAGAGGCAAATTTTAGGGACTGGCTCATCTCTGTAATACAACTGGTAAAAACACTGGATATAAACAACCCAGGAATGTGACTTGGTTTAGCCATCTTCCCTACTCTCTATCTCAAACACATTTTTGAAAATTCAGTAAAAGGCTGAAACCCCATTTTTCCGATTCACTTGTATTTATGGTCCTTTTCATTTTGCAGTTGCTTCATTTCTCTCTGGCAACCATAATATATGAAACAATTTTTCAGAATGCCAGTTCTTCCCTTTCACAGGAGGAGACAAAAAAACTCTGTAAAATTTCCTGAGAGCTTCTTTATCTACTTGTTCAGTTTCTAGAGTGTGTTGAATACTGGGGTGCAGTTACTACTCATGTTTGCAACTCAGATCGTGACAGCATGTGCTTCTGAATATTTTTCATTTGGTAGGAATATTTTTTAGGATTTTATTCATTTTCTGCACAAGAGGAACAAACCCCATTTGCATTGCATTTCTTTAGACATGTTTCTGAACTTGAGAAATGTTCCTTTCAGGAGTTAGCAACATGCCTTGTTGACTCAAAAAAATTATTTTTAAATGATTCTTGATTTTACTTTCATGTTACTTCATGTTACCATTTTCATCTTTCTGATTTTAGAGATTTTTAGGCCTTTAAATTTAATGGGAAAAATAAAAACCTCTTGAAAATGTCCATAAGTTACACATTTCCCAATACTTTTCCATTAAAATAGATCACAGTCAAATTTAAGTTTTGTAGCAGAGCAACTGCTAGGGTGCTCGTTTGGAAAATGTTTGGGTTTAGATACAAGTGTAATTGTTGACTACTAGTTTCAGTTAATTTGTGTTTCAAACAAAACCATTCCAAATTTCCTAATTAAGCAGTTAGTGAATGTCAAGACAGAGAAGACTGTGCTTTATGTTTTATGAAAGTTTTTTACTTGCTTTTAATTTTATTTGGCATACACTAAATGCCTGTTATTAAATCAGTTGCACATACTGGAAAAATCTGGTGACTGAAACCCCATGAGCTTCACATTTTATTTTCTGTGCATTTTAATACTGATTAAACTTACCCAGTGCTCTATACCAGGTGAAAACACGCTGAACACATTAGCAATACTTATGCAAATTGGTTTTGCTTTCTTTTTACCTTGAGTAATTCATTGCTGCTGCCCACATTGATGGCAGCAGCTGGTCTGAAATATTTGTTTCTTGAACCCAAGAGAAAATGTAACCAGTCATTTAATTGATAAAATCTGGCTCTCAGTATTCAGTTGAGATCACCCAGGGCTCTGTGAAGGACTGGCTGTGCTCTTCTGCTGCAGAGGCAGTTTGGTTTTGAGTCTCACTGCAGACCCCACTGACGTGATGCTGAAGGGCGTGCTAGATCATCTGGCAAATCCTATCACAAATCATGATGAGAGAGCTCCACTCCAAAAAAAACACTGAAATAAACAGCCTTTTCAGTTCTTCAGGACAGAGATGAAGTATTAGGCAGTCAATAGCCAATATGCATACTTTTACATGACTGTCAGAAGGCCATCATTTAAAGCTTTACTAGAAAAACATATGTTTATGTGGAATATACAGAAGTCTTGTCTAAAACTTTATAATTACATATTAAGAAATGAGATCATCATTCAATAAAGCTAAGAAGAGAGTATGGACTTTTAATTACAGTAAGACTAGGGCCCTGGTAAACATATCTTAGACTTAGGCTTAGCTAGGAGGCTAGGAAGGAGATGCTGTTTGAATTGTTAGACGGTAAAAAATAACTTGAGTCTCAAATGATTGTTTGTTTGTTTGTTTGTTTGTTTGTTTGTTTGTTTAAAGTGAAGAGCATGAAGAAAATAAAAAGAATTTAGCTCCTTGGTCTCTGATTCTGTGGCCTTAGAAAGCTGACAATTGTCCTTGGTTTTGGTAAAATAAGTAGCTTCAAGGAGGAAAAACAGGTGCTTCCAGTAAATACAAACCATATTTTAATATATAGATTTATGGTGAGTTGACCTTTATCAGAAGCCAGGATCCAGCAAACCTCTTCTATCACTCCCCTCCTCCACTGGACAAGAGAGAGAAGGGTACAACAAAAAGCTTGCGGTTGACATAAGGACAGAGAAAGATCACTCAGCAACTACTATCATGGGCAAGACAGATTTGAACCAGTAAATTAATTTATTACCAACGAAACCAGAGTAAGACAATGAGAAAAAATGAAAAGTAAATCTTAAAATATTTCCCCTCTACCCCTTGTTTCTTCCTGGGCTCAACTTCACTTCCAATTTGTCTACCTCCTCCCTCACAGTGGTACTAGGAGCTGGGCAACGGAGGCTGTGGTCAGTTCATCCCACATTTACTCTGCTGCTCCTTCCTCCTCACTCTTCCCCTGCTCCAATATGGGGTCCTTCCCATGGGAGACAGTCCTCCATGAACTTCTCCAACATGAGTCATTTTCATAGGCTGGTATTCTTCATGAATCTCTCACCAATTCCCCACGAGGTCACAAGTCCTGTCAGCAAACCTGCTCCGGCATGGGCTCCTGTCTCCACAGGACCATGGGTCTTGCCAGGATCCTGGCTCCAAGATGGGCTTCCCACAGGGTCACAGCCTCCTTCAGGCATCCACCTGCTCCAGGATGAGTTCCTTTATAGGCAGAAGGTAAATCTCTGCTCCCCTGTGGTTCTCTATTGGTAGCATGAGGACAATCTTTGCCATGGTCTTCACCATGCGCTGCAGGAGAAACTCCACTCTGGTGTGTGGAGTAGGTCCTCCCCCTCTTTCTTCATTGGCTTTGGTGACTGCACATTTGTTGCTCTCACATATTTTCACTCATATTTCCCAGCTGCAGTTGCAGGTTTTTTTTCTTCCTTTCTTAAATACAAAATTCTTTTGTATTACTCTAGAGGTGCTGCCACTGTCACTGATGGGGTCAGCATGGCCAGCTGCAGGAGCCAGTCAGAACTTGCTCCATTCAACTTGGGATCAGCTTCTCAAATCCCTCTCCTACCAAAGCCTTGCCACACAACCCCAATACAATATGTTTACTTACTCTTCAGAGATGGAGAAAAAAATCTAGTGTTTCTGTTGTGATTTTTTTAACTATTGTTGTATGCAACAGTCATGGGCATATCTAATGCTGAAAGACTGAATTGTATCCTTTAGCTTGGTATTCATGCTGAGCTATGCAGTTGTAACAAGGAATTACTCAGATGAAGCACAGAGATGCAGAAGGATGGCATTTCAGAATGAATTAATTGAATTCTGTAGAAGGTTTCATACAGGGGAAACGTACCACTTGGGCTTTGGTTGAAGTGAAGCTGAAGGCATTGAGCTGTACATGAACAAAGAAGAGAGATAATAGTATTTAGAGACCTGAAATGGCTTGGAAGTTACTCTTTAAATGATGTTTTGATTTGCAGATGAAAGTTAAATTATAATTGAAATATTCATAGCATAATCATGACGGCTGTGTGATCTGGTTGCACAAGTTTTCTGACAGCATTCCAAGGGACAGTGGCATTAAAGCCTGGTGTCTTTCCTCCTGTTCACCATCACTTTTCACATGTGTGTCAGGATAGTTTATTTCTCACATACACAAATCAGAAGGAAACACTGAAATAAAATGGTATGTTTTAGGAGTACTTGTCAGATCCAGGCAGTGTATAGCCATTAATAATAAAAAAAAGAGTGGAAACAAATAGACATAACTTTCACATTTAAGAAGAAGAGATTGCCTGATTTAGTCTCAATTTTGTCCTGTTTGTAAAGCAACTGAAGAGTTGTAAGTGGAATAGGAGATAAATTATTTCAGTCCCATGAACTCTGCTTTTCAACAAGAATGCAAACAGGCAAATGTGTTGTGCATTTTTGATACCTTTTCTGTTTTGTGATCATATTTACATATTTTTACTTTCAACCCTTAAAACTTCTATTTGTGAGAAGTCTCCTGTTTTGTAATGTAGCATCAGTGCTTTGTGCTTTATATTATATAAGGTAATTCCTGATGTCAGGAATTTTGCATTAATCTCAATAGCTCTTCCTGAAACATAGTTATACTGAAATAAAACACATTAGATAATAATAAAGTACAATGTGCTGTTATCACAAAATATACCAATATAATATGAAGTCTGTGTTGATACAAGCTCAAAACCTTTTCCTTGTAATTTTAATAATGGGTATTTTCTGAAAACCTCTGAATCCTGTCCATTGCAACCTAATATCCTGTACTTTTTGTTCAGTTATTGAGGATGAGGGTAGACTATTTTTCACATTAAGTTCTTCATTGCTGAAATATTTGAAAAACAAACAAACAAACAAACCTACCTAATTTACTACTATAACAATTTCATCTGTTGTTTCACCATCTCACCTGATCTTGAAGGAGAGCTTCTGAATTTAGAGGAATACTTTTCAGGAAAGCATCCTACCACTAAAAGTAGCTCTGCTATCAAAAGAAGCTGACATTAAATGTACTAAACAAAATTAGTAAGGCCCTGGGGAATTTCAGAGAAATGACTTGAGATAAAATACCCTTATGAACAGTCATCAGCAATACAGAGAGATAAATAAAGTTAGTATTCATCATGATTGATATGTGCCCCATGTGGGTTGAAATGAAATATCCTAATGTGGCAGCAGCATGTTTGTTGAATAATGTGGAATATACTGGCATTGCTCAAGTACTCCATGATATTACATCAGTGAAATGTTTCCTATTATTTTGTATCCTGCTGAAGATGTACTGTAGATTAATTTTTGTGTGTGCCTGGGGATTATTCTGTTGATCCTATAAAGTTGCAAAATGGGAGCATGGGTTAATAATGTGGTGGAGATTTGATAGAAATTCGCCCCCTGTTTCTTAGAATACTTCTTCAGAATACTTATTTTAAATTACTAGTTTCACCTGTGACATAACACATAATTACTGTTGGAGAATAATCTTCACTGGATGACTTCAGAAAGGGCAGGAAATTTTAGCAGTAGATAGTCCAGGCTCTAAACTTCTGTTTTGCACAGACATCCAACCAGTGAAGTAGTCTTTCATATTATGAGAAATACTGCTCTTGAATTCTGTACTTAGTTTCTTTCAGTTTCTCTTCAGTGGCTATGTGCCTGGTTTAGTAATCCACTCAGGACTCTCCCCAGAGTGTCCTTATCAGGGAAATTCAGGCACAGTTATGTAGAGACATCCTGCTGCAAACTCTATAGATCTGGACCACATTTGTTGGCTGTACAGGTTTGAACTCAGGTGGCTCCAGTCACATCTATTCTAGTTCTTTAACTTCTGATATAAGCTAAAAAAAAAAAAAAAAAAAAAAACAAAAAAAAAAAAAAAAAGTAAATACAGATCAGAAAAATACAGCTTTTTAGGAAATACTTCAAACATTTCTGCATGGTGTTTATCCTGCAGTAATTCAGAAACAACAAAAATATTGTAGTTCATATCTATAATAACATCACTGACTTATCCCCAAATACATCCTGAAATGTAAAAATACAAAGAGTGATATTTAGAAGTATGTTTGGGAATAAATTTTAAAATATTTTAAGTATGCTTTTTAGCATAAAGACAATTCTGTCCATTTTTCTGGCAATGCATTTTTTAAAAATAATCATTGGAATAATTAGTCTAATGTGTGTGTCTGTGAAGAGAAAGAGAAATTTTCCCATTAAATGTATTATCATTAAAAGAGGGCTTTTGTCCAACACATTTCAAAAGTGGATTACAGGTGTAAACATAATGTTATATTGAGAAGAGCAATTTAATTTTCCAAATGGGCAAAGTTTAATAAAACCCACACCACATAATAGTTTAGTCAAAATTAATCAACGAGTCTGAAAATATTATTCTTATTTCTTCCTGCTTGTGTAGAGGCACATACAGTAATGAATACTTGCAGGATTTTTTTCTGAGATATCCAGCTGTGTTATTTCAATGGAGTCTGGTGGAGGTGCACAAGAGACTTTTAATGTTTATTGATGGTAAATGGAGTTTTGCTGATCACTAGAAATTTTGACTTTGCTGGTCTGCAAAAGCTCAAGCCACAGTCTGTGAATTCAAGTGTATGTCACAGAGAAAATCCACTCCAGAGAAAAAATTAAATATCCCTCTATTTGATATTTGTTGCCTTAATAAATATGAGACTTCAAACTTTAAAACATATTGGGTTTGTATATTTTTTTTTCTGAACAGTGTAACAAAGTTGTAGAAACAAACTCAGCATCTTTCTCTTTTCTTAGGTAGAAATATTTGGATAAAAGAAAATACTGAAGGGAAGCAAAATTTCCTTACTCAGAGGTTCAGCAAAAAATAGTCTATCAAAAGGGGGGTGTGGCTCTTTGTCTTATTCTAAGGTTTTACATTGACATTTATAATACTGTTGATGAAACTCTATTAATATCATTAACTTGGAGTTTATAGAATCTGCACAAGGTTTGTCTAAGGAAATATAATCCTAAAATATTTATTTCCAGTTTCCACAGCAGGACCTAGTGATATTCTTGAAAGAACTTCTAGATGGATGCTATATTTTTGTTATGTTGATCTATCTCTTTCCAGTACAACATCATTAGCAGCAGAAACACTAAGAAGGGACTTGCAAACAAAAATGTATCAAGTCAGGCCTAAATTTTCTGACCTCCATATAGGCTCACATTTTACAGTCTCCTCACCTATATTTGAGGAGACAAATAAGCATGACAATATATATTCATTTATTCTTCTAAAGCACTTGAACAGCCTGGTCTAGTGGAAGGTGGCCTTGCCCATGGCAAGGAGAGGATTGGAACTAGATGATCTTTAAGGTCCTTTCCAATCCAAAGTATTCTATGATTTTATGATCCTGAAAAAGTTTATTGAGAAGTTCAAACAAGCACTGCTGCTCCAGTCATGTCCCTGGCACTGGTCTCTACCCTCCTCTACCTCAAAACTTTCTGCTCTTCTACAGTCCCTCTTGTCATGAGGCTCTTTTGCTCATCCTTTGATGATCCCGTAGTCCAGACTTCATCTGGATTTTTCTACTCCTGTGATTTATGACTTAGTTGAATGGATAAGGTGTTACAAAATAAGTGTTTTGTCCTTTTCTCTTGCTACTCTATTTGAGGAGTCTGAGGAATGAGCAGGTAAGTAACATGGAAAAAGGTATAACATTTGAATTCCCATTGTATTTATGAGAAAATAGAATAAAGTGGCAATCCTGTAAGAAATTTTTTTAATGGATGAGACAAAATGACTATGAGTATTTGTACACCAAGTATGGCATTAAAAGGTTGTCTGTTTAAATATGGCAATTACAAACATACCCAAAATGTACTCTCAAAGCCTGTATATGAGAAAGGGGAAGGGGTTTTGTGTGAAGATAGTGGAACATTTGACCCTTTGCCGAATTAAGGGCATTTGAAAGTTATACAATGCATTAAGCAAATACCAGGGAAACAGGAGTGAATGTGTGCACACATCTGCATGTTGGTGAGTGGTTGGAAAGAGCAAGTGTGCCTGTGAGAGTGAAAGAGAGTGAATGAGATTGTAAGAATTGGCCATATACATGCTAACAGTCTCACTCCTTTTTTCTTTTCTGATCAAGGAGTGTTAGAACCTCTCCAATGAGGTGGCACATTTTTAGGGCTGGGCAGATCATCTGACGTTGGCATAAATCCGATACCCTGAGACAGGACCCACATGGCATACCAAATAATGTGATAGTTTGTCTGCAGGAAGTTTTCCCAAAAGCTGGGGCAGTCTCTCCAGATGCAACACCACTTACCACAGCACAACAGAGCACAGAAGGCTCACAAAGATAAAGATAATTTCATGGTGCTCTTCACTTGTAAAGAAGGGTTCCTGATATGTGTTTCAGATAGGACTCCAAGCTTATTTACAGATAGTGGGAAACTGGTCAATTTGGTAACCTAGTCATTAGTACAAAATCTGAGTGATGGTAATGCCAAGGAAGTGGGACTCAAGGGTGTTTCCAGCAGAGCCACTACCGCTCACCTTAATAGTCTCCTTTTGTTTTACTCTGACCATGGGAATGGGAGGTACCAGGGAAGAGGATCTCAGTGGCAACAGGAAGATACTGTGATACTGTCTTTGGAGCTGCTGAAGACATACAGGCTGCCTTTGTGCAAGCCAGGCCAAAGATGCCTACACAGCAGCTTACAGCAGGACCTTGACAAGGTGGCACCTTAAGGAGAAAGATAAAGGATATGAGAAACGACTGCTCACTTCAAAATTTCAAAGGTTTATTGAACCTCAACAAACACAATAAAGGACTCAATAAGGAAAAAGGAATAGTGCTGAGAGCATGGTCAAGTGTCAGTGGCTCATCCACAAACTGGCTGCTCCGCCTTTTATACCCCTGGTGTTGCATCAGCCAACCCTGGCCCCTCCCAGAGTCTGTCAGTCAACCCTTCTTTGCCTTCCACGGGTGGAGACCTTCTTGCAACTTGACTGGAGGTGAGGAGTTGTCATGCCAAGCCTGCCCTGCAGCAAGCATTCCCCATTCCCAACTGCCCCATGCAAGGGGAGCCTGTACTCCCTCCACAAGTCCCTGACACCCCTGACAGCCCAGGCTGTCTGGTGGCAACAATACAGAGGGGGGAAAGGGGACTGTGGGCAAGAACAGGGGGTGTCCAAACAACAAACTACAGTAACATTACCACACATCAACAAAACTTCTCTTAACACAGACACAGTATTCATCCCTTAATTGCAAGGGCCAGTCATCATATTACCCATCTATAACAGGAGAGATGAAATATCACTGAAGTCAATAGCCAAGGAGCTATTAAATGAGAGTTCAGAGAACGGCTTGTGGGAGCTGCTGTCTCCTTGTCCCCCAGGTGAATTTTTTGTCATTTTTCTGCAGGTTCACTGATGGGTTTCAGACCGTGATGTGGATCAAGGGCTGTCTGCATGAAGACCATCACAGCTACCTGTAGAATTTGTGGGCACAGGCCTGTCTCACCAGGAGCAAACAGCTCCTCTAGGGCTGGCAGCACTGTCCCAGAGATGTGGCAGTCTTGCCATGTACTGCCCAAAGACACAAGGTCCCTAGAACTCTTAAACAAATGGAGCAAAAGATCACTGCAGAGAAGTAAGGGATGAAGGCCAGAGAAGGTGCCAGCATGAATAATATCAGGGAGAGAACTGTCTAGTGCCAGGGGAATTTCCGTCTGCCCTGCTGATGTACAAGGGAAGCTGCCAGACTATTTGACAGTGTAATTTTTCTGACAGGGATCCTGTGCAAGTATAGCAAGAATGATCAAAAAGGCTGATGGCTTTTGCTGAGTGCATTACACCCACTGGTGCCCAAGGATGAGAGCCCTGCCTGTCTTCCCAAGACTCTGGAGTTCTGAGCTGGCACGTCCCAAAGGATACACCAACCTACTGATGAGGAGGACACACATATTCTATGTTCTGGCTTTGTTTTTCCCCACCTGTCAAAGGAAGGGCTTCAAACACATCATTCCAGCATCTAGAAAATCATCTAACAGTGTGTTTGGCATTTGCTGTTTTACTGCATCTCCTGCAATGTGTCCAACAATTAAAAGGTTTTATGAAATTGGCACACAAGATCCTGCTTGAGTTAATTTATTTTGAAATGGCATAAGGGGCTTTTTTGTCCTTATAATTTGTTACTTACTTGAAAATGGTCTTTAGTGTTCTCCTTTAGTATTGTGGCAATACAGGTAAACAGGAGATGATTTATGATTCAAATGTCATATATATATGGAATATATTTTCATTTACAGAGGGACAATAATCTCATAAATACTAATCATGTTTACCAGGCTTTCAGGTAGTATCATGCTGGAAGGAACTCCTTTGCTAAATTTTTCTAAACTTGTCAGAGAGCAAGCAGAGTCTTGTGGGATGAGCAATTCCAGATGTGGGTAGGAATTTCCAGAGGGAAGAGAGAATTGTTTCTTCAGAAAAAGAAAGCACAATAAATGCTTCTACACCAATGCATAAAAAACTGGAGGAGCTGGAAGCTCAGATTTGAGACCAGTCCTGTTTTACATCTTTATTGATGACTTAGATGTGAGAAGTGAGTGCACCCTCAGTAAATTTGCAGATGATACTGATTTGGGTGGGAGAGTTGATCTGCTCGAGGGTAGGAAGGCTCTACAGCTGGACAGATTCCCCCAGGCTGAGGTCACAACTGCAGGAGGCTCAACAGGGTCCAGGGCAGGGTCCTGCACTTGAGTCACAGCAACCCCAGGCAGCTCCACAGGCTCTGGGAGGAGTGGCTTGAGAGCTGTTTGATGGAAAGGGGCTTGGGGGTGGTGGTGACAGTGGCTGAACATGAACCAGGGTGTGCCCAGCCAGTGGCACCTTGGTCTGTAGGTATGGTCAACAGAACTAGGGAAGTGATAATCTTGGCACTGGTGAGGCTGCACCTCAATTCCTGTGTCCAGTTCTCCCTCATGACAGGAAAGACATTGAGTTCCTGGAAAGTGTCCAGCAAAGGGTGATAAGGCTTGTGAAGGGTCTAGAAAATGTGTCTCATAAAGAACAGCTGGGAGCTGTTTATCCTGGAGAAAAGGAGGCTCAGGGGGGACCTCACTGCTCTCTACAATTGCCTGAAAGGAAGGTGTAGCCAGGTGGGGGCTGGTCTCTCCTACACTGCCCACAGTGAAAGATCTAGAGGAAATGACCTTAAACTGAGACAGGGGAGGTTCAGACTAGATATTAAGAAATATTTTGTTTACTGTTAGGGTGGTCAGGCATTGGAATAGTTTTCCCAGGGAGAGGGTGTAGTCACCATCCTGGAGGTGTTCAAGAGGCATCTGGATCCATGCTGAGTGATGGTTTAGTGGTTTAGGGGTTACAGTGGTGGTGCTGGGTGAATGGTTTAACTTAGTGATCTTGTAGATATCTTCCAATATTGATGATTCTGTGATTCCATGAGATTAAGACTAGAGGGGAATTACAAAAAAAACCAGCGTTCATTAAAATTTCATCAAAGATACAGTTTTTTGAGATACTTCACGACAGAAAAGGATTTTTCTTGTTGAATATTTGACTGCTACAGTTGCATTGCCACAGCAGAGATCCACATACTCATTGCCTGTACCTAGCTCTCATACCAAACTCCCTCTTCCTCCAGGAGAATCCAGCAGCTCACATCAGCAAGCAGCTGGCTGTCCCAGTGCCTGTCTTGGCCCCTCAGAAGTGTGTGTCACCCACTAAGCTGCTCTGGAAAAAGCAGCCACAGCTGGGGAAGAACAAGGATCATTTGCAAGGTCACATCAGTTGACAGGTCTTGGCAGGTTACGTTATGGCAGAGTGCATTCTTTGTATGGTGACACCAGCACTGCTAACCCCATAAAAACCCATATGGGGAAGCAGGACATTATAAACTTGTTAAAGAGATTGTTTTGGAGGGATCTAGTCAAAGCCATGTTCCAAGGAGGGCAAAATTCAGCCTTTTAGTAGGTGGATCAGGGCAGTGGTGGCTCAATCTCCTGAAGCATAGCAGCCTCATGAATGGACAGGTGGCAATCATATTTCTTGTGAAAACAAAATAGTTACTTTAGCCTAAATCAGTGTTCCATCACTTAATATTTTCCACTGTGTTGCTGGTGTCCAGTAGATTGTAACACTGTTTTCCATGCCTAAATAGCAGATAAACAGCTGGGTTTTCTCTTTCTAATCTAAACCTCTTTCTAATCTAGACAATGGACAGCATTGAGATAGCCCAGTGTCTTCAGGTGTGCAGATACAACCAAGGCAGAGCATTACAATAAAGGGAAGGGAAGTTCTGGGAAGTTCTGGGAAGTTCTGGCAAGTTCTGGGAAGTTCTGGGAAGGCAAGTTCTGGGAAGTTCTGGGAAGTTCTGGGAAGTTCTGGGAAGGGAAGTTCTGGGAAGTTCTGGGAAGTTCTGGGAAGTTCTGGGAAGTTCTGGGAAGTTCTGGGAAGGGAAGTTCAGGGAAGGGAAGTTCAGGTAAGGGAAGTTCAGGGAAGGGAAGTTCAGGGAAGTTCAGGGAAGTTCAGGGAAGTTCAGGAAAGTTCAGGGAAGGGAAGGGAAGGGAAGGGAAAGGAAGGGAAGGGAAGGGAAGGGAAGGAAGGGAAGGGAAGGGAAGGGAAGGGAAGGGAAGGGAAGGGAAGGGAAGGGAAGGGAAGGGAAGGGAAGGGAAGGGAAGGGAAGGGAAGGGAAGGGAAGGGAAGGGAAGGGAAGGGAAGGGAAGGGAAGGGAAGGGAAGGGAAGGGAAGGGAAGGGAAGGGAAGGGAAGGGAAGGGAAGGGAAGGGAAGGGAAGGGAAGGGAAGGGAAGGGAAGGGAAGGGAAGGGGAAAGTCTTTAATATTTGCCACAAAACTGATTGAAATCAACTTAATCTTTCAAGGATAAATCTCCAACAAAAGGATATTTTTAACTGAGGTAGAATCATATTCAAAAAACAAGATCAAATATGCTCTGTTATCAGACTGAAAAAATAAATTACATTTCACATATTGAAAGCTTTGATGTTTCAGTGATGTTTTTATTTGAAAATTACTTCTCTCATCTTGTGTAGAATGCAATTTTCATCACAATAGCATGTTAAATTGCTGAAAAATTATCATTTTCCCTTTTAAGTTGTCACTTTTCCCAAAACAGTTTAATTAGTTATTTGATGCAGTCATGCATTCTCACCTCTGCTGTGTCTATTTAAAACTCTTAACCTATCTTTATATCAGCTATAAGCTCTGGGAAGTAACAAATACCCCTCAACAGATCAAGTTGTTTTGACAGGGCAGGCGAAGAATTAGTCCTTGAGTTTTCTAGAGAACAAGAAACTTCATGTGTGATAAGCAAGAAGAATGTTCGTCGTAGTCTCATAATGCACTATTCTGAACTATTTTTTCTTGGCTAACCAGTTGTGCAGATTTATTCCTAGCTTCACACAGATAAGTGTTTAATAGCATTTATCTAGCACAGCTCTGTCTAAGAAAAAAGAAAGTGCTTTGGTGAGATGCTTCTCTTTGCTGTTTATTAAAACCTATTGAGAAACTGCATACTCAAGGGCTCACTGCATCCCTAGGGAGAAGAGGAGAGAACTAACCTTTCAGGTGCTGAATGTACTCAGCTTCCAGGGATGATCTCAGACTCAGAGCAGACTCAGATCTCCTCAGCCTTCTCTGGAATTATGTGAGACTTTTTAAGAATTATGCAGAACCTGTTTGCTCGTGTTAGTGTGTGTTCTACTTTCCAAACCTGTGGAGAAGAACAGTGAACACTTCAGGTTCTTGTCTCTTGCTCATGTTCTGTATCCACCTTTCCGGACCTGTGATTTGCAGGATGTTTTTCACTGTGCTTTCAGTTGCTGTAGATTCCAGTAGGTTACAGTAGGGCTTGCTCACTGAGTCCCTCACTGGGACCATCTATAGGGCTTAGAGTTTTAGAGCAGCATAGTTACAATCCCTGCAGCCTGCCTTACTGCAGGTGCTTGTTATGGTCCTTGGAAATCCCTGCTTATCTGGAAGACTTGCTGAAGCTCAGCTATTGCTTTGGAGACAAAGGGAAGGAGAAAAATTCTTTTGAGGTTGGCTTAACAGCAGGAGGTGGCTCTGTCTTTGTTCCTGTTTCTGCTCCCTGAGTACTCTCAGGCTTTCAGCAGGGAAGGTGAGACAGGGAGTAAGATTTATCAAACAGGATCTGAAAAGTGCCTCTCAAAGCTTCCCTCCTAAGTTAAAAGTCTGGTATCTCTGTGTGTGGCTTTACTACAGGATTTGTCCTGTAGCCTTTCAGCAGGGCTGAGGTGTGCTGCAGTGTCAGAGCTCAAATTTGCTTTTTAAACTTTTTTTCTTGCAGATTTCAGTAGTACTTGGTCCCAAGTGTGAAGTCTGTTGACCCCTGCAGCTAGTATCATTTGCACTTCTCCAACTGTGATTGAGTAGTTACTATGGTGCTGTGCAGATTAGAAATTTCAGTAGAAGATAAACAGGCAGACTGCACAGGGCTGTAGGGGATTTTCATAGGAAGAGGCATCACCTTCTTGCTGTGCCACAGGTCCAGCATGGCCACTGGTAAAGAGGCTCTTCCAAACCAAGAAAGGACAGTGAAGATCTTACATGTCTTCACTTTCAGACTGAAGCTGTTACCTTGCTGCTGTGCGTGTACTATTTAAAATGGAGAATCATCTCTTTAAAGGAAATGGAGTTGTACAAATATATGCACATGTATGCATATAACACACACACACATACACACACACACGTATATAAATATTCTGCAGTCATAACTCTGGGTTAACCACATATGCACAATGGAAATAGTTGAATGATTTCCTTGGCCATCCTGCCTCTTCCCACATTATGGAATATACTTTCCTCTATGTTGCATTACCTTGTACAAATGGCTGTTCTGCCATCTTCCAGCTCTTTGTATACCAACATATGAATTTACTTTTACTTAATTCTACCCACAGAAAACTATGGAATTTCCTGTGTTTGCTCAGCTGGGAGGAGTCCTGTATTATCTTCCTGTAGGTAATATTTCCTGTAGGTAATAGGTAATGTCCTGTAGCTTCTGTTGCCTTATTCCTTTCTTTTGCCTTGCTTCTCTGGCTCTCATGGAGCAAAGTCTTCATAAACAGAACTGATTTGGTTCATGTATGTCCCTGAATGTCAGGGCACAACTTTAGCACAAATACTCTGCCATAATGCTGAGGTGTTTCTTGCTCTAAAAGTGCTCCTCTGATGAGCTTGAAGATACTGGAGAGACATTCAGCTGCAGACTGAATGTGACATGGTGAACATCACCATCTCTTAGAATAAAAATATAACATTTTAATCAGTTACCAGATAACTTGTACTACTGAATGGTCTGAACAATTTTTTTAAAGAATAGGTAGTTGATGTTTCGTTTTACTGTAATTCAGCTAACCCACAGTTTAGGTGTTCACTATGCATTCAATAAGGAGGAAGATGCCCAACTCTTTTTCCAATATCACGTCTGTGTGTCCAACACAAAAGAACTGAAGGCCAGCAGAGAAGGTTTGATTTGATGTACATGCTTAACTGAGAGCCTGAAGAGAGTAAGCTGCTAGATAGATGTCATCACATTGTTGAAGAAAATGGGAAGAAATGGGACTGATATCTCTTTCAAAAGAGATAAAAGGTTGAATGCTCTATATGACACAAACCCCCATGAACTTCATATGTTTGCCTTGCTCAGAACATTTAATTGCCATTAATATTTTTGAAGTATGTGGTAACTTTGCAGCTTGGGCTTTGCAGAACCCAGACAGTGCTGGTGTTGAGCAACTGTGAGTGTGGGCACTGTTCTCTACAGATACCTTGGATGCTACCCCCTCTGATTCTTTGGTTTGTTTTTGGTTTCTTTTCCCTAACATGGTGCTCCTGTTCAGTAGTAATCTTCCTCCATTTTTTGAATCCCCTTTTTCTAATGAAATCACTAATTCCTAATGATTGTTACTCTGCTTGAAGGAAATTTATTTCCATCAAATTCTGTATGTTTCCCCTGAAAGCTTCATTGGCTATGGTGATTCACAGAAATTAGGATCTTTTCTGGAAACTGATTTTTGTTTGTTCTGTAGCTTCTTTCCAGTAGACATACTGTGTATGTTATTGTATTTCTGGTTTAGGCATAGAATTCACAAATTCAAATCTGACTCATACATAGTTTGTGAATAGCACCTTCAAACTGGCACATCACAGAGTCATAAAATGCAATTTTTTCTGTGTATCTGTTGGGAGTTTGATAGTCCATTTTTCTTCATGCAAAGAAGGCCTTGGGATACTATTTTTTTTTTTATTTTGAAAAAATGGAGAAAAAATGAATAGTCTTTGAGTTTATGTAAAGTTCAAGGAATGAGGAAATGCTAAAAATTATCATTAACAGAGATAATATTTAATCAGTCTGCCTGCTTTCAATATGCAGTATATTTGTTCCAGTACTTTTCAATCATTTTAAGAGAACTTCAGTGCCAATAAACTAAAGATGGAAACCAGCACAGATTGTTCAAGAGTGACATACTTGCCCACCAGTGTTATGGTACTAGATGGGCATAAATGGGCACTGGAGGGACTCTACATACTGTCTCATATGACATGTAACAAAGGGTGACTAAGTATGAACCACTTCACAAGTCAACAGGGAAAGTCCTTGAAGAAAGCTGTCTACAGGAGAATTCAAATGGGAACCACAGGTCATCTGTCTTGGTTTATATCCAGAGAGTGCCTTGCAAGGTGACAACAAATTGAGAGTCTTTCTGAAGAGGAACAGGGAACAGGGCTATGTGACATACAGGATTCACAAACTGGAGAGATGACATAAAGAAGATGAAATTCAGAGAGGACAACTGCAATGCGTGGAACTGAACGATAAAGACATTAACTTTGCAGGTATAGAGCTAGGAATAACTGGAGTTATTGGCAAGAGTTCAGCAGGAAATTATGTAAGGAGCATCACACATAACATCATCTTGGAAATAGAGACGACTTATTTCAAAAAGTTTCCTGAGCTTTGAGGAGTACACTCAAAGAAAAATGTGGGCAAATAGAAACAATCTGAGAAAAAACAACACGTGGTAAGAAAATCTGTCTCTGGAGAAAAGCTGAATGAACAAACCTACAAGATCTTGTTTTGTTTTCTGATTCATGCAAGTTTGTTATAGAAGAAAAGAGTGACAAAGTCTGGCAGGATAGTACAAGACAAAACTGAGCTTATCTAGGAAATAGAAGAATTGTTAAGAAAAAGATTCCAGCTACCAAGAAACAGTGCATTAGAACAAGCTGTGAAGAGAAATCACAGAAAAAAGCATTTCTCTGAGGTGGCTTGGTTGCAATTTACTCTTAAAGAAGGATGGACAGGATAAGACTTAAAGTCCCTTCTGGCTCTGCATTTTTATTACTTTTCTGACCTCCTGTTTCAAAAAGTGACTTATCTGAGACAAGTTAGAAACCAGAGGTCTGACAAGCTGCTTTGTTGAAAAGCTGTTGAAAAGGGACATGAAAAAAAGCACATGAGCACCAGCAAGAGGAGACAGTTTCTTGTGAAATACAGGAGGGTTTGGAAACCTGTTCTGTCCGACTGGTCAGCTCCTTACCCCCTGCTGCCTCAGTGTTTAGACTTACACCTAAAAAGAAGAATCAGCTGATGGAAGTCCTGTGACTGTTGTCTCAATGGGAAATGCCACAGAAAAGTTATGTAGAGGACAGCTTAGTGTGAGAAAAGTTTTCTCAGTTTCAGCTCCTGGGACTGAACCGCTCTGCCACTATGTCCCTGAGCAGCTGCCAAGTCCCTGGGCTGGACACTGCAGAAGAGATCAGGTCCTGTCTCTTTTGTTCTGGAGGAGACTGCTGTATTTTCTTGGTACTATTTTTTCATGTTCTGACACACTGAGCTTTGCTAGGGTCTGGGTCATGGCAGCAGTGTCAGAGGTATTCAGCCTTGTGCACACAACAGGTGATGAGAGCAAGGACGAGGTTGTTGCAGCGGTGAAGTTGAATAAAACACACACAATTTGTGAGTAGAGAGAAACTAATAAGCCAAACCTAAGACTCCGTTTCTTATTTTCTGCTAAGGCCAAAAGTCATTGCAGCTCGTGATATACTCGGTTGCAAAGTCAATAACAGATTCTGGTAAGTTTCTCTTCTCAATATCAACATAGATCTCCAGAACACATTTATTTGTGGAATCTCTGAAACAAGCAGTAAATGACAAATTAAATGAAAAAAAAAAAAAAAGAAAAAAAAAATCTTTGCTTTCTTTCTCCCTATTGGAAATAGTTAGCACTGTGCTCTTTGCTGTGATCTTCAGCTCAAATACACCTAGAAACATCTAAGTAGTCATTAATTTTTAGATTAAACAAGTGGAACATTTCCAAAGTTTAACATCTATTTTTCTGTAATTGTTTTCTCTGAGATCTTTGATACCATTTTTAAAACAGAAGGAAAGGAATTACCTTTTGTTCTGTTCATACAGGGTATGATATTTCCAGGCTCTCTTTCAATGAAACAATTCGAATTGTTCAGAACACTCTGACCACTCTCAGAATTTTTAAATTTCACTTTAATCTTCAGAAATATTTTCCAGCAGCCTCTGAAAAGTTAGCATGATGTCTCTAACTGTGTACTTATCTCAGGAGAAAGGTTGGCTGAAAAACAAGAACACCATTTTACAGCACATCATCAGACTGTAAATGGAGGCTTTCTTCCGTACAGAAAGAGCCAGTTTACCTGCTATCCTACACTGCTGAATGATTAGCTCTTCTGGCATTACTTCCCTCTCAGTCTAAAAAAACCTTTCTGTGATGCATCCTTGAGAAATCCCAGTTTTTCAGAAGTAGCCCCACTTCTTTTGCGACCCAGCGATCTTCTTACTTTTCTGAGTTTCATAGCTTAATTGATAACACCTAGTGGGTTTTTGCTTGAGAAATGATGATGTCTGCAGACTTTAGTGAGCAATTGTTGAAGTTTATAACAGATGTACTCTGGGGATCATAAACTTGTTTGCTCTGGATAAGGTGAAAATAAGTTATATTCAATTTACGTTACAGTTTAAAACGTCTTTTAAGCAACATAGTAATCTGTTGTATTATTTTCTTTTTTGAAAGAAAAGGGTTTGTTTTCTTTTTTGTTTGTTTGGTTTTCTTTTCTAAGCAGTTGCCAATGGCCTGCGGAGTGTTTAACATACTTTAAAATACTTTAGCTTTCCCTTACCTTGTATTCCTTATGATTTTGTCACTTAACATTTCTCTCTATTTTGTATTGATTCTGACAGGTTCTCCTTCCCATAATTAAAACAATAACTCACTGCAGAAGGAATTGGAAAAGAGACTATGGGAAAAGGATTCCCTCAGTGTAAATGAACAAGTATGGAGGATTGCAGAGTTGAGGACAAAAGAACTGTCTGTCTGTAGATAGATTCCTGGAAAAACCTGAGTTCCAGTGTCAAACCAGTTATTGATAAAGAGGAGATAGGGGTGGCATCTGAAAGACGCAATGAAATGTTTTTAAGAATTATTTTTATTGCTGTTGGCTTACAACTTTGAGTGAGAGAGGAAATACAGGATTTTCTTCTCATTTTCCTCTAAATATATTTTTTTATTGTTTTGCTTTTACTTCTGCTGTGAGTGACAACAGAACTATTCCACTTGTGATTTTTTTCCATTTTTTTGATGCACATACTGCATTAGTCTACATTACTGTCTAGGAAATGGAAGGCTAGGTTTTATGTTGTCTTACTAATTGCTTTTCTTGCAGCAGTCAGTTTCCAGTCTCTCGGCAGGGGCATAAGCACAAATTCTGTCAGTCTCAATGGGTTAAATTAAAGGCTGTGCACACTGAAGTGGGTGGTTTAAGATGTTTGATTATTGTTTTGTTTATATAACCAAGGTGTTCTGCAGGGACTCAGGTTTATTACTGTTCTCTTAATAAGGGAATACTTTTCATTTGCTATTTTGTTTTTAAAAGTCATGTAAGCTCTCCTTGGATTCAGTCACGTAGAATTACACTAGAAATGGTCTGAAATCCCTAGCACTTCATTATAGCAGTCGCTATACCACAGCTGAAGATAAAACCTGAACCTTTAGCTGGGTTAAGTTTTGGGCTGTGCTCTGCAGCACGCATTGTCCTCTCTGGTGCCCTTTTCCCACAGGGTCTAATGATCTCTGCCATCCTCTCCACCAGCCTGTGGGCAATCACCCCTCCCTTCACTTGCTTATCAGCCAAGCTCCTCCTTGGACCTGAGTCTAATCTGGCTTGTACCAAGGGTCTCCTATTCTCCTCCTTGATTCCCTCCTGTGAGCCCCCTTCTCCACTGTGCCTCTTCATGGGGGATTTCAGGAGGTGACTTTGGAGGCAAAGCAGCTGCTTTTGTACAGTACTTGAAATGGTGACACTTAATCCAGAAGATTCCCAGAGTTTGGAAAGACAGGTATCTGCCAGGGAAAGCTGGGGAATTTCTTCCCTTGGAATGGAGAATGAAAACCCCCTCCCTCCAAATTATTATAATTTTGGAATTAGGGGTTTTCAGGCAAAGTTTTGGGAATAGGAGTAACAGTTTTTTACTAGGACTATTAAAAATACAAATATAGTAGTACAAAAAACGAGCAAGCAAACAAACAAAAATCCTAGAAACCCTGACAGAGTCAGAGCTACGACATAACACCCTGTTGGTCAGGGTGTTGGCAGCAGTCCAAATAAATCCTCCTGGAGTGGCTGGTGTGGTTCTGTTGGAGTAGAGATGATCCTGTAGAAAAGGGTCCAGTGATGGTGAGAAGGGCCCAGTCTTCCTCTGGAATCCAGTGGAGAACCAGCTGCCTGGTGTTCCTGAGTCTTAGTTTTTATCTAGGTAGGAACAGTTGGCTCTCCCCACTGGGTGGAGCATCTCACAATGGGATGATGTAATGTTTTCAGTCATGTGGTGAGCCTTAAAGGCCCATTAATAGAAGCCATTCCCTGGAGGAAGGATGGGTGGTGAAAGAGGTGAGAAATACTGCCCTACCTGGGTTTAACAGCTGGTCCATTATCAGAAGGCACTCGCCCCCTCCCCCTGTTATGAGGAGTTATGAGGAATGGCTCATAGAAGAGATAAAGAAAACACCTACCCAACCGGTTTCAACAGATGGAAAATAGAATACACATTTTTGGTTACATATTGCAACCCAAGACAGACACATATCTAAGCTTGAAGTACATAATAGTGTACTTTCCCTCCTAAAGTTATTCTTTGTTATCACATTGTTGAAGAATAATTTATATATATATATTTTAAATTGGTTAGAATTTGGAAGACATTATGAAAAGAAGCAAGGTGCTAGAGATGAAATAATTTGACAAAATTAGCAAAATATGCCTCAGATTTGTGAACCAGGTACCCAGCATGTTTAAATTCCCTATCACAATGCTACTCTCCCTTTCTGTTCTGACATCACTGAAATGTGGCAATGAAAGGTATGAGATTTTCCTGCAGTTAATATCAATCCCTATTATATATCAATGTCTATGAAATGCAAAACTGTACAGAAAATTATGGGTTGGTTAAAGTGATTTTTTTTTGGTTAATACAATTATCATAACATTCATGGCACTAAGAAAACACATTTGCACTTTGGAGTTATTGTTTTTAGTTCTGTATTGTCAGAAATACAGAACACTGAAATTCTACTTCTTTTTCTAGTTACCAGAATCGTAAGAACTGTGTTTCTGTGGCCCCTTTATCAAGGAAGTGTGTCCTTGATAGGCGTTCAGATGCCACAAATATTCCTTGCACTGTTGTAGTAGCTCGTCTATATTCCATAAATTAGAGAAAGTGGCTGGAGAAAGCCTAAGTGAATGATATTGTCCTGTCACTTGTAATTTTACCTTTTACAAAATTACAGGCTCTTAAGGGCTGCTGGAAAAAGTTGGAAACACCAGCTCTATTATTATTTTTATGTGCCATTAGTTCTGGGAAGAACAGCCAGTGGTTGGGCTATTTGGCTGGGGACCTGTCCTCCAGAATGAGATTTTTGTGCCTTTATGTGAAGCATCAAACATTGTTGTTACCAGAAGAAGTCAGCAATATCACATTTGCCTTCAGTGACGGCAAATGCTGAAGGACTAATATTGTACCCCCAAATATGCAGGGTTGACAAAAGGCTATGACTTGGCACTGTACATTCAGATGACTCAATGGCGAAGAAAAAATAATTGTTTATTTTTGCTTACTTTCAAAGCATTTTCCTGGCAAGGGAAAAAACAGTAGCATGCTAAGGGAAATGAGAAAGGTTGTTGCACAAGCTGAAACAACTGGGAATCTTGAAGCTGGGCTCTGAAGCCAAACAACATGTAGAAAATACCAAAAATGTTTTTGTTTTCTATGAAGAAATATATATCATTGTCCAATACAAAAACATTCTGGCGTTTTCTCAAAAAAGCTGAAAACATAACTAAACAATTAAGAAAGAAAAATAGCAACTGAAATGCTTCAGTGGCTTTTGGTAAAAGGCAGCAGCAGAAGTATTCCAGGAGAACTGTGCTGGGATTGCAGGATTGCAACACAGAACATGCTTGCATATGGCTACATACTCCATATAATTCACTTTTCCAAATATAAGGTACCAAATGGAGTGTGGTAACTTCTCCAACATTGATAGTACCACCATTTTCCATTACAGCCTCCTTTTCCCCATCAGCACTCCAAACTTCATTCAAATGGAAACTCCTTTAGCCCTGCTTTGGGAGTATAGTGATTAGTATAATGAACAGCTGCTCCTGACAAAGGCTGCAGACATGATATAAAACTGTATGAAATAATGATTTGTTATAGTTATATATGTTAAGCAGCTAAAATATTAAATTATTTTGTATTCCTCTTCAATATTCTCTTATTACTCTTTTCTATGGAAGTTTTTTGCAAGAAATAGAGGGGCACTAGAGTAGGTCTCTAGGTGTAAATATCATTAGTTTTGCCTCTTCTGGAAACTGATGCTCAGAAATGTTATTTTGCTCTTCCAGACAACTGTCTCTGCTGGCAGAAGGACTCTGCACCTCACATGTTGACCATCAGGGAATTTGAAGGATTTAGGAATCAGAAGACTCAATGAAATGCAATATAGTACTCCAAAGAGGTAAGTGTTATTGGATCTGGATCTTATACTTTGGTAAGGGGGTGCAAAGTGAGCTTACTGGTGCTGCAAAATGAGGGTGCATAGTTTCCTGCTACTCAAAGGGAGGAAGGAGTGTGCAGGTCTCTGGCTTGTTGAGTTTGCTTGCTGAAGAACACTGCCATTAAAATATATGTAGTGAACAGCCTGGTCAATGGTTGTCTAAACGCTGTGACAACTCAAGTGAATGTTTTTCAAATTCCTGTTTCAGCTTTGCAACTGCAATCCTTCTGCTTCACGAATTTGTGGTCTTGATAGTTGTACTGCAAGCATGTTATTGAGTAATTCACAGAAATCAGGGTATTGATGGGTTTTGCATGCACTGCACTATTCTCAGATCTATATGCAATTCCATCACAAAAAATGGGGATGAAAATGTTTGCAAATTTGAAGTAATTAATTGTCGAAATACCCTTGGGAGACAGGACAAGTAAATCAGGTAAGTGATTCCAGTAGTGAGGCAGGATAGATGGGTCAGTGGCACATGAAACTATCTGTATCATGTTGGACAGCTCATGCTTAGTTTTGGTAAAAGAACACCCCTCAAGAAACAGCATTTTGGGGTGAGTAATAGCTAATAGAGCCATGCAACGCATGCGACAGGAAGAGCAAACACACAGAAGGTAGGAATGTCTGCCATTAGAAGCACAAGTCTGTGCAAGTATCTTCACTGCCATCAGTGCCTGTGCTAACTGAAGCTGGGCATTACTGCAGCTTTACCTGCATTTTGCTGTCTGCAAAACACATATCCTCACAAAGGAGCATAACATCGTGATTTTTATTTTTTTGAACTTTTTTGTAGGCTCTTGCTGTTAATATCCCTGCCATTGCTGAAGAATTATTTTTTTCCCAACCTGTTACAACTTCATCTGGGAAATTGGTTCCAAACATTTTAAGTACCAAATTAGAAATGTGGGATACTGCAAATGTTTTCAAAATTGTGTAAAAAAATGGTGCTTGGTTTTACATACAGACAAAAAAGCCCCAGAAAACCAACCAACCAACAAACCAACCAACCAACCAAAACAACAAAAAAAAATCCCCAAAACCAAGCCAAATCAATTTGATTAGTGTACTGGTTTTATGTTTGTTAATTTTTGTTTTCTAAATTAGTGTAGTGGTTTGAGAGCTTACTAGAATTATTTACTTTTTTTTCTGTTGTGAGATAGGATTACGAGAAAACCAAAGTAGGTTTAAAACTTTAAAAAGTATAAAGAGGTATAAAACTTTAAAAGTTTATTAATAAAACTACAATAAAGAAAAAAATAATAAAGATTAGAATGAAACTTTTAAAACCTTTTTCCCCCCTTAAAACTGTTTAGTTTTTTACTGATAAGATAAAGAGACAAAATTTGAGATTTTTAGACACACTCACTAATTTAAAATAGTCTTTTAGTAGTTTTTGGGGAGAGGAGTTTTTTTAGAAATCTCATGGAGACATTGTTTCAAGAAACAGGGTTTTTTTGCAGCTGCATGGAAACTTTGTAAACTGTGAAGTTTCTTATTTGGTAGCTTTTCTTGCAGCTGTACTTACGGGTATATTAGTTTATTAGGGTATACTTTACGTATGACTGTTTTAGTATAAAACAAAGATTTTCTTTATTTATTTTTAAAATTATTTTAAGAAACAGAGGTCTTCTTCTTCCCTGGGGGTAGAGGGCTTTTTGTTTGTTTAAATTTTTTTTATTAGATTACAGTTACATTAGCTTACAGTTATGACTAGAATTTTGTATTTTCTCAAAAAGCATTCTATAAGTTACTGGAATATTTTAGTCTATTCTCTATGGCTTTATAAGAGAATCTAGTTCAAACTAGGTAACTCATTCATTTTCTTCTTAGGACTTTTACTTTTTCTCTTTTTTTACAGACTTTAGTTTTATGTTGTGGGGTTTTTTTATGTCTTGCTCTGTCTTTTTCTTCTTACTTGGGAAGAGGGTTAATGTCTTCAGGTTTCATTTGTGCAGTGAAAGAGGTAATATTTTGCTCTCTCTTGGGTTTTTCTCTCTTGGGCTGAAGTTCACAGCGTTGGATTTTAAAACAGTGCTCAGTAGCATTACGCTGAGAGGTCAGAGTGGTTGGAGAACAGCAGATTTTAGGATTTTAGTAGCCAGAGAGGCTGACGGACGCTTCCCTCCGCCCCTCGGTGGCATCGCGGTGGGCCCGGCCCAGCTCAGGCAGCAGGAAGACACCTGGCAGACACCTGGCAGACACCTCCCTCAGCCCAGGATGGCAGCAGGGCAGGTTTTAGGGCTTTTGGATGTCAGTAGCTGCTGTCTCCCCGTCCCCGCTGGCAGCTGCTGGGGCCTGGGGGCCCGGCCAGGCCCGGCCCTGCCAGCATGGTGGGGCCTGGCGCGGCCCACCCGGCCTGCTGCATGTTGTTACCTGCTCCCCAGGCCAGACGGAAAAGGAGTTTTCCTGACAGTTCTCTGATTTTTAACCTGTGTAGCCCAGAGGTGTTTCTAGCTCTCTAATTAGTTCTACAGGTTGTCAATATTCAAAGCTAGTCCCTGATTGGTTTTACTATAACTTCCTTGAAAAAAAAAAAAAAAACAAAAAAACCACTTCTGTACAAAACCAACGTAATTATAAAGCCTGAAATGGGTAACAAAATATTTAATTTAAAATCAACAAAGCAAAGGTTTTGTCAAGCCATGTGAAAAACGATGTTTCACCTTTTTATATTATTTATAAGTTTAAATAAAATAAAATAAAATAAAATAAAATAAAATAAAATAAAAATAGACAATTAGGAGACAGAAAAAGATAGCTACTCAGCTGAGGGTGCAAAGCAACACCCCCTATTCCAGATTTCTTGGTATTTAAGAATCTTGGTGTTACATATTTAAAAGAGATTAATGCATATTTAAACATCTGTTTTGTTTATCCGTTTCAAGGGTCCCCAAGTATTGCGGTTCCTTTGTCTGTGCTTGGCGCCTTGTAGTCGGCCTAGGTGTCATAAATTCTTCTTGGCCAAAAAGGTTCAATTGTTCTTTATCAGCAATCTTCTCTCACAGGAATGCAAGATGATTCTCCTCCACATTCTGGTTTGTTCAATTTAGATGTTACCAAGAAAAAACCTTAGTCTTTTGTTTTTACTCTATGCTACAATTAGAAAATATACTTTTATTACACAAATAAAAGGAAATACAGTGCAACCTTCTTACATTATACGTATAACATTCGTCTCAATATTTGCGAAAAGCCAACTCCAAAATATGCATTTATAACAAGCCCCAAAGCAGTTGTCTTTTATTCTTCATGAAGGAACCAAGTGTTTCTGTGTTGCTCAGAGGCTATAAAGGTCTGCAAAGCTTCTGTCAGGAGGGAGATTTGGCTCTTCCTGCACGGCTCCAGGTTCTGCCTGCTCCAGAGGGTGCATTCCACAAGGCTGCCCAGCCAGCAGGCATCTGCACCCAGGCCATCTGCATGATCTGTGTTACAAATGAAATGAGCCAATTTATCAATAAAAGAATTTATTGAAAAATTGAAATAGAAAAGTATGAGAAAAGCCACAAGCAAAGTCAGTGTCGAGCCCAGAGTCGACACTGGCTGAAGCACGGCCTCTATCGCACTGAGTCCCCCACAGTTCACGAAGTCCGTACTGTGCAGCCGGTTTTTATACAGTTTTTCAGCTGTACAGTAGGTTGCTTCAGACTTTTGTCTTCATTGTGTTAGATACAAATTCATCTTTCCTTGTTTTCCTGCTGCTGGTCTTTTGAGAAGGAGATGCTTCCTTCCGAGAAGGAAGATGCTCATGATTGGATTTACGGGAACCCTGTGTTGGGATGCACGGCCTTGACGATGCAGATAAGATTTGTATCAGTTGTTAAGCACTGGGTCATTGGCAGACCCATCTGTGGTGAAGGCTCATCTCCTCTCCGTGCCACCCTTCTTTCTTCTGATAATGTTGTTCCCTTGGGTGCTGGAAGAGGTTTCACAGTTCCAGGGTGCCTTTAGTTTTTGAAGCTTACATGACTTTATAATATACATTTACAATAAAACCAAATAATTTTACAACATTTATTACACTCTGGATGGAATCTGTCTGCAGTTGTAGCTTCCTCCCCTGAAATCCAGTGCACCCTGCCCATGCCCAAGTGCTTTTCTCAAGATTTGCTTTGGGCTTTACTTGTGCAACTCCATACAAGCAGGTTTGCTCCTGCTTTCCTCTTCCCATTGCATGGCAGGGACTGGAGCCTCCCTGGAATGGAAGCTGCTCTTTGGCATTAGTAGGGACGGAGTTCACATGTCACTTATCTGAGTGGAGCAATTTATGAGGGTCTGGTCACCAGGGTTTCCAAAAGCAAAAGCTTAATCAAACATGCAAGTAACTCCCCTGTGAGATATTTTTTGCATTAGACAATTAGACCAGTATTTCCACTCTTGGGGAGTGTAATTTATGCAAAATACATATATATATATATAAACACGGATTTTCTTAATTCAGGCTTGTTATGCAAGCTACAGCTGTCATTAACATATTCAAAATTCAAAATTGTCATATACCAGGAAATTATCAACTGAATATACACAAATTGTGATTATATATGTACATTTGCTCTTTAAAATCTGGAAAAGAGTTTAGTTGCTGATAAGTTGAAGTTGTTAGAAAACAAGACAGTAATTAAGGTTTCCTCTACACACTTACACTGTTTCTTACTGGGAACTTCTACAATCACCAGAAATTATATGGCATTTTGCAGACATGATCTCTGTAGCTGGATTCCTACAGGGCTTGTTTTGGTTAGGGTAGGTGTAGCCCTGGTTCATGCTGTGATGTTTGGGTTTTCTGAAACTCTTTCCCAGACACTGTTCTGTCAACAAGAGACACGTTTTCCTAACCATAACCTATGTTTACATCCCTTTCCCTAGGAGGGACTTCTTCTTGATGTCCCACTGACTTGACCAATGTAGTTGAAGAAGTTTGTTTCTTCCACCCCTTGGGTGGTTCTTTGTAAAATAGTATAAAGGGAAGAAATTCCCTGGTAATAAAGATTTTGGAGTCATTTCAGCCTTCTGACCTCGGAGTCTGTGTCGTTGTGATCTTGAACAGCGTCAGGTAGGTTCTTGTTGGGAAATTTTGGAGAAGAGGGAAGAAGTCAAGCTGCATCTAAGGCCAAGACAAGCGAGAAAGGCTGCAGAAAACTATATGGAAAATCAATACATTTTGTGCCAAGAAGAAATAAATTTATATTTGGTGAGGAACATGCTACTTGTCATATTCAAGTGGGGACAACTGTCACTGGACTGGCCAAATACATCCTTCAGGGTGACATCTGGCAAGTAGCAGAGCTCTAACTGTGGTACTGCTCTGTACTAGGGACTAAGGGACTCCATTAGCAATGCTGCTCCCCTGCAAGTCTCTTTAGTCTAATCTGGCAGAAATGGCCTTGTCTCTTGGGTGTGGAAAAAAACGTTGGAGACACCTGGGTTTTGATTGCTCGTGAGTGAGACTCTGTTATAATTCCTAGTGATGTGACAGGATAATCCTTCCCCAGTATGCAGAGGAATTCAGAAGAGAAATAAGCCCTTTACTGAGAACACATGGTCCATTAAGATCACTTTGAAAGACAGTGATGGAAATAACTGCAAAGCCAATTGCTGCTCGTAAGTGCCTTCTGGAGAGATGACTGAGCACCGAAAATCAGCACCAAATGCTTCATCTTGCAAAAAGACTCAGAGGGAGTTACACAAGTGATTGCTGTGTAATGCTGCCAAAAGGATTTTGTCAGACTTTGACTGATTTACACCAGCAACATCAATTTCAATCTTGCTTTGCATTTTGTCATTTAAGTGTTTGCTTACAAAACTTGAATGATAGCTATAAGGATGTATTGATTTCAAGTTAAATGCTGCCTTTATAATAACTGCAGTAATTTTTGGCAACCATAATTTCATACAGAATCATTTTACACTTTATAATAACTGCAGTAATTTTTGATAAGCATAAGGTTATACAGGATCATTATCTATTTACTTCAGTAAATATTTATTAACATTTTTATGGTTCACTATTTAATTATGTTTAAAATTATACATTAATTTTTTTTAGATTAGTGGTTTGTTTATGAATTTATTTATGAATATTTGTCAGCTTACATTTGGGTTTATGTTAGACATCCATTAAAATGCACTGAAAATTGTTAAAATTAAAGGAACTTCAGGAAAAATATCTTAAATATGGCATAGGCAGAAAAAAGGTTTTATGAAAATGAACATAGCATATAAAACTAGTAGACATATAATTATAAAAAAATAAATCATAAACACAAATAAATTATTTTAAAAAGTTAATTGACACATATTACTGACTGATTGTGGTCACCAAGCTTTTCAGATATGCTTTTTGAATGACGACATTTTTTGTTTCTTACATTTTCGGTCAAAAGTACAATGAGGCAGTAGCTTTCTGATATTCTCATTCTCTCATAAGCTCTCATATGAACAAACAAAGCAACATATCCACAATTTAAATTTTTAAAATAACTGCAAGAACTTCTGGAAAAACACACTTGTCTTTTAAGCAGTATGCATAGAGACAAAGGCAAAAACTTTGTCTGGAGAGGGTATGTTCTCATACTCGCCGAACAGCTACAGGAGGAATGAATTGCAGGACACATGAGTCTCACATCCAGCTTGGTGTTGTATTACTCTCTTTCAACCAAAAGTCAGTTTCTGTCTGTGTGAACTTTTTGATCAGTGTGAGATCTGTTCCTGCGACGATGTCACTCCTTCCTACAGCTCATGTGGGTCAGTGCTGTCCCCACTTCTGCCATCATACAAAAACTTGGCTTTAGACTGGACTCAACAGAGTTGTGGGCGCAACACTGAGATTCCTAAAAGAATATTAAGCCCTTGTGACTGAGATGTTTAGAAGGAAACCTGCTGTTCTCCCTGCAGCTTGATCTGGAGGCTCTGTGGGACAGACCACCTATAAAACAGTCTCAGCTCTCCCAATCCACCTCCCACAAGGAAGGCAGAAACTGTCTCCTCAAGTCTTCAAGGGAGAGGAACACGAGCTGAAGATTTGGCCCCAACCTGTGTACCAGGATATAGAGGGATATTAATGCTAGCACAGGAGGTCTCTAGGGATAAACATATATACTGTCTCATGTGCAAAAGGATATCACATCTTAAGCACATCCAGTGTCTCAACAACACATCTCTAAAACTTTTCTACATCCGTATGTTCTTGTCAGGTCAAGTTGAGCACTTCAAAAAACTGTAATTTCAAAATTTCACTTACAATTCAGGAAACTGATTTACTTTAGACTTGAAGAGCAAATACACTACATCTTCTGAATAGTTCTCCTTAGTCTGTGGAGTTTTGTTGTGATTGATGTGACTACAGGATGATACTTAACTATTCCTACCTCAGTACTCTGTAGCCCTTCAGCATTTGCCCTTGTACTGTCCTTCATTGTGTGGAGAATAGCAGACTGAAAATAAGGCAAAGTGTTTATTACCCCTACACTTTTATTGCCCACAATTTTACTTTCTAGTCAAGTCTTTATATACTGTTTCTTGAGTTATTATTTTTACTTTTTAATTCTGCATCACAGCAGCAGCCTCATAATTTCTTCTAATCTATGAAATTTATTTCAGTATGTATCAGAAATTTTGTGTTAGTCCATAGCACAATACAATTTAAACCGAGGAGCTGAACATTATTAGTTTCATAAATCCTTTCTAACTGATCTACTCACCCTTTCCACCCTAAATAAACTTCAGTATCATATTCATGAATCTTGTCTTTAAACTTGAGATAAATGTTTCAGATCCTACTCTTTTATAGAGGAGGGAAAGTTTCCATACAGCAGAATTTCATATGTACACAGAAGACCAGGGCTATTCAGGGGAATCCACTGATATTTCCTAGAACAGAATTCCGTATCTGGATCTAATTTCTGAGAAATTTTGCACAAAAGTATTACAGTTATATATGCATAGAAATATACTTTATAACACATATACTCTCACAGAGAAATATTTTTCTTTCTGTAGTTAAATAATAGTTATACTTTCTGTCTGCAGAAATAATGCCCTTTAAAATTTGCCTGTACTTTGGAATGATATGATACATTACATCCTTTCTGCACTGTAATACACAGCCTATTAAGTATCCCTGCACAAATTCAATAACTTGTGCAGTGTTATACTGCTTTAATTGTGTGAGGCTTAACTCGAATTCTTATTGACATGCAGTGAATAAAAATAAAGCTTTATTTAAAAACTAATTACCAGAGTCTCATCTCCCTCTCAAGAAGGACAGGTTTGAGCAAGCTTGGCTACTTCTATTCATAACATAGAAATGGATTTACTGGTATCTTGATATTTGTTAATTGATATTTTAATATTTGTGAGTGCTGATTCATTTTGTGCCCAGTTTAGTGTTCTTCTTTTTCTAAGGATTGTCTGATGAGATTCTTCTTTTTCTTCTTTTTTTTTTTTAATGAAAATCTGTATCTCTTCAAGAACATAAGCACATATCTGTTGCTAAGGGTCAACCTGTGGAGTGTTTGCTACATTATGCAATCTTGCTAAAATTGCAAGTCTTGTAAAGTCATGCCATATTTCTTTTTAATGATGACGTTTTCCTCTTGTGATATCAGTAATAACTACCAGAATAAAAACACTATATAATTGTTGTATACATTGTTTAAAGCTGATCATTTCAGAGTATAGATAGTGTTTCAATTCTGAAATATTTCTTTGCTCTCACATTGTAAACTGAAGCTAAATTGCCCACTTGTGTGGTAAAAGCTGTGGAAGGCATATCAGAAGAGACAATCAACAAAGTGTTTTTCAGAACTCATATGAGATTTCTGCTATGTCCAGGAAAACAAAAACGTAGAATCAAAGAATGGCTTGGGTTGGAAAAGACCATCTCTCTTTCCATCTCTCCTGCCACGGGCAGGGACACCTTTCACCAGACCAGGTCACTCAGAGCCTCACCAAACCTGGTCTTGAACACTGCCAGGGATAGGGCATCCACACCTTCTCTGGGCAACATCTTCCAGTGCCTCAGCACCCTCACAATATTTTTTTTTCTAATACCTAATCTAAAACCTACTCTCTTTCAGTTTAAATTGCTTCCCTGTTGTTCTGTCACGGCATGCTCTTCTAAATAGTCTATCTCTATCTTCATTTTAAGTTCCTTTCAGTTTCTGGAAGGCCAAAATTAGGTCACTTCAAATTAGGTCACATCTCTTTTCCAAGCTGAACAGTCCCAATTCTTTCAGCCTTTTCTTACAGAAAAAAAACAAAAAAAAACCAAAAAAAAAAACAACCAAACATCCTTCACAGAGGTATTCCACCTCTCTGATTATTTCTCTGGCTGTGCTCTGGACCTATTCCAGCAGGTGTAGGGGGGACCTACTCTAGCAGGTGTCCTGTGCTGTGACCCCAGAGCTGATGCAGCACTGCTGGTGGGGTCTCAGCAGAGCAGAGCAGAGGGGCAGAATCCCCTCCCTGGCCCTGCTGTCCACCCTGCTCTGGATGCAGCCCAGGACACGTTTGGCTCTCTGGGCTGTCAGTGCCCATGGCTGGGTCATGTCCAGCCTCTCACCCAGCAGCACGCCCAAGTCCTTCTGGGCAGGGCTGCTCTGGACTCGTTCATCTCCAGCCTGGATTGATACCAGAGTTTGCCTTGTCCTCCGGGCTGTCACCTCCCTGTCCTCCATGCCCCTCAGTACAGCTTCTAGGAGGATCTGTTCCATCATCTTCCCGTGCACAGAGGTAAGGTTGACAGGTTGGTAGTTCACAGGATCTTCTTTTCTTCCCTTTTTAAAGATGAGTGCAATGTTTCCCCTTATCCAGTCACCTGGGAGTTCTCCTGACTGGCATGGATTTTCTAATACCATGGAGGGTGGCTTGGGAACTACATCACCCAGTTCCCTGAGGACCCTTGGATATATTTCGTCAGGTCCCATAGACTCATGCATGATCAAGTTCCTCAGAGAGTCATGAGCCTTATCTTTACTTACAGTAAAATAGACTTTGCTCCTCCAGTCCCCATCCTCCTGTCCATTCATTCATGAGGTATGGGAAGATAGACTGCCTTTGAAGACTGAGGCAAAAAAAATTATTGAGTACCTCAGTCATCTTCTACTTTAACTAATTTAACAGCATTTTTATCAGATGGTATGTTTTCTTTCACCTTCCTTTTCTGATTAACATACCTGTAGAAGCCCTTCCTGTGACACTTTGCACCCCTTGCCAGATTCAGTGCCAGCTTCAATAGTAGAATTGATCTTGCCTAGTTTTACTAATCTACACACTGGACCTAGAACTAACTGCATCTAGAACAAAGTCCTTAAGAATCATGCAGGACACAAAAAATTTGCTTTACCTTTTTTCTTAAGAAATATGTAAAAATGTTATTCAAAATGAGGTTCTGAACTACCTTTACAGTAGTTTGTGCTTTAAAAAAAATGTGTTTCAATTGCAAAGGCATTATGTTTTGAGCAGCTGTAGGATGCAGTGCTTATTAGAGAGCAGAGTCATTGGAAATTAATTGCAATCATAACTCCAGACCAAGCTAACTATTGTTCTGCTTTATTGTAATGTGACTTCTAATTAAATTCTCCTGGTCATCCACCTAAATAAACTTAATCTTGGTATCACCCTTGAAAATTAATAGGGTTATTCCTATTTAAAGGAAGAAACATAAGAGTGCAAATCTCTTCTGCACTGTTTTTACATGACAGAGGCTCCTTGCATCATCAGAACAGCCACTAGAGTTGGAAAGAATAATTTTAATGATGTCTAATTTCTTGTCCTTAGGAGAATTTACTGAGATCTACCCTAAATGTGAGAGTATGAATGTCAGAAGCTGATTCTCCAGGTATAAGATCTGCAACAAGAGTTGTAACTAAAGTTGAGAAACATCTCTATTTGAAGACAAAACCTATTAAAAATTCAGTTGTTGGTTGTCCTTGGGGTATGAAATCATACTGTTAAACTATTGCAATTGAGCATACAGTGAATAGAGAGCTAAGAAACAATGAGGACAACTTTCTTTGGTCTGTTCTCAGAATCTAGGCTTTACATACAGGTGCTGGGGCTGCAGTAGAAGATAATCCACTGCCATTGTGGACTATGGAGAAAGAGAGAATCCCTGAATCTGAGATTCACCTTTGCTGTCAAGTAAGTGGTTACACTGGCTCAATAGCTGCATCAGGGGAAAAGAAGGATAAAGCTGGGGTAGCCCTGTAAATGTGTAGATATAGTTAACCATTGCCTAAAGCAGGATTAGTCAAAACCTGCACTTTTTCACTCAAATTAATCTGGAGCACTATTTTCGGTCTGGCAGAGCCATTGAAAATTGTCTGTTGTGGTCATGCATTAATGGTGAATCCCAATGATTTTTTTCACATTACTGCTGGCTGGTGCTAAGATGTAGCTGTTACTGTAACAGTCACCAAACTCATAAACCACCTTGGCAGGGAATGCTCCTTACAGCTGATGCGGAGTGATCTAGGCCAGGGTTTAAAGATGCTCACTTTGAAGAACATTAGAGGTCATTAAAGAAATGTTGAACGGTCATAAAATCCTGAAACGTTCAATCAGTAATTTTTTCCTTTAAATTGCCCTAGTAATAAAGTTTTAGAGGCAGTTTGCACCAATCCGAGTTATATGCCATTCAGTCATGCAGTTTTTCATGCTTAGATTATATTTGTAACTGAGACACTGCTATAGATGTGTTTATTATATCAGGATATTGAGTTGAGAAGCTTGAACTCTGGGAAAATAAAGTTGGAAATCTGTTAAGATATTCTGCAAATCCAAGGGATAGAATTAAGGTGCTCTGAATCAGGCCCAGGAAATTTAATCATTACCTAAGTATCTCTTTGTATATTACTCTGTAGCTACTTTGCAGTCCACTGATCTGCCTCACATTCTGTACTGAAGGTTTACCTACTCAAATAGAAATTGTTGAGGCTTGCAGTGGAAAAGGAGAACAGTTTGGATGGGTTATGCAGAACCAGGCTAGTTTTTCTAAAGTTGATTGCCCAGTTTTAGTAAAAAAAAAAAGAATAGATACACCCAATTTGAATCTAAATGATTGTAACTTTCAACTATGTTTTCTTTATAGATGATAGTGGAATAAAATTCAAATGTAAAAACATAGTCCACTGTATTTGTAGGCTTGGAAAGATACTAATATGGAAAAATAAAGCTTGATATTTAAAATTTAATATAATTTAGGAGTCTTTTTAATATCATTAGGTGTTTTAGGAAAAAAAAATGTTAACTGGTTTTGTTTTCACTGTCATGTTCATATTTTGTTAACATTTCTTCTCTATTTTGTTTTAGACCCTAAAAACTTCTGCTGATTCTCATCTTCCAGAAATATATCTGTAGATCAGAAATTATTGCTGAATCTTTTCCAAGATAGGCATTCAAAGGGAAGACAAACCTAAATGATCTTCAACTTTTATGTAATGTACTTATCCTTTGTATTGTTCTGCCAATCCGTGAAAAAGGCTTTCAAATCTTGGAGATTTTAAAACTTTCATTTGCTTGCAATTCTGCATATTTATGAGAGTCATATGGCCCTTTCAGCTTTTAAAGTGTTTTAGAGCAATGTGTAATTAAAGAAAAAGATCATATCTAGGACTTCAAATACATATACCCTTGCAGTGAAAAATGAGATTAAAGATACTATTTTGGTCTCTAATCTTACCTCTTCGTTTTCTAGCCAAAATGGTATTAGCTTCTTTATGTGTACTGAGTCACCAAAGTAGCAGCACTTCTGCGCTCATATTTTAAATAATCAGCAGTCTATTTTTATTAATTTGTCAAAAAATAAAGATGTAGGGAAAAATCTCAGAAATATTTGCAATAACAGCAAAGAGTTTTGCTTTAAATAATTAATACCTTGCTATTACTCATAGCTGGGGCAAACAGCCAGAGGAACTGAGCTATTTTTCCTTTTTTTTATTCACAGATTAATTAATTAATACCCCCAAAATGTTGCCATCACATAAATCAATACCAGCAGTCAAATGTCAGTCAGATGCTGGGTATTGCTTCTCGACTGGCTGGTGAAGATGTGACAGTGTTCCCTTCTCCAGCCATGGTCTGAGCTGGATGGGCTGTAGGAACAAGCTGCCTGCTGGTACCCAGTGACCAACTCAAGAATTCCACTTGAATTTTCTTTCTAGGACACATGTGAAATGTGTGTGGTGGACTGCAAGACATTTCAGAGGTCTAAATCGTTTCATGATCCTAAAATTTTCATTTTCAGGAAAGAATGATTTTCCAAGAAGTCTAATCTGTGCTTCTTTTCATGAAATTCTGGGTGGCAGGGATTTTTATTTTATTTTATTTTTTTCAGTTTAAAGCATTCTGTTGATGTTAACTGGTGTTTCTGTCTCTCTGGGTGTTTCACATATTTCCATAATAAATACAGAAGTGATCAAACAGTTGGACTAGATTGTTCTAAGTCTTTTTCAGCTGAACCAATCAACTAGAAATTAAATTAAGCTTTCACTTAGCAAGTAAAATCTGGCCCTGTGGAGTCAACATCTATTCTTACTTTTATTTTTTTTTCAGCTTTTTCAACTGCCACAGAAGAGGGTCAGTAAAGTTAACTAATGATGGTCTAAAACCTACACATGTATTTTACATGGTTAAATTTTAGAACACATTCTGACCATAGTTTTTGTTTGAGTCTCTAAATGTATTCACCACTTTCTGTTAGAAAATCACTGCAGATAATTGCTTTATGATGTCTGTTATAGATGGATTCACTGCACAGGTTATGGGTGTTCTCTTCTCCTAGAGAATCAGTGGGAATACTGTATGGAAAACTACATCATTTGTAGATACCAAATATTAACTCTGACTAAATAATAACCTCTCTTTTCTGAAATTTGTATCCACAAAATCAACAGTTGTGACCATAAGGTCAGCATACTGCAAGAATATAAGATCCTAATTCGTATTACCATGTGTGCCAAATTTTTAATACAACCATTAATTCCTTCTGTAATCCTTCAGTAATCTTTACTATACTTACCCAATTATCTAATATTCAGCATAAACTCTGGGTTTCAGATATTACCTGTAGCACTGTGAAAGTACAATAAGACAGGATTGATTTTTCCACAGACTGTGATAAAAAAACAAACAAACAAAAAACGAAACAAACGAACAAAACAACTACAACAACAAAAACCAAAAAACCCACAAACAAACAAACAAACAAACACAACAAAACCAAAAGAGATGTTGCATAAATGTTATTAAGCTTGTGGAAATGGTGGAAGCTGTATTTCACTAAATGAGGACTAATTAACATAGCCTCACAGTAATCTGCATGCAGTTTGTGATATGGGACAAATTGGTGCATGTAAGAAAAATGAGAGTTCTATCTAAAAGGGTAAAGTGACTGGTAGCTGAGAAGTGGTGTCAACATCTGTTTGCAACCTGAACACTGTTCTTGCAAGAGGAGACTTTAACCTCCATGATGGCCCACTGTCAGATGGTGTAAATTCCTTTTCTTTTTATGCTGAGATGTGCCTTGACATCTACTGAGGATTAGAGTAGCTTGACTCCCTAGAGAGCTAAAATGAGAAAATGAGTTGTAGTCAGACAGAAGCTCCTCATTTCACATGAACAAGGCTGAGAAGAAGACTTCAAGGCCAGTTGCCGGCATAGTTTTTTTAGTTACCCAATTACACTTGTACTTTACACTACTTTTCTCATTTTCTTATTTTCACCCTCTCCTATTTGGAATGTAAAGTGCCTACCATCGCTATTGTGCCAGAAAATAAAAGAACAGGTCTTTTTCAGCCAGTGTCAGATGGAGAGGTAATAACGTGGATTTGGTGGTGAGAGTTGCAAAGATCTTTTCTCAAGAAGCTGAGTAAAGCCTTGTCATCTTGAGTCTCTGTCTTATCATTTCTCCCTTATCCTCTCTGCTTTTCGTGACCCCATGCTGCTTGGTGGATCAGATGAGTAAGCAATGAAGTTAAAATACGTGGACCTGGAATGGGTGAAACTAAGTGTCGCGCATGCTGAAATTGTCACACTCATTTATCCCTCTTTCATTTTGCTGTGTTTGTTAGGCTGATCAGCACTAGGTTAGAATCAAATGAAGAACAGTGGCATTTTGTAAAACTCAGGGAAGTTTCTAATGTGATCACTTTGGCCTCAGAGGCACTATCTTGGAGGATCTGTCTGGTAATCACAAGGAGCAGTCTGAGTAAAGTTGGCAGAAAATCAATTACGAAGTAAGCAGAAAGAAGACCAAAAGAAATCACAGATTCATTTTGTGAGAAGCAAAAAGTAAAAAAAATGTGGAACCAGATGTAAGGTAACTGGGGCAATGCAAGGGAAAAATGCAAGGCAAGATGGATCATGAAAGAGAGTATTAGTTCTACTCTCTTTCTAACACTTTACTCAGTGCAACAGTTTTAACACAAGTTAAAAGGAAGGAAAATACTTTTCTTAATTTTCATTGCTTCGCATATTTGTTTTTTCAGCCATAGGTTGTGCCACTTCATATCTTCTTCCACTCACTCATCTCTTGTTTTCTGTCTCATTTTATATTCTTTGGGTCATGTTTTGACAGGCACTAAACACAGGCAATTTGCATCAGTCTCATTGTATTTGTCTAGTACTCATCAAGGAGCTTATCAGAACTTCATTGACATTACCATCAAGTTAGGCAAGGGACTGAATCCTACACAGTTCTCAGCAGCTTTCAGAGACTATGATCCACTGTTTTAATAAAGTGCTGTGTTAGCAGCTGTGCACAGGAGGCCTGCCTATTTCCATCTGTTATTTAAACATTGTCAAAAATACATTTTGTAGCTCTCCACACACCTTTGAGATATATGGTGCTGTGGGAATTGCAACTGGCATCGGGAGAATGCTATAAGATATAAATCCTTTGGAAAACAAGTAAGGAATTTACATTTAATGAATATAGGCTGCTCTTATGGGCTTTGATAAGGATGGGATATGGATATCTGTTTTAGTGTGTGTATGTGTAAAAGGGAAATCAGATTTGGTTTTAATTCTGTATGCACCAAAGTGACATGGATTATGGACCAAGACTCTCATGGGCATTCCTCTGTCAATGCTTTGTTGAAAGAAGTGTGTTAGAGTCTGTCTTGCAGAGTAGGCTATCACAAAAGTGAACCTGTGGTCATATTTCGTGATAGGACCTCACTGCTGGAAATTCTGTAGATCAGATATGCCATCTCTGTGGTATTTGGATATGTATACTACGCCAAAGTATTTGCTATTTGAGGATGGTAGCAGCAACTACAATAAGATTTGTAACTTATCTTGGTATAAATTTGTAAGAATTTTCTGAGACCCAAAAAAGACTAGAAAATAGAAGAGTAGAAACATGCTGCTGAAAATACCAGACATTGCAAATCTGATTCTTCACATTGTTTTTGCAACAGTTTTCCCTTGAAAGGATGAGGAATCGTAGAAGACGATATTAAATGCCTGCAACCAGTTTTACTTTGATGTGGTATACAGCCTCAACTGAGTAATTAAGCTCACATTGTTGCTATGAGGGTGGTTGGTGTGTCCAGTCCAGGTTTCTTTTAACAGATCTGCCATAACATATTAGCTATCCCACTCCCCAACCTCTCAGCAACTCCTTAAACTAACACCTTCTTCAACCTTAATACTGAGAATTTCTATGCCAGCTGGCAGGTTAATCACCCTCTGGCAATGGAGGAAAGTCAAATAAGGAAAAAAAATAAACAAAATCTGGAGAAGTCCATCCACTAGGAGACAGAGGCTTAAGCGAGTAGCTCATGCATGGATGAAAATAATAAATTTATGGTATGACAGGCTGTGTACAGACCAGTGTATGGCCACCTTTGTAGTGACTCTAATGCTATACTTAAAGACCTCCTCATGATCCATTTGTAATGTTCACAGCTCTTGACGGGATCTCGGACAGAAGTGAAATCTGGTCAGGCCAGATGCAGTCACCCAAGGTCAGTACTGCAGCCAGCTGAGCCAGCCCACAGGCAGGGCTCAGCTAGAAGGAAAATGAAAATATCAGGTTTCACAAATGGCAAGATGGATGGATAGTGGGAGGATTTAGTTGGAGACCTTGCCTGTCTGTTGGAATGCTAGAAATTTAGATTTAAGATTTTAGTATATAGTAATATGTGTGAGTCAAGATGGAGGATTTCAGGTGTTGTCTAAGTCATTCTTCTTCACCTTCTTCTTCCTTCTTCTTCATGGGTTTAGGTGGTTTTCTGTAATTGGGTGAAGAAGTTCCGCATTGCAGGCCTTGGGTGGTCATTATTGGGTCAAAAGTATAAATAATATGGGTGTCACCTTGTTATTGGGTAATTATTGCTTAAATAACCTTGGAAAGAGTTAGAAGCTCTCCATTCTACCTCATTTTTCTAGCTTGCTAGTTAAACTCATGGCTCGTGAGTCTGTAAATACTGTAAATATTTACAGTAAATTGTAAATAAACAATTAATTCCAAACTCGATCCCTCGTTTCCTGTGTTATTCGTCCTGACCTTGGCAGAGGGGTCAGATGAGAGAGGCAGAAAGAAGAGAAACCAAAACTGTCACACTTGTCCTCTCAACAGACCAGTTTTAGCAGTGTCTCTTACTCTTCTATTTTCTATCCATAACCATTTAAGCATCTGAAATGTCTTCAGCTTATTAATTTCTCAGAAGGGTATAGGTGGTCTAATAAAGCAATTCCTGTCCCAGTTTTTGCCGTATCTCACTTCATTTTCTTTCACAAAATGAGAATGAATTTTTAACTGGAAAACACTTTGAAGGGCATTGCCTGTTGGATCACAAGTTTTAGAAAAATGGGGAAAAAGTCTGGAGCTTATTAGTTTAGTGGGGGTTGTTGGAAATATATTTGGAAAAAATCCAAGGAAACAATTTTTCAAAATATGTCTCATCTTAAAGTTCATTTTATTTGTAAAGACCAGAGCAATCTTTTTGCACTACTTCCATTTCAAATATGCTATTGCTTGCACCAAGAAAACTTCAAGGGTCTAAACATTTCAGGAACATCAAATGAGTTGTGTGAAAATTGTATATCTGATTTGCTCGGGGAAAAGTGATAGAAGGAACTCTGAATATTTGTTATAAAAGTATTGAAAATAAATTACATGTGATTCTTGTATAGTTTTCAATACGAAGAATTCCAACATCAAAGGCACAAAAGTCTGTCTCATGCATACATGTAAATAGTCACTTAAAAAAATAGAATATTATTTTTTAAACAAAAAATCAAACTATTTTACAAATCAAAAGAATATCTTCAAAATATAATAATGTAAGAAATTTTAATGGGGTCTACAAATAAATGTAATTAAACAAGAACCCTCTTATCTGATAACCCTTTGCACAGTCCATTCATGAAATTCAACATGTCAATGAGCATGAATTTAACAAGTCCACTTTATTAGCTGTCCTAAATTGTCATTTTAAGTAGTTGAGGATCATATAGGCCATGGAAAAATGTTGTTCTCTATTGCCTTGTGTGACACTGTGTTTACAACTACGTAAGACTATCTATGACCAAAAATCCTGCACTCTTGGCTAATTGGATAATGCAATAGGTTTGCACAGAAATGCCTTCACAGTGTTTCATCATCAAGTGACGATTACAGTGGGAGAAGAATTTAATTTTTATTGAATTTTATTGTCCTCAAGGCCAGATACTAAGTCCATGGAAGACATTCATGACAACATCAGCGTGACGTTTTATTTCCCATTTTCATTAGGCTTGGCCAGTTGCAGTACTGCTGGTATTCCAATGTAATTAAAAGCCTGAGCTATGTTGTAAGTTGAAAGTGAGTGAAAGGCTTAGGGTGTCTCTAATTGTGAAATCTGCATTAAAAGAATAACTCAATCCTTAAATTAATAAGCCCTCAATGATATTTAATGTGAAGCCTCTAGGTATCAAAAATGATGGGAACATAAATTGGCTTTACATGAGGGTCCTGGAATCTTCTCTCAGTGTTTATAGCAAAGATGTGAAGGCTTGTAAGCAAAATGTTAATCAGTTAACTGAAAACATGCCATCAAGATATGCATTAGAACTTAAAATCAGTTGAGGCGACTGCATTAGTAAAGATTAACTTTGCCATGGAAATGAACTGTTGTCAATCAGGTCGACCTGCAACTATAACTGGCATGTAGGGCACCCCTTCTACCATAGGACTTTGGTCTTTTCTTATTTAGAATCAGTATTAAGATGATGCTTCACTACAGTCCTCTCTCTTTTAAGTAATGTTCTACTTTACATGCTAAAGAGACATTGATTACATGCTTATTAACCAAATGGAAAAATGGTAATGCAAATGGAAAAAGAAAACATACTATACTCACAGCTCTGCTAAGAACAGATAAAAGCAGGTTTAATAGCTTCCTGACCTATTCTATCAATATTCCATAGCTTTTATTCTGTCTTTACTGTTTATGCTGTATTTGTGCTGGTTTGGTTTCTTCTGAGAATGGATATTTCATACAACTTTAATCTATCCCAGATGAATAAGAATTGTGAATAACAGACACAATGTCACAAAAACACTAAAAGCAAGCAGGCTGTGAGAGCACACTCAGCAGAGCAACCTCACTCAGCCACCACATACAGAGGAAGCAGGGGAGCAGCCAGCAGGACCCCACTACATCTGTGCATTTTAAGATGGCCCATGGGATTTGTGTAAGCATGGTTAATGGTTTTGTGCCTTTAACAGACAATAAATTAAAATCAGGAGACAGAAAAGCTGTTCTGCAGCCATTATGCTCATCTTCTTCTGCAGCCTCAGCTCAGTTTAAATGCAGACACCATCTCCCCAGCTCCTTCTACCAGCTACAGAAATACTCCAGAGACTCAGGGAGTCAAAATTCCTGGCTTTTCCTTTCCTGCTCAGTCTTGCTATTTGCAAGCGTAAACCCCTGCTAAATATTAGATATGAAGAGAGAAGTAGGAGGAGAATAGTAGAAAGGAAACACCTGGCTCTCATCAACCCTTGCCCCCACTCCTGCAGCCCAGTGGACAGACATTAAAGTGAAGGTGTTGGGCAGAGGGGGTGCTGTTCTCTTGTGAAGGAGCAGCAAAGTTCAACATTTCTGGGGAATAGAGAGGATCAGACATGGGGAAGAATTGCTGATCCTTCACTGGCCAGCCCTGATCCCCACTCTGGCTGCTCCCAGCCTCCTCTGAGCCCCAGCAGCCTCTCAGGTAACATGTGATTCCTCAGCACTCTTCCCTGGCTGTCCTGCAGGGCCTGCTCAGAGCCTGCATCTCGCCTGCAGCCCTGGAGTTACCTCTGACAACCTGTGTGGAGGCTTGAAGCTATGTGAGAGGATGCAACAGGCACAAAAACAACTAAAGGGCAAACAAAATATCTGTTTTCATAATAACTGAGAAAACAGATTTAAAGGATTCATTTGGGCTTAGTGAGCTATGCTTTAAAGCCTTGTTGTCACACCAGGAATGAAATGTTGAAAGTGAACATGTACTTGATAATTTTCTGATATAACACTATGCTGAAAAAACAGGCACCAAAGAATATTGTCTGACTTACAGTGTATGGACAGTTATTATTTTTCTCTTGAAGTGTGAATGAAGGAAAGATCAGATGTGTAGCTAGCTGCAGAAGCTGGAAATAGAGATATTGTGAATGCCCTGTAGAGTTGTGTGCACTATAAAAATGGGCAGATGGACAAATGTCCCTTATTAGCTTGATTTTATCAGATATCTGGTCCAAATGTGGGGGTTTTAAGCTCAAAGCAAGATATTTTGTAAGAGGTAGTTATCAACAAACCTTACTGTATGGCAAGAAAGCTCTTAACGTTTCTAAATATTTTCTGTGAGACAAGTTGCATCAAAATCAAAATACTCACAATGGGAGCAGGCTGTTAACTGGGTTGACAGGGTACAAAATTATTACAGATACTGTATCTCTCTTGAATTACACTACAGATTCCCAGCATGATTATTTCCAAGACAGACTTTTATCAATGCTGGAAACCTAGCCCTTCAACTAAATATAAGGATACCACAGAATAAATTTTGGGATTTGAAAAGAACAGTGGAGAAAAAAATCAGATAAAGTAAAGAAATGGTGCTTCCAAAGGTTTCAAAGTTGTGTGGATTTCTTTATTGTCTTATTTGGAGACTCCTGGCCCTCTCAGCCGTGAGTATGTGCCCACCATGGACATGAAGAAAGGGCCACAGAGGTTGAGGGCCAGCCCATCTCTTAGCCTGAAGCTTCTTTGGGAAGCAGTATCCAAAGACCCCAGACAGACGAATGCAGAATCTATCCTGCAAAGCTTAAAGACTACGAGGAACTTTTCTCATGCCGTTAGATCTGTGTGGCAGAGTATGCTGCTAGTGGGCAAAAGTTTCTATGTAGTTAAAGATTTGGGTTTTGTATTCCCTAACCATGTTGTTAGCATTCAGTAAATATTTGATATCTTCATGCAAATGGATGGGTTTTCTTCATCCACAACTCTCTGAAATTGCAATAAGGATCAGGTGCTGTAGGTCCTTCTGTTGCTATAGTGATGGAGGCTACAGAGGTTGTCAAATCAGTAGAGAGATTATCCAAGCTGTCAAAGTGAAACACAATCTTTAAGATAGCTGAAGAGGTCAAGATAAGACCTGAAGAGTGGCAGGGGACCAGCTGAATGCAAGCTGTTCAGTTTCTGGACAAGGCCATAGCAGTAGAAATACTGCTAGGATATAAATAGGAAGAAGAGCCCTGGGGTGCTGTGTACAGGCAGGACACCTGAACTGTTAAAGCTCAGGGGTGGGCTGGTGAGTCCAATGACAAAAGACTGTTTTTGCAGGGTACCCTGACAATACACTCTGGATTTCTGCTTGCCCCAGCTACATCCCAGCTCTGGATATAATAAATAACAATATATCTGCTGTTCCTCTCTGCCCTGGTTCAAACGGGAAAGAAACAGGGTTATGTAAGTCTAGAGAAAGCCGCAACATTTTCAAAGGAAATGTTCAACATCTCTGTTGAGATATGACGTGGACAGTAGGATCAAGGGCACCCTCAGCAAGTTCACTGACAGCACCAGGCTGTGTGGGGCAGCTGACACACTGGAGGGAAGGGATGGCATCCAGAGGGACCTGGAGAGGCCTGAGAGCTGGGCCAGTGCAAACCTCACAGGGTCAACAAAGCCAAGTGCAAGGCACTACAGCTGGGTCACGAAATGATTGAGAGCAGCCCTGCAGTGAAAGATTTGGGGTGATGGTAGATAAAAACCTCAACATTAAACAGTTCAGAAAGCCAAGGAAATCCTGGGCTGCATCAAAAGGAGCATGGCCAGCAGGCAAGGGAGGTGATTTTGACCCTCTGCTCTGATGAGACCCCAGCTGGAGTGCTGTGTGCCCCCAACATAAGTGCCCCCAACATAAGGAGGAGAAGGAGCTGCTGGAGCAAGTCCAGAGGAGGCCATGAACCTGGTAAGGGGACTGGCACACCTCCCCTATGAAGACAGGCTGAGAAAGTTGCAGCTGTTCAGCCTGGAAAGGAGAAGGTTGTGCAGGGACCTCATAGCAACCTTCCAGTATCTGGAAAGGCTGCAGGGAAGCCCAAGAGGTACTGCTCATCAGGAACTGCAGTGCTCAAACAAGGACTAATGGTTAGAAACTGCAAGAGGGGAAATTTAGGTTAGGTATTAGGAAAAAATTCATTACTGTGAGGGTGGTGAGACACTGGAACACGCTGCCCAGGGAGGTTGTGGATGCCCCAACACCTGCAGTGCTCACAGCCAGGTTGGATGGGGCCTTGAGCAACTTGGTATAGTGGGAGATGTCCCTGCCTGTGGTAGGGGCAGGTGGGATTAGATGATCTTTAAGATGATCCATTCCAACTCCTTAACATTCCATGACTCCATGGTTGTACAATTCTGTGATTCTATGAAGAACCCAGCTTTGAGTAGTGGGGACACCAGTGGGGTACCCCAGGACAGCAAAACCAGAGACAGCATAGGTGGAGTGACACACTGCACCTATGGAGTATAAGGAGGAGGTGGAGAACTATGCTTAATAAACATGAGTCCTGAACATGTGGTGGTGTCAATAATTAGACTAGCCATATAAAAATAAGCAGATCTTTAACTTTTCAGCAGTTAATGCCAAGTCACTCACTGCAATTTTAAAATATATATTAATTTATAGCACTCTTCTCTCCTACATTCTCCCCCTTCCTGCTTTAATCTGCTTCCTCTTTGCTACCCAGGCAAGCAGGAGTGGCCTAGGCTGGCTGGCATCCTCTGGCAGGTTTCCTTCAAAGGAAACCTTAGCCAGTTGTCAGAATAACTGCATGGCTGCATAACATCATGGAAGGGGAAAGAGAAGCAAGGAATTAATAACTAACAGCTTGAGAGCAAACCCAGTATGATCTGGAGATAGTATGATCTCCAGACTGGACCTGGCTGAAAACTGTGCATGCACCACCACTTCCCTAGCACGCTCGTGCAAAACCACATATTGCTTTACATTAACTTCAAACCAAATTTACTTGGAGGATCTAAAGATTCTAGACATGTTTTAATTTAACTAGTGTGAAGTTGTAATAAAAATTTTGCACAGTAGCATTTTGATTTCTTTGTGTCAGTTTTGCAGACTGTGCACTCAAAAATTAATTAGAGACTAGCTTAGTATGAATTCATCCACCATCCACCAGGACTATTTTAACAACCCCTGCTGTCCTGCAGCAAGTGCGAAACCTACATTTTTCTCTAAAACTGGTTTCACATCACTGCTTAGTTAGCAGATGATATTTAGGGACCTCACTGACTTCTTTCTCCTACCATTGATGATTTGGCAAAACACTGAAAATGAAGGATAAAAAATTAATATAACCTGAACATATACTCATTTAATTTGATGGGAAAAGTGATTTCAGTCAAACCATTAGTACAGTTTATTCCTTTTCTGGCCTGTGGAAAAGTCCTTGGCTGCCCTCATCCCATCAAGAGGAACAGCTTCTGCCTGTTGCAGAGCTAGCAGCATCCTGAGGAGAGACTTGCTAACACCAGAAACCTTCCAGTCTTGCTGTTTTGTGATTTTCCCCTTGGGACCCTGTCTTGGTTTGGAAAGACAGGTATCTGCCAGGGAAAGCTGGAGAATGTAAACCCCTCACCCCCTCCAAATTATTATAATTTTGCAATTAAGGGCTTTCAAGCAAAGATTTGGGAATAGGAATAACAGTTCTTTACTAGGAATATTAACAATACAAATGTAGTAGTAAAATACCAAACAAACAAGCAAAGAAACAACAATCCTAGAAACCCTGACAGAGCCAGAGCTACAACCTGACATCCTGTTGGTCAGGGTGTTGGAAGCAGTCCACAGTAAGTCCTCCTGGAGTGGCAGATGTGGTTCTGTTGGAGCAGAGATGATCCTGAGAGAAAAGGGTCCAGTGATGGTGAGAAGGGTCCAGTGATGGTGAGAAGGGTGCAGTCTTCCTCCGAGAATCCAGTGGAACCAGATCCCTGGTGTTCCTACGTCTCAGTTTTTATCCAGGTAGGAATGGTTGGCTCCCCCCACTGGGTGGAGCATCTCACAATGGGATGATGGAATGTGTCCTGTTCTTGGTGAGCCTTCATGGCCCATTAGCAGAAAATACCCCCTGAAGGGAGGAGGGGTGGTGAAAGAGATAAGAAACACTGCCCCACCTGGTTTGAACAGCTGGCCCATTATCAGAAGGCACCTGCCCCCCTCCCCCCAGAGTTACAAGAGATAAAGAAAAACATCTCCCCAACTGCTTTCAACAGATGAAATAGAATACACATTTTTGGCTCCATAACCCAAGACAGACCCACAATGAAACATCCTGTGTACACACTGGTACCTCACATGATCTCTCGATGTGGTGAGGGTTTCGGGTTCAGCCTCAGTCTGGCAAGTCCACTGAAAGGATGTGCAAAAGCTGTCCGTTATCTGATGGGATTATGAGCACAAATATCCACCCATTTTGGTCTTTTTAGCAATCCCAATCTATTTTAATTGCCTGATGTTGCTGTCCATCACTGGAAAATTTAAAGCAATGCTGTTCAATAGCAATCTGAGTTAATAAAGGGGTCCTAGTGCATTGAAGTTCACTTTAAATTCTGCAGCTGTGGGGTGTTTATTAGGACTGCTTCCAGACTTGTAATAAAAAGCTGGAATGATATTGTTTTGTGCTGTAATAGGAAAAGAAGAATACTGCCATCTAGTCTAAGAGAGACTTTGAGTGTTTTGGTTTTGAGAAACTTTAAAGCAACCATTGAAGGATGATGTTGCTCCTAACTATGGAATATATGAGGCAAAAGCTATGAACAAGGAAATATGATTAGAAAGCTTAAAACCTTTTTTTCACCAAATTGATTCCAAATGTTGATTAAATAAAGAGACAAAGTCCAGTAGAAGTGGACTGTGGGCTGCTCCCCAGAGCAAGGCACAGAATGAGATACTGCTGAATCTCGGGAGGGTAACACACAAACCACATACCTGTACTCATCCAGGGACCATCTGTAGATGATCAAAAGGTATTTTATGGACAAGAATGCTTATTGTGGTTTCATCAAAAACACTGTGACCGTGCATATCATGAGAACTTACACAGCATGCAAGCTAATAACTTCTGTGAGAGGCAGAGTAAATTAATTTGGGATTAAAACAATGCTCATACGGTTGTTGAGCTTCCGATTGACTTCAAGGGCAGACTTCTGGTACAAAAGACAACAGACTTAGCTCATGTTATCCATGTTGCATGTGTAAGAGTTTCCATGCCCATAAGTCTCTTCGAAAAATGTCTTTCTTCAAACTTCAGTTTTGACAAATAAACAAAACCATAACATATTAAATGAAATTATACTACGGTAAAATTCTTTCAATTTAACCAAAATGTGATACAAAAAATTGTGGAGAGAAGTAGTTGCATCTCTGTAAAGAGTCATGCATAATGGGTTTTTATTTTACTTTTTTTTCGGTTACAGAAACACCTTTGTTGGTTATCATCTTTCTTCATGAAAGATAAGTAAACATGGACAGACTCCAACTGCTGCTGTAGATCCTAGCTAGTTGGAGAGAAATGGCACAGAAGAAGTAGGGGTTCTCAAAGACAAGCAATAGTTAAGTGTAGAAGAAGCACATCCACACATCCATCAAAGTCTGCATTTTCTTCCTATGTGGGTTTTTTCTGCTGGTATAAGATGATTAAAAAAAAAAAAAAGTGATTTTAGTTTCACAACTACGAATTGGACTGCAGAAATCTAGAATTTTGAAACAGTTGTTCAAGTGAAGTGTAGTCTGAGAGCTTATGCATGGAGACTTTGCCTAAAAAACCAAGCAGCCATTCTCAAAAGAGGAATCCCACAGCCAAAGAAGGAGAATCAAAGCATACAAGGGAAGTCCTTCCCACTCTGGCAGTTTCTCAATGGTTCCCTGCATGGCGGGCAGGTGTGCTCCAGGAGGATCTCTCTGTGCTCCCCACCCACACAGCCACGGCAGGCCCTGGCCCTTGGCCGTGGGCTGAGCCCTCCCCAGGCACGCAGCCTCTGCCCACAGCTGCACCTGGGCACAGACCCCTCGGGTGGGGCTGGGGACCCAGGGGCTCTGCAGGGGAGGACCAGAGATTGCAGAAGTAATGTGGTGTGGGGGTGGGCAGAGCCCCGGTGGCTCTGCCCTGGAGGGAGCCTTGCTGAGGAGAAAAGGAGAATTGCACAACCTCCCTGCAGACCCCTAAGATAAGAAAGTAACCTTTCCTGTTACAGCGACCACTCAAAGGTCCCACAAGCCTCCAGGAGATTTTATGTAGATCTGTTGTAAACGATTGGCTTTGTACCCTTTCCCCTCCCACCCTAGTTTCCCATAAAACCCCTTGAGTTTCCCTAGTCCTTGGGGTATTTTGTCCCTGGCTCCCTTTGCTGGTACCTTTGCAATAAAGCTACTTCATGCGGAACCGCCAAACGAGACCCTCTCTCTCTCTTTCCCGGGCCCGCTAAAAGAGAAGCAACCTCGCAGGGGCAGGAGCTGAAAATCACTGAGCTGAAATCAGGAGAGCTGAAGAATCACTGCCTGCCCCCTGCTGAGACGCTCTCTGCCAGCTGAGGGAGTGCTCTCACCCCCCAGGAAGCTGTCTCTAACCAGATACCTTTTGGGGTGGCTCTAGCCTCCTTGGTCCAAACTGCGGACCCCAGAACCAGCTGGAATAATGTGGTAGTAGCCCTGGCATGACTCTGGTTTGCTTTTGTTGGCAAAGTGTCAGTCAATACATGCATTTGTCACACTGTGTTTAGCATCGCTTGTTTGTGTATATACAAACACAAAAATACCTGTGTGTATATAGGTACATAGAGAGATATGTAATGGCATCTGTCTTCCACTGTGCATTTTTTTAATGCTTATTTTACTCCCTTTATGCACAGATTTTCATATTTCCTGCTGATAAGTGATTTGATGCTAATGTAAAAACTTAAATGAAATTGCACCTGCAATCATGCTGGTATACTGGTTATCAGTAAGGTTAATTCATGACATGAAAATTGTGAAATGCAATTTCTTCACTAGGTCTCCAGAAGCACTTTTTCTTTGGTGCCTGTTGCTTGTCTCTGTCTGCAAAATTTTCAGTCATAAGTATTCTCAAAGTTTCTACACAGTCAATGTTAGTCTGAAAGTGCTTCTAATTGAGCCACCTTCTTCATTCTGATTTATGATGGCATTTCCAGTCTTCTGCATGTCTGTTTAATTTCAAGCAGCAGATATTTGCGTTGGCACATGTCCAAACATTGACAAAACAAGAAAAGCTATATTGAAATGCACACAGGAGTTTTCCAATAAGCTTTTCTTACTGTAAACAGCAGCAGATGTACCAGAAGAAGTTGTAGAACATTAAGCATAAATAGTCATGTAATATCGTGCTTTTCAGAAAAGTTTCTTTCTGAACTGAAGCAGTTATCTGACTCAGATTCCTTTTCCCTTCCCTTCCCTTCCCTTCCCTTCCCTTCCCTTCCCTTCCCTTCCCTTCCCTTCCCTTCCCTTCCCTTCCCTTCCCTTCCCTTCCCTTCCCTGAACTTCCCTGAACTTCCCTGAACTTCCCTGAACTTCCCTTCCCTGAACTTCCCTGAACTTCCCTTCCCTGAACTTCCCTGAACTTCCCTGAACTTCCCTGAACTTCCCTTCCCTTCCCTGAACTTCCCTGAACTTCCCTTCCCTAACTTCCCTTCCCTGAACTTCCCTTCCCTTCCCTTCTATAGCTGAATATATTATTAGTCATAATAATAGGAACGCATTCTTTTTCTAATCCTACTGTTCCTTTGCATTGATGATATATGAAGGCTGGGTAGTGCCCAGATTCATGTCTTATTAGGTTTTGAATCTTAATTCAGGAAAACACCCATACACCTGCTACTCAAGCTACACTTACAAACTCACAGGATTAAGCTTTTGGCACACAAATCCATCTCTTTCCTGTTCATTTGCTCAGGACAGAAGCATGTGCTCAGATGCTTTTTTTAAATCAGAATAATAATTATGTAGTCATGGTTGTCTGAAACTCATGTTCCTACTGGCTACAGCAGATGACGGTAGATCAAAACACTTCAAGTTCTGAAGAACTGTTGTATATAACTTTCTTTCCTGCATATCTCAGCTTAGGTGCTATAATATTAGCAAGATTTGCACATCATTAGTGCTGCTAATTTGAAAATTTCACCTCCTCCTGTAGTTATTTCATTTCACACACAGAGGCTGCATGCCAGTGATCCAGCTGTGACTTCAGTGATCTTTTAGAGCACTGATTTATGTGCTCACATGGTTCTCTTACTATCTTGTTTTGTTTTTGATCTCTTCCAAATTATTCCTAAGGCTATCTCAGGTAACAGCTGACCCAGGAACTGAGAACTGGCTCTTTCTTGTCCCTCCTGCTGGCTCAATTGGCTCAGACACAAAAGGTGTATGGAGCCAGGCAGGACTGAAGCACATGGATTAGCTTGTCGCAGTACAACACAAAAGAAACGACATCCACACACTGAGATGTCCAAGGCAAAAAGGGTTTTTTATTTACAGACTTTGATATTTATAGAATTCCAACAGTGACCATGGATTGGAGGAAGAAAATCTTCCTCTCCAACCACATTGGTCAACCCAACAGTCCATCAACAGTCTCCTCCTTATGAGAAGAATGTAAACATGAAAGAACAGTTATGATAACAATAGGTTGTTTATGTGAAAATCTGTGAGAGACTCCATTACAAAAGGTAAATACAGAAGGCTGAAGTAAAACTTTAGAAAAAACTTAAAAAACCAGAGAAGAACAGAGAAAAACCAGGGCAACATTAGCTTATTGTGTAAATATCTAAATAGATAAAATTATGCAATAATCATTAACACGTAAAAATTCAAGAATCAAAAGAGAAGGGATAAAATAAACAGAAAAGGGACTAGATGTTTTAAGTTCCAACACTGAATGAAGCAGGCTCATACAAGACTAAGAAACTGGGGCTCATGAGACATAGACTTTAAAGAATATAGGATTTTAAGAAAATTAAGATTTTAGTTAGAAGTAGGCCTTGGGTTTTTGGAGTTAATTAAAAGCTTTGTGGTTAGTTAAGGAATACTGGGTTTGAGTTAACTTTTTTCAAATAACTGATTGCTTGTCAACTTTATGTTTGCTTATCTGTGCTTGCAACAATAAATAGAGAATCTGATAAATAGGTTTAAGGATACGGGACAATTACAGAGACTCCCAAAAGCTGAAACCTATTGAAAGTCACGTACCTAAGGAAATGGGAGTCCTACCAACATTCATTTGTCACATTTGCATTGAAAAGGTAGAAAGTTCAGAGTGATGAAGAGTCATTTTACTTCCTCATTTGAAACCCACTCCTCTTTAATGGGACCACCGACCCATTTCAAATAACAAACTACGCATGCTTAATTGCTTTTTTGCTAATTACCATACGAAGCGGGGAATGGGATGTACCAGGGTTATGAATATGCGATTTGTATTTTGGATATTCAACAGTTTTGTAAATAAAATGACTTTGTGATCTTCTGTAAGGCGGTACGCTTTTGGAGACTACCCCTCGTGCTGCCCGGCGCTGTAATAAACATCCACTTTCTAACTTTACACAGTTAAGAGAGTTTTTGTCCATCTCAGTTGGATATCGGTATTAGGTCGATATTCATATTTTTAATAAATCACTCAAACCAATAATTTCAAACCAAACAGAAACTAGTATGAGGAAATCTGAAGATTGTAGTGACACCATCCTGCTGCCTAGAAGGACAGATTAATCTCTCTGAAGCACTGTGGAGCTGTGTGCAGCACTTAATCTGTCCTATAAGCTGTGGTTAAGAAATGAGATGCAGCAATGAAGATGAGCTACTTGGTGGCAATAATGCAGTGCTGCAATAAGACAGAAAAGAGATGCAAAAGATAAAGCAAATCAGATTTCAGATGTTAGTGACTTGAGTACAAGATGTGGTCAAGATTTTATGCTTTCTCCTTTTCCTTGCTTATTTACCCTAATATATGTCAGAAATATGTGATATGCTCTGAAAGGGGTTGCTTCTGAAGAGAAATTGCTTTCTTGTTCCATTTTTTGTATTTTTAGTATTCCGTCAGATCTCTGCCTTTGCAGATCCATGCAGCAATCATAAGTATCCTTCACTTTGAAAGAACAGACAAACTTTTTGTGTTAATACAGGATGTAAACTGAGAGTAGGTTTAGACTAGACAATAGGAAGAAAATCCTTACTGTGAGAGTGCTGAGGCACTGGAATAGGTTGCTCAGGGAAGCTGAGGATGCTCTCTTCCTGGTAGTGTTCAATGCCAGGCTGGACAGGGCTTTGAGAAACCTGGACTAGTGAAAGTCCACGGCAGGGAAGTTTGAACTAGATGGTCATTAAGTGTCACAGTACAGATAGTATGTAGATGGACAGATAAAGTAGATGGACAGATAAATCTGAGTTTTTTACCCTTCTGGTTCTCTTCCTGATTCTACTGGTGGGGCAGTGAGTGAGCAGCTGCCTGGAGCTTGGTTGATGGTTTGGTTGATGGATCCCTTGCCTAAAATTGGAAGAAAAACTTTCCAAACAATATTAAAATTGATAACATAAAGAGTCTTTTAATGAAGGCTTTCAGATGTACATGTTATATGTATGTCCATGCCCAACATCAAAATTTCACAATTTTTAGAAGTTTAACTAATTATCATATCTAGCAAGTACATTCAATAGGAGAACAGTTGCTCTGGTAATCCACCCTCTGGTAATCCAGGCTCTGGATCTGCCTCTATGGAACCCTTCAAGAGTTCTTAGCCCTATATTTTGTTATGTCTATGAAAGATCTTATTATTTCGGCCCTGGTGCTGCTGCAAAACAGGATGTCCTTGTTAGAAATTCTTTTCCTTGAAAATAAGATCAAACAGAATTTTAAGCATATAGCATAATATGTGAGAAAGGGTAACTACTCTTCTAAAGTGTGAGAAGGTGCTAGAAACTATACAGGTATATATATTAAAATTCTAAAAAGCTACAAATATATAAAAAAATTAAAAATCTTTAGGCATCAGATCAGTGATGACACTTTCTTCCTATCATTGTAATACTCAAACAGTGTGACTGAATAGCTGTCGTGGATAATACAAAATGTCACACTGTATTCTATATCTATTTGTGTCAGAAAAATCCTTTTCTGATCCAGAGACAGGGCTCCTGAGAGGTGTCTTAAAGACTTTTATTTCGTTTTCAGTCTCATGAGAAGGGTGAGACGGTACAGATGTTACAAATTCACACCATCACAATCAGAAGCCAAACTACTTCCTAATTACCATACATTACAAGCATTTGCTATGCAATTCTGCTAATGCTTTTAAGCCAATCACCTATTAAAATACCCCATGTGGGACTTGCTACAATACATCTTTCATAGTTCTATTTCTCCAAAATATCTAGTCTATTTGCAAGGTCATAATTTGAAACTTGTTTCTTGTTCAATTTCTCTCTCAACAATGTCTGTCCTATTCTATGGCCTTTCTAAGTCAGCATACTGTATCTCAGAGTTTGCATACAGGTGCACAAGACTATGTGAGCCTTCTGTCAGGCTTTGAGAATTCTCCATAAATCCATTTCCCACATATCTGTGTCCCAAAACTGTTACTCTCTCTTAAAAAGCCAGTGCAGTTGGAGCCCTAATTGTGGGGCAGACAGGAGATGCCGGTCCCTTTAAAATTTTGGACACCCAAGTCCTTTCCTCTTTTGCCTGGCAGCATTTGCTGAAGGCTCTGTTTTGGGAAGGCTCTGTTTTTTAGAAGGGAACCATGCTAGTACTGACAGCCCAGTTGTGCCCAAGCCCCCAACATCCGCACCAACACCAACGGAGTCCCACGGGTGGCAGGAAGAAGGGTCAGGTGGCAACACTTGCTGTGCTGGCAGGTTTTTTTCTGCCATCTCTTTTTTCACCCCCTTCATCTCCCAGACCCAGGGAGCGCCAGGGTGGGGTAGAGAACTGATAATTTTCCCTTTATCTTTCAAGTCACGCAGTTGCCCGTGGTGGGCTCCACCTGGGAACGTGTCTGGTGCCATTTTCTCTTTCCCTACACATGGGGCCATCTCAGAAGGGGGCAGTACCTTGCAGTTTTGGGTTTGTCTTTGTTCCCCTGGCATTGGTGAGATTTTGCAGTTTTGTATCGAGTGATTATTTACTGGTGTTTTTTCCCCTGTTGCTGTTTCTCTTGTTAGTAAACCCCTATTTTTCTTTTTTACTTATATCTACTCAAATTTGTCCCTTATTGGTGAAAAGCAATTGGTTGAAACTAAAGGGAGGTAACTCATTTTAAAATGTCCACCTTTTTAAATTGTCTTAAAGCAAGATACAGCCCATGGGATGTGCCCTGTCTCATGACAGGATGTCACACTACTTCAGAAGCAATAGCCTTGCTGGTAAACCAAAATCATAAAAAAAGACTTGAAAATAATTATTTTGGTGAGTATATTTCTCATAAGTGGCAATCTTGGGAAGAAACACAAAGCTGATATTATTTGCAAGTACAAATTGTGCTGGGGCAGAGTTGGGGGAGATGTTTTCCTGCATAATAAGCAAAAAGTAAATTGTTCTTCCAATCTCAAAAGCTAGGAGAAAAATGACATTTGTATCCTTTGGGGTTTCTGAGTGCTTACATTATTATATTCTCATTTTTTTGGAGCCAGGAAGTAATAAACTTGAACGTGCCGCATCAGGAAAAAAAGCATTGCAAAATTTCAGAATAATAAGAATGTGTTTGCTCCACATTGTTCAGGACTTCAGAAAATCATTTTTAATGAAAGGAAAGTCATGGCAGACCTTGGGCACTTGATTTTGGATGGATATGTTTGCAGTTTCTGTGTCTCCCAGGGGTTCTGCCATGGTGCTTACCTGAAGAAGTAAAAAAATAGAACAGTGCCTTCTGTAGGACTTTTAGTTTACTGGATGGTAGCATATTAGCAGTTAACCAACTAGCAATTATTAGCAATTAACTGATAAAAAAAATCTAGTGAATGACTGTTAAACTGTTCAAAAACAAACCCTGCATAAAGACATAGAACCATAGGATCACAGATGCATAGAATCATAGAATGGTTTGGCTTGGAAGAGACCTTAATTGTTACAAGTGGTCATAGGTTGGAGACAGAAATCATGACTTGAGTCCCCTTGATCATAAGACAAACAGCCTGTTTTATTGTTCAGAACCTTCCTATACAGGGAGTTCAAAACTCCCAGACTAGACAACTGATTGGTCTGGGTCTTAACACTGCCCAGATGCCCATGATACAATGATACATCTGCATTTAGGGTTGGGAGGGACTGGAAAAACAAAAGCCCCACAGAAAAGGAAAGTGAATTAAGGAATGAATTCACTGCTTCCCATGGGCAGGCAGGTGTTCGGGCATCTCCGGGAGGGCAGGGCCCCATCACACATTATGGTGACTTGGGAAGACAAACTCCATTTCTCCAAATGTCTCCTCCCTTCCTCCTTCTTCCCTCCACCATATAAATATGGTGAGCATGATGTTCCATGGTCTGGAATATCCCTTTGGTCAGTTGGGGTCACCTGTCCAGAGGGACAGTCTCTTCCCAGCCTCCCAGGCACTACCAACTCCCCTGCCAGTGTGGCAGTACAAAAAGCAGAGAAGTCCTTGGCTCTGTGCAAGCTCTGCTCAGCAATAACAAAAACATCTCTGTATTATGAACTCTGTGTTCAACACAAATCCAAAGCACAGCCCCACACCAGCCACTGTGAAGAAAATTAACTCTATCCCAGCCAAAATCAGCACAGAGAGAAAGGGTTCTACCTTGTGATGTGATGACACTATGGTGAGGTGTTTCATACTTTGAAGATTAGTGTTACAACCCCCATTAGGTAAAACTGTTTTTAACATGAATAATTTCCTTATTAATGAAAGAATTGAGGGAGGCCAAATATATGTGTTATTTATATGAATTCTAAGTCTAGGACTTGAATTGTTTCACCGAGTAAAGCATGTGGTTGTGCAATCCTCATTTCTCTGCAGAGTGTCTATATTTTGACCTCCACTGTGCCATGGGTGTTGAACCTCCCTATCCTTATTGGAGTGTGTTGTCTGTTGCTCTGAGCCAAGATGTAAATCTACATTCACAGCACCCAACTGTAAGCAACTATTCATTTTTGAGACTTTGGGGTTGCCCCTTCCTCACTGTTAAATGGTAGGGTTGAACGAAGTAGCAGTTGCTTCTGGTAGTCCCCCAACCTGCACACTCTTGAAGGCTGATCCAGGTCACAGCTAAGCCCCAAATAATTATTTGCTATGGTATTACAATGACTTCTACTCAAATAAATATAATTTAAATATGTCTTTTATAAGTGTGGGAAGGAATGGAGTTAAATTAACATGTTAGGCGTTACTGAGGGATTTCCTCTTGCACCCAGAAATTTCCCTGAGTGGGGCTTTTGTTCACTCTACTATTGCAAGATCAAGTAGGCAGGAAACAAAAGCAAAGAAGAGACACCTGGAACACTTGTATCCTTCCTCTGTGCTTAGATCATTCCAGCCCCTTTGGAATCATGCAGTGGTGTCATCATCTGGGGAAATGGACGTTAAGTACTTATTTCTCAAAGTCATGCAGGAGGAAACAGATGACAGTTATGAGAACAATCCTTAATGTGATTAATATGAGCTTCCTTAATATGATTAATAAGCCTTATATCTTCCCTTTGCATTTTTATTTTTAAATTCTGAATAATTTAAAGTCAACTGCTTGGAATAGCATAGCAAATCTCTGTTGGTTCTGACTTTGTTCTTATTCCAGATTTGCCTTTATCTTATAGACTACCTATAAGAAGACAAAATAGTTTCATCGTAGGACTTCCAAAATTTATGTCAACTTTTTAGATTTTTTTTTTAGGTCTTTTGGAAAGAAAAATTGATATTTAACCCAAGCAATGTTCATGAATATGCAAGGTAACTGAAAAAAAACAGGCATAAAAAAATGCAGAGACAAAAGTCATTTACTAATGCACCCATTCATGTTTGGTTGATTCAGAATTCAGTTATCGGAGAGTGACTCTACTTCTGTGTGACTTGTGCTTTACCATGTTTAATAGGGTAAATAAAAATTTCAGTGAAATTCTGGGCAATATTCACATGTTTCACCATTAAGGCTCCCTCCCCCCTCCCCCCCCCCCCCAAAGGAAAAAAAAAAAATAATAATCCCTACTGAAACTCAGTACTAACTTTGTGATGTAGTGGTGTTTGTTGCTGTGGTGGTGATGACAAGCACATCATGACATGCCAGTGGTACAAACAAAGATGTTTTCTGCCTTTCTCCAGCCAGTTGCTTTTTCTTGTGCTTCTGCATAGTAAAATACAGACAGCAAGACCAACATCTCCTGCTTCTTCCTAGCTGCTGTGTTGCAGAGTAGCAGTTTCTCCCTCTGGGAAGTCTTTTCCTCTGGCAGAAATTCTTGTTTTCATCCCTGTCACTTTCCAATTTTTTTAATACGCCACTGATGTTGTTTGTTTTTTTCTTCTGTCCTCCACATTGGAGTGTCTCTGGATGCCTATTAGAGCTCTGGGCTTAGGAGACATCACGGCCCAAAGTGTCAGAAATGAGACATGTGTACAAGTACATGAGCATATGAATATCATTAAGGGTAAAACACAAAAAATTCTCTCCAGAAGCTCTATGTGTGTGCTGTGAACACCAGCACAATATAATAATTCCTGTACTACATAACTCAGGAAGTTCAGCTATGTTTCTGCTTGCCTGCATTCCCCTTAGCAATTAATATGTTCATTACCTACTGCATTGCTTATAGGTGTTACATTTCTTGCTGATTTTTGCTTATAGTGATCTTCTACAGCTGTATTACAACCACCTAAGGGATATATGTCATTCTTGCATGTTTCTCCTTTTTTACCTCAAAATGTTTCTGTCTTTGGGGGTTTTTTAATTTATGTTCAGAGTAGAAAAATAAATGGATAGATCCCAATTTCTTTCATATTATTTTTAACTATATACTTTTGTTATATATACTATTATTTCCAGAGAGATACAAAATGATTGTTACAAGTGTGTGGAAAAAAATCTGTTTTTCTTAAGAGTTCCAGATTTCATCTTATGTCACTAATGACATAGTAATGGCAACAGCAATGATAATTAAAATTAAAAAAATACTAAAATTAGCCATTATGACCACTAAGGGAAGTCTCCAATCCATAACTGATGCAACAAAACCTCATGTGCAAAAATTTGTAAAAGGAAAGCAATGAGATGTGTTACGTGTTGCAATAAGTTTTGGTCAGGAGTACATAATACTGGCTTTGTTAGTTTTTATGTTCAAAATGCTTAAGAAATAAAGAGAGGGCATCATACTGAGAAGATCTTGAATATTGGCAGGCCTTTAATACCAGACAAACTAGTTAATGAAGGATATCACTGGTTGTATTTGCTCATAGGACAAAACTTAAACTTACTAGAAATCCCATTAAAATCATCGTTGTTTATTTCCGTACCATAATTTAGGTGGAAAAGGATTTCTGAGGTAATTCAGGTCTGCTTCCTGCTCTTAGCAGAAGTAACATTAATAATCAGGTCGTTTGTGGCTTAACCCACTCAAATGTTGAAAATCCCAGAGGACAGATATTACATGATCTCCTTTTCCACCTTTGGAGTCATTGAGTTTTGTGTGAGTTTTTCCATTATTTATATGACCTCAATATCCCCTTTTCTTTGTTTTGGATTGAAGCAACCTTTTTGAAAGACAGAGTGACACTTGACATTTTTCTGTCTGTCATCTCACTGTACGAGGACAGCTGCACCCCCAGCCCAGCAAAGGACTTGTGTCACATACAGTACAAGAATTTGTGCAATCGTGTGTCACAGACTGCAGCCACAACACTGATGGGGAAACTACTGCAGAGAGATGTTGTCTTTATACTTACCTGTGTTGAAAAAGCAGGTTTGATTGCTCTAATTGTAAGAATTTCAGGTACAATACAGAAGATTCTACAGATTGTCTTATTTTGAATATGTTTAAGAATAAACTTCACTTCTGCTTTTTGTCTGTGTTCCAAAAAACCTCTCCCAGAAAAATTTTTGAGATTGTGTGGTCAGAGCTACCTGTGTATATTGCAGAGAGAGATATTTATAAGTTCTGCAAAGATGCTCCATAGATTGGTTCTTCTAACAAGCTGTGTTCCTCCAGTCCAGCACATGAACCGCTGTACTTCATCAGACTTTGGCTCTCCAGAGTAATTCTTGGAGGAGTAGAACTGAGCTACAAAGTGAAGGTGGTTGCCTATAAGTGAAAGACAATTTTTAACTAACTTCAAGTCTTCAGCATAAAAAAAACCCTAAAAACCAAACATATATGCTGGCTGATGCTTATTCTGACTCCATTGTGAAAACACTGCAATATTCAAGAGCTACACATCCTTTTTAATAGGTTTGCAATTTTAGGTCAAATTTTGTCGATATTTTCACTTAAAAATATGAATGCAATTTGTATTTCATTAATCTAGTGAGGATGACAAAAGGGATAGACAGTAGGAACAACATGGTACTTAAAATGAAAGAGTTATCCCTGTGGGTTAGGGGGGTGAATAAACATAAAAACTGAGAAATGGAAAGGTCCAAGACCTCAGCTGATGTAAATTGGTGCTGATACCAGAAGAAACTGTGCCACTTGACACCATCTAGAGTCCAGTGTTACAAAAGGGTATGAAATAAAAGGCATAAGCAATTGCTTTTGAAAAGTAATTTGTAAGCTCGAATCATTGAGACAGGCAAAGCAAGCTCTATGGCTTAAAAAGGTGACATATTTCTGGTAATGTTTCTTCTTTGTGGAGATTTACAGAGAGGATGCAGAAACTAAACATAGCTCTTAAGAAAAGAAAGAGAAGAAAGATGTAGAATTCAAACTGGTGACTCTGAACTCAGCTTCTGGGGATATTAAGAAAAGATTTTGCAAGCCAGTCAGTCTTTGCTAATTTTGTCTGACAGATCTGGCGGATTGTATTGGATGAGACAAAAAGAAAAGACAAAAGAATAAAAGGGAAAATCATGGTGATAGATAACAAGTTTCCAGAAGTCTGGGCAGCCTATAATGGAGAAATACTCTTATAATGTTGATTCAGATAACAAACATTCTCTCTATCACATCCAGATCCTCTTTTTGTCTTTCTTTTCTCTCTCTGTGCTGGAAATTGCCACGTCCCCAATCACAGTGTGTTCATTTATTGATAGAATTTTCCTAAAATAATTTTTTAAATGTTCTTAAATAAGAGTGATATCATGACTAATAGGACCCATTTGCCTGATCTTTTTTTTCCTTTCTTTCTTGAAATATTTTTCTCATAGACTAATATTAAAAGGGGAAATCCTTTATTTTCAAGAATATAATTTGAATCTAATCTTAAAAACATGCCTTTGCATCTTCAGATAAGCTACTAAGTGAACATGCATGTTGTCAGAAGAATTATAAATTTTTCATAGCAATAATAAGAAAGAAGGACTTGAAGGACTTTTTTTTTTTACTGATTCATATATCATATTTGCTACCTATTTTATCATTGTTAACAATGACATTGTTTTATTGCATTTTTGAACAGTACAGGATTAAATTCACAGAAGGACAATGTATAGATCTTTTTTTTCTAGTTAAGGGATGGGATCTTAGATAACTGATAGAAAACTGACCCCAGGATTACATCAACTATATATTCAGGAAAACTTGTCCTGGATGATTAATGTAGACAACTTTTTATCTAAGGATTTCACTCAGCTACTAACAGCTACTGCATACACAGAGCACTAGGCTGACCAACCAGATTTGTATATTTCAGAAAACTCTTCTTGTGAGTCAAGTAAGTTCTAGCATTTTTGTCAGTGGCAGACAAGTAAGAACGGAGTCTGATTTAAGATCCCCCGAACTGTTAAGCTGAGGCAAAAAGGAGGGCAGATGGGGTACTGAATTTTTTTCTGCCTGGAAATCAATGCACAAAATCAATTTAAAAAACTTGAATTAAAAGAAAAAAAGTATCTAAAAGGAACATAAAAAATTATGAAGATGTTTAGAAAGCATATTTTAAAAAATCTCTGTCTTCATACTAATTCAAATTAGCTATCATTCTCTTCTTCTACATTTGCTACTGTTTTTCTTTTCCATCTATGTTAGAGACTGGTGCTCCCTAGAACTTTGAGTTGGCATAAAGTAGATATAAAGTCGAGATAAAAAAATAAAGAGGCGATAATCTAGAAAATCTCTATTTAGTAGTCAGTGGCTAGCAGTGCCACTCTACTTTTGGGATTCAACTGGAACCTGCAGTTCTGCTCCTCTCTTCTTCATCACTGCTGTACAACTCCTAGGCTTTCCAGGGTGCTGAAATCAGAACGGTGTAAAGGCATGCTCTAGTGTGATGTGAAATATTAAGGCAGTGCTGCTTCCCCCTTAAAATTCAAGGTGTTCCTGATGGCACTGCTTGTCTCAGCTCCAGGGAAGGAAAAGGAGGATGGTGGGTTTGGAAAAGATGAACTGCATAAAATACTGTACAAGTCAGTGTGAGTTGGTGCTGTGCTGGGCATCAGTGTGGTCTGATGCTTAAAGCACAGCAGGCAGTGAATGCTGGTGTCAATCACTGCACTGCCTTCTTCCTATGGCCAGGTTTTCAAAATCAGCACAACTATTGCAGTAGATGATAATCTGTCCTGGTGTCTCTAGTGGCTTAAGCTGCTTCTGTCATTTGCTTTTGTGGCTAGTGGTTAATCAGAAAGGTAGAATGATGTGAGTGCAAGTACCACAGGCTTTGTTCCTCAACCATATATAGTGCAACTGTTTGACAAAACCTGCTCTTGGGACTGTCCAAGGTGCAGACTGGAGAAACAAACATCACCTTTTCCTGTTGAGGAAATGGGGTCTGGTACCACTGAGGGCCATGAATAAGTAAACACTGCAAGGAAAGTTCTTACATAAATTTATTGAGTGTCTCTGATGAACTGTAAGTACAAGTTAAGTGTTTGAAGGCTTCAGAGATTCTGTTTTTTATTTAAGGTTCCACAGCTCAGCATGTGTTATTGATTTCATACCTTTCTGTATAGGTATAGTAATAACTTCTGACTCAACTATTAATAAAATGAAAAAAATTGAAGTTACAATGATTGATTTTGGATAATTAAGAAATCCTTGCTGAGCTGGTCCCATTGTTTGAAAAACTATTGCACAGACCTGACACACATATACAGGGAGAGTTTATCAGTACCTTGCAAAGCAAGTTCATCCTGGGATTTGCTGCTTGAGCCTTGACCTTGATCATCTGCTCAGTATGAAAAATTGTCTAAATTCCTTACATAGTCTGGGCTCAGTCCTCAGGGTGTAAAACAACTGTGACTCCTCAGCAGGGTAGAAGCACAAAAAAAATGGACTGTGTTACAAGGAGCAGCTCTCTGCCACCCAGACACCCAGGTCCATTAGCCCTACCTCCACATCAGTCCCAAACTGGTTCACATAGGGGCTCCCTCTGCACCAGGACCATGTTCCAGGCACTGGGACACCAGTGGGATCACATCAACTCTGCTGGAGAAACCATTTACCTCAACACACTTATGTAGCTCTGTGCTTCCAGCTAATGGCTTGGAGTCAGAAAGTTGCAGAACCAAAACAAAGCTTCAAATCCTGCCAGAGCCAGGCTACTTAGGTGTGTATCCTTGTAGGTGTCAGAGCACTCCAAACCCCAAAGACACAACTGTCTAGGTTCCACATGAGAGCGGTGTGGCCCCTGCACCTCACTGGGTGAGGCAGTGAGGGGTGATGGCAGTACTTTGCTGTGTTGCAATTGACCTGAGAGGGGAGCATGGAGGGTGAATGTTTGCATTGGCTCAGGTGCACATGATGCTGGGTAAGTGCTAAAAAGTACCTGTCTTTTCTGCATTTCCAGCTTGGATGTTACAGTAGGCATTTTATTCAAACCCTTTTCTCTGAAATTTCTTTCATTCATACGATGAGAAATAACTAAAACTGTTGGGTTTCTTTTAATGTTGCTAAGAGGAATTAGGGATTATGCTGATACTTGAATTTAATCTAAAATACATTTATAGCAAATCACATGAAAGTGAGTGTAGAGTATTTTATGGGTATTACGTATGTGATATTATCTTTTAATTTTTTTTGATGAAGAAGGAAATAAAATTTCATAACTTAAGAGTCATGGTTATGCTTAAGGTGGTTTTAAAGGCCAATTGGTAACTTTTGAATTAATGCTAACTTCTAAACTAATTTTTATTTAAATTAGCTGTCTCCTGCAGCTGTCTCTCCTGATAAAGCTTGGTACAGGAGGTATCAGTGATAAAAGCTTAATGTTCACAGTTGTATGAAAAAAATATTGCAAACTGGAGTCTGTATAGTTGAAATTTCTGAGTTTCATTTAAAAAATGTATTACACATAGACACTACTTCTTTCTCAATTATATTGTAAGTGCTGAGACAATTTAAGACTCTGAATAAACAAAGTGCTACAAGCATTGGAGGGCTTCCCGATTTCACTGAGGTGTTGTTATTTAGAAAGCAATAGCTGGAATATTAATAGGGCTATATTTGTGCTGCTCTTCTGTGTATCTGTGAAGACATAAAACTTAGAAAACTTAAAAATCACCATGAAAAAACCTCTTATTAATGCCACAACAACATCAGTTTTCTGGAGTTCAGGTGACTTCAATTAGCTTTTCCAGTTGTGTATGTCAGGCTTTGTACAGAAAGAATAAAAGCTGTTAAAGTTGTTAGATTTCCACTTGTATAGTGCAGCCTTGTATTTGTAGCCGGCAGCTCAGAAATGTCCCAGAAATCTATTTTTGAAATGGATCCAGACACCTTCCATTAGACCTTGCAAAAACCCCACATATTCACAGGTTTTAGGAAATGTCTGTTTATTGACACCTTAGAAGCAAGTTGATAGAGATTGAGTATTTTTGCTTCACATCAAATGAAGAAATAAAAAAAGGACAAACCTGAGAATCTTCTCTCAAAATGCCTTGTGCATACGTCCCTGTTGAAGCCTGTAGGAAGCCCAGAGCTGCCCACTTGCCTTTGGCAGTCAGCACAGTTGAGTTTTGGTCAGGGAAAGGAGCACACAGTGCTGGCATGACTGTGTGTGCATTCCTCCAGTAAATCTGCCTTGTCCTGAGATTTCATCTTCAGCTTCCCTTGAATACTAGTGTGAGCTTCTGAATTTCAGTCCTCTGTTTTCTGTCTGGGGGGATGGGTTTTAGTCTCTTCATGCTGACATCTTGTATGATGTAAGAATGGTCAGCACAAGGCTGGTGTCAATTGTTGGGGAGGATGAAGCAGGAAGGCCCTGCAGAGATGATTTATTGGTGAAAGATTCTAAGAGTATAAAACCTGCAGGAGAGATAGAGTTAAAAGCAAGATTTGAGCTATAGAATGCTAAGCAGGAAGATGGTGATTAAGTTAGCTGAAGACCAGGGTCCTGGTAATTGAGCAATACTCCTCTCCAGACAAAAGAGATGCAAAAGGGGGTTGGGCCCTGCCATGTAGCAGGAAAAAGGTGGTTTTACAAGTTTTTAGTATGTAGAGTAGTATGGTAATGTAGTAGTTCTCATAGGCTGTATGTAAATTCTGTAGGTTTTGTATCCTGTACTGGTTGGTTGGTGCTAACCAGAATATTCAGTATAGAAAGAGATAAAATGTAACAGGAAATTCAGGCCCTCTCGCTCAGACCTTCCCTTCTGCTGCTCCCTTCCCTTCCCTTGGCTTCCTCCAGACTGCTGGAGAACCACGCTTCAGCCGGTGCTGGTCAGGTTGCCTGTCCCCATGACCAATAAACCACGTGAGAGCATCCCTGTCTCCGGAAATTTCTCATCGAACCCCATTGCAGCCCGTTTCCTATAGTCAATGTTTGGTGTGGCAGGACAGAGTAGAGCATGTGTTTAAGGGAAGTAGGGTGAGGCCCCACACCTGCCACTGATGCCTTTTGGCAAGGACAGCCATGGACAGTCTTGCTGTAATTTATCCTTACTTTGGTGAAGCATGTTGGCTGGCCAGACTAATTAGTTCCGTGCTTATTGAATGTAACATGCTCCATCTCCCTGAAGCAGCAACTCAGGGACCATGTCATCCATTCAGTCACCAGGTCGTGCAAAGATTGCACCACAGACGGGCAAAAACTCCACTTATTGTTCCTTAACCTCAAGCATGTACATCATTGCACTGATTTGACTGGACTTCTTAATACACATATTTTAAGCATGTTAATAACTATTTGTGATTTTAGTGAATAAAGATATTTAGTTTCTTTGGCAAACAATTTTTCTTGATGTGTGATGGCACCTTTTTACTGACACTTCAAAGTATAAGAGTTTTCTTTGTTTTGACAAGACTTCAAAAGATAGCTCACTTTAGATACATGTTAATCCTTTTCTAAACATGAAGCTGACACCCCCTTCCCCAATTTATTAGGTGTTGCAATACCTACCGCTGTTGAAAAAGTGGCATTTATGAACATCTTTCATCTAAGAAAACTAGTTTAATAAGTTTCTGTGTCTGGATCCCAAGAGATTACAAACTTATCACTACAGTAATAATTAAACAGGTAAAGTACTACCTAACACTTCTCATGTATTTCCACAGCAATTGATCCAGTTGTTAAGGAATGCAGAACTTCTAGTTCTTAAAAATATTTATTTGTGCTGTAATTAACAAGCCTTTCTATGTGAAAATTGGAATTTAAAAACCCAGTATCTTATTGGAATCAAAATTAATTTTCCAGTAATGTTTTTATATCATATAAAGTACACACTAACTATGTGAGTTATTTAATGGTGAAAATGGGAGGAAACTTTTTCTTTGATATAGTCCATAGAATAGCAAAGTGGCTTATATCTCTTTGAAAACCTGATATTTGTGTAGTTTTTAGGCTTATTTATTTCCTTTACTTAATAATATAATTCATGAGTATTGTTCTTTTGAGCATGGTTGTGAATTTGCTATGTTGTAACAGCATTAAAATTTGTAATATTTAATGCACTCCAAAATGTTAAGCCAAAATTTAATTAAATTTCAAATGAGATCTGTTTAATGGTGTGTTGGCAAATTCAGTCCTTTTTTTTTTTTTTTTTTTCAGGAAGTCTTGATTTTTAACCACTTTGAATTGAAACCAGATATCTCAGGGTAATTTTCTTCTATCATCTTTTGTACCTTTATAACGTTGTTATTTCAATCTTGTATTTTAAAAAGGAATATAATTGATATTTTTCAAGAAACACTGTTTTTATCATGAAACATTTCTACAAGCTCATTTCTATGTTTCCAATAAGGGATTAGCTCATAGCTCTCACCACTAAACCACAAAAGTGTTTCATAGCTTCTTGGTGAAGAGCTCAAAAAGTTTAACATGTGCAAACCTCAGTTATGAAAATACACAACTCACAAAATTCAGATTTGATCTTTCAGTGACCAAAGTTTTGCACCTAATTTGGTGCTTATGGCAAATTTGAAACCTGTTGAAAAAAAAAAGTCGCTTGTGGACCCATAGTTGGTGAGTGGAAGGAGGGAGAAAGGGAGGAACAACTAAGGTTTTTCCAAGGGACTCTCATCACAGGCTTTGAGGCTAAGTTTATGGGAGTATGCTTCTGATAAGTGATATGCAGTGCTTCAAGAAGAAAAATGAAAGGCTTCCAGGGCTCAGTAATGCGAGCTTTCAGACTGCTTCAGGTAGGTTGCATCTGAATATAAAGGCAGATTCATGACAAATAATTCCAATGCATCCTTTTTCGTTTTTTAACCAGATCATTCATTAGACTAACAGAAAGTAGATTTCCAGCCTTATATAACATATTATGAGAACACTGAAACTTATTCAGTTGCTTTTTGCAGGGTGTGTACCAATTAGTCTGAACAAGATATTTGGGTTTCACTTATTTCAATGCGGAATTGTTTTTGTAAAAGCTAAGACTTCACCAGTACTATTGACTTCAAACCATGACCCTACAAATGCTTGCAGAAGGAAAAGGTACAGTAAAACTAATTTTCTGGTATAGAATTATGTTTCCTCTAAGCTTCAGTAGAATTAGAGAATATACTTACTTACTCAGTAGGTGGGAAATGACCAGTCTTATTTTTCACAATTAGCCACCTCAGTATTCAATGGCATTTTGACACAGTTTAAGTACAGTATCTGACAGACAGTGCTTAAAGGGAACATGTTTTTGACATATTCTACATAAAAGATATCATAACAGTAGTGGAACAGATTATTCTGCTCCCGTCATAGCACAGAGGTGTTGCAATAGTGAGGGGGAGAAAGGGCACACACAGCACACCAGATGACTGGATTAAAAAATCCTTGCCCTGATTTCATCAAGTTCAGTCAAATTTCACTAGAGATTAACAGGAAAAACTGCACGAAAAAAAATCTCTGCACAGATGATATTTTTAAAATTTGTCTCAAATTACCCCAGGATTTACATAGGCATTCACTGGGTGCAGTCATTTCTGCACCGTAGTCTGCCACTGATTTATTCAGTCATATATCAAGTCTAAGTCATGTTATATAGATGTGAGTGTAGCTGTAGTGCAAGATTCTCCAGGAGGCTCTCCTGGCCCTTTTCCACCTGCCAGGATCCCTCAGGGCTACTGACTGTGAATGCTCAAGCATGCAGATTTTTCCAGCTGTTTTAAGCACTTTAACTTCAATATTCACTTTAGTCCCACTGACTATTGTCCTGTGTTGGCACAATTTCCAGGACAGATGGAGGCAGCTGAAGGACAAGAAAAGAATATGACTCTTTCTGTACACTAAAGCACAGAGATATTGTGCAATAAAAAATTAATACACACTAAACAGTCTTGGTAAGTTTCCAGAGCAGAAAAGGCTCTCTCCCTATGAGGGAATGTAGCCAAGCAGATGACTGGCATCTGTGTCTTCCTCAGCTTCAGGCACTGTGTATGCTAGCAGTACAAATTCATCTCCCTAAAGACTTAAATCAAGTGAAAAAGGCACATTGTCTATCACAGTCACTGAGTATCACTGTAGGCCCACTTGAAAAAATAATAAAAATAAAGGAGTATGATGGAAAGCAGGGAATGGTATCAGGAGGGAGGGCTGCACTCCCATGATCATGCATACTGTATCTACGGTAGGACTTGGTTCAGCTTTGGCCTCTCCATTAAAGAAACTCAACAAAATCTGCACCTTTAGCATGAGGGAAAGTATGAAGAAATTGGTAAATTTTAGAGAAGCAATAGGAAGACCCATTAGTGAGGTCAGTGCAGATCTGCTGAATTGAGGAGAAATGATTAAATGTCCTGGAACAGCCTGATGACCAATAGTTGTATTTTGACTGCTGCAAAACTGCTGCCTCAGGAAAATGAGACCTAGGTCCACGCAAACCCAGAACAGGACAAAGAACTCAACATAGCTTTGTTACCCTTTAAAAATTTGTGTCAGTTTGTGTTACTACTAGATCAGGCCTTATAAAGGGAAGGCCTTGTAACATGGCTCCGGCCTGTAAGATGGGCTATGTAGAAGGGAACTGTGGGAGAGTGACTTAGCTGGAGTAGAGAGATGTGAGAGACGTGCTGTGAGACTACCACATGTCCATACCATGGTGTGTGGTGGTTGGTTGACTTGGGCTTGTTGTGCCTTAGAACTGTGAAAACTGATAACCGGCTAGCCATTTTAAAAGGCCAGGGTTTTGGCAATACAGTGTTGTTTGGATTTTTGCTGCTCTCCTCTGTCTCTTCAAGAAGTTTAAGTTTTATTTCAGATTTTGTGTTTAGTTTTTATAATGGAGTTAGACATGATTTTACACAAATAACTTTTCTTGTTATTGTAACTGGTTTTTTATGTTTACATTTTTTTCCATAAGCAGGAGACTGCTGATGGACGGTTAGGTTGACTAGTGTGGTTGAAGAGGAAGAATTTCTTCCTTCAATTCATAGTTACTGCTGAAATTCTATAAATGTTAAAGTCTGTAAATAAACTGCCTCTTTTCTGCCTTGGACATCGCAGTGTGTGAATGTCATTTCTTTGTGTCGTGTGTGACAATACAGAGCACCCCTTGTACCTGCCTGGGGTCCCTGCAAAAGGTTTGGCTCCCAGTCCTAGAACACACTGTCAGGCAAATTTTCTTCTCTTTACTTCATGATATAGAGATGGAGATGAACTCAATACTGTCAACCTGACCAGAGCCAGATCCCACCAGGAGAAATGGTGGGCCTGCAGCTGAAGCAGGACATAGCTCCTTTCTCCATTCTTAATGGGTACCCATCCAGATGCAGTCAAGTGTGACATACACAGTTTACGCCCACTAAGATACGCAGGTGAAATTTTAAAGATTTTTAATAAAAATCAGTAAAAATTAATAGAATACATCCTGGATTTCCTGCAGTTGAAAACCCATGCTGGTTTTGACAGATCTTGTTTTAAACTTTAAAAGCACAATTGAAAAAAATCATTTGGAGGGACTGAAATGTGAAGATAACTAAAATTATGTCTTTTTGAGAAAGAACAGAAAGAGCCACTTTGTAAAATAGGTTTTTCATGAGACCACATTTTATGGTAGTGAAACTTTGTCTTACTTCTATATATCAGCTGAGGAGTTAGCTGATATAAAGCTTTAAAGTGCATTTGTGCCTCTATCTCTTGTTCATACAAGTTGTATCTTAATTTCTATGTTGGGAGATTCTAAAGATGTCTTCTTTGTCTCACCACAGTCTACTACCTGCAGTCCACAAAGATATTTTCCAACTGCATGAGTAGCTTAATCTAGATGGAGTAATGTCAGTGAGCAGACCCCTGAGTACCTTACATGCCTTTGGTTTCTCTTGGCATACCAAACCCATGTACAAATGCAAAAAGTATTTTCCTTTGATTCTCATGCATGAAAGGAAGTGCCCTTGGATCCCTCTCTCTTCTAACATCTTGCCTGAATGTCTTTTTCTTTTTTTTTTTTTTTTTTTAGTGCAAAATGAGTCAGAATCATTCTAACAGTTTTCTGTCATGAAGAAATTTTATGAGCACTTATAATCTGTAATTCCTACTTTATTACAAATATGTTATTATTCACTGTATAACCAACCTGATAAATTGTTCCCTTTTTTTCACAGATTATATATCTTACTAATACACAATGTGACATGTTTGCTTCTCAAATGTCTTGATCTACTAATATTATGCTATAAATATCTTCCATTATGACACCTTCTAACATTAAAAATATTTATTTTCTATAAAAGAATATAGAATCTGTTAATTTTCTTGTTTGCTTACCATTATTCTGTGTTTCCCTTTCTGTCTGGGTAGCTTTCTAAACAACCATCATGTTTTCAAACTTAGGTACCAGGGCAAAATTCCTCTCACAGCTCCTCTCCACCGTCTCCGTGCACCCTCTCCTCTCCTCTCCTCTCCTCTCCACCCATTCTCTTGCACCCTTCATAGAAAGACAATCAAAAAGAACCCTATATATCACAGTGGTATATCCTTTTGGCATTCAAATCAGAAAAAATAAAGCAAAGAAACCAAACCAAACTAAACCAAAATTAGATATACATTCCTTTTCCATCATTCTTGTATATTGAGTTCTGCACCTGCTTTGTAGATATGCAAAAATTAGGGTATGCAAAATGTGGATATTCAAAAATTAGTAGAATTGCTGACTCTTCACCAGCTGATATGTCACCAGAAATTTCTTTCTGGTGCTTTCAATTAGACTGTCCAAAAAAATATGAATTTCAATATTTTATATTATCTGTTTAAAGTCCATTGTCATGTTATTCCAAACAGTTCTGTGGACTCCTGAGCTCCAACAATCACCCAGTCTTCTGGGTGCTCAGTAAAACTGAAGAGAAAATTTCTTTTAATGTTCATTTGTAACTTCCCCACAAGAAACATCGTCACAAATGGCACTATCGGCGTTGCTGTTGAAAGACACTCCAGAGGCAAATGATTTAATATGTTTTGACCCTCAGCTGCATTTCTCTCAGAAGTGACACACAGTTCCAGGCAGGCTGAACACATCATTTACCCTGGCTTCCCTTTCCTAGGCTTTGTAAGATGCATTTATACCCACCAAAGGACTACAATGATTATATCAGTCTAATCCTGACCTATAGATCTCCAGAGCTCACCACTTGTTTTACTTTGATCTATAATTGTTGATGTAGAAATTATTTCTTTGCTTTGTTGTTTGGGGGCTGATAGCAGGATGAGATTCAATATGTTCTACCTGAATTGGGGCATACATTTAAACCTTATCTTTTTACCTTCCAGCTGTACAGCAGATGGCTACAATAAGAGAGGCTGATCTAAGCAAGTAGGCACCATTATGGACCAGAGTAGAACATGGGGACATATGTGTTTTTAAGACACCATATCCTTTGATTATGATGCTGTCACAGAAAGGTTGCTTTCTATTATGTGCTCAGTTCCTCAGATTTTAGGAACTACTGCTTAGAACTACCATCGTGTTAGAGCTGACCTGGTATATACTACTTCATATTTCACAGCTATTACTACTATTTTCAATTAAATTTAGACTTAGATCAATTTAACATCAACAGTAGTGAAACTGAACACTTCAACTGATGTCATAGGTTCTGGCAACTTTCTGTCATCTTTCTTTTCCATATTTGATGAATTTACATTAATAAAATGTTAGCTTTCCTTGGATCATTTTCATTTTCAGTAATACCACTTTGAAGAAGATGGCAATAATTCTATGTTTTTGTCTCCTTCAGCCTTGGTCTGGACAATCATTTTTAGCTCTACTTAATTTTTAGCTCATTTTAGATCTTATTGAATGTCCTGTTGAAGCTCTCAGTGTCTTCACTGACTTGAGGAAAGTACTTTAATGATTCTTTATGCATGATATTTCTTTCTCTTAAGATTTTCAGGTGTTAAGATTAATTACATCTGCAGTACATGTTTTCTTTCTCTGCTGAAAATGGTAGGCAGGAATATAATTACAACAGGAAAAGGACTTGCAAGGTAAATGCTGTTTATACGTTTACTGAAGTAATTATCAAGGTAATAGCATAGCAGTGGTCAAATAGAGTGCACTAAAACATCCTTGCCTATTCCTTTTAGGCTTTTCTGTGCTCATTAGTGGAGAGTGCATGGCTCGAGTAGCAGTGGTCTCTTCCGTGATTTGAATCACCTTAAACTTGTGTGGAAACGTCCATTTAAATACTCTGGTTCTGATCTCTAGTGTGGGCTTGAAGGCTGCCCTGTCGTTCTGTCAAACCTTAACAAGTGCCCCAAGTGAGCTCTTAACTCATGTGTGAGTGTACAAAAGGGAAAAGTGTTTTTATGTAAACCCTTTCTGTCAGGTGCCCAGGCTGGAGTGTTCCACCCATCCCACCAGCAGCCAGGCACTTGGTGGCTTGTACCCATATGTTAGGACCAGGATCTTCAGAGGACAGGGAATAAAACACACCAGCTTACCAGTTTTTCTCATGACTCTGGTGCTATTCTTAGGTTGAGGCCCATGTGCAGTCTTTGGATTGCATTTTTGCACCGTTTTGGTGCTGACAGTGATACTTGCACTTGTTTCTAGTACATACTTCTGAGATACAACTATATCTTGATATGCAAGTGAATATATCCTGAAATATAGCTAAACTGCTGATAAATCACCCTACCATCTTGCAGAGTCTGATTCTTGTACTTGTGGTTCTGCTGCAGTGATTATTTTTTCCCAACAGGAAGACGTAAGCTGCTGTTCTGAAGACATGGCCCTGCTGTTTAGTCTTTGCTGAGAGATCATATATTAACAAAGCCATTTAGGTTGAAAAAGACCCCAAATGTCATTGAGTCCAATCTTTGACCAATCACCACCTTGTCAGCTGCATCACAGGGCTAAGTGCCATGTCTAGCCTTTCCTTAAATACCTCCAGGGGTTAATGAATTTTTCACCTGTCCAGGGAGTCCAGGCCTTGACAAACCTCTCTATGAAGAAATTTCTTCTCATGTCCAACCTGAACCTCAACAGGCACAACTTGAGGCTGTTTTCTCTTGTCCTGTTGCTGGCTGCTTGGCAGAAGAGGCCAACACTCACGTGGCTAAAGCTTCCTTTCAGGCAGGTGTAGGGAGTGATAAGGTCTCCCCTGAGCCTCCTTTTCTCCAGGAGAAACAACCCCAGCTCCCTCAGGTGCTCCTCACAGGACTGGTGCTCCAGACCCTTTCCCCATTCTGTTGCTCTTGGGACCTGCTCCAGCATCTCAATTTCTTTCTTGTAGTGGTGAGGGACACAGAGCTGGATGCAGGATTTGAGATGAGTCCTATCCAGTGCCCAGGGGGATGGGCACACCCTGGCTCATGTTCTGCCACTGCCACCAGCACCCCCTTTTCCTCTGGGTACTTTCCAGCCTCTCTGTCCCAGCCTGTGGCACTGCCTGGGGTTGTTGTGAGCCAAGGGCAGGGCCCAACATTTGACCTTGTTGAACATCACACCACTGGCTTTGGCCTATGATTCAGCCTGTCCAGATCCTCTTGCAGAGTCATCCTATCCTAAATTATACATCTGGATATTATAAATGAGTCCAGACCTCAGACAATTCGAGAAATATAAACATCAGTCTTCAAGACCAAGGACAAGCAGCTCACTCTCAGTGTGGCACGAGATGTGCGCTGCCATGACGCACTTCAGCAGATCTTCAGATGTGAGCTGACCACCTCCTCTCTGTTTCGGCTCCTGCCTTCAGAATTCTCAGATTGATCTCTTTGTACCAGGGGCCACATTACATTAGATTTTAATTTCTAATATTATAAATTATACAGAACAATACATTATTTATGAATAATATATAAAGTCAGATTACATGCAGGCAACCTCATGCCAAAATTCAAGTCACCTATGAGACTGAGATCAATAACTGGCAAATTATTTTTGACAAATAAAATGCTCCATACAATATGCAGCATCTTTAACAACATGCTGAATTGGATCTAAGAAGTGATTGATTGAGACCATTTACATGTCCTCAAAACAGCTTCTGCTATTTCATGACTTCCTAGTTATGCTAACTGTTGCCATATTCTATGAAACAACAGCTAGCCTTTCTGCAGTGTTTGTGGCCAACAAGTTGTTTAGCAGTATCCTGCCTCAGGTACAAAACCCATGTGTTTTCAGGCTGAAAGATAACAATCAGTTAGCCCTACTTTTCTGACATTCCACGTAATTTTTCTGCATTTGAAAAATAATTTACACACATATCAGGATATGAAGTTTTCTAATGCACTGAGTGTGGGTGTGAGCTTCTGGGACTGAAGGGCTGCAGCCCCTCCATAAATAAGATTTAGTGCAAGTACAGGGTATCACATCATGTGCTTCTACCTTGACAGTCTAACTGCAAAGATCCTTTTAAGAAGAGCTGAATTTACTTTGATAATATAAATAAAGATATAACTGTAAAGAGATACACAACTGTAGCAGTTTTTTAAGTTCAAAACCAAATATCAGCAACCTCTTCTATTCAGCTGTCTCAGCCCTATGCTACCAAACTTTCCCTGAACCTTGGAATATTGTTTTGACAGGCCATGGCTTGAAGATGTATTTTCTTAATGGCTGATTGCAGCTGACAACTTCATCTGAAGCATCATTTTTAAGATTTTAGAAGTCTAAAGTATTTTTACTGAGTCTTTGGGATAAATAAAAGAAGAATTTCCCCCCAGATCAGGCCGTTAAGTTTTACAAACTCCCTTGTGTTTGAAAATACATTAGCAAGAACTGTATGTTTTAGTGATCAGAAAAACACTAAAATGTATGAAGAAGAGTTAACAAACAAAGAGAGACAAAAAATGTATTTCCTTAAATAATACATCACAAATTTCTGTTCAGCGGGGAATGATGAATTCTTCAGGGTATTCTCTTTTAAGGCAGATAAAGTGAACAATGTATATAAAAACACCACAGTCGTAACAGAAAGCCTAAAAAATACCAAAGAAAAAAGTATGTTCCTTATTCTTCTTATTATTTTATTGATGTGCTAGGGATGTATATGTAAAAGTAACATATTGTATTTTTTTCCTAGATAGTAGTTCTCACTGTGTTTTCCATCATTCTTTGATGTTTCTGTCAACAAGCTGAAATTGTTGGGGCTATGGTGCTTCATCCTTCTGGCTGTTTTCTCTATTGCTAAACTCTCTAAATAAAAAAGCTTTGGCTGCACTTGGCATTTTATTATCTCTAGACTTTCTTTTCATCAAAACAAAACCAAAACCAAATAATTGTCTAAATTTGTATGTCTAAAATATGATTAGGATCACTAATAAAAGTTTGCATCAAATTATTTTCTTTTATATTCCATCTCAGATTGAGCAGATGAGAATCTCTTGCACCCACTTGTGCAAACTCTGTTTGAATGACTAGCTTCACTTCCAACACTTGGCTGTTTCGACAGTTAAAACAGTGACAAACAAATAGAAAACAGAAGAACAAAGGAGGCCCAAGAAAGTCCTTTGTGAAATTTCTATATTGCAGGTGTTTGTAAGTAGACTACAAACATAATTCCAGGGCTGATCTTACCATGTTTAATTTGTTACAAAGTCCTTTGATGTTTTCATTAATAGGTTGTCTCCTCGTCTAAGTTTTAATTTTTTTTCTTTTTTCATTTTAAAGACTAATCCTATGAAATTTGAGACAATGTTAATTAGATTATACAGACAGAATGTTGATGCAGGCTGGGGAGAGTCCCTGGCAAGCTCTGAGTCCTGGCTTATGCCACCAGCTTCCACCCCCAGACCACTGAGGGTCCTGGGTGGTGGATCAGAGAGAGCTGTGCCTGTTTCCCACAGCATAGGTGTGTCAGGCACCAAGGACCAGGGTAAAAAGGAAAGAGGAGTCCTCAGTGTGTGTCTCAAGGAGGTTTATTCCTCAAGGCCAACAGGGACCGAAGACCAAATACAATCACTGTGACTTTTAAATGGGAGTGGTACAAGGGGAGGGTAAAATACAGCAATCAGTGAAGGATAAACTGAGGAGAAGCTTGAGGATGGCTTACAAAACTGGGGCCAATGGAAGAATGCAAGGGGAGGGTACAGTCCACACAGACCAATGGGGCATTGAATAACATGGAATTTGCTAGAGCAAAGAGAAGGAGTAAGCATTGACAGCCTATCACTGACAACCAAATAGGTGGTGTGACAAACAAGGGCTGGTTCAGGGGAAGATTGGCATAGGATATTCTGGAAGGAAGGGCAGGGTCAAGACTGACAGCTGGGTAAGGGAGGTGACAACTCTGGGGGAAACCATTAACTTTAGGGAAAAGTAGGAGCCAACCATTGAAGAAGATAACGAAGGCAAAAATACGCACCACCACAGGATGTCATAACATGCAGAATACACAAACATAATTGTGATCAGTTCCTTTAAGTGTGAAGGCAGGTCATATTGGAGGGATTTATTTCTGATTTCAAGCCCTCTTCTGCTTGTATATTACAGACTTAATATTACAGAGTAACTGCTGTGTTGTTAGCCCAGTTTGGCTCTAACAAGTCAAGCCAAAGACCATTCACTATCCATTGATATAATTTTAAGTTGTTCAATGGTATAATGTCTGCCTTCTTCCATTTCTCTCCTCCCAACATAGGGTGTTGTCTCCAGTCCTCTCCTTCCCATACGCCCTTCACTTCAGCCCTGGCCACTCGATCTACCCATTCAGGCAAATGTAAAATTCTTTCATAAGGCAGTTCAACTCAGCAAAACCTCAGAAAACTAACTCAATTTCCTGCTGGCTTAGTCAGTATTCCAGGGTTGTGCAGCTGCCAGAGCTGGCATGAGATCCATGACAAGAGTGTATAGCCACAGGAAAGAGATGGTCTTTCCTTATTTTGGCAGCTCTGAAGTATTAATTTACTTTATTGCATCTCCCCAGACCAAACCTTCAGTGAATTTCTAGATTTTCTGGGAAATAGTGTGAAGGGAAAAGAGAACTGGCAGTTCCTCCAGTGAACAGCAAGGAGTCATGCATGCTGACTTCCCAGCTGAAGTAGGGGAAAATGGGTTGACATAGTTAAATCCTACACTCTTCAATGGCCTCTAACCCAAGGAAATTCTACAATGGGAAGTAAGTAGATTTCTGGATGTTTAAAAAATGCAAAGATGAAGCTGTAGAAGCAAAATCAGAAAGACTATAGAGAATAAAACTTGCAAGGAATCTCATGTGTAGGAAAAAGCATCTCTAAGGGATGCTGCCAATAGAAGGCAGAGCAAGCAAAGAAATATTCTGCTGTTCATCAAATTCAGTGGGTTTTTGACAGATAACACAGTGAAGGGTAAAATGTTCAAAAACCTTTTGCATCTGACCTTTGTTAAAAGGTTAGCTGCAGCACAGCAACACTGATAACCAGTGAAAGAGGTAAAAGCTTCTCCCCCTGGTAATGAATTGTTCACTCATTGGCTGGGCTTGATGAAATACTGAGATGCTTAAAAAACTAATCAATGTAGTCTCAGCCTTTTTGTGCTTATCTTTGAGAACTTACGGAGTACAGGGAGCATACTGCATCACTAGAAAAGACAATAGCAGTCCTTTGTTTGGAAGGAAAACAGCAGGACCTGAGAGTTATGGAATGGTAGGCTTAGCTTCAGCTCCTGGAAAAGTACTGAAGCAAACATGCTGTTTATTTGTAGGTAGCTAAAATTTATTAGGAAAATGAACAACAAACATCTTCCACGAGGTGACTTTCTAGAACAAACTGTATCAAATCAATCTAATTTCTTACTATGGCAAAGTATAAATCTTTGATGTCTGATAGGAAAAAACAAATGTCAGTTATATTAATTTTAACATCTTTAGCTCTTCTCTTATTCTCATACTAAACTCTCTTTCTGTAGGTCTTTAAGAAAGGAATGAACAGCTCCCTGTCAAAGATATTTAAATACAGATGATATTTAAACCTCAGGCCAGAGGTTAGTGGAAAGGAGCTGGTGAAATCCATGCCAACCTGTCTGCATCTCTGATAAGCTGAAAGAGAAATTCAACCGCACTTTTACTATCCACAATGTAGGAAATACATTTCCTACAATTAGGCCTTAAATGAAGATCAGCTTGGACACATTTGAAGTGATTGCAAGGTACATGTGCTATTCAAATACACAGCACTGTGAGCAGTATTTCCTATCAATATAAGTGTAATGAATTAGTGTTAACTAGGGCTGCACTATAAGGGAGCTATTAATTATCATGAGACTTGTCTTGTTTTACTGCACAAGTCTAAGGCTGTATCAGCTTCAGTTTAAATAACAGGAACCAGATGAGTTGCAAAAGCTTTTCTCTTTTTTTCAAGTAGATATAAGAAATACAAATGTAAGAAGTCCCTTCATATGTGCATGTTACAGCAGCTCTCCTGAATGCTTAGGAATAGTAAAATTATATAGATAAAGTTGCTTCCTCACAGACAGTACATATTGTCTTGTAACCTGACTCTTCTGACAGAGCTGCTTTGTCAAGACAGGAAAGAAGACAAATAAATAGCCCTTGCATGAAGAAGTCCATTGCGATGCCAGTGATGGCAAAATGCTGACCAAGAGCGTCTTGGAGCCTGGAATTAGCCATTGCCAAGTTAGGGGCACAGAAGTAAACCACTCTGTATCTAGACCCCTCTCTCATTAAATTTATTTTCTGCATGCTGTAAGTTCTGGAAAAAAACAAACACCACACTCTGTTTTGATTTAATTACAATCCATTTTATAATCATTGTTCTGTACTCTCCATAGGCTGCTCAGGAAGGAGTTTACAGACACCAAGGAGCAAAGGTTGGAAATTATGGGGAAAGTAATTTTCAATCTTCTCACGGGTAATGATTGTATCAAGAGACATATTTTCTCTAAGAAATGCAGGCTTGTCTGCTTTGTGGGAGGGTCATACTCAAACTAAGCATCAACTATGAGAAACTCATGCCCCAAAGTGCACTTTGCACACCCACCCCTCTGCAGGGCACACAGCAGCATGTCCCAGCCCTCTGTTCATGAGCACAGATGCTTCCTGGCAGAAAAACCAAGATGAAGAGGCGATTGAAGTGCTGCCATGTCTCCTTCTGGGATGGACTGCAGGAATCAGGAACACTGGGGTTGCTTCCTGCCCCAACAGACCAGAGAAATCCTGAAGGTGCAGCTCAGCAAAGCTTTGCAATGGCCACCCAGACTGTCTCTGCAGCTCCTGAGAGCTCTCTCCTCTACTACCTACAGTTCTGAAGTGCTGAAGCTATAATGGAGCATTTCAAGTATCTCGCTGTCTATCAGCCTGAACTAGTATTGCTTGAAACAGTCTTCTTACCTTTTGTTTTTCCCCTTTTGGGACACTAGGACTTTTCATCTTAGTTGTTCCCAAAATTTATAGTGGATAAAGACTTTGATGATTAAAACTCTTCTAAAACCTATCTGAGCCTCCAGCTCTCCAGTGAAAGCTTTGTCTCCCAAGAGTCACTATAATGTGGTCAGTGGCCTGGCCCATTTCTTTCTGATGAAATTAATATCTTTTTTAAAAATAACTAAATCTTACTGTGACAAGAGCAAGAATGCTAAGGCTAATGTAAGAACATTGCTTAGTATGATATTGATTGACACATAATTCCTGAAGAATCATGAAAGGCATTTAATAAAACTTCTAAAGATGCCTGCAGGTTCTGAGGGCTTTCTTTATACCACTGGTATAAGCAAATTAATGTAATGATCTGTCAATCACTGTTTTAATCTCCAGTATGCTTATAATTTTGAATCTTAGTTTATGTAGTATGGATGAAAAATCAGTCAGCACAAACTAAACGAGCAATATAATAGTGCCTCCAGACAAGATCTGGTGAAAATCAACTACAGTGGCAAACATGAACAATCCTTGCTGAGAAGAAATTACATCATCAACAGATTATATCAACAACCTATGCTAAAGATTTTCTCTATGCATATGTATCCTTTCCATCCAGTTTGGTTTCACCCCTTGAAGATGCCTAAGATGTTTATAGATGCAAACATACGTGACTTCTGAGACCAACCTATACTTCTCAGCATTGCTCAGCATAAAAGCCTTCTTTGGTAACAATGATTTTTTTTATTTGATAGGATTAAAAAACAACTTACACTTAATTTAAAGGGAAGGAAACAGCTTGTCAGAGATATGGAGATGTCAGGAAGGACTACAGAAGTTTGATTAAATTCTGGAAGCAATTTGAGCAGGAGTCTCCTCGCAGGAAGATTCTTAATTACATCAGAAGATTAAAATACAGACACTTAGTAAAGCAGTGCATGGCTTGGAAGTCCAGAGCACCGTGAAATCTACCTTCATCTCCAGAGTAATGCAAATTACTAGGATGCATAGAAGGAGAAAATGGAACAAGTGTTCTTACAAATGACAGCTTGCTGCTGAGCTGTCTTTTGCCACTTAGCTCACAGAAATGTAAAGTGTTCAAAGGCATCAGTTCCTTTTCAGGATACATAACTCATCAGGCATCAGCATTTCCACTTCCAAGTCTGAGGATAACTTTTTCAAAATTTGCCAGTACATTTAGAAATATTCATATTTTTACTTTTGTCTGTGTGAAGTATCTAAGTTGGGTGTGATGCAGGAAAAATATTTAGGACTCTGTGTTCCTTATATCTGGAGAGAGATAGGCACTACCTTTTGTCTCACTTTTTGGGCAGAGAGTGCAAGAGGATAGCAGTTTTATCAGAAGGGACTGTATTGGCACTACCTGTGTAGTCAGTGACAGTTACTCTGCTATTTTAAAGTTTTGAAAACCTGTTCTTGGCACATGATTAAGCCCATTGCTGAGTAGTACACACAGCAAACTTGTTGGGGATAAACACTTCATGAGACCTGTATTAAAGAGTGGCAATGAAAGCTTTTAGCAGGCAGCTGTGGAGGGTCTGTGGGTCCGAGGACGATTCTGGATGTCTGCCCTGGGATTTCTGATGGCATTGCAGATGAAGAAGGGTCCATCAGGAAATCTTTGCAGTCTTAAAAAATCACACACAGAATATCATTCCAAGTGAGTCTCAATAGATAGGAGGAAGGGTGAATGGAAGAAGCCAAGGGAGAGGGTGTAGGGTGTAGCTGTCCCACAGTGTCAATGTGTGTGTCACTGCCAGCAGCGTTTCGCATGGCAGCAGTGAGATCAGTGACACTGACTGTTGTTTGGGTTTTTGCTGTTCTCCTCTGTCTCTCTAAGAAGTTTTTCTAAAGTTTTATTTTAGTCTTCTGTGTTTATTTTTTGCAATAGAGTCAGACACGGTTTTACATAAACAACTTTTCTTGTTATTGTAACTGTCTACCCACGTCTACATTCTTCTCATAAGGAGGAGACTGTTGTTGGACTGTTGGGTTCCCCAGTGTAGTTGAAGAAGAAGGTTTTCTTCCTCCAATCTCTGGTCACTGCTAAAATTCTATAAATGTTGAAGTTTATAAATAAACTGCCTCTTTTCTGCCTTGAACATCTCAATGTGTGGGTGTCATTTCTTTGTGTCGTGTGCGACAACTGACTATGCATTAGAGCAAAAAAAACCATGAATTTTTGTTCCCTGCCTCTCATGTTCCTTCTTCTTATGTTGCTGGGAGAAGAACCAGCTCCCCAGGTAGGGCAGATGCAGGCTGACCTCTGGTCTGAGGCAGCTTGTCTGATGCTTGACTGACAAGATTTGGTCATGTTGTCATCAGCATCATTCTCGCACTGCAATTTAATTGATTTTATTAAACTTAACAGATATACTTATGAGTATACTTTGAAGAAGTGAAAGGTATATTCTGCCTTTCCTTCCCAGGTAAGAATTGCACCTCTTTCTGTACAGGACAAAAACCTTCCAAAATATTAGCCTGCTGTTAGCAAGGCAGTTGAGTTAGTCATTCAAAAGATAGAGATTCTCCACATATTCTTCATGTTTCTTTACCATGTGTCTTTACTGCTGGGCCCCAGGTGCTGGGAACAAAAACCCAGGCTGATGCAAACACAGATCCAAAAAGAAAAAGCACTATCTAGCAATCTAACATGCTGATTTAAAAAAACCCTTCAAATTACTCATAAAACTCTAATTGGTAACTCTATATTACATACAGAAGGACAAGTATTACACATATGCTTGTCTTGGCATTTCTAGCCAAAAGAAGCACAGAAATACTTGTATCTGATTTTCCCATGGATATGTACTATGCCCATGGAATAATTAATTCCACACATACTGGACTAAAGAGAGTACAAAACACAAAGTTCAGAATTGTCTATATGTATTTTATTCAGTGGGGTTTTTTTCCTATCTTTTCTGATTGCCTGAGCTTTCTGAATAGTTTTTCATCCTCTGTGATTTTATTAGACTTTGAAGATGTGGATTGTGATACAGCGACAGTCTGTACTTTCCTTAGTAAGCAAAAAGGAAAACTATGATTTCAGGGTATGAAAGAACTTAAAAATGAAAGCTGACTTGCCTTTGTATTGCAAAGAAATGTATTTCACCCTCTTACCATATTTTCCTTCATTTATTCAATGAATAGGAGAAGAAGAAGAGCAGTGGCCTTTTTTTTTAAAGGTTTTAGATTTGTCCAACCTGCAGGTACCCCAAAATACAGAAACAGTAACCTGTTTGTTGTTTCAGCTTGCTGTCAGCAGAGCTCTCAGCTGGGCCTCCACCTTCCCAGGAGAACGTTCTTGGCCCTTGGTACTTTAGAAAAATTCATTAAGTGGAGTTTGATTTCACCACATGGAGAGATGCCATAGGAAAAATTAACCTGATCTAAGGCACATCAAAATTTCAACATATTTTTCTGGTAGCCAGCCTCCCTCTGGGCTGACATAACAGTACATGGTTGTTTAACGGTTCTTTAATTGAGCAGAAAATAGCACAGTCATATCTATTAGCCAGAGGCTGGAGGCAGAGAAATCCACTCTGGGAAAAAGCTAACATTTGTAAAGGAGTACACAGCTAAACACTGAAATGTTTCTTTGAGGGATATGATGAACTCAGTCTGCCAGCTCCTTTACAGCAGGACCAGGCTGTTTTTCAGGCCATGGGATGCTGAGGTTCTGATGCAATGCTGATCATGTTGTTCTACTTTAAGCTCTGTAAATCTACAGAATTAAGTTTATGGTAATTGTTAATTACATATAAGCAAACATATATTCGGCAAATTAACAGATTTATTTTTAATATGCTCCAAAGCACTTGAAAGAACTATAATTTCTTAGACTTTTATGGATAAATATTTTTTCGGATATAAATATATTTATGGATAAATATAATTTCAGTTTCTAAGTTAACTGTAAGTTCTTAAGCAGATATTTGAGAATTTGTTTATCTTTTGTCTTGCTATGAAAATATATCAGGGGCTGCTTAATTCTGTATTAAAGTATGTGTAGCATTTTAACATCCCTAGCTTTGATTTGTTGTTGTTTCTTATCAAAAGAAATGTATATCTTTACTATTACATTAGCAGTGTTTGTAGCTGAGCTTATTGAATTGTCACATTCCTCTTTTGTGAGAACCTTCCTATTGAGGAGATACCAAAAAATCTTGATCCTTTCACAGCAGAATTGTCAGTGAGGCCTGGCCTGACTGCCTGAGGAAAAAAAAAAAAGGAAATAAAACTTAAAATAATTTCCCTGGAAGATCTTACACTGAATGAAGTCCACAGGAAAACTCTCTCTGATTTCAGCAGTCTTCAAAGAACACAAGGGTCTGTCTTCTTCACCTGAAACTTTCAGGAAAATCTGAGCACTAAAGCTAACAACACAAAGTCAAAACACTTGATCCTACTACTCCAGTGCTGCTCTTAACTTAAAACAACTTAAAGCTTTTAGTACGGGGACTACCAGAAGGGATGCTTCAGGGGCAGATGAGACTGTGCCATGGAAACAGCAGAAAAAAAAAAAAAAAAGTGAAAAACGAGAAAAATGCTTTTTCTCTCTGTAAGTGAAGTCAGCACCCATGACAGTTCCTCTAGGTAACTACTGAGTGCAGTTGGTTGTGCTCACTAACCCAATGCCCTCCCAGCAGATGTGTTTTCAGCAATAGGAGACAAGAGACCCTCCCTGCTTTTCCAGCCTGAGCTGAGAACACAGCATCTCTCATTTATGTATAGGTAACACCCACAGAAATACACTAAGCACCTCTCAGAATGTGAGATAAGGCTTGAGCAACACCAGTGCTGGCTCTTTTTGAAAGTGAAACAAATCACACCCTCTTCTGATTACATTAATGTGGGATAAGCTGTGTTATGGAATAATTAGCTGAAGTTTCCTAGATTTCACAGGGGCAGAGAGGGGGGAAGAAAAAAGCTGTGGTTAGCTTAAGTTTCCAAATATTTGCAAGACATTCCTTTTTCACTGGAAATTTCTGTCAAGATAGCGTCTGGTGAGTTTCTGGTTCAAAAAGTATTATCAACAATATTTTCAGCTCATTAAAAGGAAATTGATGATAGGAATGGTACTGTGTAAACACGAGCTCTACTCAAGTGAGGAAAGCAATTATTCCTAATAAGGAAATAACATGTATTAGAGCTAGGAAAATAGAGAAAAAAGATGACAAAAGAGCTCTATTGTGCTGTATATTGAGTTGTATGTACTTTAGAGCAAGATAGGACTAAGATAGAAAAAGTTAATGTTATACACATGAAGTGAAATTTTAAAAGAAGAAATAACATAGAAGGCACTAAAACAATGGATTAAATTATCAGCAGAAATCAGAATAGTTTTCTGCTTCATACTCTTGATGATCTCCCCTGATATTTCACTTATTAATTAATATGAATTAAGATGTTCATTTTTAGTAATTTGGAGCTTTTTGGTTTGTTGTTGGGTGTTCTGTTATTTTGGTTTGGATTGGGGTGTTTGGGTTTTTTTTTGTAAATGCATCACCTTAAAAGCCATCAGTGATTTTTTTTTTTTTCTGTCTGGAGAATAAGGATGGATTACAGAACCAGTCACTAACCAAGAAAGGATGTAAGTAAGGATTCAAAGAGCAACTGAAGAAATTAGATGGGAAGAAAAAGGGTAGCATGACACTGTGCTTTCAGAAACAACACCTCAGAGAGAGAAGTACACAGCTTTTGTTCCAAAGGCTGACAGATTTTGATTAAATTAATTTCCAGATAATGTAGTGCATAATAATTAAAGATTTACCAATAAAGAAATATAAGTTTTATCTGAAGAACTATTTTAAATGTTTAAGAGTTCTTCTTTTGGGCAGAGAGACTTTAGTAATTCTGCAGATTTCTCATCACAAAGTGTGTCTAATATTGTACTTTTCTACAGTGTGGTATTATCATGAGGGCTGAGCTTCTGACTGGATGAGGAAAACTAAAACCCCTGGTAAATACTCAGAATTTTCTGAATGCTTGTTTCTTTTTGTGGATCCAATAGTTGGCATAGCTTCTGAGTTGAATAATTGCAGGAAAAAAAAAAGAAAGCTGGTATTGAAATAGAGAAATTCAGGGTTTTAAAAATAGATTTTTTTTTTTCCTTTGGAGACAGTAGATATTACCCTTTATCAGTAACTCATTTTGGAGAAGGATCAGATGGTGAGGAACCACTTCTAAGGAGCTTCTCCACAGATGTGCTCAAGAAGGCAGAGCACTTTCCTTCTGTATGGTTGAGAAGGGCCATATGTGCTTTCCTCTGCTGGTAATGAGGTGTCTTTCTTGCTGGTTTTCGTTCTCCTTGGGCTTCAGTAACCTCCACGTGTGGTTCCTCATGAAGAGTCAACCTCTCTCTGTATTGCCAGAGGTACCACTCCACCCCAGAGCGTCCCTGATACAAATTCAAGCATGTGTGACCACATTTATATGCTATTATTTTGCAAATTAATATCTTTTTAAAACAAACTATCTGAATTACAGCATTACTTTAAAAACCAAGAAGTGAAGGTACTTTTCAACCAGGAGTGGTAGCTTTATGAAGCTCTTCACAAAGTTACAGTCAGTTCCATTTCTTCAACATAGAGATCAAGTCTTTTTTAAACAGGTGTCCTGGCATTTGGTAACGAAAATATTTGCATTTGGAGGCTTAGAGAATTCTTCTTCAACTGCAAACAGTTTGGATTTAGCTGTTTTTTTATCTTACAAAAGGTACAGCTTTACTGGATTCTAGATGTTTAACACGTTGTTTATCAAACATCTGAGAACTATAACTGTAGTTAAAATTCCCTTCTCCTCTGTGACCTCTTACCTTATTTGAATAAAGTGATTTATTACTTTAAAAGAAGTGTAGCATTCACAGAAATCATTCTGTGCACCTTACTCCCAGCACTTCATTTATACCTACAGTCCTAAGCTGCCCCATCACTTGAAGGTGGTTTGTACCCCATCAGCATCACTCAGGTGACAGCTGGGCACACACTGACCCACCTGACCACGGGCGGCTCTCTCCCCACCCCTCACTCGAGTCATCTGTTGACTCAAGTTGCATTTCTTGTTTGCCATCACAAAAAGGAGATTTCCTCATCATTATGATATTAAAAACAAACAAGCTCCTATTTAAGCAACTAGAGGACTCTTGAGTAAATACCAGTGGATATATTCAAGCCTTAGTACTGTAGGGTTACTTTTTTACCCATATATTTTATGCACACACTTATTTTCTCTTTGATTTACTGGAGCTGGGAGAGGGAGGAATAAGTTGAAGACAAAAATCTAGGAAGTAAGATCTTAAATTTCCTTTATAGCAATATATAACATGCAAACCATATTTTTAATTAGCTAAAAAAGCCTCATTGGGTAAAATGAATCTGAAACTGTTTTAGAACACCTGTCATAAGGTATTTTGAATAAAAGTTGTGAACTTGCACTGTTAAGTCAACCAGCTCTCATATGAAATATTTAGTACTTAGATACACACACTCAGAAAGCAGAACCCTGTTTAACAAAGTGAGGATGATTGGAAGAGACATCAGCTTCTTCTGAAAATATATTAGAAAAAAAGGAATCAAGCAAACTATTTGCTTTGGAAGAGGAAGAGTTTTTTACATGAATAATATTGAAAAGAAAAAAAAAATCACAGTGGAATATTTATGCTAAATATTGATGTTCCACCCCAGTGAAGGTCACACTTAGTGCACTGGGATGTTAAATGATGTATGAAACAGCAAGAGAGAATATCTTAGCAAGGTTATAGAACAGCTATCTTTTGGGGATGTGAAAGTGGAAAAACCAGAGTTTGTTAAACCTTGATTTTGTTACACAATATCAGTCATAGACATACATTTCAGGAGCATCTGTCCACAGGAATCTCACTGGAGTTAAATACAGGAGCACAAAGATATTGCACCTAAATGGGCACAGTCTGTATTTATTGCTGGGGTTCCAGCAACAGACCTGTAGTTCTGGTTGAGCTGGCTCTTCCATTTACAGCCCAAATGCCTCAAGGTCTATTATCCATGTTTTGTACTACAGCAGCTTGAAAGTGAATATATGGATGTTAGTGAAACAGGTTGTGCAAAGCCAATCCCTTCTGAAATGACAAAACAGTAATATGCAGAAGGTGGAATGTGGTTTCAGACAACATGGAAGTGAGATGATCTTTGTGGCTTCAGATGAAAACATGTTTCAGACTACACATCTTCTAACTAGAAAGGGAAACGTTTTATTGTCTTAAAATGAAGAATGAAACATTACTATGGTTTTGCCTAGGTGTAAAGAACTTTGCCTAGGCAAACTCTTCCTGAAAGACCTCTGTCATAATCATGGAATTCATTGTGAATTTAATAGTTTATTTTTGGAACAGTAAACTCATTGGATAAGGATGTGGGTACTCTGACATATACAGAGAGATGGTAAAATAAATAAATCTTTGTTTCCAATCAACATCAGTATTTACAAAAAAAAAAAAGAAGTTGTTAAAGGGGGAGGGAGGTACAGTTGTTGAGTTTGTTTGTTTATTTGTTTGTTAATTTAAATGTATATTTTAATTATTTCTCTAAAGAAATTGGGACCAGTGGTATGTGTTTTTCACTAGTCAGTAGGGAATCTTTCCTGCATTAGGACTAGAATTATTGAAACAAGATATTATTAGAATAGCAGAACATTGGTTGATGAATTCATGAAATTTAGTCACAATTTCCTTTTCTGCCTTCATAGGTACCCTGATCAATACTTATGCATGATGAATTCATGCATAAGTTGGTTGATGAATTGGTTGATGAATTCATGAAATTTAGTCACAATTTCCTTTTCTGCCTTCATAGGTACCCTGATCAATACTTATGCATGTTGCTTTCCCTGAGCAAGGAGAGCTGTGTCCAGACCCATCCAGTAGCTCTGTCCTTGTAACCCAGAAGGGCATGTGAAGGTGGTGGAGCCACCAAAGGCTGAAACCATGAGAACTGTGTTTGAGAAGAGGAGCATGTCTTGTGTGTCTAGGTGGCTGGAGAGCCCTCCACACCCACAAGGCTCTGGCTCTGAGTCCCCTCAGCAACGGAGCTGGTAGCCATAAGGCAAAGATCCTGGGTCCTTAAACACCTCAGTGGGTTTCTCATTTCACATTTCAGGAGAAGAAAAAAGAAATCTGTTTTACAGTGGCTAGTTGTGCATCTGCTGATACTGGCTTGGTGTTGAAAAAGCTGCCAAGGGAGATGAAGCACTCTGCCTACTCCTTATTAATACTTTCAATTGCTGCATATGGCATAAACTTACTGAGCCAGAAAGCTCAGGGAAAATGCAGTGTGATAACAGCAAGCTCCAGAACAGAAAGTCTGCTGGAGCAATCCTTCAGCATAGACTTCAAGGAGCAGTACATGCATTGTACAGGGAGCAACTTATTTTAGGATGTATTAGCCTAGAACTTATAAATTCAGAGGAGCAGAAAGAACCTGCAGGAATCAATGTACAGATTTATGTACCTCATGCCAGAGGTAAATAACTTTTCCCTAAATGTGGAGCAAATGCAACTTCCTCACTAAACTCACTTCTGAGTAATAGTGCAAAAACAATTCAGATTTCTGTTACTCTTGTGTGGCACTTGTGTTTGCTTCATTGGAGGAACAAAACTCTGTTCTCCCTGTCCCCTTCTTGAAGGAGCTATGAATTTCTGTATCCTCAGAGACATGAGGCTATGAATTTCTAAAATCTCTCCTCAGTCCCTTTGGAAGACCCAGAGATGTTTCTTACATCCTGTGAGAGTTAACAGAGACACCCCAGAGAACTGGGTATTCCCTCCCTCCTTCCCTGCCTGGCTCAGCCTTCACATGGTGGTTTATCCTCCTTCTCCTTTCCTGTCCTTTGACCTCTTCTTGCTGCCATGGGACACAGCCTTGAGGGCTCTGCATAGAGGGATCAATGGGGCAGGGAAAAAATTGTCAAGCAAGTTAAATAACCCTAGAAATATGGGGACTGGATACTCATTCCTGCTCCTGTGGGAGGGCAGATACAGGGAGAGAAGGGCTGAAACATCCCATCCCAAATATGGCTTTTTGGAGCCTGCCCTTCCTGACCGTTGCTGTGAAGCCTCTGGCAAGCCATAGGAGCAATAACTTCACCCTAAGGAGTCATATCTTACTTCCCTCATCACAGAAGGCCTGTAAAAATCTTCTCTGCCTCCTTGCAGGAGCCTGGCAGCAGCTTTAAGCCTGGTGCATGGAGTCAATGGCATACTGAGCAATACTGAGCCCACAGATGTGGGGTTTGAAATCCCTGCTGCAGCCTCCAGGAGGATGAAAGTCATTCTATCTCTCATGACAGACCTCAGAGCACCCTTTCACCCTCTCTGCAGGATCCATGTTCCCAAGACCAGACCTCCCTCCTGCAGCAGGTCTGGGAGGAGCTGCCAGGGCTGTGCTGACAAAGAGCACTCTGTAAGGTGCAGTGGGACTCTGTGGGGCACCAGTGCCAAGAATGGGTAGGGCTGGTGGGGGAACAACAGCAGGCAGAGAGGCAGAGGAGAGCAGGAAGAGCCTGGTGTAGGTGCTGTGGCTTAAAGCTATGTACTCTGGGGGTGTTGTAAAATGCTAGAGATGTGAGACACCATGGTCAGGAACATCAGGTGCTCCAAAACCAGCCAGTAGTATGATGAAGAAAAGGCTTCTGCACCACAAAGAGAAGGAACAAAAGTGATAGCTGGAGCAGGGGCACGTTCCTCACAGTGAGAGGACCCTGCAAGGAAGTGGCAGATTCTGGAGCTCCCAGCTGTGAGGATGCACTCTACACAGGTATTCAGAAGATGGCACATGGGATGCCAAGAAAAGGCAGCCTGTTACAGACAGCCTGTTTGGTGTCTGGGAAGGACACAAGGATCTCTCAGGAGGAGAGAGAACCTGGATCTTTGCCCAGGCCTTTGTTTCCCTGTCTCTCTCAAATGGTAACTTACTACCTAGCTGCAAATCCAACCCAATCCTTCCAGTCCCTGAGCATTATGAAGCACACAGGGATTGTCAGCAGGTTCTACATTTAATGACATCCATAACCTGGTATATCCTGATTCCTATTTGGTTAATTTGTTTCCCAATGTTTTCAAAAGCAGTGGAAAGATTTTGGACTACATTGGGAACAGACAGGCAGGACGTGAACAGGAATGGTCCATTCATACCTTTGCTATATGTTATTAATGTATGTAAGCCAAGGGTCCTGCTCTGGGCTTATTGGTTTGTAAAAATTTGAATTTGTGCAGAATTTGTATTTGTTTATTCACAAAATTATCTAAAGTGTTTGGTCTAGTTCACAAGTCCTGTTAAAAGAAGGCTTTCCCCTTTATGACCACAGGATGTTAAATTTTGTTCAGGTCCCTGCCTCAGGACAGCTGTGCCTCTGGAGCCTGCCAGGTGGAAGAAAGAGCCCAGAGGCCATTCTAATGATTTGTTTTGCATAAGTGCTACATACATCTTCCTGACATCCTAAATTTGCTGTGATAGGTCAGTCCCAGTATGTGTGATTTCAGAAAAGAAATGTTTTACTTCAATGAAGTGAACAAAAAGATATTTATGTTCTCAGATTTTGAGGTGTACTTCAAAGAAGACTGCCATTCTCAATCAGAGAACTGTAGAGCTCGTGTTTCAACTTCAGGAAAAATAAATGTTTTTTCCTTTTCTAATTCTTCTTCTCAATTTTGTACAAATTATACAGTTGGGATTAATCAGAACATGTCTATGTATAGACAAGCATCTCTTGTCTGGGAGATCCTGGGCATGAGTTTATTAATGAGAAGATTTCTCAGAGTTTTGGCACAGACTGGTGCTGCTATACAGATCACAGGTGCAGAAAGTTTATTTTCTTCCCTTCCACTGTTGGGTCCAGGTGCTGCAAGGTATTGAAAAGCTTATGCAGCTCAGAATAGTGGGTGGTACTCAAGTTTGAAAGCACTGATCTATGTTAATGTACATTTTTATGTTAACACATCTATGACTGAAATTATTTATATTTGTCAAAGTAGGCTATTTTGGAAATAGGAACAGTATGTCTATCTGTCTGACAAAGGTTTACCTGCTGGTTGACTGAAGGTGAATTTTCCCAAGTGTGCATCATTGTTATTGAAGTGGTTTTTTTCATGCTAAGAGAAAGTGTCTTTCATAAGAAAATGAGAAAAGTGAAGCTCAGAGAAAAGGAGAAAATTGTGACAAAGGGTAAAAAGTTTCAATCTTTTAGAAAAGAATAAGTGCAAGTAGCAAAATGGAGTGAGGAAGGGGGAAATGAAAACTTTAAAAAAACCTCGCTGAAATACAAATGTGAACAGAAGTTTGATATCTGCTTGCTTGTGGCAGTCACAAACACAGAAAATACTGTCTCTGTCTGAGGCACATGATGGACAGAGTACTCTCTGTCCATGACAACGAAATGTGATGGCACAGTTTATAAGAAAATCACCAGGTAGCTTCTGAGACAGTCTCCTTCTTGAGAGACACTGCCCAAGTATCTGTGCATGTATTTGACACTCACTCAAAAAGCAACTTGATCAGCATGAACCCCTGGGTGCATCTGTAACATGCTCTGGAGAGCTGCTCCCAGCCTCTGTGGTCTGTGCCCAATTGAAGACCAGTGCACCAAACCAAGCATCCTGCTCTGGCATGTGGATGTGAAAGAAATGTTTGATAAGTTTTAGTTATGAATATAATATAACTTTTTGATTGTGAAGTTAGAATAGTGTTACCCTAAAGAGGCCCCTTGTCTTGGAAGGTACCTTATCAGGGTTGATAAGGTTACTAAGGCAACTGGAACCTCTGCTTGGAGATCTTCAAGGTCTCGAGGGTTTGACCACTGGCTGTCAAAGCCCTAGAGACCACCCCCAAACTTATTGGATTTGTTAGTGTTTAGGTAACTTTGTTGGAATGTGATGTTAGAGTTGTTTTATTGGCTTGTAAAGATGATACCCACCCCTTTGAACCCCATGTACAAAACCCCCCTGCAGCTCCTGCCCGGGGTCTCTCTAGAGGCACTGGACAGAGGCTGGGGAACCCCTGACCCCCTGAATAAACCCTCGGAATCCTGAGTGTCTCGAGAGTCCCCTCTTTCTAACCACAGCCTTTACAGCGTAAGTCAAATCTGCTTGCTGAGCCAAGTCCCACAAAACAGCTTTGTTGTAGCGTAACGGAGCAGCTGGTTTGGCCCAAGTAACCAAGCAGGGCCAGAGAGAGAGTTAAGCAAAGCAACACTGGCATACTTTGCAGTTCAGTGACAACAACAGGGAGGAAAAGAAGTAAGGCTGAGAGCTGGCATCCGTGTGCTCCCAGCTGCTGCAGTTTGTCACTGCCTCTAGAGCTGCCATAAGTGCTCTGCAGTGGCCACAAGCTCACGCCTGGCAGATCAGTGGGAGGTGTAAGGAAGCTAGGTGGGAAGAAGAGTTTAGTCCTTTTTGCCCTCTGTCTTGGTGGTGGCTGCACTGAGTAGTGCAGACTCCATGCAAAAATGAGTACATGCTTTTAGTTGTTTTTTTTGTGCTGGTATTAGTTTTGCTCAGATGCAGCTGTGGCAGCCTCAGAGCAGCCTGGGATTTCTTCAGCAGCAGAGGCCTGATAAGTGCCAGCCTTCCTGTGCAAAAGCCAGCCTTCCCTCATCTAGTGTGGTTATCCAACTCCTGTTTGCAACAGCTAACCAGGTCACAGCGCAGGCAGGCTGAACACATGCTGTGCACAAAAATCTTTTGGGGAGGGATTAAAAATCCCAGACCTTGAGTGCAGCCCCATGGTCCCTCTGATGGCACAAATGTGTCTATGCTGCAGACATTGCTATGATGTTTAGCTGAGCCCTCAAGAAGTCAGTCCAGGGCTGAGGAGAGGCTGTACCAGACTGCTTTCAGGGTTGATTAAGATTGATGAGATTGGTGGTTAGAAGGCAGGCTCTAACTTGTTTTTCAAATGGATCTGAAAGCACTGTAGGGAATGTTAGTTAATAATGTCATGCTGAAGAGAATATGAATGACTGTGTCAAGTTAGGACCTCAGAGAGTATTGAGCAGTACTGAACTTCAGACAGTGTTGAAATCTGTCTATAGAATCGAAGAACAGCTTGGATTGGAAGGGATTGATCCTTAAAGATCATCTTGTTCCAACCTGCCTGTCAGAGGCATGGACACCTTCTGCTAGACTGTGTATCTCAAAGCTCCATCCAATCTGGACCACAATGATTTCAGGGATGGGTCATCCACTACATCTGGGCAACCTGTTCAGTGCATCACCACACTGACAGTAAAGAATTTGTAATATCAGATCCAAACCTGACTTTTTCAGTTTGAAGCCATTAGTCTTTGTTCTGTCACTACATGTCTTCTGCATCTTCTTGTAGGCCTGGTTTAGGTACTGAAAGGTGCTATAAGGTCACCCCTGAGTCTTCTTCAGGACTAAGCTCATTCATTGGAGAGGTGTTCCACTCCTCTAATCATTTTGAGGATGTCCATGTATTTCCTGTGCTGAGGACTGCAGAGCTGCAGCACTACAGGTGGGTTTTCACCAGAGCAGAGGGACAGAATCCCCTCCCTTGCCCTTCTGGCCATGCTACTTTTGATGCAGCCCAGGATACAATTAGCTTTCTGGAGTGTGTGCACAAATCGATAGGTCATATCCAGCTTTTTATCCATGAGAACCCCCAAGTCCTTCTCCTCAGGGCTGCTCTCAATCCATTCTCCATTCAGCCTGTATCCATGTTTGGGACTGCCCTGATCAAAGTGCAAGGCCTTGCACTTGGCTTTGTTGACCCCGTGAGGTTTGCACTGGCCCAGCTCTCAGGCCTGTCCAGGTCCCTCTGTGTGGGAACTGACAGAGGTCAGAAAATAGATTTTTAGGCTTCAGGCAGTGGCTTGAGGCCTGTGAGAAAGCTAAGTGCACAGTACTCTCATTCTGGCCTGGGAGGAGGAAGAGGAACCCACAATAATCCCTGTAAACAATCCCTGTAGATAGCCTCCTCCAGACAACCTGGTGTTTTCCAACTTGTTTACTGGCAAAGATGTTTACAAAGAGGTGCAGACTCTAAACTACCAATCCTATTCATTGTACCGAAACACTGTATAAATGAATCTGTCTTTCACTAAGCTTTGCTATATGCCCTCCAAGAGGATTGGGGTCCACGTGTTGTTACATGAGCCATCCCGAATCGTAATGATACCTCTGGATGCCATCCCTTCCCTCCAGTGTGCCGACTGCCCCACACAGCCTGGTGCTGTCAGTGAACTTGCTGAGGGTGCCCCTGATCCCAATGTCCATGCTGCCAACAGAGAAGTTAAAATGTGCTGGTGCCAGTATCGACCCCTGAGGAATGCCACTCGTCACTGGTATCCACTTACATAGAGCTGTTGACCACAACCCCTGGAGCGCAACCATCCAGCCAGTTCCTGAACCACTGAGTGAGTGATTTATCAATCCAATCCCTGTCTCTCTGTTTTAAAGACAAGGATGTCATGTGGGGCACTGTCAAATGGTTTGCACACATCCAGGTAGGTGACATCAGTTGCTCTTCCCTTATCCATCAAAATTGTAACTTGATTATAGAAGGTCATCAAAACTGTTGAGCAAAATCTGGTCCTGTGATTCTACAGCACCCTCTTCTAGTGTTCAGTCCTTCCTAAAGAGCCTGTATGTTTCTATTCCAAAGCTCCAGTCATAGGAGCCATCCCACCAGATCTGCCAGATCTGCCAGTAAGTTGCCTTTCTACCAAAAATGTAGATGTTTCTTTTATTTATACAGTAATCTCACTTTTTAATAATAATTTTAGGTAGTAATGAAAACTCAAAAAGAAATTCCTGGTGTCTTTCTTTTAATTGAAAATATCAAGGCTGCTGGTGTTGTACTGGAATAAAAAAAGAAAAAGGACTAGTAAATCGAAAATGAAAAATAAGGCACTGTTCCTTGCAGTTGAATCAAATTAGGATTATGGGTGCTTCACTAACAATTTTGATAGAAGAAACCCAGACTGAGCTCTATAAGCACTGCTGGAATCTGCTTGCTAAGCATACTGTTGATAAGGTGACTGCTCTTTGAAACTATTCACAAAGCTGCCAATGAGCACTACCCAGTCCTGTTCTGGGCTTCACATGGATGCAGGGGAAGGTGAGCCTGCCTCCATTCCCTCATCCTTTGGAAAAATGATCTGGAGGCAGCTTCTCCATCAGGCATCAGAGCTGCTCTTTGCTTCCAGAAGGGAAGGCAGGACCGTGGGGCTAGGTACCATTCTAAGGAGCTGAAGAGAACCAGCAGTAGACGTGCTACAGCTTGATGACTCAGAACATCCTCCAACAAACGCTCATCAAGTGCTTGCAAAAACATGTTACTACTCACTCCTGTCTCCAGAAAAAGCACCAGTTCCAGCACTGATTCCCATGGGACAATACTGCTGGCTCATGTCCAGCTTAAGAACTGTAACACTTTGACTTTTAACCCCCACTCTTTATCCTTTACCTAGATTTCAGTCCAGTTCTTCCAAGCTGAATGACAGCATAGCTTCCCAGTGATTTTTGGTGCAGAAAAAAATGTATGTCCTTAAGGGCTTCTTATCCTTTGCATATTGCCAAATTCTTAGTTCTCTAGAATATTATAGGGAGAGAATTGCCCTTTGCAGAAGACATGCAACCTATCTTTAAATAGACTGTATGTATCCATAAGCACGGAGATATTTTCCACTTCCTTTATAATATGCATTATTCTATAACCAGTAATATTTTTGAGGTAACTTGTGTACTCAGTAAAATTTTGCTATGGTGCATTAGCTCCAAAGGATAATAAATGATTAAAAATTTAATATGAAAAGTAGATAAACATGCCTCTTGTGTCTTGTCCTGGGGGAAGAGTTGTTTGAAGTATTCCCTGGTAATCCACACAATCCTCTTTTGCTGTGGCCTATGGAAGTAAACAAATTACTTTGGCTTTCCTAGTAGAGAAGGTAAGCTCTGCCTCTTGATTACTGCATAGCAAAACCTACAACTTTCTCTTGTATTTGAGTATTTTGAAAGTGAGATGTATCCCTAGCATGGAAAAATGTTTTAATTGGGCATCATTTAACCTCGGTCAAATCTAAGAAGTTATACTTGAATTATTTAATTAGATCTTTCCCTGTCTTCGTCCTAAATCACACAATGCACATTTTGGACTGCATTTTTTGCTTCCCATTCCTGTCCTTGCAGCTGTCCCAGTTGCTGACCATTTCTGATTTATGTTCTGGGACATATTTACAATATTCCTTAAGCTTGGTGGTACTCCCTGCATTTACATTTAAAACTGTCGGATTTTCAAATTCATGTGATCTGGATCATGCTAAAATACTGATGGGACCTTGTCCTGAAATTCTGTCACGTTTTTACACCTGCTACTAGATAGGAGTGCTGATTACATACCCATCATGGGTCGAAAGAAATCAGAATAAACCAGGAAGGAACCTCTCTGTGGGTGTTGTTGCTAAATTGTCCTTTTGGTAACTGCCTCTGATTGTCACCCCATTAGGAGGGACCCTGCTCTTGCAATGCTAACAGTCAATTAGAGCAGGGTTTACCTTTCCTATGCCAGCCTGAATGCTCTGTTCCTGATGCTCTTCCCCACCAAAGCCAGTGACATGGCCTGGTCTGATGCTTTCTGGACCAGAGTCAGGGCAAGCTTAATCATTAATGACCTTTCCAGACAGGTGTTTAAGTACATTTTTCAATGAAATCACACTTCAGAGACCTCCCCAGAACCATTCCATGGACACAGAGTTAAGATTCTCTCTGGTATTCACAGCACAGCCTTTAAAGGGCTTAATCCCACAGCAGGCACTTCTCTCACTGGGCGGGCTTAACTTCTCAAGGTAGCAGAAACAGTAGTGGGAAACTGTAGTGTAAAAGGACACTTTTAAAAAAAGCTTGGAGCAGGGAGCTGCAGACCTATTGCTGGATTTTCTGTGGTCAAGAACTTCTGTGGGTGAGGTCCAGGAGCATGACAGAAGCGTGCATGTGCAGGACAGAACACCCTGCCACAGAAAAAGCAAAGACCTTCTCAAACACTTTGTGCTTGATTGGTCTGTCAGTGACCCTGGAAAGCCAAGATCCTTGTGCCCAGCCAGTCTGCCAGTGTCCCATTATGGGCACTCTTCACCACACAGTCCTGCTGGATCAGAGGGTGGTTCAGCTGCCTTGTTCAGGGACACACACCAACAGCATAAGGGAGACCCCCTCAGTGGGGTTTCCTACTTTATTCAAGTGTATTACCCACTGCCAGTGGGTGCCAGTGTCCATGAAGGACTACTCTAACTATGGAACAACATTCTTTATTAATAAGATAAAATTGTTACAGCTTAAGGTTAGAGGCCTGTCAATGATCATTTCTGACTGAAAAAACATTCAAAGCAATATACAGACAAGACTTAGTCCCCAATAAAAGTTAGCTCAAGATAACTACTCAGAAAATGTTAGCTCAAGATAATGAGATAAGCTCAAGATAATTGAGAACTGAAACATTGGCACTTTCCTGCTAGACATCCCTATGAGGGAGAAGGTAGGTTCAGCCCTAGTAAGTTGGAGTCTTACCTAAGTTCTCCTCATTCTTCATTTAATGTTGTAATACTTCTTCATGTTTAGGTGGAGCTTGAATGATTCTAGTCATTCCTTTGTTACTGACTGGTGTAAAATTATGTCACTTCACTCCTGAAGATACAGTCAATAAAATGCAGAGTGCATGCTTGGTGAGGGGTGATCTTGCACTGGAGGAGAGTAAGTGTGGGATGGAGGGACATTAGTACTGCAATTAGATTATAAGGAACCAGGTTTATCCAAGCAAAATTATTTTGCCACAGTTGCTGGTTCAGCAGTAAGATATCTCCCATCCCTCCTGGCTGACAGGTGCTATGCAGTTTATCAGCTACATGGCACCATTGATTCCTTGCATGGATTTCAACAGCGCCTGCCCATGGTGTCTTTGCTCCAGCCCCTATTTCATCCCCTTAGCAGGTGCTCAAGGCTACAGGCTGTGTGGAGGGGGAATCATCATGGAATAAATTTCAGTCACGCTCACCATACCCCGCAGAGAAAGTAGTAACAGCATCTTATCCTGTAACTTCTATATTGTTATAGCTTCTGTTGGGTGTGGGTATAACTTCCCAGTTTCCCTTCATTTTATGCCATCCAACTTTTTACAGAACCAAAAGGGTACAGCTGCTCTGAACTGCAAAGGGGAATTGCTTGTGACAATTTATAGGAGAAGTGGTTAAAGGCTAAAAACCTAAACTGGCCTAACAAGTCACATAGAACTTTATTTTACATTGCCAATTCATATTATGTAGTTACACCTGTCTGATAAAAGAAGGGATGGTAGGGAAGGGTGATAGATGATAGAATGAAATATTTATTCCTTAGAGACTGTTAAATGAACATTATTTTTATTATAAGATCTTGATTAATAATATTTTACACTTCATTACTGTATTTTGTAGAGAAGAATACAAACATACTTCAGTCAAGTCCTGAGTGTATGCACTTTCTTGGCAAGCAGGACCCCAGAATATTTTATGGCTTCTGAGGGACTGCTAAGCAAGAGGTATTGCCTTTTCTCTACAGGGCGGTGGAGTTGGTGATCAAGGCCCACAGGAAAGCTCACATTGTTCTTCCCTGGATACCAAAATTATATTTCTCCTATTGAAGGGCGCCACATCTTCTAATTGCAGCTTTCTTCTTCCATACAAAGTGAGTAGCAAGAGATGGAGCTACTCATGTGTAGTGGAATGACTGCTAGGACTTCAGTAGGACTGAAGGTTTTTTACCTCAAATATAAAAATTCAGGCATCAAAAAAGGAAAGCAAAGGACTGTTTGTTTTGCTGAATGTGACTCACTGTGTATGCTATTTTCTACACCAAGTCAAATGTTCTCAGAGTCTGTACTCATTAACTGGAAAGACATGGAAATGATTTATATTCCTACTTGCCTCAGACCTACAAACATGATCATGTGAAATTTTGCACCACACATCATAGTTATCCCTGGCTATGAAAACACTTTCTATTCTCAGCATCACATTTTGATTTACTAAAATAATAATAATAAAAAAATCCATAAAATGTGTTCCTAACTTAGGTAATTCTAATAGAAGAACAAACCTATAAAGTTTTCTCCTGCCTTCTTGTTTTATTTCACCTGGTCCTGTAAGGTGGGGACATAGAGCATTGTTCAGCTGAAGAGTTTTTCTCAGCATACTGAAATTTCTAGGTAAACAACGATGGTGTGCTTTATAAAGCCTGCCTGTTGAGTATTAAGAGTCTTAAGACTTTCTGTCCCAGAAAGTGCTGTCATGTATTCAAGAGTACTATGTTAGTTGGCTACATACAGAACATCAATATCCACTTCCATAAAACTCCTGTGCTTGTACAATTTCAAGCAAGGTGCACTTAGAAAAAGTGCTGCCCAAATCCCTCATAAAACTAAGAGCAAAGTGATTGCCTGGTTAGTCACACAACACTGGAGGTTAGGTCTGAACTAACACCATCATAGTGTATAATATGTGAGAAATAAATGACATGAAATAATAACAGAATTCTGTATATGCTGCAGACATATGCTACTTGAGTCCCCCAGATATACCTAATTGTCTTGGTTTGGAAAGACAGGTATCTGCCAGGGAAAGCTGAAGCTCCCCTTGGAATGGAGAATGTAAACCCCCTCCCTCCAAATTATTATAATTTTGCTATTAGGAGTTTTCAGGCAAAGTTTTGGGAATAGGAATAACAGTTCTTTACTAGGAATATTAAAAATACAAATGTGGTAGTACAAAAAAAAAAAAAAAAAGAAACCAAAAAAACGAGCAAGCAAACAAAATCCAAACAGAAACCCTGACAGAGTCAGAGCTACAACCTGACATCCTGTTGGTCAGGGTGTTGGAAGCAGTCCACAGTAAGTCCTCCTGGAGTGGCAGATGTGGTTCTGTTGGAGCAGAGATGATCCTGAGAGAAAAGGGTCCAGTGATGGTGAGAACGGTCCACTGATGGTGGGAAGAGTCTGGTCTTCCTCCGGGAATCCAGTGGAACCAGATCCCTCGTGTTCCTACGTCTCAGTTTTTATCCAGGTAGGAATGGTTGGCTCCCCCCACTGGGGGAGCATCTCACAATGGGATGATGGAATGTGTCCTATCCTTGGTGAGCCTTAATGGCCCATTAGCAGAAGATATCCCCTGGAGCGAGGATGGGTGGTGAAAGAGATAAGAAACACTGCCCCACCTGATTTTAACAGCTGGCCCATTATCAGAAGGCACCTGCCCCCGTCCACCCAGAATAACAAGATATAAAGAAAAAACATCTCCCCAACTGCTTCAACAGATGAAACAGAATACACATTTCTGGTTCCATAACCGAAGACATGAATCTGTTCAGATCTTCCTGGTTAGGGTCAGTCTTCCTGGTACAATATTGCAGTACAAGGAACAGCCAGAAACATTAAGGACAGGCCTGCTCCCAAACTGTATGTGACTCTCGTATTTCTATGGAGCTATTAGGTTTTTACTATCAAAAGCAACTTTAATACTGTGTTAATGACCTTTAAATCTTTAGCTCTCTGTTCTTTCTAAGAGGACTTTACCTGACCATTTCTAAACAATGTTGGTTTTTGTGTGTGTTACATGTATGTATTACAGATATATATATACACATACATACAAATGCATAATATAGTTTCCTAAAAATACAGGAATAGAGCTAAAAATAGCTGTGTAATTTCTCAAACAGTAAAACTTTTTTCTCAAGATTGCACAGAACTGAAATACTACAACTCCACTGGATCTGAGCCACAGTTTTCTGAAAGGAATGGTTTCTCCTCATTTTCTTCTTCCTGGGCAATGAAGTGAACAGCTCCCCCTTCACACTCCAGCTGTGATGAGTTGTTCACCACAGTCTCACAGAAACTTGGTCTGTGCTGTGGCACACTTGCTGCAGTGACTAATTCCTTGGACACACTGTACAAGATGTGCAGTTCTTTGACTGTATCTTATAATGAATAAATAAAATTAGTCCTGGAAAATGAGTGGCCACACTTCCAGTCAGCTTCCTTCTGGCTAGAATATTAATCAGTATATGTGTTGCTACAATGATATTGTTCCAGAGATATTTGATTGTAATTTGTTTTCAGACTATTTCTCCTATGTGCATGTGTGCCTAGATACAGTGATTAGATACTTAGAGGGGAAAAAACTCTATACGTAGACTTCATTTTTACACAGTACTTGAATTTTTCATCTTATAACAATTCAAAAAGCTGTATTTTCACAACCTTTTATTACTGTTTTCTTGTCTGAATCTGGATATGAAGCCACTTGATCTAGGGAGTAATTTATTTCATCACTAAACTCATCACAAGGAATGGCTGTCAATAAAATAGCTACTCATAATGAAAAGGAGAATACACTCTCTTTATTTTTCTTTTAACTGCAAATGATATCTATTTTAAAGCAGTCACAAATTTCTTTAGCCAAATTAGAATTCAAGGTAGTTTGGTTTTTTTTCACCCAGAGAATTTGATAGATTCCTTCAAAGACAATTTTAAGGAATTACAGACTTAAGTTCCCACTTTTGCATGCCATTTTCGAGAAACAGATGATTACCAATTACAAAATTGGTAATTTCTTTCATGGAAGAAATGAAAGAAAGAAAAGCTCTCTAACTAAAAAGCTACCATCAAACGCCAGAAACCTTTCATTTGGTATGTTTAAGTCCAAGGAGTTTGGAAAAATGATTTTTTTTTGGATGGAAGCATCTTTTCCTGCATTTATTTCATGAATGAAATTCTTAAAAACACAGACAATACATAAGCCACTGAAAATAAGTCATGGAATGAGATTAAACTCTGCACAGCAAAGATGGACAGTGAGGGCTCTACGGGAAATCTGCAAGTACTTTTAACTATTATGTCAAAATCTCAACTTAGTTTTTTTGTAGAAGTTTCTCAAAGGTATTATACTTGTCAACTTGGTCTTCTAATTTTGGTATTGCGTTTATCTACCTCCTAGCAGAAATGTGAAGAAGCTAGTAATAAATTTTTGTCCTCTTTGGTCTTATAGAATGACTCTCACTGGCAAGAAGCTTTTATAGATAAAACTCAGGGATTTTATGATTATCCAAGTCAGTGAGACTTCTGCACCCAGCAGTGGCCTTGCACTTTACTGAGCCCTAAATACCATTCTATTGCCATCTTTCCAGTAGGAAAATGTTCTCTACAGTGGCTGATGGGATGGGTGGAAGGAAGATTTCTCTGGCCAGACATGAACACACCTGGGACTGTTACACCAGGGATGCAGGGCAGCACAGTTACACATTCTGAGGGACATGCCTGCTGTGCCTCAGCAGGCAGAGCTGTCAATCTGCACAAAACATCAAGAATAGGGTTGTGTAGGAACCATTCCTGTGGCCCACATGTGGCTAATGAAATAGGGATAATAGACTACTGAACTTAATAAAACATCTATGACCAGAGCGGCATTGTTGAATGGTTGAGGAAACAGTGCACAGAAAATGCACTGCTTATGAGTTGTGGGTATAGCTGGATACATAAGAGAGGGAGTGATATTTCTTCCTATCTTTATCTAAACCAAAACAGAAGCAGGTTGTGACACTGAAATACCAATAGGAGCGTTATTTGCACTGGGGACTGTGGAATGATGAAACAGGAAAGAAGAGCAAGAAGTTTAGTATGATGCTTTCTCTAGGGACAAAAGTATAAATGTTTTGTTCAAATTGTTCAAAATTGAATTGTTCAAAAAATGTAGAAGAGATCTTAAAAGAAAATAGTTGAAAGGTGGTGAAGAGCTGTTCCTACAAGTTGAACCACACATCAAAAAATAAGCATCAAACCCAAGAGTAAATATAAAAGTTCTGTGACAGTATTAGGAATCTAGGAAGATGGTTAACAATGTTTAGTTTTTAATGGGCTGCTGATACAGTCAACACTTGCTGAATGAAAAAATAAAATCAGACTACATGGGAATGAGAGAGAACATTAACCAAGGAGCAGCACTTCTTGTATCACTTCCTGACATATTCTGGCAAAGAAGGGTTTAGAGCCAAAGAAGGCAAATGGTTAAAAACATAAGCAAGAACTACAGAATATATATAAAAAGCTCCATCATTTTTAAATGGAACAGTAGTAATGGTCTACTAGAAATATTGTCCCACATGGTGACTGACATGCTGAAAGAGAGCCAAAAATGTAACAGGATGGGAAATTTCGGTCTTCATGAACTTGGTTGCTTTTATAGCAACAAAAATATCTTGTGCTTAGACAGTAGAAACGGTTACTTCTTGGAAACTCATCTAGTTAAAAACTTACATAAGAAAAGAAATTTTAATCCTCATCAGTGAACAGAATCTGGACCAGGATGTAATTGTAAAAAACACCACTCAGCAACAGTGGCCAGGAGGTACAATAGACTGACAGAAAGAGGAAATATAGAAGGTCTCTAGTATTAGAAGCTGTCTAATATATATTATCCTGAAAAAAAAAGCTCACAATAAAGAAGACAGATAGACTTTGAAGTACAATTTGATAAGGGAGAGAGACCCAGATCAAGTCTGAAAGCCTGATTCAGTTAAATGTGTGAAAAGGAAAACAGTAGCAGAAAATAAAATAATGTTAGTGTCACTGTGGAAGAGCACTGGACGAGTTCTGTATCTGAACTACTCTTTATGAATAAAGTCTGAGACGCATCCTTCAAATAATTTTTTTAATCATTTATCAATACTTACTCATAAAACACATAGTTACCACTAGCAAGAACAAAGAACCATTTAGTCACTCAGGAGGTGTTTCATGGTGATTGCACTAAGCTGCTCAACTATTTCACAGTAGAGGAATGGAAAGGGGCAAATGTGAAAGGAATTTTTAAAAGCAGCTTTAGGCAAGGTTTAAAAACTGTAGAAAACTACTTGTCTCGTCCAGTCCTAGACATTTTAATAAATAGAATTTGCAGATACAGAGATAAATCCAATGTAATGGAAAGAATCAATATAACTACTGAAGTCCTTTATAGGTGGAATTGGATATGCAGATATTATTGATGCAGTTGGCATGTAGCATTTATGCCATTTCATTCAAAACCAAAAGAGTTTTGAATGGAATGGCATAAAATCTTCAAAAAGAAACTAGCCCTAAAGGGACAATAAGAAATCTGTCTTACAATCAATCAATATAAGATCATCTTTCAAACCAGATAATTCTTGCAACGTTCGTTTCTTGAATAGGCCAGAGAGCAACAGAAACACCATAAATTGTCTAACAGGTGCCAGCCAAAATTGACTTGAAGCTATTTTTTTAATGTTTTTGAAAAGAAAAGGCTTTTTTTTTCCCCTTTTGGTTGGATGAATTTCTCTTAACACTAGGCGTCACCATGTTAGGCAAGTGTTAAGATCACATTATGGTTGATGGGAATTTTGTCTAACCAGTCAGTACTTGTAAGATCTCATTCTCCTCATCATCTTGAAGACATCTGCATACAGCCAGGTACAGCCTCTCCTGGACTCTATTGTCAATGGAAAGACCATAAACATCTAAGAAGATGTAAGCACCCCAAAGCTATGAGAATTTAGCCTCATCCTGGGAGTGATTTACTTTTTGTTTTAAGCACAGATTTCAAGTTTTGGGGATGAAAAAAGTGGGATTTCCTGGTGTTTCCATCTTAATTTAAATGCTAACGTGAGAAGCTGCCAAGTGAAATAAAGTGAATTGAGATTTTTAGCAGTGGAGAAAATATTAATAGATCCACTAGTGTCAAAAATACACAAATGCACCTTCTTGGGGTTGTCATGTCATGTTCATGGACCAGGTGATGCATTAGTATAGTATGCAAGGAGAGAAATAAACTCCTGTGGGGTATATGAATATATTTTCAAAATTTATGCAGATATATCAGGCAAGTAACAGAATTCTAAGCAAGTTGGTGTTTTCTGATTAAAAATTGGCAAACATCATACCATTTTGTAAATACTATAGGGAACCTACCTTTGATACATAACGCTGTTGCAAATCTGGTTCATAGCTTCTAATTGGAGTCATCCATCTGGCAATATTTGAAAAAACTTTTAAATATTCCACATCATTAGACGCAAACAGAATAGTATTTTTAAGCTATTAATAGCTTAATTGGCAAGTTTACTGTCAACTAAAAAGTATTAAATACTGTATAAGGAGCAGATGAAATCCAAACCAACTCTAAAAAATAATTAATAGTAACTAATCAGCTGGATATATAGAGCTGTTGAATTAATAAGTAAACACAACTGACTGAGAATAAATCAAAGCTCCTTGAAAACAGCATCCACAGTGGACACAGTGTGCTAAAGCTAACATTTCATCAGTATATTTTATAATGGTAAAGTAGTTTAAGAAATGCTAGAGTTGAAAAATGGTACTGCCTTGCCATTAGTTAATTTTTAAACTGTGTCAAAGAAAACACCCTTTCCTCTAAGCAAAGCTAAAAACCAGAAAAGGTATTCTGGCTTAAATGTCTACATATTAAATTATTCAAGACACATAAACCGTCTTTGAAAAGGAAAATTTAGCTAACATGAAACCAGCAGATTAACCAGATAAAACCCAATAGTTCAGAGAAATAAAAAAATTATAGTATCTTTCAATGATATCTTTTCCAAAGTAACAGTTTTCTTACGGGAATGAGAACTGTGCATGTCAGGGTGACCACTAGTTTGGAAAGATTTAGGCCACTCTTACACCTTAAAGTGGAACTAGAAAACAAGCATAGTTATGCTGAAGGGAAAAGACCTGGAGCAGGCCCTAAGCCACCTGCCTGTGATCTGCCATCTACAATGCATTACAAGCAGAGCAGTTAATTCTTAAAGGACTACCAACCCTTCCTGGGAAATTCTAGATTGAACTTTGTGGACATTAATATGTTGGATTCCATAGTGTTCTACCATTCTAGTGTGGGGATTTCTGTGACTCCACCTTTACACATCACCACTGCGACTCACACATGAATGCTCATCTCAGAGCAATGGATTAAGGTTCTAGTTGTCACCATGTCTGGATTCCTCCAGGTATGCTCTGAGAGTTTCACTCTGTTTCCAGAGATGACTCAGCAAGCTGAGAGAAACAGCCTGTTGCTCTGTACAGGAATAGAGCTGTGAATGATGAATGACAAAACCCAACTTTGTACTGCTCTGCAAAAGACATAATGCAGCATCTCCCCGGGAGTGGAGACTACTTGAACTGCTGTTTTTCACATGCTCTCATAACATTCTGGCTACTGGGATCCAGTGTACTTGTATCACAGATGGGAAATGTATCTTTTTTCATGGAACTTTACTAAACTGGGAGAAGACCAACAAAGAAGCCTCATTTTCCACTCATAGTTTACTCTGACATAAAATATATTGCCTAGAGCTGTTTTCAGTACTGGACCCTTTTATAACCAGATATGCAAGCAGAGACACGAGGGGAATATGATAGTTCGACCATGAAACCCAAGGAAAAAATGATACTCGGGTTCTGCATAAAAATGCCATATTTGTAAATGCAAAGGGCCTTTTAAGAATACAGATCAGTTTGACACATGCAGAAGAGCCTGGGTGCACATACTCACAGGTATAAGGCCTTCCCAAAAAACTGAGCCCATAGATTTTCTCAGAAGGCATCTTTAGCTGCTTGTCTAGTGTACGTGTGTCACCTGACAGAGCCTTGGAAATCTGAATCTTTATCCCCTCTTCTCTCCACTGCAAAGCTAAACCCAGCAGTCTCTTCCTAGTTCTGCAGATGTCTCACAGAGAAGTAAAGTGATCTCCTCCTGACAGCTTTATATGTTACACAGCTTAACCCTTGTCCATCGCAACAGGCCCAAACTATAGGCTGAAATTATTTGGTTATTTGCCTTTCTGCTTATTAAATATCAATGTAGCTTTCTTAAACAGTGCAGGCAGAACTGAATATTTGCACTAAAGCAGTCAGGGGAAGAATTGTGAAATCTCTCTCTGACATAGAGAAATCTAAAGGACAGGGACAATAATTTTGTAGCAGACCATACCGCAGTGGGTCATGGTCCTGAGCAGAGTCCGTGCAGGGAAGGGGGAGATGCTGTGATGTGTCAGAATCCAAGGGTCTGGTTCTGCACTACTTGACATACACGCTCTCTCCCTGGGGAAGTGAAGATATTTTCCATTTCTTTAAATGATTTTACTTCATGAAGAAGTAGAGTCCAAAGCATGTGGGCAGTGTGTAGTGCTGCAGTCTTGTCTTCATCCTTGCCTTGCTTTATAGAAGGATTTCAGCGACATGTGACATGGCTCTGTGGCCCCAGGATGAAGGAGAGCAACCTGACTGCAGCACTGGGAACGGCAGGCACTTGGCAGCACCAAGATTGCAGGTACTTTGGTCCCAGCAAAACCTTGCCTGCTCATGAGGGGCCACATTGATTTATTAAAAAAATGAGGATATCAACCTAATACTGATATCCAACTGAGACACACAAAAACTCTCTAACAGTTTAAAGTTAGAAAGTGTATGTTTATTGCAGCACCAGGCAGCATGAGGGATAACTCCCAAAAACACACTGCAATTTACAGAAAATCACAGAGTCCTTTTACTTACAAAACTGTTGAATGCTCAAAATACAAATGCATATTCATAACCCTGGTACGTCCCATTCCCCACTTCGTATGGTAATTAGCTAAAAGGCAATTAAGCACGTGCAGTTTGTCCTTTGAATTGGGTAGGTGGTCCTATTAAAGAGGAGTGGGCTTAAAATGAGGAAGTAAAATGACTCTTCATCGCTCTAAACTTTCTACTTTCTCAATATAAATGTGATAAATGAGCCTTGGTAGGACTCCCATTTCCTTAGGTACGTGACTTTCAATAGGTTTCGGAGGATGGGAGTTTCTATAATTGTCCTGTGTTCCTAAATCTATTTATCAGGTTCTCTGTTTCTCGTTGCAAGCACAGCTAAGCAAACGCAAAGTTGACAAGCAATCAGTTACTTAAAGAAAAATTTAACTCAAGTCTGGTTTCTCTTAACTAACTACAAAGCTTTTAATTCCAGCAGAGCCTATCTCTAACTAAAATCTTAGTTTTTCTAAAATCCTTTATTCCTTGAAGTCTATGTCTCAACATGACAGGCCTATGGGCACTGGACAAAGTGTGGGACTGTGCATAAGACTAGTCTGAGTTCCTTAGACCCACACACCCATGGGTTTTTGAAGAAGAAAGGTGCTTAACACTAATAGAAGCATAGGGCAGCTTAGGAGACTGTGTCTATAAAGACCATTACACAAAACAAAGGGACAACATTTAAAACAAGAAGTATTTGAGATTAAATCAGAGGGAAAAAATGAACTACAAGGGAAATCCCACCGTAATATTTCTAACTACAAGGCTAGTCAAATTCAGAAATTACTTGCTTAGGATACTTAAAAGTGTTCAGACAAAAGAAATGTTTTAGGCAAAGTTGATCTGTACCAAGGTTTCAAGTGGGCTGTGTAGTCCATTTCCTAGTTCAATAAAGCTCTTTGAACACTCCAAGGGTGTCTTCAGTGGGAGGGCTATCCCACCAAGACTGAAATAAAGGCAGACTCACTCATAAAGATCCCAAGACTATATTTGAATTCAGAATGGTTTTCATAGCCTTCCTTGCTATCCAGAAAATTATGGCATTTACAAGACTGCCTGAGGAGTGGGAAAGAAGGCTGTCTTGTGGTCTTGTGAAATAGCTAATGTGTATTTTTAGTCTGGTTTCCCAGAAAATCTGGCTGTTGCATGTGATTGCAGCCAAAGATAAATTGCTCTGGTAGTGTAAAAATTGGTTTGGTCACTAATAACAAGTGTCTAAACCTGCTGTAAATCCTAGTTTTGTCTATTCATGTCCTTAGTTCTTAACCCGTGAAAAAATCTGTGGATAGAGGAGAAAACCTAGTGCTTTCTATCCACAGGGATCTTGGCTTCTTTAAACATTCAGCAGCTAGAAAGAGAAAGCATAAAGAAAGGAGAACAAAGGGAAAAAATCCCAAATACACCACTTTGGGCAGCCCACTCCAGTCCTTAACGACTCTTTCAGTGGAGACATTCTTTCTGATGTTCAGCCTGAACTTCTCCTGATGCAGCTTAAGGCCATTTTCTCTCATCCTGTCATGCATTTCCTGGGAGGAGACACCAACCCTCCCCTGGTTACATCCTGCTTTCAGGCAGTGGTAGAGTGATAAGGTCATTCCTGAGTCTCCTTTTCTCATGGATAAACAACCCCAGCTCCCTCAGCTGCTCCTCATAGGACTTGCTATGTAGACTCCTCACCTGTTTTGCTGCATTTCTAAAGCAATATTTATCTCTTTCCTTACTGATAATTTCAGATTGCAATTAGGTCTAGATCCTACATACATCCTACATCAAATACATAATGGTATTTGGACTGATTTTAAAGGTCTGCATGTGGGGTTTTTTTGGTGTGTCCTTGCTGCCTAAGGAGAAAAGGTCTTCATGCCACATCAATAGTAAAGAGATATTCCATACAACCATGTCTGCTCAGTGCCACATAAAACTTTGGGAGATCTGTTAAAATTAAAGATCACTGATATGTATTCATGTAAAAAACAAAAAGTCACTAGTTTCCCACCAGAAAACTTACCAATTTCAGCCAGAAATGTTCCAGGTTTTTCCATGTAATTTCTGGTTTTACTTCAGCTTCTATGAAGAGCAGGGGTTTTTTACCACTGGCATGGAAAAAAAACAAAAAGCAAAAAACAAAAACCCAAGAAGGTAAAAATAGGCCCTATAAGGAAGATGGAGTTTGCTTATTCAACATAGTATTGGTGCTTATTTTGCTTATTGACTTCATAGCTTGCTTACTCATTTACTAGGCATAGTTTGCTTACTCATGAAGTATTGGAGAGACCTGCTTTGTGCCTCTTATTTCCATGTGCTGTAGTGAAAATAGACATTGTTGTCATTTAAATCAAAAGGTGTATCTGAAATTCTTTGGCTACTTAACAAAACTTATGATTACTTTAATTTGGATACCGAAGAGTGGCATTTTTCCAGTGGTGGTGAAAAATAGTGGTGTGGCGATGAATGCCAAACCACTCAGCATAGCACTCAGTAAATTTATGCATAAAAATCTGTAATTAGAATTTCTTTAAGGACAGAACAGGAAAAAAAAAAAAAAAAGAAAACTACTGAAGATAGAGAGGAAAGAAAATATTCATCTTAATTTACTACAGTCCACAAGAAAGTCTTTAGAATGCAGTGTGTGTGGGAGAGATAATGAATTTGTCAATAGAATCAAAACACTCATAATTCATAGAGGAAGCCAATGAGACAAGGAATAGAGAGACATGACAGAAGGAGGAAGCAGACAAGAGAGACAAAGAGTGGCTGCCTGAAGAAGACACAAAGAGCCCCTTGAGTCTGAGAATATTCTCAAGGTCAAAAAGACTTTGGACAGGAAGCCAGTGAACATAGCTGATGAGGGGAGTTAACATTCAAACATTCAGACAATGAAGATGAAATCCAAAACAGTAATTTATGTGGACTGATGAGGGCAATGACTGCACTTTGGAGAATCCTTTACTAATCAAGGCAGCATGCATGAGTGCCTGAATGAAATGTTTGGCCATAATGATGGAGATTATAAGGATTGTTCTTTGAAGACACTGAAGACAAAGAAGTGGCAGGTTTTTGGAAATGTATTTGTCATTAGCAAGACTAGTGAGAATGGTGTCAGTGTGAAAACACAGAAAGTCAGACTGGAAGGCATCCAAAGCAGATGAAAGGGAGTAAATTGTTGTATTTTGCAGTATAATAAAGGAGCTTAGAAAGAATGGAAGGCAGAAAAATGGGTAAAAGATAGAAATGGGCAAGAAAAATCAGGGCTGATTTTTTGAGAAACATGGAATCTTGAGATAAAAGTTGGAAAAATGTATGGAAAATCTTGACTAGGACAGTAGAAGTAAGAGGAATAAAGAGAATTTACCACCTGGCACAGAGGTCAATGATGAGCAACAAGGTAAGATGGAAAGTACAAAAAAGAGAAATTATTTGGTAGACCTCAGAAAAATCCATCTGAAGGACTTTGAGTTTGCCATAGAAACAGCCCTTCCCTTGTTTCTGTATTCAGAAAAACATAACATTTTCTCTTTGGCTGTAACAATATCTGTGAATTAATGTATGTCTGAAACCAATCTCTGGCCCTGGCCATGTGCCACAGAGAGCCCATGTCCACATTTTTAAATCCTTTTTTCTGCCAGAGAAGAATAATTCAGTGCAAATTGTCTGTAATTCCTCCTGATTCCTAACCTGTGACTTGAGGATTGTTTGGGAAAATACTGTTAGGCACAGGTTAAGTGGGTCAGGGACAATCTAGTAGTGTGATAGTTTGAATAATAGAGTTTCAAAACTTCTAAACTTTCATGAAGTTTCTTGTATAGATACAGATCTTTTCTGACCCGTCCAGAGTTTCTTGCTGAAGATGGCTATATGTGGGGTATTTTTGGGCAGGGTGCACAGCAACAGAGTGGAAAGGGTAGGGTCAAAAAGCTTAGAAGGCATGGCAGGGTTCAATATCTGTAATGAAATGCTGAATATCTTGATCTTTACCACTCCAGGTTAGAAGGTTGTTGGGTTAAACCTCTCCCCTTTGGCGTGTTTTCATCAGATGTATTCTGAGTGTGTCACTGAATTATTAAGCTCACTGTCTTCATGGGGACTGAAGCTGTAAGTTTAATGTAAAATTAATCTAGCAGATAAAGAATATTTTGCATGCCTGCACTCTGGGGAAAAAGCAGGGCTTGTCATCAGAGTGGGCTGCAGCAGCTGTGAGTAACCAGCTGTCTCATTCCAGTTACCAAGAAGACCGACACAGATCAATAGCTATTGTCCCATGACTTTCTTTTGTAAAAATCAGAACAAATAAAGGGATAAACTGGAAAGAAATTGGATTACCTTCATTTTGATTCATTACCCGTGTTTGGTAGACTAGAAAAATATTTAGTGGGAAGTCAAAACTTGAAATACTTCTGAGCAGAGGAGGGGGATGCTGTGCTGCCTCAGCCAGTGGAGTGGAGACCCCTGAGAGCTCATAAACAGCACCAGCTTCTGCAGAGGAAGGTGCAAGAGACAGAGTAGGAAGGCAGAGCAGTTTCACAAGGATGTATGATACATTTTTTATTCCACTCAACCTGAAGGCTGTTTACTGACCAGAAGAGCTATGCATTTTATCTCCAGATACCTTCTTCTTGGTCCCTCTCTTCCCTGCTTCTCTTTTCTGCAGCTCAAGATGTTCTTTTTACATCTCCAAATGTCTTTGTTAGGAATCACCTCTGAGCTGTAACTTGATAATCATAGCCTCAGTCATCATTGTCTCCACTGCAACTAGCTAGGTTGTATAACAAAAATAATTGTTCTATATTCTGCTAATAAAACTATCCAATTACTGTGTACTGTGTTGCAGGGACATTGCAGTTCTGTAAGAGAATTCAGAGAAGAGCTCTGCTTTTTATAAAAAAAAAAAATGAATCACAAAAGGCATAATTTTAACAGAAAAAAATACAGTAAATAGGAAAACTAAACAGAAAGTGTTATTTCATATACATTATATCCTTTAGGAAAACAGATGCAGTATAAACAATGCAAACAAAGATTTCTAGACTCTTCATGCTTCTCATCATATGGATTACACTGAAATGATGTCTTCACAGACTCTTTCACATATAGCTGTTTTATTTCAGTGTCTGCCCCTGAATTATTGATGCTCATTGTCAGGCAACAAGCCTTATTAGTTAGTACTCAGGAAAAAATAAGGGTAAAGACCCATAAATTATAAAGGAACCATAATGATTTTTACAACCACGATAATGAAAAATAGTTCTGCTCTGTTTTCTAAGAACTTCTGTCCCTGAAGGAACAAAACTTCTGAAGAACACTTGCCTTTAGTACCACGTTTTGACTGAGGTTCCCAGTACAAAGAAGTAGCATATAGCTTTTTGTACATAGGGCCAAAACTTCCCTTTTGAGTGTGTTCTCACTCTGACAGACTCTTGGTGACAGATGTGACCTGCAAGATGCAGGGAATCCCAATGAAAAATTTAAAGGGGATCTCTTTTCCTGCATTTTCATTTCTTTAGGGAATACTAACTCCAAAGACTCCTTTCCCCTTTGTAACCTTCTATCCTGGGTTTCCCCACCTCCTTGGTTTCCCTCAGTGCATTCAGTTTCTCCCCATTTGAGGAGGATTACTGATTCAGTTGTTCAGTGTCTGTGCTACCTTCCTATGTGCACATTCCGTAGCTAAAACTCCCTCTGAGTATTTCATGTTTCTGGATATTTACCATGGGTTATCCAACAGGGAACACTCATGTCAGAAAACTGTGATTAGTCTTCAAACAGCCTGTAACAATAAGACAGGCAGTTATCCTAGGCAACATTTTCCATTTCTGTAACTCTCATACAAAGGGTAACACCTCAATCAAAATTAAACCTTTCTGACTTGCATCACTGCCCCATCTATGTAGGACATTGAGGAGCTCTCATTAGAGCTCCTGCTCCTTGCCTTGCAGAACTGACCTTGTGCAGATAGTGTGGCAGATCCTCCCCAGCATGCAAACTTCTGCTGCTGCTTCTGGATGGCAAATGCTGACTTTTGAACCTAATTCAAAGCCTACTGAAACTGATGGAAGGGCTCTTGTTTCAAGAACTGTGGGTTTCTGGTGCATTTCACGGACTCCAACAAAAGCACTGAGAGCTCTATTAAGCCTGGGAAAGTGAGGTGGAGCCACGTAATGCACTATCAAAGCTAACCCACCTACACAGCAATCAAATCAGCTCAAAGTGGCACCAGCATCAGCAGGTGTATTGTCAAATACTTTTTGCCTCTGAAAGCATATAAATATGTCATTAAGAACAAAATAAATCCTCATCAGTGATGGAGCTTAAAAGACAAACTCAAACACCTGCTAAGCTATTTGCATTCATTAACATCCGAACTTCATTCCACTAGAGGTGGGGCACCTGCAAAAATCACTTTTTAGAAAAAAGATTGAATTCCTTAAGTCAGTTCCTTTCAGGTTTTCCTAATTTTTCTAAATAGTTTCCATCTCACAATGCTTTTTTTTTCTTTTTCACTAAAAGGATCTGGAATGGTAATGATAGGGAGAAACAGAAAACTCCATGAATAACAGCATAAGAAGTTTGCACCTAGTAAAGTCCATTCCCAATTTTCCTTATATGTGTTTAATAATAGAAAGTCTGAGACCATTTGACAGTCAAAAGGAGAAGCAACAGTGCTTCTCCAGGCATTTCCTTCCCTGTGCAATCAGTGGTGAGAAACTGTTCACAACTCTTTCAACAAGAATACTAACTTCTTGGGAAATACATTATTCTAAATCAGATCTTTACCCAGAAACACACAAAATTATTTCAGTTGTTGCTTTTTTAAAATGTGATTTGTTGTACAAGGACTAGTAAACTTCTCTTCTGATTTAATCACAGAATCACAGAATATTCAGGGTTGGAAGGGATCCATAAGGATCATCAAGTCCAACTCTTAAGTGCATGTATGGCTCAACCCTACCACCATGGCATTATTACCACCATGCTCCAACCAACTGAGCTATTCTATTGTTTGAAGGGCCACACATGTATTATTTGAAGAAAAATACATGGGGATACATCATCAAGAGAAATGTACCATAATTAATGTTATAATTAATGTTCAACTTATCAAGAATTCTAAATATGCTAGCACTTTGCCAAATCTCACAGGAATTAGTGCAAAATCCTTCCACACATAATGAAATGTGCTTGAATGTCAGGGTGATTCATACTTCATAAATGTTGAGAAAGATGGAACATTCCCAATTTTTAAATGGATATTTGTATGGCTTAAATTTAATATTTTGTTAATGCTGTCTGAGCTTTTTCACAGGACAGATTTCAAGAGCTGTTCCTGCCATTTGTCTGACCAAGAAACATTAAAAAAGACAACTCAGGTTAAGGACAGTTAGTGCTATTTTTGAATTTCTGTCTGAACATGACAGGATATTGGCAGAATCACCACTTGAGCTGTGTTGTTAATGCAGTAGAATGAAATATGTGTTGGAAAATACTAAAATATTTTGAAATTTTATGCAGAAAGAAAAGGCCTAAAGCTGAAAATCAAGACAGACATGCTAGTAAAATGTCATGCTTTTTACATGTTTGTATCATAAAGTCTGAGACATCTTGAACTGTCTTAACTGCCTGGTGTCATCCTGTGCCTTGACTGAATCTCTCACTTTAAACCTTAGGCCCCTCAGTTGTGCAGTTGATCATGAGTCATAGATTTCAGTGGAAAAAGTTTCTAGCCTTCATAAAAAAAATAAAAGATTGAGCATAGGAACATTGTTCTTAAACAGAAAGATAAATGGAAAGATTATGGAATGCAGATTTTGTCAGAGTACTTTAAGTTTCTAATTGCTTTTTGATATTTACTCTTTCTTGCTGTGTATGCGTGTTTGTAGGATATATGTTAATATATCTTTTAACTGTGATCTTCATCACACAGAGGCCCATGTACAAATTATTGTTTATGTAATTATTTAGGCATGTAATATGTAGTTTTGGTCCAGCCTGGTTACCTCTGGGTACATCAATCCATCTCTATAAAGAGAGAACTTCAATAGTCCGTTATTCCTCATGCCAATTGAAGTAGGTGAGTATTCTCAACTTCAGTACTGAGAAAGACTCAGAGGCTGTCATCAGCCACATTATTGATCACTATTTAAGTTTTAACTAACTTTGTTGTATCTACCCTAATACCTGGTGGATATGGGAAAAAATATTTTCTTTGGACAATCATCTCAAGTGGGAAAGCACACTGATTTTGGTACTGCTGCACTCCCAAATCTGCCTATCACCACAACCAGCTCATCTATTCCTCCTTTGCAACAAACCCTGCCCTCTCAGGGCCTCTTCTCTCTCCTGCAGTGCTGAGGTTGTCCTCAGAGCTCCACTCTCATTTCTTCTCTCCATCAAGGTAGATGTAGTACCAGCAAACTTGCTCTGGGTGCCTTCCCTGTCTGGTGCAGCCACACAGCACAGAGAGGAGCTGTCCTACCTGTCACTCTGCTTGAGCTGGTTGTCTGCTTCCGCTCTGTCATTTCAGCAGAGTCAAGTAGGTAGTTCCATGTGGAGTCTGGAATGATCAGACATCTTCCTGGATCCAGGAGCTGCTGTGCTCTATTCCTAGCACTTTGCTGACCGTAGGGACATGGAGAGAAACTCTTTGGCATGCACATGCCAGCATGAATTTCAGACAGTTAGCCAGCAAGGCAAGCCCACTTCTAACCTTCAGAAACACAGCTAGGACTTGCTTTGGGCTCCCACCATCTGAGACATGAAAGGGAAGGGACTAGCTGGATGGTTTGAAGAGTAGCTCACATTACTGCTAAGGCAACAAGTTAAAACGTGGCCTGGATGGTGACAGTAAGCCACTTGTGACATGAATAAAAAGGACGAAGGTAGTTGTCAGCTAGAAATGGATTTATAACCAAATTTTGTTGTGTCTCTTCTTTACCCTAGAAGAAGTCTTGAATTTTGAGAAACAAGACAGAAAAACTACCAGTCATTTTTTTCCAGAGCACAAATGTCTTCCTTCTAATGTATGCAAATTTCTCCAAAGAGAATCAGGCTATTTAGAAATCAAGCTCAAAAAGAAAACTTCTATTTGAAGAGGTCTTCAAGTCAATATCTGATTGAAATACTCTTGCCAAAAGAGACAATTTTCAGGAATAGATAACAATGTTGCCTTTAAAAAAGCTAAAATTGTCTTCTGATTTATTAGGCTTTTTTTTTCTTTTAGTATGTGTCACCACAAACCTCCTGCTGAAAATATTTCATATTGATTCTTACAAGTCTCTTTAGCTCTAGTTTTCCAGAGTCTGTTATTTCCATACACCCCTCCTACACTACTGAAATGCAGTTCTGTGTAATTTTTCATCTTAATAGAAATCTGGAATGTCTGACCAAAAAGAAAAGTATACATACAATGATTTTTTTCCCATCTAAAATGCAGGTTTCTCCAGCACTGATAAACTAAGATTTAAAAATAAATAAAAATATTTTTATGTTATGCTGCAGGAAGGGAGAAGGTAGTCAGTCAGGACAGCTCTTTTAAAACTTTTGTTTATGTAGTTCATTTATCCCACTCTTTCTCCCTTGCCTTTCCTTTTAAAATTGTTTTACAAATAGCAGAGGAGAACACTCTGCCAGCTTGCTCAGAAGCCCTTACACCTCACGTAGCCCAGAAGATGGACAGCAGGACAGGCAGCAGATCAGGTAATGCTTTACTTTGTCTTTTTGCCAGCATAACTCAACTGAAAGAAACAAAAGCTGCAACAATATCAAACTAGTATGTGAGGATTTGCAGACCAGGCTCTATCTTGTCTGAGAAAATCAAATTGGTGGTGTTGTCATGGGGTGCAATCCCAAGCACTTCCCTGGCACAGGTGACCAGTTTTCCCAGCGAGGACTCGACTACTAGAGCTATTCCTCATTCCTTTAGCACTCCCAGTGGTGCAGCTCCCTGTCTCCCCACCCACACCTCAGCTTGTGTGCTCTGGAATATAATCTATTGCTGGTTTGTGCGTTCTCATCAGGAGAAAATCAGGAAAAGTTTTATCATCAGATAGTAGCCCTTTAAAAATATCTCGTCAGAGTTATCTTCTTAGATAGTAACAATATTTTAAAATTAATGGCATGCAGAAAAATTGGTTTAGGCTAATCTTCTACTGTGAAGACTTTCAGACACAGCTGAAAATTAAAATTTTGGAAATATATGTGCATAAGTCCTTTTTCTTTGTTGTTGAAAAATTACTAAATGTCCTTAATGCTGAAAAAAAACGAAGAGAGGGAAGGGAGAAGTAGAAAAAATATTTTTCTGATCTCATGCAAACTTTCTGTTATTTTGTAACATTTTCAGAACTCTTTAATGTTGGTAGAGTGGGTGAGAAAGGGAAGAGAGAAAGAGAAGAAAAGAGGATAAAAACAATTTTGCCAAATGTACAAAATGGCCACAAATCCAGCCTATGAATTAGTCAGCCTTCAGGCTTTATATTCTATGGTTTTTATGTAAGACATACACATTGTGACTGACAAAGCAAGGCTCATGTCTTTCATTGTAACCCGTAGCTGTGAATTCATCTGGAGAACTTTGTGGTGATCCAAATAGCCCTGATAAGAGATCACACTGCAAAGTCAAGACCTAAAGCCCTTTGAGTCTTGGCCAGCTATATTTGTAGAGAGAAACACATATGAGAACAAGAATTTCCCTATTATTTCCATCTCAGGAAATCCTTTAATGCTTTAATGGATTGAACAGACTGTAAATACTCCCTTTAGGAACAGCTGAAAAAAGCCATGCTGGGAGAAATTATAATTTGGGGATATTTAAGTGACTCTTAAGACATAATAAAATTTTAAATATAGGCAGTAAGCTTCCAATGTTTGTACATAATAAATTGCAATAGCTGATTGGTATTTCAAAGACATAGAAGGAGTACTGCAGTCTAATAATCAGGTTCTTGGTTCAATTATTATTTTGCTCTCAATATTAAAAGTGGAGCTTTGGGTAAATCCACAGAGACCTTTGGTTTATTGTATATTTGTGTTTACCAAGTGATACTCCAAAGACATTCCATAATTACTAAATCCCATTAAAAATGTCAATTTAGTTTTGCATGGGTTTCTGTAACTTAAGTCAGAAGATATTATGTAAGGTTTCTGAGGATATGATAAGTAATAGGAAGAAAAAGAACTTTCACAAAAAGTTAACTTTTTGAGAAGTGAGGTTCTTTTGAATATTTTTAATATCACTGAAGTAAATGAGAAAAATTAATTTCAGACCTGGTTATAATTCAAAGCCTTTTCTGACATTTTTGATGAACAGTTGTAATCAGCTAGGCCAGTAAAATTCTTAAATAAATCTAAGTGGTTAATGATATAAGTTAAAGTGGCTGTTGATGATAATACTAAAAACACTTTGAAACTGGAAACCTGAATGGAAATAATCTGTTGTAAACACAAGATTTTTAATTACTTTGTGTTTTGTGCAATTCCTATGGAAAAGCTGGAGTATTATATAGATTTTGGATGAGGTATTTTTATTTTAGAGCAGAAAAAGAATGAAGGAACTAAAAAAGAAGCCCCTCCTTTCTGATGGGGCTCTGAGTTTCTGTGTTTTGAAGTGCTTTTCCAAGTAACCTGAGTAGGTTCTAAAATAGCTTTTTGTTATATTATTGCCCATCTACATTTAGAGTGCAAATCACCCAATCGAAGAACAAACATGGCCACATTGTCCTTTCTGCACACAGCATAGTGAGAATATCTGGCTTTTTTCCTGGCTACAGAAGAAATCTTGGCCTTAATAGTGGTTCAGGTTGATGTCCCAGAAAGTGATCACCTGTTGCCTGACAAAACAGGTAACTGCCTGTGATGGTTTCATCACATTCTATATTTCTTTTGACTGGGAGAATATAAAAAAAGCAAAACAGGCTCATCTTTAAATTACAAAGATAGTTTATTCACACACACTGAAAGGATGAAAATAGGAAGGAAAAAAAACAACAAATGGAACCTTCAAAACATCTTTCCCTCCCTCTCCAAGTTTTCACTTTTCTACACTCAACATAAAAAGACATAACCTGCAACCTTAGCCAGTTTTACCATTTTAAGATAATCTTTCATCAATCCTTCAGGAAAGGAGCCTCTCCGTTTCAATAGAGACTTTGTCCACAAGGACTTCAAAGAACTCAATCCTACCCACTTACAGTATTCTCAATACTGAACACGTGGGCCCTGTACTCAAATACACTGCAACATTGGGGTGTCGCCTTTTAAAGGTGTCTCATCCAAGGCAAAGGGTTTTTCTTCATTAAATCAATTTTACTCAGTCCATCACACAATACCTTTGCTCAAAAATCTACATATAAAACAATCACCTCCCCAAATTGCACATCTTTCCATGGTTTAAAGGAACAACCCAGATCAGTCCCTATGTTCCAGGGAAGTCCAGCTAGAATTTTCAGCCACTCCTCCTCCTCTACCTTAAAATCTTTTTCACTCTCTTTTCACTGACTTTAGCTCCATGCTGTGTCTCCTTATGGTCTAATCACTATATCTGTCCTTCGTTCAGGGAAAGGCCGGTGCTCAGAAGAAATCCATTTGCTAGCAGAGAAAGAGTTAAACTTGTCAGGCTTGTTGGGCTGCTCACGTGATCTTGTTGCAGCGGGAACTAAAAAAGTCTGAAGGCCGCGCTGTTCTTTTCGGCCTGAGGTGGGGGGGGGGGGGAAACATTCTGCAGCTGCCAGGGCTTCTCCTCCCCTTCCCCGCTGCTGCTGCTGTTCCCGGGGGCCACGCCTGGGGGGGGGGGACGGTGACGGTGGAACGCTCCTCAGTCCAGCCGGTGACAGAAGCGGCTGCCGCCGGGGCTTCTCTTCCCCTCCCCCGCTGCTGCTGTTCCCAGGCTCAGACACAGCCAAGCTGCGCTCTCAGGGGGCCCAGGCTGGGCCTGGCCAGGGGCCGCAGGCTCTGTGCTGCTCGATGTTACCTGTGATCCAGCTGGAAGAAAAGAGAGGGCTCCTCCCCACACTCTCAGCTTATATGAGTATTACGCAAAAGTCGTAACCTACTTTTGAATGGTCAAACTATCTGCCAATTAAATAAAAATGATTTTTGATTGGACCATTCTTAACCCATGACACTGCCATAAATTATGTTAGGCAAGGTCAGGGTTGCTGGATTACTTTATGGGAAGAAACGAATGTTTCTTCTTTTAATATAATGTTGTCTTGGGCTATGGAGTCAAGGATGTGTATTCTATTTCATCTGCTGAAAGCAGCTGGGGAGATGTGTTTCTTTGTAACTCTGGCAGGAGGGGGTCGGATGCCCTCTGATAATGGGCCAGCTGTTAAAACCAGGTGGGGCAGTGTTTCTTATCTCTTTCACCACCTGTTCTCCCTCGGGGAGAATGCTAATGGGCCATTAAGGCTCACTAAGGGCATGACATATTCCATTGTGAGATGCTCCACCCGGTGGGAGGAGCCAACCATTCCTACCTAGATAAAAACTGAGACATAGGAGCACAAGTAATCTGGTTCCACCAGATTCCTGGAGGAAGACTGGACCCTTCTCTCTCAGGATCAACTCTGCTCCAACGGAACCACATCTGCCACTCCAGGAGGACTTACTTTTGGACTGCTTCCAACACCCTGACCAACAGGGTGTTAGGTTGTATTATTCCATTTATTTTATTTTACCTTTTTTTCCTCTCTTCTCCTATTAAATTGTATCTCTGACTGGGAGTCTCACTGGTTTTGCTTTCAAACCAGCACAAATGTGGAGAGTGATGCAAGCATTCCCAGTTTCCCCACTGGCAAACTCAGAGAGGCAGAAGGAACAGTCCTGGAGTCTGTCAGGCACTGGTGTGGCACAAAAATCTCAATACACAGACAGAGCCTTTTCAAACAAGTGTGCCTGTCCTAGTCTGTCATGGCAAACAGGAATACTTTGGGTTTAGCAGAAAGACAGAAAATAGCAATATGAAGAGTGAGAGTCTGGTTGAAAGAAGATTGGTGGTATGTGATGCATTGAAAACAAATATCAATGTTGTCAAGACGCCAAAACTATGGAGCATTTGAAGCTGATAAAAACCTTAGCCAAGGAGAAAGAAACACAGGCAGGATATATCAGGTTGCTGAGGGAAATTTGATCTTCACATTCTGTAGGAAGATTTATCTAAGACAGGGAAAGACACTTTGCAGAAGCAACTTGCTGCACAGGTGGTGCTTGCCCATTTCTGAGAAACAGAGGCTAGCAAATTGCTGGTGACACAGATTCACCAATGTCTTGGGTTTTTACATCTTTTACACCTAGAGGGCATGAAATACAGTGCAGGAGAGACTTTTGTGATCAAACCCACCAGACCTAGTGTCACAATGCAGGGCATTATTGTTCACTTCGACAGAAATCTGCGTGCAGGGATAATTGTCAGATGCTGAGAATCTTGTTGGGTTTCTGAAAACCTTGAGACACTATCACAGGTGTACCCTCCTGGTTCAGTGCCAGAGTCTATCAGAGGGACCCTTCCTGACACTTATGCCCAAAGAATGTGAAATATGTATGTTTCACAGGGCTTCTTTTAAGTAGTATATGAGTTCATAACATTCATTAGTTTCTGGAGAACACCCTAAAAGAAACAGAGGAATTTGGACTGCTTATATTTCAGGCACTCCTTCAGCTCCTAACCAAGATTTTGATGTAGGTATGGCTTGAATCATCATAAAAACATTTGTAATGGACCTTCAGACCCTCAAAGCTCAATATGTTGGTACAGTTACACTGTGTTTCGGTATACAAGATGGGAAAAGAAAAATACATCACTGAGAATAAGGTAACTAAAGAGAAATACAAATGTTGGTCTCCAGAATGAGGAAAGTTCCACTCACCTTCCTGCAAATTAAACCATGAGCACTCTCAGACCTCCCTTAATGTTTTCAGCTGCTTTATTTGTTTGAACTCTTGCTGGGATATATATCTGGATTAAAAATTAAGTCAAAACACACCAAGCTTTTCTAATTTTAAATTAGGTATGCAATCTTAATTTTTCACTGCTACTAACCAGGTTTCTGTGCTTTGTGTCCTTTAGTAACCTTAGACATTTACGTTGACATAGTGAAATCCTTTGTTTTGTGGCACCAATTATAAAAGAGTACACTCCATCAGAGAGGCTCTTTTCACAGCATTCTGAATAATCCCAAAGTTTGGAAAAGAAGAATAATTTCAACCATTTAATTGACAAGTTTTTTTTTAATTTTGAGCTTTCAGTATCTGTGCAATAATAGGGCATTTCAAAAGATGTAGATTACTCAAGAGGTGAAGGTCTGCATCTTCAAAAGAGCCATCAATAGAATTAGGTGCTGAACTCCTTTGAAGTTGCTTTCACATCTCTGGCTTAATTTTGTTTATTCCTGTGGAGTCAGTCTTCTGAGTAAAAGAGGAATATAAAATAAGGAGGACACACCCTTTCCAATATATGTATTCATGGCCTTAGACAATTTGGAAGGAGTTCAGAGAGTTTTATCATCTCTTTCATCCTAAGGTGCTACTTTTTCTCCATGGGAATTTTAATTGGTCACAGCTTAATGACTGTTTCCTCCTTCAACATTACAAAAAGAGGTTCAGAAGCATCAAGGTGTTGTCAAGCAAGACAATCCAAAGGAATAGAGGACAGTGATGCAAAGTGTGGGGTCTCTATTGCCTCCATTTTTAATGTGTTCGTGGTAGAACATAGATCAGAATGTGGACTGGCACTGGATAAAGAAATACAGCCAAGGAAAAGTGTGCAGGAGTTTTCTGGATTTAGATAACACAGTAGGCAATGTAAAAACATTATAAAATATAAACACCAGAAACTCATTGCTGTGTCCCTCATTGCTGAAAGAGATTCTTCTACTACAAAAATCCATCCTTGCATTAAGGATCCATGAAAATTTTGTGCTATCCCTTAGGTAGTCTACACTTTAAAGTCTCAACTGTTCTTTGGTTGTTGTTTTTTTTAATCATTTTATATTATCATGCTGCATGTTCTACCAGCATATTGAATGCTTTGTAGTATGAAGCTTGTCCAAAAGGGAGATTTTTTTGAAAATCAAAAAACCTCCAGAACCCTCTGAGATGTTAAGAAGAACATTGTACACAGAATGTAGGTGTGGATCCAGGCAGTGATCTGGCAATGTTAATTTATTTTGTTGTTTCACTTTTTATTGCAAAACAAGAGTCTTAAAATTCAACAAAAAATTACATACATTTGTAGCTTCTAGTGCAATTACAGTTAAACTAGTTACAATAACTAGAAAAATAAGGTGCTGCTTTTCTTTACAAAAGGACAGCTCTTTGTTCAGCTACCTTTTAAGCTAATGGAACAGTCAAAATAAATATTTTCCAAGATTCTGAAGCATCATCAGAAGCCGATTTTACAGTAATCATGCAGTACCAAAAATTTTCATTCTTTTGATGCTTGTCTGTATACGAAGCTAGTTGAAAATGGGGCGGAGCAGGGAGAGAGTGGTGGTGGTGGTGGAATTTAATTTGAAGTACTTGAGCAAAAGCCAACTCCAAATCCCATTTTGTTTCTTAATGGAAGCAGTCAACCAGGTTTAATGGGCTTGAACAATAGAACAGGTCAGTTGAGTAAGGACAGGAAGCAGAAGATCTTTTCCTGTTTAGAGAACTTGCCTGCCCTTAGTAGTGGCCCAGAAAAACCTTTGGGGCAGAATAAACTATTTAATTAGGAAGCACAGCGAGCAATTGACTGTGTTCAAGTCTTCCCCCTTAAATCAGACACAGATTAGAGACACCTTAATGGATCACATTAAGAAAGTGCAGTATATAGTTTATTAAAGTACTCTCTGATGATACTGAAAAAGTGAAAAGGATATTGAATGGCTGCTATAGTAAAATCTCTCCACGTCAAAACAACATGTCTTTTTTTAAGGAACTGTATCTCACTCTGACTTGTCTAGGCCTTAACCCTCTAGTCTCCTTCAGCTACTTCCCTCTCCTCTCACTGCATGCAGAATCCTGTCTTACTGCAACACTGTGAACTTGCAGTCCCACCTGTGAATGGATCTAGATTTAATAACAACTTCCAGATATATTCATGGCACCAAGGAAGCCTTTCTCTCCTCAGGTACCCAGCTAGCTGAGTACTGGGGGCTGAGTAGCCACATTATTCATAAACTTGATAAGCTGTTCTGTGTTTTAATTCTCTTTCCATTAACACACACCTCCAAAATATCCATCATCAAAGAAATGCCTGCTTTTTTCCCCCCCGAATAAAATGCTTAAGAATTTCTTTCTATTTTCCTTTATACACTGAATTATATGTTTTGACTATGCAGAATATTGTAGTTAATGAAATTTAAATCAGATGTTTATTAATTTGCAAAGAGGGCCTTCTTAGGGTATCATACATTATAATCATTGAATTGGGTCATTAGATTCTTGGCTTCTGTCTTTCACAATCACATCTGAAAATGTTGGGAAGAAATATACATCACTATATCTTTTATTGCATAATATTTTTAAATTGTCTCACAAACATAAGTACCTGCTTCTGTTGTAATTCAAAAAATTACAGCAATGGACTGCACTTCTTCCAGCTGCAAGTCTGCATCCCCCTTTTATTACAGCTGAGAGGCAAAAGCAACAGTGATATAGAATTGGTAAGTGACCTGATCAACTTCTGCCAGGTGTGCTGTGAGAACATGCAGTACAGTTATTTACACAAGTTTCCAGCACGTTCTCCTGTGCTTTGCTTTTGAGCTACCCTCTGCTATCAAAAAGGGTGGGCATGGAAAAACTTATACTCCCTGACAAACACTTAAATACACCCAAGTGTGGCTTGTGGGAAATATTGGACATTAATTCCTTTGGCAGTGGAGAAAAGCAGAAGAAACAGGTATATATTTTTTTCCTTTTTTTCCAGAAAAAAAAATAGAATTTTTGCTTACAATGGCAAATGAAATCATTTCAGCCTTTGCAAAATTCAATGAAGATACTAATGATGGTAAGGCTGACCTGGAACAGAGACTGAATAGAGCTAGAGAATTAAGTAGGTATTTATTGAAAGCCTTTAAGGGTACACCATGAGCAGCACAAGAGCCTGACCAGGGCTACACCCAAGGTGGAATTAGAATGGTCACAAAATGGATGACTGGTCACGAGATCTCACACTTTTATAAGTTTTGTTCCATTTGAGTATTGGGGTTTAATTGTCCAGCTACAGCTTCAGGTTGTGAGGTCTCATCCTTCTTGGTTGTTGTCTTCAGTCCACCACTGTTTGTGCTTTTGGGCCTGAAAGTTGTGCTCGTCCTTCAGCAGGAAAAGGATTTGTTTTATCTACCTACTCTGTGAAGAGAGCTGACTAACACTTAATATGAGGCTCAGAACTGCACCCCTAGGCAGCACAGAATCTGAAAAACATGAAAGCTAAAACTTAAGGCATCACTAAGGAACCATATTTTGTTTCCATGTTTTGTTGGGCTACTCATGAGTGAAAGCTACTCATGAGTGAAGTGAGAGAGATGTGGAACTGCTGAAAGTGGCAGCACCAGCGTGGCCATGGAGCAGAAACTTTTTGTGCTCAGTGAAGAAAGGCCAACACAGAAAACTACACAGAGGTTGGATTTGCCCAAATCTAGCAATTTTAGGAAGGTTCTTATCCAGCAACTTGATTAAGTTTGGTCTGACTAGTTAATTTTGCATTTTTGTTGTCAGTGTTCTGATTCAGTTAACTACTTTGTGATTCTCCTAACTGTAAGAGGAAAATGATGGAAATCTAGTATTTAGTAACAGTAAAGGAATGAGTGAGTAAACCCAAAGAGTGAAAAGTTAAATACTATTGATGTATTAAGTAACATGGCAGAAAAAATTGCTTTTCAGCTCCAAGTTGAGAAAAACACTTTCTTTTGAAACTAACGTATGTCATGAGAAAGATTCACCTGCTACACTAGGATATTAAAGAACCTTGATGATCTTTTTGAAGAAATACTTGCTATCCTCATCCTTGAAATGTAGCCACTGTGGGTGTTTAATGAATGTTTCATTTTTCTTCAATGTTCTTTCGCAGAAGCAGCCTTTATTCAGAAAAAATTGCCAGATAGAAAGTGTGGAGTAAGGACACAACCAGAACAACAATGTAAGGATTTAAACCTTACAGGAAATGCTGCTTTTTATGCCAACATCACTTTCAGTATACCAAAAGAGAATACTAAGAAGAAATAAAGGACAAAAATATCTTCTCCATAGACATAGATATCTAGACAACCACAACTCTGGTTGTCAAGCAGCTGTGGCAAATAGAAAACTAAATGTAAGATCAATCAAGCTTCCACTTCTCAAACCTTAGGACTGACATGATTACTGCAGGCTTCCTTTAGGGAGGTATACACATTCAGTGCTCTTAATCCTGTGTTGAAACTAAAATGCCCTTGGGGATATTTCCTGTGAGATCAGGCAATGCTGTACATGGAAACGAAACAGTGTCTGGTTCATACAAAAGCTTTTACCCTGCTATCATGAATACCTGTCTTCATCTTTGCTGTCAACATAAAACATCTAAAAGAAGATTCCTGCCATTCTCTTTGTCTCACCCCTAACCAAAAGCTGTAGTTCTGCAAACTTTCAGTAGTGATTTCAGTGGAGATGTTTATGGATGTATATCTAACCAAAGCAGGGCAGGAACACCATCACCATGTATCACAGTTTGGACATTTTGATTAATTTTCCTATTGGACTGATTTATTTTTTTTTTTCCCTGTTGAGAAGAATCAAGGGTCACTCTACCAAGTAAATAATTCTGGCCAACAAGTGAGGTGCAGAAAGAAGAAACAAGGATCTTGGATGCAGAAAAAATTAAGGAACTAGATTTGTTCAAAGTCCTTATGTTTCACTGGAGGATTATTGAAGAAAGTGCAAGTAACTGCAGAATCATGATCAAGGTAATGACCACTAAAATGGATGTAGTCAAAGCTTCTTCTGGTTATATTCATGCCTTGTCAAGTCACCAGCCGGTCACTGGCACCTGGGAATTACATCTTGTCATTCTATCTCAATTTTTTCGTACAGAACACATCAATGCTCAGATTTTTTTTTCAGACACCTAAATCAGTGCAATACAAGCAGCGCAGGGGAAAGTTCTGTGGTGCACATTAGGTGTCTGCTTTGAAAGCCAGGCAAGTGTATCTTGGTCATTCCTACTAATGGCAGTCCCTGAGAGGCATACACAAAGGGCTCCTGGAGTGAAACACTTCCATCCCTGTTCCTCAGCAACGATAACCATTAAATTGTACAAACAGAATCTATTAAATTGCCTGCAATTTTTATTTATCCAGTCAAAGAATTTGTCTGATCAGATGCACTGCCCTCAAATTCCTTTGGGTTATCACACTCCTGCAATGTGTGCTTTAAAAGCTAAGCAGTTCATCTCTTTGAAAGAAGGTGCTAAAACATTCTCTGGTAAGATATTTGACTTAACCTCCCCCTATAGTTTACAGCAGAATCCTTTTTCTTATTGAAACTGGCACAACATTTGCCTTCACTTTAATTCTCTGCTATCATGCATTACCATATGCTAGTCTTCTGTGTAATTTATGTATCATTCTGGAGGTGTATACTATGCAGTCATGTAATTCCTTCTGTGTAAAAAATAAGTGTGCTAAAAGGTCATACAATCAAAAAACAAAGCAATTTTTTTTCTAGACAATTACAGTGAACTCAGTTACATGTCACAAACTTTTGGCTGAAGTGTGTATTTAAAATGTGTTGAAGATAACTCAGTTACGTGCAGTTTGTGTCTCTCTCTGGCCTATTATGTCTTCTCATGTAGTCCTTGGATAAAATGCATTTTTGTACAGGCTAACCATCTGAGTAAACATCTTTGTTATACTTGTAGTAATGAACAGGGCCTACAACATTGCAAATTTTATTTAAATCTTGGCTTTAATATAGAGAATAGCATGTTTTGATCTAGCTGAACATTCCAACTGCATAATATTTCATATTCAGAGTAGTGCACAGAATGTGCCTGTCTCTGCAAATTTAACTAAAAGTTGTTAAAATATTATTTGAAGTGTACCAGTCTATAAATAGCTATTTCACTTGAGACAGGTATGTTATTCAAATGGCACAAAGAATTAAATCAACTTACCTGTAATATTTAAATATATATATATATATATAGTCAGCTGTTTTACGATGTTTTTTAGAGGACAGCAAAGCAGAAAGCTGTAAAGCTGCACACTGCATTTGTAGCATCCTTCCTGGAGGAATTAAACAAGTGCTCCTTCTGTCCTGCAATGTGTTTTTATGAAGTCGCACCACAGATGAAGTCATATACAAAGAAGCTGGCTTATGGTTTGGTTTGGAAAGACAGGTATCTGCCAGGGAAAGCTGGAGTTTCCCTTGGAATGGAGAATGTAAACCCCTCACCCCCTCCAAATTATTATAATTTTGCAATTAAAGGCTTTCAGGCAAAGATTGGGAATAGGAATAACTAGGAATATTAACAATACAAATGTAGTAGTAAAAAACAAACAAGCAAACACAACAACAATCCTAGAAACCCTGACAGAGTCAGAGCTACAGCCTGACACCCTGTTGGTCAGGGTGTTGGAAACAGTCCAAAGTGAGTCCTCCTGGAGTGGCAGATATGGTTCTGTTGGAGCAGAGATGATCCTGAGAGAAAAAAGGGTCCAGTGATGGTGAGAAGGATCCAGTCTTCCTCTGAGAATCCAGTGGAACCAGATCCCTGGTGTTCCTACATCTCAGTTTTTATCCAGGTAGGAATGGTTGGCTCCCCCCACTGGGTGGAGCATCCCACAATGGGATGATGGAATGTGTCATGCCCTTGGTGAGCCTTAATGGTCCATTAGCAGGAGATATCCTCCTGGAGGGAGGATGGGTGGTGAAAGAGATAAGAAACACTGCCCCACCTGGTTTGAACAGCTGGCCCATTATCAGAAGGCATCTGCCCCCCTCCCCTCAGAGTTGCAAGAAAGAACATCTCCCCAGCTGCTTTCAACAGATGAAATAGAATACACATTTCTGGTTCCATAACCCAGGACAGGTTAAGACATGATTTGCATTTCAATGAGTGACTTTCCACAAAGCACTGTGATGCTGACTGCAGTCTGCAGCAGTTCACATTGGGAGCATAGGATATTGCTGCACTGCAAGTAACTTGTGGTTACAGCAATTATAAATAGGTTATGCAAAATGAGGGCATTGTATTACTTATACCTGTGCATTTCATCCTGCAATGTGAAAGTAGGAGCACAAACATTCCTACACTAAATCATTTGTTTCTCAGAGGTACTCAAGCAACAGATGCACTATTAGCCGTACAGGTTTGCTCTGTGGTTCTTTAAAGATACACAAAAGTTCAGTTGTAGCATTTTATACTACTGAGGTAAATAAGGTTGTACATGTGTAACAATAGGTACATGTACATGTCTTAAATGTCTTGTTTGCTTTAAGGAAGCTAAAATTAATGCCATGAGTGCAAAGAGAGGGTTTTGGTTTTGCTAGAGTATCTTAACGGCCTCTATCATCTCTGGGTTTCAGTGATTTAATTTTTTCACATACTGTTTTTTCCATCTGGCTTCTGTCTCAGTAGAATATTTACTCTATTTACAACTATGTTCTTGGAGCCTGCTACTGTCAAAGCAAAAGCCAGGTGAGAACTCAAAACCTTATCTAGACTCTTCTCTCCACCCAAAATGGCACTGCAGACACAGCATTCAAAGAGAAAGTGCTTAGCAAGATCTGGGGCAGACAACAACAAAGTAACCTGCAAGGATCTGCTCACTCCTGAGAGTTTTATCCCATTTGCAAACTCAGCTAGGGTAAGGTTGCACTTATTTGTGTTCTCAAATACCCACAAGGCAGTACAGAACATAAAGTGTTAGAGAAATGATTTTTTATTTCTCCAACAATCATTTGGCAACTTCATGAAGCGAGGACCAAATTTGTGTGACTTTCTGTGACCTTGGGAAATTTTCAGGAGAGGCCTATGCAGTGATAAGGATATTTCAGCTTGTCTCTCTTAGTAGAAATACAGTCAGATCATGTGTGAACTTGTGTAAGATTAATGTTCTCTGCTGATCCAGGTGAGTTTCTGAGTTTGTTAAAATTCTTGTGGGAGGAGGAAGACTAAGACTTGGGATCTTAACTTGCAATATAAATTAAACTCTAATACTCCTAAGGCACAGTCAAGATTAAAAGTGACACTTTTAGAGACTTCTCATAGTATAAAGAAAGCCTAAAATGATCAAATGCTAGATCATCAATCTTCTTCACTGTCTTGGATCATTCATTTTGTTGGTAAGCCAGTTTGAGAGAAAGGCCAGCATCTAGAAAGTTTCATTTCACTGCTGCCATAGCTTAACTTTTCTTTTACAAAGAAAAGAATTGCAATAACATGATCTTTTCTAGGCACCCAGAGGTAAACCTGAAAGCTACAGTCAGATGTAGGCTAAAACTTCATTTCCTTGGGAAAATCTAAATTAGACAGCCCCAGATATATATAGGATAGGGTCTCACAAAAGTATTGATCAGTGCTAACACCTAAGAACAGGTGCCACACAGTGATTTAGTACAAACACATTACAGTGAAGTCTCACTGTCCTAGAAGAGCACACAACCAGCTTTTATGAATAACTTCAGCATTCAATAAAATGATGTAAAAATCAAATTCTAAATTGAATTACTAGTTTACATAACCTAATAGTTCACAGACTTGTAAGTAATAAAATGCCTGTCACCCACATTACTAACCCATTTTTTATTAAATGCTAAGAGTTTTTTACTTTGCCTCTGGTCACAACAGTATTAGTCATGACATAAAGCATAAGAAGTGATTTTTTCCCGTTTTGAGTCTGGTAAAGTTGTTACTTGTCAGATAGCTATGCAGCTTGGAAGTTGTTTAACACAGACCAAACTGATCCAACTTTGGTGATAAGCTGGATTTACTGCGTCTTTCTCCTGAAAATTTAAGTGTTTCAAACCATTATTTAATAGTGAGTTTGGCTTAGAAGTCAAAATACTTATTGAGGGGGTGTCAATCAGGAACATAGCACTTTTTCTCTCTGTGACAGCATATTTGTCAAATGTTAGGTCATAATGCTTTTTTTTCATTTCGAACTCTTGTTAGCAAACACTAGCAAACACTCCAAATCCTCCTACCTTAAATTACATTAGATAATATTACTTACTTATTTTAAGACATTTTAATATGATAGACTATGGGGTGACACATGTTCTTAGTCAGAACTAGCAAGAGCATATTATACATATTCAGGTGTAATGTATTTCCTGATACACTTCACTACTGTAGTAAACCTATTTATTTTCAACATCTCTAAGTATGACATCTCTAGTAAAATGTCTAATGCACTTGACATCGTTGATATGGCTTCGTAAGTTTTCTATAATCTGGTTAAGTAGAAAGCATCTCTGTTGCTCTGTGCTGGGAGGCTGCAATGAATCCAGAGGAATATTTTAGCACTGATTTTATTTAGTGAGATATAGCTTCATCTCATGCTGGCAGAAATTCATTTTTTAAATATTTATGTGGTAACCCATAAGTGGAAATAAAAAACTGCAATAAAACTCTAAGCTGATTTATATATCCTAACTAAATAGTTGATTCGATATCACATCCATATATATTTGTGTTATGATCTGATTATTAGAGATGCCTCTACCCAAATTAAGATGCAACTAAGACCATATGCTGAAGTTAATAGGAGGCATTTTATTTAACAGTAAATGTGAGCGAAAGATAGAAAGAAATAGAAAAGAGGAGCTGATCTTAGGGGAAGAGAATAAGACAGAGACAAATAATCGCTACTCTGTGGATCCAGCAGCGTCCCACAGATCGTCTTCTGGTGTTCTCTGTGGCAGGGATCCCAGCAAACACAGATTTCAATGTGTTAATTTGGGTACCTCAGGTATCTGTGGCTTATGACACCTTCTGGGACACAACAGAGGCCTCTCATGCAGGTGTCCCTGTGAATGTGACATTCCCGGGGGGGGGAGGGGGGAACTTTTACAGCTGAGCCAGCCTGTTTGTGGTAGGACTCTCAGCAGGGTCTCCTGCCTGTCTGACTTGTATCCTCTGGTGGTGGTGTTCACCTGCTCTGTAGCAGAGGTTCACCGTCACACACCCAAAAACTCCCCTCCTACTCATTTTTGGGGGGAAGAGTGTACAGACCTGGCCTCAGCAAGCAGGTCTGTGCGTTGTGGCATCCCCTGCCTGACCCCGACAGAGATGATTTTCAGGGTATCTGATGGATTTGGCTTTCTTGTGGATGCATTCCTCTCCCTCAGCCTTGTTTGCTTCTCCTTAGACTGGAGATAATTGGACAATAGTGTCACCACTTTCTTATATTGTGTTCAGGAGGCATTTTTGAGGGGGCTGTTGGTGTTTGCAGATGAGCTGTCACTTTGCACAGTTTGCTACAGTGAGGAAAATCTTCTGGTGATTTTAACAATGTTTGAGCCAGTAGCAATTTGAGACTCTCATAGTTTGATTAAAAAAAAGTAATTATTAGTATATTTGACAAGAGATTATTATCTATGTATGCTTTCTTTCTATATAAAACAAAAACATTCACTAATTTTCTTTATTGTTATGATAGTGAAGAATAATTAACAGCTGGTGATACTTTTAAAACTTACACTTTTGTTTTGGTGCAAACTTGACCAAAGTATTAAAAGACAACATGAACACTGGTAGAGATTAATTTCTAGTTCTAAATTATTCTTATTAGTATGATTAAATCTCAGATGTTGCTCTAATACAGTCTGTTTTAAGTTTGTTCTTGCTATCACAGTGATGACAGGTCCTAGACAAATCTCTTGATCAATTTCTGAGCCTGCTTTGAAGGTAAAGTAGAAAAGAAGAATTTAATCAGCAGAAATATCTGATTGTGCGTCACTCCCTCTCATTCTTCATACGGCTGCTTGTAAGGGGATGGATAGTGGCTTGTGAAGTCAAAAAGCTCAGAGGATGGGTAAGGAGTTGCAATGGAGTGGCAGATTGTTCAGCACTTTAGCAGCTCTTCTTCTCAGGAACATAACTTCTAACAACTCATATTATTATCCTCACTCACTGTGGATTTGTCTGGTTTTTTTTTTTTAATTTTTCTCAGTGTTCTTGTTCCTCTAAATCTGGCAACATCAAACATTTGGTTTGCAGCTGACTGTTTTTGTCTCTGTGGATCTTTACTCCTGTGAACTTTTAGATACTATTTGTTCACCCACTCCTAATAAAAAAATACAGTCTGAGTGTAGCATGATGCATTTTTAATTAACCCAATGCAGCTCTGTTTTACACATGAACATGCAAAAATCACGTATTTCTCTAGAGCTAACATCACAAATGTCCTAGTTCAAATTTGTCTTTCTTCTTTGAGACAAGCCTGAGTAATTTGCATACAAATATACTGAAATTATTGTATTTGAAATTATTATTACTGTGATTAAATTGTGTGAATGCGTTGCACTAAACTCATGTGGAATTTAATACAAATATGAATGCGCAAGGTAAAATTTTAGGTTGAAACAAAACAAAACAAAAACCAAAACGTATCTTCCTTTATTTTGAGGAATAAAACTTTAAAGTTTTGACAAGGTTTGGCATTTATTAAAGCCAGATAATGTTCTTGTTCTTGACTATAAATTAATTTATATTTGGTCAAGAGAAACTCCTCAATTTTCATATGTACTCTGTAGTAGAAGGTAGAATATTTACAGGCATTGCAGACAAGAGACAATGTCCGTTTTAGCACAGGTGTTCTTTGCATTTCTAGACTTTCCAGATTCCTTAAGAAAGAAGATAATGTTGATAAATTTATCAACAGGAACAAAACAGCTGCCTGTCAAATTGTTCCATCTTCAATGTTGGTGGGATCAGTCTGTGAGTTTTGTTATCATGAGGAGGGTAAAATAGTATGTTTACACAGAGGAGGCAAACTAAAATTACACCAAAATCCTCACTTCTTTCGTTTTTCACATTCCGTGCATTTTTATTTGCAATACTGTGTTCTCTTTAACAGTGTTTTGTGTGTCACTTCCTGTTTCTTTTTAAAAAGAAAGCTGAAAAATGCTAGAAATCTTATGGAAATTTTATGCTCATATTGAAAGCCATCTGTTATCTGTAGATGCCTGCCAGCTGAGCTGCCACCCTAACTGAATTCAGTGGTAGGTTATTCTCTACCATTTAAAAGTGAGCCCTTTCCTCTCAGGTTTCACCAAAGGCATCTGGAATTCCTCTCTTGTCCTGTCCCTACTCTTGTCCTCAGCCTGTTCCTTTTCTGTCTAATTCTGGTCCTTTTAGTGCCTTGTCCCTTTTTTGCACTGCTTAACTCGACTCCTTTTTTTTTTTTCCTTTTTCTTTTTTTTTTTTCTTTTCAGTATTCTATTACGCTTCTTGCCCTTAGTAGCAGCCCTTTAGCAAGTCACCCTACTTCTCCTTCCCTGGCTCTTGGGAACATCATTTTGCTGTGTACCTGGCAGTGTTATGTTTATGGCTGGAGTAGACGGTCTTAAGAGTCTTCTCTACCCTAAAGTTTATGGCTGGAGTAAACCATTCTCCACCAGCCATTCAACCAGCCATTCTCCACCCTAAATGATTTGGGGATTCTCATCCACGATTCTTCCCATGTCAGCCTCCAGCACGGGCCTTCTCCAGAATCCCAACTACAGTTTGTACTGTCAGTGATCTCTTATTGGCCAGCCCCTAGTATTTCAACAGGAAAGGGATTTTAGTTTCTCTTCATCAGTGCTTCATGGTGTAGTTTTCCCTGAGTAAAGGATTGTACTAGAGCAGATAAAGTCCTATTTCAGCACAAAAAGGGTTGAGGTTTTTTCCCAGATTATAGACAGTTTAAAGAAGTCTTTAAGAAGGTGTTTTGGGCTGACATACTAAGCAAAGGTGGTGCCAGGTGGGACATATGGTGGGTTATCTGGACACTGTTGCTCCAGTGGCACCACACAACTATAGATTAGTTTCTGTTTAAGTGAGGCATTAGTGCCTTTTCTATCCATGCAGCAATTTAAAGCTAAGCACACTGATGGATCTTAGCTGTACATTCATCTAGATGTTTATATATAATATTATGTATCTGTTAAGATAATATCTCTATTATTAAAGACTGATTTGTGAGCAAGTTCAGGATGTTTTGACTGGTTATGGATGCTTTACAAGGACAGTTGTTTTCCCAGAAACTCGTATGCCGCTTCAATAATGAAGCACAAAACAAACTGTGGCAAAAGGCCATGTCAGTGAACACTCATAGCATAACCTGACAGACTTTACTGACCAGAAATTACTCTTCACAGAGTTGTATATTTTAGGCAAATGAGTATATCAGCAGCTGGACCATATAAGTCATGACCACTAAGTCATACCTGGTCTCCAGGTGGCTGCTCATATAGTCTCAAAAGGTAAACTAAACCTGCTTTTCACTTCCAGGATTGTTTGTTTAGTGACATTTCCAAAACAGGCCTGTTCTAGGGTGACGTTACAATGTTTGTATCCCAGTCCTCTGTTGGGTTTATGCTGGATATTACACTCTGTACCTTTAATATTGGGTCTGAGAGTAAAAAGTAGGGGAGAAGCACACAGTTTGTTTTCAGAAACCTCTCTCTGCTGGGCTGGCCTTGAAAGAGTGGGAGTCAACAACACAGAGACTTGAGACAGAGAGGTGGGTTTTTTTCCCTCTCTCTTCTGCTTTTCTTTTTAGTTAGTTATTGTAGCTAGCTGAGGCGGAGAAGTTTCGGTTTTCTTTTTTTTCCTCTTCTTTCTTTTTTTCCTTTTTTTGCCTTTCTTTGGAAGTGTTCAATCCTCCCCAGACTGAGGACCCGGGGGGCTCCGGGGGAGCTTGCACCTGGGACCCACAAAGATGTACCCTGCACAGCAACTTTTCCCAGCACTGGAGGAACTGAGAACAGAGAAACCACCTATAGGAGGGACTTCTTTCCTAATTTGTCATCTCTCCAGAGCGGCACAAAGTTCTTGTCATCTGATATTGTCCAATCTATTGTGCTGGGGGAGTGTTTTTGCCAGTTTAATAAACAGGTTTCTTTCCACTTCTCTCTGAGGAGGTCTCTCCCGAACCGGTTGGGGGAGAGGAGGTTTCCTCCCAAATCTGTCCTAAACCACTACAAGGCCACGTTGGGAAAATCATCTGGAAGTAAGGAAGTAAGTGGTGGCTTCCCTCAGAACTCTTTGAAATAAAGAAAGTGACTCCAAGTAAATGTGTGTGTGTGTATTTATAAACTTATCTATTAGATAAATTTCAAACCATGGAAATACTTGTAGCTATCAAGATTATAAATCTTTAGATTGTGTATGGTAATGGTGTTTCACATAGTACTTTTAATCTGTAATTAACATAAATGCATTCAGAATCAAATGGAAAACCTCATTTAATTTACCATCATAACTCCTCTGATGTGTTTATGTTCTGAACTTATTTTTGTCTTTTATTTCTCACTCCTATAATTTCTAGTCTCTCTTCCTATGCAACAGCTGGACATACGAACTTCCATTAACAGCAGCCCTAATGCTGAGGAAACAAAAATGCAAGCTGAATAGCTAAAACAAATAGTGCTTTTACATAAAGCAGGGCAGTGCTTATCATAATTATCGAGTCATTTCTTTACTGCCTGATGAAGAGAGTGATTACTAGGCATTTGTGTAAATGCTTACAGGCCATTAATGTTTTATCTTTTAGCTGCCACCATTACCCTTGCCAATGTTCACTTAAAAATAATGAGCTCATATAATTCAGGATCACAAAGTGCAAATAACAAAAGGATCATACTTTTTCAAACAATACAAGTGTTAAGGACATTCAGGTCATTAATTGAGAAAATATGTACAAGTAATGAATTTTCTTTTTTGTATATATACATTTGTGTGGGTGTCCATGTGGGGGTGCTTTCCTCATTAAAAAAAAAAAAATAGCCAGCTACCGTTTAAAAAAATATTTTGTTCAGAAAAAGTCTTGGAGAATCAAATACTTGGCTCCTATTAATTGTAGATATGCTGGGCAAAAACTAAGTTTAGTCTTACTGTTGCATTTGCTTCTAGCAGAGAACTAGAAGGATTAAATACTATATATTTTTTATATAAGACATGAGATATAGATCATAAAGATTAAGTATACCTTGCATGTAATGTGTCAGCATTCTGGTGTAGTGCTGTGGTGGAGAGCCATCCACCCCGTGTTTCTGTCCTCTGGGATGGGTACTGGCCAATGTCTGCAGCAGGCTGGGAGCTCTGACCTGCCCTGGGGCCCAGCCACCAAACCCACAGCAGAGGGGATCCCCTCAGACTCTGCAGGTGGCACCTGGGACTTCTCTGTGTGGGAAACAGTGTGGTGCTTCTAGGCTTGAACTTCAGTCCGTATTAATGGGAAGACATCTGTTTAAATGTCACCAGCACTTGGAAACATAGATATTTTTAACATTGGTGTTAGCAAGCCTGTAAGCAAATGTTTCATTACAGCATTTTGATCGATATTTGAAGGTACAAAAATTTACAGAACCAGTAAGCAGACTTCTCTCTGCCGACTTCCTTGGAGTTTAGTTCAGAAGACATTCAGTTAATTCAAAGGGTCAGCTTTTTTCATTTAGATGGTCATGCTACTTTCACTTCCTTCTGAGGGGCAGCAGGGGTGTCGCAGTATCCCTCACACTGCAGACACGTGGGGGACACTGCCCCGGATCCAGGGGAACCAGACCAGCGGCTAAGGAGTTTTTCCCCTTGTTGTGGGAGAGAGCAGCAACAATGGCAAAGGGGGGAGTTGGACTCAGCTGGAGAGCAAAATCCAAGAACTTTATTCAGCCCCAGGAGGGACCTCTAAGCCTCAGGGAAGCTGCTCCAGCTGAGCAGCCTGCAAGGGAGTTACAGTATAAACAGGGGAGGTACCGAGGGAGGGGACATATTATCAACCAGTAAGGGATAAAATGGGAGCGGACTAGGGTTAGACAAATTTACAGAAAAACCAATGAGGGCATCAGGGGAGGAACTTCCTCTGCTACTGTCCTACCACTCAATGCCCTCTCCCGAACTTTCTAGAAGCTGGGAGGAGCAGCCGAGTGAGAGGCAGTGCCGGGAAGGGGCGTTTTGGGGGAACATGGGAAGATTGACAAGGGAGAGAGAGGTAGGGACTAACCTGGAACATAACATTCATCAACAAAGGGGAGTAAGGGTCAAACCATTATAAACATTTTAAACACACAACACAACAAGTGGGAAACTCTTATCCATTAAAGCTCAAATATTGCCCATTCAGCACATTGTGCGACACTGAAGGGGCAGATAGCAAACAGGCAGCTTGGACTACAGCTAGTTTTGCTTCCTTCTGTGTCCATTCCTTGTCCTGTACAGTGCCTCTGTTTCCACGTTGTCAGCTGTGCTTCTCTCGGGCTGACCCAGAAGTGAGCAGTTCACACTCCTGGCTCTTGCAGGTGTCACTGGCTCCTTCCTGGGGACAGGTCTTGGAGGGCACACAGAATGCTCAGTTTTGCAAGTGACAGTCACAACGAAAGGCAGAGCTAACAAAGCCTGATTACCTGATTACCTGCTGGGTTAGTGTGCATTCCTCCCTCTGCCATTGTCTAACTCCCTCCACACCCCCTAACAGCTTTATCTTCTTTCTCAGGCACAGAGCAGTAATGATGTTGTTGAGCCTACTAATCAGAGTAACTGCTAATATTGTAATTTAGTAGCAATTTTTTAAATCCTGGTTGGTGATGACTGAACAACCTGTTACTAAATTCTGGTTAGTAAAAGCAGTGTAAGTCATTAGAATGTTTATTCCTTTACACATGAGAGTTTATTTCAGATGTACTGTGAGGTGATTTGAAAGCAATATAAAGTGCTTTAAAGCTCATAAGATTTAGAGAAGAGTTAAATAGCTTTATTAACACAGAAAGTCGGGATTAAACATTGAATTCCTTACCTGCAATGGTAAAATGTGTGGGAAGAGGTGAGAATGTTTAATTTTCCTAATGCATATAGGTCTAGTTGCACAGTCCTGGGTGTTGAAACATCCTAAAATTTTTGGGTTTATGCTTTGTGTCAGATATTGTAACTATTGTGAGAACATTCTCAAAGTTAAGCCACAGAAAAGTAAGAACAAGTACTTCCATGTACTTGGAGTACATGCTAATTCAGTTCATGATCTAGAGTCATCAATTTGCTGTTTAAGTTCCTCAAATAAAACTCGACTATATTTCAGACCACTAACTTCATCCTTTCAATTTCAATCCTCATTTCTTTCAAATTGCTATCTGTCCAATCTCCCTGACCTGCATGGAAATTGTGCTTGTTTTTAATTAGAATGTCTTGAAAAGTCAGGTAAAAATTGTAGAGATTCTCTGAGAATTGTGACTGGTTTACCCTGAGTATGCTGAATACCACCCAAAGTGTGCACGAGCTTGTGAAATGAAGGAAGAATTCATTAGTTTATATCAAGTAGTACTGGTGAGGCATCAATCCTAAGTGTACACAGTCTCATAAAATGGATGGTCAGAAACTGTTGCAGTAGGTGAGGGAGAAATCACGGCTCACTCTTAGTCAGTCTGCATCTCTGCATGCTTGCCTGTGTGCACAATTTTGTCGACAAACACTGTTTTAAACATTTGTAAATATTAAATATTACTGTCTTATCCTATACAGCTCTTCACCTACCACATCTATTAAAAATACTTGACCACAGAAAAAATTTGCAAGAGAATAAACAGACCATAGAAGATTTGAGATTGACAAAAACATGTCAAGGTACAAACACTAGACTTAATTTTGGTTTCCTGGAAACCCTAACTTTGTAAATTGTTTGAAAATGGATGGTTTGAACCAGCGTAACACTGGTTTCTTTCCAAGGTAGAGAGGTGAGATCCTGCTGAAGCAAGATGAACTTCCAGTGCCTAAGATTAATTTCTACTTCTTACCTGTGATCACATTCACCAAAACAACTACATTGCTTATGTGTACTTGCACAATTTGCAGGGGATTTACAACTGTGCTATTAAACTAAACCAAGTTTTAGTTCATGACCTTGCCAGCACCAACCTTTCCATCACAAGGAACTCCAAAGATTTTTATGTCAGAAGCACATGAACACAGCTGAATTGCTTACAGATGAGGCACTCCTTCTTGCAACTCACAGCTCAGCAGGGTCAAGGTTAAGGAAACATATATGTTCTTCAGTTATCCTTTTTTTCTTTCTTTTCAGATCTTGAGCTATGCTTAAATCTGTATTCTGGAAGGAAGGACTCTCCAGCCTTAATTAGAGTTTTCCAGTAAGTTGTGAGGTCCTAAAATAACATTTCACTGAAGATCAAACTAGTGACAGTGAGAATTCAATTTAAATAATATAACTACATATAATTTATGCAATCTGGATTATTTGTTTATACAATGACATAAAAATATAATTTTATATTTTCAGAATTCTCTTAGGATGCTGAAAAAATCCAGGATATTTTTGTGGTTTTTCTATGCTCTGGGGTGCCGTTTAATTGTTAGAGAAGCACATAGTACTTTTCCTACAAATAAAGAATTTAGAGTTAGTTAAAGATAAGGGTTAGATTTAAGGGTCTTTTTGTTACAGAAGAATACAAAAGAAGGAATTGCCCACTAGACCTCATGTTCCCCACTGTTCTCTGTAATACTGAGCAGCTTCTGTCTGGTTTTAATTTAGTAATTACTACTGATTATTTTCATACAAATTTATTAATGCTGAGTTATCTAATAGTTCATCTAACACTAAGCTTTTGAATTCTAATACACTGAAAAAGTATGTAAATTGCCACACTTCTGTGGGATCAAACACATTTTCTCTCTAATTTTAAGCCAGCTAAAGAGTATAGCTTTATTTAATTGAAACCTCAGGTTGTGACTCTGAAGTATAATTTCTCTTTTCACTTCAGAACTGCTTACCATTTATAATGTGCAATTTTGTGTCTCAGTTATGAAATATTTTTGTCTAAATAAATGGCTGGCTACAGAACTTATTTGAAGCTGGTTCCCATAGAAACAATTGAGGGGGACTCATGGTTTTACCACTGAAGTCTAGGGTTTTTTTGTTTAAGAGAAACAATCAGCTCTACTGATTGCTGCCCGCAGCTGGATAAATGTCAGTGCTATCCTCTGGTCCATCTCCCAGTGTGTCCCCTGCATTCACAGACCACCCTGGCAGACTGTCCTAGTCCTCAAGGTTTAAACAAAAGGATTTCAGGTAAGGCTCAGCAGGACTTGGTTGTTGAATACTCTTCATGGTGAGCCCCACAAATGGAGCCTTGTCACCCTGTTAGAATGGGCGTCTAAAGTTAAAAGGAATGTGCATGTTTTGAGACAGAGAGATGAACCAAGCAGGGGCTTGGATGCTGCCATCCAATGCCATGTCCTGGTATTCAGAGCAGCCCTTCAGCTCATCTCCTGGGCTTCAGGTTGGTTTCTTGCACCAAGGACAAACCAGCAGTTCTCCAGTCCACCAGCACCTTTCCCTAAAAGCTGCTGGTTGTGTTTGGCTTCTTGAGGCCGCGTTGTTGTACTCCAGAACATTCACCAGGCTTGTGCTGGAAGCACATGTGAGAGCAAAGAGGCCACCTTCTGCTTCTGCACAGACATGAAGGGAAACCAGGGTACCACCAGAACAAGGCTGCAGCTGATCAGGTCTTCCATAACTTCTCTCTCTTTTCCTTCCACTTCTTCAGGAGTTTAATCAACTAATAATATAAAGAGAGTGCTTTGTCACCTGGTGTGGTGGGGCGAATTCTCCTCTGCCACAGAAGAGCTTACCAGCTCTGTCTGTCAGCTGGTGTGATAGCTCTGGGCATCTTCCCCCTGTAACTGGTGAGACTACCTGGACAGATGTCTAGTAGTGAGTTATCTCTGGCACCGGGGAGATGGCCTTCCCAGCTGACAACAAACATCTTGCCTTGAGAACAAGATTAAAGAATGATAAGCCTTGAATTTCTGACTGACAGACAGTTCACTTCACAAATTATAAAATCTACACAAAACTCACAAGCTGAAGTCTTCTGCACATTCCCTGGAAATGTGTGGGGCTTTTCCCTGAAGCTGGGACACAAACTTCATGGTTAATCCTGTGGAGGCTGACTGAAAAGACTCTCTGTATAGCCCATCAACAATTCTGTGATAAATTACACTGACTCCTAATCTATGTTATTTCTTTGCTATTTGTAATATAGGTGCCTTTATGTTGTGCACTATTTTATGTAAATCTACAAGTAGTTGTTTTAACCTGTGTAGTAAGTAAATATGTTTAAGGCCTATTGTCTGTTAATCTTCTGTCTATGCAATAAATCTCATTTTAAAATAGACCTGATTTGCCATTTTTTAGAACCTGTGAGCCAGGGAAGTTTTGATGTGTGTCACCTGAATTTAAGCTGCTGCCAAAAACCTGAACCTGATGCAGGGGTTGTCTAACACTTTTGCTAGATCCATAACATCTGGAAAAGCTGGACATTGTGATTTTGCTCGCAAGTAACATATTTTATCTCAAAATTTATCACTATTAAACTTCAGTATTAAAAGTAATTTTAATACATTTTTGTAAGGAGGTAAAGTATCTCATTTTGTCAGCCTAAACTGCTTTACCAATTCAGCCAAAAAGTTCAGTTCTTGAGTGTCTGTGCAACAGATCTACCTCCTATCTTCAGTTTCTAAGATCTAGTTTTGATAGTTTGTGTAACGCTTACTTTCTTATCACAAAGATCTGCATCATTCTTGTGCCTAAGTCAAGAACTCTTTATCTGCCAGCTATTTGAAACTCTTCTAGGAAAGAGCCTATTAATCCAAGAAATATCACTTGAAAGATAAATATATTTTTATGGTAGTCAGCAAAAAATAATTCTGAAAACAAATAGCACCAGACTATTAATATTTCATGTATATGATTAGAGAAAAAAAGTAGGAAAATAGGGATATAATCCAATAATTTGTATTATTTTCCTACTGTGTCTGGTACATGCAAAAGTTTTTCAAAATTTTACCTATATTTCTAAGATGTGGCAGATTCTGCTATAGCTGCTAGTGCAGAGGAAAGTTCTGGTGCAAAAGAACTTTCTGAAGAACCAATAGCTTCACTGCCTATTGAGTGTCTGTGCCTAGGTAATGTCTTTGGTAAGTAGCATTCAAGTGGCACGGGGCAGCTTTAACAATTAAACATTTTAGCTGCTTACAGATTGAACTCTCTGATCTACACTTCAGGTTTTTATTCTCACGTATTTCTGTTCAATTAAATTTTAGAGGTTTTTTCTGATAAAAAAATCTGAATTCACAGCTAGAGTATTCTCTCCTCTCCAGCATGTCTGGTGTACATTCTAAGGATAGTAACACTTAGTCTGTTTAGATGAATTGACCTATGGCCCCAAAGTTTTCACTTTTTCTGTAACTCTTTCTGAGCTCAAATGCATTTTCTTCATTTGTCCCAGTATTGATCTCAGTATTTGTAAGTGTCAGAGCATAGGTTATCCTTTCTGAGGTAGCAGAAAACTCCTAATACAGGAAAGACAGAAATAGTTAATGCCTACTGTGAACTGATTCTGCAGGGCTGGATCTACAAGCCTGGCTCCAAGAGGTGTCTCAGCAGCACGAAGTTGAAACCTGCAGACATGAGAAGCAGGTCTTTGCATTGCCAGAAAGGCTTCCTCAAATCCTGCTCTGTAGAACTACTAGATTAAAGTGAGATTCCCCGTGTCTAAAAGGGAGCTGAGGAAATCAAGTTTTCCAAGGCTATAAACTCTTCAATAAAGAAAGAGTCCATGTTGGTGCTTTAGAGTTCATAATGCCATATGCAGACATCCATTTTCATCAATGGTGAAAACCAGCAAAGGAGAGCACATCCTGCAATGGTGGGCTAGGAATTGCACTGTACTATTGTGGATTTACAGCAGAATTCTATCTGAAAAGTGGTTTTGCCCTTCTATGTGCCTATTCAAATGCTATTTTCATGAGAGGGATTTGATACTGCCTCTGTTGATACTAAACCAAAAACTCATTTGGCATCAGCTGCTTCAGATTAAATAAATTTGATTTGGAATCTCTAAATCAATTTGAAAAGTCATATACATTATTAGGAACAAGAGACTCTGAATATGATGCAACAAGTCTTCCTGAGGATGTAAAGAAAGAGAAGCAGGAAAGTGTTCCAGCACTCCTGCTCAGTGAAGTGGCTCCTTGGGTGTTGCACCAAGCAGCAGCCTCCCCTCAGCTCCTGAAATGTGAAGGGGCTCTGCAGATCACCCAGCACGAAACTTTCATTCTGAGGTTGTCTGTCTTTCTCTGACCTGTATGGGTACTTGCATTTAATAGGCTGAGAGGCAGGTTTTCTGTTTGAGATTGAAGAAGTAGTCCTATCAAGCAACTCCTTTACTGCCAGTCAGTGGCCATAAAGAGATTTTCGTATGCCGTTTCCATATGAGATCTAATGAATATGCATGCCCTGAGAAAGTACATTTACCTCTCTTGCAGACAGACAGACAACTCTAATTGTGTTTCCAAATGACTGGAATTCATGCAGACATGATTGATGCAGGGCAGAGCTCATGTTAGTACATTCTACTGCTTGGAAAAGGATTACATCAGCACTGAGCAAACCAGACTCCAACAGGTTCCCAGAAGCCTGATGCATGTTTAGCATTTACCTTAACTGTGACTTGAGTAAAAGCAATCCAATATTTTTTCCCATTTCTGAATGCTTATTTTTTTCTCCATAGAAAATGTTTTAATCTGTATCCATATGTCTATTTGAAAATGTTTTCTTATGAAATAATACAAGCAAACAAACGTAAAAGCCAAAAGCAGGAGTTTTATTGTGAAGACATTTTTGTGTAGAGGATAAGAAAAGGAACATATTTCATAGAAAATGTCTTTGAAGGCCCTGCATGACCATTCCAAAAAATTTGGAATAGTTGCAGAAAAAAAATTGTGTCCTTTAAACTGACAAGTCTATTTGAGACAAATCTCATTTGCATTGACAGTGAGTTCTGCAAGCAATGCAGCCAACTTGCTTCTTACAAAATAAAACTCCACAGCATGCTGGCACAAAAGCAATAAGCTTTTCTGTGCAAATTTTAGCCTCCAGTACATCAATCTGATATTTCAAAACAACAGAATTATTTTCTTGACAAATGTTTGGTGGACAAACTGAGAATAGAAGCAGGCACAGGAACATCTCATTCATATTACCTCATTTGTAAACCAGGTGTGAGCTTGGAAAAACCAGTGATTATTCTGGTAATCTTTTTACTTAGACAGTGTAATTTTTATTAAGTTTAGAGAGTAGGAACCTGCTTTACAGCAGTCATTCTCAGGATGCTTTACAATTTCAAGTGCAGCCCAAGATATCAATAGACTTCAGCTAACATGTCTGTATCACTGTGGCTTGGTTTGGAAAGACAGGTATCTGCCAGGGAAAGCTGAAGTTTCCCTTAGAATAAAAAATGCAAACCCCTCACCCCCGCCAAATTAGAATTTTGCAATTAAGGGCTCTCAGGCAAAGATTTGGGAATAGGAATAACAGTTCTTTACTAGGAATATTAACAGTACAAATCTAGTAGAAAACAAAACCACCCACCCCGACAAGCAAACAAATAAACAAGCAATTCTGGAAAACCCTGACAGAGTCAGAGCTACAACCTGACACCCTGTTGGTCAGGGTGTTGGAAGTAGTCCAAAAGTGAGTCCTCCTGGAGCGGCAGATGTGGTTCTGTTGCAGCAGAGATGATCCTGTAGAAAGGGTCCAGTGATGATGAGAAGGGTCCGGTGATGGTGAGAAGGGTCCAGTCTTCCTCCGGTAATCGGGTGAAGCAAGAGAGCTTCCTGTTCCAGAGTCCCAGTTTTATCCAGGTTGGAATGGTTGGCTCCACCCACTGGGTGGAGCATCTCACAATGGGATGATGGAATGTGCATGTACTCCCCTGGGGAGGGTAGGGGTGTCTTAATGGTCCATTAGCAGAAAATATCCCCCGGAGGGAGGGCAGGCAGTGAAAGAGATAAGAAACAATGCCCTACCTGATGTTAACAGTTGGGCCATTATCAAAAGGCACCCACCCCCCTCCCTCCAGAGTAAACAAGAGATAAAAAAGAACGATTCCTCAACTGCTTTTCAGCAGGTGAAAATAGAATACACAATCTAGGTTCCACAACCCAAGACACAGTGCAAGGGGCCATCCCAGACAGCCTGACAATAGGACATAGTGTCTTCAGGGTTATTATGCACTCTGTTGGTGTGGCAGTGGACTTCCCTTCATCAGAACTGAAAATGCAGGGCTTCCTCACACATAGAATGTACAGGCTTTCTGCTATAACTGTCCCTAGAGTAAAAATGTTTTCTAAGCAGAAACATGATACTTTAATATGAATTACTATTCCATAAAGTTTACTTCTAATGTGCAAAAGGATTATTTGCTTCTTTATCTACCTAATAAAATATATGTACAAAGTAAATGTGTGGGACACTGTGCAAAGAAAGCGTGCAGATGATGGAAAAAGAATTTTGATGGGTATGGTATACCAGCACTTTAACAGGTGAATTTTTGCTTCTGTATAAGCTTTCTAACAGCACTCTGACAGTCTGTTTTGTATCCCAGTGAAATCTTTTTTTTAGAATACTTAGTTCTTCTAAAAATACAATGTGTCCTAGAAGGCATTGAAAACCTAAACATACTAAAAAATTATGTCTACTTCAAAGAGTTTATATACTGTATTGGAAAAATAAAGTGGGTTTTTGTTTCCACTGACTTCTGCAGACAACTGGAAGTATAATTTCTAACCTACCTAAATTGCTTAAAAAAATTTATTTGGGAAATCTCATTTCTTTATATGGTATAATTCCATTTTGATGCTGGATGATATGTTCAAAGGGATAAACTTGAGAAATCAAAAGGGATCTGACAGCAAGATATTCTCTTTGAGGAAATCTTGACTTTGCAACCTGGTCCAAAATACTGACATTCATCATTCTCCTCATGCTGCACTCCCAACCACTCTTATATATTCTGTCTCCTACACAGAAAAAATTGTGGGGTTTTCTTTAGCTCTATGGGATTTGTGTGCTTGAAGCTTAAATTTGGGCTGTCCTATCAGACCATTAAATGATAAGGAGAGATGCAAAACAGTTGCTTGAGTGCATTTGCAATAATTTTAATAGTTAGAATTGAATTATTGTTACTAGAACATCAAAAAAGTCATATCTGTTTGATTCAGGATGAAAGATTATATATTAAAAGTAAGATAATTGGCATGTAATGCATGGAGGATCCTTATCTTCTATCTAGAGTTTCATAACTCTAAAGAAATGACTTGTCAGCATTCAAAATGTGCTTTTAAAAAAATATATATAATTGTTAGAGCTTTAAATACAGAGCAAGAGAGGAATTGAATCTGTGACTGAGTTTTTTAAGTTAACTGTAGAAGAACATTTGCACCTTCATATGTCTGCCCAGCTGTTTTAGAAATCCCTGATGGAAAACTTTTTTGATAAAAATCCAAGTTGCTGAGATTTTAATGGAAAAAAAATATTGTCTTTGACATAAACATTGTCTTGATGAGTCAAAAAATTAGATGTAGTTTATGGGGCAATGCTGAGGGTGAACATTGACAAATTGATACAGAGAACCTGTATAAAACACAAAAAGATTTTTTTTTTCATTTGGAAAGGGGTAGCAGGAGCCACATTATTTGTTGGTAATGCTGATTTCTCATCCTTATGCTGCTTATTCTTTTTACCTCTGTTCCTCTGTGGGTTGCTCCTGAGGCTCTAAAGCTAAATGCCACCTCTAACTTGCAAATGGAAATAAATTGACCATCTGACACATGTGCTTTTTTCTTCTGGTGCTTAAGAATTTTAGTCTTAAAAGTTGACAGAAAACCAAAAATTATAACCTTAGCTGTCAAGTAACATTTTGAAAACCAGTATGTTCTCTCTGTCATTGAAACGCATGGTTTTTCCTATCAAGCAAATCCAGTAAAATGAATGCAAATACACAATCATATTTGAGAAATTTTGTTTTCATTTCAAAATTTAAAAATAGGGAAAGATTTCTTGATAAATTTGAAGTCACCAATATTAACTGTGTGATATCATTACTGTACTGTAGCATTTCACAAGCTTTTATCTTAAAATTTAGATTGCATTTTTTGAAGTGACTCTTTTACTCTCATTTTTAGTGCTGTTTTTCTACTGTTGATATATTACTCCTCTATGTAACATCTCTTTTTGTGTCATTGGACCCAGTTCTGTGTCCCTTAACATTTCCTTGGGAGATATAATTTGACATTCCATGATAATCACATTTTTTTTGCTTAATCAACCATAATTTTTCAGGAAACCCTTGTTTCAGTTCATTATTTTTATGTCTTCTGTGAGGGAATACAGATGCGACAAGAAAAAACCCCTCTTCTCTTGATTTTCATCATACTTTTCCTATCAGTGCTTCCTAGTGGGAACCATTCATCTGCAGTTATAAATTTAATTTTATGTTTTGCTGTTGTACTTTCCACCTGCTTGCTGACCCCTCAGCTGAGCAAGTTCAGCTCCTTGTATTACTGCACCCTGAAGCTGGCTGTGGAACCATTGTAATCTGAGAACTCCTATTCTGGCCATCATAATTTTGCCTACCATCAGTGCCCCAACCTGGTTCTTTCTGTTGCTCAGAAAACACTTATACAATCTGCCACTAAAACAAAAGGCACTTTTAAGGTACTTAATTAGATTTGTTTTGCTTTTTCCAGTGTGCAGCCTTCTCATGTCAACCTGTTTGGTGGCACTCTGGCTGGAGTTTCACTTCAACTCTCCTTTGAATAGTCAAGTCACAGCTCTTTTGGCCTTGGAGAGGTGCTGTGGTGAAAAAAAAAAAAAAAAGGAATAAAAAGTAAAGGTAGGACTGGCTGACCATTCATACAATAAAATGGTAGAATAATTAGGATTTGAAGGGACATTAAAGAACATCTAGTTCCAACCCCTCCACCATACACAGGGATGCCACTTGCTAGACCAGATTGCTCATGGTCCCATACAGCCTGGCCTTAAACACTTCCAGGGTGGAGCATCCATAGCTTCTCAGGCTATTTTGTTCAAGTGCTTCACTGCCCTCTGAGCAAAGAATTTCTTCACAACACCTAATCTAAACCTTCCTTTTTTTTCGGTTTAAAACCATTTCCCCTCACTGTAAAATGTCCCATATAGATAGTCCCTCTCCCTAATTTTTATAAGCCTCCTTAAAGTACTGAAAAGCTGCAAGGAGGTGTCCCTGAAGCCTTCTCCTCTCCTTTCTGAACAACAGCTACAGCTGTCTCAGCCCAGATGTCTCAACCTATCTGACTAATGCTAAGGACTCAGGAATATGTTTTACAGGAATTTACTCAGAACCAGCAGCAAGTCACTCAGTGTGCTGTGTCCTGCTTAGCATTCAAGAAGTATATGCTTCCTCACAGAGTTAAAAAAACTGGCAGAGACAGATGTTGGCTTTCTCCATCTGAAAGCAGTGGACTTCAAACATTCTACTGCAGCCATTGAAAGCTCATCATCAAGACCTGAAAACAAGGTCCTTGGTTTGCTCTGTGGCATTTTCAATCTTTCTTTGAGACAGTGATCTCCTTTTTCCTTTTTCTTTTCTCTTTTCTTTTCTTTTTTTTTTTTTTTTAACTGTTCTTTCATCCCTCGTTCATTTAGCAGTTGCATTGATCTGTGAAACTCATGCTTAGGATTCTTGGGTGTTGTTTCTACATTAAAAAAAAATTGTATATTGTGAGAAAAAACATATTTGGGAAAGTTTAAAAAAGGAAGCAATAATCAAGTGGAAAAGAGAGACAGCATGTTTTTGTTCCTTGATAGAAATATGAATTTCTCTCAGTTGCATTAGTTTTTTTTCCTTTGGATACAGTTCTCTGACCATTTTTCTGTGCTCATAAATCTCAAGCACGAATAAAAGGGAAATTTGCTTTTGGATAGGGCTAGGATGTTAGTTTTTGAGAAAGTTGGGTGTGTTCAGACAAGGCTCAGAATTATTATCCCCTTGTGCTACTGGAAATCAAGAGAAAGCAGAAATCTTAAATGTTGAGAGGTGATTCTGAGATTACAGCTCCTGAAAGTTCTATATTTGATTGAATTATTCATGGTCAATTCAGCTATTTAGTATGAACCTGTTAGATACAGAATGTACACATCTAACTGTTCAATCAAAGAGCATTTCACAGCTTGTTTTTTCTTGGTAAGATTAATGCAGTTTTGATTAAAGTTTAAGTTTCTCCTCTTGGACTGATTTTCCTTGAGTTTCAAAAGGAACGTTTCAGGTCAATCAAAATATTCATATCAAAAATATTCCACAAAATAAAGTTGAAAATTAGTTCAAGTAAAAGGAAAGCAATTTGCATAAGATAATACACATGTATTTTAAATTTAATGTTAAAGCACATTTGAAGGGGTAAAAATATTTCCTCAGATTAGTGAAATGAACTGCTAAAACTGGAAAATATTAATACTTTGCAGGCTTCAGAACTCTTCTTCCTTGCAATGCTACCTTTTCCCTCAAACAATGAAAAGAAAGATCATACATTTTCTAAGAATTCTGCTGCTTGTCAAACTCATTTTTAATGAAAAAGCTTGGGCATCGTCTTTGCTGTATATTTTTCTATTGAAAATATATTATGTATAAGAAATATAAAACATATTATATAAAAATACATATGAATAATTTTTGTATCTTATTTCACATGTGCTACAGAGTTAAAGAATAAAATCTCAACACAATATCATCAGCTTTTATAACCTGGCTTGTATTACGACTTTTATCTGAAACAATATTTCCTAATCTCTCTGTAGAGTAATGAACTGTCTACATGGGGTCTTTTCTGTTCCTGCTATGTGGTCAAAGCAAGTTAGATCAAGTTGCTCAGGACCTGAGATCTGACTATAAAAAAGCAGAATCCACAGATTCATCAGTCAACATCAGCCTAGCTCTATTACAGTTCTAGTTGGCACTTGAATTTATCTCCTCCAGTTGAACTTGTTGCCTGAACTTGTCTGAGTTTCTGGGTTCAGTGGAGGAAGGAGCCCTTTAACATTTCTACACCTGTTTGTTTAAGGTGCTTTGTGCTAAATTTGTCAAACAAGAAAAGATTTAGAATCATGACACCATGACTAGACATTAATATAACTATGAAAAATCTCTCAGCATTGGATTTTTTCCTAACTCTCTTTCTTGTCCTGATTTGTGTTGATTTGTCCCTGTGACGATTCCTCGTTTGCACAACACATTTTGTGCAACGACTTTCTATGGTTACTTACATTTTCATGATCATTGCATAACAATTTCTTTTCCTACCCTAGAAGATGTTGCATAAGAGAAGTATTGTATGAACTTGCTTCAGAGCCTACAAAAGAAAATAGTGTTTCCCACTGCTATAATTTTGAAAAAGTGGCCCTTTCAGGGCCATAAAAAACTAACCAACCAACCAACCAAACAAAAACACACACAAAAAACCCCAACAAAACAAAAACAAAACAAAACAAAAAAACCCCCACCTCTAGAAACAGTTATAGGTTTTGGGGTTTGTGTGGGTTTTTTTCCAAGCACCAATGCCCCAGAGAACAGATAAAGCAGGATTTCTTGCATTGCACCTTTGACCTCTTCAGAGGAATGTGTTTTTTCTTCTTTTCAATTACATCATCTTTCTGACTGTCCAGAAAGGCTGATATACTGATTAGCAGGTAAGATGAGATACTGAAATGGTGTCAAAACTCATATGTTCCATTTTACATAGCTTCTGTCTGGGATTAACCATCCTTCAGGGATAGCTCTTTCATGACGGTATTTTCAAGCATGAAATGTAAAATCTGTGATATTGGGAGATGTGGCACTAACACAGCACAGAGGTTGAGAGGAGGTTTAAAGCTGAAGAGGAAGTGAAGTGCCACTGCCAGTCTGGATCAGTACCATTCACTATCTTTTTTTTCAGATTTTTCTCCACCTGACATGGCTTCTGCAAAATGGTAAGTATGATGGCTGATCGGAACAGGTTAAACGGGAAGCTTTTTTTTCATATTTGGAATACTGTTTAATGAAGAGGGAACTGTCAAAGGAACTGATCCTTCTAGTCCTACATCAAAAATCTGGGATTCGAGATTAAGGTTCAGATATGTCATTCATTCCCATCTTGTCTTCCAGATAGGCCCATACAGGTGACTGCTGGCTTCATGTCAGCAAAGTCCTTCCTGCCCTGGATGGTCTCGACCCCAAGTCAGATCTGCTTCTCTATCCAGACACTCTGTGCCTGTAGTAAAAATCTACTCATCCTTCCTGTGCTGCCTGGCCTCCTGCACTAGGGAGATATCTCACTGTCTTGTCTCATACTAGCTCAGAACATCCCTCATAATGAAAAATAAACCAGCATGGGCTCATCCTTTCTTTGAAGGATATTGAAGGGGAAGTAGTGGACATGGGATACATTCCAGAGAGAGACAATGAAGAATAGGGGATTGGGAAATTTTAAGAGACTTCAGAAGGCAGGATCCCACCTTCTTCCTCAAACAGCCTTCAGGCTGTTACCAGGCATTGCACTGGGACTACAGACCCTCTACTCTACCTTTCTTCTAAGCACCTATGAAGAAGTGGTCTTGTCCTCCATTTTTCACACAAGTACCTATGACAGTAAGAATATAAAAAAGGTTAAGTATTTCATAGTATTCCAGCTACTGATAAAACTCCTCTGTTTATTCAGGCATATTTCAAACTATCAGAACTACTCAGTGCTTATAGGAATGTTACATACTCAAGAAAAACTGCTGGTAGAATATCTGTTAACTAAAAATCAATTCTGTGTATGGCGATACTGCTGTCAAAAATTGTACCCGTTGCTCAGAACTAAACGTAATTTTCCTTGTAGTTTTGAATCAGATGCACAAAACCCAGTATATTCCTTAATGAGAAATGGAAGAAGTTAGAAACTTTTCAGTTAAGTTTTTTTTTTACTATAGGAAAAATTCAGGTTGCTCAGTCTAGATCCTTTATTGGAATATATCTGCTTCAACAAAGCTCAGCTCCAGAGTACTTCATGGTTAAGACATTTTTATATATTTTGTTGTTGTTGTTGACTATTTTGCCAGTTTTCATTCTTTGCACTTTGTATTAGAATTACATGCTAAATGCCAAAGTCATATTTTTGATGAGATAGAAAGCATGATTTCTAGCTAGTTTTCATCAAACCTTAAGGCAGTCTTTGAAATTTAATAAATTCAATTTCACTTTGAGAAAGGGAACAGAAATATAAGTGCTGCAAGATAGATAAGCTCCTTTTAACTAGAATCTTACTTTCTTTTTATTATTATGGTTTTGTATATTTTTGTTGGTACAAAGAATATTAAATAACATACAGCATCTGATTAGGGATCATTATCTGAACACAGCATTAGAACAAACCACTTCTTACTGCATGTTTTAGCATTTTTTCTTTTACTTTGTATTTCCATTTCAAAGGATACTTCCATTTAAACCATATTAACATGTGTTAATAACTTTTTATTCTTTACTGATTGCTCCTGTATTGAGTGCTCAGCAGAAGCAGCCCAACTCTTATTTCATTCTGCATCAATAACTTTTTAAATCTCCTGTCACAGACAGTGTATGTTTTTATTGGTGCTTATCTTATATACTTTAATATAAAATTAATTGGAAAAGAAAATTGCATGCTCCTACTTCATTAGGAAGATTATTATTTTTAAAAATGATAATTTGGGGCTCAGGTGGAGAAACTCATCCTGATCTAAGTAAAGTGATAAAGAAAGTAGCTATTGTCGCATACTCTGAATGTATGTTCAATCACTCATATAGCCAGATTGTACCCTCTCCAGTGTTATAACATCTCTGTCATCTCTGTTATGATTTAATACCTGAGATAAGTCAAAGGAGAGCCATAATCACCAGAATTAATAAAAATAATAAAAAAGATGACTCTAGTGTTTAAACTTAGATGCATTAAATCACATGGCAAATTTAAAATAGCATGAAAAACTAAAGTACAGATTTTCTTACTGAGAAATACATGCTAGCTGTATTCCTAATTTTAATTTCTTTTTATTCTTTACACTGAGAGCAAATAACCTTTTCTGGTGACTCACACTTTTTTTAATGAAGTCTGACCTGTGTAACCCATTAATACATTACAGGTACTATCAACATGGAGTCTTTCACATGTCACAGGTGTGTAGTTCCTTGATGTATAATTCATACAAAGATGGAATAAGTTGAAATCCCAAATATCTCCAGGAGTATTGAAGTATTGGAGGAAATTCTACTTCTGTTTGCTTCTTGAGCATTAGGCAAATCTAGAATAAGAACAGAGACATAAGACATTTGGATTGTCCTAGCTTCTCAGCAGCTTTATTGAAGATTTATTTTCATATGTAGATATAATAACTGTTCTGCATGAGAGATATTATTTCCCAGTGTTAATGCACTGCTGGCATATATTTTCTTCTTTTATGGCATAGAAATTTCACACTGAGGCAGGACTTCTTGATATGTGGGGTTATCATCACATTTCTGCAGAGACTAAAATGGTAGAGACCATGCATCATAATTGCTATAAAAGTAAACACTGACCTTTGAAAAGTCTTTAAAGTTTTGTATAAAAAAATGTTATAATTTTAAAATAGGAGTGTCAGAAAAGGTAGCAGGTGACAGTATAAGCAAGCACATCATTACCACCAAAGAATCAATAACTAATCCATAAACTCACAGGATACTCTTGTATGTTGTGTTTGTATCCCAGCATGCACTTTAGTCTCCTGTTTTCAGATAGGAATATAATGGTAAATTAGATATCTTCTACTACTGCCAAAATGTCAGATGTCAGCTCACAGATGAGAGGACTGGTGTTTGCTCTTTAGCCTGACAGAAATATTACTGTCAAAGAATGGAGACTAGATGTAAAAGGCCCAATTTGCATTTTTGTTAAAACAAGGAGTGTGCTGGAACAAAAAATCAGTATCATGTCACTAACACAGAGAGACCGTGGTTATGCTTTAGGCAGAAGAAAGGTACTTAGCACAGTTTAGACCTGTACAAAAGGAGTGTGAAGTCAAAACAACTGGGCACTCTTTGGGCATTGGTAAAGTCAAAAGTGATGGTGAGAAGACCGAAAAACAAAGTCTGTTCTGAGTTCCAGACAATTTAAAAAAAATGAAAGAAAGAAAGAAAGAAAGAAAGAAAGAAAGAAAGAAAGAAAGAAAGAAAGAAAGAAAGAAAGAAAGAAAGAAAGAAAGAAAGAAAGAAAGAAAGAAAGAAAGAAGAAAGAAAGAAGAAAGAAAGAAAGAAAGAAAGAAAGAAAGAAAGAAAGAAAGAAAGAAAGAAAGAAAGAGAAAAAGAAAAAGAAAGAGAAAGTGATATGCATATCTTAGAATAGTTTTTTCTATTCTAAAAATGCATTCATTCAATTCCATTAAGCCATCTGCTATCATTGCAAAGAAAAAAAAGTACAAGTCTAGACCTCATTGCTCATTAATCTGATGAAAAACAGGCCCTTAATGTTTAAATTTCTGCTACTTCAACACTGATTAAAGACAGAGAAGAGATCTTCTGAATGACTAGGAACAAATCACACAAGCAAAGGAGCAAATAGCTATTATTCAGCTTGGTTTACCTAATCTATAGCTCATGTTTAATAAAATTGCTATGTCTGGCCAAAACTCTGCAAAAATAAGACCTAAGGATTTGCAAGCACTCTGCAGTTAAACAAACAAAACACAAACAAAAACCAACCAAACAACCAAACAAAAAGAACTTTAATTTCCATTCAGCTACTCTGTAATATATTCTCTGAGTTGTGAGGGACAAATTTTAAACATAATGACCTGTATGGAGGAAAAGGGTCTAATGGAATAGTATTTCTTTTTGCAAAACAATGCATTAATACAACTTTGTATATTCTGGTACAGTAAATATATTCTCCAATGATTTGTATTCTTAACACAAACTGGATCAAATGACATTTTGGTCAGTCTTTTTTTTATTACATTATGTAGTTACAAAGAGGTAATCTGAAAAGCTAATTTGGTGTTTGTGGCATTCTTGGCCAGAAAACTGAAACACAAAATGATTTTGTCATAGATATAACAAGTACAATTCAGTAAAATTATTGAGCTTTTATAAGTTTATTACTGATTTTCTCCCAAACATCAGTTGTGAACTTCAGTGTCTTTTTTTAAAACAACAGCAATATTTGTTTGGGTACTTTTGGTGAGGGAGGAGTCAGGTAGCAGTTAGAAGAGCTCTAAGGGTAAACCCATGTGGTGTCTGGCATTTAGTTACAGTCCATCCCTGCCATTTCTTAGACCAACAACACTGCCAAGGCAGGGAAAGCAGCTTCCTTTGCTTGGGAGTTGACTTAAACTCCCATAAGAACTCTTGGAGGAAAAGGATGTAATATGAAGGTTTCAAATCCTCCCATTGTACAGAAATCTTTCGGGAGGACTTTCAACCCAAGGAGAAATCATGCAGTTTTCCATTTTCCCTTCTTATCCCTTAGAGGTCAATTCTTATCAAGGTTGAGTAAAAACTGATCTTTAGGGCAGAAAAAAAAAAAAGCTAAATGAGTGTGAACACTAGCAGAATCCCCATGGGTTTTAGTTTGGGCAAAATTGAGTAAGTTCCATAGCAGATAAATGTAATCCTTCTTATTCAAGCACTGTTGATTGTATGGAATGGCTCTAAAACAAGAAGTCTTTTGTTAAAAGTTTGCTGCTTTCAGTTAAAGAGAGAGTATTTGAACTATGATCACCCTTTGTCCAGTGATTTCTCCAATCTGATGATTAAAGTGTGACTGAATGCAAGAAGATAGGTTTTTCCCCTAATTCTCTTAAGCTCAGGAGCTTTGAGAATCCTGCTCAGAGGTAAACCCAGTGATGTATAGACAGAAATTTTCAGCATACTGTAATCAGCTGAGATGGGTGGATATTGGGTGTAAGATAATCATGAAGTCACTGGGTATTTAAAAGGCTGAAGACATTTGGGCTCTTTGGAAGGACTGGGGCAGGGGGATGGACAGAAACATATGTCAAGGGGATTTACTCTAGGAGAAGGAAAAAGTTGTGAAGATCTGTATTTTGCACAAAAGTACCTGAATCTCTATTCTTTGATTTTAGAGGATTAGCCCATTAGAACCACTGTGGTATTTTCCATTTATATTAGTGGTTCCCATGCAAGGCTTCAGTCTCAAAAACCTTGGGACTCATTTCAGGAAGAGTACCAAAAAGTGAGATGGCAGAAATTCTTCATGTTCATACCTAATGTCTGAAGCCAATGGAAACATCCATGGAACAGGAATAAAACAACCATATGGACATTTGAAAATTGCACCAAAGCTGTTTACAAAAAGACATAACAGATGGAACCCCATAAACTGCTGTGTTTAGTGAATTTCAAATAGAGAACATTCACAAAAGGAAAGACGGTAGGGTGTTTTATTTTAAGGAGTTTGTTTTTCTTTTCAAGATAAAGACAAACTTGCTGCAGAAGTTCAGATCAAAATAAGCATGTGCCATTCAGCAAATAACATAAGGTTGAAGACAACCTAGAGCCTGAAATTAGTTTGAAGGATGTTTTAGCAGATAGAAAATAAATGCTTCTTTACTTTCTCAAGCATCTCAAAAGATCTGTTCAGATTAAGTAGATTAACCTGCACTGTAACTGACCGTATCATTAAAGTAGATTCCAAATTAATATGAATGAACAAGAAATGGTGAACTCATTTTAGAAACATTTCCCAAGTCATTATCTTTCCTCTTCACGCATGAATCTAGAGAACTATGAACAAAGCATTGACATTATCATTGATTTACCATTGAAACATGTATTATCTACTGCTAAGTGCTGACACTGAAAAATCCACTTGCATGAAACCTAGTTGCTATCAGAAACAGCTATATAATGGAAAGGAATTTGGGAAAGTATGTATTTCAGTTTTAAGATACTGACTTTAAAATATCTGCTTTATAGTAACTATAAGCAGGTTTGTGATTTAAATTATTCAAAAAATTTGGATTTTCCAAATGTGTGTCAATAATTTTCTGTCCTCCAGCACCAGCTGCAGAACTTCAAACAGAGTACTACATTCAGAGAGATGAAGATAAGCAAAAATGGCTGGGAAGGGTCAATTGTGCAGTTTAAGCCAGAACATAGGATACCCCTAATTTCTCCTCCTACTTCGTGTCCAACAGTGGTTTATTCAGAACAAGGAAACAGTCTTTCTCAATTGTACTGATATTCAGAGAAAGTGTATTTATCAGAGCCTTGGTAAACTTTTAAATGACACATTTTTAAATTTAAAATCTTGATATTTAAAATTTTAATCTTATAAAAAGATTAAGAGTTTTTCTGGTATAACGTACACACTTTTCTGACAACAACATACAATGCTGTAACATTTGCTTAAATTGAGCATATCAAACCTTAATGTCCTACATGAAATAAAGTGACAAAGTTCCCTGAATTGGTCACTATAGTGACACAATTACCTGAAAGATCTCATACTGAAGGGAGGAACACATTCTGTGTGTGGTTAACTTGTTTCATACCCAGAAAACACCATAAAGCTTGTAAAGCTAAATTATCAACAGCAATATTAGAAACATGTCGTCATTGATGTACTTCAAAAAATGGAAGCCAAAGTTCTAGCATGTTATAATCTAGCAGATTAGATAAAAAACTGTAGCAAACAGAGGCATTCAAGTTTAAAAATGGGCCCTAGAGGTTAGCCTAGAAGACAAATTCTGCTGTTTGAACTCTGCACTGCAGATCAAGACACAAATATGACTTTGAATTTTGGGGACAGTAGTGAAGACAGAAGGACCAGCACGAGTCAATTTGTACAGATACTGATGCAAGCAGGTTACCCTAAGGTTTGACTGGGCTCATGAGTAAACACAAAGTAAGAGTTATTCAACAGAGCAGGATCAGTTGCTGGACTTCTAACTGCTGGACTGGAAGCTGCAGGTTATAACTTTGCCACCTTGTTTACACCAGCCTCATTCAGGTCTAACATCTAGACTGAGAGATATCACATGTTGCTCTGGAGATGTGACGTGTGCAGCAGCCTTGTGACTTCTACAAGCTGCACCCAAAGTTCAACACCACCACTCCAGGGTTTAATCTCTGATTTCCCAGAATTTGCAGAGAATATTCAATAAACTAGCCCAGAAAAAGGAGATTTAGAATTTAAACTCATGAATTTTTCTTTTCCTGAGACAAGGGACAATCTCTTCCCTCTTTGATGGGGGAAATAAATATTAAGTTGAAGCCTATAAGCAGGCTAAAGAAAGGGTATGCTATGTTGCTAATGCAGTAGAAGGTCTATAATGTGAGCTCTGGATCCAACTAAGGAAAAGAAACCAAAAACAAAAGCAACAAACCCTCCCAAATGTTTATTTTAGCATTCAAAACCTGTCCTAGTGTTGATGGTCAGTATATGTCCAGATAAAATAAGGTATTAATCATACAAAAGCTGGGACTGTATCCTGTATTCATACACTCAATCAAGTGTTCAGATCAATACAGGAAACTTTCTAAAATTTGGAATCATGCCCAAATTTATTATTTGTAAATTAATCCACTTAAGGATTTATATCATTTAACTGCAAAAAATTATTATAGACTACAGTCTACCATCCTTTGCAGGATTAGAATTAGAATTGCAGATAATTTTATAAAGAATGAAAGAGATTATAGCCTACCAATATCAGCAAATAAAGTTAATGCTTTACAAATCAAACCCCTGCTTCAAGCAGTCCTCAAGTAACTAGATAAGAAGTCTTTATGAATACTGTATGCTGTTCCAGGAGGGTTTTCTTTCTTGTGAGGAAATTCTACTAAAATTCAGGGCTGGGGAAGGTGGGATGGACAGAGAGGAGGGAATTAGTATAACCAGCTCACAAAGTGCAAACTATATGCTTTGACTAGACATTTTGGTGTTCCAAAAAGGCACCATTTGCAGGTATAAAAGTTCCTTTTCTTCTTCTGAGGAAAAATGCAGAATGCTTAAATTTATGTCCTGAGACACTCTAGGGAAACAGCTTAAATGGGACATTATCATCATCATCATCATGGGAGACTCTGGCAAGCTCTGAGAAGGTAGTTCCCCAGCTGCTTTCTGCCAATGCTGTTTGGAATTCCTTTCATTCATTACACAATATCTATGCTTATTCTGTCCTGATAACTTGCCTTCTGAGCAGCAGAATAGAGTGACCACTTTATTCCCAGTACGTTTTCCAGTGATAGCAATTAATTTTTCTAGCCCAAAAGGTAGCTTTCTCTCTTATCACAGTCAAAACTATAATTTGTGCACCCAGGCAACTCTTGTTTGTCCAGTACTGATGGTACTAGATTATACTGAATTGTACCTTGATTATACTGAATTGTCTCTAAATTTTTAACTGATCTTTTCTTTTATTTTCACTAATTCTTTTACGAGGAGGACAATTTTCCTAGGGTTTAGGTGATCATCTTGCAATATAATTTCTCAGTGTAAGAGCTACAAATTTATAATTTTTTTACAAGGATTGAATCACCTGTGCTTGGTATGCAGTCATATAAATCTTATATAGTCATATAAATTATTTGTATTACTTTATCTGAAACTGATTATGAGTGAAAATTGTGCATCAACAAGGATTTAATATTATCTGTAATTCTCAGAAATCATATCTGCTCTAAAATGATGTTAAACTTCAATGGTTACATTGAGAAAAGTGCTGATCACCACTTGGCCTGAAGGTGACAAGGAAAACTGAAGCCACTTGTTTTAAAGGTCAGAATTTTTCATGTGGTTCCTTACAAGCAAAAGAATAAATAATTGAGAAATGTAGTAAATACTACCTGAGAAGTAGAAAATAACCCCTTTACACTGCAACACTGCAGCTCTGCTGCAATGGAACTATCTCCTACTAGGACCAAAACCTTTAATCTTTTTGACATCATTCCAGCATAGTCAAGAATAGGTTGAATTGCAGTACCAGTGACAACTGACACTGCAAATACTTTATTCTAGTTGTCAGCTGATTCAATTGAAGCACTTCTTTCATTGGTCATGTTTCCAGACATTTTTATTTTCGGAAGTATTTATTTTTAATGGCATATAAAGAAAATTTAAGAAATACCTAATAAAGAGAACACTCCAAAAGTAAGAATTAGTGTCTGAACTTGAAGACAAGAGAGAAAGAGAAACCAGTGAACAGAGAAAAATAATCCAGGGACTGAACACAAGGTCTTTGTCTTGTTTTATAGGAGGAAATAAAATCACCAAATTAATAACTCCATAGTCTGCATCAAACCAGATGGGGATGGAATTTGATTTAACAACCCCACAAATGTGGACAAATATCTAATCTCCTCTTGCTCCTAGCTGTATGGAAAAACTATTACCAGACGTTTAAGTGCTTTATAAAGTAAGCAAGTATTTTTGCTTTTTATAGAGAAGGGAAAAGCAAAGCAAGTGGCTTAAGAAGATTTGTATGCAATCATAAAAAACCAGCTAGACTTTGGGGATTCTGGGAGAAGGTCAGATGAGGAGAGAAGAGCAGTTGTTTAAAACCGAACAGACAAGGGCAGAGTTGATTCTAGACGGCATGTGCCAGAAGTCTATAAGAAGTTAGAACCCATGGTATACTCTTTATTAGTCTGGGATATAAGCCCTTTGTTCCTTGATTTAGATGTTCAGGAATATCTTGGATTCAGAGATCGGACAAACAGAATGCCTAGGTGTTATAGGAGCATTTCCATTTAAAGAGGGCCAGGTGGGAACTCTGACTGAATTCTATTAAATAAAAATATCTCTGAAATCTGTGTATATGTTTGGTTTGTTAAAACCCATACAGTTCAACTATCTTAAAGGTGCCACTTGCAGAAATATTGCCAAAGTAACTGAAGTCTCCAATGACCAGATTAAGATTCCTAGCTGGATCTACTCCAAATGTATTTTAACAAGGGTTTCTACAACTTTGTGGAAATTTGATTGCTTCCTATCATTCCACATGCTTAAAAGTCATATAATTTCAACACACAACAGTTCTTATGTCATCTTTACACCTAATTGTAAATAATAAATTAATGTTGATAGGTTGACAATTATGAGAGGTAGTAAAAAGTGCCTGAAAAAATTGTAGGTCTTAATGATGACCTGTAACAATCTAACTTAAATGAATGCTAGAGAAAAGTAAATTTATGACTATATTTTCATTTAAAATTTACTCTGAAGAAGCAATACACTGACAGTTTCTTCCAGTGTCAGATGGTATTGTTTCTCCTTCTTGGTACAGAATTTGAAACAAGGTATTAAGTGCAGTCAAACACAATTTAATACACAATAATCCAGAAGTAAATTTATCTTTTGTTCAAATAACATTTCTTCAATAAACTTTAGTTGTCTATATTTGCACAGGAAAAAAGTGTCCTCTCTCTGTGTTGCTGTGGTTCTAGGCAATTTTAATACTTCACTAGGTTTTCATAGGGCCATTCATTTAGTCACTTATGTTTAAAAAAAAAAAATGAGACCTGACAGGCAGGAGCTCTTTATACTGGCCTACCATTATTTAAAGTCCGTTGATCCATTGATCTCAACAGAGTTACTTCTGATTTATGCTAGTTTAAGTCAGTGAAGAATCAGTCTTCTAAGTTTGTTGCAAGTGTATATATTTTCAGTAAGTTCAATAAATCTCTGTTATTGAGGAAGAGAGTTGCTGGATCATATAAGTAAGCAAGATCTTATTACCAATTATAGAAAGAATTGAAATGTACTGATTTAATTTTTTGATTATTTCTCTGGATGAAGTAATCAAATCATATTAATAGGCAATTATCTCTAATTAAGTAGCTCAGTTTTGTCTCAAACACTTACTTATTGGAAAACGCATCAAAAATTTAATGTGATCTCCGCTGAAAAAAATTTTCTGAAGCAAAATTACCAAACAAACATTAACGTAATGCCTTGTGAAAAAATACATCCTTTTCAATCTGCAAAGTGTTATGAAGTCAATTCTCTAATGAAATCTGGTAGGTCTTGTCTCTCATTAAGATGACCCCTTGTTCCATCATGCATTTTTAACCTGAATACTCGTCAGTTTAGTTAAAACACATACACATTTGTTACATCAGTGCTACACAGCCACTCTGTAGTTTTTAAGAGTTTTACAATTGTTAGTGCAGGTAAGGAAGTGGAAACTTTCCAGGACTCAAATACCAGTAAAAATTATGAAGCAGATTGTGATTACATGTGGCCAACGTGTTTTGGCATGTTCTCAAAGGTTTGAGTTTGCTCTAAGTGTGTGGACAGTAAAACTCCTTGTGAGTACAAGCTAGGATTACAGTCAAGCAGCAGCTCTTCCTGGAAGGGATTCCATGTCTTCAACTGGCATTGCTGATCAGCAACAGAATGCCATCACTAGCCTATGTGCTTGGACCCAAACTGAATATTTGAAAACATAGGAAAATTCCACTTCTTTCTAACAATACTTTGTAATTGCCCATTAAACCTGCTCCATTGCCACCACCCAGGCTAAAGCAGTGTGCTGGGTTTGGCTGGGATAAAGTTAGTTTTCTTCACAGTAGCCATCATGGGATTATGCTTTAAATTTTTTATGAAAAGTGTTTTAGCTATTGTCAAGCAGGGCTTACACAGCACCAAGGCCTTTTCTGCTCCTCACCTCACCCTCCAGTATGAGGGCTGGGGTGTGCAAGAAGTCAGGAGAAGACACATCCAGGGGCAGATGCCCCTACCTGACCACAGAAAATTCCCCTTCCACACAGCATCATACTCCACAACAAAGCTGAGGAAAGAAGGAGGAATCTTTGGAGTGATGACATTTGTGTTCCCAAGTCACTATTACATGTGATAGAGCTGTGCTTTACTGGGGGTGGCTGAACGCCTACGTGCCCAAGGGAAGTGGTGAACGAATTCCTTGTTGCTTTGCTTTGCTTGCATGCACAGCTTTTATTTTCCTATCAAACTGTCTTTATCTTAACACATGAGTTTTCTCCCTTTTGTTCTTCAGACACTCATCATCTAACCAGGTCTTTTTTTGGCTGAGGAAAATCAGTGGTGAAAGAAGTAGCTGGAAATTCTAATAAATAAAAATGAGTCTGCAAGTGATCTCTACCTCCTGACTTGGGGTAGATGGAGCACATTAGCATACAGACTAGAGGGTGTCATCACAGGCTACCTTGCTCTCCCACTGAAGATACCTGTGTTATCTTCTGAAGATCTGAATCAAAGGAAATTTGGAAAACAAAAGAGCTTTCCAGTGTGGGGTCTGGCAGAACAGACAAATAAGACAGCTGAGTCTGCATTATTCTCCTTCAGGTATTTTGTTATGATCTTTGGATTTTGATCTTTGGGGAGTGGGAATAGGGGAATGCCCTGATAGTATTTCATAAAGCACATGGTATTGGAGATTTTTAACAAGTTTTTGGGTATATAGCCCAAAGTCTGAATACATATTCTGGAACTGGACACTAAAAAGAAAGTGTTCTTATTTTAGTTTACAGCTGAAATAGAAGCATTTATTTACTGCTGCAGGGTATTCTTTCTCAGTTACCTGAAGAATCAAAAGCAGAATGTGTTTGTGGCTTTAACCTTTCTTAATAACACACCAAAGATGCTTGAATTTGACACCTACACCATCCTGCTACTGTCAATAGGATACATGGAACCTGAGGCACTCTTGGCCCAAAAAAGCAAGCAGGGGATTAATAATCTGCTACCAATTTAAACCAGTGCATAGTTGTCCCAGTGAGACTTGTGTTCCACACCCCTCAACAACTCTGTTGCCCTGTTCTGGACACACATCAGCACCTCATTGTCCTTCTTGCTGTGGAGAGCCCAGAACTGGACACAGCACTCGAGGTGTGGCCTGACCAGTGCCCAGCACAGGGGGACAATCCCTGCCCTGCTCCTGCTGGCCACACCATTGCTGATCCAGGCCAGGATGCCCTTGGCCTTCTTGGCCACCTGGGCACAGCCTGGCTCATGTTCAGCTGCTGTCAGCAGCACCCCCAGGTCCTTTTCTGCTGGGCAGCTTTCCAGCCTCTCTACCCCCAACCCATGGCAGGCCATCCAGACATTTTTTTAACCCAGTTGACTGTACACATATCCAAGTCACAGCTGGTTTCTGCAGCTGGTTTCTGCAGGTGAACGCTGTGGGGAATGTTGTTAAAGTCTGCAACTGTTCAGGTAGAACATCAACAGCTTCTCCCTCATCCACTAAGTGGGACGCTTTTGTCATAGAAAGAAATCAGATTGCTCAGGCAAGGCCTGCCTCTTACAAACCAGTGCTGTCTGGGCCTAGTCACCTGCATTTCCTGCATGTTCCATGTCATCACCCTCAAGATAATCTGTCCCATAACCTTCCCCAGCACTGAGGTCAGGCTGAGGGCCTGCAGTGTCCCAGATCTGCCATCTTGCAGATTGGCATCACGTTTGTGAAACTCCAACTGAGGCCTCCAGTGCTGATAAAATGTGGCTTGGTGAGCTCTTTCATCATCTCCTTCAGTACCCTTGGGTGGATCTCATCCAGGTCCATAACCTTGCCTTTGTGTGAGGTCTAACAGATCACTGACCTTTTTTCCTTGGATTATAGAGGTTTATTTCTGCTCCCCTTTCCTGTCTTCCAGCTCAGGAGTCTGGGTACCTTCAGGGCAACTGCTCTTATTATTAAAGACTGAGGCAAAGAAAGCATTAAGTACCTCAGCTTTTTCTTCATTCTCTCTCACTGTGTTTCCCTTTGCATCAGTAAATGAATCTCCTAAGGAGATTCTACTTAGGCCTTGATTTGTTGCCAATGTATTTATAGAAACATTTGTTATTCTTTACAGTAGTAGCCATTTCTATCTGGCCTTTGGCCCCTCACCCTCTCCTTGCATAACCTCATTACATCCTTGTAGTCCTTTGGAGGTGTCTACCCCTTCTTCTAAAAGTCATAATCTCCATTTTTTTCCCCCCCGAGCTCCAACCAAGTTCAGCCAGGCCAGCCTTCTTCCCCAGTGTCTCGTCTTTTGGCACATTAGATAGTCTTCCTGTTCCTTTAGGATTTCCTTCTTGAAGAGTGTCCAACCTTCCTGGACTCATTTACCCTTCAGGACTGCTCTCCAAGAGACTCTGTTAACAAGGTCCCTAAACGGGTCGAAGTCTGTCCTCTGGAAGACCAAGGAGGCAGTGGCAGCCTTAGAAGAAGCAGTAGTGCTGCAGTTAACCTCACACTGAGACAGACTGAGACCAGCCCAGGGCTACGCTCACCAGAAGCTCTGTGTTTCCAGCCTTTGCTCAGATAGCAAAGTTGTCAATTTCTGCTGAGAATAAAAAATAAGAGGAATGAGTTTAAAGTTGCCTAAAAATGAAAGATTTAAAAGAGTAGTCAAATATTTCAGCTACACAAACTCTTGCTGAGTCCAGAATATTCTAGGGACTTTGAAGTTATTCTAAAGCTCTGTAATACCAAATTTTCTAAGGCTAATATGAGAGGCAGAGTTTTTTGTCATAACACTGGGGAGTCTGAAGCACCTGGCAAGTAAAATTTTCACCAGACAGGGTTGAAACCTGAGCACTTCAGGTGATACTAAGGCACAGATTAGAGGTACATGCTTGGTTAGAGTGAGATTGCTCTGTTCTTTCTGGACCATATCTCACCACAGGCCTGAGAAACTGGTAGTCTTGCCTAGATCAGATGACTAGAAAATAGACCTGAAGCCCTGCAGTGGAGAGGAGAGAAGGCTTGTGGCCTCTGTTGGGATTCAGATGCTTTGTGGTCTTAGGTGAATGCCTCCATATGGACTACCCGAGGGCCAAGGACCCAAAAAATTCCACTGTGCCAAGCAGATGGCTTCTGGAAGCCTTTTGGAGCAACTAGCCCCAAACTGTGACATGTCTGCAGTACTGCACAGCCATGAGCCTAACATCCTGGCAGGAAATGGTCCATAGCATCTTAAAGAAATGGGGAAAAAAGGGAGCATTTGAAATGGAAATATCTTGTATTAGTGTATCTACTATATCTTCTCTTTGGTTCATAGAGAATGAAGAACATTTGATTCCATTGATAAGCAGAATATTAAAAAAATCCTAAACTTGCAATAGCATAAAGTTCTACAGCTTTTAGTATCAGGGTGTCAGACAGCTCTGTATTAAGGGCTGGAAGAACAAAATGGTTTTGTATGGTTACAAGTGAGCTTCCCTCACAAGATAGGTCAACATAAACAGGCTCTATACTCTGGTAGCTATGTATATATGCACTAAAGAATCCACGTTTTAAACTTCGACCATGTGGTCTCAAAATACCAGTTTAGAACAATTTAATGTGAAAGAAACTTGGTGCTGCAAAATGAAAGTCATGTCTTTTTAATGGCGAGTAGAATGAATAAAATGGAGATTGAGTTCAATGGTAGATCATATTTTCATGGTTATTAAGTCCTGTTCTAGAAGATAATAAGTTTTAACCATTGTACGACACCATTTCCTTGCTTCATCATTTAAACACAAAGCAGATAGAATTGTTTGTAGCATACCCTGCTCATAGAATAGTAATTCAGCTTATTTCATGAGAGATTACATCAGCTGTTATCTCCACTTTCAGAAAAGGGATTAAGTACTGCATAAGGTCTGGGTAATAGCTTTCACGGTGGTTTGTCCAGCTTGATGTGGCGCCTGAAGGCTGAAAGCAGCAGGTCCTGCCTGTCAGCCCCTGGACTTGAGCTACCAAATAACTCCACTTTAGCACTGGTTCTCTTCTGCCCCTTCAAGGACATCTCTAAATGTTTCTTGTTAAAATGTTCTTTCTGAGGCAATCAATATATTATGAAGGTGTGAATTTGCTGATTTTGTATATCACATATTTATAAACCACAGTGGTTTAAATCAGAAAAAGGATGAGTTTTGCTTTCTATTCTTTTTTTTAATCAGGTAGTACCTTTGTGTAATAAAAGTGGAGAACTAAGGGAAGAGTAATGATGATGGCTTTTTCTTTTTAACTGAGGTTATAGCTTTCTTTTTTACTCTTACTTTTCCCTGTGGGATCAAGGTCATGTGGGACAGTCAGTAAAACTTTTTTATTACACATTATATTTATTCCCATGCGAAATAAACCTTTTTTCTTTTTTTTTTTTCCATAAAGCCATTTGAAGGTACTTGCTAACAAGTATGTTTCTTGCTTATTTGATGTCTCCTTATTCAGAAGCTGACCTGTTTCTGGCTGCCCTAAAGGCCTGTATCTCTGTTTCTCCACACAGACAGTCCTTCTGAAGCTGCACTCCAGCTCAGCACCCAGAGAATCCTGACAGGATCCTAAGTGGGGATGACAAATGTTTTGAAAATCAAAGTGCTGGAGTTTTATTGATGATGAAACCTCAGTAAGTGAGATTTTTCAGGTGAAATGTTAAACCTGGAGCTAGGAGTTGGAATAGGAGGAAGATGGTAGGGAAGATGAGGCACCCAGCATAATGAGCATTAAACATCTTCCACTTGACCATGGTCCATTTAAGAACCAATGAATCTGCACCTAAGCCATTTCAATTACCTGAAAAGAGAACAAAAAAAGCAGTTAGTTGCTTACTTTTTACATTTTCATACCAAAAATCTATATGTTGTCAAGGTGGATGAGAATATCCCAGGAGTCTGTATCAGAGTAAGGGTTATAACATTTAGTTTGTAGTTCTGAGGCCAAGTGGCATGACCAGTCTGGACAGCTGCATGTTCTCCAAAGGGCAGCAGCCAAACTGTCTGCTAGGAAGAATCCCTGGCACACACTGTTTTCAGACTGGGCTTAGACAATGTCTGAGAAAGCTGCAGCAGCCTTGGTGACTTTGCTATGGACAAATGATATATGGGTGACCCAGCCCCTGTCCTACTCCTGTTTTATTTAGTATTATGACATACCTACCTACCTACCTACCTACCTACCTATCTAATCTATTTGTGTACATAGATCTATACACATTGTGTACTGAGTATGTACCAGTTTTTATGCTGAAGTAGTAAATTAATATAATCCACTGCATCGCCTTCCCCTCCTGCTTGCAGGAGTCTCTCTGGTTTCATTCAGCATCTTGTAGTTCTGCAACATGAGAGTGAAATGTCAGTTTCTGGAAGGAAATTCATACAGGAATACTGAGCATGTGAATTACAGAACAACAGAGACCTCAACCCATTCAGGATTGTCCGATCTCCAGATAAGAGAGTGGTCCTCAAGGCACTGGGTGGTCCTTGTACCTTTGCTCTGCAGCTTTGCAGAAAAAGAGAAAAGGAAAAAAAAAATATGAAAATTTATCATAATTAGCCACTGAGGTTGCTCTAAGCCCCTGCGCAAGTCTTTCTCCTTTGCAATAATACGCTGTTGTCACTTCTGGGGAACCATCCAAGGTAATGTTCTATTTCCTTTGAAAATATGTCCTAAGCAGCAAAGTGAAAAACATCTTTTGCTTCAGGAGCAGTGGCAAGAACTGATTCTCTGTTAAATGTAAAGGTTTGGTTTTTTTTTTCTGCCCTTCTAAAGAGTTAACAGAAATTTGCAAACATTACTTGCATATCTCTATTTCAGAAACTACAGAAATACATCTATGTCATCTGGGAGCTACTATTAATAATACTGAGTCTTCCTACATAAGAGAAGTTTAAAATTTAAAATTACTACTATGTTTAGCTTCAGTATATACATGACTGTAAGATGGATTGTTAAGCCTACAAAAGCTATATAGGAAGATTTTGAAACAAACCTAAACTAAATTAACTTGAACTGATGAATGTGTGTCTGTACCCTGTGTGCCAAATACAACATTTCCTAGTAATAGGAGGAAACTCCTGTGGATATTCTGCATATGAGATGTAAACAGAAATCCCATATAAGCCTGTTTTGGGGGGCTGAGGACTGGGCAGAGTCCTCTGTTTAGAAGGCTTTGCTGTTTATGCAGCTGTACACATAAAACACTGCATTGAAAGACACCAGTGAGAAAAAGCCAAGGCTGGCTGCTCCTATCTTTTCTACCTTTTACCCCAGCAAAGGCAAGAAAATAAAGCATCACCTCAGCCAAAAAGATTGGAATAATTAAACAGGGGCCAGTCACTCTGCATTCCAGATCAACTTCTGGACACTGCTCTAACCATTATCAATAAAGCCCCAAGGTACTGTCACTTGTCTGAACTTTCTCTTGAGTGTCTCTCTGTGCTCAAAAGAACAGGATTATTTGGCACCCAGAAAGGAAAAAAGTGTGAATGCTGTTGTGTCTTGGTACAAAAAGGACTTGTCTACACAAGGGAAATGGAGACAACCTGTTTTCCAGTGTTTATTTATATATTGGGTCAAACGATATTTAATCCATGTGAAAAATATGGTCAACTCTAAACAATTTAGTGCAAAATGTCTTGTCCTGGTTTAGGGCAAATTTGGGGAAAACCTCCGAAGGGGTTCCTCTGGAAGAGTAAACCCAAACGGCCCCTCCCCCCAGCCGGTCCGGGAAAAGAACTTCCTCGGAGAAAAGTGGAAAAAACTATTTATTTAACAAACAAAATGCCCACAAATGCAAAGAATTAATAATATGAAACAATAAAACCTCTGCCCGCTCCGAAGAGAGATGGCAAACAGAGACAGTCCTTGCCGTGGGTGTAGCTCAGCTCACTCAGTCTCTCCGAAGGTCCAGGCCCGGCGGGGCCGCAGGTGCCAGCCCTCGCTGCTCCTCTGGGTTTTTCAGTCCTGAGCAGATTTAAACAGTCCCAAGAAAAAAAGGAAAAAAACCCAAAAAAAAAACCAGGGAGTCTTCTCTGCCTAGCTAGCTAGCTAAAAGCACAGGAGATCTCTGTCCCACCGCTGTCCGTGCCTCGGACGAACACCGGAGAGCAGCAATGTGGGGGAGTCAGGCAGTTTCCTCAAAACAAACTGCGCGCTGTTCTTTCTCCCCCTTCACTCCCAGAACAAGGTTTAAAGGTACAGAACACAATATACAGCACAAACAGAACAGACGATTGGGGATACAAGCAGCATAAAGTCACCCTACCACATGTCTCCAATAAGGTGTTTTATCTAAATGAGAATAATGTCACTTCCAGACAGGTTTTTGACGGAAAGAATGACGTAGACTTTGTTTCCAAGAACATAATTTAGATTCATCACTTCAGGAAAGGATTGAGAGCTCTAAGTATTGAGCAGGAGTAGGTGCCTCCCTGATAAGCACGGTATCTAAGCTGTGAAAAGGCAGTTTTAGGTGAAGGCTTGAGTATTCCATTGTCAATTTTCCTCATCTGCAGCTCTCACTCAGTTATCCATCCACACATGGTAGACCCTAACTGTGAAATTCAGACCCTGGATTTTGTTATGGAAGCCACAGCAAGTCCTAGCAGATATAAATCCTTGCAGGCCAGAGCGTCTAAGAAAGACATCCCTTATTGAAAAAAGTCAAAAATAGAAGGCAAGAAAGGCAGTAAGAACTCAGTGTGGGCAGCTTATCACAGTAATTCATGTGAAGACAGACACATTGTTTGACAAGTTAACGTCCAGGATTAAGGGACAGAAGTATACATACTGAACGCCTCTTCCTTAAATTTGCTGTAGCCTTTACAACTGTGCAGAGTGGGTGTAAAATTAAACCCCTGTGTTAAGAACAAAGAAAATCCTACTACATATTATGTAGAATTATTACAATATAAGATATACCCTTTTTTCTACTACATTAGTGATTTCAAAGATGTCAGGTTTGGGAAAAAAATGAACAAGTTGAAAAGGATGTGAGAAAAAGAATCCATAAGGGACATAAGGAAATATTAAGGATTACACACATACAAAGTTTGTCTGTATCTTACATGGACAATAGTAGAGCCTTGCTTGAACCAAATGCAATATATTTATCCATAGCTCTCTTGATAGCAGACATGATTAAAGCTATGCTCAAGAAACTCTACAACCAATGTCCAGAGTGTGCCGATGGAAGCTGCAGCCAACTGCCTGTCAGAGGAAGCATAAAATTTATGGGAAGCTCCTGAGGCTGGTAAAAAATACCCCAGGGTTTCATTCCTCAGAAAAATAAAGAACAAAGAATTCTTGCTTGGCAAGCCTTTTTTATGCCAAGGTCTCCCAGTCCTGCTGCTCTGCAGCTATTGCACTGTCTGCACAGTTTTTTCTCCATTTAGGGATTAGCTGGACCAATTGTTGGATGCAGCCAAGCCTAAGAAATAGTGTGACATCTTCTGAGTGGCTGCAGATTGCAAAGTGGAAGCACCACCAGTAGTCACTAATCGTAATGGACACCACAGGAGAGAGAGCTCAGCTCCATTTTAACTAGGAATAAAAAGGCATGCTTAAACATATGAGAGTAAAGTATCTTTGCACATTAGGTAAAATGGGATTTAAAAAGAAAGCATTTTATCAAAAACACAGAAATCTAAATACCTCTGTGTGACTAGTGTGTATGCTGTACTTTTAACAGTAGAAATGGATGTTCCTATACTCTATTGTTCTGGGTTGACAGTGCCTCTATCCCATATCAGTGGACTGTTTTTGTTATGTCTAGCAGCGCTGTTTTGCTCACGGGGCTTTTGCTGCCCGAGCAGAGCTGCTTCTGGCTGCCGCTGCTTCAGCTGCTGCTGCTGCTTGGCTTCTGCTGCCTCGGCCGCTCCTGCTGCTGCTGCCGCTGCTGCTGCTGCCTCTGCTGCCTGCTCTCCGTTTTTTTCTTTTCCCCTCTTTTTTCCCTTCCCCCCCGCCCCCCCCGCCCCCAAGACTGGACCGGCTCTGGAACTGATCTGACCTGAGATGTCTGAGAAGACCCGGAGCCCGCCAAAGAAGCTTGGAGCCCTCCCCCTGAGTAAACCTACGCCTTTCATTCCACTCGGGGTGGGGAGAATTTTCTTTTTCAATAAAACCGTTTTTTTCCACTTTTTTCCTCCTCCAAAGAATTTCCTTCCCAACCCCGGGCTGGGGGGGAGGGGTGGTGGAGGTTTGTTTTAGGGGACTCCCTTTTAGAGATTCTCCCCCTAATTTATCCTAAACCAATACATCTATGCACAATATTTATGTAGCTGGAAAACTTTTGGCAGATATTGTAACTAGCTGGCATGAGTAAAGGTAAGCAGAGAGGGTCATCATCACTGGAAGATGCAAATTGCCCAAGGGAAGACATATACAAACTATGAGTTAGTTACTCTGAACTGACCATATGAGTCACCATACTTCACACTTTAGGTCTTTAGAAAAGGCCTTACCATTCTGCCTCTTGTAGGAAAAGATGAGGGAATACAGTCTAGACATAAGAGGAAAAAAAAAAAGGAGTTGTGTATGTTATACAGCTTTTTTTTTTTTTTTTTAAATTGGCTAGATTAAAATTACCCAGAATCTAAGAAGAAGGTCAAATTATTCATATTTCTTAAGAAAACTATTATAGAAAAGCATACACATGTCATCTCCAAGGTACTTTTCTATTAAGCCCAACTGTAGGGCATGCTTTGGGGTCATTGGAATATAGTGCATTGCCAAACCAGGTTATTAAGGTCATTCCAGCTAGCAGTGATAAACAGAGAAGAACAGAAATTTTCTACTGAGGAGGAAGCACAGACAATGTTTGTGGGGCCCAAATAACCCAGGGCTTGTGAAAGGCACGTTTTCTCCTTTCTGTCGTTCATTTGTCATCTTCCTCTGGCTCACCTTCCTGGTCCCTGAAGTAATGCTTAGGAAAATATCAACACTTGATTATGACAGAAAAATATATCAGTGGGTTCAAAAGTAGAAAGGTGTGAAACCACAGAGTGCTATCTAAACAAATAATGATTTTACTGAATGAAGCTGGAAGTGTTTGGAGAAGAGAATATTTATAAACAATGTCTTATGTTTCCACTCTCTGGAATTTCAGAAGTGTCATGAAGTTACTGTCATGAAGTTGTGCTGGCTTTGGCAGAAGTAGAGCTACTTATTTTCACAGTGGCTGGCATGGGGATGTGTCTGACATTTGTGTTGAACACAGGGTTGATAATGTGGAGATGGTTTTCTTCTTGCTGAGGGCTGGAACAGACCCCAAGGCCTTTTCCTCTTTTCTTACTGTCACACTGGCAGGGGAGATGGGAGTGCCTGGGAGGCTGGGAGGAGACACAGCCAGGACAGGTGACCCCAAGTGACTGAAAGGATATTCCAGACCATGGGACATCATGTTCAGTACATAAAGTGAGTGAAGAAGGAGGAAGGGGAGGAACATTTGGAGTGTTTGTCTTCCTAAGTGACCATTATGTGTGATGGGGCCCTGCTGTCCTGGAGGTGGCTGCACCTGACTGCCCATGGGAAGCAGTGAATTAATTCCTTGTTTTGCTTGGTTTATGTGTGGGGTTTCTGCTTTCCTTATTTTTAAACTGTGTGTATCTCAACCTGTGAGTTTTCCAGCTTTTACCCTTCTGATTCTCTCCCAGATCCTGCTGGTGGGGCAGTCAGTGAGCAGGGGTTAAACCCTGAGTGAGTGGTGTGGGACTTGGTGACTGCCTGGGGTTAAACCATGACAAGTGTGATAGACTCCAATGGATAAATTTACTTTAAAGGATTCAATAACTGAATATTTGCATTTTCTCTGTTCAAAGGAGTTTATCTTTGAAGGCTGATAATAGAATATAGCTGATTAAGAAGAAAACCAGAGTACCTCACCTTCTCCCACCACTTTGAGTGTTAAAAAGATGCATTTATAGGGGAGCTAAGCCAATGGAGAATAATTTAAGTGAAAAAATCTTTACATCAAGACTTTAATTCAAATAACATACTGTCTCTAAAGTTACAAATCAGGAAAGGGTTTCAGTGACAATTAAATATGCCACATATTTTGAAATGGGAACTAGTAACACTTAGCGATAAGATAAGAGCTTTTGATCAGAGCTTTTTCAAACAGCTTTGCAAAAAAAATAAGCAAATACAGTTGTAAGTCTGAGCCATCATGTTCCAAGTCAGCTAAAAGGAAATGTGCATGGACAAACCCTAACTTCACAGAGTCTAAAAGGAAGTGCTGACCCAAGTTTAACTATAGTGATGTGAATAATACTACACTAATGTAGCATTACCATATGTATTATAATTCCACAGCCATAAATTTTCTTGAAGAAAACAGCTGCAGTACTGAAGTTTTAATCTTCTCAAAATTACAAGGTAGAAAAATTACTCAGGCCTCAGAATCCAAGTATCACAAAAGGAATGGTTATGAAGACTCCTATTATGGCAACTATTTGCTCTTTCTTTTTGCTGAAAAGATTTTTAATCCTCTAATTTGGTTTTGATGTCTTCTTGTAATAGGCCATTGCTATGTTTTTAAGTGTCCATCTATTCTTTTCAAAACAACCACAAATTTTCTAAGGTCTGTGATAAAGAGAGAGGGGTTATGGAAAATACTGTTCCCAGCTCAGTTAATGACAGATCTTCTGTTCAAAAGGAGGAAAAAATACCTGGCATCTGGATGAGATATCAGAGTAAAAAAAAAAAAAAAATACACTTCTGATTAATCTTCAAATACCCTAAGGAATGAGTGCAGTCAGTAATGTACACCAGGGTCATCAGACTGCCAAGTGAGGAATCTGTTAGAAAGGTAGTATGTCATCCTTCTGACTTGGATACCCAAGTTTATTCTGAAGTAACCAATTCCAGAGAAACTCCTGTATCTCATTTCATTGTGGTGCAGATGTGAGAAGGTACATCCTTGGGTCAAGAAGCCTGGACCCACTGCTTTCAGACCCACTAGGTTAAATATAGTCATAGCAAGGAGACTCCAAATGGGTTCTTTAAGTTTCAACAATCAAAGATATCAACCTCTTTATGCATGTGTCTTCCTCCTACACATGCAGTGGTAGAGTTTCTCTTGTGATTTGGGACAACATATGGTAGATCTGTCTGCAAAATATTATAGGGAAGGCTCACAGAACAGGAGAAACCTTCCAGCACTGTGCAGTCAGTATTCTGGTCACCTCATGAACTTACAGAAAGGTTATTTTCATTAGCTTCCATTTCTAAGCTACCAGAAAGAATTCCCTTGAGTAATTTTTCCAAATTTAACCAGTACTTCTCTTCTAACAAGAACATTTCCCCCTGGGAATAGGCTGTTTTAAGAAACAATAAAAGAGAAAAAAAAATTTCAAGATTCCCACTATAAGCCTCAAAGCAGACCAAGAGTTTCTTAGCCCAATAAGACAGTGAAAACTACATGAACTGTAGTCTGGTTGTGCGAGAACTGAATTAATGGGTTTTACCACATGGTAAAGCAGAAAATGACAGCGTACATACAAATCATGTACATAAACGAGTTAAGAAAAAAATCCAAATTTGCTGTGTTTAACAAAGGCTTACTGTTAAAAATAGACACCTCTGCAATAACGTCTTTGAATTAAACCTGAATTCTACTATTTTTCATAAATCTCCACAGTTGGGAAACGTAACTTCAACAAAAATATTTAAAACTGGAGACAACAATGTAATGCCTTCACTCAGCAGTGAATGCCTTATTATTATTGTAAAGAACTATACAAATTTGTATGTTTGAAATACTATGGAGTAAAGTCTCATAACTTGTGTCCACACAAGACAGGGTAGTACTTACTGTTAGGTCCATTCTGTAGGTGAGTTATTTGAAGTGGGAATAGCACTCCTCAAAGAGCTGGGATTATTAGAAATATGTTTTTGTGGCTCCCAGTGCCCTTTCTGTCTTGAGTGCCCACTTTGACTCCAAGATAAAGCAGTATAAATAGAATACCAGCCAGTCTTAATCTAACATGATGCAAATTGTGGTGCAAAATTTCTAGTGTCAGGAACTCTTATTTCTGGAAACTTATCTCAGGATTCTTGGTATATCACTAACTGTTCAGGGGTTATTTTGCCCCATGTCATCTGCCCTTTGAAGAACCTGTGATGATTGTTTTTGTAGCAGTCTACAGAGGTAAAATAAAAAGTGTCTGTGTTCAGTTGTCTCTACCCTTCCAATCAAACACGACTGTGCTGAGAGAAAGATGCAGCACAGGTCATCTGAGACAAGTTGCAGAGATTATGAGAACACTTCAGGTCTTCACCTATCTACAAACTTCTCTATATAGCCACAGTTCATTGACTGGCTAGTTTGTTGTCAGCAACAAAACTATGTGCTAGCAAATGGTATGACAATGAGTTTGTGGGATGGAGAGTATTGTAATTGAACCCATAAGTGGTGGGCATTACTGCAGGCCCAGGGTCTGGGTACCTATTCAAACCAATCCATTTCCTAGCTCTGCTTCTACTTCTACTTCTCTGCTTTTGTCTTGTCTCCTTCATCTGTCCCCTTCACTGTAGTAGTTGTCTAGCCAGAAAGGTGTAAGAGCCTGCTGTTCCTCAGTCATACCTCTCCCTGTCAGACACCCAGCACTCTTCTTGATTTATGCCAGTAAAGAGCAATTCTGCCAGTTAGTAGAGTTAAATGAATGAAGAAAACTTGGTATAAGTGAAAAGAGTAAACCTATGCAAAGTTTTTAGTGACTATTCATCAGTACATCCTGTATGTTCACTGCTATTTCACTTATGTGACCACTCATAAACCCAGTTTAAACGACAAGATAAACAGGATAAACTAATCTGTGCTTTAGAAAAAAAAAATTAAGGGACACAAGTTAATTAATCTATTTACTATTTGAGATTAATTAGTATCTATCTGACATAATCTGTTTTTTTTGTTTTAGGTACAAGCGTAGGAGTTACATTTACTACAAGGTTTATACCAGGAGTCTGACAATGGTCTTTTCCTTTTTGAAGTGCACCAAACTGACCTAGAGATAACCCCCCAAAGTAATGGGAGGTTAATGATGTGTTCAATATGAAACCATATAACTGATGCATCAGGTTTTCAAATGACCATAACACATTTAAAATATCTCAACCAATAGGAAACCAACCAAAAAAGTTTTCAAATAATCCATGACTTAAAATTAACCCTAAAGATTAATAACTACTGTCATTGATAATGTTATTTTAAACCAGAGCAAATCAATAGATTCCATTTTTAGTGGAATATTTTAAAAGTGTGTTCTGATCTTTATATTTCAGTGCAAGCAACAAGTCTTATTGGTTACAGGTGACAGCACTAAAGACTTTACTGCAGCTAAATTTCACTACTTACTGGTATACACTAAATGTACAGCATTGTTCTATTTATTCACCATCTTTTGTTTATTACATCTTTTCTGTAAAATAGAGCTAATAATAACGTTTTCTTTATGCAGAATGTGTGCATTTAACCCGATTAATTTTTACAATATATATCTTGTTTCTTAAGTCATTTAATGTTGTTTCATGTGTGATTTCTTTAAAGTTTGTTGTCAGTAACACATTGTTAAAATTCTAATATCCAGAAGAGCTGAGATGGAACCCCTGTAAACCTCATTTGAGTAGGATACACTCTCCTAGTGACCCATGAATCCTGGCTGCTATCCAAAACTAACATACCCAGCTAATGTGATCTGCCCAGAAAATGGTCCTAAGGGAGACACAGAACGTTGGACCAAATGTTTCAAGAGAGGCTTCTAAAGTTTTCAAAACTTTCCAAAAGTTTCTCTGCAATCAGTGGCTGCTCCACAGATCAACTTTCCAAGTGTATGCCCTTGCACTTGCATCATATGTGATTCAGACATGTGATCAGACACAGCCAGGGTAGTGTTTTAATAAGACAAAATAATATATTTAAACTAGAAGCTTTATATTGGGAAAAAGTCAGATATTGAAAAACATCCATCAGCAAAACTGTTGAGTTTACAGCAACTAATATACTGCATTCTGAAATGAGCATGTAAAGTGATGATACACAGCCTCTGAAATGGTATATGCTCTGTTGTGAAACTTCAGGGGGCATAATCTTTTATGGTCTTCTGAACCTTCCACAAACTGGAAAAGTCACATGTAAACATTTTCTTGAGGGATTCTTGCAACTTCTTTGATGTACAATCGCTTTTAAATTTTACTCTTCCTCTTCCTGGAGGGACATTATCCCCCTCTGTTCATATCATAGGTAGAAGCTGTCAGATCTAGGTGAGCGACTGACTTGGAAGGTGAGGTAAAAAGATACCATCAGACAGCATTAGTCCAAAAGAAGGGGCTGGTCACATTATAGGAGGCTGTGCTTGGTCATTTGTGGCTGATTGTAACTGTTGGAATTACTCACAGCTCAGTTGTAGGTAAAATTAATAGTGCTGGGAAGGTTATTTTGGGTAAGAGTTATATGTCCCCTTATGACTGGGGAGAAATGACTAATTTTCATATTATGGCACAAGGAGGCTGCACTCATGCAGGTACAATCTGTTTCTCTTGTAGGCCTTGATTAACGTATTTGTCATTTTTCCTCATGCAGTGTGCTTCTGTTGGAACAATACTCTAACTCTTTTGTGGAAGCAGCATTTGCCTTTCAGGCATGAGTTAAAGAATCATGTCTCTTAAAATCTTACTGCAAGGTCAGGGCCAGCAAATTTCCTCATTTCTAGTTGGGCTGCAGGCCATAGCTACATGTAAGGGGATTGCTAACAATTAGTATATGAAACTGGGAAAATCTATGGTGTTCAACAAGCTCCACATTCTGTGACTGGAAACAATGATGGAAAAGATACTTAATTCTGGACAAACAGCACACATGCTCCTGTGCGTCAAAAGCTACAAAACCTCCCAGCACTTCATAGCAGTTGAAAGGCCTGAAGTGAAACATCAAAAGCAAGAATCAAAGCTATGTATCACAGAAGGAATTACAGGACCTGCTTTTATCATAGCTCTCCACAACAGCAAATAACTTGTTAGGATCACCCTCTACCAGCGATCAGAAAGGAAAGCAGAAAGCACCAGAGAGCAAAAGAGAAAACAGTTCTAAAGTTGCCAATATGCCTTCAGGCAAAAAGTGTTTCTTACTCCCTATCTGCTGCCAAGTACAATTCAGGTGCGTGAGGAAAATATCTATCTCACCAATAAATCAGTTTTGCAGCAAATAAGCCTTCTCCCACTGTGTTCTGGACTCTGTGCCTTGGCTGAGGAAAGACTCCACTCCTATGGTGTGGCTGCTAAAGATAAACATATCTTTTGTGTTTGCAGAAGTCCGTAACTGAACCATGATAGCAAAATTCCAGGCTTCATTTCTCAAGACTAGGTTTTCAAATTTTATAGATAGAGCCAAGTTTTCTCCTTAAACAAGCTTTCTGTTAATGGGATAATGGTGAAGTTACATGCTCCGGTGCAGTTACAGAGTGACCTTAACATAATGAGAGGGAGAGGGACTCACAGCTACAAGCTGTGTTCACATACCAGGAAACACTTTACAGAAGCCAAAATTATTCCCAGTAAAGTAAGACCTTCTTTGACTTAGAAGGATTACAGAGACTAAGGAAGAGAAGAATAATAGAGAGAAATGTTTTCTGTCTGCTAGAGAGATCACCAGAAACCCTGAGCTCTTAGTGAGTTAGTTTTCAGAAAATGTCTGAGGAAAAGTTTATTTGTTTAAAACTCAAAATATCTTGAACTCTAGAAACTGTCCTTGGTCTGATCCTTCTGTTTTTCCACTACATACTCAGTCAGCCTTGATGTTTTGTTCCTATATATAATCTGCTCTCAAACTGAAAATAAAGAACCTCTCCATTTTACCTGCACTTCGTAAATCGATTGCCACTAAACTGTACATTAAGCTGCCTACAGCAACTAACATAGTCATTTCAGGGGCTAGTCTGCTGTTGTGGTTTATCCCAGAGAATGTGGGCCCCTCCACAGCCACTCATTCACTCACTCACTCACTCACTTACTCACTCACTCACTTCCTGGTAGGATCAGAAGAGAATGTGAAGAGTAAAACTGAGAAAATGTGTGGATTGAGATACAGACAGTTTAATAGGTAAAGCACAGCTGCGCACAGGAGAAAAGTGACACAAGGATTCATTCACCACCTCCCATGGACAGGCAGGTGTTAGATGTTCATCCCTAAACAGGAGAGCAGGTAATCACATGTAATTGTGACTTAGGAAGACAAATGCTGTCACTCGGAATGTCCCCCTTTCCTCCTTCTCCCTCCAGGTTTATATGCTAAACACAGTGTCATATGGGATAGGCTATCCCTGTACTCCCTGTACACAGTGTACACAACCTGTGCCCCTTCCCAGCTCTTTGTGCCCTCCCAACCTCCTGGCTGGTGGTGTGGGGCAAGGAGCAGAAAAGGCCTTGATGATGTGTAAGCCCTGCTTATAAACAGCTATAACATGCCTGTGCTATCAACACTGGTTTCAGCACAAATCCAAAACATAGTCCATCATTGTTACCAAGAAGAAAATTATCTCCACCCCAGCCAAAACCAGCACGTGCCCATTTTTTTTGTAGTGTGATTTATATTCTTATGACATAGATGGTTTTTGAATTAGAGCAAAATTGTTCTATCAATGGAGTTGAATGTGTTCTTGTAGCTTAATTAATCAACAATTTCACACCACCAACTCTTCAGTCTATGTATCACAGAATCACAGAATCACAGAATCACTAGGTTGGACGAGACCTCCAAGATCATTGAGTCCAACCCATACCCTAACACCTCAACTAAACTGTGGCACCAAGTGCCACATCCAGTCTTTTTTTAAACACATCCAGGGGTGGTGACTCCACCACCTCCCTGGGCAGATCATTCCAGTATTTCATTATTCTTTCCATGAAAATCTTTTTCCTGATATCCAACCTATATTTATTTCCCTTGGCTCAGCTTGAGACTGTGTCCTCTTGTTCTGTCAGTTGCTGCCTGGAGAAAGAGACCAACCCCCACCTGACCACAGCCACCTTTCAGGGACTTGTAGAGACTGATGAGGTCACATCTGAGTCTCCTTTTCTCCAGGCTAAACAACCCCAGCTCCCTCAGTCATTCCTCACAGGGTTTGTGTTCCAAGCCCCTCAACAGCCTCGGTGCCTCCTCTGGATGTGCTCAAGAGTCTCCATGTCCTTCCTGAACTGAGGGGCCAGAAGAGCTGGACACAGCACTCAATGTCCTTCCTAAACTGAGGGGCCCAAAACTGGACACAGCACTCCAGGTGTGGCCTCACCAGTGCCCAGTACAGGGGAAGAATGAGCTCCCTGCTCCTGCTGGCCACACCATTCCTGATCCAGGCCAGGATGCCTTTGGCCTTCTTGGCCCCCAGGGCACACTGCTGGCTCATGCTCAGCTGCTGTCACCAGCACCCCCAGGTCCCTTTCTGCCTGGGCACTGTCCAGCCACACCGTCCCCACCCTTTGCATGTTGCAGGGGGTTATTGTGGCCAAAGTGCAGGACTCAGCACTTGGACTTATTAAACTTCATCCTGTTGGACTCTGCCCATCCATCCAACCAATCCAGGTCTCTCTGCAGAGCCCTCCTACCTTCCAACAGATCGACACATGCTCCCAGCTTAGTGTCATCTGCAAATTTATTAATGAAAGACTCAATACCCTCATCCATGTCATCAATAAAAATACTGAACAGAGCTGGCCCCAGCACAGACCCCTGAGAGACACCACTGGTGACTGCCCCCAGCTGAATGCAGCACCATTCCCCACCACTCCCTGGGCCTGGCCATCCAGCCAGTTCCTAACCCAGCACAGGGTGCTCCTGTCCAAGCCACGGACTGCCAGCTTATCTAGGAGTATGCTGTGGGAGACAGTGTCAAAGGCCTTGCTGAAGTCCAAATAGACAACATCCACAGCCTTCCCTGCATCCACCAGGTGAGTCACCTGGTCATAAAAGGAGAGCAGATTGGTCAAACATGACCTACCCCTCCTAAACCCGTGCTGGCTGGGTCTGATCCCCTGGCCATCCTGTAAGTGCTGCGTGATGACCCTCAATGCAAACTGCTCCATTGCCTTACTGGGTAGTGAGGTCAGGCTGACTGGCCTATAATTACCAGGATCCTCCTTCCCACCCTTTTTGTGAATGGGCATCACACTGGCCAGCTTCCAGTCATCTGGAACCTCACCAGTGAGCCAGGACTGCTGGTAAATGATGGAGAACAGCTTAGCAAGCTCATCTGCCAGCTCCCTCATCACCCTGGGATGGATCCCACCTGGGCCCAGAGATTTATGGACATCTGAGCAGCTCAGCAGTTCTCTGATTGCCTCCTCCTGGATAACAGGGGGACCATTCAGCTCCCTGACACCATCTACCAACCCAGGAGGGCAACTGTCCTGAGGACAAGCCAGTTTTCCCACTAAAAACTGAGGTAAAGTAGGCATTAAGTACTTCTGCCTTCTCCTCATCTGCAGCTACTAAGTTCTCCCCTCTATCCAGTAGAGAACAAAAGCTGGTCTTACCCTTCCTTTTGCCATTAATATATTTGTAAAAACATTTTTTGTTATCCTTCAAAAAAGTTGCCAATTTAAGTTTGAACTGAGCTTTCCTATTTTTTTTTCCTACATACCCTAGCAACCCTCTTAAATACTTGTTGATAGACCTGACCCTCCTTCCAAAGAGGAAAAGAGGGTCTTCCTCTTTTTATTTCTAAATTCCTTCAAAACCTCATTGCCCATCCAGGCTGGACATTTGTCTCGTTGACTCATCTTTCAGCACACAGGGACAGTCTGTTCCTGTGCCCTCAAGATCTCTCTTTTGAAGCATGACCACCTTTCCCGGATTCCTTTGTTTTTAAGTTTGCTTCCCAAGGAACTTTCTGAATAAGTCTCCTAAATAGGCCAAAGTCTGCCCTCTGGAAGTTCAGTGTAAAAGTCTTATTTATGTTCCTCCTGATTTCACCAAATATCAAGAATTCTATAATTTCATGAGGCCCAAGAGGCCTCCAACCACCACATCTCCCACCAGCCCATCCCCATCTGCAAGCAACAGGTCTAACACAGTCCCTCCCCTGGTGGGCTCGCTCACCAGCTGTGACAAGATGTTGTCCTTCACACCCTCTAAGAACTTCCTGGACTGCCTCTTTTCTGCTGTGTTAACTTCCCAGCAGATGTCTGGTAGGTTGAAGTCACCTACAAGAACAAGGGCTGGTGATCCTGAAACGTTCTCCAGCTGCTTATACAATAAGTTGTCCATCTCTTCTTCCTGGTTGGGTGGGCAATAACAAACTCCCAGCAGGATGTCAGCCTTGTTGGCCTTGCCCTGAATTCTTACCCATAGGCATTCAGCTTCATCATCATTAGTTTCAATCCTCATGGTGTCAAAAGCCTCCCTAATGTAAAGGGCCACCCCTCCAGCTCCTCTCCCTTTCCTGTCTCTTCTGAAGAGCTTGTAGCCATCCAGTGCATTCCTCCAGCTATGTGAGCTGTCCCACCACGTTTCTGTGATGGCAACTACATCATAACTCTGCTGTTGCACCATGGCCTCCAGCTCCTCTTGGAGTTTGCTCCCCATGCTGCCTGCATTGGTACACATGCACCTCAGCTGGGCTGCTGATTTCACCCCTAACTTAAGAATAAAAAAAAAAAAATAGTTTCTTCTTTTAAAAAAAGCCAAGAGTCTGGCAGGGAGTTTCAGATGTATGTACAGATCCAGGTGCCCTCAGGAAGCTGTCAGCACCACAAGCCCGTATTCCCAGTCGTGGGGGGGGACACTCTAACTGCACCCATTGTCACCCCCTGAGGGGGGCTGGGGTGCTGTGTATCAGCATTTAACACTGCATTGCCTTCTAGCATCAGCATTTAATCAGTTTATGTAATGTGATGATCCTGAAAGATAGTCACTAGACATGATGGCTCAGGAGCTGTTTTTATTCAGGGAGCTAATGGTAAAAAAATCTAATCCATATCCCTGAGTGCCACATGCAGATGCCTCTTGAACACTTTTGAAGATGGTGACTCCACCACCTCCCTGCGAACATATTTCAATGCTTACCTACTCTTTCAGTGATTTCTTTTCCTAATATCTAACATGAACCTCACCTGGTACAAAGGCCATTTCCACCCTTTCACTGGAGATAAGGCAGAAGAGGATAACCCCCACCTCACTACTACCTCCTTCCACGTAGAGAGCCATGAGGTCCCCCCCTGAGCTTCCTCTTCTCCAAACTAAACCCAGCTCCCTCATAAGGTTTGTTTTTGCATCTGTCAGCCGTGGATTTGTTGTCACTGCACATAGGAGATTTTTAGGATCTTCAGGACACACTGCCTAACCTCTGACTTCTTCTCTAAGATGGTGCAAAAAACTCATATATCTGTCATATCCGTGAGCCCTGTGAAGAAGGCTCAGATATCAATGTACAATGAAATTAGTATTTCATTACAGCTGTTTTGCACTAGAATGCATGAGTGTTCATGGAAATAAATATTAGAGGCATCAGACTGTCCCATCCCCAGCAAAGCCAGGATTCTGAAACTATAGATCAAACTATCTTTTTCCTCACATTTGTTTAATCCACTACAGCTCTGGACTTCTTGGAGATCATCTCTTTTTTTTTTTTGTCTACTGCTTCTGTTGTCTTTTAACAATCTTTCTCAACTGTTGGTGCACCTCATAGATCAAGATGGAGTTTCTCAAAATTAGGTAAAGAAACTGAAGTATGTTTTCAGAAAAAATTCAGTGTGCAATACATGCCTACACACTGAATTAACCTATGTAGTAACTTGTTCTCAGACAGACATGGACTGTCCTTGAGGACAAAAGCAAGTCACCAAGGTGCCTAGCTGACTTCCATCCATTCCCTTCAGAAGCTTCCATTCATGAACAGTTAATTTGAGTGATAGAAGGGTTTGTCACCTGGTGAGTTGCCTGGAGTGTCACAGCAAACACGTAATGGGCAGGCACAAGTGATGCCACAGTCAGGCAGTAGCAGCTCTAGACCACAAGTGAGAAAGGTAATGCATCATGGCAACTGCTTGGAGCTGAGGAAGGGCAACTTCATTTTTCTTAGGCATAGTACGTTGCTGAAGTCCTCATGTGAGTTTCAGGCTCTGGAAGTTTCTGACCTAGAAATCTGTGGACAACAGCTAAAGGGGCCAAATGTGAAAAACGTGGGTATGTAACAACATGGAGATCAAATTTCTGAACCTTTCACTACAGTATCTAGATAAGCACCTAAAAAGTAATTGCTTCCTAGCAATGGCAGGCTTTGGTCATCCCATAAATTATGTAGTTAAGCTTGCTTGTTTGTGCTACACACTCTTCTGTGCACCTTTTCAGGAGACTTTTATTTCAGTACCACTAAAATGCATATAGTGAACAAGAAATTAATTGAAAGTATATCATAGGTTACAATGGTTTTTAGAATTTTAAGAGGTGTTTCTGGATACATTTCAAATTAAACTAGATGCAAAGTAGGTTTTTTTTATGTTTCAGCTAATGCCTAAAGATTAAAAAAAAACATATCTTTTAATTTCCTTGAAATACTGGAAAGGCTGAACTTCTCACAAGTGTCTGTTTGGTATGAGTTTCTTTCTGACTCAGAGCAAACAAGACAGCCATCTGTCAACACAGGTCAGCTGGGAACCAGCTTCATCAGCAAAGAAAATTACACCATTGTGTGGCCTTCCCTCCCCCCTCTCTGCTGTTTAAAAATGCAGTCCCCAGACCAGAACAGTGGAGCTGAAGCCTCTGGAGAAGACACATGAAACATATGTAAAACACTGAAGCATTCCATTAGGCAGAACAACACCACATCTCCAGAGCACTCAGCAAAGGTTTTGAACCCTGAAACCAAGCTATTCCTGTGTTAATGGCCATGGACATTATGGCAATTCCTAGAAGTAGAAGATCTCTGCCCACCTAAGGAAAATTTTCGTGGATATTTCAGAATTAAATCCTGCTTTCAAAATTATTGCTTGAGATTAATTTCTCCTCATGTTTTCCGTTATTTCAGTCAATATCTTGGCTAATAGCCCTCCCAAATGTTTTGAACCTCCCAGACTAGCTGCAGGAATCTTTTCATGCTCTGGAAGAACAAGTTATCAGCCTCTCCATTCCACCTCCTTACATTTTTGCACAAGCCTAGACACCCTTGAGCTCTGATATGAAAAAGACTGGGTCTTAGCAGTGGTGCTTCTCACTTACTCTGCCACCTTTGGGACGTACTTTTTATTGGCATTACAAGGCTAACATGAAGCAAAATGTGTCATCAATTGTCAGGCAAGCAAAGCCATGAAGCATGCCATAGGTGCTCATGGCTATTTTTGGTCCTCTGGGTGCTCATAACTATCATACTCAGAATGAAAACTAAGCTGCAGTGCACTTGTTCAAGATTCACATCATTTACACTTGATTATATATGCATTAATTCTACAGATATTTGCTATCTTTAACATCAGTCAAGGAATGCCCAGTTATACTGTTGTTAATACCAGATATTTTTGGTCAGGAAAGCAAGCAGAAAAAGATGCACATAGCGGACATTTTTTTCTTCTTTATAATTAAAGGGTAAAACCAGACTAAATAGACATGGCCCTTTTATCTTCTGAGTTGATCCGTAAGTAGGCAAGATTCCTCAGAAATCTGAATGACATATGGAATATGTTTCTCTCCTCTAAAACAGATTGAAATTTTCTTCTCCCACAGGAAATCTTCTTTAGGTGTAAATTAGCAACATTTGTTGTCAAAATAATGTAAACATGATAAAACATGTAGAAGTATCTTGTGTTGGTGTGTGTGCTATTCCCATTTATGTTTATAGTGGAATACATAGTTTTAAGTGGTCTAGATCATTGCTTTATGTAAGGTCCCTCAGCCAAAAGAGTGGTCAGTGTCAGGTATGCAGCAGAAAAGTTTATGCCACATTCTCCTCCCTTACATGAAGGAACAAAGTGTTTGCAGATAGGAAATTGATTTAAAAAATGCATCATATGAGAGTTTTCTAGTCAAATATTCATTACATATTAGAAATCTATGTCCACAGGTAAGACTCTGCCACAAATCAGCAAAAATTATTTACTGCATTGGGCACTGTCTAAATCCATAGCATTTGTTACTCTGTAAACTTAATCCAGTCCAGTACCTTTCATAGCTCTGAGCATTTTCAATTTTCTCTTGACATCACAAGATGTGGATTAGTCACAACTATGCAAAAATCAGAGTACTGTCCCCCCTAGAAACTCACTTTATATTTCCAAATTTGTTTTAGAGACATGTCCTTCCTTCTCCTTACTCACCAGTATGTGTGTTCACTTGGTGATTAGGTCCTTTTAAAAGCTCAAGGTGGAAGCACGACTAACTCATTTTAATTCCATCATATTAATTTGCTTAAATGTGTCACCAATAAAGAAAGACAATGACATCTCATAATATGAGTGGTTTGAAACAATGAATTTTTTTTTCTACTAAGAGTAGTAGTAATGTTTTAATAAAATGTTCCTGAGACTTTATGGGCTTTCCAAAAACTGAAACATTCTCATCCCTAATTTAATAATCATATTTTTCTGCTGCCTCTTTTCCAGTGTTTACAGCTATGAGCTTATTGAAGCAAGACCTGTGCTTTCTGCATTGCACTTATACAACATATAATGTCTTTGTATTCTATTCAGTGGTCTGAACACCCAGGCTGTTCACAGGCATATGTATGTAGGGGTACTGTTTCTTTAACTGATAACTACCTAAGCAGAAGCCTTGCTATGAAAGTGGTTTCTACTAGAACAGGCAGAAAAATCTTACTTTGTTCCCTATATGTGGCTCCATTGTTGCAACTAAAATTGTATGGCTGAAGAAGAATTTTTAAGAGAAGAAAAGGTGCTTTTTAATGCCAGATGTTACAGCACTTTACAGCTGTAAATATGTATTATCATCAAATCCAAAATAAGAGGAGCAGATTGTGACCTTGCAGCAAGTCCTCTACTGCCTCTAGAAACCAGATCTTCTAAGTAATTTCTGATTATCTTGAAATATAGTGTTTACTAACATGCAAAACAAAGGCTGAAATATAAATGATTGAGCTGCACTACGAAAACCTTATTTTGACAACAGTGAATTCTAAAAGTATAATACAATATATAAATCCTTAAAAAGTTGTTCTGTAAAAAATAGTAGATACAGCAGTAAAGGTGAGTTTCTGCAGAATAGAATATATTTGTGTGGTTACAGCTCTGTGCTCTCACTAGTCTGCAGGTAGTGCTACCTGAGCAGTGCTGGGCAGTGATGCACAGAGATGTCTCTAGGAACTGCTGCTGTGTGAAATAATGGCTTGAACTGGCTGACAGAGACAGCATGGCAAGGAAAATGGGAATGATGCCTGCCTCTCTCTATCGTGTCTTTGAGAAAGAGATGATACTTGGAGGTATCAGCATTGGCTAAGTAGGACTGTGGGGTATATAAACATGTTGTATAACTCCTACACAGTTTCTAAGGTTGGAGTGGAATCCCACTGTAACAATAACTTTTGGAACACACATGACCATAAACAAGAGGAAAATTGTGTAGAGAAATGTTGTAAAGAATAATTGCAGACTCTTTTTTTCAGTTTTTTATATTCCCTGTTCCTTCCTTTCCTAAAAAATCCTTATTACTGTTTGCAAACAATAAAACCATTCACTTATTCATTTTTCAAGATACCAAGGGTTTTAAAATATTTCTGAATGTTCGAATTTATTAATATTGCAGCCAAAGCAAGTTGATTTTCTACAACTTTTGTAAATTAATTCCCTATGATAGAAATATATCCCTGATAGAAATAACTGAAATAGAAATAGAAAACAATTGGCTTTTCATTCACAGTGTAAGAAACTAGGTGGGGAAATTAGAATGCCTGGCCTTTATTTGAAGATACTGACATAGCAGGAACCTCAGAAACAAGGTGGGGGGAAGGCGGTCGATGTCATGCATTAATATCACAATGTGAAAAATACAGAAAGTATCACTTAGGTCACACCAGAAATCAAGCAATACAGCATGTTAGAAACCTTAGCATCAAAACACATTAAAAAACTGACCATGTTACTGGGTAACACGGCATCTACATTAAAATCACAAGCCTTACATGAAAATCTCAAGCCTAAATGGAAGGCAGACATTACTGAGTCTGTGTTACTGCATTAGGCAGGGTCACAGCACTGCCTGAGGTGCTCTAAGAGATTTAGAGAAGCTTTAGGAGCAGGAACACAGAAGTATTAAAAGTCTTAAATATTCAAGTATCTAAGAGAAACAAACCTACTATTGCAAATTTCGTGGGTATTAAATTATCTGAAACAAGGTGCACTTCAGAGTCCTAAAGCACTGTATGATCAGAGTACCTCAGGAGTACCCAGTAAGTGCATCCTCGAGGGCACCCAGCAAAGTGAGCCCTCTGCAGAAAAACTGACCAGGTTATTTTTTGCAGTGGAAGAAATATCTTTTTTCATAGTGGAGAAAATGAGGATATTTCCAAATAAAACCATTTTCTGTAGTGAATTTTTTTAATGATGCTTTTTAGTGTGTCCTTATATTAAAAATAAAAAAAAAAGAATTTGGGGTTATGATAAGTCTAGGAAAACATGATCTCAGTAGCTGAAATCAGCCATAGAACAAAAAAAAAGTGCTGTGAATTACAATTAGAAAGCATAGGAAATAAAACAGAAATCAGCATAGTGTTGCCCAACTTTGAGGCTCATCACTTTCTCAAGTAGAGTGGGCATACATGGAAAATAAATCAGGGAAGGAAAAGGAGGGCAGCTGGAGGCACAGGATAGCTGCCATGCAACACCCACTCAGGTAGGCTGGGAATCCTCATTGTGCAATCAAGACTCTTTGGGGACAGTTGTGATTCAGCCCCTCAGATGAAGAGGGAAAAACAGAACAGCATAGATAAGTGAGATACTGAAGTCAATGAAGTTCAATAAACTAGAGCACAGAGGGAAAAATACAACAGGTCTCTGTCAAGGCAAGAAATGGTAGCTGTCATACAAAGGTGGACTTGAAACCAACAAGAGGAGATGGCATTTCACAGAATAGGTGGCAGTGATGACTCCTTGCTGCAGGACGTTGAGGATGCTATCTCAGTACAAATGAGGACAAAGAAAGTACTAGAAGGGAGTGTTACTAAGAGTTAATGAATAGACAAAGTAAAACAGGCTAAGAAAATGTATTATATTGAAAATGGAGAGACTGGAAAATCTTATGGAAAACATCACTGATGCCAGTAGCATGGGCATCCACTTTAATGCTGGAGACAGAAAACTGAGCAAGACAGGCTCTTGTCCTGCTATGAACAAGGCTCTTGTCTTGATAGGAACTACAGCATAGCTATGAATTTTAATATTAAAAAAAAATCAAAGGGCTTTGATTATGGGTCTGAAAAAGAAGAGCTGGGTAATCAGAAAGATTAATTTAGACAGTGCAATAGATGGAAGATCTTTCTGAAAAGATACAGTTGTTCCTAATACTCATCAGAGGTACTTGGACTGATCAATTGGGAAGAGCATTCAAGAGGACAAAAAAAACCCCAAAACCCAGCTAATTTTAACAAACTTTACTGTTGTATTTTAATGTCAGTCAGAAGAAATATATTTTCATTTTTCCATAATTTTTGAGGAATTAAAAAGTACTTGTTATTTTACCGTTTTTAAGTTTTCATTAAAGTGTATTTTGCATATTGTACATTTAAAATATGCTAAACCATACCAAAACCTCTTTTTTAACTAAACTTCACCCGACCTAAATCAGGAATTATTGCATGGTTTAATGGAAAATTTGGTGGCCCATGAAATAAAACTCACCCTTCAAAGCAAAATATCTTAGGTAAGCTTTGATGCCTATATCACAAAAAAGAAATGAGCCATCTCATCTTCCTTTACCAATTCTTTGTACTGTAGTCTACAACAAAAATTACATTTCCTGGATCATCTGAGTGAGTTTTCATCTTGATAAAAGAATTTTTTTACAGGAAGAACTGTCTTTCCTTGGAACAATCTCATGAGGAACATAGTAATCGCTGCTAAGCACGGGTACTTGATTAAATAGCCCAGTTCCAGAAGAACTTGTGAGCATGTGTAGCATGTGCCATACATATTCTAGGGAGAAAAAGATTTTTTAAGAAGTGACACTTTGTAACCTGCACAGAGTCTTACTGATCTCAGTTATTTTAGTTTGACAACAATGTAATTAGATAGTGTTATCATTGAGAGAATGATATATAGCTATTTGCTCTCGCCATTCTTATCATATCAAAAGACTATCTCTGGCAAACACTAATTTGTCACAGTTGTAATGTAAAGAATTCAACTTTTATCAAAAGCTACATCTGGTCAAGCTTATACAATAAAATATCCACCTACTAGTCTTCCACTTGAATTCTGTAATTTTTGTATGAATACGTCATTGTAGAGAACAACACATTGAAACAGTTGTAGTCAAGGCACAGAGGCAAATTCAGATAAAGAGCTGAAATTCTCATTTAAAAATACATCCCTGTCTTCTGTAGTAGGCAGAAACTTGTTCTTTGTTTATCTGTGTTTGCTTGCTCCCACTGCTATCATTCAACCAGGAGTCAGTGGGAGTTGCATGTGTCACACACAGCAGAAGACAGCATCACTCTTGCCTTTATAACCCACAGATGGTCACTCACAGGGCAGTAATGCTCTGCCATATCTCTCTAGTGTAGTGGGTAGGTAGTATACCTGATGTCCTGGCATGGTGTTGCCTGGACAAGACAAAACATCCTATCAAAAGAATGTCTGCATGTTACTCTAGATATGAGAAATGCATCTGCTCATGATGAGTGGTAAACCATTAGAGCAGGTTGCCCAGGGAGGTGGTGAATGGACACACTTCACATCAGATCAGAGAGGGCTCTGAGCAATCTTACCTACTCTAAGGTGTCCCTGTTTATTGAAGGTGGGTTGGACTACGTGACCTTTCAAGATCTCTTCCAATCCAAACCTTTCTGAGGCTTTGAGTCTACGTTGGTGTAACTGCAAGAAAAAGCGAGAGTGAAGGAGTCTTGTGACATGATTTAAAGGCTGTGGCTTGATGCTGTAACCAACTGTTTGGTATATATAGAAGCAGATAAAAGCAATGAGATGCCCTCCCCCACACACCCCTATCCTGCCCTAAAATTAGCTAGCGTTTTGTCTTGGGGGTTTGACTAGAATGACACTTCTCTCCCAGCTAGAAATATTTACCAACCAGTTGATATCTAGCCATGGACAGTTCATTCTCAGGGGTTCTTTGCTAATCTTTCCATTCAGACTAAATAATTACTTTCCCTATCCACCCTTGCTACCCTGGTGTATCTACCTGTGTGCTTCTAGCTTTTGCCTTACTAAACCAAATAGGCTACCACCTTTGAGATTATTTTAGCTGACTGCATTCTTCAGGCAAGTGTGTAAATTCAAACTGTGCGTTAGCTCTGGTACAAGAAACAGCCAAACCAAAGCAGTTTAGAGCCTAATTTAGGATAATTTGCTTTACTTCACAGCAAGACCCTTTTCTTCTTATTGAGTTCTCACCCCTGTTTTCTCTAGTTTTACTAATAATTTCCAAGTGACTTCATATCAGAATCTTACTGAAATTCAAAGTGAGGTTGCCTTTCTTTGAAAAATCTTTCATTTCCTTATGAAAGATAAATGCTGACACAGTCTGTCTTTGATATGTATTTTATGTCATTTTATGTATCTTTAACCATTATTCTTCTCAGTATATCATAACACTTTGCATGTTATTTAGATCAGGCTAAGAGAATAGCAGTTATTTGGATCACTTTTCTTAATATTTTTCCTCTCCTGTAATACAGCCAGGAACTCTGCCATTTTGCAAACAAATATTGTTCTACTCTTCTCAGTAGACTCTTGTAAACACTTTTTTTCTATGCCTATGATTAAAGTATGAGCCTTTTTAAAATCCAAAACTCTCAAATGCATCATCTCCTTTACATTTTGGTCTTTTCTCTAAGCTAAGATAAAATCCAGTGCCACACTCTCATTTACACTTACCAGCCTACTTCATCATCACAAATCACACATCACATCTTCTGAAAAGTGGTGCAAAATATATATTTGATCTCGGGACCATATGTATACTTCTTTTAATGTGTACCCCACCTTCCTTGTAGCCACATTCCATATTGTTACCTTTTTTTTTCAGAGGTCAATAAAACCTTTGCTGCTTGTTTTCATTTCCTTATAAGCATCAACCTCAACTTCCAACTGGGCAGGTATCACTTTGCTCCTGCACGTCTTGTTCTAAAAAAATGGCTTCATTTGTTGGCCAGTTGAATTCTTTCATCTGGGTCCCTGGTTAGTTTATTTTGATCTTGAGATGATTTTTCTTCTTCCTACAGGATCTTTCCAGTTTCTGGAATCTGAATCCAGCATCCCAGATATGCACAAATTTCATTACCATCATAAAGGAGACAGGTTAGTTAGTATGACTGGCAAGAATGATGAGAGAAGTTAGGAAAGGAAAATCTGGTGAAACGTTGAAAGCTAGGAAGGTGAAATATTTGTTCCTAAAAGATGATCATAATGATGGAATTCCTTTGCCTGTAAAACTGGCTGGTCACAGAATGTTGCCCTCTGAATATAGATAATAGCTATTTTATTACTTCTTATAAAACAAGAGGATCTTAAATCCTTTTCTTAAACTGATAACTTTTTCAAAAATATATAATACTGCTAGTAGAAAATGTTCCCTTCTGGAAGGGATAAACCTTTATTATCAGTAGACTTCTTCAGTGCAGCATATCAATCTACAAACAAAATATTATTGCCAATAATATTTGTGGTTGCTATACCAGCAGATTATCATTTCAGAGGGAAAGATGTAAGACTGTCAGCAATAGATTTGTCAACAAAAGCATGCAAAAAGATACTTCAGTGTATTTCATTCCAGAATTACTTTTAGTATATTCATTTTTTCCCTAACTGTTGTATATAGTTATTTATTTTGACAACAGTGGCACATTTCTTTTAAAGCCTTTCTGAAAATAGTAAGTTTGTAGTACCTTACACATTTCTCATTAACATCAGGCTATTTCTCTTTCAACTACTTTATTCCAATTATTTGCCATCTAAACTATTGTATTAGTTCACCCAGAAAAGGTAGTTCAGAAAAGGTGATGCAACCATCAACTGCCTTGCATCAGGAAACTTCCATTTGTTACTTCCTAGCACTCAGGCTAAATTTAGATTGGATTCAGTACAGGTTTATCTCCCTTAATCATTAATAGCTCAGCTCAATTTCAGTGTGATTGGAAACATCTCCTAAGGAGAAACCCGGATAGCAAGACAAAAAGCAGTTACTGCTATTCAAGATTAAGGGTGTGAATGGAGAATTGTACAGGATCTGATTTACAGGTTATTTTTTCTCTGCATACTGTTGTCAACCCTGTCATGGTAACAAGTATCAACTTTACTTAGCCTAAGCTGAGAAATACAAAGCAAATTGCAAATGACACAGTGAACTTTTTATATGAAAAGAAAAAGAATGATGAACATTGTTGAAGAAGTAGTTCTTCAATCTGAGGGATTTTCAAAATACTTCTTCCCCACTGGAAAAAGAAATAGGTGACTTGATCAGAAATACTGTTGCAGAAGCAGCAGACAGCATTAAATTAACTCTTAAAGCATTTTTAGGCTGTGAGAAAGCAGATCTATTTGAATTGTATATCTAGAATTTGTGGTGAGGAGAAACCTCTAGGACATCAATAAACCAATGTCTAAGAAAAGTAATGGTCTTAATAACCCCACATGAAATGTGAGATAGATCCATTCCATAGCTGAGAAATGGCCCCAGAGAGTTACTTGCTAAGGAGAATATGGTAGAAGATTAAGAAAAATGTTCTACCAAAATCATTATAAATGCTTCATTTATTACAGAAATAGATAACTTGCACTGTTTTGTAACAGATTTGTGGCCAGCTCAGAGGCATTTCAGTAAAGATGGCTTCAGTGGGAAAAAAGGATTACTGGCTTGGGTTTCCTTCAGATAATATGCAACCTCACAAATAGGCTTTTACACAAGTCTGTTATGAGGGTCATAGCATAGAACTGGAAATAGAAAGACAATCTGAAATAAAAAATAAAATAAAATAAAATAAAATAAAATAAAATAAAATAAAATAAAATAAAATAAAATAAAATAAAATAAAATAAAATAAAATAAAAAAATAAATAAAAAAAACCAAAAAAAAAAAAAACCAAAAAAAAAAAACAACCACAAATATCAGTAATGTTTTGTTTTTTTAGAAAACCTTTCTGAGCTGTAATGTCAGCTGGGGCATCCACAGCCCAAGGCAGGATCACAACAGGCAGTTCACTGTGCATCTCCACTGCAGAGTTCACCCGAATGACTGACTTTGGTGGTACTGGCTCAGCTGAAAGTGTCTGCACTGCCAGATCACAGTGATGATTGCTCCATGTAGTGGAGGAGAGCAACAGAACACAACATTTCAGGAGGGAATACATGAGTATGGGCATGTGTGTGCCAGGCACAGGAGGCCATTCTCCAAGCACCACCCTCTCCTGGCACAGGTGATGAATCACCTGGGAAAGCACTGCTGGAGAACATGACTGTTTATTCCAAATACATAAGTCTGCCAGTAAAACACCATGAGTTTTGTGTTTCTGTGTTGATGCTTCTGTTCCAAATTCTAGCAGGCTTGGAGAGGATACTAGGACACAGACTTGTTCCAAATCTCATCATCAGTGCTAACCTGTGTCAGCAACAGCAGCAAGGCCTGTGACATAGCTGTGAGCACTGTATCCTCTTCTTGATACCATGGGATAAACAGGCAAGAGCACCATGCAGCACAAAAGGAAATTATATCTATATTGTTGCATTCAGGGAAGATTGATTCAAATAGTTCAGTAACAATTAGATAAAAGATGAGCTCTTTAGCTATATTTTCTACATCAATTTAGAATATTGACAGGTGATACAGCTCATATAGTGCAGGAACTAGTCAAATCTCGACGTCTTTCAGAATTAACATAATCACAAAATCACCAGGATTGAAAGATTATCCAAAATCAAGAGTCTGAGGAGACACAGAACACTAAATATACTCCTGCTCTGCAGTTTTGTTGAAGTTGTAACATCAGCCACTTAGTCATGACATGAAAATACAAACAGTTCTTAATTCAAAGTGGTTCCTCATACCAGTTCCCATGTTATGAACAAGCCCAACAAAACAACCAACCAAATAATTCCCAAATTAAAGTTCTTTTTTTTTAATATGGCCTATGCCATATTTTATCAGCAGTTTCTGATTGGCTTTTGTGTCTTTTATGAATGTCAATGATAAAGGCTGGGAGGCATGGCTAACATCCTACAGATACATGTTTAAGGGGTATAGTTTTCTTTCACGACTATTTCATTAAACTCCACCCTGAGTGATCCACTCAGGATAGGTAATATTTACAGGCACAGTTTTCCTTTGAATATTCTTTTTTAAATGGGTTTCCAGAACTTTCCAGCTAGAGATGCCATTTCCAGTCTTTTACAAGATTTGTGGCTTGTTCCAGTTGGCAGCTCATGTTCTGCACCTGAATTTTCACCTGAGCTTTGACTTCATTCCCAAAGGATGGTTTAGTCTAGCAGCAAGAGCTTCAGAGCACAAGAGGGTGTTATCAATCCATTTCAGAACTCATATTTGTAGTACAAAAGTTACAGACAAAGTTAATAAAAAGCTTTTGTATCATTTAAATTGTAAATGTCTCTTTAAATTCTTGCTTTCCATTCCAAATTGTATATCAGATTTCCCATCCCATATAAATATATAGTCATCTCAGAATCCCAAATCTTCTTCTGAAATAAATCAATTATGAATTTTTGGCATTCAGATTGTCTGTTACTTACTTAAATTTGGCATCAGAAAATGTTCTGAGAAAATCCTTTCTACTGATTCTGTCCAGTTTTCGTCAGACATCTGCAGTGGCCCCATTTTTTTATTTTAAAGTAAATTGTTATTATTACTACCATATTTTGTTTCCTGACGATCGCCTCTGCTGTCTGCTTCTTGGCCACCTATCCTCACTTAGACTCAATTTGCAATAATGTTCTTTATTGCAAAAAATTGGAGTACTTAAGGAAAAATCAGGACTGAAAAACTCATGCAGTATTTCTTCTATCCTAGTGTGAGAGATTCACTATGAAAACGTACAGGGGCAGATTTTACTTGATGTACACCAGTTCAAGAAGTTCACAGGAGATCATGAATTCAGTAAAACCATCCATATCTGATGCCTGTTAATCACTTTTCAGCCTCATTTAACACCATTTGCAAGCTGAAGTGTTAAAGTCACAGCTGATCCTGTTGGAAAGGGTTATCTTGATGGAGGCATCCAGAAAATCCCATTGCAGTAGGTGACATTCAGGTTCCACTCTGCTTCATACACCAGGGAGGAGTATTTATCTATTGATTTTCAGATTACCAAGACAGTTGACTGTACACTCCATACAAGAATGCTACTTTGAACATAGCCTATCTGTGAAAAGGTAGCATTATTTTCTCACAGGTCCAGAATAATTTCTCACAGAATAGTTTCTCCTCAGAAACTATTCTCTGTTTCTGAGGAGAATAGTTATGAAATAGGAAGACTGTAAGGAGTAATGGTCAAGAGAGGAAAGAGAGAACACATGTCATCTTGTCTTGTAGAATGCTAAATGTGAAAGTGCAGGTATTTTCATCATGCTGATCTCATTATGAAGATCATGTCTGAGACCTTAACTTCCAGGACTTCTCCACCTCCCTATTCAGCTCTAATTTTGAGAGGAATGGGCAAGACATCATACCTTCATATAATCACATAAAGTGTGGTCAAATTTTAAGGACACTGAAGAACTGGGGGAGTGTTACATTTTCTTTCATAAATTTCTTGACAGTGAATGAGCTCAAACTTTGTGGGAAGAAATGTTTTAGACCTTCCATTATATGGGCAGTTTGTATGGTTTTATCATTGTTCTCCAAACACAGCTTGAGGGGAAAAGGATTTGAATGTTAAGTTTGGTCATGAATAAATGCAACAGTAAAGTCTCCTTGTTGTACAGGGATATAGTTCTTCGTGTAAATATACAGTTTGTCTCTAAATACAATATTTGTTTACTGTCAATATGCACTCAGAGCCTGATATATAATTACATATAGCATAGACCTGCATTATAAAAAATCAGAGTATAATTGTATAATTACTCCTTGTACTTGAAGGAGTAATTGAAGCCCATTTGGGAGATAAAGATTTCCACAGAGTGTAATAGTTTATTGTTAAGACAGAATATTGTATTTTGAGTCAAAATTACTAGCAATCCACAGCTCTCAAATCCTTTCCACTGTATTTGAGAGCAGTACACAAAATTCTTAATGATGATTTATCACTACAGAAATTCACTCCTCCTCCACAATTTGTCCAAAAAACAAGGGGGAAGAGAAGTTGGTTTTGTTTTTTGGGGGGTTTTTTTTTGGTTGGTTGGTTGGTTTTGTTTTGGTTTGGGTTTTTTTTTGGAGGGGGGGTGGTTTTTTGTGCTATAGTGTGAAGCTTGTTGATTGTACATAAAGAGGACTTATAAGTTTCTTAAAGTTTGTGTATTTTGTTTTTTAATGGCTGGAAGCATGCTTAAAGCCCTCATTAGACATCCTTCTACACAAGTTGTTGTGAAGACAGCTGTTGAAATGGAGACATCGTAGTTATTTACCTGGTTGACAGTGAAGAATACAAAACTTTCATATTTCTGTTTATCTGTTGCAAGACTCACATTATACATACAACACAATTCTAATTCTGTGGCCTAGTTCAACAAGATTCATACTATATACTTAACTTGTCCCCTCTTCTTACACGTCTAATCAACCTAAGGCTTGATTTTTTTTCCAAAAATTATTTACCTACCTTATCCTTTCACATTTTAAAGTGGACCTATTAGTTTATGCACTAAATTGAAAGTTTATGCACTAAATTTTTAGCACACTGTGTGAAGATTTAATTGTGCATTCCTCGTTAAAGTTAATAGGGGTTGTGTTGTTAAATCACGCCGTGCAGAACATTCCATATTCCCTTAAGTGCCCTTTTGTTGCTGGACTGAGAAGAGGCCTGCGTTGCCAGAGACATGCATATCTATTTCAGTGAGAATCTCTCTAACTGGCTTAATTTCATTTTCAGGTCTGAGTTCAAAGCCCTTGAATAACTGGTCTCGTATGTGTAATCAAACTAAACCAGGCTTTTTGAATTCTGGAGAAGAATTATTTAATTAAATGGCCAGATCTGGTATTTGGCCCAAGAGAAAGGGTACCTGTATCAACTTGCAAACATGGTCCCTTCATTTGTGCTAATAGGCTCTGGCAAACCTGCTGAGGGAATTTCAAATGGCTAGAGCAGATTAACTATTTGGGTTAACATTTTCCAAGGTTGACTTCAATGTTTCCTACTCTTTTTGCTAGGGCTTTTTTCTTTTTTCTATTTTTATTAACTTAATAGATTTCAACACAAACCTGGCCCTTAGAATACTGTTTCATTCAATCAAGGATGAGATTAAATGTTAGCTTTGATTATGTCATCTTTATAGGAAAAGACATTTGATGATGATTTCAAATTAATGTGAGCTAATGCTAATCTCTGTCACTGTGGGGAAAAAAAAAACTTTAAAAAACTACTACTATCTGTAGTAGTTTTCATTTCAGCTACACTAAATACGAGCTTCACATATCAATTAAGAGGAATCACCTGAAATTTAGGTAAACAGATAGATTCAGCTTCAGGCACCTTCCCTTGTTTGGTGCTGAATATTTACTGTAAGGTCTTACTGTAAAAAGCTGCTATAACCCTGAATAAAATCCAATGCCTACAATAAGAATTAAATACATAATATCAGAAAGGTAATTATGGTTGTGACTGTGCAGGTTTAGCCCACAACTGTACTACTGAGGATATCACTTCCACTAAATCAACAAGATTGTTGGAACAAGAACATGTTTTTGTTTTTGGTGGGTCCTCTGGTAATTTCTCACAAGCAATTCCAGCCTGAGCAGCCAAGGAACTCTTTTGAGACTGACAGGAAGCATGAGGAAGAAGTGGGGGAAAATGCTCTACTTCATAGCAGAAAAGAAGAATGTTAGATAGACCTCAAAGAAGTGGTCTGCAAGGGAACTTTTGGACATATCCAGGACACAGGGACCTCATCTGAGCATGAGAATTCTGCTGCAGGTGCATTGTTGTGTGCACATACTAATTAATAATATAAGGAGATTATGGGTTACACACAATTTTCTCTTGTTACACGAAAATTTTCCCTTGTTACACACAGTTTTCCTCTTCTTTTTTTTTTTTTTTTTTTGTGTCAACTATATATCTCAAATATATCCCTGCTATTGAGATATCCCTGCTTGATTTAAGACTGCTGTCTTTCCCAGCAAGATACCAGTATAATGAGCCCTCCAAAGGAGGGCAATTTACCACCTCCCCTGCTGCACCATAAAACATATGGAAGTGTACCATAAATAAGAAAGTCTCATAATTGCCAAAAGACAATTATTAAATAAGAAAAAGTCCTTCTGTATTGAGCCTAGAGGGATAAAAGCTAGGGATAGACATGATTGCTTGGTATTGATTAGGTAATCTTGGAAAACTGCTCAAGATGCACATTTTCCCCAAGATTAAAGGAGCTATTGAAAGGATCCATCTCCTGTAGGTTTGTTTTCTTCCATTTCCTTTTCACAGTACCCACTATCACACTCACTGTATTCCCTCAATTTTCCCTCCTATCACATCTGATGAGGCTCCTTCTGCAATGTCTACCTTCTCCTGCCTCCTCATCCCTTCTTTTCCTTCCCATGGCCCACCTCTCCCACTAGTACCTTGCAGTCCCCTGTACATACTATTATACAGTAATATATAATACCTTCTAATAATACAGTAATATCGAATACCTTCTAATATTTATAATTAATAATGTTATTATATTAATAATTATATTAATAAATATTATTATACCTTCTTGCTGGCATGTGGACAAAAAGCAGCATCTTAGAGTTGATGAAGATGTGCTGACAGGCTTCTCCCAAACACAGTGAAAAGGGGCTGAGCTCCCTCTGTCCTGCTGTGGTGGCAGGAGCCTCTCACCTCTGCAAGCTGTTTACCTTTTGACAGAACTCATATTTGTCTGCTGTCTCTGAGACAGTTCCCTGACCAGCATCCTACCTTCTGGAAAGACTCCAGCAATTCAAAACATAAAGCCCAGTAGCACAATCTCCATCTCTCTGGAAAACATCCTTTAAAAAATATTATAATGTTCCAACAACTTTTGGAAATAAAATAATCAAGAATATATTTTAGACTGGGAAGTACAAGAGAGTTTGAAAATTTTCAGGTTGTGATTTGAAAGCAGTCTTCTGACACAAGACACAATAAGAATGTTTTTATATGTTTTTAAGGTATAGCTTGATAACATTTCTCAATAGTAAGCTTTGCACATTGTGGCAGAAGATAGACTCTGATATCTCAGGATATTGCTTCTAGTTTCATAATCTTGTGATATTTGTCCAGTGATTTAACATGTTCTTAAACAGTGTCATACAGCACAATTAAAATACAGCTGAAGTGAAGGATTATTCTCTCACAAAATAAAATAAAATAGTAATTACCAGGAGCAGATGTACTCAAATCTGACGAACCCGTGGATCCAGACCTCCATCTGGGGATGAGGTAGAATTTGCACTTTTTACTAGGAAGACAAAGATCCAGCAGAAAGTCCTTTTCAAATAATATTTTGTAGTATTGTGTGAAACTTTAATTTTCCCTTGAATCAGACTAGTTTTCGGCTTTGTTGAACCTTTTAAGTGGCAGAGGTATCTGCTGCCACTAACTGCCAACCACTATTAAAGCCCCAACTGAGTTCAGATATGTATCTTTACCTACCTTACCCTTTAATTGCATTGGGCTCATACACCTGTCCTGAGGTCAGAGGAGAGATTAAACAGGAAATAGTCAGGAAAAAGCAAAAATATTGAGGAGAAAGTCATGAGAATGGCATATTCAAGTGTGCTTGGATATCTTAATAACAAGAAACTGAAATTTATTTCAGTACTACCTAAGCCTCTCTCTGCCAGAATTCTCTGTGCCAGAATTAATGGGTTCCTCTAGTTTTCACGTTCCCTTATATTGCACCCAGGATGACATTTAAGATTCCTGCTATCTGTAAGACCTCCAATACTGGTTTTACTTTTTAATTTAAAAAACAATCTCCCATGCATTTTTGTATATTTTTGTGCCCCCAAATAAAGACTTGAACAACTATGGAAAGGAAATCACTCATAAAGCTTTCTATAAGCCATTTAATGTTTTTCTGTAGTTTATGATGTATGCAAAATCAATTAAAACAGTCTCTGATTCATGACTCATTGTTGTCCTCTGTTGTAAATCAACCTCTGTAAAGTTTATAGCTTGCTTCTCATCTTATTTAAATTCAAGGTTCAGCTGGGGGGAATAGCAAACATTTTGCTGAGGTTTGTGCTTTCCCCAGTTTTCAAGATCTGTAGAATAGTATGTGTTCACTATTGAAATGGAAATATCAGTTGAAACCTTGAGATTGCTGAAAAAACCTTAGCATAACTCAGTAGGTGGCATTTTTCCTTCTGCACTGATATAAATGGCTGCCCCATCCTTGTGCTTCTGAAGATAAGAGAACAGGTACTGAGGTACTGGAGCTAGTCTTTGACAGAGATGAAGAACTGAGATCAAAAACTACTTACAGAGTTTAAAATTACCGTATTGTAACTGAGAAGGGAGGACTTGTAGCTCACAAAACCTAGTTTATTTATCTCAAGTACCAACAGAAATACAGCTTGAATGATCATGGAATCATGGCATCATCAAACTGCTGTGGTACACAACAAGTGACTGATGCCCATGCTGTCCTGGCTTTGTTGTTCATCAGATCCAAGGTGCTTAGATCAAATGATCTGAGATTAGGCTTTTTCCAATCATAGAATAAATTTACATACAGACTCTGTGGCATTTTTACTAGATGAGGAGGTGTTTACAGTCAACATGACGATATCTCATTCATGTAAATGCAAACCATCTTTACAAACTGTCTTGTTTGCTTTTCCCTGTGCCCTACCTCTTTATGCTGCTATATATTTTTCTTCAGTTGTGTTTCAGTACCTCATGAATTGATTAATTTGTATCTCATGCCTGCTCATTGTACTTATATATGACATGAAATTCAACACTTGCAATCTGAACCACAAAATTTAACATTCAAGTGCAGTGTTCATTTTGTCCCTCACTTCGGTGGAATTTTTAAAGAAAATGTATCTTGGTTAAACACTTGTAAAAATCGCTCATGCAACCTAATTTTCATATCAAAATATAAATAAGAATAAACAGAAACCCCCAGGAGAGAGCAAGTAAGCACATAGCCTTCTTAAGTTTTCTTGAGCTTTCAAGTGGGACAGGATTAGACTTTCATTTTTTTTCTCTTCTAAGCTTTTCTAACTTCAAAAAGGTGCCAATTGAGATACTTACAGCCTTCTATCACTGTGCATATTTTTCTGACAATGCAGGATAATTAGTCTATAAAGACAAATAAACTAGCAGAAGTATTTGCAAAGGAATTTTATTTGCTAAGGACCTTACGTTATGGAAAAAACAAACTGGGCTACCCTACCAAGCAATGTATCTGAGAATGCAGTATTCAGAGGTGTGTCACATATATACAGAGAGCAGACTTGTGGGCCTTCTCCCATTGTTCCTGCTGTTAGATTAAATAAAGTCTCAGACTGCATGAGCTAATATTTAGTTTATGCTTACTGAATTCCCCAAATGAAATCTGCTCCTCTTGTCTCAATATTTCAAAAACCCACACTGGAACTGGCATTTATTTGGCAACGTATGGTTATCTGATAAGAATAAAGATTCAGGAGAGGAGGGGAATTTCACAAGGAATTCATGGGGAAATGAGAATACAGGGCAAGTAAGCACCAAAAATTACACATCATTATTGTCCTGGGGTGACTTTATGATGCTGGATTGTATCCCCATTCGTCTGTTTAGCCCAGAAATAAGTTCTGCACTTTAAAACTAGATCTGAGAGCGAAGCGGGGGAGAAGGAGAAGCAGTGGACTTTTTTTGTGGCTGTATTCAGAAACAGCTCTCTCTCTCACAGACAGTGCTGTCTGCAGCACGGACAGCGAGAGACAGAGACAAGGAGTATTTCCTTTCCTTTTTTGCTGGCTTTCCTCATTAGCTGCAGCATGGATAGTTTTCCCAAGAAAACGGTGCCTTTTTTTCCTGGAACTGTTCAGCCTGCTCTGGACTGAAAACCCAGAAAAACACCAGGAGCTCACACCTGCAGCCACCAGAGCCTGGGACGTGGCATTTTCCAGCACAGGAGGGACAGATGAGAGACTGAGCCAGCCGAGCTACACCCCACGGCAAGGACTCTCTCTCTCTCCAACTTTGCCATCTCTTCAGAACAACAAGAGGTTCCAGTGCTTAATATTATTCATTTTCTCATGTTTTTGAATACTTTGCTTGTTGAATAAACAGGGTTTTTTCCACTTTTCTCGAAGAAGCTTTACCTCCCAAACTGGTTGGGGGAGAGATCACTTGAATTTGCTTTGTAAAAAAGACCACTTCAGAAGTTTCCTCCCAAAATTTGTCCTAAACCAAGACATAATTGCAATTAGAGGATATATTATGTTACAAGATAAATTACAAAACACTTTACAAACATATTGACATACCACAATGCTCAAGCACTGGCTTCCAAAATTTTAATGACATCTTTTTTATTTTAAAATCTTTTAAACCAGATTTTAGAATAATTCACTCACACATGTACACACGTCCATATATATTGTCAAACATACCAAACACTTTTTAAAACACCATTTTGGTTACACAGCCAAACGTTGAAGACTTGTGTGACACATTAAATACGGCTCCAGGCAGCCCAGTTTGCCCTCCTGTGTGACTACACCAAGCCACAGCTAAATGACAGCAGTTTCTAGGGATAAAGTTCTGCTATGTACACCAACAGCAGATGAAATTCCTATGGACATCTTTCCAGCCATAAGGCTTGGGAGCATTTTTAATGATTTTGGTACAGGAGAAATCTGACAGTGCTAGTAATGCTGGAATTATTTCTGGAATCAGTTTCAGTAGCAGTATTATGGGTGCCATGGAATGTTTGTCATCAATTAGTGTCAATAATCAAGTGTCTTGTTAACCAGACTGTACCTAAGGCATTGCTTCTTTCCAATTTCACAACTTAGTAATAAGTTTATTGCTAGGGAGGTCTTTGAATCATGACATTTAATTTAAAATAATTTTTATCTTGCTGACTGTGTTTAACTAGGCAAATGCATGACTCTGGCAAAATATTTATAGTAGTTTCTGGTTTTGTTTTCAAGAGAAATGACAGAATGAGTTCTAGCTTGAACTCAATGATTCCCTAGAAAAGCTAGCAAAGGAAAAGACCATGCAGAGGTTAGGGCCATTAAAAATCACAGCCACTTTCCTGTTGTTTTTGGAAATTGAAGGAAAAAGTATTTATGAAACTATAAAATTTAATGACTAGTTTTAAATCACTCAGATGGCACCTCTATGGTACACAAAGGTATAGGCTCATCTCATGAAAAGCAAACTGAGAGGGGCACAACAAATTTTGTCTCTTCCCTATCCATATTCCTGTGGTGTGTACAAACCCAGTCACTCTAGGGGAGGGACTTTCCAGACTTGGTGTTGACAGAAGTAGTAGCCCAAAGTCTCACCTAGTGTAGTGGAAGGCCTGTCTTTGAGGAGCACAGAGCTTTGGGGAACAAGTTCAAATGAAGCACTTGCCTGGTTATCCAATCTGAGAGCACCTTGCAGAACCTTGCAGATTCAGTTAGAGGAAACCTGCATTCAGATGCTTCACCTCTGTACTGAGATCCTCATGCCTTGCTTAGCAATACTTCCCCTTTGAAGGACACAGCAAGGGACCAAATGCTGCTCATTGCTCTGCTCTTTAAATCCTATCACTGAGAGCATGCCAAGAGAAATGGGCTTTCCCCAGGTACATTTACCTGTTTCTAAAATGTTTTTCAGGAAAATTCTCATCCCAGATGCATCTTGGTCTCGCAAAATTTTCAAGTTCAGAGCCATGACCATTTCTGAAATCATAGCATTGCTTCTGAAAACAAAACTGCTTATAGACCCAGACTCCAAGATGTTTATTTTTGCCTTATTGATTCAGTCATTACACAGGCAATAACCCTAGTTCATTAAAAGCCTGATCATTATTATACAAAGCCTTCTTATTCAGGCTCTCCGTGGCCTGCAGGCTCTTCAGAAAGGACTTTGTGATAGTTGCTACTTCTCAGATGGAGTGGTTTGCCTTTCCTTTTGTGAAGGACTTCACACAATCAGAGTTCAAGCAGCTCTTCATACCATTTGACGGATTTTGACGTTTCTGAGTCTAATGGTATACACACAAGTATACACACAACTTGGTCCTTGGGCAATTTGTCACAGGCATTCTGGATTTGGTTTCTGTCCTATATTATGCCCCCAGCACCTCTTAAAAATGCTTCATAAACCTCTGCACAGGTCTGAAGAGGTTTCATCCCACTGTATGTTAGATCTTACTAATCGTGCCAGTGGTGGCCATATGCTGCAAAGGGAGATATCATATCTCACATTTAGAGAGATATCCCATGCCAGGACTGGTGATAGGCATCTGTCTACTGGACATTTCTGATTTTTAGCACATGCAAGAAAAGTCTATTTTTACTTCTGAAACTGAAGTTGTTCTCCATGTCTGTTGTCAAATCTGTTTCATACTTCTGTTTCACATGAACAGCCTCAGAGCCCCTGATCTCCCAAGGAGGACAACTACAGCATTATGTACTGGAAAAACCTGATGTCTGTGAAGCATGTACCAGTGATTTCTCTTGTCCTTAATGGCTAGCAGTTGAAGCAATGGGGGCCAGGACCATCCCAACACCTTACACTGAAAACCAAGGAAGTAGAATCACCTTTCCACTTTGTTAGGAAGCAGCTCATCTTTGGGACTGTTGTATGCAACATCAAATTCAACTATTAGTAGTACATAATTCTTTGAGGTTTAGAACAGGGTGTTGTATCACCAGCTGAGCCTTTTGAGGCAGTAGGCAAGAGATAAGAGGTGCTCTCACATACCAGGCTAAAAATAGCTAAGATCCCCTCCATCTCCTAAGCTAACTGGAAAAGACACCCCCTTGTAATCTGTCTAGGACATTTTTTCCCCGGTACTGCAAATGCAAAAACATCCCTGGTCAAGTGGAATAAGGACACATCTATATTGTGAACAGCACTATGAACAATACTTCTAAAAAGTTCCTATTTAGTTACCTATATAAATCTGCTTTTCAAAAAATACCATTGTGTCTATGTCTGAATGCCTTTTCTTACTACTTTCTTACTTTTGCTTATGACAGGTAGTCTTTTTTCTTAATACTGTGGTATTAGCTCACTAATTTCTGCAAAAATGTGAAAATTTTTACATTTAAAAAAATTTCATTGCAATGTTTACAAAAAAATCTTCATTGCATGTTCTAGATGGTGATTTGTTTAATTTTCATGTAAATTTGTGTATTAACATGCAAAAAAAAGAGACTTTCTCAACCCATGCTGAAAATTATTAAAGATTTATTATTTCTTTTTAAAAGTCTTCTTTTTTTTAGTTTTTTGTTTTATACCACATGCCAGATTTTGTGGATATATATTTTTGGGAACATGTCTAATATTCATGTACAGATCCTTCATATGGCAGGCAAGGAAAAAATACATATTCTTTAAAGTGAAAAAATGCAGTCAGTCAGGTTAAAAATGTTAATGGAGAATAATGGAAACATACTCATTTGACATTAATTTGACGCTCTCTGTGGGCATTTCCTTAGATGAAGCAAAGCAAGAGTATTTCTTTGCCTATCTCAACAATAATCTTCGTACTGCCCGGACTCTTGCCATGTAAAATTTTCTGTACTTATAAAAAAACAATGAAACAAATTAGTAAACAGAAACCCCTGAGAGTTGCAATAGTAATTCAATGTGCTCCATAAAAAATATTTTTTCTCTTATGTTGGTGTTCCCATTGTTTTGAGAAAGTTTGAATTGAAGTGCAGATATATGCACAGCAAATCCAGTGCAAGTCTGACACGAATATGCTGAATGGCATGAATTTCACAGGTGATTACCATATGTAGTCTAGAGAAATCAGCCTGCACAAAACCAGTGGTCATTTTCACAGGGCTTCCAACCATGCAGAAAACATTGTAATAATTTTCAAAACTTTGCAATATTTCCTTTTTAATTTATTGCCCTGAAGCTAGGAAAAGTCTTTGACCTGCTCTTGTAGAGCCCAGGCATTTGGTTGTATTTGATTCACAAGTAAAAGAGCACACAAAACACACAAGGATGATTCTCAGTCATTTAGGTAGAATTTGGGGAACACTAACAGACATCTTAGAAATACTCACAAAAGATTTTGAGACAGATGAATTGGCAAATTTCAGACATTTTCTTGTGTTTCCAATAGAACTGGATTTGACCCATTGCTATCAATAACGTCAAGTTATGGTTGTCTCTACACTCTTCATTAAATTATATCCTCAGAAGTAGATATTGAATTTCAATTCACCCTTCTTACTTCTACTACCTCTATTGTTGTGAGGAACAATTATTGAAGAATTGTGAGGTTCTTACACACAACAATAATGAAAACTAGAGAGCACTTGCTGTTTGGTTTCTTTGTACTAAAACAACATTTTCATCTTTTATTCTTAGCAAATTTGATATAAAGTATATTTAAAAATTCAGCAATGGACTTTGTGTTTTCTCAACTGAAATGCTTTGCATGTGTTTTTGACTGAGTTCCAAATCTGATTTTTTTGTCAAAGAGAATTGAAATCCTAAGAGAGAATGTTTTTTAAGTCAAATTACAGCTCATAGTTAAGAAGTTGGGGGGCGGGGGGGGCGGTGTTAGTTTGTCTCTTTTTCAAAAACTAGATGCAATTTCATTACTATTCTTACATTTTGCATATTTGACTGATCCCAGAGTGTTCATTCCTAAATAGGAGAGGTTTTAGTACATGTCTGATTTACATCTTGTCAGCATCAGCTGTCTGGATAACAACAGAGGAGTCTCTGCCTTTCAAGTGAGTAACAGACAAGAGGAAGGGCTGAGATAAAGCCACCTGACAAACATTGCTTTCTGTCACTGCTTTAGTCTAGGGGTGCAAACTTAATTTGTGACAGTTTCCTGACATCTAGCATTCACTAGAAAAATTTCTTTTAGCTTTCAAAGTGCCTTGGACTCTACAATGCACCTGTGTTTCTATATCCTTTATACAGGCTCCAGGACAGAGATTGCCTCTTCTTATAGAACACAGCACTGTGATTTGCACTTTAATGCCTGCTTGAAGAACTGGCAGCACTGCCTGGTATTCAGGAAGACAAGAGAAATGCTAGTCATGGTTGACTATATACGTAATATTCTGGTTATCCATTATGTCCTTAGTTTATATCTCCAGTTATTCTCAGTTTGCACTATTGTGACTGCAAAGAGCCTCATTAGCCATATACATTCTCTTTTCCAAACCTTACTGAGCTCACATATTGTGGCAATCAATTCAAGAGGCTAATTTTATGTTATCATTAAAGAAGCCCTGCAATTAGTCTTACAGTTCTTGCCTTTAATTTTTTTACTGGATGTCATTTTATTCTTTTGCTGTAAGAGTTGGCAAACATACTTTTCTCATCTACTTCCTCTTTTGCATTTATTATGTTCAGTAACAGTAATTAATCTCCTCTGCAAGGCAAACAAATCTAATCCTCTCAGTTTCCCAGAGGAGTGCTTTCTGGATCTTTGATTATTTCTTGTCACTTAACTGCACACAGTATTTTATTTGAATTTGGTAAATAACTTGGTTGAACTATCACATTCATCTCCATGCAGTCTGTCTCAAGGGGTAGCATAGCACTGGTTTTTGTATTCTTGTGTTCTACTATGTCCTCATCAACTATATTTTCTTCTCAAGTTTTCCTTCTAAGAGGTCAAAGTTTAGCTTGAAAACCAAACCAATAACAAATTGTCAGCAAAGCAGATTGGTTCTTTGAAGTTTTCTAACCCAGCCTTTTCAGTTTTGTTTCTGAAGATTTATTTTTATGCATTCCCTGCCTGTGAAAGTTATTCAGTTTTATTTATTATGTCTTAAGTTATTCAATTTCTCTATCACTCACCTTACACAGAATATCTGAAGTGAAGATAATACCTAGGTGGGATGGTATCTTGGTGTCTTGGTTTGGAAAGACAGGTATCTGCCAGGGAAACTGGGGTTTCCTTAGAATAGAGAATGTAAACCCCTCACCCCCCCCGCCAAATTATAATTTTGCAATTAAGGGCTCTCAGCAAAGATTTGGGAATAGGAATAACAGTTCTTTACTAGGAATATCAATAATACAAATGTGGTAGAAAAACAAAACCACCCCACCAAACCAGCAAACAAACAAACAACAATTTTGGAAAGCCCTGACAGAGTCAGGTACAACCTGATGCCCTGTTGGTCAGGATGTTGGTAGCAGTCCAAAAGTCCTCCTGGGGTGGCAGATGTGATTCTGTTGGAGTGGAGATGATCCTGTAGCCAAAAGGGTCCAGAGGTGGTGAGAGGGAGTCTGGTGATGGTGAGAAGGGTCCAGTCTTCCTCCGGTAATCGGGTGAAGCAAGAGGGGGTTCCTCTTCCAGAGTCCCAGTTTTATCCAGGTAGGAATGGTTGTCTCCCCCCACTGGGTGGAGACACAATATCTCACAATAGGATGATGGAATGATGGAATGATGGAATGATGGAATGTGGGTATATTTTGGGAGATGATGGAATGTGAGTATATTTTGGGAAGGGGTACAGCTTGAGGAAGAAAACAGTCTGGGGAGTCTTAATGGCCCATCGTGAAGAGAGATAAGAAACAATGCCCTACCTGGTGTTAACAGTTGGGCCATTATCAAAAGGCACCCGCCCCCCTCCTTTCAGAGTAAACGAGAGATAAAGAACAATTTCTCAACTGCTCTCAGCAGATGAAAATAGAATACACAGTTTAAGGTTCCACAACCCAAGACACTTGGTACCCCACTGCCAAGGCTGTCACTATTCACATCCTGTCTTGTGAAGCTCCAGTCACTGCTCACTTACCAGACTTCTGCATGGAGCTTCACATACTCCTGTGGACCCAAACCCATTTGGCAGCTTTTGTGATCTCTCTGGTGCTGCTCTTGGATGAATCTCAGTCCTCCCAGTTCAGTCTTACAACTGCTTCCATGACCTGTTCTGGTTTCTCAGCTACTGAGGGAAAGTGCCTTAAAAACTTGTAAAAAGTGCTGAGGATACTGGAGTTTTATCCCCATCTCAATTTGCAAATGATGAGTTTAAAAGCCATCTTGAAAGTTCTGCATTTACTAGCCCAAATTCTGTGTCAATACAGGGGAAATTTAGTCTCAGCTTGGAAAGGTAGCACAATAAACCCACCTGTCATTTAATTCTATTAATGCATTATTAACAGCCCTTGCAGGCAAATGAATCGAGCACTGACAATTACAACATCTACTGGTGTATGTGTCCCACAAGGTATTTAAAAACAGGCAAATTGAAATCTCCCTCCATCCTCTCTTCTAGCAGCCCACCACTCCTAAATAGGCTTATGAGCTTAAATCTTTATGCTCCCACAAAACTGACACAAAGGTCCAGGCCGTAAACAGCTCTCAACTCTCCCTCGCATAATACCCTCACCTATCTTCTAATGTGCCAAAAAAATTAAATAAATAAAAAATTGACCTCTTGTAGCTGCAAAAATTGGCAGATGGTTTGCTGTGGTCTGATAATCTGCAGCTAGGAGAAAGAGTGCAACATTTCTGAGATTCAGGTACTGTGTTACAGGAATCTGTGTTACATCCACTGTTTGCCTTCCCACATTACACACCTATCATCAGAAGTTAATCCTCCTAACTGCAGTCATTACTGTAACTCGTTTGGACAGGATTTCCATTTTGTGTGGTTTGAGTTTGGAGCATTGTGTATTTTATAAATCAAGTGGTATTTTTTTTTACATATCAATCTTTGTGTTTATTGGACATTTACTTAAAAGCACTGCATTTAATTTATCCCTTTCTACTGTAAGAAAAACAACAGACATTTTGGAAAAACTTCATCATTTCACTGGATAACAATCTATGGCTCCTGGATAAAGGCTGTAAAAATATTGATTTACTGCTTTGGGCCAATATTTGCAATAATTTAACTTCTGGCTTAACTCTTGTGTATGGTTAGGTCTCACAGCTGGTGTAATACCTGGATATTTTTTTATATTCCCTTACTTCTATGCATCACATACTAACCCTTGAATGATCTTGAATGGTTATTTTTATTGCTGGATGTTGTTCACTCTAATGAAGACAATATGAGGACATGGTAATAAAAGCATATTTTCACGTTGAATAAGCAGGTTTTGCCAGGGTAAAGCGTAAGTAAAATATCACTGCTTCTCTTCTTCTCTTCTCAGTTGTATTTCAATATTTAAATCATGTATCAATGTTGAAGTTCATGATCCTGATCTGGCTGTAAGCACCAGTGGATACAGCCCAAGTGCCCTGCCATCCAAAATTAACATGTCTCTGAATTTAATCGAATCATAGAATCATAGAATCATAGAATCACAGAATCATAGAAACATAGAAACATAGAATCATAGACTATGCTGAGTTGGAAGGCACTCATCCAGAGCATCAAGTCCAATTCCTGGTCCTGCGCAGGACACTCCAAGAGTCACACCATGTGCCTGAGATCACTGTCCAAATGCTTGAGTTTTATCAGGCTTGGTGGTGGGACAGGCTCCCTGGAGAAGTGGTCAATTACCCTCTGGGTGAAAAACTTTTTCCTGATATCCAATTTAAGCTCCCTCAACTCGTTTTCATGCCATTTCCTTGAGTGCTGTGACTGATCACCTGCACCTGCAGTTCCCCTTACAAGGAAGTTGTAACTGCAATGGGTTTCCCCCCCAGTCTCCTCCAAGCTGAAAAACCAAGTGACCTCAGCCTCTCCTCGTATGGTTTCCTCTCCAGACCCTTCACCACCCTTATGGCCTTTCTTTGAATGCTCTCTACCAGCTTAATATCTATTTTATATTGCAGCACCCAGAACTGCCCCCAGCACTTGAGGTGAGGTTGCCCCAGTGCAGAGCAGAGCAGGACAATCCCCTCCCTTGCCCAGCTGGAGATGCTGTCCCTGATCCCCCCCAGGGCACAGATGTCTGTCCTGGATGCCAGGGCACTGCTGACTCACATTCAATTTGCCATCTACCAAAAGACCCAGAACCCTTTCCATGGCACTGCTCTCCAGCCTCTCTTTCTCCATTCTATACAAGCAGTTGCCACATCCCTAGTGCAGAATCTGGCATTTGCCATTGTTAAGCTTCATACACTTGGTGATTGCTCGGCTTTCTGATCTGCCTAGGTGTCTCTGCAGGGCCTCTTTACCCTCAAGGGCTTTGACAGCTCCTCCCAAGTTAGTGTTGTCAGCAAATTTTCATAGAATCACAGAATCACAGAATTTCTAGGTTGGAAGAGACCTTCAAGATCATCAAGTCCAACCCATGCTCTAACACCTCAACTAGACCATGGCACCAAGTGCCACATCCAGTCTTTTCTTAAACACATCCAGGGATGGTGACTTCACCACCTCCCTGGGCAGGCCATTCCAATCCTTTATCACCCTTTCTGTGAAAAACTTTTTCCCGATATCCAACCTATACTTCCCTTGGCTCAGCTTGAGACTGTGTCCTCTTGTTCTGTCAGTTGCTACCTGGAGAAAGAGACCAACCCCCACCTGACCACAACCACCCTTCAGGAAGTTGTAGAGAGTGATAAGATCACCTCTGAGTCTCCTTTTCTCCAGGCTAAACACCCCCAGCTCCCTCAGCTGTTCCTCACAGGGTTTGTGTTCCAAGCCCCTCACCAGCATTGTTGCCTCCTCTGGATGTGCTCAAGAGTCTCCATGTCCTTCCTGACCTGAGGGGCCAGAACTGGACACAGCACACAATGTCCTTCCCAAACTGAGGGGCCAGAGCTGGACACAGCACTCAATGTCCTTCCTAAACTGAGGGCCCAAAACTGGACACAATACTCAAGGTGTGGTCTCACCAGTGCCCAGTACAGGGGAAGAATGACCTCTCTGCTCCTACTGGCCATACCATTCCTGATCCAGGCCAGGATGCCTTTGGCCTTCTTGGCCCCCAGGGCACAGCCTGGCTCATACTCAGTTGCTGTCACCAGCACCCCCAGGTCCCTTTCTGCCCGGGCACTGTCCAGTCACACCGTCCCCAGCCTCAAATGTTGCAGGGGGTTATTGTGGCCAAAGTGCAGGACTCAGCATTTGGATTTCTTAAACTTCATCTTAATTTTGCAGTCCTTTGAGTCCTGGCCCTGGATTACCAGCACTATCCAAAATTCGGACTGAAAGAAGGACCTTGCAGGTGTGGTGTGGGTTGACCCGGGCCAAGTCACGGTCCAGTCAACCCGACTTGAGGAACAGGGTTCCCCCTGGTTCAGGGTTGGGTCTTTATCACAAGCTGGTGATAAAGCCAGCTCACCCACTGGACACAGACAACTGTCACCGGGGGTTTGCCGTGGCCACTGGTGAAGGAAAAGGAGCGAGTACGACTGTGGTGGCCCAAAAAGGGAGTTATTAAGGTGGTTAACAACAAACAGAAGCTGTACTCAGTAGCCCCAGGGGATGAAGCGCAGCCAACAGAAGACCAGTTTTACAGGGAGCAGCATATTATACAACCTTGGTAACAGAACAAAGAACCCACCAACAACAACGTAACCATATATGGAAAAGCAACTGACCAATTATTAACAGATAACCTTATGCAGAAACTATGACATAACCCATATAAACATAACTAAACCCATAATCCCATGCTTCTCACCACAACCTATCTAGATATTCTCCTTCTCAGCACTCTGCTTCTCAAGGCCTTAAATTGATGCCTTCTGTGTGGTCAGCCAGGGCCAACTCACTGCCAGTCCCTGCCTGACCAGCTCCCACAGGGCCGGATGCCAGACCCCCAAGAAGCCACTCACTCCCTTCTGCAGCTGGAGAGAGGAGAGAAAATTTAACAAAGGGTTCACAGGTTGAGATAAGCGCTGGGACAGATTGCTTACCAAATACTACCAAGGACAAAACAGGTTCAACTTAAAGGTATCAAGTGAATTTTACCACTAGCAGAATCAGAGCAGGATAATGCCTCCCACGGGAGACAGTTCTCCATGAACTTGTCCAATGTGAATCCATCTCATGAGCAGCAGCTGCCTGTGAACTGCTGCAATGTCAGTCCATCCCACAGACAGCAGTCCTCCCCAAACTGCTGCAGCGTGGGGCACTCTTCCATGGGGTGCAGCCCTTCAGGGATAGGCTGCTCCAGCATGAGAGCCTCTCTCTACAGGTCTCCCACAGGTTGACAGCCTCCTCTCAGGCACCCACCTGCTCTGGTGTGGGACTCCTCCACAGGCTGCAGGTGGATCTCTGCAGGTGGAGCTGTGCTCCATGGGCTGCAGGGGCACAGCTGCCTCACCGTGGGCTGCACCAGGGGCTGCAGGGGAACCTCAGCTCTGGAGCCTGGAGCACCTCTTCCCCTCCTTCTGCACTGACCTTGGTGTCTGCAGAGTTGTTCTTCTCACATGTTCTCACTCTGCTCTTCTTTAAGGGCTGGAATTAAAACTACACCACAAGCTTTGCTCTGATTTCTTTTTAATCTGTTATCACAGAGGCATTACCACCATGTCTAATTGGCCCAGCCCTGGCCAGTGGCACATCCATCTTTGGAGCCACCAGGGACTGTTGGCTTTGCCTGACATGGTAGAACCTTCCAGCAGCTTCTCACAGAAGCCACCTCTGTGGCCCCAGTGCTACCAAAACCAGGCCATGCAAAACCAATACAAAGTTCCATCTCACAGTCCATCTCCTCACAATCTCCAGTAGCTTCTTTCCTTCCAAGGAAGCTGGGGAAGAGCAATCTCAGTCTTACTTTCTTCATGCTTTGGCAGACAACCACCAACAACAGGAAGAAATCTCAATGTAAACCTATGCTTCGAACTTTGCTTCTGTAATCCAGCTTTGTCTTTGAACTGCTATCAGAAAGGCATCAGTGCTCTGAACCCCAAGACAGCCACCTTCTGAGGCCTCTGCCAGCTCTTTGCTGAGCTCTCCACTTGGCATTGCCAAAGGTTCTTGCAGTTTCTCCTCTTTATGTCTCAGCATGCACAGCTCTTAAAAGCTACCAGGTAAATCAAGTTTGTCAGTCTAGTCTGTGTGTTTTTTCCAGATAGAAACTAAACCTGCTTTATATTAAAAAAAAAGCACGTGGATATTGTTCTCTTTCTTTACAAATATATGGAAGGTTTATCTTTTTATAGCAAACTCAGCAGTAAACATTTTGTTGTAGTGTTTTTTCTTGCAGCTGAGACCCTTTAAACAACCCCGTGTAACTGAAACTTACAGACCTTTATATTAAAACTTTTCTTGCTCACCTTCTGCTCTTGTGCTGAGAATAATTTAGAATTTATTGTCCTTATTAGTGGCTTTTTACAACATCAGATTCTGCTGTTGTGAATGTTTAGTAATTTCAAGAGTATTTTAGGTTTTCCAAAGGCTTTCTAAATATTCAGCTTCGCATTTTGCTTGTATATACAGAAAAAGCATTCAAACATCCCATGTTGCCACTTCTCTTGCACTTGTTCCCAACATATAGATACAGGTTACACCTGTAACTTCATCTTTTTGCACCCAAAACCCCTGGCATCCAGCAAATGCCTGATCTGACAGCTGAGTATTTGGCCTTTCTTGCGTGCTTCTTGATCACACAGGACAAAGTGGACTTGCAAATCTTCTTCTTACAAATCTTCTTACAAATCTATAGATGCAGCAAGGTGAGAACAATGCTCTGTCTTGGGACTCTCATACTCTGCTTCCTGTTGTGCCCACACTGGCACAGCAGTTTCATACTTGTCCATGCATTAGTAGTGTACATCACCATGAAACTTCTCTTAAAAACATTATATTAGCTTACAGGAGGTATTACTTTCCCATGCCTTCCCCAGATTTTCCATTCAAAAGTATTTCTTAGTTCCATCTTGACCCAGAAAGTAGTTTTTGTGAATGCTTTGTGGTTATATCCTGCTTATCTCTACTGAATTTTAATTTCAGAGGAGGGATGTAGCAGAATATTAAGGGAAGGAAATGTTTAATTTCTGTCATATAACCAACATATTTCTGTCCATCAATCAAAAGTTAATTTATTTTCTTCCTTTGTGGTACCTAACTTCAATTGTTTCTTTCCTCTGCCCTTGTTTTTTTTAATTCTTACAACAGCTGCCAGTTAAATGAATGTCTTCCAGCAGGTAGGAAGAAGATGCAATTCATGTTGTGCAAAGATGATATTAAGCATCCAATACTGTGAAATTACACACTCCATTTAAAAACAGTTGAGAGGAGGAGGAGGGGGTGGAAGAACAAATTATTAGCAGCCTGTTTGTCTGTCACACTGCTGATAAAATCTGGAGAGAAAATAGGAGAAGAGTGGTTGGGAAAGCAGTGGGATCTTACACCGTAGGAGGCCTCCTTGTGATAACTGCTCATGACACAGGGATTTTGCCCTTCCTGTCAAAAACCAGTTTGGTAACGACTTGCACACACCTTGTTCATCCTGGAAGAGTCGCTAGTATGAAATATCCAGCAGGTGTGCACTTCAAAAGCTAATGCTAGCCACATTCACTATGTTACGTTAGTTCACCTGGAAATACATAATACCTTTAAAACACAAATTGGCTCAACTGTTCTCCTCTCTGTTTTATGCAAGGACAAGAATGTGCCCTTTGGTGACTGCAGCTGACAGCTGTGGATGACAGCCATTCTATCAAGGCTGTCCTCTCTGTTTTCAAGCCCTCCCTCATCATGTCCAAGCCAACATCTATTAGGCTCCAAGACTTCTTTCATTATTTATCTTTAGAATCTGAAGTTGTAGCCAGTTCTTTCAAGGTTTGAGGTAAGTTTGAAGGTCTCCACTAAAACTTCCCTAAAAAGGGAAAATCTGGATACCACTATCAAAATACAAAGTATCAAATCATATTCAGCTGCAGATCCAGATTCTGCACAGTTGCAAAAGTCAAATTCAGGAGTTTGGGGTTATTGCTCGTGGTAAGTGAGAACACCAGTACTCCTTTCTGTGTAAGTGAAATAAGCCTTCCCTCTGGGGAAGAGGAGCATCCTCACTGACAGATGGACTTCATCAAGCGATCTTAAAACCCCTGAAATTTGTTGATGAACACTGAATAGTTATTGGATTGCACCTCTGCAAAGTCATAGCACTTGAAGAATCACCCTTATCTTAAGAAGCAAATTAAGCTTCTTTTCATCAGCATAACAACCTTGTTTTCTCTTTGGGTGACTTGGATTCAATACTGTCTCTCTGTTTAAATAATACATTTGCCTGAAATATTTTTAAAAAGGTTTTAGAAAGCTACATAAATATGATGTGATGAGGCAAACCACAGGCCATCACAGCTGTCCAATCTGTGGCAGCTTGCTGGTGACTTGAATGGTCCATTAAATTTCATGGTCTGATTCTTGTCTCTCCATGAAGTCTTGCAAAATGAGCTTTTGAGGAAACCAAGTAGCTACCCAGCTTGCATATCTACAGCTGCAGTTATGCAGTCATTTAACACAGATGGCTCTTCACTCCTTCATTGACCTCAGTAGAGCTGGATCAGGACCACAGGCAGAAGGTAGAGGGCTGGAGCCAACAAGGCTTGGCTGATCTTACCTAACACCTTCTCTCTACCTCTACTGAGCCATTGGCTGTTGCTGACAGAAGGTGTAGGAGCCAAAGGACCAGCTCCTGTCCTGACAACTAGAGAAGCAAGAACCTCCAGCCATTGAGGCATTCTCCTCTGATTCTCCCCTTTCCTCACAGCAATGTGCTTGGGTTGTATTCCTGCTTCCTCTCCTTTCCCAGAAAATAGTCCCAAGATGAGAGGGGGCTGATGTGTGGAAAGCAGCACGGCTCCTCTCAGGATCTAAACACATATCAGCAGAAGAAGGAAAGGTGGACGAAAGATTTCTGGCATTTATCTTCCCAATTCACTACCTCATGTAAGGGAGCCCTGCTTTCCTGAAGATGGTTGAGTGTCTGCCTGCCCATTGGAGGTGATGAATGAATACCTTGGTTTGGTTTGATTTATTTGCATCTACAGCTTGCACAGCTGTAGCACAGCTTTTACCTATTAAATTATACTCATCTCCACACACAAGTTCTCTCACTTCTACTTTTTGATTCTTTCCCCCATCCCACTGGAGTGAGTGAGCATCTCTGAAGGGCTTTGCTGTCAGATGGGGTTAAACAATGACAAACCTGAAAATCTACTTATCTCTGCCAGCCTTCCTTAGTCATTTTTACCTTCTGAGACTCCTGTACACTCTCTCCAATCCTGCCTTTAAACACTTTTCCCACTCAAATCTCTTCTGCTGTCATTGCAAAACTGATTTCTGCCACTGAGCCAACCCGGATGTTTTCTTCACCTGTATTAACTGTACATATGTAGATTCCTGGGTGTTGAAAGATTATGGTATGTGAATTTATTAACACACTCTTCTGTGCATGAGTAACAGACTGTGAATCCTCAAACACAAAGCAATATTTTCCTAAATACAGCAATTGTAAAGTGTTTACCAGTTGTCCTGGTTACAGGAGTAGGGTACAATTTTAGGACTATGTGGGTGTAACCACACTGTGTATTCTACACCCCTTTACTTCATTTCTAATGAACTGCTAATGAGGGGTTGTTTGCAGGAGCTGCCCTGTGCACATCAGACACCTCAGGCTACAGGCTGGGTGTTAAATGAGATAGGTAACAAGAGGCAATCCTGCAAGGCAAGGTAGTGTTTCTTTTTCTTCACACCTATGACCCAGCTGTGTGGTAACTCCCTCTGGGGAAGCACCAGCACAGTAACACCCATCCTGAGGGCTCATCTCTGCTGATGGGCCAAAAGGGACTCAATGACACCAGCAGAATAGGCAGATGCAAGGACATTGACCATCAAGGACTTCCAAATATTCCATATTCCATTCCGTGTTACACCATTCCATGTGAATCTCCCCACCCTGGGGAGGTACTGAGCCTTCTCACCTTAGCCTGGGCTATGAATCTGTGGATTTGGGGATTTGGGACAACACCACCACAACTTGATGGAACTTCCACAGACAGGATTGTTGCTTTTGACAAGACTGTGACCATCACTTCAACAGGACTGCAACTAATCCTTGATAGGACTGTGACCATCACTGATCAACAGTGTTCCTGCTGTACTCTGACTTTGTGGGTTTAAGCCAGTCCTCTGTGTATCATTGCATTTATTGTAATCTTTCTATTCAATTGTAATGCTGGCCTGAAATCTCTCTTAAGATAAATTAATGGGATTCATTTCTCCTGCCAGTTTACTTCCAAACCAGTTCTTCTCCAAGTCTCTCAACAACCTGGCTCTGGTTCTCAAATCACCTTTTTACTTACATCAATTACATTTTTTCTATATGTTGGTGTTATGTCTTAATTTAGTGTTTCATACGCTGAACAACTGAAATGCTATAAAAACCTAGAGTTTAAAGCTAGAAGAATTCATCTGTAACATGCACAATTCTTAACTGTGCCAAGCTGAAGTCAAGTTTGAGCTGAAAATGTTTGGAAATATCCCCAAGTGATATTTCTCTCATCACATTTTCCAAGTAAATTTATCTTTCATTTCTGATATGGTTGCTGCTGCTCAGTTTTATTTATAAATCTTTGAAAATAAGAATTTATAATGAACACACAGTCAGTTTCTTAAATTAAAGCACTGAGGCACTAACAAGTAAGCACCACTATAATCAAGCTAATTAAAAGGCCACGTTAAGGATAGGAATCTGCATATGAAAAGGAACATAATTTTCCTGATGGTAGTTTTACTATCCTCTTATATTTGCATGCACCCTGTAGAGTCTCAACATCATTTGAAGCTAATCTACTTAAAGAAAAATCAGGTTTTTCCCCCTTAATCTTTTAAACTAAAGCAATATTTCTAGTTTTGACCAACAGGTTCTGTGTTTTTCAAAGTTCATTCTTTGAAGAATTGAAATACTTTAATTTATCCAGAGCAGCAGATGCACAGCACACTTGGGGACAAATGAGATGAGTGAGCTCTGTACTGAATTTTTAATGACATTTCTCTGGTAGAGACTTTAGAAAGCACTTTTGAAGACTACAATCGAACTCGGTAATGAGCAGTTTTCTTCATTTCAAAACTATGCAGAAAGGTTACTGTGGGCTTCCATATTCAGAAGCTACTGCTAGGACATCTTGGTGTCAGGTTTGTTTTTTTTTTTTTTTTTCTTTTCATTGCCAGAAAGGTAAAAAACTGGGACAGGAGAGACACTAACAAAAACCAACAGAAGTTGCATATAAATCCTCTTTCCAATAAAAATCCTTTCTGTGACTAAGTTTTAATTAATAAAATCCCTATTTTGGTGACAACGTTCTCAAGAAGAAAAGACTATTTAAGATTTGAAACATTTCAAGGAGCTCTTAAGTATGTGATGTAGACATAAATTCAGAGAGAAGGACATTGAGGTCACTTGGAGCTTAGCTGTTAAGAAGCATGAGATGCATACCTCAAGTTATATACTTTTTTTAGCTGTAGTTTTGCAATATATCCTTACATTTCCAGTGTTAAATAAACTTTTTAAACTCAAGAAGTCATTTCATAACCTTTAGAAAGGTTGCTGTGCACTTGCAAACTTACCATGTATAGTGTCTGTCAGTCACCACAGTCTCTCTTAACTGTCCAGACAATGTCCTAGAGCTGGCAATGATCCTGTGACTCGGAGAGCACAGGCATTGTGGAGAACCAGTTAGTTAGCTGTGGTTTACTTTATAGTGTTTCTTTGACCACAGTCTGGTTTTTTTTTGCTGGTTGTCTTTAAGAAGAAATCTGAACCAAAGTTTTTCTGGAAGTTGACTACTACGTTATACATTGTGCAGATCTCCAAGTACTTCCAAATGTGTCATTTCACTGCTCAATGAAAGGCTTCCATGAGTAAGTCAACTCATTCTGCCACATCCCTGCATTTCTCCTGTGGTTTAAGTTCCCTTTAGTTGAGTTCCAACAAAATCAGATGTAGGAAACATTTTGTTAAACAATGAAGGAGTTTATAATAGTCTTCCAGTCATTCAATTGGATTAAAGTAGCTTTATCTATACTAGGAAATCTTCCTCAAATGGAAATAAATAATTCATCAGGAAAATACTGTACTGGCTTCCTGACATGGGAAGGAAGAAAATTTTCACTTATGTTTTCCAGACAATGATTAATATCCACCTGCATTATCCTACAGCAACTTAAAGCTGCCATAGGTCAGGTATAACATCTTGTAAAGGAAAATGTGTGGGTCAGCCCCAAGCTGTACAGGTGCATTGGGTTATTCCTTCCCAGGTGTAGGACTCTGCACTTGCCTTTGTTGAGTATCAGACAGTACCTCTCTGTCCATCTCTCCAGCCTGTTGAGGTCCTTGTGAAGGGCTACACAGCTCTCCAGGGTATAGGACTCCGTCCCAGCTTTGTGTCCTCAGCAAATAAGTTAAACAATACTGGGCCAAGTAGTGAACCTTGAGGGATGCTGTTAGTGACAGGCCCCCAGCTAGACCCTGTGCCAATGATTATGAGCCTCTGGGATCTGTCATTCAGACAGTTGTCAATCCAGTCCACACTTCCTGAGTTTGTCTATGAGGATGTGGTGACAGACAGTGCCCAAAGCCTGGCTGAAGTTGAGACAGAAAATACCCACTGCTGTCCCCTCATCCATCCAGGTAGCTGTTTCACTGTAGAAGGCAATCAGACACCTGATTACCTTTAGTGAACCCATGCTGACTATTCCTGATCACCTTCTTGCTTCATTTGGACAGAGATGGCCTCCAGAATGAGGTGCTCCATCATCTTCCCAGGGATCAAGATGAGGCTGACTGGCGCCTATTTCCCTGGGTCCTATTTCTCACCCATTTTGAAAACTGGGGTGACATTTCCTTTCTTCCAGTCCTCAGTGCCTCTCCTGATCTTCGTGACCTTTCAAAGGTGATCACGAGCAGGCCCACTATGGTGTGTACCAGCTCTCTCAGAACTGTGGGCTCAGCACCCACTCATCCCATCAGGGCTCATGGACTTGAAGATGTCAAGTTTGCCCAGGTGTTCTCAGGCCAAATCCTCCTTGACCAATGAAAGTTTTCCTTTCAATATTTCTTTACCCTGGTATCCTGGCTCAAGGATCCCTAAGGCCTGGTCTTGCCAGTGCAGACTGATGCAAAGCCATCAGTCTGCCCTCTCTACTTCCTCTCGTCCCAGAGTCCTCTCTTAATTTACTAATGAGCCCACATTTTCCTTTTTTTCCCTTTGGTTATCAATGCGTTTGAAGGAACCCTCCTTGGTGTCCTTGGAATCTTTGGCAAGCTTTAATTCCAGATGGGTCTTGGCCCTCCTTGTCTTATTTCTATTTATTCTGACAATCTCTCAGTGTCATTCCAAGTGCCCTGCCCCTGGTTCCATCTTCTGTGTAATTCCTGTGTAGCCACAGTTTGTGCCTGCCATGTTTTGACTTCAGAAAATTCTTTCCCAGGGACACTTGTTGTAAACAAGAGCATGTTATTGTAAACTATCATATTTTTCTACATTCTTTCCCAGAGGAGGGAATTTGCTTGATGGCCCCTTGATGTGACCAATGGGTCCAAGGATCCCACCTCTTAGGTGAGCTCATTGTAAAAAGGGATAAAAGACAGGTGCTTTGATAATAAAGCGAGATTTTGAATCTTCAGCCTTCTGAGAGTCTGTGTTCTGATTTCATGCTCTACAGCGACATTCCTGCCTACACCTGAGTAATGATAGGAATTCTTTATTTGTCCATGTAGGTTCCCTGCCCTTTTTGCTGGATTTCTTGTTCTTCAGGATGCCTAGAGGAAGTGATCCTGGAATATCAAACTAGTCTCTTGGACCCGTCTTCTCTGCAGGGGTGTTCTCATGGGATCCTTTCAAGATCCCTAAAGAAGCTAAAGTTAGCTCTCCTTAAGTCCATGGTTAAAATCTTATTTGCTACCCTACTTCCTCCATATCTGATACTGAACTCCACAATTTCATGGTCACTGCGGCCAAGGCTTCATTCAACTTCTACATTTCCAACAAGGTCTTCCCTGTTTACAGAGACAATCAGAGAGACACCATTCTTTGTGGGATCCTCCACTACCTGTGACAGGACATTGTCAGCAATCCTTTCCAGGAACCTCCAGGACTTTTTGTGCTTTGCTGTGTTTCTTCTCCAGCAGATGTCCAGGTAGATAAAGACCCTCACAAGAACCAGACCCTGTGACTGTGAGGCTGCTTCCAACTGCCTGTTCAAGACCACATCCACTTCCTCCTCCTGGTCAGGTGCCCTGCAGCAAACACCTACAGCAGTGTCACCCTTAATAGTCTGTCCTCTCATCCTAACACATTAGCTCTCAACTCACTCATCATCCTCACCGAGAGAGAGCTCAATGCAATCTGAGTGTTGTCTCACAGAGAGGTCAGCTCCATCACAGTGCCTTCCTGGTCTGTCTTTGCTAAGCAGCATGTAGTCCTTGACAATGTTCCAGTCATGTGAGCTATCCCACCATGTCTCTGTAAAGGAAGGCACTGAGATCAAAACCCAGTGACTGCACACAGATCTACATCTCTTCCTGTTTCTTTCTCATACGTTGGTTCACATTTGATTGTGTCAATATTCCAGTAGGATTGCAAAGGGATTCCCCCTAATCCTGTTGTGCTACATCTTTGGCTGCTTGTGCTTGATTAAGGTATTTCCTCTTAAGAGTCCTTTTACTATGGGGTGGTCACTATAGCTCTTCCTTTCCCATAGTTCATCTCTTTGAGCCTGGCTATGTCCTATCCCATTTAAAATTTAGTTTAAAGGTCTCTCAACAAGGTCTAGCTCCTCAACTAAGATCCATTTTCCACTTTGAGACAGGTGGACCCCATTTGTTGCCAGCAGGCTTGTTATTGTATAGACTGATCAAAAAACCCCATATGACTGAATATATCTGCTATAAATTAGTGGTGTGATATTACTAAGTAGACATTACTATTTTAAAAGGAATATTATTATTGAGATGATGATGATACTGATGATGAAGATGATTGATGATGACGATGATGATGATGTTACTGGGGATAGAATGTGGGAAATGAATGGATTGACTATCTCACTCTTCATACAACATACCTGTAAAAAGATCAGGGTATACCACACCACTTATATCATTAAGAAAGAAGTTACATAAGTGTGTGGAAATAAAAGAAAAACACTCCAACCACTTATTTTAGAAGAACTGGACTGTTCTAAAAAAACCCATGTAGATTTCAATTAAGAAATATTTTAGTACAAAATGTTTTGACTAAAATTTGGACTGGCTGCAGATATAAATTATTCAAGCAACATAAGTCCAGTAATTTCTTTTGACAGTACATTAGTGTTGCTGGCATTAATGAACAGCAGGAAAAGTGAGGTTCATGCAAGTCCTGACAAATGCACTATAACCAGAACTTCAAAGCTGTTCCCAGAAATGCGTGCTGCTCTTCCTCTCCTCACCCTATGGTATCTTTGAAGCAAATCCTATGACTAGATACGTATGCATTAGAAGGACCAAATTCTACCCTCTTCACTCACATAAAGAATCATATTGAGCAGTCACAATCCACATGTAATTTTCAGCTATGCTGTATGGATCAATGATAGCAGAAAAAAAAAAAATCCCATGCTTGCAAAATAAAATCCACATGATATAAAGTCTTTTTAAGTCTTCAGAATTCCTTCCAGTGTTTGCCAAGGCCTGTCAATTATCATCCTGTATCAAATTTCTCTTTTGCAGAGAAAGACTAAGAATATTATAGTTGGGCAATTCCAGTTTCATGCTGAAATCCTTGTTTGTCTGTTCCTTTCAATCAAGCTATAAATATGAGGATGATACAGAGGCTGAGTTGGCCTTATACACCAACTCATTTTTTTACCAACACAGAGTAGCCCAGTGCCCACATGGATTTCTTTACATCTGTCAGCAGCTTTTTAAATGATTGCTCATGGTCCTTCGTGGTAACTTTCCCTCCCAATGAGTGAATGAGACACAGGAAGAACTGTTGAAAGGATTTTAGTCAAGACTTTTCCCCTGTGCAACTTTTGTAAACAAGTCACTACCTTTTCTATCAAATGCTGAGGGTTAGAGCAGGTGGAGCTATCTGAGACATAGCCCTCTCATGATGAAGGTGATGTCAGCGTGGCAAGGTAAGTCAGCAATGTTCCAGTTGTTGCTTTATCTTACTGTTCTTGCATATCACCAAGTACAGTTGATAATAGCTTTTGCCCATGCTCAATGCATCATTGCATCCTTATTTTATTTTGTGTTCCCCACAGCTCATCAGTTTTATCTTCCATCTGTTCAGTGACCTGGGCTACAAAGCCTCAAACATTGCTGCAAAGTCCAGGCAGAGAGCTCAGTAAATATCTCCATCCCTTGGGCACACAAGAAAGCTCACTCATGCAGGAAAGAAACCTCCCTCCTGCACTGACTGGAGTGGATCTTTCACCACAAATCTTCTCCACCTTTTATTGACACATCTCCAGGCTTATGAGTTTGCTTTCTTTAGCATACACACTGTTGTCTTGCCTCATGCCCCGCCATTTCTCCTCTTGCTGCAAAATGACAAACTGTCTGCAAAAATTATCTCAAAGGGCTCTTTTCCATAGCTTACCCAAGGAAGAATGTTGCACAGTTTGGCACGCAATGCCACACCAGCAATCTGGAAGCCTGATGTGAAAAGAGACAGTTACTGCAAAATGGTCAGCACTCTCGTAAACTAAAGCATCAAAGTGTGATGATTATTCTATAAAAATGCAGCAATGCTATCAAAATGAGTAGAATCAATCTGTACTTTTATCTTTGTGAAATATATGGATTGAAAAATTGGTACACACATTTCCTGAACCCTGTTTTAAGAGCACTGACTGGTCAGAACACAGAAGACTTTATCAAGGAATTACTTCTTGTCTTTCAGTGATTTGGAAGTGACGACTGTATTAGGTGGGTGCTACAAAGAGTTTCAGTTTTATATTCACCCCAAATGCCTAAACCTGCTGTTGTCACTGCTATCCTTAAGAAAACAAAAAGAAAATACTTTTTTTACTCTTCCTAAGACCGTTGTTTTGGGGTGGAGAAAAGGAGAGAGACTGCATATGGAGGCAGTGACTGGTACAAGAGATGTATTTGTAGGTGCCAAGATATAGTCATGTAGTTCTTTGAAATGGTATGGTGGTAGGACATGTTGAGCACGAGAAAACTAAGGCCAGATGATGCTGAGTTCATGGGCACATGCAGTCTGTATGCCTCTTAACATGTCTTCTTGCACCCAGTCCTGCCTTTCCTAGTTATGGCAAAACCTGCTGGCTCCCAGGTGGGTAACTAACAGCTACAACAACCTTGGCAAGAAGAAAAGGGCTCTAAGAGACTTTCCTTTGCACTTCTTCATTGCACTCACACTGCTCAGACCTATGAGGGCTCTGGGGAACATAATATGAAAAATCCTTCACAGATTACTCATCAGTGCCCAGCTCACATTCTACAGTAATCTTACTTAGAAAGAATCCTTAAATGTAAGCTTTTATAATATTATTAATGAAGAAACGTTGCCTGCCAAACATAGCTGCAAATGGGAAACACTTGCAAGAGCTGATGAGTGCTGGGTCTATGTAGCTGTTAGTCTACAGAGATAGGGCTCATAGAAAGGTAACTCCTCTCATCAAATTTCAGGAGTCTTTGAAATTTCTGAAATTGGTACATCCCTTTCACTTTTCTTAATTTCTATGGCTTTGAAAATTTTGTATTTTTTCTATACACACTGTACTGACACCCTTCAGATTTTTAAAAAAGAAATGCTCTCTACATGAGAGAAAATTCCTGCCCTTAGTAGCAAGTTCACCTCAAAATTTAGAAAGTAAATAAAAAATTTAGATGCAAAGTAGCAATTCAGGGAGGTGACAAAAAGTTCAAGAATTACTTTTCAGAAGAAGATTATTAGTTTGTTTTCATTTGTGCTGGGAATCTAGAATTTATATAAAAATAAGACACGTCTTGTGTTGTGACAGATTCTATTCTCACTAATGCTAAAAAATGACATTTTTTCATTCTTTAATCTCTATAAAAAGTAACAGCAGAATGACATGGTGATCTTACCATGTATGGGAGGTCTGTTGGAGAAATTCCAATAGGAGCAGGAGTTCTAGAAACTGGAGCAGAAGAAGCAGACAACCAGTCAGCGTGCTTCCCTCCCTCCCTGCCTTCCCCCCATCACACAGTCCCACATAAAATGGGCAGGACAGCTGCCTGGTGGCTACAAGAAGTGCTAAGTTTGAAAGTGACATCTGGAACATCAGATACAAAGGTGAAATGGAAAACACAAATGGTTGCAAAATACATCACTTCTGTTTTCTTGGAAAGCAAGAAGTTTGCAGCCAACACATTTTTCAGATTTTTGGTTTTCAGTTGCACATTCTAATCAGGTGTGTCTTAAACAGGAAATTAATTAGTCAGTGGTTAGAAAATATCCAAACAAAACTAGTGAAGTACATCTGCATACTGATGAGACAGTGTCTTAAATCTTTGTAGTCAGAGGCAGGATTTAGAAAAGCAGTGACAAGAATTTCCAGATGAAAGTCTGCCAGGCAGTTGGCCTGGGACAAGAAGAGTCCAGAGGGAATAATGTAATCTTGTATTTGACTGAGGAAGCACCTGATTCAAAATCCATGAGGAAACATCACTAGCACAGCTTTGTGAAAGACAAAACAGCAGTCTGGCAGTGTTAATTATGTTCTGTACCTCTACTTAAGGAATGTTTGGAAAAGCCACAACCAGGAGAAGATGCTTCCAACCTATATTGCTCAGATCAAAATCAGAATGTAAGAAAGCCTGTGAAAATACTGGGGGAAATATCAATTTGTGCTCTTAGAGGATTTTTCAGAATTTATCAAAAATATTGTTGCTTGTTCTACATTTGCCATGGATCAAAGAGGGCTGAACTATGGTTCCTCATTGATGTCACAAAATGATCCTACAGGGATCCCCCCAAAAATGCATCAAAAAACAACTCCTGGTCCTCAATAGCCTAAGTGCTAGGGAAATTTGAGAACAAATATTTCACATAGCAGGCAGTGTAATGGTTTCTGGTCAGGAAACACAGTAATTCTTTAAAGAGCATTAAAAAAATGTTGATGTCGTTTTGAATTTTTAAAAACTAAATATTCTAGGGACTTAGTGCTGAAAGCTTGAAATGTAAGCAGGTAGCAATAGTGCTGCATGTTAATTTGGACTGGAAAAAAAAAGACAACAGTTAGATATTAAATTATACTCACAAAATCAGGCCAAAATAGTCTTATAAAACTGAATCTGGAAGAAGCCCAAGGGCTTCCATGAGCATTACTCTAAGTCTGTGCACAACTTGTGAGGAATAATATTAGTTCTGTAAAGTCCTTCCCTGCACTGCCTAATTCTAAAAACAACATAGTGCTCCATCCCACAAAAAAAAAATATAGCTCAAAAAATCTATGTCTAAGATTTTTTTTTAATATACATACAGATTATACATTCAGTTAGCAATGCTGTGTGCAGCACTAAGTTTTGGGGTGAGAATTACGGTAACCAAGGGGTTGATCTGCCCCTGTACAGGCTCCTTTCACCTTTTGATTTTCAAAACAACCTCCTGTCTTCTAAGCTTTGCTCATGTGAATGTAATGCAAACAAAAATAAGACTAGGTATAACACAGGGTACCGGAAACACATGGCAGAAAATTGATGCCTTCCCTAGTAAATCACACCAACAGATCTGTAACTATTTTGAGCCTTTCCCAACAGCTGATCACTGTGACAAATAATCCTCAACATTATCCAATTTCTGCAGCTCTTTATCACCATTAGGCAGAATCACATGATGCAATTTGAAACGGTGGAGCTTGATTGCAAATCAGTGTTGGATGTTAAGTTTGGGGGGGTTTTGTCACTTCTCAGAGCACTACAGGAGACAAGAGGAATCATTTATATTACCAGCTTAAACATTTATGAAAATTAGATAAAAGTAACACAAGACTGACTAGATAGACACAAATGAGACTAATAGCTCTGTATATCTAATCCCAGATTTCATGCTGCCACAAGAACTAGTTCATTAAAAAGTATTTCTGTATCCTTGGTGTACTTTTTATGACAACAGGGGTTTTTATTCGAGTGAGTGAGCACAGAGGGGAGCACTTGCAGAACTTCTTTTTTGTTCTGATTACTTTGGTTATTAAAAAAAAAAAGACTTTGTCAAATTAATTCCTACTGAAAAGCTAATGCAAGCCTGGTGGAAGCATTCACAGACTGAGACTGTCTCATGCTCTGTATATAGGCAAAACTCCAACTGGTTCATTACTTTAAAAATCTTTGCTTGTGTGCAGCAAGTGGCCTGAATATATTGGATTTCACAGAAAAACACAGAGACAGTCTGATTCTTTTCTTTCTATTTACTCTTACATCTAACTGAATTTAAGTGGAAGAGAAAGCACCAAGAAATAGTTAATGCCCAGCTATGGATAACGTGGAATAATGTCTACATACCCCATGAAACATATGGTAGTACAGCAGCTAAGAACCCAGCCTTAATGTCAGTTCCTGCTATGATGTTAATATTTGCTTTCGTTATTTTACTTTGGACCACATTTTGGACAGAATAAACTAACCTATGCTTACAAAGAAATTCAAGAACTATAAACTAAACTAACCTATTTTACCTTCTGTCCACATTTTGGACAGAATAAACTAACCTATGCTTACAAAGAAATTCAGGAACTATAATAAAAACTACTATGTAAATTCTTTGTGTTCTTCTGGCTTGGTTTGATAAGTTTGGGTGACTCACTATGTATTCAAAAGCTCAGTGTATCTGTCTTGCAATGATTGGCAGAATATCACAAGGGATGCTTGTAATAGGAAAAGTCACCCTCTTAAAAATAGCGTCTTATCTTCTTTCCACTGAAGTGTGGGGAGTTTTGCCAGTAATTTAAGAGGAAATCTGTCCATTCACATAGTATGCTTTGAAAATTGCACCCAGAGGAGAAGACAAGAATGATCTAAATACAGAAAGAAGGGCTCTTAGAACAGCATTTGGTGTTGTGGCAGCATCAACGCTGGGAACTTGTTTTGTTCTTTCACTGCTAAAGAAATATAATCCCTCAGACTTAACATCACAGTCATCTGTGCACTAACATAATCTTATCAAATGTTTCTACCAGGAGTCCTCACAAAAATATGTGGCATAGACTGATTGAAATAGTTTGAATGAGCTATTATTTTCCAACATCTGAGCTATATCGTAGAACTAGTTCCCAGAGTTCCATTCACTTTGCTTCTATAAAGCCAGGCTCATATTTTGTCCAGCAATTACTGAGTAGGATTCTGGATAGGTAAACTATGCCTTCGTATCTCAGAGAGTACTTCTGCAGGTTCAACCCCTATTTCTTTTTTCTGACAATATATGCAGGTCATCTCTGTTGGAAAGGAGAGGTAAGGCAGCTGAAAATTGACTTAATGAATGTAGCAAAAGCCTTCTGAGGACACTCCTTTTCTGTGTGGATGGCCATGACAAATCCTTGTGACAAAAGTCACTTGAAACACGTTCACCACAAAGCAAAAAAGGTGCAGAGAGTCTGAGTCAGCTTTCACTTCCAGTTTATCATCGTCTACAGTTACAGCAGGAGTACTTTCCCCTGTGAGCTGGACAGAAAGAGGTGTTATGATCAAAGGGGTGCCCAAGACATGTGGACATTTCAATTTCAAGATGTTAAGCAAAGTACCAAGGCACTTTTCAAAAAGAAACAGAGATCATAAAATTATATGCTCCCACTCTTGCACTCTACACAGAGCAGGAAGAACAAGGACCCAGGAACAAAGGAAAGACTGTCCAATCTTCATGAACTGTGACATGTCCTAAATCCACCAATGTTCTAATGCCTTCACGATCTCTCTATGCATTATTTTACTTTTTGGCCAGTAATAAATATGCTTCCTCTTCTGAGAAATCTGCAGAAAGTAGCAAGTATTTAGCAAGTAATTTTGCAACAAAGACAGTAAAACCAGTAAAGGAAACTTAATTTTGCCAGCAATCAAAAGGACATGAGTGTTACAGAAAAAAAGTCTGTATTGTGTTTAAGGTGTGTCAAAGCTTGGCAGAGTTCAGAACATTAATTTAGTCTGGGTTTGAAATTGTATCAACACAGGATTTGGATTTCTAACCTCCTTACTGATAAAGAACATCAGAGGTGAAACACATCAAGATGTCACTTCTCTCACAGATGACTTCATAGTAATTTGATCTGAATTGTTTAAATGCTGTTAATTCTCCACTTTTTCCATGCAGAGCACTTGGTTTGTAACCACTGAGAGCTAGGGAGCAGCAATGACACCACACTTTCCTTGGGAGCAAAGCTAGTTCAGGCACCAAGGGAGATGATTAGCTGAGGCAAACAGAAACATTCAGCCAGCCCAAAAATACATGAACCTGCATTTGTCTGAGTGATTCTGCACAGATATTTTCAGCCCTTGGCCATGCTCCTTTGTTCCAAGGGCTCTCATGGTGTCTAACAACATTGTGAGTACCTCTGGTGCACTCCTGATCTCAATTGTCTTGCTAGGAGCTCAGCACCATTTAACTTGACCTGGCTTTGCAAACACAGCTCACAGTCAACACAGAAATCCCTGTGCCCAAATAAATAAGCCCTGCTGGATATTAGAAGACTCTATGGGCATCTGTCCCATGGTGGCTGCCATAAGAGGGAACAGATCAAAAAGATCTTATAATTTCCTGATTTTCATATTTTTCAAAGTATTCTGGCACCACATTTGCCATGAATTGAACAAATTAATTCATCATTATGACATATTCAAATTTATATTGAAAAGCTCAGTGGTTAAAGGGCATAGATTGGAATTTAACAATCCAGCTGCCCAAGGGTAAGTGACTGGCATCATCTAGGCTCAGTGCCAAGGGAACAGAAGAGGCAGCTTAAGCCAACAGGATTAAAAGTAATCCTCAACTTTTTCCTTTGTCTTTGCATACAGGATGAAAATTAGAATTAGAATGCAAATTACAGCTTTCAAAAAAAAAGATAGTCTAAATTTGCCATTGTAGCCCAAAATTTTGTGATCTCCAGTTTGAATTCTCAAACTGAAATATGATAATTTATCTTTTAATGGTATTTCACCTGTTATCTATTTGAAAGCATGGATTATAAACGAGCAGACTATTTTCTGTCTTTGATTTAAAGGATGAGACTGATAAATTCTGTCCATTTCACCAGTAGGTGGAAATAAATGCAATCATAAATTCAATCTTCCAAAAGCAAACATAGCCATATACTTCTATGCAAAAACCTTTTTAGTTCACAACAATGGCAGTCATGGCTCAAGAAAAAAAATGCCACCTGACCATGTGTGAGAGACTGGACTGGCTAATGACTCAAACAATCAACTACTTAACCAGTAAGGGAAGAGCATGATGAGAGGCAAATCACAGGAGGTGGGATAGTGCTTTTTTACAATGCCAGTACCAATGCCCTCTCCTTATGGAATGGCTCAGGTGTGAAAACTCCCCTTCAGTAATATATGGCGACATTCACACATAGCCTGAAGGTATTCACTCCTTCTCACAACCCATAATTGACTAAACTGCCCTGACTGTGGCATCTTGAGAGCTGTCCTGGACCATGTCCTATGATCCACAGCATTACATCATTCAGCCTAAAATTCCCCACTGAAGGAGAGATACCTGGGCCTTCCAACCTGAGCATCTATAACCCATGGAACCTTGGTGCTTGATGGGCTTCCCTCAGCACTGACGGATCAAGACAATGTCTACCACTTCAACCAGCAGACACTGGAATTGCAGCAATGAAGTCTTGTCGCAAGATCCAATGGGTGGTGACTATATACCTTTCTACTCTTTTTCTCTTTCTTTCTTTCTTTCTTTCTCTCTTTCTTTCTTTCTTTCTTTCTTTCTTTCTTTCTTTCTTTCTTTCTTTCTTTCTTTCTTTCTTTCTTTCTTTCTTTCTTTCTTTCTTTCTTTCTTTCTTTCTTTCTTTCTTTCTTTCTTTCTTTCTTTCTTTCTTTCTTTCTTCCTTCCTTCCTTCCTTCCTTCCTTCCTTCCTTCCTTCCTTCCTTCCTTCCTTCCTTCCTTCCTTCCTTCCTTCCTTCCTTCCTTCCTTCCTCCCTTCCTCCCTTCCTCCCTTCCTCCCTTCCTTCCTTCCTTCCTTTCTTCCTTCCTTTCTTCCTTTCTCCCTTTCTCCCTTTCTCCCTTTCTCTCTCTCTTTCTCTCTTTCTCTCTTTCTCTCTTTCTTTCTCTGTCCACATCACATTTACTCTAAATAATAATCTGTACTATCGACCTCAGCATATGGTCTCATTTGTACCTTAATTCAGGCAGCAACATCTCTCTAGTAATTTTAATAATTGAATCTTAACAACATGATTTGGCAGCAGGGAGAGGTAGGCCAAATAGTGCCATCTCCTCTAAACTGGTGTTTTCAGTAACAAGACATGCTTTTGCAAATTTTTTTTTTATCAGAAAAACTGGGAAAGACTTCAGTTAAAATATCACAACTTCAGTTCTGGTGATTTTCTTTCAGTTTAAATAGTATAACAAGAGATTTCCTTTTTTCATGGTTTTGGGACCACAGTTTTTACGTGCACTCTTTAAGGCACAGCATCACCATGGAGCAGCATTATGTAGGATGTCGAAAAATATGCAAACTAGATTACTTAGTTTTTCTGTCCCTGGGTAATTGGTGCATTGATGCGCAAATTTCAAAGACAACCTGTGCCTTGGATATCAAAGGAAATAATAAGCTTGGTGCAGCTGGTCACTACTAACCATTACCGAAAATTTCATTTTACCTCTTCCTTCTGTGAAAGATGAATGAAAGACCCAGATAATGCTTTTTTGAACCACAATTTGCATTGACAGCTTTTTAGCTGGGAAAAGAAATAAATGATCTTTTGGCTTAAAGATGCTGGTTTGGAACTGTTCTAATCAGTGTTCTAGCCAGATGTCTGTGAATGAAAGCATTGCAGTAAGAAGATGCAATTAGGTTTACCATATTAACATAATAGGGAAATAGGTGTCCAACACCCAGCTCAACCCTTGATTTCTCTAGGAAATCAAGGTACAAAACACCTAGAGCACACATTTAAAGAAGATAAATTGTGCAGCTTGCTGATAGCCCCAGTAAAAATTCAGAAAAGAATTTATCCACACAGAAAGACTGAAGAAAAATTCAAGCTCTAGGCAATCATCTTAGTGTTATGGTTACATCATAAAAGAGTGTCCGTCAGACCAGTGGTGCATACGTACTGGTTTTATACAAATAGAAGCAAAATATATTGAATTTACCAAGATGCATATGGTCACTAGAAATGTAGTTTTGAAGCCTTTCTTCTCCTAATTTAAGTTCTGGTGTCAAATAGTATAAGCCAACTCAGACCTAAAGAAAGGCCAGCATTCATGGTTATAAAAAATATTGTAGACTCCCAAAATGTCTAATGCTACATGGAAGGTAAAGAACTCATCATTCAAACATCTTACTGACCAGTGACTGGATTTGGTGGTTAAAGTAGATATCTTGTGACTAACATATATATTATGGCCACAAGTTTCTCTACTGCCCACATAAAAATATCTACCTTGTGAGTGAATCAAATAGAACTGGATTATCATATGAAATGAAATCATAACTCTCCAGAGCATGGACCAACTACAGAATTCATTAATTGTTCTCAAATTATGAAACAAGTGGTTTCCTGGCATTCTATGAAGCATTTGACAACTGTCCAGTGACCATTAAATACAAACAGTAGTTGAATGTCTGGTGCAGCAGATATGGATTTAATGTTGAGTGACTCACCTTAACTCAAACTTCTTGATCTTTCTACACCATTCTAGAAAACAAAGGGTAGTAACTATTCTGTTCTTATGCATGGTTGCATCTTCTGGACATATGCAGAACTCATAGTTGTTTCCACTCAGCAACCATGCAGCTTTTACCTGCATAAATCTTAGTGTTCACAAAATAGGTGGAGACTCACCTACAGCTCGAGAGGCAGCCCACTAATTCAAGTTACAGCACTTGTGCACATAATGATGTCTTGGATTATAGAACCAAAAATGTGTATTCTATTTCATCTGTTAAAAGCAGCTGGGGAGATGCTTTTTCTTTATCTCTTGTTATTCTGGGGGGAGGCGATGGGGAATGCCTTCTGATAATGGGCCAGCTGTTAAAACCAGGTGGGGCAGTGTTTCTTATTCCTTTCACCACCTGTCCTTCCTCCAGGGGATATCTTCTGCTAATGGGCCATTAAGGCTCCCCAAGCAGTCATCCACAAGCAGACATCCACATTCCATCATCCCATTGTGAGATGCTCCACCCAGTGGGGGGAGCCAACCATTCCAACCTAGATAAAAACTGAGACGTAGGAACACAAAGTATTTGGCTCCACTGGATTCCTGGAGGAAGACTGGATCCTTCTCACCATCACTGGACCCTTTTCTCTCAGGATCATCTCTGCTACAACAGAACCACATCTGCCACTCCAGGAGGACTTACTTCTGGACTGCTTCCAACACCCTGACCAACAGAGTGTCAGGTTGTAGCTCTGATTCTGTCAGGGTTTTCCAGGATTGTTGTTTGTTTGTTTGTTTGCTTGGTTGTTTGATTTTGTTTTCTACTACATTTGTATTGTTAATATTCCTAGTAAAGAACTGTTATTCCTATTCCCAAATCTTTGCCTGAAAGCCCTTAATTGCAAAATTATAATTTGAAGGGGGTGAGGGGTTTACATGCTCTATTCTAAGGGAAACTCCACCTTTTCCTGGCAGATACCTGTCTTTCCAAACCAAGACAAATGACAACAGAGAGCTCAATAACAAAGAGAAAGCAAACCCATTTGAAAGGCAGTGAGAGAGCCCAGCCAGTCTTTCAAACAACATGCTCACAGATTACTCAAGAGGCTTGTGTTTTGGGGTACACTGAGGTCAATACAAAAAAAGGAGGATTTTCATAAAACGTAAAACTTTCTGCCTCAAGGAAAAAAATTTCGTTGCCATCCTATACAATGTGGCACTTATCTATATCCACAGTAACACAGTATGAACTGGTTTTCTGCATCCACAGCAACACAGTATGAGCTAGTTGTTTTTTGCAAGCATAGAAATGAAAGCAGTGAATTTTGCTTTACAAAAGAAACTGGCTATAGGCCGAACAGCAGTAGAAACACCAAGTATCTGGAATATGTGATAAATGAAACATCTTGCTGGCTCTGCAGGACATCTTGAAACCCTAGTGTTATGGAATGGTCTTCTGTCATACACCAGAGTAAACCAGAAATTGGAGCCTTTTAATAGTTCCCCAGACAGAAGAGTTTGCTGCCTTACACTGTTTCATTAACACCTTCCTCTCCAGGCCAAGAAGCACGCTAGGAGTTCCTGGCTCTCTGTCTGATTTAGATGACTTTTGCCATTTTTTTACTGTTAACCCCATGAGGAATTAATCATGAATGGCCCTGAACCTTCAACGGTACAAGACATTGGGGTGCTGGAGAGCAAAGAAGGTGGTGAAGGGTCTAGAGAGTGAGTCGTGGGGAGGAGGTGAAGGAACTGGAATTGCCTAGACTGGAGAAAGGAGACACAGGGGACACCTTATCATTCTCTACAACTACTGAAAGAAGGTTGCAGAATTCAGGTGAGGTTGGTTTCTTCTCCCAGGTAACAAGTAATAGGATAAGAGGAAATAGCCTTCAGTTGTGCCAGGGGAGGCTTAGATTGAATATTAGGAAAAATTTCTTCACTGAAAGGGTTGTCAAGCATTGTAACAGGCTGCCCAGGGAAGAGCTACAGTCAACATCCCTGGAGTTATTTAAAAGATATCTAGACATGGCAGCCAGGGACATGGGTTAGTAGTGGAATTTGCATTAGATTTAGAGTGTTACTCAACGATATTAAGGGTTTTTTTCAACCTAAATGATTCTGTTATTCAGTTATTTTTAGCTTCTAAATTTTTTCTCTCACACAGTTAAACACTCCACATTTTGCCCATGAGACATGGAAAGACATGAGATATCCCGTGAGACATTCTGTGTTTTGTCACTCAATTTATTCTTGTATACATTTGCTGTGTAAGTCCTTTTATTTAGTGTGTGTATCCCTGTATGGTTCCTAAAGCATGTTCATAAATGATTCTTGATAAATTACAAGGTGACTCTTAACTGGAAAGCATTGCATGACACTTACCTTTTAACACAGCTTAGCATTTTCTGGTATATTTTCATCCCACTGAATCACAGAAAGAAAAAGGGGTTTGCACTCATTTATAAATTCAGCTTAAGAAACAGTAGATTTAAGAATGATCATCATAAAACCTTTTTTAAAAGGGCCCTATGAACAATATTTTTGCATAGAGTAGCGCACTTTACAGCATTTATAAATCAGTGAAGGCCAAGGGAACCGTCAAACACTTTACTGTCTTCCCCTGAGGAGACATAACTAATGTTTCTATTATCTGTTTTGAGTAACACTTAGGAGCAAGAAGCAAACACACAGGCAGTGGAAGCATATATCCTGGGAAGAGTATATGGATGCTACCTAGCTCTGTAGGAACGGGGACAGAAATTCCAGGGTGTGGCTGCAGATGAAGCTGGCAAGGGAGAGAAAGAATCTTCTACAGATATGTCACCCAGAAAAAGGAAGGTTAAAAAGAAGGAATTCCCCCCTCATGAGCATAACTGGAAAACTGAACAGAGTGGAGGAGAAGGTTGAGGTACTCAACAACCTTTTGCCTCAATCTTCTCTTCTGGCAGCTGCTTTCCACACCTCTCAACTGGATAGACCACAAGAGAAGGAATGAGGGAGCAAAGTCCCTCACACTGTAAGAAATGTTTAGGTTTGAGACTCCCTGAGGAAAGTCTGTGGAAACTGGCAAGATCCATCCCACAGTCCTGAGGGACTTGGCTGATGTAGTTGCTAAGCCACTCTCTATGATATTTGAAAAGACAGGACAGCCAGAAGTCCCTGATGTCTAGAAAAGCAGAAACATACAACCATTTTTTAAAAAGATGAAAGGATGAGCTTGGAAACTACCAACCCATCAACCTCGCCTCTGTGCCTGGGAAGAGGATGGAAGAGATCCTCCTAGAAGTGTCTAATTACATTTACCATCATATACAAAATTATTAACATATGTTGGATGCTCCAGAGATTATTACCAATCAGCCTTCATAATGAGAAATAGGAGGATGACAAGAACAATTAAAATTCAGGTTTCAAAAGTGAAAAATATAAAAACTCTAGAAAAATTACTCTTAAGATTATATCACCCTATTTCCATAGGTTTAAAGCCATTAAGGCATTTCAAGTTCTTAAGTACATATGAATATTTATTGTCTAAAACAAAAGGAACAACCTTTACTCATTCCCCCGTACTCCCTATGTTGTTTATGAATATGCTTTAAAAGAATGAAGGTGGGGACAGTGATTTAATTTCATAGATGAATAATGCCAGGTTGAATGTTTTATGATAGTTTTGAATTACATGATATGCCACTACCATGTCTTGTTCATCCTTCATCTACCATGCAAATCAATTAACAAATAGGGTAAGGTTTTGTGTAGCTTTTTCTAACTGTGGACCAAATTGTTGTCATTGTTCGAGTGGTGAAAATCTGGGTGACCTACACTGAATTCAACTCTATTATTTCAGAATGACACCTACTTAATTAAAATAAAATTGTTGCTGCACAAATTGTTTGACAGGTGTTCCAGCAAGACAAAATCTGTAGTAAAAGAACCAGGGCTCATATAAAGCAAATTGAACACGGTCTATAGATAAGATGAGCATCTTAGCATATGAGCAGGGGTGCAAAATTAATTTATGGGTTGAATTTTCCAGCACAATATAACTGTTGTGAACACATGCCCATTCCTCCCCTAACAACCTCATACCACAAAAAAGGGCATCTCAGTGTCAGGATGCCAGACAAGCACTCTCCCATGGAAGCACAGCAGGTAAAAGGCATTGCCAAAATAAGAGAGAATGTGTCTGGCCCAGTTCCCTATAAAATACACATGGTCAGCCACTTGAGGATTATTCCTACCTTCAGGCTGCCCTACCTCAGTGTAAAGAGAGTTGCTGAGAATAGAACTGTAGCAGGGCTAGGCAAATGAAATGGGGCTATTTGCATTGTATAAAATTGTTTCCTGCTCCTTTAAAGGATTCATCTCTCCAAGGATCTCCTATACCATTTTTTTCATGATTTCTAGAAAGAATACAGTGGAAACAATTTCTTGCTTGCTTGCTTGTTGCTTGCTTTCTAGCTCGCTTTCTTCTTTATTTTTTTTCTTTTCAATATATTCCCAGAAATGTGCCCACCTTTGTTTAACATAGCTTGAAGAAGTGGGGAATAGGTCCCATGGACATAATTACAGGAGACATTGCAGTTAAAGGTTTAAGTGTTAGTCATATAATAACAGGGGCAAAATAAGGGATGTAGTTCTGAAATGAAAATATATTTTCTCTGAACAATGTTGTAGGGGTCTAGTTTAAATTTTAAGATCAGCTTTTGGTTTTAATGTGCAAAGCACTCAGAAATTATTTTCTTCTTTTGCTGACAGTCCTTTACGTCAGTGATCAAATCACCTTTCTATCCTTCTTGGTACTAGTGTCATTCATGCTTTGGAAACTCTTCTGCTTTTAATATCAATTCTAATGAACTGGATTGGAGTGTAATAAATGGACCCACCAGGGACTAAATAGCGAGAAGGTGACATTTTCAGAGAAAACACGTTTTTGAGAGTGCACATTTCTTTTAGTCAGGTAGCTCCTCCCTTCTAAGCTCTTTGCTTTCTGTAACATATACGCATACAGATCACAGCAGTTCCTCCTAGCTCAGTAATGTCTCTCGAGACATTCAAGGGAAATCCAGAACTACTGGTGACTCACTGCTAAATTAGAACTACCAGGTAAGGGGAAATTTTCAGGGGACTGGAGCTAGGACATCCGTCACTTTCTGTGATTCACTGGTTCCCTGAAACAGCAAGTAGCTGTACGTAAACATGGTATAAACTGCTTTAAGGAATTAGGCAACAAAAGAGTCTCAAATCTAAGTCCTTTCTGACATAAACCCACCAGTGTCACAACAAATGTATTTAGTCCAACATTTTCTCCTTGTGCTTAATTTTCAGTATTTCCAGTCACTCAGAATAAACATAGATGTTTTCTGTCTGCTGAAACACTTTAAATAGAATTTTCATTGTCTGGGAAGTCAGCGCAGGTGAAACCCCAAAAGGCACAGTTCATGCTTAAGAGATCTATTAATTGTGATTGGCAAATGAGGCTGCGTTTTAATCTTCCTGATATCCATCTAAGATTTTTATGGCACTCAATTTTTTGGTTAGTGCAATCAGGAGCCTTTAAACAGTTAGCAAAAGCATTTATGATGTTTGAACTAGTAATTGAATACTGAAGAAGGAGTTGAAGAGAGACAAGGCAATTTGAAGAACGATTTAAAAGTCTGTTGCAGTATATCCACATATTATACTTGTGGATAAACAAGGAATTATCCCTAACAATAAAGCAGCGTTTGACATTTACAAAAGACTCTGAATGAGATTGCAGAAACATCCTTTTTTCTCTCAATTAACTGGAGGCAATGTAACTTCTTGCATTAGCAACCACAGATCATTCAGTGGTTAATATAGACTTCGTATTTTAATTAACTTGAACAGGAAGTTTTTCAAAGTATAAAGGCCTGGTCTGCCTTGCCTGAACACTGAATGCACACATCTACCCAATATTGTGAGAGGTTATGGTATTAGTTAATTCAGCAACTCCACATGCAGCCAGCACTTTTATTTTTATCTGTGAACACGAATGCCCTGCTGCGATACTGCCTTATGGACCCTTTTTAATGCCCAGGAACTAGATTTGTGAACAGTCATTAGATAGATCTCTTTTTCTTTAATAAATGAAAATTTTACAATTACCAGAGAAAATATTTTGTTCTGACTTATAAAGGGCTTCTGTAAATTCAGTGCTCCCTTGTTATTAATTTATGTAATCATTTCAGTATCTGGTCTTCGACTAATGCAACTGATTCTGCTTGTTCTGCCCATGCAGATTTCTCTCTTGGTAGACATAACACTGACATGTTGTGGGAAGCATGTTTGCTTCCCTTAGCGTGGTTGTGGGAAGTCCAGCTTAATGCAAGGAGGCATGAAGGATGTGGGGTTTCTCTGTGTGGGGAGTGTCCTCTGAGCCCCCATAACTGTCACTACAGGGAAGGCTGAGGAAGGGACTCAGGATGTGAAGACTTCTCAGGTTCAAAGGTCTCCACAAGCACTGGCTGAAGCTCAGTCCTCCCTGGCCTTGGGGATACTGAAAGCCCAGGCTTTTGCAGGAGAGGAGGGCTGGTTCTCCTTCACTGATGGAGGTGAACAGCAGAGATTAGTGCAGATTGCTTCAACATTTTTACTGAGGGGGAACCCAAACACTGGTAGAAGCTCCCACGTTGCTAGTGGCTGTAGAACAGCTCACATGGGTTAAAAGCTATACTTAATTTGTATCACTAGCATTAATTCCCTAAGTATATAGCTAATATATTCATAACATAATCCCATAATGTTAGAGAGGAGTTTTATCTATTTTATATAGCATCTATGTAGCACACATCTGAAAACTCTAGTGACTGACGGCTGAGGTATCTTATGACTGCTCTTTGAGTTGCTTCCAACACATTAATACAAAGTCAGAGCCTCCTATTAGACCACTACAGGAGTTTAGGAAAGAAACCAAAACTAGTTTGTGACTGACAAGACTGGACATGCAATACACGGACCAGTGATTTTTCTATTAATAATTCCAGTTCTGAGATAGACATTTTACTATAACTAGAACATCTAAATGTGTATTTTTAAATAATAGATGAGATTTCTTTTTTAGCAATTATAAACATATTTGCATACAGTTTGCCAAAATTAGTTTCCTTGAAAGGAGAATAAAGATGCACACATATTGAGACAGGAAGGATGGTCCAGCAATTACACCATCAGCTAAATGGGAGATTTTTTCTAAATTCTGCCTCTTTCACATTTAATAAGTGACTCAAGTACAATGTTTCCTCCACATTCTCCCTTTGCAGAATGTTTTAGCTAGCTTTTCCGTTCCAAACACCAGTCCTACACAAAGTAATCTAGCAAGTGCCAACCAGTCTTCATTCTCATTGTAGCTGCTTTGAACTTCATATGCATGACAGGGACTACCTAAGCATCTCAGTTTTGAGACAAATTTAGGAGAAGACACTCTGTAATGAGCCGTCTCCCCTAAAAGGGTTCCAACAATCCCTTTCCACCAACAGGAAATTAATACTAATGGATGAAAGTGAGAAAGAAATCTCAACAGTGTATTAACCAACAGAATTTCCACACGGCAAGAGGAAAAAGTAAATAACTGATAGATATGAAGCTGTCAGACCTTACTCCCTCCAGGGGAATATTTTCTGCTAATGGACCATTAAGACACCCCTAAAAGCACACATCCCAAACTTATCCTCCCCAAAGTAGAACATCCACATTCCATCATCCCATTGTGAGATGCTCCATCCAGTGTGAGGAGCCAACCATTCCTACCTGGATAAAAGCTGAGACGTAGGAACAGAAGGTATCTAGCTTCTCACCCGATTCCCAGAGGAAGACTGGACCCTTCTCACCATCACTGGACCCTTCTCACCATCACTGGACCCTTTTTCTACAGGATCATCTCTACTTCAACAGAACCAAATCTGCCACTCCAGGAGGATTTGCTTTTGGACTGCTTCCAACACCCTGACCAACAGGGTGTCAGGTTGTAGCTCTGACTCTGTCAGAGTTTTCTAGGATTGCTTGTTTATTTGTTTGCATGCTTGGTGGGTGGTTTTGTTTTCTACTATATTTGTATTGTTAATATTCCTAGTAAAGAACTGTTATTCCTATTCCCAAATCTTTGCCTGAAAGCCCTTAATTGCAAAATTATAATTTGGCGGGGGTGAGGGGTTTACATTCTCTATTCTAAGGGAAACTCCACCTTTCCCTGGCAGATACCTGTCTTTCCAAACCAAGACACCCCCTTCCCTCTGCCCCCCTCCACTTCCCCACACAGGAACAAAAACCCAAAATGCCTGCTCATGACCAACAAGTGGTACAAGGTGACATCAGCACCTCTTTCAGGCAAAACAACCAAACAAACAGGAGCTTCACACAGCAGTTCAGGCAGCAGATGATAATTTTGTGGCTCTCTGGAGTCAACTTCCTCTCCAGGACCGAGGAGGTAACTGATCTGGAGCCTCTGGCTGTGCTTTGTCTTTTCAGCTCAGCTTCCCAAGGCGCGGGGCCGGAACAGAGTGATCCCTCTCCCGCAGGTCCCGTTCCTCTGGTCTCGGACTAACAAACTGTTTAGACACCTCGAAAAGCTGCTGAAGGATTGCTGCTACAACTTCTCCCAGGCCAGGGAAGGGAAAGACCTTCTGCCTGGGTCAACAAATCCAAGCTAACTGTTCTGGGTTGATGTTACGATGTATCCCCAATCGTCTGTTGGGTTTATGCTGGATATTACACTCTGTACCTTTAATTTGGATCTGAGAGTAAAACAGGGAGAGAAGTGCACAGCTTGTTTTCCGAAACCTCTCAGACTGACCTTGAAGAGTGGGAGTCGCTGGCACACAGACACCGAGGGGTTTTTTTTCGGCACTCACTTACGCTTTGCTTTTGCTTTGTAGCTAGTTAGAGTAGCTTAGATAGGGCTGAGCAGCTTCAGATTTCTTTTTTTTTCTTTTTTTCTTTTTTTTTTCTTTTTTTCCTTTTTTCCCTTTTTTCCGCCTCTCTTTGGAACTGTTCAAACCTCCCCAAACTGAAGACCCGGGGGAGCTCCAGGGGAGTTTGCACCGGACCCACCAAGATCTCCCCGGGGCCGCAACTTTTCCCAGTGAGGAAGAGCAGAGACCATAAACCATCTACAAGAGGGACTTTGTTTTCCCTAATTCGACATCTGTCCCGGGCGGCACGAAGTTCTTGTCATCTGGTATTGTTCAATTTATTGTGCTGGGGGAGTGTTTTTGCCAGTTTAATAAACAGGTTTCTTTCCACTTTCTCTTTGAGAAGGTTTTCTTCTGAACCGGTTGGGGGAGGTGAGGGAGGGTTTCCCTAGGAGTTCTCCTCCCAAATTTGCCTTAAACCATTACACTAACCAAGCAAAACCAAACCATACGACAGCGTGGACACCTGGGGAGTGAGGCTTTGAGGAAAGCCTGCCAGATAGTCCAAAGCTTCCCTGGCCACACATCTTAAAGATGGAATACCATTATGGGGTATAGAGCAAAGGATCAGGGAACAGACTATCATCCAAGATACTGAGACCACAACTTTTTCAGTGCCATTGGAGGTTAGCACCTTCATTCCTGCTTTTTGCTGTAATAAGTCTTCTGTTTCCTGTTCTGCATGAGGTGGTCCTCAGGTTTGTTGGGGTTAAGGAAAGCAGTCTTGAACTCAGTGGCTCTCTTACAGATTAGCTAATTGGACTGAAAATTATGCAATTAATTTAAAAAGAAAACTAGCCAAGAAGTTTAACCCCAGAACAGCAGCAGCTATCCTGACATCCTGACATAATAACTACTTCTAGCATTTTTTTTTCAATTGTTTCTTTTTTTTTTTTAAGAAATGGGTGTACAGTGTACTTATAAAGAATTTTAGAAATTTTAATAATTATAGTTCAGTAATGTTAGAAAGAAACATACAAAACTGAAAGAGCATTCATTTCATTTGTAGTCCTGGATTCCACTACCTTCAATTTGATGCCTGAAGCATGACATAATTACACAGGTTTTTCAGATAAATCCTCTTCAGTTTATATGGTTTTTCAATGCAAATCAATTGATTACACTGCTTTCAGAGCCCTTGAAAACACCAAGGCTCTTGCTGCCAGTATTTGTGACAAAGGCCAAAAATCTCTAGTCAGGTTTCCAAGGAATCAAATCCCCAGGAGCATCTTCTCTCCAGTTTTAATAGCAAGCCATGACTACTTTTTCAGTTTTCCCAGCTAAAAAGATGGTACAGTTACTTCCACACCAAGTACAAAACATAAGATCTATTACTTGGTCTGCAAGGAGGGGTTCCAATTTTCTTATGGACAAGACAAAGAGAATCGTAAGAGCCATAGAATCATAGAATATTAGGAGGTTTGAAAGATCATCTATCCCCACCCCTCCCTGCCACATAGGAAGGTGCAGCTTTCACTAGATCAAGTTGTTCAAAGCCCTATCCAACCTGGCTTTGAACACTGCCAAGATTTGGGCACCCACATACTCCCTGGGCAACCAGTGTCAGTGTCTCACCACCCTCACAGTAAAAAATTTCTTCCTAATACCTATACCTAAATTTTCCAATTTGTACCTTACAGTTCCTGATGAACAGTCCATCCATAAATTTTTCAGATACTGGAAAGTTGCTATGAGTCCCCACACAAACTTCTCTTCTCTTCTCTTCTCTTCTCTTCTCTTCTCTTCTCTTCTCTTCTCTTCTCTTCTCTTCTCTTCTCTTCTCTTCTCTTCTCTTCTCTTCTCTTCTCTTCTCTTCTCTTCTCTTCTCTTCTCTTCTCTTCTCTTCTCTTCTCTTCTCTTCTCTTCTCTTCTCTTCTCTTCTCTTCTCCTCTCCTCTCCTCTCCTCTCCTCTCCTCTCCTCTCCTCTCCTCTCCTCTCCTCTCCTCTCCTCTCCTCTCCTCTCCTCTCTCTTCGCTGAACAGTCCAAACTTTCTCAGCCTGTCTTTATAGAGAAAGTCCTCTTATCAACTTTGTTTATTTATTCTACTGGCCCTCAATGGTGTGAGAACCAGACTGTCTTCTGGCCTTTGCCTCAGCTGGCTTAGAAGCTCTGTCTGAGGCAGGTAAAAGAAGTCAACTCTGCAGGCATCATATCTGTGTGGAAGAGACTTGGCCATTAATTTTCCTCCTCTACCTAGCTACTGTAAGGAACATAAATTAGCAAAAAGCTTTTTGAGACTGACATGTTTTTAGTGGCTGGATTTTTCTGTTGTCAGCAGAAGAGCACTGAGATGATGCCTGCCAGCAGCACTGTAACCTGGTGCACTGCCAGGAATTCTGACATAAACCTCAGAGGTATATTCACCCTTATGTAATAACACTTGTCATAAAGGATCCCAAAGTGCTTTGAAACTGCACAAGATATATTCAGGGAGTAATTTATTACTAGGGCTTCTCCAGGGCACAGCCATCCCTACACATACTCTCAGCTTCTTTAACAATAGCATCTTCCATTTAGCTTTTTAAAACATAGGATGGGTGATCTCTGTGTTCAAACAACTCTTGCCTGTGGGGTTTGTCCTATTTAAAATAGGAAAAGGAAACAACAGTGATACTGAGCATCATTGTGGCTCAGTTCCTTGCAAGTTCTTCTTCAAAACACAGATATAGACACTTGCCACTTATTTGAGACCAACCTAGTAAAAGCCCCTCAGCCGCTAAAATCCGATGAAACCATCGTATGTTCTGAGCTGCCAAAATTCTCACAGATCCAAGACAGCTCAAACTACTGCCACTTTCAGAGCATTTTTATGAAAATTTGTGGTTGCACTGTATATATATATATCTCTAAATATTACCTTAAGACCTTGTGTAATGTTTAACCCCAGCCAGCAACCATGTTCCACACTACTGCTCACTCACTGCCCCACCAGCAGGATCAGGGAGAGAATCAGAACGGTAAAAGCTGAAAAACTCACAGGTTGAGATATACACAGTTTAATAATGAAAACAAAAACCCCACACATAAAGACAAACAAGGAATTAATTCACTGCTTCCCATGGGCAGGCAGGTGTTCAGACATTTCCAGGACAGCAGGGCTTCATCACATGCAATAGTGACTTGGGAATAAAAACTCCATCACTTCAAATGTTCCCCCCTTCTTCCTTTTTCCTTTTCACTTTATATAGTGAGCATGATCATTTTATATAGTGAGCATGATGCCACATGATCTGGAATATCCCTCTGGTCAGTTGGGGTCACCTGTCCTGGCTGTGTTTACTCCCAGCCTCCCAGGCACTCCCATCTCCCCTTGCCAGTGTGGCAGAAAAGCAGAAAAGCAGAAAAGCAGAAAGCAGAAAAGCAGAAAAGCAGAAAAGGCCTTGGTTCTGTGTAGTTCTACTCAGCAATAAAAAAAAAAAAAAATCTTGATATCATCAATTCTGTGTTCAGCACAAATCCAAAACACAGACCCACACCAGCCACTGTGAAGAACATTAACTCTACCCCAGCCAAAATCACTATACCTTGAAACAGCTTGTATGAATCCTACCTCCCTCATTCTCTTCTGCTGCAAATGGTTAAACTGTATCAAGTATTTTGGAAATTATTCCCCACTGCTGGTTGGAATGAGTAATAACAACTATCTTCATTATGGGATGCTTCAGAATAAGAGAAAAGAGAGCATGAATTGCAAGGCTGGGAGAAGCTTCATTAAAACTTGTATCCATAAATGCTCATTACAGTAAAACAAGATTATAAAATTGCTGGATAATGTTAAGGTTGGGGGTTTTTTCACTCAGTACAGAAATTGGCTGCTGTAAAAATTACCAAACTAGCAACCTGATGTATTTTAAATAAAGTCCAGTAAATGTGACTCATGAAAACAACCCAAACATACTAATAACAATCCAGTAGGACATGCTTCCTAGGTCTGAGGTAATGATACCTTGGCACAAATAACAAGGCAAAGAGAGTTTCAGTCTCAACACATAATCTAATTTCATTCTAGAAAGAAGCAGTTTGTTTTAGGTGTATTGCACTCTTTTTTAGGTGAAGGTAAATTGAGGTTTGTATTTTGTTGTTCAAAGAATAGAGAAAAATGTATTGGCAATGTTAACAGTGGCATATTATTTGGCTGTTTTGGACTTTAGCTTGTATTGGAGTTTTAATATGTTTGGTACAGCAGTGCTTAATGGTGGAGTTATTTTATTTAAGGTACAATAGTTTACAGTCACTTTGTATTTTTTTTCAGATTTGCGTATAGATTAAACGGGACTGTTGAAGAGTAAATGGGTTTTGCTGATCACTTTCTGGTTCTTTATGGATTATTTTATGGATGGGAATCACAGCATTTCGAGTAGGTTTGTATTGTTAGTGGTGTACTGTTGTAGTGCCAATTGGTATTCATTGTTTCTTTTTTCAAAAATTTTATTGCAGATTTTTTTTTTTTTTTGGTAGTTTAGGTAAGGTGTTTAATTGTTTAGTGCTTTTTGTTTTAATAATTGTTACTTTAAACGCTCATTTGAGTTTTTCTGGGTTTTTGAAACATTCCCTTTGCAGGAAGTTTGTGTTCAAAATGTATGGAGTTTTGGGGCTAGTTAAAATAGGGTGTTTCTTTTATCCATTTTAATTAGGTTTATATTAGTTTCTAGTAAAGTTAACTTTTGCGATTTGTTACATTAACAATAGAAATAGATTTTGCTTTCATATGTTTTGATGGGATTAATGTGTACTGTGCACTAAGTGTTGACTAAGACTTTATATATTTTTGGTTTTGATATGCCAGGCTAACAAATTTACACAGTCTAAGAAATACAGTTTCCTCTAGCTTAAACTTGGCTAGAGGCAGGGCTCTTTAAAGTTTGGTTATATTTTTTTTCTTTGGGCATATTTTCTAGAGGTTTTTTTAAGGGGATCAGATATGTCATCATTATTATATTTGGCAGTTTGGCTATGTGCAAGTGGAACTGGGGTTTTTGTCGTGGAACTTCTTTTCTGAGTCTTGGGGTTTTTTTTTTTTTAATTTATGCACTTGTCTTAGAGCTGCAGTGGGTCTTTTATTTTACTTTCTCATGTTTTTCTCGCAATTATGAAAAAACAGTTATAGCTTATTTCATGGGGTGTACTTTCTTTTTTTTTTTGAGGATGTTTGCATTTGGTATTAGAATTTTTGATCAGTATTTCTGAGATTTGGCAAAGGCCTTCTTTAATTTTTTTTTTTTTTTTTTAGTTTCTTGTGATTCTCCTCTACCATCTAATTTCTGCGGACATGTTTCCACAGCTGCAACTTTTGAATGTGATGCCATGCACGGCATCTGCATATGCTCGGAGCTTCTTCACCTTATCAAGCACGGGGGTCTCTTCTCTGTCATTTCACTTCATTATTATTGCTAAAGCCAAAGTGTATTTTTTGTGACTTAAGTCATATAAGTTTTCACTACATCATGGATGTATACAGTATTAAGTTCATATTTTTAGTTGTTAGGTTATTTGAGAAGATAACTTTTGTTATTTTTCTAAAGCATTGAATTCTTTGTTCTATGGTCTTCTACTGGGTTTGTCGCATATAAAGATCGTTTGCACAGAGATATCTTTGTTCCACACTTTTTAAGATTCATACCCAGAGACTGTGAGGTTAGCTTTCTTTATGATTTTTTGGTTGATAATCAGATTATGTGTCAGGGATTTCAAATGCTTTTCTTCAGTACTGTTTAGAATTGTAGCTTCACTTGCAGCTTCTTAAAGACGGACTAATCAACTAATTAGAGATTTATCAGGTTGTTGAGTGCAACATTTTTTTAGGTTATGAAGGCTTTTAGGGAAAAGGACTCAACAGTGATTTCTGATTTTGTGTCAGTTTTTGGAGCTGGCTTTGAGGGTCCTTCCCCCATATTATTACTGTCTATCGGTTGATTAGTTTTGGTTTTGTGGGTTTTTTTTGTGGTAGTGAATACCAATGGCTTAAGCTTACTGTTTGTTTAAGCTGTTTGCTTAGATTTACTGTCTCGTTTAGTTATTGGCTCAGAGTCGCTGTCTGGTTTAGTTACAACGTGAGTGACTGGGGTGTTGGCTGCAGCCTGAATGACTGGGGTAGTTTCTGATTTATTTCCCTGCCCCCTGGCCTTTATTTGCTGTTTCACAGTATTTAGCAGCATGTGATAAGCATATGCCAGGGCCCAGCTTATTGCAATGAGCTTTTTTTCATTGATATTATCATGGTAGTTTTTTCAGTTTGTTTTTTTTTTAACTTCATTTGGGTTCTGAATTTGTTTACATGAAAATTTTTAGGTTGGAGGATCAGAAAATTATTTTAGGGTTCAGCTCATTTTTTCTTATTTTTTTACACAATTTAGGATTGTTTACGCTTGGGTTTACTTTGGGGTCAGGGGTTTCATTAGTTTTTTTGGACATACTAGCCCTCACTCTGGACACACTGCAGACCATATAGAGGAAGCTTATCAGATAAAATATTAGGAAAGTGGTCTTTTTAACATTTAGGGGAAGTCGAACATTCTCAAAAGGTGATGTAACAAATTTAAAGACGAAGGAAAGGTTGAAAAGCCTCATCTCCTGTTTTTCTTTAATAAATTGGGTGCAATTACTAATAAACCCCTAAAATATGTTACTGGAACTAGGATGCGGGGTAGGATGAAGAAATTATAAATTATACGTACTTTGAACAAACTCTAGTACCTTTGTAAACTCTGTAAATTATTATCAGCATGCGCAGCAAAATAGCTATTTTAATTTGTTCCTTTCTTCTGTAGAGCTTATGTGCTAGGGACAATATTGGAGATATTTTCAGATAATAAGAAAATAAGTTTAGGGACTAGAAAGATATTAAAATTTTTAAAAAGCTTAGGGACCAGAGATACATGAAGGCTTTCACTTAGAAAAACATGAATTTAAGCAACACTGTTACAAAAATTATTAAATCAAATAGAAGAAAAAAAATTTTACACTAAATTTAAGGCATAATTACACACAGAATTAAAAAGAGAAATTATATAAAGATCCACCCCCAGTGCGACAGGTTGACATTGGCCAAATGCTAGTGTACCTATGAAAATAATTTATTCATTCTTTTCTGCTATAGTTAAGCAGAGGAGAGGAAAATAAAATACATGGGATGAGATAAGAATTAGGAGAAAATACTTTAAGGGAAAAACAGGCTTTTTTAAAAACTTTAAAAGGTATAAAGGAAAAAAAAATTATTTACAGAATTAAAGAAGTTGAATAAGAAGTTTTAAAACACCCTTCCCTCCACCATAGCCTTTTTTCCTTTCCTACTGACAGTGCAGGGAGACAAAATATGGGATTTTTAGCTAGTTTGCCACTTTTTAAGATTTTTTTTCTGTTTACTTAAAGAGAGGAGTATTCCCCCCCACTATCCATACCGCAAATAACACAATCCATGGAAAAAATATAGAAAAGCAAGTGCAGTTTCTAAAAACAAATTGCACACTTCTTCTCTCCCTGCTTCACTCTCAAAAACAGTCTTAAAAGTACAAAACTTAATATCCAACATAAACAAGACAATTAGAAATACATCGTAATATCACCCTAAAAAAAGCAGCACTACCCACTGGATTAAAAAAAAAAAAAGTAAGAATTATAATTTAGAATTGCTAATTAAAGTAATTATAGCTAGACCAAAAGCCATAGGCATTCTGTTGGAATTCTGGTCAGCCTGATGAATTCAGGGTTTCAGAGTCTTAAAATTACAAAAATCATGACACTACAACAATACTTGAAACAAAAAGAGGAAGCTGTAATCTTTCACAGCATAATAGCAACAGAATTGAACATTCCTCATCAAAAAAAGAAGCAATTCAATAAGTCATTTGAAGGGAAGTTCTGTCCTGTGAGCTCTGACACAGTGTTTGATAGATAGTCATTTGTATTTGGCTAGAATGAGGGAAATTCCATTACCAGGCATCCAGAACTAAATTTATGACAATTAAACAACAAGAAGAAAACTCTGTTAAGTGAACAAATTCTTTTACAGTATACGATTTCAAATCATATAATCTGAGAACACAACCAATCAAAAAAGCTGGTATTAGACCCAGTATAATAATTAGCACAGAACAGAAATTCTTGGTAGTTTCTCCTACAGAAAGAGCTTAAGAAAAAACTGTAGCAGTTGAAGATGATTTGAGACTTAAGATGTCATTGTTTTCCAGAATTGCATGAGGACAATCACAGCCTTAAAAAATGCTCTAGCAAGTTATCTCAAAAAAAAAAAAAAAATTGAAATGTTTGAAGCTTTCTATTTTCAGAAAATTTATGGAAATGACATATGACATGTTTGAATTTCAGAACAAAGTCAATTAAAAACTAGAACACTGATTCTTTTTGAAGCTTTCTTTCCCAAGGAGTGATATTTATGTACTTGTGTTATTGGTTCATCTCCGTTGAAGACAGAACAGATTCCTGCCATTTCGTAAAAAAAAAAATAAATAAAGGTACTGAAAGAAAAAATAAAAATTAATCTTTCTTAAATGAATCTTTGCAGAATGAAAAATGTGCAAAGCCTCATACTTTAGAGAAAAACTCAACCTGGTGAACCAGCACTTTGTGATAAAACTGTTCTGAATTATAAATAAAATCATTACCACAAGCCACATACAATCTCAGTAATTTGTTGTTAATTGCTATGTTGTAGAAAAAAGTTTGTTTCACATAAGTATTTGTAACTCACACTGCATAGGATTAGACTCCACTTCCCCAAACCAAGAAATAAAAGGTATCTGAGAAAAGGTGTTATAAACAGAATCACAGAATAATTTAGGTTGGGAAAAACTTCCAAGATGATGAGAACAACCTTTGACCAATCATCACCTTGTCAGTTAGACCATGGCACTACTAACCCTTGAACACCTCCAGGGATGGTGACTCCACACCCTCCCTGGGATGCCCATTTCAATGCTCAACAACCCTTTACATAAATAAATCTTTCCTGATGCCCAGACTAAGAGTTCCCTGGCACAGCTTTGAGGCCGTGTCCTCTCGCCCTCTCACTGGTTGCCTGTAAGAAGAGACCAAGCCCCACCTGGCTACCTCCTTTCAGGCAGTTGTAGGGAGTGATAAGCCCTCATGAGTCTCCTTTCCTCCAGGCTAAACACCCCCAGCTCCCTCAGCTGTTCCTCACAGGACTTGTGCCCCAGACCCCCCAGCTTAGTTCTGTTGACCTTCTCCAGCACATCAGTGTCTTTCTTGCAGCGAGGGCCCACAACTGAACACAGGATTTGAGGTGTGGCCTCGCCAGTGCTGAGTACAGGGGGACAGTCTCTGCCTGGCCCTGCTGGCCACACCATTGCTGATCCAGGCCAGGATGCCAGTGGCCTTCTTGGCTACTTGGGCAGTATTGGTTTTGCATGGCCTGGTTTTGATAGCACTGGGGCCACAGAGGTGGCTTCTGTGAGAAGCTGCTGGAAGGTTCTACCATGTCAGGCAGAGCCAACAGTCCCTGATGGCTCCAAACGTGGATGTGCCACTGGCCAAGGATGGGCCAATTAGAAACGGTGGTAATGCCTCTGTGATAACAGATTTAAAAAGAAATCAGAACAAAGCTTGTGGTGTAGTTTTAATTCCAGCCCTTAAAGAAGAGCAGAGTGAGAACATGTGAGAAGAACAACTCTGCAGACACCAAGGTCAGTGCAGAAGGAGGGGAAGAGGTGCTCCAGGCACCGGAGCTGAGGTTCCCCTGCAGCCCCTGGTGCAGCCCACGGTGAGGCAGCTGTGCCCCTGCAGCCCATGGAGCACAGCTCCACCTGCAGAGATCCACCTGCAGCCTGTGGAGGAGTCCCACACCAGAGCAGGTGGATGCCTGAGAGGAGGCTGTCAGCCTGTGGGAGACCTGTGGAGAGAGGCTCCCATGCTGGAGCAGCCTATCCCTGAAGGGCTGCACCCCATGGAAGAGTGCCCCATGCTGCAGCAGTTTGGGGAGGACTGCTGTCTGTGGGATGGACTGACATTGCAGCAGTTCACAGGCAGCTGCTGCTTATGAGATGGATTCACATTGGACAAGTTCATGGAGAACTGTCTCCCGTGGGAGGCATTATCCTGCTCTGATTCTGCTATTGGTAAATTCACTTGGTACCTTTAAGTTGAACCTGTTTTGTCCTTGGTAGTATTTGGTAAGCAATCTGTCCCAGTCCTTATCTCAGCCTGTGAACCCTTTGTTAAATTTTCTCTCCTCTCTCCAGTCGCAGAAGGGAGTGAGTGGCTTCTGTGGGGGTCTGGCATCCGGCCTGGGTCAACTCACAACAGTGGGCACTCACTGGCTCACGTTCAGCTTCTGCCACCATCACCCCCAGATCATATTCTACTGGGCCATTTTCCAATCACTCCTCCCCAAGCCTTTAGCCCTGCCTGAAGTTGCTATGACCAAAGTACAGAACCAAGCACTTGGCCTTGTTGCACCTCAAATGAAAATATAATAAAAAATATAACAAAACCAAATTAAATATAGAGTATACTCAGCAGTAAAACACCTGGCAAAATGTATAGTATATGTAAGATTTCAAGAAAAAAAGAGCACATATAGGTTAGAAAGTGAGCCTGCATGGTAGCAATGGAAGATTCTAAATAAAATACTCCTTTGGCTAAATTTTTTGTAAAGTCCATACATTATCTTTAGCATTCACATATATAGTTGTCATGGTCTAGGAACAATATTCCCCGATTCATTCCCCTCCAAGACTCCCAAACCACATGGCCACTCACTCCCCTGATTTCCCCTCTCCCTCCCCACTGCAGCAGGCTGGAAAGGAGAATTAGAGCCACTAAAGAGGGATCACAGATTGAGATAAGAACACCTTACTGGAAACAGCATTCGGGTAAGAAAATAGTTACAGAAACAATACTAATGACAGAGGGTATAGAAAAGAGGCAATTCACACAGAAAAAAAAAAATAACCAAAGCAATCAATAATAGACCATATGGGACAGCTCCCTGTGCAATATTTTCTCAACCAGAAGGAACCCTCTCTGGTGGAAAGAGAGTCCCTTTACCCCAGCCTCAGCAATGACAAGGTGGTATAGAATAACCTCCATGTCTAGGCATGTCCCCTTCCAGCTAGTGCAAAAAATTAACCCTGAATTGTCCAGAAACAGGAAAATAATAAATGACAATTTGCTGCTCCAAAGGAGCATCCAAAGGATGCCTAAGCAAAGAGCATGGAGAGGGATGGTGCGGGAAAAAGGGGTAACAGTAGGATGAACTGAATACATCCATGTAAGACAGCTTTCCCCTGAACAAGTGAAGAGACTATATCCTTGTCTTTCATTTTGATTTTGCAGGGCTTTGAGTTGAGTAAGAAATGTGTAATCAGCAGCCCTAAGGGTCAGATTTTCAAAACATAGGCACGCAGACTGGTTTTCTGATTGATGGTGCTCTCAATACATGACAGATTGAAAAGACTTGAGCAAGCTAGAGAGGAAATATCCCACGCTCCACCAGTGCAAACCAGTCTCTGCTATGGGGACAAGCATCCCCCTGCTTGAGAGAGAGTGTACAAGCCACAAGATAACCTGTGAATTTACCTGCATGATCACACAGAGGACATGAGATGTGACAGACAGTTACTATAGTGGTGGAACTTAGCTGCATAAGACAATGAAAAATTATAGGAGTCATGTTTTTCTCATGAGGCGAGACGGTCAGCACAAAGAGATTCACTAGAGTGTTGCTTTTCCGCTCCTGTCTTTGACTCAGCATCAGCTGTAGCTTTGAGTGCAGCAGCTGGCACGTTTACAAGCAATTCAGAGAAGCAATGCACTTCCTTCCAGATGCATTTGCCAGCCAGGATATATGTGAAGACATATATTTTTCAGCTGTTACCTGGAGAGAATTCTGCCCTAGCTGAGTATAATTTCAAGTAAGACTACATTGCTTTATTATGGCAGTGAGCTTGCTTCATGCCATAAACAAATGAGCCTTTTTAGTAACACACACAGCCCATATGGCCACTTGCTGCCAGGAGCACAGTTTTCATGGGATGTCTGGTGTTGAAGAAGGCAAAAAAGCCACTTTGACTTTGCCCTCTTATTGCTATTCAAGAGGGTGTTTCTCAACTGTAAGCAATATGATGGCTAAGTAATCATACCACTGGCACCAAACTTGTTAGCAAGAAAAAATCCTTGTGTACAAAAGGCCCCATATGGTTAAGTATGTATTTTTCAAAGAAAAAAATTTTCAAAGAGAAAATAATGAAGCTGTCTCTTTCATTATACATTAATGGCTTCTTTATTATATGCAGGAAAATAATCAGCCACTAAAGAGAGAATATAGAATGAGATTTGTTTGTCAGTTAGTTGAAGACTTATTTTCAGGGCTTAATATTTGTCTGGAGATGCTCATGTTAACAAATCTGTCTCATAAAATAATATTTTTTTAAAGATTTGGCAGCTTGAATTATAACAAGAAATGCAATTTTAGAATAAATTTATGACCAGCTGAAGGCAATTCTGCATATCGAGACGTCATATATTGACTCAGCAAATTTGTTTATGACACCGGGCTGTGTGGGGCAGCTGACACACTGGAGGGAAGGGATGGCATCCAGAGGGACCCGGACAGGCCTGAGAGCTGGGCCAGTGCAAACCTCACGGGGACAACAAAGCCAAGTGCAAGGCCCTAGAGCTGGGTCATGGCAATCCCAGACACAGCAACAGCTTGGGCAGAGAAGTGATTGAGAGCAGCCCTGCAGTGAAAGACTTGGGGTGAATTCATGGAAGATTGAACATTAGCCAGCAGTGTGTGTGCTCACAGCCCAGAAAGCCAGTTGTGTCCTGAGCTGCACCCAAAGCAATGCAGCCAGCAGGCTGTAGAAGGGGATCCCACTCCTCCACACTTTGATGAGACCCCAGCTGGAGTGGTGCACCCAGGCCTGGAGTCCCCAACAAAGGAAGGGCAAGGAACTGTCAGAGTGAGACCAGAGGAGGCCATGAAGCTGATAAGAGGAATGAAAGGCCTCCCCTATGAAGACAGGCTGAGAAAGTTGTGGTTGTTGAGTTTGGAGAAGAGAAGGTTGTATGGGCACCTTATAGCAACTTTCCAGTATCTGAAAGGGCCTGCAGGGAAGCTTGAGGGGCTCTTCATCAGAAACTCTAATGATAGGACAAGGAGTAATGGGTACAACCTGAAAGAAGGAAAAGAAGGAAAATTTAGGTTAGATATTAGAACGAAGTTCTTTACTGTGAGGTTGGTGAGACACTGGAAGATGTTGCCCAAGGAGGCTGTGGATGCTCCAGCCCTGGGAGTGTTCACAGCCAGGCTGGATGAGGCTTCGAGCAGCCTGATCTAGGGGGAGGTGCCCCTCCCCATGGCAGGGGTGCTGGTACTAAATGATCTTTAAGGCTCATTCAACTTCTTAACATCCTATGTTTCTGTTACTTCAGATTTTGAACTCAGCCCCAACAAAGCTGAAGTAGCAGCCTGCACTTATAATTAGACATATGGTAAAGAAACAGCTTGGGGTTTGATGGCCTTTCAAAATAAAGATGTTTGATTTTGAGTATTTAGAAGTCTTGTCTTGCTAAGATAATCACATACTTGTATTGTTTACAGTGTATCTATAGAAAACCATTCACTCATGTTTTCTAACTCTGAGTAAAACTGATTACACATCTGAAAGTAAATGCTGAAAATCGTAATATTTTTTTCTTATTTGGCAATAGGAATATCTAGCAAACAACAGGGTTTTATTTTTGCCTAAAAGGATAATTCCAAAAGAAACGGGATTTCAGAGGACTTGGAGGTTAGTAACTCTACGTCATGGGTTAACACAGTTTGGATTTCTTTGGAAAGGACAGACCTATCAGGAGACAGTTGTTGGTTATTGGCGTGTGGTTTGACCATTGAGAAAACAGAATGTGACTTTTGGTTAATACCCATATGGAGCTGAGAATGTGTGGGAGCCTTCCTCTTTTCTCTGGGTGAGCGGCCAGGTAACATCCTGGGGGAATCGGGCTGGCCCAGGCCCCACTGCCCCTCAGCAGCCGGGCCGGGCCCGGCCGGGCCTCCGGGAGCCGCTGCCCCAAGGGGGAGCAGCCCGGCCATGCCTGGGCCCAGGAACAGCAGCAGCAGTGAGGGAGGGGAGGAAAAGCCCCTGTTGCTTGGCGTAACTCTCCCTGGCCCTGCTTGGTCACTTGGGCCAACCCAGCTGCTCTGTTACCCTACAACAATGCTGATTTGTGAGTCTTGGCTCAGCAGGCAGGTTTGACTTACGCTGTAATAGCCGCGGTTTGAAAGAGGGGACTCTCGGAGACACTCAGGATTCAGAGATTTTATTCGGGGTGGGTCATGGGGACCCTCAGCTTCTGTCCTGAGGCTCTGGAGAGACCCCGAACAGGAGCTGCAGGGCGTTTTTGTACAGGGGGTTCAAAGGGGGTGGGTATCATCTTCACAAGCCAATAAAACAACTCAAACAATACATTCCAACAAAGTTACCTAAACACCAACAAATCCAAGATAGATCTAGGAGTGGTCTCAAGGATTTCTGCCAACCACTGGCCTGAACCCTCAGACCATAAAGATAAGAATTCTGTGATGGACAGAAGAAGAGATCATATATACAACAAAAACGGGACAGGGAAAAAAACCAATAGGAAAGAATCTCCAGGCAGAGATTCAGGTTTTCTTAGAAACCTTATCAGCTCTGATAAGGTACCTTCCAAGACAAGAGGCCTCTTTAGGGTAACACTATTCTAATTTTACAATTGACAAACCATGCTATTTTCATAACTAAAACTTATCAAACATTTCTTACAAACCCACAAGCCCCGGCAGCTCCTGTGTTGCTGGCCAGAGCTGGGGGGAATGTTCCCCCCTCCCCCTCCTTCCTCCGGCCTCAGGGAGCAGCTCTGAGCATCCCACGCCACGAGATGGAGGGGGTGGAAGAGAAGGCATCCAGCAGCCTCTCCACCGGCATGGCTTGGAGATCCTTGCAGCTCCCACTGGCAGAGACCACATAACCACCGCAGGCCTGGGCAAGCTTTAACTCTTTCTGCCAGCAAATGAACTTCCAGAGCACCGGCCCTTCCCGGAGTGAGGACAGACAAAGTGATGGAACCATAAAGAGACACAGCATGGAACTGAAGTCAGTGAAGAGAGGGTGAAAAGATTATTTGGGGCAGAGGAGGAGGAGTGGCCTAATTTGGCTGGACATTTCTGGTAAACTATGGAGAATGAACTGGTTTTTTTTCCTGTAACACATGAATGCTGTTTGAGGGGGTGCTGGTTGTGGTTGGAGGTTGTGGAGGGATATAATTGAGATTTAATTGGGAATTTTGAGTAGAGTAAGCCCCCCACTCCTGGCGTAAAAGGAGGTCTCAGCCTTTGAGACGAAGATGATTTTAGAGAGAAAGTGATATGAGGCCCTGCGCTCCTAGGGTAAAAAGGAGGTCTCCATTTCTTTTGAGATGAAGACGATTTTGGAAATAGAAGAAGAGAATCTTTGTGTTATACTAGAGGAGGCATCCTTAAACAGTCCCCCTAATAAGCAGATATGGCCCATGTGCAGTGTTGGGAAAGCTGCTGATGGGTAGGATTTCACAGTTTGCAGAGGTTTCTTTCAGGTCCTTGCAGATGTGTGGCATGAGAAGACTGCTCCTCTTGTGACGATGTCTCTATAGAACCCAGAGAGACGTATTTCCTAAAGAATTGATGGAAGATTATCTTTAAATGGTAAAACTGACTGAAATTACAAGTTTCGTCTTTTTATGTTGGGTGTGGGAAAGTGAACACTTGTGGAGGGAGAGAAGGATGTTTTGAAAGTTTCATTTTTTCTTTTTTCTTTTTTTCATTCTTTTAGTATGTGTAAATAAACTATCTTTGTAATTTTAAGGTACGCCTGTTTTGCTCTTTATGTTCTCCTAGTCACATAAAATATAGCAAGTGATGAAACCATCACACTCTATTGAGCCTTATTTTTAATTCAGACATTATATTCTTCAAATAAATTAAGAATAAAAGTGAGATTTTAACAGATAGTTTGATATGGGAATCAAAATTGATATCTAATATTTGCTCTACCTAGAAGAAGAAAATCAAATTGAAGTTGATATTTTCTCATAATAAAAAGATTTCCAATGAAGACATTAGCTTTAAGTCTTGCAGCAGGAAGAAATTTACTACACATGGATTTTAGTCTTCCATTAGCATTAGCCATTTATTAATATCTGCTGAAGTTTTCTCACAATACTGAAGTCATCTAAACATCAGCTTAAATACATGCTTCTATAACTGGTTATATCATCATACTAGAAACATAGCTATAACATTATTATAAATTATAAAATACTCTAATTTTATTAAAAGCAGTACAATTATCCTGAGTTTGTCTTATTTCAGTAGCAGATGTATGTAGTTCTGGTGATTCTGACTGCTCTAGCTGAAGAATTCTTCCACTGATAAAAAAAATTTAGAAGTGAATTTTGTGCCATCTGAGTAGAGCTCAAGGAGGGTACACATATACAAAACACATACATCCAATGATCAAAAGTAGAACTATTTCAATACTCAGTGTATTAACATAGATCAAAGAATTATTTTGAAATTCTTCAACATTGATAACAATACATTACATGAGGTATAAAATTGTCTATTGTTGTCTATTATTTTTATGTATTGTATAAACATATAAATTTCTCCTATAAGATCCCTATGTCATTCCCTGTTCCCAAAAGATAATACTAGTAGATTTTAGTCTCCATTACCAATTGCAATAAGAATCTAGGACCCAATTGTATTAAGAATAGAAATCACATGTTTTCTAGCATGATTTCTGTATGCCATTTTAGCATTTTATAAAGTACCTACACTAAGTGATATTGCTTCCTTCATTTTACAGATGAAAAACAGAAAGGGGCATATTCAGGTCAAAACATTTCACTTATTTAAAGTATGCTAACTGTGGATATCTGAGACCATTTTTTGGAAGAGTTCTACATTCTACTAATCATTACATATGGAAAGCACAGCTCTGAAATTGAATTTCAGTTTCAGTTATGTTTAGGTGTCATCAGGTGTTCTGCAGAGAGTACCCCACAAGATGAATTGAGTATCCGTAAAAGCCTGACAGCTACCAAAGGTCAGGACTGGGTCAGCCAGTGTAGAAGAGAATAAGGAGTGACAGAGGCATTGCAGCTGCCATTTCTTCCAAATTACATCCAGCTGCATCAGGGAGGATTCCGTGTTCTGCAAGCTGCTCTCTCACTTAGCAGGTGCCTTCCCAACCCTGCCCCACGTGAGGGGAAGTTCTGCCTTCCCTCCCTGCTCTTGTGTCATTGCTGCACAGCAAGTCTCAAGCTCAATGACACTGTGACAGAAGGACAAATGAGGAAAAACATGAAATAAAAGTTAAAAGGAGTAGCACTTAAAAAGTGTTGATGTCAGCCATGCTGGAAGTCTTAACAGTGAAGTTTTGCAGCCTTTCGCCAAATTGCTCTACACTCTTCATAATACCATATTATTATGCTCAGCTTAAAGGAGATATTTCCCTACTGGCATATCTTTAAAAAAGACTAGGAAGATAGCAGAAAGCACAGACTGCTAAGAAAGCTTTCATATTTGAGCCTATTTAACTCCTAGTTCTATAATAATTAATTTGCTTCTAGTTTTTATAGTGTACATTTATAATAGTTTGTTTCCAAATGGAAGCATTATTAAGCTAGTCCTAGCCCATAAATAAACTGTATTAGGTTTCTTTATATAGATCTTTTGGCTGTTCTGTGTTCTCCAATGATGAAGATAAATTAAGATTTATTACATACATGAGACCATTTGAAATTCAGGTCATACTTGCTAGATGTGTAAGTCATGCAGGTTTCTCTCCTCCTCCTCTCCTCCTCCTTTCTGTCTGACTTGCAAGACCCAAAACTTTGCTTTCCAAGAAGATGGGTTTGTATGAATCTCTTGTCATGCATGTGTCATTTATTCACTTCATATTTTAATGGATAAAAAGTGCAAAATAGGAGGAAGACTAATCAAATTTGCCTAAAGTCTAAATGCAGATTAATGAAAATACCTTCCCCTAAAATCCTCTATTGGTGGTATTTTCACTTCAAGCCTTCAAGAGCTTCAGAAATAGTAATTATTAATAATGAAGGAAAAGATACTTCTAAAACTATTACATGACAATACAGAGTGGGGCTCATGAACTTTCTAGGTAGGCATTGCACACCAAGTCTCAACTTTTAGAAGTTTTACAAAGCCAAAGGACCACTTAACAGAAACAGTGGGACAGAGTAGTACACGTTTATGAGGACGGAAGGTGTCAGAGGACCATCACCACAATAAAGCTCAAATACAACTTAAAACTACCCATCAATTGGCAATTTGAAGTGCTGAAAAGCAGTCACCCATGAAGTACTAACATCCAAGTGCACACTGGCCACCAAGTATTGGTTAAAATGCTCCAGGGACTGGCAATATCAAAACTTGGGAAGAGTTGTTGCAATGGTTCCACTGCATTTCAGGAAATTGGAGAGATGCATGTCTGTTGCCTTGCCTGTCAAAGCAGCTGAATTACAGTACAGTTGAAGACTGCAAAAAAAACTTCTCCATGACTTGGTGTAGTAGAGACAGCTCTTTAGATTTTACTACAGAGTGAGCAGAGCTCAAAAGCACAGCAGGAGCTCTGAATTCAGAGTGGCATCCACAGTGAGTTTTGAAACTCGTGTCTAAAATTATTCAGGAGCTGAACTGGTAGTATTTCTGGAACCGAGCAGACCTTCCCTAACCAAAACAAAGCTCCAAATTTACACAGAAAACCAGAAAATGTACACACTTCAATTAAAAAAACCCACAGCACTGCTGTGTTTTTTCAGCTGTGTATTATTGCTGCTGTTGTTTAATGCTCTGAATGTAAGACTGAGAGTGAGTGTCAGAGTACGGCTGGTATGCCAACTGCATTGTCCTGGGTTTGCACTGCAGCTGTATGAGCGACCTCATCTCTACAGGCAGCAACAGCTCACGGCATTGTACACTTCTTACAGCTCCATGAAAAATACAGATCCTTTCAAAATCAACCCCAGTGCTCCTGCAACCTCTCATCACAGTAGCAATCAAAGGCTAAAGGTTGTGCTGGCAATTCTGAAGACCTGTAAGTCCCTACCACGAGCACAGCTTTCAGAGTGGAGGTGTCTGTCTTGTCCTTTCAAATGCTCCCCGTGTCATGCCACTGTCTTTGCAAAAGTCAGTCTCTTAGTTTGCAAAGACAGTCCAAAATCTGCATCAGTCATGATCATGATGCACAACTTTGTTTTGTCTCCTGCCATTGCTTTTTGAAGAGCTTTTTGCCACAGGACACATCCACAGGAACTGTTATTCTGGGGAGTTTTCTTCCATTGACTCCTTGGAAGATGAAGAGTAACTTATAAGGGGAGACTTAATTTTTTACCTTTCCCATATAATTCATCTGCAGAGAGATTTGCCACAATCAATTTATCTCTAATTACATCTCTGTCATTCTGATTAGTCACTTCATATGATGCCAGTAGATGCATTTGAGGCATAACAAAATTGATCTGATTTAGTTATCTTTCATATCAGACATCTGGTATTTGGCTGCTATATCAGTTACAATCCATGTCCATGTCCTGTAGCTTTCTGCACCATTGAGATGGACATTTTATAGTGTCAATCAAATGCAGTCCCAGCTCTGCCCTTGAGTCCTTCTCAGAGGGACACTGACACCTTTGCTTTGAACACTGACGTTAAAATATACAGGCTCTGTAGACATACAGGCTGTACCTACATGTCAAATAAGGCCTTTCACAAACATTAGTATAGCTCCAGTGGCTCAGAGGTCAATTTTCCTTTTAGTTTATTGCTAATTGTATCTGTTAGTTGTTGAAGTAAATATAAATACCCTTTATAAAAGCTGTATTAGGGACAACCAGTCATGCATGGTCTAGGAATGGTACTCCCCAATCCAGTGCCTCCACCAAGACTCTCACAAACCAGATGCCTCTGTCTTACCTCCCCTTCCTCTCCCCTTCTCACTGAAGCGGGATGGAGTTGAGAACTGGACGCACAAAATGTGAAGATCATGGGTTGGGATAAGAACAATTTACTCGAAACAGCAATGAGATAAGAAAGTGAGTAGTAAGAGCAACAATGTTAGTAACAACAGTGTACAAGAGAGAGTGTGGTTTACACACAAAATGCTCACCGTAGACCCAGGGCAAAAATGAACATTGGCTTTCACCCTTCCTCCACATTTGCTCAACAGCAAAGGCCCCCTGCCCCTGACAAAGATGTGTGGTGGTACAGGATGATCTCCTAGCCATTCCAATTTAGCCATGCTACTGAAAAAAGTTAACTCTATCCTGGCCAGAACGAGGGCACATCCAAAACATAGATGCCACTATATTTTTATCCTTTTCTTTTTTTGGCATAAAGGGGTGATATCTGTAGTTTAGTAATATGCATAGCTTAATCCATATCTTCTTCATTAGTTCATATTGAGGCTGAAATACAACAAATTATGCCCAAAATTTGGCATTGTTAGACAACAAAACACTTTTTCCTTTGAAAATGGGTTGGTCTCCAAAATCATGTAAACGATGTGAGGCATTTTGTTGTTGCGTCAGTTATGTTACTGCCTTAGTTAAAATTATCTCTATACCAATACACCATATATCCAAATGCAATATGGTTCTGGGAAATATATCTTGATGCATTGCACAGTTTGTCTTTGTAATACCTGTTTCTGGAGCTCTTATAGAGAGAGCTCTCTTTCTTTCTCAGTGAACTGCCACATAGGAGAAACAAAGAAGAATACAACAAAAATTGTACGGTCCAAAAAAAAGATCTGAAATAGTGCAGTGAAAAACCTGAATATTAAGGCCAATGAATAAAAAAAATAAAAGAAAGGTGAAATTAATATGAAAGGCTTTGAATGGTAGATGATCATGCATAAAAATAAACTATGACTCATAGGTCGATATTTTAAAAAAGTTGGGCAGATTTTTCTTCTGTAGGTCTCTGGGTAGCTGACAGCACATGATTTAAACAGAGATGGATTATGAAATTCTCACACCACTGCCACACTTCCTGACGTGTTTTCTTACTGTCTAATCCATTAATGCATTCCTTTTAGGCAATCTGCTTATTTTAATATCCTTTCTGTGGTGGTCTCTTATGTAAAATTAGAACTCTTTTCTTCATAGATACCATAAAAATTCCACAAAACATTTGCATTTCTAGTTCTAAATATTCTAAGTTTCTCAGTTTTCCTTTGAAATTAAAAATCTTTAGCCTAGCATCTGTCTTTCTATTTAACTTAAGATTAAATTATCATTGTTCACAGCTCTTTTTTTCTGATCTTTACCTGGGAAGTAAAAACATGGTTACATTTGCCTCTCTAAGGAATACATAGTGTCAGACACCTAGTCGAACAGGGCAAGAGTGGAAAAAGTCCTATCAGTTGTCAGCTCTTCCAAAATATCCAGTATGAGCTCTGCAGCTATCCATTAGCCATTTCAAAGCATTAAGATCTGTTCATGCCATTCCTGTTTTCAAGAGATAGGATGAGCTCGATGTGTAATATTATCCTTTTTTAACTTATTTCTCTCTCTCCTGAACACTGCAGATCTCTCAGCCCCTGTATTCTGGTCTGATACTGTTACTTACTTATCAGAAGCTCCATTTGGTCCTTTCTGGTACTTACTTTCTTTATATTATTGAACACATATGTCTGTATTAAGTGCAAGGACATGATAATTGACCATGACAAGTCAGTGCACATATTCTTTTAGACCTATAGTGATTTGCTAATAGGATGACTCAAGAAAGAGTGCACATGTTGATTCTCTCCTGCCACACATTCCAGCAGAAGCCATAGGAACTTCCTGGCCCAAAGGTTACTTGGAGGATCACTGCCCACAAGTTCCAGCAATACAGACCTGTCCCACTATCAATTACTTAGTCTGAGAGCAGTGGTCTTACCCTTAGGCCCCTGCCCATAGTACTATAAACACATCTTTTCTGCCTGTAGTCAATATAGTTTATTTACTTCTGTGTACTTATGTCTGTGTACTTCATTTTCACTTTCGCGTTTTCTAGGGTTTAGGACAGAGACAGAAATTCAGAAGGGCAAAAGTGAGAAAAACTTGTCACTCAAAGTAAACAGAGTTTAGTAAGTAAAGGGAAGAAAAATAAAAAATTAAATATGCTGGATTGTGACAGCTATATCAGTTCCATCTTATTCCAATGTAGTTCCAACATCTGATTTCTTGTGTTTCAATGGTATTCTTTCCTCGCTAGTGCCTGTAATGCCTATCTGGTGTTCTTACATGCCTGAAGTGTCTCAGCTGTCATATTTTGTAGTGTATTTTCCTTCTTTATGCCTTTTATTTTTCTGTGAACTGAAACTAAGTGCAAAAAAATTCTGTGAGTCTCTCCTTCAAGGATTATTGTTGCTGTCAAAATTACAATTAGTTTTGCCTATTATGATACATAACAAATTTTTATATCCAAGTGTCATGGGTTAACCACAGCTACCAGCCCCTAAGCAACTGCTTGCTCATTCCCACAACAACAGGATCAGGGAGAGAATCAGAAGGGTAAAAGCTGGAAAACTCACAGGTTGAGATACACAGAGTTTAATACACAGAGTTGAGATACACAGAGGAAAGAAAAAGTCACACGCATAAACCAAGCAAAACAAGGAATTAATTCACTGCTTCCCATGGGCAGGCAGGTGTTCAGACATTTCCAGGAGAGCAGGGCCCCATCACACATAACGGTGACTTGAGAAGACAAACTCCATCTCTTCAAATGCCCTGCCCTTCCTCCTTCTTTCCCCACTTTATATAGTGAGCATGATGTCCCATGATCTGGAACATCCCTTTGGTCAGTTGAGGCCACCTGTCCTGGCTGTGTCTCCTCCCAGGTTCCCAGGCACTACCAACTCCCCTGCCAGTGTGGCAGTACAAAAAGCAGAAAAGGCCTTGACTCTGTGTGAGCCCTGTTCAGCAATAGCAAAAACATCACGTTCTCAATTCTTCGTTCAGCACAGATACAAAACACAGCCCCACACCAGCCACTGTGAAGAACTTTACCCCAGCCAAAACCAGCACATCAAGTACATAAGTCCTTAACAATGAAGAAAATACTTTTTCACTTTCTAAAAAGTCTCACTAGTCTTCCATAATCATAAAAGAAAATTACTGGAATCTTGCAAAAATATTGTTAGTTATTCTTATAGTTCATGATCTTCAAGAAGAAAATGCTTTTCACTAGGGGGAAAAAAAAAAAAAAAAAAAAAAAAAAAAAAAAAAAAAAACCACAGAAGGAAAAGAGAAACAGGCATTCTCCCATACACTCAAAAAACCAAAAATTATTTGGAAAAACTCATCATTTCAAAACTATGCAACTACTTCCATGTACATTGGATGATTCATATGTGTAAGACTGTACAGGATTGAAATTGTAAGCTGGATCTCATTTCATTTCCTAAGGCACTATTACTTTCTTGACTCAGCACCTAGAACTGTTGGCAAAGGATAAGGGATATGTTGGTTTATCAAAAATCGTGTTAGTCTGCCAAGGGTCTCTTTGGAGCAACTCATGAGCTGCGCATTAACACACATCAGTGATGCTGAAGCTCTGCCTTTGCTACAGCAGAAACAAGCACAGAGACACGAGGAACATGATCTCAGCTGGCTGCACGACCCATGAATGGCACTCACCCAGCTCTATCTTTCTTGGCTTGAGAAGAATAGACCATGACCTTTGTGACCAACAATATATGGCCACAGGATCTTACCCTACTGCTGCGCCATGTGCTTTTTCAGCAGAAAATATGAAAGTTAATCTAAGGCACTTTACACCAATACCTAAGTATTGAACTCCATTTGCAGTCAGGGGGATGAAGGTGACAACCTGTTCTTTTCAAGGAACTTTAAATCTCTAGGTGCTGCAGAAATGTTAGTTTTCTATTTAGACAATCTGCTACCCAAGTGTAAACTCATCCACCAAGAGTTTTTCTCTTTCCATAAACAGCTTCTAATATTGTAATACTCTGTCTATATGTAATAGTACCAGTTCTCCACAATATGCTAATCCTTAGAATTGAGATATCCCAGCTATCCAAAAGGAAAATAATGTCTCTTTCACATGTCAGGAACCTCCAATAGCAGCTTGAGTATGACAGTGAAGAGTATTTGTGATTATTTCAAAATCCTACACCTTTATGCAAGCAAGCCCCAAATGAGAACATGGTTTGTTCTTTCTACAATGCTACCTGTCTGCAAGGCTGCAGAGCACATGTTTCAACTGCTAGCTAGAACTACCATCCAATTTAACAAAGCTTGCAAACAGGAAAAATACATCAGCCTCGTTGCTTGGCCATATCTCTGAGGAAAACAGAATGTCAGACACGTAGAGCTTTAGATGAACTATCTTGTCCCATGGGGCTGGAAATTGTGCAGGAGCTGCCAAAGACCTGCTTTGAGCTATTAATTTAGTCAGGCCTTTTTCTGTCGAAGGATATTGTAAAAGGCTCCTTCCCATTCCTGCCATGCAGCCACTAAGCAGAATGCTTTCAGTAAAGGTGCACCCCTTTGAAAGGCCAAATGAATCCTGGGGCACCAAGAATGACATCCACTGAATTCTACTGGAAAGAGTGAAAATAAAAACTTGATATTGCATCAAGTCAGCATTCAGACTTCTCTGCATAAGACAGGTAAATATAAAAAGAGGTGCAGTGTCTACACAGAACAATGCATGCCAGGTGGAAGGAAATGGAACAGAGTGAAAAGGAGAAACTTTCAGGAGGAAAGGAAAAGAAAATAATATTATTAATAACCTAGTTTGTTAAAAACAAAAAAGAAAAAGAAAGGAAAGGGCAGACTGCTGACTGATGTAGATTTCTGCCTCTTTATATCTCTGAACACTTTTATCTCCTATGATGCTGTTTAGATGAACAGTACATGCAGTCTGTACTAGCAACAGCAAAGCTATTTATGTCCTAGAATGAGCTTTGTGGATTTCCACAAGATATTTCCCCTAAAATAAAGAATCCAGTCTCTCTGACTTACCTAATTTCAGGGCCTAACTTAGCAACTAAGATATAGAAGGTCATACAGAAGGATAAACACAAGCCACCTGGTTTGCTGATGAAGACGCCCAGCACTTCCAGGTTAACCATACACACTCAATAACTCTTATGAAATATATCCACCCCAAATCAGAAAGAAAAGTTGTTAAAAAGGATTGCTGATAGGGCCTGACACCTTTTATAGCTACATTTTAAAATTATTGTTTTCTCTTTTCAATCAGAGCAGATATAATCTCAGATTATCTGTTGGCTACTAGATATCTGCTTGCTGGCCACACTAATTGGCACCTTTGGCACCAGTCTTAATATGAAGGGTGGCTATAGATCCTCATGGCTATTTCCAACTCTGCACCAAAAGGTAATCACAGCAGGAAAAAAATCTACCTCTTTTGCCTATAAAATTGACAAAATTCACACCCCCGAGCCCCCAGTGTGTCCTGGTGGCCAGGAAGGCCAAAGGGATCCTGGGGGACATCAGGGAGAGCATTGCCAGCAGGTGGAGGGAGGGGATCCTGCCCCTGTACTCAGCCTGGTGAGGCCTCACTGGAGTGCTGTGTCCAGTTCTGGGCTCCTCAGGAGTGACATGGAGCTCCTGGAGTGATGTTAGGATCCAATCATTAAGATGCCTCTGCCCAAACTGAGGTTCAAATGAGACCGTGTGCAAAAGTCAAGAGTATGGATTTTGTTTAGCAGTAAGTGTTGCTGTTAAGCAAACCTCCATTTAATCTTGGAATTAATCTGCTCCTATTTGCCATCTGTGCTTATCTTACAGGAACTTTTTATTTGAGACTAGTTTGAGACAGTTCATTGTGCTCTTTAAGTCCTTACAAGTGTATCCAGCAGAGGACTGTGAAGATGATCAGGAGACTGGGGTTATCTCTCATAGAAGGAAAGGCTAAGGGAGCTGGGCGTGTTGGGAAGGGAAGGGAAGGGAAGGGAAGGGAAGGGAAGGGAAGGGAAGGGAAGGGAAGGGAAGGGAAGGGAAGGGAAGGGAAGGGAAGGGAAGGGAAGGGAAGGGAAGGGAAGGGAAGGGAAGGGAAGGGAAGGGAAGGGAAGGGAAGGGAAGGGAAGGGAAGGGAAGGGAAGGGAAGGGAAGGGAAGGGAAGGGAAGGGAAGGGAAGGGAAGGGAAGGGAAGGGAAGGGAAGGGAAGGGAAGGGAAGGGAAGGGAAGGGAAGGGAAGGGAAGGGAAGGGAAGGGAAGGGAAGGGAAGGGAAGGGAAGGGAAGGGAAGGGAAGGGAAGGGAAGGGAAGGGAAGGGAAGGGAAGGGAAGGGAAGGGAAGGGAAGGGAAGGGAAGGGAAGGGAAGGGAAGGGAAGGGAAGGGAAGGGAAGGCACCAGTTTGCATAATTACTATGTTGGCATATGAAACATCACCAACTAAATTCAAATGCACATTTCCATTTTAGTGTCTCATGGGCACATTATAACTACTTATTTAACATACTTGCTTTCTTATGTCCTGCTACATCCTATCATTTCTCTTCTATCTTTCTGGGGGGTTTTTGACTATTCAATCTGGCTCAATTTAATATCATTGTAACTTTCTTCAGAACAGTTTTATATGCAATCCATTATCTAATGCCTAGCTCTGTTGTGCTTCTTTCTCAACATCTCAAACATACTGACAAAACATGTGGAGGATTCTTCTAGCTTGCAACAATTTTCTATGGTTTGCTTCCCAGATGACAGATGTTGTTGGATATATGACTCCATCAAAATAATGCAAGTTATAACACTAAGGCAGCAGTAAGTATTGTAATCCTTAAAATTATTCTAAATGTCTTCAGAATACAAACACTTGAGGTGCAAATGAAATGAATGGCTTTAGATTAAATTCCTCTGGCCGATATAGGTATTTACATTTGAGCTACTAGTCTAGATCATTGCCACATTTTTTATCTTAGAGTAGATGTTACTTTAAAATGCAATAAATTATATCAAAAAGTACTAATTTTTCTCCTACTCTCCTTTTTCATCTGATGGGGATGAATAGCTGCATTGTATAGGTTCAGGTTAATTACACCCTTAATGCCCAAAGGAAAAAGAGGTGTTAGCATGCATGGTGCTGCATACGATACCATGAGAAGCCAATTTAGTTTTGTTGTGCCTCAACAAGGGCTGTCAAAGGCCTGTGGGGAGGGGTTGCACATGTGCCACGTCCAGGAGGTGGCTGGGAGAAGATGGAGGAAAGCCTTGTCTCTGGGGAGAGCTCACCTGGCCACCATTGCAGGTGTCACACGGGACAGGCTGTCAGCAGGGGAACACCTGTACCCCAGAGACACTGCACCCTAGAAACATTGTACCCCAAAACCACTGCACCCCATAGACACTGCACCCCAGAGACACTGTACCCCAGAGACACTGTACCCTAGAAACACTGCACCCCAAAACCACTGTACTCCAGAGATACTGTACCCCAGAGACACTGTACTCCAGACACTGTACATCAGACACTGTACCCCAAAAACACTGTACCCCAGAGACACTGTACCCCAAAGCCACTGTATCCCAGAGACACTGCACCCCAGAGACACTGTACCCCAGACACTGTACCCTAGAGACACTGTACCCCAAAAACACTGTACCCCAGAGACACTGCACCCCAGAGACACTGTACCCTAGAAACATTGCACCCCAAAAACGCTGTACTCCAGAGACACTGTACCCCACAGACAGTGCACCCCAAAGACACTGTACCCCAGACACTGTACCCCAGACACTGCACCCCAGAGACACTGTACCCTAGAAACATTGTACCCCAGAGCCACTGCACCCCAGAACCACTGCACTCCAGACACTGTACCCACAGGCACTGTACCCCATAGACACTGCACCCCAGAGACACTGTACACCAGAGACACTGTACACCACTGTACCCCACAGACACTGTACCCCACAGACACTGTACCCCACAGACACTGTACCCCACACTGTACCCAAGACACTGTACCCCACAGACACTGTACGCCAGACACTGTACCCCACAGACACTGTACCCCACAGACACTGGGGGAATGTCTGAACCAATGTTCCTAACAGGCCAATAATATATTATTACAATAATAAATTAATAACAATATTGAATGAGAGGGAGAGAGGAATAACACCCATAAGAAATAAGTGCTGCACAGTACAGTTGCTCACCACCAGCTGACTGATGACCAGCCCAACACCCAGGGGAAGCAGTAACTCCCAGCCTGGTGTCCCCAGTACATGTACTGGGCATCACACCCTCTGGTAGAAAATATCCCTTTGGCCAGTTTAGCACTACTGGCTGTATTCCTTCCCAGAATCTTGTGCTCCTGTTCACTGATGTAATGACAAACTGAAAAGTCCTTCATTTAGGGTAAGCACTAATTAGAACAACTAAAACATCAGTGTGTTATTAATATTATTCTCATCCTAAGTTCAAAATGCAGCACTGTACTACCTACTAGGAAGATAATTAACTCTATCCTAGCCAAAATCAAAACATGGGTGTACTCTAGGTGAGAAATCTGAATGGTGTTATGATATTCCTACAAAAAAAGTTATGTAAAGGACCATATAGAGTCATGTCTGTTGTAGCAAGACCTGTGATCTACAGTCCAGCAAATCTTTTTGTTGTAATACAGCCCTGTACCTCAAGTCTTGTGTCTTTTGAGACAGGAAGCTTTGAAATACAAGTTAATTACTTTAATTTTTATTATTCAAATACCATCTCTAAGTTGTGATTAGGTATAATCCCATATAATATACCTAAATATAATTAGGTATAGAGAAATAAATTAGTCATAGATTAATTACGAGGTTGCTGCAAATTATGGTACTCAGAACGGGATCAAGACTGATCAAAAGGTCAGAATTCTCAAGGGGTTTTGGATCCAAAGGTAAATTCATGACTCAACTCATTAATTTATATGGCAAATGAAAGGCCACTAACACTTGGATTACTGGGGGTTTTTTTCAGCTCGATAGGCATTAGAAACTACATTATTATGCAGTGTTTAAATGTTCCATATCACAATGGTTGCAGCTAAACATCTTGAAAGGACATGGTGCTCACAGAGCTGGGTCCTCCTTGGGGATAGAACAATAAATTCATGTGGCTACAAACAGTTACTAATATTTAGCTTCTCCTGACTTACAGGTGTACAGGGATCACACTCTAGCCCAGAGTAGTCTGAAACAATTATCAGAAACTTGCTCCTTCTCATAATAGCACTGTTTTTGCTGCAGGCACCTCTCCTGATGGCCTTCTAAATATCTGGATCTTAAGTTCACAAACTCACTCCTAGTCTTACTTGAGTTGCTCTGTTTCCTAATTCATTTAATTTACATGATTTGCATGGCACAAAGAAACCATAATCTCTGCAAATCCCTTTTGATCACTCAAATGTGCCTAAGAAATGCCAAGGATTAGATTGGTTCTCAGTCTTCCTGATGAGTGTTAACACCAACACAGAAACTCTATTCCCACAGTACTGTAGCAGAAATAAAATGTTTTTAAATGAACTTATCATTAACTCCCACCAGATATTTACTCATAAAAAAGTCCCTGATTCAAGAACATCTTTGAAGCTGACTCTTAAAAAGATGAAGCACATGAAGATCCAGAGCATTTCCTAGTACAACTATGAAATCTGAATCACAAATTACTTCCTTACAAGGGCTGTGATACTGTTTCTATTGAAGTGTGTTTTACTGTTGGAATGTAACCAGGATTTGATGGAAAGCATTTATATAAACGTTTAAAACTGTCGTGTGGAAAGTCTTGGAGGAAAGGCTAGAAGAAATACCAAAAGAGCGACAAATAGGTTTCTGGAAGTGATTATGTCAGCTGATGCCTGTGACAAGGAGAGACTTGTCCAGAAGGGTCAGATCACAGACAGATAATTTTTACAGAACTGCTGGGAGCCATCTGCACAAGCAGAATCAGGCTAGAACATCTTTCTGAAAAGGCTCATTGAAAACAACATTATAAGAGACACCATTAGTGTGAAGTCTAGAGATTTTTTTCCTGACCTCAGTCAGCTCACACATGGTGATGTCTAGACAGTATTAGAAGAAAAACAAGAGGCCTTGAAGGAACACACATTCTCTATATTCACTGGCATCTGTGCCTCATGCCTCTATATAACATCTGGTTCATAGCTACTGCCTCAGGAGGCAAGAGTGACCAATCAGTCACCTCCTCACACTGATTTTCTAATGACTCAAAGTTATGTTCAACAGTCATCTGTAGGTGTTTACCATGTTCTAACTGATTGGCTTACACTGGGCTTGGAGCATTAGTACTTTGATTCAGATAGCTCAAATCAAAAACTTACATTTTCTTTTTTCATGCTAAAACAGCCCAAAAGAAAATCCAGAAAATAGCTAGAGATGCACCTCATCAGTGTTAAATGGTAACTCACAAAAACATGGAGAGCAAGCAAATCTCTGGGAAAATCTCTGCAAAAGTGGAAGGGTGGCAGGAGAACAAACCTGACCTCACCACGGAAAATCTTTCACACTGTCATTCAAAGCTATATTTTTCCATCCATAGCAATAATCAATTAAGGAATAAATTAGGCTGGAACTGGTTTTTTTGAGAAATCTGAAAAAGCAATGTTTGTCTTCAGCTCAGTGTGTACCCTGAATAAAATCAATTAAATGTGTTGTAGTTCATAAACTTTAATAAATGAACACTACAGTATCCCAGACTGACTGGGCTGAATGTTCTTAACTTCCATGGTTTTTATGGTCTCTTCCATCTTCATGGGGAAAGGAAATTTTGTTTTTTCATTCAGTATTGTTGGTTGAATTTTTTTTTCAGAGAAGAATTTTGGTTTTAATAAAGTTGCTTTTGACAACAGGAAGTTTTCTACTGTGATGTCTTTTTTAATCCCACACTGGAATTGGAAGGCAGCATCTTGAAACCTCCACTGGAGGCTGGAAATGCCAGGTGACAAATTTCCCCCACCCCTGCCCATGCACCTGTCATGCACCCACTCACACGTTTGGCTCACTTGGTGACTGCCCAAGAGAAGGAGCCACTCTCACACACAGCAGCACTTCCACACGGCTGAAGGGTTACTGTGCTGAGGAAAGCGTGAGGGTGTTGTAAGCTACAAGAAAAGGAACAGCAGCTGAAATTTGGAACCAAACCAGAGAAAAAGAGGGGCAGCAAGAAAAGAACTGATCCCTTCACTTTGTCACCTGAGCTGTATCATGACTGTACACTGGCTCTTTCCTGGCAGTATAGCATGAGATAGCATCTTTCCTTCATGGTGTGGCTTTGGGTTGGCCCGGTGAGAGACTACCAGGGACTAAGTCCCTTGGGGTTCTAGCCACACCAGTCAGGGTACAGTACCAAAGTGTGGATGATCTTCAGAGCAAAAGCATGGCAGCAAAGTATATTCGTTAGAAAACGGACAAACCATTAGAATGATAGCTGAAGGATTCTTCAATTAATTACAAAACTGCATGGGCAGCTGAGTACCAGAGCTTTTAACTTAATGAATTACTTCCCTATACTTAGCTACCGTGGGCATGCCAAGCCTCTACCAGCTGATACAAGATCAAAGCTGTAGCAAACAGCTGATCCCTATGCAGTGTCTCAACAGCTTCAACTTGACATTTTGCAGTTTTTAAATAACAACCGTCCAAGTGTGAGTAGCTCCTGCCTCAAAGTTTATAGGCAGCCACGCAGAACATCAGCAAGTGGGTTTTAAGGAATGACTACGACTTTGCATGATCCATTTATTCTCAGTGAGACTGAAACCAGAAAAGATGGTGTTTGCATCTAGCAGATTCAGTGTATCTGTCACAGCAGCTTGGCAGAGTGGTGGCTTGCTCATGTCAAGTCTTCCCTGAGGGTAAGAGGCTGGTTTGGCAGCAATGCTCAGACAAAGCTGCATGCAGTGAGGAGTTGATTAATAAGGTACCTTGCTGAAAGTGGCAGCTCTGCTGCAAAATCTCATCCACATATAATCCCACCCTACAGAAAGAAATTTAATTTAGGAGGGCCGGTCTTATCCACTCATCCATTATTTTAGCACCTCAGGGCTCAGTTATTCATTGAGAGTAGGTGCAAAGTACGGGGAAACAAAATAGTCCACACTTTCAAAAAGTATCCAAGGCTAAAGAGGGACTAAATACATTTAGGTTCATCAAGTCTCATGCTTTTTGGCAATCTATTCATAGGAAGAAAGTAGATGAACTACTTCCAAACAAAAGCAGTTTCATTTCCCTGTTCTCTGCTCAGAGGATCCAAATTTACCTTGTTTCCTGCTACGTGCAATCCACCCATCTTCCTGTAGAAATAGCTACTCCCCTACAGACACATCTACACATCTGTAAACACACCAGCGTGTCTGTAGATATTACTCCCAAATGTTTGAGTTTAATACATGCAATGCTGTTGGCTCCCAGACTCAATCCCCAAAGAGGATATAGAGCTTAGCATTGGACCAAGGAAGAAACACAGTACTACTGGTGATGGAGAATGCAGAACTCAGAAAATCAACGCAGAGTTACACCCTGAAAGTGGCTGACTGTGTCACCCCAGTGATGCTGTCACCTCACTTGTGTTACATAGCCCACCTGACTCAGCAAACTGAGAACAGTGGATGACTCATTTCACAAAGAAATACAGAACAGAGAATTTGAAAAAGAAAATAAGTAAAATAAACCTAGAAAAGCTTGTCCTCAGCAGCCTTTTTAGGCACACTACTAACTAGAAAGGTTTTCCAAAGTTTTGTCTTTCATTTAAAAACTCCCAGCTTGCTTTCTATTGTAGCCACAGGATCTGTCTTTCTGTGTTGTACAGACAGAAGAGAACTGCCCTATCAAATACAATAAAAAAAATGTTCAGTGCTGCTTTTAACACTGCTGTGTTTTAAAACTGCTGTGGTTTTGGGGTTGCTGCACAAGGGATAAGGGCAATCCTCTCTCAAAACTTCATGCCACTTTACTGCACTGAATTAGTAATACAGTTGCTGAAAGTCTCCATGAGTCAGAGTAGCCTTTAAAATACAATGCTTTATAATAAAGCTTAATTTACTGGTAATTTACAGCTGTGTTTTCTTATGCTTTCTCAGGTACAATGGGATAATTGGTGCTTCCGAAATTAAAAGTGAGTTTAACCAAAAAACTTTGAATCACAGCTATTGTTTCTACCTACCATATATTTAACCTTGACTTTTTGAACCAAATTCCTGGAAAGACTCAATTAAAACATGATATTACTTTCCTGGAATTAAAAAGAAAACGTGTATACCTGGGGTTTAATCTTAACCTCTAGCATTCAGCTCTGAATACTGCAACAACAATGGAAAATGTCATTACAAGCTGAATATTGATGAAGCTCTAAAAACTAATAGTAGTAGTTTACAATGCAAAAAATAAAAGCTAGTTGATTAAAATTATCTGAAAGTTAATTCCTCATTGTGTATCAACTAAGATACAGCTATCAAAGCTGGAAAAAAATGAAAGTATATACAAAGAAAATCACGATGCCATTAGCATATGGCTTGGCAGTTTTCAATCTGGCTTTCTAAATGAATTCTGTTTGTGTAATAACACTTCTTGCATGCCTTTATCTGACTCTCTCTTTGCTCTTTTCTGCAGTAGTTGACCATTTCAAGTTAATTTGAGAGTAGAGAAAGATTTCTGAAATTATTGACTTCACATTTATTCTGTGAAAAATAGTACCTGCACAAAAAAGAAAAATCCAAATCTGTTTTTCAAGGTGGAAAAGGTTGCAAAAGAAGTAGTGGCACACAGCTGGCAGATGCTGATGGCCACTCAACAAATAAGTACTGCCTGACTCATCAGAACACCTTCCTGCATCATCCCCACATAAACCTCAGCAAGTTCTGGCTTTTCCTGGTGAAGAGATCACAGATGTGATGGGAGCCAGGCACTGGAAAAACGTGTAAGGAAAATGGAATGTACATTTAAAGAACTAGGCTCTGCTATTTTCCTCTTTATAAAAAAAAATCAAACAAAGTTATTCATTGTGGAAAATACTATTCTTTAATTAAAATTATGGACATAGTCATTTTTGCAGCAAGTTCTACCACAGAAAACCATTTCAATGACTTTTCATTGGTTTTAGGATGACACAAAACAGAGAAGCAACAGTATTTGTCTTTAAAAGAACATTACTTTTAACTGCCAATGTCTACACTAAATTATATTAGTATGTTTTAAACAGAAATCAAATTAAATGCCACATATTTTTGATGCAGAAGTTGTCATTCATTTTTTTTTTTCTACAAAAAATGGCTTGGAAGCAAATAATAGTTTTGTTGCATTCACAGTATCTTTCTAGGTGATACCAGCAATACAAGTATACCTGAAATAATGCCAAAAAATGTAACAGCATTCAGGGTGCAACCTTCCCACTTCATAGAAGTTTTTGAGTGCAACTATTCTTTGGACAATTCCTTATTTGCCAAGTGGCCCATCCAGCAGATTCATGTTTCTTGAATTTAGAGACAAGCTAATTCATGCATTCATGCAGGGCAGTGTCCAAGGCTTTTCACAAGCCCAGGTAGCTGGTGTCAGTCACTCTTCTCCCTTATCCACCCCTGAAATACTCTGTCATAGAAGGCCACCAGACTTGTCAGGCATGATTTAGTGAAGGCATGTTGGCTGTCACCAATCACCTCCATGTTGTCCATGTACCTTAGCAGAGTTTCCAGGAGAATCTGCCCTATGATCTTCCCGGGCACAGAGGTGAGACTGACTGGCCTGTAGCTTTTTCTTGGTTTATTGTTGGTTTCGTATATTTACTCCATTTTCACAGGTTTGTTCTGGTTTTTCGGTTAGTTGTTGGTTTTTTGTTGTTGTTTTAGTTTGTCTTTTTATGGCTCTTACCCCTAAGTGGAAAATGTTTGAAAGAAAAAAAGTTTAGGATTACATTCAATATCTTAGTAGTAGGAGAAATCTATAACTCTAGGCTGTAGTGTTTTTCACTCTAAATCACAGAGCAATTCACAGAAGAACGTAAGTTTTCTATACAAAGAACAGTTTGCTGTACAACTGTATTTTTTTGCAAAAGACCTCCACTTATAGCTCCACTTTTTAAAATATCTATGTTACAACATTTGCTCTAAAAACCACCACAACGAAGATGTATACTGCAGGTATACTGTCATAAAATAAACTTCAAGATTTGAAGTTCAATGGCTTTATCACACTTTCCACTTCAGTGGAAACTACACAGATTTGCTGCTTTATTCTCCCAGCTGTATTTTTTTTACCTTTTCGTTTAACGTATTTCATGGCATGAAAGATGTGTTTTGATTAACTGTGTAAAATCTAACTAAACTCAGAGTTTGATTTGAATTTTAAGCTGGACTCTTCTTTTACACACACAATATAAAATGTAAGGACAACTGCAGAATTTGACTCTGTGGAACTCTAAGAAGGAAAATGTGTTTATTGGTTTAATCTTCTCTATTTTCAGTTAATCACAGCTCAAAGCACCTGGACTATAAAACCATCTTCTTGATGGAGCCAGAACCTAAAGATCAGAAGAAAATTTGACCAGTTTCCAAGTAACTGCACAGGTGCCCAACTAGACAGCTTTTTAAAATGGCAGACAAATAAGAAATTACTAAAAATTAATTTTGAAATTTAAAAAAATTGGAAATATAACCCAACTCCTTAATGAGGACTGTAACAAGTCATTGGAATACAAGGAAAGTGGTTCATTAGTCATGAGCTTTAAATTGAATGTCCTTCTGAAAAATATGCTATAACTCAGCCACAAAGTTGATAGTTTTCAAATACACAGCATGGAAAATAATAACATTCTCTGCAGGAATTACTGAGTAAAATTTTATAACTTAAGAAAGCATTATGCAGCCATTCAGAAGACATTGATCATAGTCCTTTCAAAATTTGCATTTTAGGACTATGTTTTCTGACTGTATCATCATATGGGGAAATGGCCCACAAGGAGCAGAACTGCTGTATCATGTGTTACTATTTTTTATATATTATTTTATACATTATAGCTCCATTTTCATGCTTAGTTGCATTGCTGAGAGTACTTTTCATTCTAGAAAAGTTACATGCCCATCTTCTATGTGTTTAGCCTTCTTTTACACAGGATATCCTTGAAGTCTAATATTAATCTGAGAGCACTTCCTTTAAGCAGGAAAAACACTAACCACAATATTGTAGGTGACATTCAATGATACACATTACAAATCAGTGTCTCTCTCACTAATTGTTACCATCTCATTCTGCTTTGATTTGCCTTCAAATGTATTTGGCTGTATAAAATTTTGTTTCCTTCTACTGCCACAAGTTCTTTAGAAGTATAACTTTCTGCTGATTTATTTGCAATATTCATAATAATTTGTTATGTCCTCATACTTAGATCAATTATCTGTCTTTAATATATTGCTACCTACTAGCTTGATGTCCTAAGAAAACAAGGCTTATAAAATTATTTGCCAGTCCTCCCCAAGAGCTTTTTAATCTGTTGGCCAATTTAATTGAAGTTAGAGAGAGAGCGGTGAAGTCTTCATGACATTATGTTCACTTAAGATTTGTGAAGGTTGGTGACCTGGTGGGGAGGAAAGGGACCATTCAAAGTACTGAACAAGAAATGAAGTTGGGGATGCAGAGAGAACAAAGCTGAAACAGAATAGCTGGAGGTGCATGAGAAGAGCTGGCACCCTTGGAAGAGGGAAATTGGAACAAAAAGCAAAAATCTGGGGGGAAAAGGTTCATTCTGGCCAAATGTTCATTCATTGAATTGATTTGCATGATTTTCTAAGATTTCCAGTAGCTTCATTTACATGAAAAGAGAAAGGGAAATTATCCAGCCTGTCATGACAAAGCATTTAATCCTGAAAGGTCCTGAGTGCCTCATCAGTCAGCTGAGCAAATCTTGGAAACAGAGTCTGACTTTATTTCATTTGCAAGAGTCATTTCTGTGATTCTACACTGCATTTAAAGTAAGCAACTGCTTTTAAACTACGGGTCATAACTTTGTTATGAGTGTAAGATTCATAATTGCATTAAAACTTTCCAAAAGCACATCTACAATACAGACATTGAGGTTTAATTTCCAGCGCTCCCTTCAGAAAAGGAAATGCTTTAATTTTTAGCATAAAGTTGTTCTATTTATATTATAAACCAAAGGCACTTAAAATAATGTGAAGAAGCAGGAATATTACCCAAACCTCTCTGACATGAATCAGTTCAAAGCCTTTGCAAATTGTTTTTATTTCATGAAGTAAAATCATTTCATCTCATACCCCAGAATTTGGCACACACAAACACATTACTAATTTACAGCAGAAACCAGGACGCCTCTCAGTAGTGGGTATGAATGAATCAAGGCCAGAGGAGGCATTTTCCTAGTACTGTGAGGGAAAGCAAGTGCTAACTACATCAAAGTTGGCCTGACTGCAAGTAAAACATCAGCCAAGGAGAAAAAGCACAAACATATTTTCACTTTGAGATTGTGAAAAATGGCTCTACCTTCCCTGAAGAGAACAGGATAATGCTGCTTATACCTGCTGAGCAGCTCTGCTTCTTTCACCAGGCTTCAAACAGAAGGGGCTGAACGACATTCAGCTCCTTTCTGTCAGCTTTCCCTTGTGCACACTTGGCTTGTTTGCATTTTTGAGAGGCCTTTTCTCCTATTTTGCTGGAAGGCACAGTTGGTTTTTTCCTTGTCCTTGGGCTGTGAAGCTGCACTCAAAAACAGAGCAACCAACCTTTTTTTTTCTCTGTACAGCAAATGGGTGCTATAGAGTGGCTGCTAGTAGTTGAAAACCCAAGTGGCACAAATAACAACCATTATGTTTGTGACTCTGTAAATGGCTAAGACAGGCATTACCTTGCCCATCTCATCCCCACCTTCCCCATGAAGAGATTTAAACCAGCTGTGCTTGAGCTGGGGCACATCAACCGTGACCTCTGCTCAAGGTGCCTTTGTCCAAGCCTCTTTTTCCCTCTGATCAGAATGCAAACCACAAATTGCTTAGTTCGCACCCAGAGGCATGTATGTGAGGATGAAACACTGTACAAATCTGAGTAACCCTGGCAGGTCTGAAATCTTTGGCCAGAAGATAATCTAAATCAGTCTCTGGAAGTGTTCATCAGTAATTTCAGTGACAGCCTCATCCCAAAGGCAATTGCTAGTTATATGTACTTTTTGCTGGCCTCCAGCACAAGCTGTTAGAACTAATTCCCCTTCACCTCTCTAAGTCTGCCTCTAACCAGAGCTTAAGGTACTTTTAATTTATTTTTAGGGACTCATCAAATGTTTCTTCTGTTTCTTCTTTTTTCTGTCCTGAAATCTACCCAAGAGTTTCAGTCTCATCCCTAATCAGGATGGATCACACTCATTCAAATTAAGTCCTTGCTCTATAAAGGATTCAGCTGTCTTTGGAAAGAGCTTAATAGAGTCACCTTGTGTCTACCCAGAGCTACTGGCCAAGCTGTCTTTCTCAAATATGGACATAGGCAGAGCCTCACTCCCTTTCTCTCCCTTTGGTGGCAGAACAGCAGCAAGCATCCATAGGGGTCTCTGGCAAGGACCCAGATCATGCTATTATTACCTGGCAGAACAATGTCCACTTTTTTTTTTTTTTTCTTATTTTCAAGGTTTACAATGTTTTTGTTACTCTATTCCTAATAATTCTGCATGTCAGTTTCTGCCCACTTACCCTTTACTCTCTTCAAGACATTTAGATGACTTAATTTTGGTGTCAAGCAGATTTTGGATATCATTTAATGTCTTCAGAGAAGTAAGAAAGAAAATACTGTAAAATTATTCAGAATGTAAAATACCACCTGCTAATTCCAGTGATTTACCTTGGAGTACAGTACTTCAGGACAACCTGGTAACTCAGCAAAAAATCACAGCATGTGGATAAGCTTTGACTCCTTTAGAAACTAAGAATCATAACTTTTTAAAAAGCTGTTTGTACTCTTTGTTTGCAACTGATGTGACCCAATCTATCCAATAATGATAGGTTGGAATCCACATCACACAGAAAATAGATTTTAAACAAGTATTTAAATCTCCATTATTCTGAGCTCACAGTATGATTCAAAGAACGAATTAGAAACCCTGCAGATGGATGCATAAGAGGGAATAATCTTTCCTAGACTGTGCAGTGTCTTAAACCAGTGGTGAAAGGAAATGATTGACTGTGTGCAAGATCAGTGAAGGAGTTGCGAGGGCATCAGACTGATCTGAAAATTTCTATGAAAAAATCTGCTTCCCTTAGGGACATATTAAAAAAGAAAAAGAAACTGTTTGTCTGCAAAAGGAACTGTTAGAGGTCATAGAACTACAAAAAGGCAGTTGTTCATTAAAAGCCAATCGTGTTCACATGCAGTGAGAAAGAATCAGCCAGTTCTATTTGAATATAGCTCTGGAGAAGGGGAAATATGTTCCACACCACATGCACCTACAGAATTAGGTATATTATTGCTTGCTGATGTTTATCCTTCCCTATGGTTTATTTCATAAGTAGTGCAGAGGGTCATGGTCCTGGTTCTTCTCCCCTTTTTTGCTCATCCCCTGATGAGAAGGCTGAGATTCATATGCCTGGATTTTGTTGGTTGCATGGAGAGGGGGAGATAGATGTTATCCCTTTCGTTTCTTATAGACAGGAAGTAATCAGAGAGGTAATAAAATAGGAGTATACTAGTCTGGTTCACTAGATGGCAATCAGGAGTAATTTTCCTTTGAGCTAAGCAAAATTTTGGGACAATTGTTATGATTATTATGCCCTATTATAATCCCACAGAAGCTCTAGGTTTGATTTCTCAAGCCCTCCATTAAAACTTCAACATAGCAGAATTAAATAGCATTTATGCACAAACAATAGAACAGAAAAAATGTTCTAAGGGGGAAAAAAAAAGTTAGTTGTGTCATATCATGATTTAGCTTAAAAATAGGACCTTTTCCAAGAGGTGTTGGCTGAAGCTGGTGCCAGTCTGAGCCCCCACCAGATGATATAGTACTTCTGCAGCAGGAAGGCTTAAAAACAGAATCACACATTGGTGGGGCTGGGAGGGACCACTGGAAGTCATCCAGTCCTACCTTACTGCTCAGGCAGGGTCCCCTACAGTACTCAGGAAGCCCTCATGACTTTTTAATATCTCCAGGGAAATAGGCTCCACAACCTCTCTTGGCAACTCGTTCCAGTGCTCTGTCACTCCCACAGTAAAGCTCCTCCTCACGTTCAGGTGGAGCTCCCTGTGTTTCAGTTTGTGCCTATGGCCAACCCCAGTAAGGGGACAGGATCCCCTCCCTCCACCTGCTGGCAATGCTCTCCCTGATGTCCCCCAGGATCCCTTTGGCCTTCCTGGCCACCAGGACACACTGCTGGCTCATGGACAGCTTGTTGTCCACCAGGACCCCCAGCTCCTTCTCCTCAGAGCTGCTTTTGAGCAGATCAGTCCCAGGCTGTGCAGGGGTTGTTCCTCCCCAGAAGCAGGACCCTACACTTGCCTTTATTAACTCCTTTGCTATGCCTGAATCATATTGGTGAAAAGCCTTAGATCAGACAGTGTTTGACGACCTTACAGAGGACCTTCAGGATTTGGGGCTGTAGTACTTTGGGGCAGATAGTTATTTTCTTATTACTTACATGTAAATCAGAAGACACAGTCTAATGTTCTAATGAAAGATTGCAACTCACCAAGATTCAAGACTTTGAAAAATGCTCAGGTTTCTCTTTCATTCATTTTAAATTTTAATGCGCTCAAATTTATGTCAGTAAATATTCTTTGCTTAATACAAAAGTTATTTGCAAGAATAGCCTAAATGTTTTCCAAAATTTGAAGGCAGATTTCACTACAACCAACCAGGAATTTTGAAGTATTAATCAAAATTATACACAATTTTCAAAGTTTCAAAAGCAGGCCTAAGTTACTAAGAAGGTATTTTCTTATGCAATTTACTATCTTTTCCTTCCCTCCCTTGAGTCAGCTTTTCATTGAAATACACAAATAATTCCACCAAAGTAATTCTGATTTGAAGACATTTAAATAAATGAGCCAATCCTTAAACCTTTAGCTTGTCATATTAATTTACCATGAGAAACACTGTTGTGTCAAATGTAAGCTCCAATTTTAAAAAGTTAACATCAGCATAAATGCAGCCCCAATGCTGTTTCCAGGTCAAATCATGAGCAGGGTTCATAAGCAATAACAGCTCTGACAAAATATTATTAATTCTATATATGGCATATTGAGTCTATGAAACACTCAGATTCTGGTTTCCCTTGCCCTCTGCATTGTGTTATTATCTAAACAGACTTTTTCATTCCCATGATGCAAAACCCTTCAGCATAAACTAAACTCAGAAATTATCATACACAAAATAAATTTTCAGAGGGACAATCTCTAAATATGCATCATATAACATGTGAAAAATTCATTTTTTCTTTAGAATGATGAATCTAGAAACCCAGCACTTTAATCAGATTCACAACCCCTGCATATAGCACAGCACAGTCTGTGCCAGTGCCTCCAGCTGAGTCTTTTTGTAGATAATTTTTCAGGAAGTCAACTGTAATGTTCTTAAGTGCAGATGCTGGCCCAAAAATCCCTAGAGTCCAAGAGTTTTCCCTAGATATGAAAAGAAAGACTATCTGATCAAGCTTCCATTATAATTTGCATTCTGGGGGTTTTTTTGTGTTCTGGAAAAATACTCTTCTGATCTCATATTGAGAGATTCTAAGGAGCCAGAGATGCCAGTGAACTTTCCAGATTCACAAATAAATACCACGGTAACTTTAAATCCAAAAAATGGAAAGCATTGAAAGAAATGACTCATTAATCTCCTTGGTCATTTGGGTAGGAGAGAATCATAGAATGACTTGGGTTGGAGAGGATCTTGATGATCATCTAGTTCCAACCCACCTGGGATGGGCAGAGACATCTTCCACCGGAGTATGCTGCTCAGAGCCCCATCCAGCCTGGCCTTGAACACTTCCAGGGATGGGGAATCCACAACTTCTCTGAGCAACCTGTTCCAGTGTCTCACCACCCTCACAGTACCACAGTTTTTCCTACAATCTCATTTTCCTAGTCTCATTTTGGGGCTATTGCCCCTTGTCCTGTCACTAGATGCTCTTGTGAATAGTCTTGCCCCATCTTTCTTGTAAGCTCCCCTCAGGTACTAGAAGGCCCCAGTTAGACCACCCAACACCTCCTTATTTCCAGGCTGAAAAATCCCACTTCTCTCAGCCTTTCCTTTTAGGACAAATCCTTCATCCTTCTAATCATGTTGGTGGCCTCCTTTATACTTGCTCCAGGAGCATGTCCTTCCTGTGCTGTGACCCCAGAGCTGATGCAGCACTGCAGGTGGGGTCTCAGCAGAGCAGAGCAGAGCAGAGGGGCAGAATCCCCTCCCTGGCCCTGCTGCCCACCCTGCTCTGGATGCAGCCCAGGACACGTTTGGCTCTCTAGGCTGTCAGTGCCCATGGCTGGGTCATGTCCAGCCTCTCACCCTGCAGCACCCCCAAGTCCTTCTGGGCAGGGCTGCTCTGGATCTTTTCATCCCCAGCCTGGATCAATACCAGGGTTTGCTCTGACCCAGGTGCAGCACCAGTACTTGGTCTGGTAGACCATATGAGGTTCCCATGAGCCACTTCTCCAGCTTGTCCAGGTCCCTCTGGATGACATCCCATCCTTCAGGTGTGTCAAAAGCACCTCTCAGCCTGGGGCCATCTGCAAATCTGCTGAGGGTGCACTCAATCCCTTTGTCTATGTCATTGATGTAATTAATTAAATAACTCTGGTCCCAGTACACACCCCTGAAGGAAACCACTTGTCGGTGATGTCCATCAGAACTAGGAGCCACTGATCACCCTCTGGATGCAACCATCCAACCAATTTGTCAGCCACCCAACAGAATACCTAATAAATCCATCTCTCACCAGAGAGAAGATTGTTGTGGGCAACTATGTCAAAGGCTTTAGAGAGTATCCAGATAAATGACACTTGTAGCACTTCCCTTATCCAGTGATGGAGCCACCCAACCACAGAAGGGCACTGGGTTGGTCAGGCAGGACTTGTCTTGATGAAGCTGTGCTGGCTGTCTCAAATCATCTCCCTGTCCTCCATGTGCCTTAGCACAGCTTCTGGGAGGATCTCTTCCATCGTCTTCCCAGGGATAGAGGGGAGGTTGACAGGTCAGTGGTTCCCAGGGTACTGCTTTCTGACCTGTTTAAAGATGGGTGCAATGTTTCCCCTTATCCAGTCACCTGTGAGTTCTCCTGACTGCCATGGATTTTCAAGTATCACAGAGAGTGGCTTGGAAACTACCTCAGACAAGTCCCTCAGGATTCTAGGATGCAACTTGTCAGGTCCTGTAGACTTATGCACATTTAGGTTCCTCAGGTGGTCATGAACCTAGTTTTCTCTTACAACGGGAGGGACTTTGCTCTCCCAGTTTCCATCCTGCTGTTCAACCACTTGAGGGTGTGGGAAGAGGGGCTACCTGTGAAGACTGAAGCAAAAAATTGTTGAGTAGATCAGTCTTGTCTGTTGCTACCTGTTCACTACTTTGTTTGTTGGAGAGGGTTGATCTTCTTTTCCAATTAACATACCTGTAGACACCCTTTCTGTTATTCTTTGTGTCCCTTGCCAGATTTCAGTTCCAGTTTTGCCTTAGCCTTCCTCACCCCCTTCCTACACAACCATTCTTCTTCTCTATACTCTTCCTGTTAGCTGTCTTAGTTTCCACTGCTTCTGCATTTGCTTCTTTTCGCTTAGTTTGTGTCTTGGTTTGGAAAGACAGGTATCTGCCAGGGAAACTGGGGTTTCCCTTAGAATGGAGAAAAGTAAACCCCTCACCCTCTGCCAAATTATAATTTTGCAATTAAGGGCTCTCAGGCAAAGATTTGGGAGTAGGAATAACAGTTCTTTACTAGGGATATCAATAATACAAATGTGGTAGAAAGAAAACAGAGCCACCCCACCAAACCAGCAAACAAACAAACAACAATTTTGGAAAACCCCAACAGAGTCAGCTACAACCTGATGCCCTGTTGGTCAGGGTGTTGGAAGCAGTCCAAAAGTAAGTCTTCCTGGACTGGCAGATGTGATTCTGTTGAAGTAGAGATGATCCTGCAGCCAAAAACGTCCAGAGGTGGTGAGAAGGGGTCCGGTGATGGTGAGAAGGGTCCTGTCTTCCTCCGGTAATCGGGTGAAGCAAGAGAGCTTCCTCTTCCGGCGTCCCAGTTTTATCCAGGTAGGAATGGTTGGCTCCCCCCACTGGGTGGAGCATCTCACAATAGGATGATGGAATGTGGGTATATTTTGGGAAGGGGAACAGCTTGAGGAAGAAAACAGCCCGGGGAGTCTTAATGGCCCATCATGAAGAGAGGTAAGAAACAATGCCCTACCTGGTGTTAACAGTTGGGCCATTATCAAAAGGCACCCGCCCCCCTCCTTTCAGAGTAAACAAGAGATAAAGAACAATTTCTCAACTGCTTTCAGCAGATGAAAATAGAATACACAGTTAGGTTCCATAACCCAAGACAGTTTGACCAGCAGTTTCCTAGTCAGGCATGCTGATCCCTTGCCTTCCTTTCCCTATGTCCTTTTTCTGGGAATCTCTAGCTCTTGTGCCCTGTGCAAGACTTCCTTAAAGATCTGCCAACTCTGTCCTGCTTCTTTGTCCCCATGGGCAGTCTCAAAGCATCCCACTGACTGTCTCCCTGAAAAACTGGAAGTCTGCCTTCCTAAAGTTCAGAAGCCTGATGTTACTCCTTACCTAACCTATATTCCTCCAAACTGCATACTCCACCAGTACATGATCACTGCAGCACAGGCTGTCTCCAATCTTGACATCCCTGATTAGCTCACTTACACAGGTGACCATCAAATCTGGTGTCACATTCCCTCCAGTTAGTAGGCCTGACTATGACCTGGCCTGAAGAGTTGTCCTTCATGCAACCCAGGAGTCTTCTGGATACAGCTGACCATGTTTCTTTTCCAGCAGATGACAGGGTGGTTGAAGTTGCTCAGCAGAACAAGAGAAAGGTGGTCACAACATCTCAGATTTTCCCATGCTACATGAGATGTGGTTTACTTCATTTGATATAAAATGAGACTGCATCATTTGTACGAACAAAACATGAAAACACATTTTTGACCCCAGACAGCACATAGACTGTCACAACAAACAAACAAACAAACAAACAAACAAACAAACAAACAAAACCCAACCAACCAACCAAATAAACAAACAAAAAACCACAAACCACCCACTGGAGTCAGGACTCAAGAAACCAGGGGTCCACATGAACAATCCAGTCAAAAATAATTAGTTGTTTTCCAGAATTACAGTGTTTACCCTAGATATTACTGAGTCAGGACACATTCTGCTTCATGCTCAGCTAGCTTTCTTAGAAATTTATTGAGGCTGGACGTGGATTTCTAAGGAGCCATTAGATATCTCTTCTAATCTTAGTTTCAACATTACTTAAGGCAACACTATAAAGAAACTATTTCCTTTGATAGAAAGACATCAATCTAATTGAAACTAATGGAAATTACATGCCTGTAATGATGAGAAAAAAAATAGAGCCTGTGTTTCAAGTGCTGTATACCATAGCTAAAACATGTTTTTATTCCTTCTAAGTCTAAAGGAAGCATTTGACTTTGAAAAACTGTAAATACAATCTAAATAAACTGATTTTAATCTAGCTTTTAAAACCCAAATCCCAGAAATCTGTTCAACTAGAAGAACATCCCAGGCTTGAATTTCCAACATTCCCAATAGGTGCTCACAAAAACAGTAAAAGCACAAAAAATTTATTACATGAAACTATTACCTACTTCAAGGAGCCTCTGTAATGTCAGATAATTCATATGAGCTTCTTCAAGTTTGCATGTTATATAGTCAAACCATATCACTGCTTTAGCAATTAGAACTTTTCTCAGGTTCAGCAGGAGCAGAAGCAGGCAGCCATGGATGCACAGCTGAGGGTTTTGTGCAACACATCTTTCTCCAATAGCTCTGCTCTTGTTTTGTTTGCTGCTATTTTTCCACCAGTTTTCAATAAAGCAGTTCACAATGAGTTCCCAATCTCAAAATCCTTCTGGGAGCACTGGTGTGAATATATGAAAACTGCTCAGCTTTTATCTGACAGTATGGGTTTTAAGCTCTAAAAATTGCCTTTGGACTCACATAGAGCTGTGTTGCAAAAAAACAAAGGCTAGAACCTGATGTCATCTGTACTTTGTTTATCTGTAAACTTCACTGTCATTTAATGGTATGAGCAATTTCAATCATATCATTTAAGTCCTGATGTGTGGAATTTTCACTGGCATAAGAGGCAGCTTAGTCAAAATAGATGTAATTGCTGCAGAGGTGCAGAAGTACACAAAATCACACACCATGGCTTCAAAAGAATTGTTTCAGTTTCTTTAAGAGCCTTGGCACTGATTTCACTGAAAATTAGTATTTAAGAAAATTTCTATGGAAAAAAATAGAGCATTTGGGGCTTCTTTAGTGCAAGGAAGCAACGCTTTGAAATCTCATTTCTTTTAAAGATGCAAAGAAAATAAAATAGGGGTTAACTTCCTGCTGGCTCATTAGAGTAAAACACAGTGTGGTGGTCTCATGAGAGACTGAAAAATGATTTTTTTCAAAGTGAAAAATGGTGATAACTAAAGTTGTGACTTTCTAGAGCTGGGCAGGTCAGCCTGTGATCAGCAGTGGAGCAAGCTGATAGCAATGGTAAGTTTCTGGATAAGCTCCGTTTGTTGAATCAAACTTTCTGGTATTCCACTGGGTATCAATAAAAAAAAACAGTTGCTCCATATGCTTCCTTGACTGACCTCTTCTCCAATACATATTTCCAGGAATTTTAAGAAAGAATTACAGAGTGCCAAACACTAGACTAAGCCTTAGGGGCTGGCAAAAGACTATTTTTTTAAAGCAGCAGTAGAAAATTGTATGTTAAGCAGTTATGGGCATTTAGCATACACATGCAGCTAAACATTTCAAATAATATCTTTGGAGGATCAATTCTTGTCCCTGGTGAATTACTGTCAAGTTTGCCATGGATGTACTAGAGCCACAGGCTCATCTTGAATAACGTGCTAAATAAAAGCCATAGACTGTTCTTCCTACACAGCCTTTTCCCCATACCTCACTATCTAATCGTAACATAACCATGATTTCTAACAGCAAAAGTTTATAAAAAACTTTTTCAGTGCCAAGGTAGTTCAGCTAGCACTATCTGAACTGATTTCTAGCACAAATCATATGGATGCAGCTCATTGAAAATACTACTCTCACTACTTAGCTATGCCTAAGCAGGCAGCTTTAATCTGCCAATAAATAACACAAAATAGAAGTTTAATAAGCAGGTGTAATTTCTGTGTTACGTGCCATCTTAGTTTTAGTTAGTTTTTCTTCTTCTTTTTACCACCCTTTTTGTTTGCCTCCTGATCTTAATTCTATAAAAACTTAATATTATTTTACTCTTGGAATTTTACCCTTCAGCCACCCCATAAAATTTTATTTTAATCCTTTAATCCCCTAATTTTCTTAATTAAGTTCTGAGTCTTTAAAAAATAGTTATATAAATTTTCAGGGGAGATCATTCAATTTAATTACTCTTCTCTGATGAATAGGGAATGTATATGATCATTGTAGAGTCAGAAACAAAAGTTATAATCCAATATAAAGTCCTGCATAAAGTTGGGATGCATCCTACAAACATAGAGATGTAAACTACTATTTGTAAGAAAGTCAGTAAGTTATTTTCTATTTCAAAAAAAGTAGGTTACTACTTCTTAATTACTTAAAAAATTGTGATACACCTATAAAGCATCTGGTCTCAGTGTTAAAATTAACACATTGAGAAATGCAAATGCAATAGTTCCCGGCTTGCTGCAAAGTCAATATTCTTTCTCTGTATTCGGGTTAACGTCTTACAGAAGAGCTGTAGTGAATTCTTCCTCTGTCTTCATTGATCTTGAGTTACTATCTGCCTGTATCAATAGCAACCAAGCTCTTCCAAGCTCCCATTTTCCCTTAGCACCCCAAATTGTGTCCTCTTCTTGTTCTCCTCTCATCTCCACAGTCACCCCTGTGATGGGTTATTCAGAGCATCCTCTTCATGTCTTTCCAGTTTCTTGTGAGTGTTCCATCCCTACCACAGAATCACTTTCTCTACCCTCTGCTTATCTCAGAAACACTCTCATCTCTAGAAGAAGACAGTTCACAGAGCTCTCTTTCTTCTCCTTACCCATTCGCTCGAGGGCAGGTTGAAATCCTGATCTTTCTGACACTTTTCATGGATACATGCCTGACAGTTTAAATAGCATGTGGCCAAGGGACAGTCTTTAATGTCTTTTCAATCCATGCTGATGCTTCAGGACAAAACTGCAGTTCTGCTTGTCATCAGGTCCATGAGCTTTGTTTTCCTTGACTCAGACCTCCCTCCATGTCTGTCTCATTTCCCAGATATCAGGAAGCCTCGTGTTTTATTTCTGCATATGCCTTTCATACTCACCCATAAATATATAACTGGTGCAAGCTAACAGCTGATACTAATTGCCTTCACAGTACTGCAGGAACTTTTCTCTGACCTAGACAGAAGCTATCTCTTCTTTGATAACACAAGGTCTGCTCTCTTGTTATTTCTACCCAAGGGCCGAAAATATCAACCCCTACTTGGCACTTCTGTGTGTCTATTCTATGCTCTCAGGAGTCCTTTGTGTTTTCTCCAATACCACTGCACATACATAGAAGCTTCTATAAACACATGTCAAAATTAATTCCTAATCTTCTTCACGTGCATACAGCTTTTTCCATTATTACCACACAACCTCCCTATGATTAGGCTGTTTTACTATGATAGCTACACTGTTTCTTGCTCACCCACAACTGTCTGGTCTCCGTCATCTCAACTGCTTTTTCAAATTTTGGGGGTGCTATAGAATCAGAATTGGAGTCTTTGTTTGCATAACAAAAAAACAAGTCCTTGTTCCTGAAGGGTTGCTCAAACACTTTACCAAAAGGGAATAAATATCAAACTGTAAAGCTGAATGTGTGGTCTAGATGAGAAGCAGTGCCCATTCTGAAGAAACTAGGGCTGTCCATGAGTCCCAACCTGATTCTGCCTGCAACCCAGCCTCCTAGTCACATGTAAATGCTATAAAGACACAGGAGATTTGACAGAGGACACACGACTGATGCCACAGATGGTTACAAGCATCAGCGGTTATTATTCCCTAGTACAACCTTTTATACCCTGCTTCTCACATGCATAACACCTGTGTGCCCTTTCACTCTTTTGTGACTGGTCAGTGCACCTCAGCATTCCATGCTTCTTTTTCTTCCAATGCTGCTCACTCATCTTACACAGCTGCACCCCATTAGGGATGAGGCTCAGCCACAGCCCCATTCCTAACTTCTCACAATCTATTCCACTACAGGATTTTTAGTGCTGTCAGTTGGTCCACAGTCCAGATGTAGAAATGGAAGCCATAAAAACAAATCCACTCCTGTCATCACTTTAAAAGCAATTGTACAGTGCCCATGGAAATGAGACTAGTAACTCATAAACCATAACACTGGAGATTGTGAAATAGTCCTGATCAGATGTGCTGAACCATGACAGGGTAAAATTATGATAGCAGCTTGTCCTTATTTTTTTTTTTTTTTCTTGCCCATTCAGAGACACTGGAGAAACAGCTGCCTTCAAGATGCACTGAGCACTAACTTCTGAAAATTAGGCCCTGATAAAGATTTTGCTCTTTGCCAGATGGGGTCTAGGCTCACCACAAGGGACATGCATATTCCTTACTTTGCTCTTCCATCAAACTCCTTCTCTCTCTGGGATACAGAATATAGTAAACCCTGCAACACAGCATCATGCCCAAAGTTATCTGAACCCAGAAAAAGTAAGCTGCATGTACTCATGCACTACTTTGCTGTGCCAGAATGTTCTCATTGACATAGGTAAAAGTGGCAGAGAAGGCAAAGAGAAAAAGGCTTTTTTCCACGTAAGCAATGTAGATTAGACACAAATCCAGGATCCTCAGACAAAACATGTGCTAGCAGGGCAAATCTACAAGAGACTGACTAGGACCTTTGTTTTGTGGTGAGCCACACAAAGAAGAAAAGAGTAAGATCAGGCCAAGAGAGATATCCCTGTGTTCCTGGGATAGATGGGTGTCTGAAGGCCACTGGAAGGCAGCGATTCTCCCAAAAATAGAGCAACAGGTGTTTAAAGTGATGGCAAAGCTCATTCCCTCTGATAAGCCAAGGTTACACCTGTGAGTTGACTTAAGAGGAGAAGATATTTCAAAGGCTCAGGTTTATTCAAATCACTTCAGAGCTGTTGATGCTAGTGTGTTTATGGGTGATAGATAAATATGACATCTATTTGAGTACCCTAAAGATAGTAAAAGGTCTGTTTTCATAGCCAGGGACATAAATGAGTCTTTTGTGGAGGTCAAGAAATGCTTGTCCTTCCCATGTGCTGAAGAAGGGATGAAGAGTCAAGGTCTCTTGCATGTTGAAAAGCAAGATGGGATGAGGGTTTTGGCTGTTCAGATACAGCAAACGTGGTACTCTTTCTTCGGGAAGGCAAACATGCCACTGCCCAAAGTCAGTGATCCCAACCATGAAGCTGGTATTGAAATTCTGACATATTGCAAAATTGTTAAAGTTGGGAAGTTACCTGGGAACATCCATGCACACTCAGAATTGTGGCTGTGGAATGAAAGAAAAATAATCCCAAAGGATATATTTAAATCAAGTGGGACATAAAGGATTTGAAATTTCTGAAGCTTTACATCCCAATTTCATAAAGACAGTCCCTTAAAGCTATTTCTAGTAACATGTTCTGTGTAGGGTTGACATAGCAGACACAAATATTACATATTTTTATCACATGGTCACAAGCTGCCCCCTCCTCCACCCCCCTAAAATTTAGAATCAGCCATGTGCTGACCCAAAACCTAAAAGGTTCAACCTCAATATCCATGTCTACAAGGAGCCTAGCATTATCCCACGATGTCACCATGTCTTCCTGATCCCTGCTTCCCAACCCATCCCCCCTGCAATGTGCACCAGTCCCAGCAGCCTGGAAATCCTGCCAAGGAAGGAACAAAGTGGTGCACTACAGCTAATGAGCCTGGACATGGCCCTGATGAGAAAGTACTAGGGATGCAATTTAAGTGAGCCTGTAAGATCTCAATTTAAAATGGCTTAAATTCTGTGGCCCAGTTAAGCTCTGCTCAGGTTTAGACACAGCTGCTTTACTACACTCAAATTATTGTCATGTGCAAAGGAAAAACACCAAACAAAAACATTTATTTCTCATATTATTTAAACCTTACCAGCTGAATGACTGACTTAGAGAATTATTATTATTATTATTATTATAGATTAATTATTTCAGAAAAGTAGGAGAGAAGCCTGGACTTGCCACTTCCCTGAGGTGCTCCCTTGGTTATCATTCCATCACTTCATCCCACACACCCAGGTTGTCTCCACTGAGTCCCCACTTTCAAGGCATTTGCTGTCACACTATACCTGCTCTTCTCTAGGCATTATCAACGTGCCATGGACATGGTGTTGTTCACCCTGAGAAGAGAAGGCTCTGGGGAGACCTTATGGAGGGCTTACAGTACCGAATCATTGAATTGCTTAGGTTGGAAAACACCTCCAAAATCAAGCCCAACCTTTGATCAAACATCACCTTGTCAAGTAAACTGCAGCACTAAGTACCCTATCCAGTCCTTCCTTGAATATTTCTAGGGATGGTGACTCCACCACCTCCCCGGGCAGCACATTTCAATGCCTGACAACCCTTTTTTGAAGAAATACTCTGTGAACCTCCCCTGGCACAGCTGGAGACTGTGTCCTCTTGTCCTGCCACTTGTTACCTGGGAGAAGAGGCTGACCCCCATTTGACTACACTCTCTTTCAGCCAGTTGTAGACAGTGATGAGATCCTCCCTGAGACTCCTTTTCTCTAGGATAAACAACCTCAGCTCCCTCAACCACTCCTCATATGACTTACTCTAGAGTCTTCCCCAGCTCCGTTGCCTTTCTCTGGACTCACTCCAGCACCTCAGTGTCTTGTCATGAGGGACTCAGAACTCGACACAGGATTCAAAGTGTGGCTTCACCAGTGCTGAGTACAGGGGGACAATGGCCACACTATTTTTGATACAAACCAGGATGCCATTTGCCTTCTTGGCCACCTGGGCACACCGTGGCTCATGTTCAGCTGCCATCACCAGCATTCCCAGGTCCTTTTGCACTGGACAGCCTTCCAGCCACTCTGCCCCAAGCCTGGGGTTATTGTTACCAAACTGCAGGATGCAGCACTGGTCTTGTTGAACCTCACACCACTGCCTTCAGCTCCCCAAACCAGAATGCCCAAATCCCTCTGCAGAGTCTTCCTTCACTCCTGCCCAGCTTGGTGTTTTCTGCCAGCATTCTGGGTGTTAACTCAATCATCTCATCCAGGTCATCAACAAAAATATTAAACAGGACTGGTTCCAGTGCTGAGCTCTGGGAAATCCCAGTGACTGGCCACCAACTGGACCAGTCTCTGGACCCAGCCAGTTTTTAACACAGTGAGGAGTGCACCTATCCAAGCCATGGCCAGCCAGTTTCTCAGGAGAATACAGTGGGAGACAGTGTCAAAGGCTTTGCCAAAGTCCAGGTAGAAAACATCTACAGATTTTCCATTATCCACTAAGCAGGTCACCTGCTCATAAATGAAGATCAGGTTGGTCAGCAGGACCAACTATTCACAAACTTTTGCTGGCTGGGCCTGATCTCTTGGTTGTCCTACATGCCTTGAGTGCAAAGGCACTCAAAATATCTGTTCCATAACATTCCATAACACCAAGGTCAGGCTGACAGGCCTGTACTTCCCTGGGTCCTCCTTCTGATGCTTCTGATAGATGTGACCATTGGCCAGCCTCCAGTCACCTGGGACCTCCCTGGTTTGCCAGGACTGATTACAAAAGATGGAGAGGCTTGGTGAGCTCCTCTGCCACCTCCCTCAGTATCCTTGGATGAATTGCAGGTTGTCCCACTTATGAATGTGTAAACTTATGGTTCAGCAGGTCGATAACTACTTCCTCCTACGTTTCAGAGGGTCTTTTCTTCTCCCTGTCCCTGACCACCACGTCAGGGGACTGATTGCCCTGAGGATCACTGGTCTTACAGTTAGAGACTGAGCTAAAGAAGGCATTGAGTACCTCAGCCTTTTTCTTATCCTTGGTGACAGTGTTCCCCCTTCAACCAATAATGGATGGAGAATTTCCTTGGCCTTCTTTTTACTATTAATGTGTTTGGAAAAACACTTTTTATTACCTTTCTCAGCAGTGACCAGATTGAGTTCTAGCTGAGTTCACCTTTCTAATTTTCTCTCTACAAGACCTAGCAACGTACTTGTACTCTTCTTGCCTGCCCCTTCTTCCAAAGGCCAGAAAGTCTCTTCATTTTCCTGCAAAAGCTCCCTGTTCAGACAGCCTGTTCTTCTTCCCTGTCAGGGAATGATGGAGACAAGTTTTTAGCAGGGCCTGTTGTGACACAATAAGGGGTAATGATTTTAGACTGAAAGAGGGTAGATTCAGTCTAAATACAAGGATGAAGTTTTCCATGATGAGGGTTGCTGAAACACTTGAACAAATTGTTCAGAGAGATGGCAAATGTCCTATCCCTGGAAACATTCAAAGACAGATTGGATGGGGCTCTGAGCAAATTTATCTATTTGAAGATGTCCCTGTCAACTTCAGGGGGATTGGATAAAATGACTTTTAAAGGTCTCTTCAAAAACAAGCTATTCTATGAATCTATGGTAAATGTTTCATTCTACACAGAGTAGTTCTTGTTACTAGCTGTCTAAAAACTATGGTTATATCACATGATTATAGGCAAAAGTAAAAAATTAGGCACTAGCCATCCAAACACTAGAAAAATATTGCAGCAATAACTAACCAGGCTCAAGCAAAGCTGCAGTCAACCCATGCTCAGAAAAACCTGCTGGGTTAGCTTAACTTGTTGCCTCTTCATTAGTGATAATAAATCCACATTTACCAGGCTACAGCTCGGCCAGTCCTGGTGTGCAGATGTCTGTCCCAATGTGTACACACACAGTGTTCTCATCCAGAGAGATCAATCAGGTCTAAATTGCCAAAGACTACAGTGTTACTACGTTTTCTGTAGAGTCGTGTCCCATGTCATTCCAGTGAAGAAATGCCAGCCTCTCCCTAATGTGCTTTTGGCTGTTCCATGCCAGGCTTTCGATCAAACCAGGGTTCAACAGTTTTGGAACAAATCTTAATTTAACGTCCTGATGGAAAACACGTCTTCATCCCCCAAATTAGAACTGCCATTTTCTTTTGTTGTCCTCTCTCATTTCTGTTCTACCCCATTTATGACAATTTTGTCCTCAGCACTGTTATTTTCTACTGTAAAATCAGTTCCAACTCACTTGGGAATTGCTTTTTCTTTTTTTATTTTCTAAGGGTATCATCTCCTAAAATGAGACACAATTACATATTTGGATGTTTTGAACTGTGACCTAATGACCCAGCCTACTATGCATTGTTTCTTCACTTTTCTCAGAAACATGCTTGGTGGAATAATTTCTATTAGATTTAGCCCACAAACTCACGTTCTAAAGCATGAAGAAGCAAGTAGACCTGCATAAGAATTTGTGGGCTCTCTTCAAAAATAAAATAAAATAAAACAAATGGAAATAAAAGTTTTTTCAAAAGACATGCTAAGAGATGCAACTTCCCACATCCAGCTATTTTGAAAAGGGATGCATTTTAAAAATATTTCTAAGAAACTTTGTTGCACTTACCTGTTGAATTTTAATTCATGTAATTCAAACATTGCCAAAATTGACTGGTTTAGTTTGAAGATGTTCTCCACAGAAGAGTTTTCAAATTAAGACCTTTCATGTCTGTAATGTGGTTAGAAAAGAGAGTAATTGGCTACAGCCCTCTCCTAATTTAGATCCCTCTCCTAAATCTACTTTATTAATATCTTTGTTAGGAACTAGTTGAGAAAACAATTTGCCCTTCATGTGCCAGACATGACAATCATCCATCATGAGGCTTACGTGCTTCTCCTTTCAAGCAGTGTCCTCTCCATTCTGAATATGTATGCATCTGTTGATGCTCTCACCACTTGACTGGGATTTTCCTCAGCTTACAGGGCTTGTTTCTAGCTGGACACAGCAGCTGAAGAAGTGGAAAATAGCTGGTAGATTCTCACCACAACAATGAAACACAAGACTCTCATTCTGGCATCTGCTCAGAGGGTGCAGTTTCTACCAGTGAGGTGGAACAAATCCTCTATAAAAAACACTGACTTCAAGGGACACTCTTTTTTGCACGACTTATCTGGATGCAGAAGTATGCAGAGGACTCCAATTTTCTAGGAAAAAACTTCCTTGGCTTAGCCTCCACAGTGGTGTGAAGGAGAGCCCCACTAATCCTGGTCGAACACCATTCTTTAGCATGGAGTGGAACCAGGGAAACTACAGCCGACGGGCAATATCTAGATACCCCAGCCAAGAAAGTGGGCTAGCTACCCCTTGAAGCTTAGAAGCTGTTATTAAAATGTAAAACAAGCTCCAGCTGTTGTACAGCAGCATAACAGTCCCAGGACTTGCATGACAGAACATATATCTCCACAGCACCATCCAAATAAGAGAGTGAGATAATGACAAGACACTGCAAGTGTGCACGCTTCCGTCTTGCTGAGTAAACTGACAGACTGAACCTATGTTTTACTAAAGCATAGTCACAGACATCATTTAGGGTATTTTGGTTTCTACCTTTCACCAAGTCCTTTTCAATGCATGGTTTTATTCTGCATTTATACAAAAACCTCAAACTTCATTATCTGCCTCTTCACATACCTTGAAAAGAGCTTTCCATTTCCTGAACAAGGTCTTTAACAGTGCCTGTGAGGGTTTTATTATTTTTTTATGTTTTCATCAATTTTTGCAGCTTTATTTATGAGGCCTCACAGCTGTGAGGCCTAAGAGGTTAACAGATTACTACTATTGTAGTCAGTGAAATAGAATATTGGTCTTAGAATACAAACCATCTTCCTGGGAGATTTATTTTGAAATAAGTCTTTAACTCGGAATAGATTTCCCTTATGAAGCCAGACAGGCATAGCATTACTTTGAGCCTACCAAATAATTTTCTGAAAACTGAAATAATCTGTTTTAAAAAATAATGATCTAGCTCAAAAATGTTCCTCATTTGGAAAAGACCAGGCACTACAGATTTTTCTTACATAATGCATTATGAAAATAAAATCTGTTTTCAAAATCATGCTTTCCTAACAAGTTAGGAAGTATTCTCATCATTTGTATTGTGGATTTTTCTTTCATTTCCTCTTTGTAGACATACCCATCTAATCTTCCTCTCAGCTGGCACTATCATACAGACAGGTTCTCAATACAGCCTATTTCAAGGTAGTAACTAAATCACCCAGCTACCTTGGATCAAAAAGAGCAGTCAGTATTTTCCAAAACTCCCAATGGATCAAAAAATATGTACCAGACTTATCGGAAGAAACCAGTAATGTAGCAGATGTAGAGGACCACTTATTGGAAAAAAATAGTTAATAAAAGAAATATTTCATGATTTGTTCATGAACCTGCCAGGAACATTACATTTGTCTGATGGATAAATTATTCTTTGGGAAATATTTCTTCAGCATCATCTGTGACTAGAGTTCTCAGAGCATTGTACTACTGGTTGTTAATTCACTAAGAACTTAGAATTATTATTTAAAGCCTGCCTATAGTAGAGGCTGCAGAAAATGTAGTAAATACAAACTAATCACTCCAAGCATTAATTAAATAAAAGAGATAGTTATACCAAAACCATGATTAAACAGTCATCTTTTGCTGTTTAGGTGCAGAAAATCACCAGTGACTGACACTGGAGAAGAATGCAAACAAGCTAAAATGTGAGGAACACATCTCTCTCTCCTGCTGACACATTCACACTCCTGCCTGCCATTCCCCTCCACTGACTCTCCCACAAGACATGAATTCTGCTGCTCACACACTCTCCTCCCTCTACTCCTACCTATTTTCTTCCTTCCACATCACTGCCCCTGGGCACTTTGGTCTGTTTCTCCTCTGTGAGATCCTCTCCAGCACATTCATTCTTGGCACTACTAGACCAAAGCTGCCAACATTTTGGTAGTTTGCTCATCTGAGCTGGTTGCTACTGCTGCTTCTCCCTTTGCCTCCCACTTTCCCTGAACGTAAGGAAAGAGCCCCACATATCAAATAGGGGAGAAAGGGATAGCACTCTCACCACTGAGTCAGTCAACATTCTCCTCTGTCCAACACACCTTGAGGGGTACTTTCTAGGACTATCCCCCACCAGGCTGGGGAGGAGCAGGTATCACACTATTCCTTTCCCAGCTTTCTGGAAACAGCTGTCCTAGTTCACAGCATTTTGTTTCCCTTAGTACATGAGGCACTTCTGCCTCCCACTCTAAGGGTGCTGATATGAAGTGTGGTTGCTAGTATTTAAGGGTTACTCTAAAACTGTTCTTTGTGTATGTGTATATGCATGCACATGAGAGAGAGAGGAAAAAAAAAAAAAAAAAAACCACCACAACACAAAAAACACCACCCAAAACCTAGCATTTGCATTCAAAAGGGCCAGGCTCACAGAAAATAAGTGTAACACTGTTGTGAGTCAGCTCCACAGAAGAACTTGGCATTGTTCATTTTTGGCGTTGATCATTTTTCTTCTGATAGAACACATCAAATACAGGCTGAGGTCTGCATCATGCACACAAGATGTCCTGGGGGAAAAAAAAATCTTATAAAAGAGCTTTTAGAGAGGTGGTTAGAAAGCAAAGAGGCTTTATGTTCTCTCTGCCTGTAGCTCCAAAATGCCTACTATAGAGCTAACATTATTTCCCAACACATCTGCTGAACATATTTCAGAAAAGTAGTGCTTCTTTCTTCACCCTTTCAAGAGATTCAGTTGAATTTCTGAGAAAAGCAAAGACTTGCAGATGTTTTAAGAGCCACTGTTGCTCTGCCATTTGGAAATTCTGACATAGGTGCAAGAATTGCAAATGTTGTACAGAGCTCACTGAGGTCTAAATCCAGCCAGCCAGGGTAGTCTTGGCTCCCCAGGTGCATCGAGACCCTTTGAGTTGAGACATAGCTAAACTCTGAATCTATCTGGGAATTGGCTGTGGCCCAGTCCAAAAGTACATAACAAACTGAGAGAGTTTTGCTTGGAGCTTGGAGTAAAAGTGAGGTCTCATTTGAAGGAATTTAGGAAACCCAAGACAAAGCTGAGTTAAGTACCTGCTGGTACTTAACTCAGTTTTTCCTATTAACTCATGGGATTACAAACCAGCATCATCTCTTTTCAGCACATGCAATGATAGAAAACTTACCTTCCTCACTGCTAAGCAGGTTCTATTCAGAGGGGAGTTTAAATTCCTGATCTTACAGTTAATCTGGAGAAGTGGCTCAATAAGCCACTCGTTGTGTGATCACACCTGACAAAAATCTGCAACAACTTTAAATTCCCTATGTATATTAATCTGAAAATCTTACATAATGCCTAAAAATTCTGCCATTTAAATTCTGACTTTTCTGTACTCCCTGGAACCTTTTTTTTTTTTATTTAATGATTCTTTTACTGAGCAAAAGCTTTGGACAGTGTTCCTGTAAACTTATTCTTGCTAAGGCTAATCTGAGGAAAATAAATAATCTTTTAGGATGTGCACATTTGTGTAAGAAAAACATATTCTCTTCCTGCTATATGGTTTGTGCAAAAATTACAGTAAACTTGGTACAAGATAGTACTTAAACTAAAACCTGGGTCAAGATTATATAAACAAATATTTAAATGCATAGAAAAGAAAATTACCTGTCATTTCTTTAGGGCCTTGCCATAACTACAATTTAAGAACAGTCACAAAACTGAAAAACAACAAAAAAAAAAAACCAAAAATAAAGAACTTAAAGAAGTAAAGAAGTTTGTGAAAGCCCTAGAAGTACTTCTTTCATTGTGGCTCTCAGATTTTTTTTTCTCTGATCAGAATTCCTACAGGGAAGAATAAGATATGATGAGTTTAAAAAGAAACAAACATATTTGTGAGGAAGCATATAACTGAGGGGGATTTTTGATAGGATTATTCTTAGTAAATATTGAAGATGTCTAGTTTCAGAAATGAAGGTACTTCAATAAACATAACACAATATTTACAAGTTCCTTGATCCATAGAGCATTTATGAGCAAGATGTTTGAGATATCCCATTGTCCTGCCTCAGGCCAGGAGAGGGAGTAATTTTTGCAGTAGCCAGAAGTGTGGGCAGGAGCCAGGGGTTATTCTGTACCACCCCATGCCATGCACAGAGGGAGGGGGGAGAAGGGGTCCCCTCTGGCCAGGTGGGTGCTGCAGTGCCGGGTTCTGCCCGGGGAACCCTCACCTGGGAGAATCGTCTGCCTCTCTTGTATGCTGTTATTCATTTTGCTGCTGCCACCCTTCATTCCTTATTTCACTGCTGTTTCTAGTGAGCTGTTCTGATCACAACCCATATTCTTTACCTTTTGAGCCTTCAATTCTCCTCTTCATTCCACTGCAGGGAGACTAAGCAAGCAGCACATAGTTCAGAGTGTTTCAGTGGGAGCACTGAATTGGAGAATAACATCCCTAAACCACAGCACTCATTTATCTGAACATAATTCATTGACACATCTACCACAATAAAGCAGACCTGCCAAAGCACATGGAGTACCTAGCCAAAGTCTGTGTATTAGAATTCATGCCACCCTCTAAATACCTTTTACATTAAAAACAAGTGTTCATCGCTAGTTATTTAGTATACTTAACCAAAGTGTATATAAGGTGCCAGGGTATGATATAAATTCTGTTTATGTACATGTTTCAATTAGAGGAAAATTACCTTTTCCTAGCCTCATCATTGTAATATTGCATTTTCAATACACAATAAATGTGAGGGTTTTGTTCTCCTTAAAAGTCAGCATGAGATGTTGAAAAGGAGACGTGTTCTTTCACCTGGAAGTATCTGTCCTAGCCTTTGACTGTAAAAAAAAATAATTTTAAGAGACAAAATACCCCAATCTATCTCATATTTCCCATATTTCTCTGGGAAGACCTCAACATTTTTCTTTGTCCCAGCCCAGCTGCATTGCTCTCTCAATGGCTCTGCTCTAGTCAGTTCCTGCTGAACTTCTAGCATATCCCTACTACAATTCAACCAAATACGAATTTGAAACAGCACAATATCTTTTCTGGTGATGAAACACAAAGTCTTGGCCAGTTCTCTTCTGGATATCTGTGTTTGTGGGAACAAGAAACATTTTTGAGAGGAAATTCCAAAGCTTATCAGAAACAGTAAACGAGGTCCAACACAAAGCTTCAGACCCCAGAATTTTATTATGGAGGCAACCTCCAACCTGACACCAATGGGAATTGCCAATGACTACTACTCCATATTTTGAACATAAAACTTCTGAAACAAACATGCACTCTCGTGATCAAAGCAAGTACTCAAGGTCTCATGATCTTAACTTCTGCAATTTGCATTCCTTCTGATCCAGTCTGCCATTATATCAAACCATGATTTTTAAAAAGTTATTAGATGGATAACTATCACAAATCTACATGAAGATGCTATCCACTTTATTTATATAAATAATGTTAAATGGTTGAATCTACTGCCTTTGAGAAGGTCTTCAGAAAGTAGATGGAATTCGAATAGGCCTTCTAAAAACTATATCTCAAGAAGAAAACCACATTTTATATGTTCACACACTATTTCCCTTATTCTTGATAATAAGAAGGGGATTATTTTCATTATTAAATATTTATAAAATATATACAGTACCAGTAAAGTAGTTTTATGTTCCCAGCTGTTATAGTACATATTGGAATAAAGACTAGCTCCCTGAATTAAATGGCATCCAATCCACTAGTGCAGAGTGCCTAAAAACACAGCTTTGCTTGTGTGTTACCTCAGCCAAAAAGAAATGCCCATGCAGAGGAGAATCAAAGGGACAAAACCAGTTCCAAGTCTGGGAACACTCTTCAATTCACGGCAAGGTGGTATCTGGCTCCCCATTGTGCCTCTGAGCACGGCCAGGGGCTTTCTCTTGTCTCAGAAGAAATTTTGTAGGATGCAAAATAATAATGTCCTGATTCATCAGAAAGAGAACTTGACACAGCACCCTCTGACCTGACAGGGCTTTGCCAGTGATTTACAAAGCATTTCCAACATCTACTGATGTGTAGAAACCTTAGAATTTTCCTGTCAGCTGGAGGCCACCACTTAGCAAGTGGCAGGAACTCACACAGGCAATGTCAATAGACTCTTTCTTTAATTGCTTTTTCCTGACACATTAACTCCAGCGATGCTTCCTCTGATGGGCTCTAGGGGCCACAGGATTAAAAACCACTGAATTTTCAAAAGAAATAGGAGAAGAGCCAAAAGCAATAGTTATTAGCAGCTGAATCCAGCCAAGTTTAATTTCATCTGTTGTGTTCTGTGTGGCTCAGCAGGTGATCCTGCAGGTGGAGGAGTCAGGACAATGCCAGCACGTATTTGTTATCCATGATGTACTATCCCCTGGGCTGCTGTCAGCCCACCTGACATGAGCAGGAGAAGGAGGCAGCATTTTTTCCACCAAGGTTTATTTTCAGTCTGAGACAACCAGCTATCCGCACTGATGCTATTTATCACCATTAGACATTCATAAAATTCATGTCTGGTAAATGAAAGTTTTCAATATTAGCACTTGTTAATACTGACATCTCTTCCCAAAGGCCTGTTAGTGACTGCTGTAAACAAAGCAATGAGTTCTATTGGATTAAGAAATTTTTCAGCTGAGTGTTGAAAGTGTGGTTTCCACTGCAGTTAAACAAGACAAATCCCCCAAAAACCCTACCTAGACACCTACATTTTAACATTTGAAAAACTAACAAATTAAGATTGAATTCCTATGGGATTCTTTTCCACCCTCTTAGAAATCACAGCAACACTCATATCAATATGATGATTATAAAAAAAATCATATCAGAAGTAATGTACTTCAGGCATTAATATTTATGGTGTTAATTTTACTTTCCAATTTAGGCACTGAAAAATACTGCAGATATTCCAATGACTAGAAGCAATCAAAAACTGAAGGTTTCTCTGAACGGAGACAGACTTATGAAGTCCATGTCCAAACCAGGAAACAAAACTGTCTTGCAAGTGCTAGGCTTGTACTGACATCTTTCTTACCCTCAGTCTATACTCTTGCATTTTGCCACCTACGGAGATGACTGAATAACAGAAGAAACTATTCAGTAAGACCTTCACATAAAATGTATGCTTCCATTTCACTGTTGCTCTTTGCTGGGGTTGGGGCTGGAACAGCTTCTTTTGAGCATACTTAGAACTGTTTGCTAACATGTCCTTATCTCAACCCAACCCACAGAAAATGTCAGGCTACTAAAATCAAGGAGACAAAAGCAGTGTTTTCTGTAGCAATTTGTCCTGGGTTATGGAATCAAAAATGTGTATTCTATTTTCATCTGCTGAAAGCAGTTGGGGAATTGTTCTTTATTTCTTGTAACTTTGGAAGGAGGGGGACGGGGGGGAGGGGCGGGTGCCTTTTGGGTAATGGGCCATCAACAGACTATACCCCCGGACTATACCCGCTCCCCCCAGAGCCCCATCTGCATGCATGGTCCTATTGTGGGATGCCCTGCCCAGTGGGGGGAGTCTACAATTGCTGCCGGGAAAACTGAGCCGGCCGGGGACAGATTTCACTTGCTTCACCCCGATTCCTGGGAGGAAGACGGCACCCCATCTCATCTTCGCCAGACCCCATCTCATCATCGCCGGACCCCATCTCACCATCACCTCACCCCTGGACCCCTCCTCATCACCCCTGGACTCCTCCTCCTCACTCCTAGACCCTTTTTGGCTACAGGATCGTCCCTGCTCCAACAGAGCCACGTCTACCACCCCAGGAGGACTCACTTCTAGACTGCTTCCAACACCCTGACTAACAGGGTGCCAGGTGGCAGCTCTGATTCTATCAGGGCTTTCCCAAATTGTTGTTGTTTGTTTGCTGGTTTGGTGGGGTAGTTTTGTTTCCTACCACATTTGTATTATTGATATTCCTAGTAAAGAACTGTTATTCCTATTCCCAAATCTTTGCCTGAGAGCCCTTAATTGAAAATTTATAATTTGGCAGGGGTGGGGGGTTTGCATTCTCTATTCTAAGGGAAACCCCAGTTTCCCTGGCAGACACCTGTCTTGTCAAACCAAGACAGATTTTGGCGCCCAAGTGTGGGGCACAAGGGCATTGAGACAGAGGAATAACAGTTCTTGTGTACTAGATAGAAGTCTACTGCTCAAAATCATGTGGTCCAGCTTTCCCTGGTTTGGCTGGCACGTGGTTGTGGCTGTATTTCTGCCATTTGCTGGCCCTTATCTAAACATGGGCCCTATAACCAAGGCTACTGTGGCTGGCATCCAGTTTATTTTGTGGGTTAATAAGGTGAGGAATTTGTGGATTTTTAACTTCCTTTGGAAAGCAGGCACATGGATTCAGGGCTATCATAGACTAACTCTGTGTTTCTGGGGTTACTTTAATAATGGTACATATTGTGAGGAAATGGCACCTGGGGAAATTTTCTCCCAATCCTTCACTCAGTTTTTTGGGTCTACTCCACCAGCTTTTCAAGGGTTAAATTTCCCTCTGAATGCTAATGACGTCATACAGTGGTTGGTGCTGCTTATAGGCCTATTCTATTTGGTATTCAGAGATAAAGGGAGACTGGCCTGGGTAAGCACTCTGATAACTACCCCAAAGAATAATGATGCTGCCCAAGAGCCCACCCCTGTCCCACAGCCAGCCTCAGGCATAAACCACCCGGTTTGGGTGAAGGCTCTGATAAAAGAAATGCATGAGATGAACCAGATGCTGAAAGAGTACATTTCCCCAGCTGGTGAGAAACCTTCGCCCTGCCCTGACAAAAGAGAATCTGATACAGAACCCGCAGACATTACAACTGTCCAGGTTCCAGCTGACACACAGGGGCAGTCACAGCCAGCAGCAGTTGCCCCTGTGGAAACAAGGAAATCTAAAGTGAAAACAGCAAACCCAGAGAGTAAAGATAAGAAGGGAGGGCCCTCACAAGACACAAGGGAATCACATGTTCAGATCATCACTGAGACCCTGTCGTATGAAAGTCTCCGTAATCTGCAAAAAGATATTGTACGGCGGGGACGTGAGGCTTACGCAGCCTGGCTACTTCGGGTTTGGGATCTTATGGGCACAGGTGTCCAACTAGATGGTGGGGAGGCCAGGAATTTGGGACCCTTGACCCAGGACTCAGGTATAAATCAGGTATTTGTAAGGGAGCCTGGACCTCTTTCCCTCTGGCAGCGGCTTTTAACGAGTGTGAGAGAAAGATTTGTCCACAGAGAAAGAATGCAGGAGCACCACCACAGAATGCGCTGGAAAACTCTGGAGGAGGGAATCCAACAGCTGAGGGAAGTGGCAGTACTAGAGGTACTTTTTGGGAGGAGTGGACAGCATGATAATGATCCTGACAAGGTTAGATGCACAGCGCAGATGTTATGGAACCTGGCAAATCTGGGGCCATCTCAGTATACTACATTCATTGCAACCATTAATGCTGAGGACAACCGAGTGACAGTGGGAGCTGTTGCCACTAAGCTTAGGAATTATGAGAGCATGATCAATGGCCCGCTGCAGGCTCATATCTCTGCCGTGGTGAAAGAGCTCAAAGAGGAAATGAGGGAGGTGAGGGAGGAGATGAGGAAGAGCAGTTCCAATGTGGCACCGGTACGAGTCACAGGCCCCAGAGTCAGAGCCCAACGACCCCCAGCCAGAGAGAGAGGGTACACCCCGAGAGCTGACCTGTGGTTTTACCTGCGTGACCATGGGGAAGACATGGGAGTGTGGGATGGGAAACCCACCTATGTCCTGGCAGCCCGGGTGCGTGAGCTCAAGGAGAGGAACACTCACCAAAGGGGTGCCACTAAAATGAAAGTATCCTCAACCTCCTATGCCCAGGCTGTCAGTAGTCAGGATGCTGGAACCTCTAGTATGTATGCTCAGGGAGGGAATAACCAGTGCTAGAGGGGCCCTGCCTCTAGCCAGGTAGAGGAGAGGGACAATCGGATCTATTGGACTGTGTGGATCCGATGGCCTGGCACATCTGACCCACAGAAATACACGGCTTTGGTTGACACTGGCTCCCAATGTACCCTGATGCCGTCAGGGTATGTGGGAGCAGAACCCATCTCTATTTCTGGAGTGACAGGGGGGTCCCAGCAGCTGACTGTATTGGAAGCCGAAGTGAGTTTAACCAGGAATGGGTGGCAGAAACACCCCATTGTGACTGGTCCAGAGGCCCCGTGCATCCTTGGCATAGACTATCTCAGAAATGGACATTTCAAAGACCCAAAAGGATATCGTTGGGCTTTTGGAGTAGCTGCTGTAGAGATGGAAGACATCAGACAACTAAATACCCTGCCTGGTCTCTCCGACGACCCCTCTGCTGTGGGACTGCTGAGAGTTGAAGAACAACAGGTGCCAATTGCCACAGCAACAGTGCACCGTCGGCAATACCGTACTGACAGAGACTCTGTGACTCCGATCCATGAGATGATTCGTAAACTGGAGAGCCAAGGGGTGGTCAGCAAAACCCACTCACCCTTCAACAGTCCCATTTGGCCTGTGCGTAAGTCTGAAGGGGAATGGAGATTGACTGTGGACTATCGTGCATTGAATGAAGTGACTCCACCACTGAGCGCTGCCGTGCCGGACATGCTGGAGCTCCAGTATGAGCTGGAGTCCAAGGCAGCAAAGTGGTATGCGACCATTGATATTGCCAATGCCTTCTTCTCCATTCCTTTGGCAGCAGAGTGCAGGCCCCAGTTTGCTTTCACCTGGAGGGGCGTTCAGTACACCTGGAACCGACTGCCCCAGGGGTGGAAGCACAGTCCCACCATCTGCCATGGACTGATCCAGGCTGCACTGGAGAAGGGTGAGGCTCCGGAACATCTACAGTACATCGATGACATCATTGTGTGGGGAAACACGGCAGTGGAAGTTTTCGAGAAAGGAGAAAAGATCATCCAGATTCTCCTGGAAGCTGGCTTTGCCATTAAGAAGAGTAAAGTCAAGGGACCTGCCCGAGAGATCCAGTTCCTGGGAGTGAAGTGGCAAGATGGACGGCGTCAGATCCCCACAGAGGTCATCAATAAGATCACCGCGATGTCTCCACCGACCAGCAAGAAGGAAACACAAGCTTTCCTAGGTGCCATAGGTTTCTGGAGGATGCACATCCCTGAGTACAGTCAGATTGTGAGCCCTCTGTACCTGGTTACCCGCAAAAAGAACGATTTCCACTGGGGCCCAGAGCAGCAACACGCCTTTGCCCAGATCAAGCAGGAAATCGCTCATGCGGTGGCCCTTGGCCCAGTCAGGACGGGACCAGAGGTAAAGAATGTGCTTTACTCCGCAGCTGGGAGCCATGGTCTGTCCTGGAGCCTTTGGCAGAAGGTGCCTGGTGAGACTCGAGGCCGGCCACTGGGATTCTGGAGCCGAAGCTACAGAGGGTCTGAAGCCAATTACACTCCCACGGAGAAGGAGATCTTGGCTGCCTATGAAGGAGTTCAAGCCGCCTCAGAGGTGATTGGCACTGAAGCACAACTCCTCCTGGCACCCCGACTACCAGTGCTGGGGTGGATGTTTAAAGGAAAGGTTCCCTCCACCCATCACGCCACTGATGCCACCTGGAGCAAATGGATTGCCCTCATCACTCAGCGCGCCCGTATTGGAAACCCGAATCGCCCTGGGATTCTGGAAGTGATCACCAACTGGCCGGAAGCTGAGAACTTCAGTCTCACCGAGGAAGAAGAACAAGAGCAGGTAACCCGGGCTGAAGAAACTCCACCATATAACCAACTGCCAGCAGAAGAAGCACGCTACGCTCTTTTCACTGACGGTTCCTGTCGCATCGTAGGGATGAACCGGAAGTGGAAAGCAGCTGTGTGGAGCCCCACAAGACAGGTTGCACAAGCCACTGAAGGAGAAGGTGGGTCAAGCCAGCTTGCCGAACTCAAAGCTGTTCAATTGGCCCTGGACATCGCTGAAAGAGAGAAGTGGCCAAAGCTCTACCTCTACACCGATTCGTGGATGGTAGCTAATGCTCTGTGGGGCTGGCTGGAAAGGTGGAAAAAGGTCAGCTGGCAGCGTAGGGGAAAACCAATCTGGGCTGCTGATGAGTGGAAGGACATCGCCACCAGAGTAGGGAAACTACCTGTGAAAGTCCGTCATGTGGATGCCCATGTTCCCAAGAGTCGGGCTAACGAGGAGCACCGGAACAACGAACAGGTAGATCAGGCCGCGAAGATAGAAGTGTCTAAGATAGACTTGGATTGGCAACATAAGGGAGAGTTGTTCCTAGCTCGGTGGGCCCATGATGCCTCAGGTCATCAGGGCAGAGATGCCACCTATAAGTGGGCACGAGACCGAGGGGTGGATCTAACCATGGACAGTATCTCTCAGGTTATCCATGACTGTGAGACGTGTGCTGCCATCAAGCAGGCCAAGCGGGTGAAGCCCCTCTGGTACGGTGGACGGTGGTCCAAATATAAGTATGGGGAGGCCTGGCAGATTGATTACATCACCCTGCCCCAAACCCGCCAAGGCAAGCGCTACGTGCTGACCATGGTGAAAGCCACCACTGGGTGGCTGGAGACCTATCCTGTGCCTCATGCCACCGCCCGGAACACCATCCTGGGCCTTGAAAGACAAGTCCTGTGGAGACACGGCACCCCTGAGAGAATCGAGTCAGACAACGGGACCCATTTCAAGAACAGCCTTATAAACACCTGGGCTAAAGAACACGGCATTGAATGGATCTATCACATCCCTTATCATGCACCAGCTGCCGGGAAAGTGGAACGGTGCAATGGACTACTTAAGACCACCCTGAAGGCACTTGGCAGAGGGACCTTTAAGAACTGGGAAGTGAACTTAGCAAAAGCCACCTGGATGGTCAACACCCGAGGCTCCATCAATCGAGCTGGTCCTGCCCAGTCTACCCCTTTGCACACAGTAGATGGAGATAAAGTCCCTGTGGTGCACATGAGAGGTATTTTAGGAAAGACTGTCTGGATTAACCCCACCTCAGGCAAAGGCGAACCCATCCGTGGGATTGTTTTTGCTCAAGGACCTGGTTACACTTGGTGGGTAATGCAGAAAGATGGAAAAACCAGTTGTGTACCCCAAAAAAACCTAATCCTAAGTAAGAACTGAGTGTAGGGGTTCATTTTGCATAGTAGTTCATTGCTTTAGGTATGATGCAGATGATAATAGAATAAGGGGTGGATAATGTCCTGGGTTATGGAATCAAAAATGTGTATTCTATTTTCATCTGCTGAAAGCAGTTGGGGAATTGTTCTTTATTTCTTGTAACTTTGGAAGGAGGGGGACGGGGGGGAGGGGCGGGTGCCTTTTGGGTAATGGGCCATCAACAGACTATACCCCCGGACTATACCCGCTCCCCCCAGAGCCCCATCTGCATGCATGGTCCTATTGTGGGATGCCCTGCCCAGTGGGGGGAGTCTACAATTGCTGCCGGGAAAACTGAGCCGGCCGGGGACAGATTTCACTTGCTTCACCCCGATTCCTGGGAGGAAGATGGCACCCCATCTCATCTTCGCCAGACCCCATCTCATCATCGCCGGACCCCATCTCACCATCACCTCACCCCTGGACCCCTCCTCATCACCCCTGGACTCCTCCTCCTCACTCCTAGACCCTTTTTGGCTACAGGATCGTCCCTGCTCCAACAGAGCCACGTCTACCACCCCAGGAGGACTCACTTCTGGACTGCTTCCAACACCCTGACTAACAGGGTGCCAGGTGGCAGCTCTGATTCTATCAGGGCTTTCCCAAATTGTTGTTGTTTGTTTGCTGGTTTGGTGGGGTAGTTTTGTTTCCTACCACATTTGTATTATTGATATTCCTAGTAAAGAACTGTTATTCCTATTCCCAAATCTTTGCCTGAGAGCCCTTAATTGAAAATTTATAATTTGGCAGGGGTGGGGGGTTTGCATTCTCTATTCTAAGGGAAACCCCAGTTTCCCTGGCAGACACCTGTCTTGTCAAACCAAGACACAATTAAAGGAAGTTCTTGCTTTCTTTAGCTTCTTTCTTTGCTACACACAAAGCTACATAGGGCCCCACAGAGCAATCTGGCTGATACAGGGATATAAGGATTGTTTTCATGGCAAATCCCTCACCCCGTGGCAAAGTCTGGGAGTCAGACTTGAGTGTCAGTGGCCCCATTTACAATATGTGGTAGGGCCTTAACCCAGCCAGACCCAGGAGGGGGCTGAAATCAGAAAGATCATGCTGATCATTTGCTCCTGAGCAGTGGGTGGCCTCTGACATACCTCTGGGTCGTTACCAGCAGCAGCATCAGACTCCGTTCAGGAAGGCATGAGCAACTTAACCACGAGGTACAGGCAGTTTAGAAGAGGTGAAGGCAAGAAGGGGCAGGAACAACACTTGTATTTCTGTTTATGGAATAGAAAGCACAAGAGAATTACAGAGAAACAGAGTGCATTTAGTGACTCTGCTTTGTTGCATTAAGTCTAGGTTGAGGACTATTTCTCTGGTTCAGTCAACAATGTGCCAGCAGTGAATGGAAACATCACAAACATGAAAACGATGAAAAGTTTGCACCCCTTGTCTCATACATGCTTATGCTCTGAGCTCCCTGGCACAGGGCCTGTTGTCCTGCAGCATGAGCACACCCTGCTTAAAATGCTGGCACCATCAACAGCTCTGGTCATACAGATAAAATGCTGAAAGTTAGAGGAACACCACGCAAGAAAAATCTTAGCCTAAAATTAGTACACTTGAAGCTTTCTCCAGTTGCACTCTGTTCACAAACAATTTAAGATAAGTCTAAGAATATCCCAGTAACTGATTCACTGTACATAATTATGAATGGTCCAATTATCTCTAGCAAAATTACATTGTTTTGTTTTGGAGAGTTCCAGCTTCCACAAAACTGTATACTGATTCTTTAGAGCCTTCTCAAAAATAATATAATCTCATAGTGCTTGCATCTGACTTTTTGTAGTCCATTTTTTTTCTTTTCAGAATGTAAAAATATACTTTCTTTAGTTCTGATGCTAGGCTATATTTTCTTATTTAGTTTCTTCCTAATACCTAGAATCATATTAGCAAATTCAACCTCCTTTTTTTTTTTAATATACAGCATTATAGAGTCAGATAATGCTAGAACTTTAAAATAAGTGCCAAAAGTTGATGTCATTTTTGTGCCCAATATCAGTCTCTGATAAACTAACTGATTAATCCATACTGCAATCTGTAAAGCCTTTTTTCTGTCTTTTTAGATCTGGGCAAAAAATCCTCTCCAGTTGCTCTTTTCTGTATTCCTAATAACGCTTTAATAAAAAAATAAAAAAAATCCACCATCCATCATTAAAATAAGCAAAATAACACTTCCTAAAAGCATAATATGCAGCTCGTAATATATATATTAGTTTTTGTCTTTATCCTGTACTTTTTAATAAAAACAAGTTGTTACAATGTCTTTCCATTTTCAAGGGTATTGAGAATTATCTTGTCCTTTTGAGCTAATGAGTGGAAGAGTCCAAAGACTAACATAAAATGACCTGTGGGTCCTTTCAATGGAGTTATAGTCTTAGATAAAAGAGCATGAATACACATTTCAGCACTGATAAAATAAATATCTGATGACAAAGCTCAGTATCTAACAGTGTGGGTTGCATCCCCTAGTAGCTCCTTGGACGTTGTATTGGATGTGGCTGAGATGGAGTTGAATCTCCCCACAGAAGCTCTCACAGGGCTGCATTTGTAGCAGGAAAGGTGTTGATAATGTGCCCGTGTTTTGTTACTGCTGGGCAGAGCTAGCACAGCATCTGCACTGACACTTTAACCATCCTCACACCCAGAGGCTGTGTGTGGTGAGATCATGGCAAGGGACATGGCCAGGGCAGCCAGCCCACATAGGCCTCTTTCATGTGATGGCTGCTCAGATATAAAAGTTAAGGAGAGGAGGAATGGGGGGAGTGGGCATTTGTTACCTACAGCATTTATTTTCTGCAGCAACAGCTACACAAGCTGAAGCCTTGTTTCCCAGAAAGTGGCTGGACAGTACTTGCTGACAGAAGCAGACAATAACATCTTTGGGGTATTTCCTTTGCCTACACACACACACACACGATGTTTTGCTTTAGTAACTCACCTTTGTCTTAAGGTGGAAAAAACCCTAGCGAGTTATTTGTGCCCCCATCCTGCTGAGGATGGGAGTGACAGAGCAGGTTGGCAGACACCTAGTATCCAATCAGGGTGTAAGATATGGTCCGAAGATTCCTCATCTGCCTCACAACCGTGGCCAGGGACAGAGAGTGAAACCCTAAAACCCTAAGTAACTGGGTGGTGCAGGAAAGGTAGAGAGAACAATAGGAAAGCATAAGGATAAAAGGGAATATGGAATACCCTCCTGCTAAATTCCAAAGTTCAGAGTAGATCCCCATGCTAAACAGCCCAGAACTGACCAACAGTTTATGTCTAAATGTCCGGCAACATTTAATTATGCTTAAACTTAACTACAATTCATCAATAAGTTAAACAATCTAGAAAAAGATTAATTTAGAATTTACTGTGTCTCTTCAGTAACTCACTTACAGGTCTGAGTTACTACTAATTTAAAATACTTAAGAATCTAGTAAAATATTCTTAGTACATTCGTTTCAGCTTATTCACAGTCGCACACCCACAGACACAATCTGTACAAGGTATATACCTGTCAAAAATTCCCCTCAAACTTGGTGAAATACTCACTTTGGGTGCCTCTGCATCTTCTCAGTGGGCAAAGGCTTGGGTGTCAAGCTGTCAGGGGCACCAGGCCAGGATCCAGCATGATCATTCAGTGATCCTCTGAGTACAGCAAACTTGAGAGAGTTCACTGACTCTGAGAGGCCCCGCTCAGAGGGGCTTTGCTGGTCACAGCTGCTGCTCCAGGAGAGCATAAAGGGTCTCACTTTGGGCTGCTATGTACAGGGTCACAAGAGAGTGGGCTTTAGTCATGGGTAATTTTCCATCCTGGCTACAATTCTGGTTGATAACTGCCTTTGAAGGTTTGATAACAAAAACATTATTCTGCTCGGATTGTTATTCAGGCAAGAAAAACAAGCTTCCATTGCTGTTCGTTAAAAGCAGGAGCTCATTAGACAGCACAAACTCCTGGTAGCAGACAGTGTTTCTGATAAGCCCAAGAGGGGCTTAGCCCAGGTGCTGTACAGCAAGACCAAGGTCTAATGAGCATCTCAGATCAGTGTGGCATGGGAGGGGGAACAGCAGCCAATGCACTGCCACACCTACAGAGCCAGTGCCAGCTGCCTCCAAGACAGAACCTCTGCTGTCCAAGGCTGAGCCCATCAATGATGGTGATAGCACTTCTGGGATAACATGTTTAAGATGGGGAAAAAGTTGTTGTGCAGAAGCAATTGCAGACCAAGAAAGGAAGGAGAAATAAGAGAGCAACCACTCTTTACACACCACAGTCAGTGCAGAAGGGCAGGGCAGAGGTCCTCAAGGCCCTGGAGCTGAGATTCCCCTGCAGCCCTTGATGAACACCATGGTGTGGGAGCTGTGTCCCTGCAGTCCATTCAGGACTTGGTGGAAGAGAGAGGACTGAAACAGCTAATTCCAGCAATGGACTATGCAGATTAACATCTACCCTCAAGATTTGCCTCTCACAACATTTTTCACTCTGCTTTTACTTTTTGTAAAACATGAATAGAGAAGTTGTGGCTGCCTTTGAGTAGGCGATGAAGCAAATCAATTATTTTTCACTCAGCAGAAGAAAAGTAGTCACAACTGAGTGAAGGGTTGTTGGTTTATTCCCAACCCTTGCAGAACAGCAACTATTTGAAGTATTACAAAAGGCAAGAGGCAGAGAGAAGATTTCTCTCAGGTAGCTGGGGCTTTACAGACAGCCCAGGCTGTGGGACAGTAAAAATTAGGGATTACTGATTAGAGGCCACAACTGGTCACTGCTAATCACAACATGAGACAAAATAGCCTTGGGTTGTCTTGACACACCATCTTTCTACAGGGAAGTGCATTTTTCTAAGCAGTAAAACCTCTTTTGATATAAAAAGCTCAACATTAGACATCACAGAGGTTAATACAGAGCACTGTCCTTTGCAGCAGACAGGAAGAAACAGATACCGTTATTAACTCTTGGAATAATAACTAGATTCATTTGAACACTGAAAAAGACCGATTGAATAAATAATGCTCTGACAGGCCAAAAAGTCAAAAAAGACTCCAGAACATTTGTAAAATGTCTTATACAACTATCTGCAGAGGCAGTCACATCGTTTCACATACTTTGTCAATTAGGGAGTAAGAAATATTGACAAATTCCAAAAATGTTTTCCAACTAATTAAGGTAATGATAACAACACATTCTCCATCATTGCATGCAATAATTAATGAGGAGAAACCCATGGGAACTCAAGCCTGATTTCTCTGACGAGGGAGATTATCCAGTCTCACCACTGGGTTCCCCACCAGCCAGGAGTATTTCAGGTTACTTTGTTGTAGCTGCTATCACAGCTTCAGGCTCTGGCTAGCTGGACGTGTATTAGCTTGCACTGTGACTTCAGATTCACAAGAAATAAAAAAGAAATGTGATTGTGAGCTGTACTGTAAAGACCTGGGCTTTGTCCTGAATGAGTGCTGGGACATACACACAAGACTCCTGAGGATGTTACCAGGAGACAGCTCATATTCTCCTGCAATGCAGATATGTGAGATTCAGTCCTCTCTCTTCGACAAAGATTTTTTGAGTTCCTCAGATCAGAATAAGATTATGTCAGTTCATGGTTGCATACTGAATCAGTACTTTCAGAAAGAAATAGGTATTCTTGATTCTCTCTCTGATCACCAAGATGACTGAGGTACCACAGGATCAACAACAAAAAGACATCTGCCAAGGAAATCCTTTAGGACTTCTTTCTGGATATGCCTGTCTTAGAAAATATTTTGCTTACTTGGACCCCAGGAAATATTCTTCAAAATCTCCATAAAGCTAAAGGGACAGGTAAGTAAGTGAGACTTGCACTTCTTCCTCCAGCCATCTTTGCCCTTCTTTATTACAGCCCAATCGCTACTGGCTTCTAAAGATTTTGGGCCAAGCCACCACAGGATGTAAGGGAAATTGGATTATAGAGGCCCACATTCCCTCTGGTGTAAGAGAGAGGACAAGAATGCTGCAGTGCTACTCCTGGTTAGGTAAATCTTACCATAAATAGATTTTTATCTTCAGGAAGACAAGCTGCCCTTGGAAAACCTCCAAAAACTTTTATATAAATCCTTTACAGTCCACACCTACTAAGTTTAAAAAAGAAGAAAAAGAAAACAGACACACAAACCAACCATCATTAGAGGCAAGAAAGAGAGTCTGTGAGCTATTCTTTCTCTGTTGAACCTGAAATGAAAGCCAGTAAGAGCCTAAATAATTTCAGGAGCTTTCAAGATAATTTTTCTATTTTTTTCCACCTATATTAAAATGAACCCATGTACTCAGCTGTACCTAATCAAAAATAGTTACTATGGTTACAGAAGACTTTTCTAAATGTAGTAGAGTATATTAAATAATCAGCCAAAATGACTATGTATAAACCAAAGGCAGGTGGGAAAGCCATTTAAAAATACCACGTAAACAGAAATAAACCTCAGTAAAAATAATTCCTCAATATTTATGCCATTATTTCATTACATTGTAAATAAGAACATAGTAGTGGGGAAAGAGGGGTGCAAGTAAATACTTGAATAATCAACCATTTAACATTTGTAATGCTAGCAACAAAGGAGCTAGCTATAAGATAATATATAGAAATAATCAAATTATTATACACTCAGGCATAACTCAGTGGAAGTAATCTTTACAGAGAGCATTGTTTGATACACATAAGAACATTATTTACCTATGCAAGTATATTGATTCACAGGCAGAGAAAACAAACTAGATGAACTACATTTTACATAGACCCTGTAAATGTTCAGCAGTTTCCTTACAGATGGCCCATTCCCTCTCCATAAGGGATATCCATACCTGCATCTGTAACATAAAAATTATTATTATTTTCAGAAATAAAACTTCATTAACGAGATAGACTTGCTTAAGAGAGTACTTCCCTACCCTCTCACCTTTTGTCCTTTTCTTTGTTTACAAATAAGATCAAATTTTATATTATGCAAGGGGTATCTAATATTTGCCTGGAAAAGACCTAATTATTGACAGAAAACAAGCACATTGTGAAACAAGCTTCTAAAAATCTTGTTAAGTACAATGGCATTAGAGATTAGTAGGAGTAAAAAGCATTAATAACTTGCCTTGGAAAAAGAAGGTAGAAAGCAGTCTCACTGCCTCTCACATTGGTGAGAACTGTGGAGCATGACAGAAGCCCTTTATCTGTATCCATCATCAAAAAAAATGCAATCTAGTAACAGGGAGAGGCCCTCTCTTCCCCTGAGTCCCCTAATAAATAGAAATACCTTCTCCCAGGTAACAGGTGTAATGATGAGAAGCAGCTGATGGTTAGGAGAATGGAGGATTTCTGACAGCTCACCTGTCATGGGTGAGAGGGAGAATATCCCTGAAGAACAGCTGCTTGTTGTATGTTTTCCTTGCCTATATGAGTTGGTGCCTAAGAACAGCGAGTGATTGACCTCTCCTGTGTCAAGAAGTCGATTATGAGGAGGCTCTCTGCCAGGAGAGAAGGCTTACCATGCCTAAGGGCCAGCACTGGGAGAACTTCGTGCTGTCCTTGCTTGGAAGAGCACTCAGTGGAAGTTGACTTCTGCCTTCTGGTTTACCTGCCTGGTACTCCCCAACTAGATCTCTTCTCCCTCTTGGTATGTAACATGAAGAGCACTTCTGTGAGCTGGCTCAACACCTGCTACGTTGCAGGAGAAAACTGGAGACCTCTTGTTTGTAAGAGGGTTTAAGGAACCCAGAATTCCAGAGGACCGGGCTCACTCCGTACTTACTGTCATGAATTGAAACAATGGAGGCTCTTCTAGCAGTAGTAATAGTATTTGTTCATACACTGAGTCACATCCTGCCAGTAGAATGCAGTCACTCACTTTGGAAATACTAGCTGCAAGGCCAAAGTCTGACAAGTAGTTCTGGGGGGAAAAAATAAAAAAATTGCTGACTGACTGACCAGGAAAGCCACAAAGATGAGGATACTGCATGGAGGGGCACTTTGACTGTAAATTAGATAGGCAAAATTAACTTCAAGTTAAAGTATATTACAACAGAAACAATAAAGATTTGTCCTGGTTTAGGGCAAATTTGGGAGGAAACCTCCGAAGGGATTCCTCCGGAAAGCAAACCCAAATGGCCCCTCCCCCCAGCCGGCCCAAGAAAAAACTTCCTCGGGGAAAAATGGAAAAAACTATTTATTTAACAAACAAGATGCCCACAAGCACAAAGAATGAATAATATGAAACAATAAAACCTCTGGCCGCTCCGCAGAGAGATGGCAAACTGAGCCAGTCCTTGCTGTGGGTGCAGCTCAGCTCACTCCGTCTCTCACCAGCCCCACTCCCTCCGCAGGGCCAGGCCCGGCGGCCGCAGGTGCCAGCCCTCGCTGCTCCTCTGGGTTTGTCAGTCCAGAGCAGATTTAAACAGTCCCAAGGAAAGGAAGAAAACAGTCCAGGGAACTTCTCTGCCTCAGTCAGCTAAAACTGACTAAAAGCACAGGAGATCTCTGCCCCACCGCTGTCTGTGCCTCAGACAAATGCCGGAGCCAGGCCGTGTGGGAGTCAGGCAGTTTTCTCAAAACAAACTGCTGCTGCTTCTTTCTCCCCCTTTGCTCCCAGAACCATTTTAAAGGTATGGAACTTAATGTACAGCACAAACAGAACAGACAATTGGGGATACAAGCATCATAAAGTCACCCTAGGACAATATTCCATGCTCTTACATAATTGCTTTTCTAAAGAGCACAAATGTTAGCTCATCTGTAAGTTATCTTTGTAGATGAAGCTGAGCGAGGGTACAAACTAGGGAGATTTTGTTACTTTAGAACTGGAACTGGCTGTAGGAAAGACATAATAGCTGGAGAAAATTCTCCAGCCAAATATCTGAACAAATAACTGACACAAGGACAGACGAAATGGAGGCAGAAGACACAGGTGCAAGGACTTTCAGAGCCTCAACTCTCCTATCATAATACACAAATCAGCTGAAGCTTGGTTTTATAATATCTTCAAAACAGCTGCTTAAAACATGGGAAAAAAAGCCTGAATACCACATGATAATAGAATCAAAGCAGCTCTGTTTACTAGATAAACATAATAAAACTTTTAGTAGAAAAATGTAAGTTAAAGAAGTTCTAGTTTTCCCAGACATTGGAAATAGGGGAACTGTAAAGGTATTAATTATTTTCAGCACAAATTATAGCAAAGGTGATGGTACTAGTACTGTTATTTATTTCCTGATTCTTTTGAAAGCAACAATGGATTATAATTGGCAGCTGACATTTTTTTATCCTCCTTTTATTGTAGCAATGCCACCAGCAACACCAAAGGTTTGTCAGCGTTATTGATCATATCTATTTTCTCTCTCTGTGTTGCTTCCTGTGCAGTTTGAAATATCTTACGCACTTCTGGTAACACAACATGGGGAAATTCCCACTGGGAATTCCTTACCCTAAAAAAATTAATTAGCCACAATCTAATCAGCTGGTCTGAATGCCCTGAGGCTATACATGGTGTTCCTAACCAGAGTTATCATTTGCAGATTATGGCTAAAATTCTTTAAACTAATTTACTGTTAAAAGCCACAGTATTTTGATGTTGTTCTGCTAGATTTTAGTAATGTCCTAAGATCTGCGAAACTACAGACCAGTCAGTCTCACTGCTGTGTCAGGCAAGGTCATGAAATGTATTCTCCTGGAAACTCTACAAAGGCACATAGAAACAAAGGTGTGATTGGTAACAGCCGACATGGTTGGTAACAGCCAACTAATGGCAAATCATTCCTGACAGATCTGGTGACCTTGTATCTGGGGCTCACCAGTGAGCCAGGACTGTTGGTAAATGATGGAGAGCAGCTCAGCAAGCTCATCTGCCAGCTCCCTCATCACTCTGGGATGGATCCCACCTGGGCCCAGAGATTTATGGACATCTGAGCAGCTCAGCAGTTCTCTGATTGCCTCCTCCTGGATAACAGGGGGACCATTCAGTTCCCTGACACCATCTACCAACCCAGGAGGGCAACTGTCCTGAGGACAAGCAGTCTTCCCACTAAAAACTGAGGCAAAGAAGGCGTTAAGCACTTCTGCCTTCTCCTCATCTGCAGCTACCAAGTTCTCCCCTGTATCCAGTAGAGAAAAAAAGGTTGGTGTTACCCTTACTTTCGCCATTAATATATTTGTAAAAACATTTCTTATTATCCTTCAAAAATGTTGCCAATTTAAGTTCAAACTGAGCTTCGGACTCCCTAACTTTTTCCTGCATGCCCTAGCAACCCCTTAAATACATGTTAATAGACCTGACCCTCCTTCCAAAGAGGAAAAGAGGGTCTTCCTCTTTTTATTTCTAAGTTCCTTCAAAACCTCATTGCCCATCCAGGCTGGACATTTGTCTCGTTGACTCATCTTTCAGCACACAGGGACAGTCTGTTCCTGTGCCCTCAAGATCTCTCTTTTGAAGCATGACCACCTTTCCCGGATTCCTTTGTTTTTAAGGGCTGCTTCCCAAGGAACTCTCTGAATAAGTCTCCTAAATAGGCCAAAGTCTGCCCTCTGGAAGTCCAATGTAAAAGTCTTATTGATGTTCCTCCTGATTTCACCAAATATCAAGAATTCTATCATTTCATGAGGCCCAAGAGGCCTCCAACCACCACATCTCCCACCAGCCCATCCCTATCTGCAAGCAACAGGTCTAACACAGTCCCTCCCCTGGTGGGCTCGCTCACCAGCTGTGACAAGAAGTTGTCCTCCACACCCTCTAAGAACTTCCTGGACTGCCTCTTTTCTGCTGTGTTAAGTTCCCAGCAGATGTCTGGTAGGTTGAAGTCACCTACAAGAACAAGGGCTGGTGATCCTGAAACATTCTCCAGCTGCTTATAGAATAAGTTGTCCATCTCTTCCTCCTGGTTGTGTGGGCAATAACAAACTCCCAGGAGGATGTCAGCCTTGTTGGCCTTGCCCTGAATTCTTACCCATAGGCATTCAACTTCATCATCATTTGTTTCAATCCCCAGAGTATCAAAAGCCTCCCTAATATAAAGGGCCACCCCTCCAGCTCTTCTCCCTTTCCTGTCTCTTCTGAAGAGCTTGTAGCCATCCAGTGCAGTGCTCCAGCTATGTGAGCCATCCCACCACGTTTCTGTGACGGCAGCTACATCATAACTCTGCTGTTGGACCATGGCCTCCAGCTCCTCTTGGAGTTTGCTCCCCATGCTGCCTGCATTGGTACACATGCACCCCAGCTGGGCTGCTGATTTCACCCCTAGTTCAGGCTTACCGCCCTTGGGTCTGCTTCCAGACAGCCCAGCTGCATCCCCTTCCCTCCTCAAACCTAGTTTAAAGCCCTCTCAACATGTTTGCCCAGTTCATGAGCTAAAATCCTTCTGCCCTTAACAGAGAGATGGAGCCCATCCAGTTCCAGCAGGCCAGTTGCCAAAAAAGTTGCCCCATGGTCAAAGAGCCCAAAATTCTGCCAATGACACCAACCCTTGAGTCGCTTGTTGATAGTATGGGATCTCCTATTCCTTTCACCCTTTTTTCTGCCACCAAAGGGACTGAGCAGAACACTACCTGTGCTCCTGCCCTATCAGCCACTTGACCCAGTGCCCTAAAATCCCTTATTAATTGCCCTGACACTCCTCTTTTCAATCTCATCTTTGCCAGCCTGGAGGATCAGCAATGGGTAATAATCAGAGAGCTCAATCAGCCCAGAAGTCTCTCAGTGATACTCTGTACCCGGGCCCCAGGGAGGCAGCAGGCCTCCCTGTGGGATGGGTCTGGGCCCTCTGTTCCCTCAGAAGGGAGTCACTCACCGTGACTACCCTTCTTTTCTTTCTGATGTTAGAGGTGATGATCCATCCTACAGATGAAGTGTAATTGGGAGGCTCACTGGGCAGATCGTTTTCTTCTAAATCAACTGGCTGACTTTCTGGGTCCAGGCCTCATACCTATTCTGAAGTGGTACCTGGGTAGGTGATGGGGGTCAGGAGGAATTTTTATTATTTCCTCTGTGAGCAAGGACCCATTTCCACTCCTCTTCATCCACCAGGTGTCCTTCCATTGCCTGACAGTGGGAGGCATGGGAGTCCTCTGACTCCTGGTGGGCCTCCCTCAAGGATGGAAGAGTGGAACTCTATTTCCCTTTCACTTTCCCTTTCACTTTCCCTAATACTTCTTAGCCTTTCAAGGCTAAGAAGGACAAGGAACTGCTGGAGCAAGTCCAGAGGAAGCCATGAATCTGGTAAGAGGACTGACACACCTCCCCTACGAAGACAGGCTGAGAAAGTTGTGGCTGTTCAGCCTGGAAAGGAGAAGGTTGTGTGGAAACCTCATAGCAACCTTCCAGTATCTGGAAAGACCTGCAGGGAAGACAGACAGGGGCTCCTCATCAGGAAGTGATAGGGCAAGGAGTGATGGGTATAAACTGCAAGAGGGTACATTTAGGTTAGGTATTATGAAGAAATTCTTTACTGTGTGAGTGATGAGACACAGAGACAGGTTGCCCAGGGAGGTTGTGGATGCCCCAACCCTGGGAGTGTGCAAGCCATGTTGCACGAGGCCTTGAGAGACCTGGTTGAGTGAGAGGTGTCCTTGCCCACAGAAGCAAGGATTGGGACTACATGGTCTTTAAGGTCCATTCCAACCCTTAACATTCTATGATTCTATGATTCTGTAACCTCATTTCTAACAAAGCCTCTTAGATTTTGCTGATTGATAATTTTTTCATAACTCTGTTTTCACCAAGGTATGATATAGGCAAATATTTAAAGAATTTGGCTTTCAAAGTTGCTTAACATTGGCTTATTTACAGTGGTGTATGAATTTTTCAAACAATAAAAATGCAATGTGTTCTGTAAGATAAACTGTCTTTGGCTGGTCAGCAAATTAGACAGAAAAGCTGACTTAGCCCTAACAATAACTTGAATTTCTGTAGTTCATGAATGGTGATGACATCCTATTCATTTTGTAAGGAGAACTGTGGTTTTGTCAAGCAAAAACCCCAGTAGCCTATCTGGAAGTGAACTTAAGTTGCAAAAAAAAATAATAGTATTATCTATGGCTACCAGGGTCCAGGGCTCAACTTCAGCATCAGGAAGAAGGCAGAGCAGGATGGAGCAGTTTTTCTCAATCCCTTTCTCCATCTTCTAGGATACTCAAATCATCATGTTCAAGAATCCAGGGTCTCCATCCTCATGATCTTGACCAAAGTAATCCAGAAAACAGGCTCTCCATAATACTGCTCCCACCCCTTGTGTCAACACAGACAATATTTGAGATATGGAAAATGTATTCCTCACTTTTTCCTTTCCCACATTTTATTGTTTCTCTCCTGTTGTGTTTAATAACACATGGCAGTGCCATATTCTCTGCAGTGCTGTTGTGAGCTTCTGACCAGGAAGACAAAAAGCAATCCTTTCAGCAGCCTGTTATTGAAAAGGGTTTGACAAATCTTTGAATAGTTCACTTTGCAACTTGTACTAGTCTTTCTTCAGCAGTCTTGCTGCCCATGGGACACCGAAAGACAAGTCTTAGTTGTGTTTTCTCTCAAGGTTTAAGATATTACCACCCACCATGGTTTGGCCAGTGCCTTTACCAGAGGTTACTTCCCACACAGCAGGGATAGTTCAAGAAATGTATATATGTATCCTAGCCTGCTTTCTTAGCTTAAACTGGTGATAAAAATGGGTCACAGCTGAAACATCAGACTGTGATTCAGGGAAGAGATAAGATGCAAGTGCACATTTGCTTCTGCTTCAAACAGAGGGACGCAGAAGATAACCGAGGAAAACACCTTTGACTGCCACAGCAAATGGCCCTGCTAATCTGAGATAGCCAGCTGGTAAAGGCATATTTTCTCTTTATTTTGTATGTGATTTTCTTGTTCTGTTCTCCAGTTCATTTCAGCCAACTACTTCTTTTTTACATAAAAAGCTTCTGTTTTTACTTTAATACTGTATAAACCCCATCAAATCATTGGTTTGTTTTTCCATAATAGAATTGATTTCTACAGAAAATGAGTCACCGTGACTTAAAAACAAAAATATAAGATGCAGTAAAAGGATAAGGGAGAGGCATTGTAGCTTGTAACAAAGCTTTTTGTTATAGGAAAAGATGCTTTCTTCAAAAAAGTAATTCTCAGAAAGGCATTTTTTATTTCTTATTAGGAGTCAAAAGGAAGTTTTCCATGATAAAAAGGGTCCTCTCTTCTCTGAAAAAAAAATTCTCATTTGCAATTGTTATTCAAAAGGTGCTTGTCTGGCCCTTTCAGGGACGTGTTTACAGGCTCACTTCTTCAAGAGTGTTTGCAGTGTTATGCTGCTTGTTATCTCACTTGGTTGTTGCCCTACAGAGAGCACTGTCAGGCACCACAGAGCACCATCCTGCCAGCCAGCCAGCCCTGCTCTAGAAAATACAATTGGACCTTGCCATTTGAGTTCAATAGCTAAATTTTAACTAGTCTTTAGAAACATAAAATTAGCACATCCTGAAGCATGATATTTTAACAGGGAATCAAGGAAAGGGGCAGAGCAAGGATTTCTGTACAGATTACACAAGCAGGGGGTGATATCACTGCACTGAATCTTCCTCCCACAAATAATGATTTTTGCTCATTCCTAAGGAGGACACTCTTTTCCCTATTACATCCAAGCAGTATTCATGGGTGGAAAGCTGATGAATGTTGATTGGCATTCTCCTTGCATAAATTTCAATACATCCCCTTGCATTGTACACTGTATGTAAATTTACTGTCTTGGTCCTGAACTGATTAGCCAGAAAAAGAAAGGGAACCAATTGACAACTTTCCATTTCAAAAAACTTTGTATGACTATTATAATGCAAATGGTCATGCAATGATGCACCAGAGATTGGAGTAATTAGGAGCCCATCAAAAAAAAAAAGTTTTTTATATAGAGGACCACAAATTTACCTTAACAAATATAAGTAGAAATATTTTTAATTGTCTTTGAGACCTAAAAATTATGTCCTGAAATCTTTAAGAGATAATTTACAATGAGGTAATAAAATATCTCTTCCTTCTGTCCAGTTTTCTCTCCATTCCAAAATGTTTTCACCCACCTTTCCCGTTCCTGAGCTTATGGAGCACACTCCTGAGAATTTGAGGCTGTATGGTATCAATTTCGAGTGGTTTTTCTCAGCTAAAAGAAAGGAACTGGATGCCTATAGTGACCACATAGCAAATGTGACTTACAGGAAAACACCTCCAAGATCTCATTTGCCATCTCATTTCTCAACAGAAGGGTGATATGGGACATGGCAATGGCTGAGGTTTACAAGGAATTTAACAGCAGTGTTTTCTAGCCCATTCACATAATTTTAGGCATGTTTGTTTCTCTTCTTCTGGTCTCCAAGATAACAGCCAGAAAAAGAAAATACTTGAGGTATAATATTTATTTAGTGGGGAACATAACAGTTTCCATATACATAAGCTCAAAATAATGTCCCATTCCTTTGGAACTGTTCCATAGAATTACAGTGTCTCTATTATTTTTCATTAAAGTATTTGTGTTGATGATTTTTTTTACAGAGAAAAAAAATGAAGAAGTGGGTAATGAACAAAAAGAAAGTCATCTGTTTGATGTGGTAATCACTTTATATTACTTCCTCTGACTTGTTTTTGGTTCTGGTTCCAGTGTATATTGAACTGCCCTTTGGATGTGATTTTGGTCTTACATTAGTTTAATGCTTTTTTCATACTCAGGGATGTTACTATTCTACTGGAAGAAGCAAGACTGTAATCAGGTTTCCCATCTTTCTCTATAGTACAATTGTCAAAAAGTATTTGTTGTCTTCATAGCTTATAGCTTCCTTTCTTGGTCAGTATGCACTGTGGTTGGTGCCTTTACACCCTGTTCTACTTAGCTGATCTCCATGAATTATCTTACATTTGGATAACATTTTTTGTTAAAATAGGTAACAAAATTATGCAAAGGTAACAGAAAACCACATTGTGACCCTTGCCAACATAACTACAGTTGATGTTTTGGAAGTTATTTGTCAAATCACTGCTGGACCTTTAAGTCTCCTCTAAGTGAAATAACAAATGTTAAAGCTGCTTCTGCAATAAAGAAAGCATTTCAAATGCCAAGAAGCGAAAATTTTAATAATCTGCTATCCTACCAGGAAAATAACAAGAATTGCAGGGGCTGATTAAGTAAATCACATACAACTAACAAATAGGTTAAACCATTTGGAGAGCCATAGAATATGTAGCATATGGATTTAAATTTCTCTGACTGCTAAAGAAAACATGCTGGACTTTATACCTATAAACATTTCTATTATAGAGCCTGATTGAGACTTCTGATATGTATGTAGAAGACTAATTCTTCTTGACCTGTAGCTGTACGAAGAGATATTTAAGAAACTTACACACACTGAAAAAAATTGAATAATTATTTACATAAAAAGTATTTTTAAAATGACTATGTGTCACTATTCTCTTAATATCTGACTGGGAGGCAATCAGATATTAAGATTAATTGAGGAGACCAGTTCAAAATCATTCATTGACATTATTCATCTGTATTCATGAATGGTATTGCCTATCCTATTTTCATTTTAGTAATAATATGGATTGAAATTTTGTTTTCATTTTACAGCATTAACAGTAGAATCAGGCATTTAAGGAGGGACAAAAGCTGCATATGAAGAACCCAGGTCCACAGTACCATCACCCCTACATATTGTCCTGAACTCTTCCCTTGGGCCCAGAAGGCCAAGGAAGAGAACCTCCTCCCATGGAGGCAAGAGAACTTCGGCCCAGTGCTGTTCATTCAAACCTTGTCCTCCTGTCATGAGGAATCTCTGTCCCAAAATAAAACACAAATGGAAAGGTCTGAAATGTTTCCATCTTTAGAGATTCTCACAGACCGAAATAAGATGGGTCTTTCGCACATTGTAGCAATGAGCTTTCTTTCTCAGAGCTTTTTTTTTCTCCCAGAAAACTCTCCAAAAAGGGCCACAAAATTGTCTTGTTTTCCTACTATTGCACTGAACTTCAGGGCTTGTCTTGTGGGGATTTTTCTGGAAGAAGTGTGCTGTGGGACTTTGTTCCGCTGTAGATTTTTTCCTGGATTTCAGAGAGAGAGAGAGCTTCCAAATACCACCCAATTCTACAGCTTCATTTGTTTTAAGCTCTTATGGTATGTCCATGGGACCTGCCTGAAAAAAATGTAAAAATTCCAGTCACTTCTTTTCTAGAAATTTATTTTTTGGCAGTCTGCTCTTCTAAGCTGTTGCTATAATTGACTTTTTCCCTTTAGCACTAGTCTAGTGAAAATGTTTTTAAAAATCTCTTGTCACAGAAGGGCTGTTTAACTTCTAGATTACATTTTCAACGGCTCCTATTTATTCTTTTAATTGCCTCTCTAGTTCCAGATTGTTTATAAGCAAAACCACATTGCTTTTCCTTCTCTGTCCACCTTGGTGAGAGATGTAAACTCTTGGAGCATTCACTCTTCTAAAACACAGAGGGTTTAGAGACAATTTATCCTGTACATTAACATTAAAGTAACCAATCTCTCTGAGCAGTTTTTAGCATGCAAGTGCTAGTTACTATAAATAAGCTTGCAAAAAACCTATTAAAATAATTTGCATTCTGTGTCTTTCAGTACACTTTTCCTATTTCTCATTATTTTTTGAAAATTTTTTAAAATAAAATCTGTTGGGACAGTTTTGCTTTCAGCAGTCAAGACTGCACATTTATTTCTGCTGTCACTTTTTCCATTGTCCTGTTCAGACAGTGCCCTGAACATCAGAGAAATCTTATTTTGATAGGGAGTTTAACATTTTTAGAAAACATGTTTGGTCCAGGGAGGGCTTTAAATAAAACAATTAGAGAAACAGAGAGAAAGTGTTGCTAAACACAGGAGAATAAAATTCCAGGTTTATAAAAGTTCTTTTCTTCCCTCCTTTCCCTAAAGAATGGGTCACAGTTGAAACAAGACAGTCAAGCAACAGCCAGTTTGCAGGCTTGTTTTTACCTCATGCAGATGGAAAAGTCTGTAGGCATTTGATAGCAAGCATGGAGATCCATAATCCAAGCTTCCCTTTTCTAACAAGCCCACATTCTTGTGCACCTCTTTGCATCCCTGACAGTAGTGCTGGGGTATTTCTGCAGCAATGTTTGTCAGCTCTTCAGCTGGATTTAGGTTGCCAATTTCTGCCATGATGACACAGTAATGTTGTATCTGAGATATGCAATTTTAAAAAATCCTTTACAAAGTATATACTTCTTCATCTAAAGTCAGCGAGACACTCTTTTCACCACTCCCACCTTTCTCCTAAAACCTGAGTGACCCCTGAGAGGTGAAGGCATAAACTTATTCTTTAACACTTCTGAGAAGAAATCTCACCCATCAGAAAGGCTGGTCACGGGGCATAGTGCAAGCCCTGTTTCACAGCACAGACTGTCACCTTTGGATGGGAATGATGCAGAGCAACTTGTGTAATGGCCTAGACCACATGCTATGGGCTGCCAGTTGCCTGCCTTGCCCTGCCTCATTACTAGTCTTAAAAATCTTCCATTTTACACTGCAATATTCATGACTTATGCCCTGATTCTGCTCCCACTGAAGTTCAGAACAGCTTTATAATTGATGTAATACAAGCAGAATGAGGTCCTGAATCTTTTCAGTTGCAAATTCTGTTAGTCAGATGAATAGTTTTATAGTGTATGAATTATCCATCCAAATACACATTGGTTCCTCAAAGCAGTTTTATCCATTAAGCCATCTTTAGTTCAAAGTTAGTATAATAAGTTTCTTCTCACCCGAATTCTGATCTTACCCTAATCATCAGCAGTAGAAGAAAGCATGGAGGGTAGAAGATTAACTTTGACTAGATGCATTAACCTCTTTGAAATTTTAATTTGAACTGTTTAGTGATTATGTGTATAACCTCTCTCTGTTCCTTCTGTGCTATATACTGTTTTCTCATTTTTCAAAGCTTTATCCAAATTGCCTTCACATGAGTAGCTGGAGGGAAAACTTGTAATTACTCTCATCTTTGGATAATCCTACCCTTTAAAGAGAATCACAACAGTTACATCCCTCTTCTGTGTCTTGAGGTAATGAAATGGAAGAATATACTTGAGAATTCTCCAGCAAGAGTGGCTGTGGCATGCTGCAGCCCACCAGTTAGACATCTCCATGGGGTCCAGGTTCCTGCACATCTACCAATAAGCATCTGTCCTAGGGTGCCTTTATGATGCTTGTATCCCCAATTGTCTGTTCTGTTTGTGCTGTATATTAAGTTCTGTACCTTTAAAATGGTTCTGGGAGCGAAGGGGGAGAAAGGAGCAGCAGCAGTTTGTTTTGAGAAAACTGCCTGACTCCCACACGGCCTGGCTCCGGCCTTCGTCTGAGGCACGGACAGCGGTGGGGCAGAGATCTCCTGCGCTTTTAGTCAGTTTTAGCTGGCTGAGGCAGAGAAGTTCCCTGGACTGTTTTCTTCCTTTCCTTGGGACTGTTTCAATCTGCTCTGGACTGACAAACCCAGAGGAGCAGCGAGGGCTGGCACCTGCGGCCGCCGGGCCTGGCCCTGCGGAGGGAGTGGGGCTGGTGAGAGACGGAGTGAGCTGAGCTGCACCCACAGCAAGGACTGGCTCAGTTTGCCATCTCTCTAAGGAGTGGTGAGAGGTCTTATTGTTTCATATTATTCATTCTTTGTGCTTGTGGGCATCTTGTTTGTTAAATAAACAGGTTTTTCCACTTTTCTCCGAGGAAGTTTTTTTTCCCCCGGACCGGCTGGGGGGAGGGGCCATTTGGGTTTGGTTTTCGGAGGAACTCCCTTTGGAGGTTTCCTCCCAAATTTGCCCTAAACCAGGACAGCATCAGATTTTCGTTTTTAAGGAAAAAACTTATTCAGCAGCAGCTTGGGCAGGAGTAGTCAGACCTTCTGTTCTACAAAGCAAGGAACACCTAAGGTTAGACTCCTCAGGAAAAGCAACTGCCCCGTATGTTATACTCTTTTATGATTCCCTATAGTCCTCCACATCTTCCTGCAAGTCCTCTGGCTGGTTGATCTCTTTCACACCAGATCCCTATTTATACAGATTTTTAAGAGTTGGATCCTGCAAGATTTGCACAACTTCAAAGCTGTCTGGTCTAAATGGAATCAAAGTCCATTCAGTCCCATTCGTTGGTAAATGATGAATACTGCTAAACACGGTAGAGGTCTTCAGCTTTCAGTCTATATAACAAACTAGGGAATAAAATAAAATAAAATAAAATAAAATAAAATAAAATAAAATAAAATAAAATAAAATAAAATAAAATAAAATAAAATAAAATAAAATAAAATAAAATAAAATAAAATAAAATAAAATATTTTTAAAAAAAGGAGAAATCAGTTATGTCATTGGAGAGCCAGGATTGTATGAATAATCAATGAGACATACACTGCAGGTATGATAGCTGGCACAGAACTGATGTGTCTCTTTAGGAAAAGCAGTGTATTTCTTTCATAGGCCAGTGCCGTGGAAGCAAACACCCTTTTTCCCCTGCAGGAACAAGCTGCTGGTACAGCTGAATAGTGGCCATGTTTCTGTGCCATCCTGCTGCTGAGGAAGCAGTAAGCAGTATTTCCAAGGTGACAGATGTTCAGCAAGGGTGCAGGGAGGTCTAGGTTTGTAAGGAGCAGAGAGGTTCCTGCCCAGTCTTGTCTATCTAGCCCCAGACAGCAGTCAGCGGTCTCTTCCAGGGCAGCAGGTAGAGGTGACCCCCACAATATTTCAAAGAGCTCTAGACATGCTTCACAGAGGCACTGCCTGAAGAAGTATAACAGCATACATATTCTTTCTTTGAATTTCTTAACATGATAGCTCATGTTTGAAACTTACAGAATGACTTACTTTCATGTCATTGTCTTTTTACAGCTCAACAACAGCTCCACTGGAATCAGTGATGCTCCCTTTCTACAGAAACAAAATCATGAAGGTTAGCATTAGTTTTCTCAAGTACCGCTGCAGGAGAAGACTCCGTCCTAATAAAGAAGATGATGTATTTCATCCTTAAGGAGAGTAGACTGACCCTTTTAAAATTTATAATGTGAATTTTCACAGATAAAACATTACAAGGGTTTCAGAACTAAAGGTTTCCTGTAAGTACATAAATTGCCATGTGACATGTCCAAGGATTCCAATTCTGTCTACTGTTCGGCAGCAATACTTTCTGCTAATAACGATGAAAAAAAATCATTGTTTCTGGCTTTTGTCAATCAGTTAATTTCCATTTGTTAAAGGCAATGGATACATTTTGATCTACCGAGTTCAATTATATACAAGGCATATAACAGAATACAACCTTTGCATTCAGACTTTTCAACCTGAGTGTTTCTATGGCAAACAAGCAAACATCCAAAGAACTTGATAAGAGTGCAGAGGGTGTTATTTTTAATTACTGTTTTACTTGTCTCCTTGATCTCACTGAATAAAATAAAATTAAGGATTCACTCTCTGTTATAGTTTAATTAACATGGACCCTAGAGTATCCACACATTTAAATTAGGTTCATCTCTTCACCACTTAACCACAGCTAGGCCTTAAGAGAACAGAGGACCTCCTGCTACAATATTTTAGGCATGCTGACTCAGGAGGACTGCCTTCAGGCTAGGTACCAGAACGAAGTCAGGTTTCCAGCCCTAAGCACTCTGCAGCTACTGCAAATACTGCAATCTACTCTAAGCAATTTGGTTTTTAAGAATTGAAGAGCAGGGATCTTCACAAGACAGTTCTCAAGACCATGCTAAATAAACACATAAACACAGACACTAACAGTAAGAGATGTTCACATCCCAAAAAAGCCTGTGAACTGCATAGCTTAGAACATGGTGTTGGAGGATAGTGATACAGCAGGTAAGCAGGAAAATAGAACAGCACCTCACCAGCACAGTTTTTTTATTATTATTTTCTGCCATCCTTTCTATTTTTGTTTCCCAAGCAGGACTCTAGGCATACATGAGTGTGTGACCAGAAATCTGACTCTGACATTTTAGTTACTTCTTGCTTGGCTGTTGTTTGAGCAGAGGAATGGGAAGGGAATGCTGCTGTTTGCTTTCTCAACTTTTCTCCTCTATTAGCACTATTTCCTTTATTGGAAATTGCCTGGAGGGCACATTTGAATACTTGGTAGCCAACCAGCAGAGGGACATAAAGATAATTTGTTTGCAAATAGAAGGGAGAAAGATACATGTTGGAAGTGAAATGGAAAAAGTGCCCAGCAAAGTGTTTGCAAGAAACACTCAGTAGAAAATGAAAGAAAACAACTAGAAAATACAAGGTCATTATGGAACTCATCTGAGGGCATAGATCTACTAATGAAAAGTACAGATGGTATAATATTAGAAGTCATTATTAATAAAGAATTATTGAAATATCATGCAGAAATTGCTACATGACCTCAAGGGATAATTCAGGTTGATTAATTCATGCAAGGTACAAAATAATGCAAATGTAAGAAATTCCTAGAACTTCTTTTATAACCTTTCAGAAGATCATTTTGAAATTAAAAAGCATGTTAGCTAATGCCAAACTCTTTAACACCATCAATGAAACACAACCACTAAACAATGCCTATTCTATTTCCTAGAATACAACAGAAAATATTTCGTGACAGAATTATTAGTGCCATCTTAGCAGATATTAGCTGCGGCACTACTTGAATTGTTCCTACAGTATTGTCATGAATGTGAAGATTAATTTGGTGTATGAAAGGTACTGTGAAAGGCTGCCAGGATGCAGATAAGACTAAATGAGTCTGGACCACTTGATCTGCTGTGCTGAAGGATGAGAAAAAAAGGCAACTGATGTCTGTCAATGGGTTGATAAACCAAAGTGGAAGACAAGAATGATTTGAGAGGGAAGATAAAGCTGTCATTAGGACACAGGTAAAATTTCCATGCATAAATGCAATTTTACCACAGGCAGTAAGTTGTAAAACTATACCTAGTGCAGCGTGTAAGCAAGCATCTTGATACCAGAAGAAAAAGTGATGGCAATCAGATGAAGTCCCCAGTGACTGGAAAAAAGGAAATATTCTACCTATACTTAAAAAAGGTAGAAATTAGGATCCTGGAAACTGCTGGTGTGTCAACCTCACTCTGTCATCTCTGTGACTGGGAAGATGATGGAACAGATCCTCCTAGAAGCTATGCTAAGGCACATGGAGGACAGGGATATGGTTTGAGACAGCCAGCACAGCTTCACCAAGGGGAAATCCTTCCTGACCAACCCAGTGGCCTTCTGTGGTGGAGTGCCTCCAACAATGCACAAAGGAAGGATTACAGATGTCATGTATCTGGACTTCTATAAATCCTTTAACATAACCCCCCCACTTTCTTCTCTCTAAATCGGAGGAGCTGGATTTCATGGGTATACTATTTGGTGGATGAGAAATTGGTTGGGTGGAACATCCAGAGGCCAGTCATCAATGGCTCAATGCCCAATGATCTCTCAGGCAGAGATCAGTGACAAGCGGTGTCCCTCAGGGCCCATACTGGGACCAGGACTTGTTGATAGGCAGTGGGATCAAGTTTGAAGACAATACCAAGCTGAGCATTGTGGCTAACACAGCTGAGGGACAGGATGCCATCCAGAGGGATCAAAACAAGTTAGAGAAGTGGGCCCCTGTGAACCTCAGGAGGTCAAACAAGGCCAACTATGAGATATTACACCTGGATCAGGGCAACCCTTGATAACAATATAGGGTAGGGGTTGAAGGGACTGAGAAAAACCCTTCTGAGAAGGACTTGAAGTACTGGTGGATGAGAAACTGGACATGACCCAGCAATGTGCAACCTGCACAACCAGACCTATCCTGGGCTGCATCCAAAGCTGCATGGCCAGCAGGGCAGGAGAGAGGATTCTGTCCCTTACCTTGGCTCTGGTGAGACCCCACTTGGAGTCCTGCATCCAGCTCTGAAGTCTTCAGATTTCATGGGAAACACATGGACCCACTGGAGCGGGTCCAAAGGACTACCATAAGAATGATTAGAGGTATGAAACTCCTCTCCTCTGAGGAAAGACTGAGGTGCTTTGGGTGCTTCAGTCTGCAAAAGAGAAGGCTCCAGGGAGACCTATTGCTCCAGTATTTGAGGGGGCTTATAAAACAGATGAGGGAGGACAAACATTTTAGGAGGACCTGTTGTGATAGGACAAGGGGGTAATATTTTTTAAACTAAAAGAGGGCAGATTCAGACTAGAATAAAAGAAAACATTTTTTATGATGAGGGTAGTGAAACCTGTAAAGGTGTTTCTCAGAGAAGTGATAGACACCCCATGCCTGGAAACATTCAAGGTCAGGCTGGATCGGGCTCTGAACAACCTGATAACTCCACAGAGAATGATCTGAAGAACCTGGTGGACAGCAAGCTGTCCATGAGCCAGCAGTGTACCACTACTGATGTTCCTCAGGGCTCAGTATTGGGGCCAGGCCTGTTTACCATCTTGATTGATGATATGAATAAGAGGATCGAGTGTACCCTCAGAAAGTTTGCAGACCACTCCAAGTTGAGTGGGTTATTGATTTTCTGGAGGGCAGGAAGGCTCTGCAGAGGGATCTGGACAGGCTGGATCATGGGCTGAGGCCGATGGTGTGAGGTTCAACAAGACCCAGTACCAGGTCCTGCCCTTGGGTCACAAGAGCCCCAGACAGAGCCACGGGCAGGGGCCTGGGGCAGAGTGGCTGGAAAGTGCCCAGTAGAAAAGAACCTGATGGTAGTGCTTGAACATGAGCCAGTGTGTGCCCAGGAGGCCAAAAAGGCCAATGGCATCCTTGTCTGCATCAGCAATGGTGTGGCCAGCAGGAGCAGGGCAGGGATTGTCCCCCTGTACTGGGCACTGGTGAGGCCACACCTCGAGTGCTGTGTCCAGTGCTGGGCCCTTCACTGCAAGCAGGGACACTGAAGTACTAGACTGTGCCCAGAGGAGGGCAACAGATGTGAGGAAGGGTCTGGAGTAAAAGTCCAATGAGGAGCAGCTGACGGAGCTGGTGGGGTGTTTATTCTGGAGAAAGGAGGCTCAGGGGTGACCTTGTTTGACCTTATCACTCTCTACAACTGCCTGCAAGGAGGCTGTAGCCAGGTGAGGGTCAGTCTCTTCTCCCAGGCAACTGGTGACAGAACAAGAGGACATAGCCTCAATATACACCAAGTGAGGTCCATGTTGGACATGAGAAGGAATTTCTTCATGGAAAGAGTTGTTAAGCATTTTAAGGGACTGCCCAGGAACAATGGAGTCACCATCGCTGGAGGCGTTTAAGAAACAACTGGACATGGCTCTTAGTTCTGAGCTCCTCAGAAGGAGCTCATGGAGTGGGTCCAGCAGAGATGATGAGAGATCTAGAGCATGTCTCTTATGAGGAGAGACAGAGAGCTGGGCCTGTTCAGCCTCGAGAAGAGACAACTGAGAGAGACCCAATCTATGCCTGTGAGTGTCTGAAGAAAGGGTGTCAAGGGGATGGACCAAGCTCTTCTCAGTTGTGCCAAGCAATAGGACAAGAGGCAATGGGCAGAAACTGGAGCATAGAAGGTTCCACCTGAAAATGAGGAAGAACATCTTTACTGTGCAGGGAAGCAAGCACTGGAAGAGAGAGGTTTTAGAGTCTACTTCCCTGGAGATATTCAAGAACCATCTACTGTGTACTCTAGCATGTCTCTGCTCGAGCAGGGAGGGTGGACCAGACAACCCATGGCACTACCTTCCAACTTTATCCATTCTGTGATCCTGTGATTTTGAAGATGCCCTTGTTCATCGCAGGGTGATTTGACTAAACATTTTTTCAAGGTCCTTTCCAATAAAAAAAAAAAATCTATGATTCTGTGAAAACATATAACATGAAATTTGAGAGGGAGACAGACTTGGGATAGTGAAAGATTGGCATCCATTGAAGCGATGTTGTAAATTCCTTTTAAAAGAGTAGGATGGCAGAGTATCATTGAAATATTGAGGAAGGATCTCTGAAGTTCACCGAGGTCAATCACTGCTCAAGCATTCATCACCATAAACACCAGATCACTGCTAACTAAACAAAGTTGCTGAAGGGTTGCTGCATTTCTCAGGAAAATAAGAAAACCTCAGGTCTAAGGAAATTAATTATTAATTTTGCCTCTCAAAACATCATTTTCAGTAGTGGAATAGCTCTTCAGTACCAAAGTACAAACTGCAGGAGAAACAAATTTCCAGTGATTATCTTCTTCTTCCATATCCTGTCACAGTTTGTCAGCTGTATTATTCTGCAGACACCAATGTTAGTCTCAGAGTTTTTACAGGACTGAAGACCTAGTGTTCATATAAGACTGGCTTCCTGAATTACTGGTTTGCAATCAGTGGCCCAGACACAGGCAGTACCTTTCCAAGAGTTAACAGGGCAAATTGGTAACATTTTTATTTTGACTTGGTGCCTCAGTTCCTGCTTCAAAAAGAGAAGTTTTATAAAATAAATCTTCCAAATATCAAAAAGGAAGTGGAAAAGAGGAGGGAGAAGTAAGTGGGAAGGAAGAAAGGGGAGTGGACAAATACAATAATGTAGTGTGGCAAGGGAATTTTCTCCCCATAAAAGAAACATATTACTGCAGAATACTTGCCTCCTCCTGTTGACTTGCTTCAGCACTGTTCTGAGTTATCTTATATACTGGAGTCTGTCTGGTGAGAAAAATGGTTGGTGAAAGAGAACGAAGGAGCATGTATAAGTTATAACACCTCATCAGCAGTGATTATTCCTGTTTCATGAGTCCTTTGAAATCAAACTCTGAGGGTTCATAAACTGGATTTTCCCAGTTTGTCCCTCATGCCTGCAATGCAACTGTCAGTGATGAGTTGAGCCAGGATAAAAAGATTAAGAGAGTTAACATTTGCTCCAGATTTTCCAACCCTAATTGCTTAAAATAGCAATCTGTCACTACATACCTAAGCAAAAGTGTTCTTCAGTGGTGTTACAGCTGGGGATATTGGAAACAACTACACATGCTGGATTCAGCCTCTGGAATTTAGTGAATTATAGGCAAACTCAGAGCAAGTAGATTTCATTTATTTATTGACCTTTTGCCCATTAATTATTGCCAGGATGAAATGTTTATAAGGATGTATGGAAACAGAGAATTGATCTCATGTGCCAACGAAGGATCACCCCTGGGCAGGGGACGGCAGCTAAAATATTTATCTTTGCCCAGTCAAGGTGGGGCTGTCCTCCAAAGTCAGTCCAGGAGATGGTCCATGGAGCTTCACCAGATATCTCATCACAGTGGGTATCTGGGGACTCCACTCACTAGGGTACAGAGGAAGAGGAGAACCACTGAGAAGAGGCTGTGTAAATTTGGCAGCCCAGAAGCCTGCTGCACCAAGATGGAGGCTGCAAAGGAAGTGGGGGTTACAGACTAAGCCCAAAGAGGGATCATCTGCAGCATACTATTCTGATTTAAACGAAAATTTTCTCAAAACTGAACTTTTCAGTTGAGTTGAAACTGAGTTTCAACATTCTGACAACAGAAACATTTTTAAAATAGAAAGTTGAAACTTTCTGAAAGTTGATGGCACTGAAATATTCCAGACTACAGGCTCATAGAAGGAAAATACATGTTAGAAACTTAATTTTCTGTTACGAAAGTGCAGAAACAGAGAAAGCTCCAGTATTCAATGTATTTCTTGAAGGCCTCCTTCAGTTATTGAAATACCAAACACTCAAACACTGTCATATGAGGGTGCCAAGAAGAAGCAGGGAAAGTCACTTCAGCCTGAAATTAGATAAAACATTTACAAAGCTAAATAAAACAGTTTTATTCCTATAGGGCTTATTACAGTTTCCATCTACAGCCTTTAGTTCCTCAGTTTCGGTTTTCAAAATTTGAGGAGACTATTGTCTACTACCCACTGTGGTGTGATCTCTTTATTTGCATGAGTGAACCCTGACACAGTCTGGAGTCTGTGACTGACTTAAGCAGCAGACAAACTCACTGTGGTTATGAGAAGCTTTTTAGCTCAAAGAGCTCAGCTGATTGTTGTGGTGCCTGATAATTGCAAATATCAGAGCACCGCCATGAGGAAGGGGTGGAGCCCGGGTGTTGTGGGAGCTGCAGCTAGTACACTAGGCCTTGCACTGTTCCAACGTAGAAATGACAGGTTGAAACACTGCAAAGAGAAAGAAGAAAAACACTACTGAAAGGAAGTATTCCATCTTCCATGTTCAGCAGCAACAACAGAACCAGCCCCCACTGTCCAAGTCTGAAGGACATTGGCAAATCTGCAAACTACTGAGTGTTGCATACAATGACTAGTCAAAGGTGCTCAAATGGCCAGCTTACATTTCTAACTGCCTGCTTGGGTAGCCAAAATATAATTTGCCTGTGCTATCAGACTAGATATGTGTGCAAACCCTGACAAATGCAGCACTTAGGCTGTATGCAAAGCTTTGGAGGTGCAGAGCAAGGAACAGCAAGGGCTGCTGTAGGCAAACAAGAGCCCAGGTCTCTGTGTCCATGAGGCACAGTCCCAGAGAGGCTGTGCACCTCATGGGGAGCCAGGTGCTAGTGACAGGCTCCATCAACTGCCCCAGACACAACACAGAGCTCAGTCAGGAGCAGAAGAGATGATGCCATTTATATGACTGGAGGCAAGTCTGCAACATGGGCCCAAAGTCCACCCTGCCAACACAGCCAAAGGCAGGACTGGAGACAAATTACAATACATGGCTGGAGTCCATCAGGAAACACATTACTAAGAAGAACATCTCAGGCTTATGCAGAAGACAGAGTTGGAAAAATAGACATCCCTAACTCAGCTCAGGCCCAGACTGCATTCCCAGGCCTGAGCCCAAATGAGACTCCCAGGCACATGGAGCAAGTCCCATGGTAGAAGTTCAGACAAGACTCTTCTTGGGGTTATTAGCACATGCTTAAATAGAGCCTGCCCATTCTTTATGCTTATATGGAACTGCAAAAAGGCATTAGGTTTTGTCCTTGTGCATTTTTTTATAGGCAAATACCTTGTGAACCCTGATATTGGGCTAAAAATGTATTCAAGACTCCTCCACATTTTGAGCCTTACACAGAAGTATTAAATGGATAGATTTCTTATGGCAACTAGGCAGATTACTACAAGTGTGTTGGACTTTTGTATTTGATTTTGTCCCAATTACTTGGTCTCGTGTCAGGACATTTGCATCTCTCAGATCTTTAATGAAGTGCATGAAGTAGCCTCCATCTAGGGTTTCTCAAGACATCTCCTGTTCCCTTGCCTCAATGGCATCCTATGAGGAACCATGGCCATGGCCAGAGCAAGAGAGGGTCTAATGTGTGGTGTGTCCACTGGGGGGACAAGGAGTACAGCACACAGCAGAGCTTTGGGTGCAGAAAAACTCTCCCAGGCAATACAGCCCCTACCCATGGCAACACACTGTCACTGCCCCTCCAAATTCTAGGACCAGGAGAATTTGCCAGGGCTGGAAGGTCAGCAGCATGAATTAGTGTTTTTTTACAGAGGTCCTCCATTCCTTTTGCAGTAGCTGAATTTTGGTAAGATAGTAAGGCAACCCTAGCAGCAAAATGCTCTAATCTTCTCAGTCATGGGCACTGTTAAGCTCTGGCAGACACTTGTGCATCACTACAGTCTGGGTTTTATGGATGGTGCTTAACAAGCTATTTGCAGCTTCCTAGTTACCTTCAGCATGTTACATGCTTCTTCAAATTAGGTCTGTGAGAGCCAGAATTACTGACAGGTTTGTTCACTGCTCTTACCATCAATTTGCAGAGATTATAAGACTGTCAAAAAGATATCACTGGAGATTTAAGAGACTGCTTTCTAGAGTCATTCTGAAATGACAGCTAATGTGCAGAGAGCTTTCCATCATACTCTCCCATCCAAAAAAATTCTTATGTACAGTAAAATATGCTGTACATGCAAAAAAAAAATTTACAAAACTTATTTGACATGTGAAGATAGAAAGATTGATATTACACACTTTTACTAATATATAGATCAGTTTTGATTCTACAACATTTTCTGTCATTCCCTTCCTCTTGTGAGTGGTATAGAAAAGAATCATCCAGCAGTCTGGGAAAGCATCACACATATGTACCAGGCTTGTGGATCTAGCTTATGCTGGAAGGGAAATCCAACATATATTTCAGAATCATCCTGTGGTTTGTTGCACTACATTCCTGGTTATGCAGAAACATGAGCATGACCCATGAACGATGGGCCAGAGGCTCCTTTGGTAGCAAGATTCAGCAGCAAGAACTAAGCAAGCCAAACTGATACTTAGGTTGATCTAAGTTTTAATGGTGACTTTCTCTATGGTAATGGGTACCTAAAAACCCCCTTTATTTGGATGTTGTAAGCTAAAAAGTAATTAAATATTAGAACAAATTATACACTCAAGTTTTACCTGAAAAATGGCCTGGTTTTCTGGCATTTTCCACACACCAAAAAAACTTCACTTTAGAGTTAGGTTTCCATAACAAGAAAGGTGCTGTTGTTAATCTGTTTTAGAACACAATTCTGGCAGCTTCACAGTATGTTTTATATGAAGGGGTATGAGGCATTAAATAACAGTAGTATCATTTTTTTCATAAGCTGACACTCTTTGGATGAAAAAAATTCAACTGTAGGTGTGTGACTGTCTTGATCTATTGTTCCACCAGCAAAGGGCAGTCAGCCATCAAGAGGCAACTGGATTAGAACAGGAATTAATTCCTTAATGCCAAACCAGATAAAAGTCTTAAACAGCAAGGTACCTCACATCCTTTGTATGAAATCACAATGCTCACAATTCATGGCAAGAACAATGAATAAGACCAACTTTTTGGATTAGAACATATATTCAGGGGGCTAAAGGATGCTCTGGGAATGAAAGGACATCAGGACAAGGGAGGAGCTGCTCAGAAAAAGGCTTAAGGTTTGAGCTGAATGGATCTGAAAAGTGTCTTCAGGAGAGGCTAGGTTTTATCCAAACACCTGGTCTTCTGAGATATGTATTTATTCACTTTCCTGTCCAGAGAGGAGCTGTGCTTTTAATCTTGCTTTGTTGCCTGCACAGACAATTGCATTTAATTGGTGTTGTGTTTTCTCTTCGATAGCTGTGCTGCTTTGGGAGGTAGTCTTAGTTTTATGCACATAATTCTCAGCACCACTACCTTCTGAAGTTACCAAGTACACACAGCCTATTTCTTTATTGCTTTTTTCAGAGTTTTCTTTCACTGTATATTGGAGTTATGTGACAGCTTCACCTTTTTTATTCCCCTTTTTGACTGTATATTAAGATATCGATGAGGACCACTACTTTTTTTTTCTTTTGTGTACTGAATTTTGTCTATGTGTGTGATAAAGCTTTGTTTGTTTTAATATAAAGTGATAAGTATACGTGTTTTCTGTTGAAGTTAGCGAAAACCTCTGAGGTGATGAGGTCAACCAGCAGCTTGATCTCCCATGGAGCTACTGATAGTAAAAATGAGCATTTTAATTACTTCTGGTTTTCCTGCCCCTGCATGTTTCCCTATCAAATTAATTCGCATACAGAAGATAGCATTATCAGGTGTTAATTATTGGAAGAGTAGCACAGGGACAATCAGGCAGACTTGAAAGCCCAAACAGTCATATGCACACAAAAAAAAAACTTTGAATGAGAGATATATATATACTTCTATTCTTGACTTAATGGTCGTGTTTGAACCGTGGTATGTGTTTAACATGCACATCTTAGAAAATATTAAAAAATAAGCTTGCAATTTTAAGAAACCAAGTTTTAAAATCATCCTTGCAAGCAAATGTTGTTGGACTCTGAATGTTCTTCCTGTCAGATATCTCAAGGGAATACTTTGAGTTGTCTTATTTCTAAAACACAAATTAAGAGAAAAAGCACCCAGTGCTCTTTTTCACTCTCCCACTCTTTCCCTCCATGCATACTACAGATCTTAAGCTTTAAACAAGCCATGTTATTCAGTGACAGTAAATATTTATCCTGCTTTGTCTTGGTGTTTCTAAATGAATTTGTAATCCTAAAGTCCACACCTATAAATAATAAGGGAATCTAGGTTCATCTCTTCCAGTTTGCTTCCATCTTTTAATAAAATTTACACATTATTGTACACTACAACATGATATTTATTAGAATTAAGCAAGATGATTAAACACACAGATCATCCCTTGAGCTCTAATAAGATACCTCCTCTTCAAAATGCATGTTTTTATGACTCAGCTTCAAGTCTAAGTGAACAACACACACAACATTGAGTTTCTGAAATTCTTTGTGCTCCTGCAGCTAATGGAAACTCAAGTGTTATCTGCTATGCATAAAAATGTGAATAGATTGCCACAGCTCAGCCTCTTCTCACTAGGTTTGCGTAATTACTTTCCCAATAAGTCACTATAAGGCACTCCTAAAGAAAACTGTATTACATATTATTTATGGGCATAATAAGAACACATGAGGCTTTGCTGTAGATGGAAAATGGAAGTCAAATAGAGTAAGTCTTTCCCTTCCATTGAAGGATAAAGTTTGTACAACACAGTCTCTCTAATAACGGCGCAGAACAAGCAAGGACACTGTTTAATGATAATGGGTTTCTTTATGAAACAGATGGACTTTCATGAGTGTTTTTGATGGAATAGCAGGCTGTTTTACATGGCAGGAAGCCTCAACCACAAAAAAGTCATAAGTGAAGCAGTTAAAGGCTCATAAAAGCTTTAATGCAAAGCTATGTGAAGTAAAAAGTAGTGTCATGGGTTTGCCAACTATTAGAATGGGCTTAAAAAAGCAAACAAAGGGGAGTGAAGAGGAAGCAGGAGACCTTGTGTCATCCAACCATGTCTGTATAGAGAGACAGGTCCTTTGCTGATCCCCAGTGGAATGACACAACAACGTTGTTACAATCAAAACTTTATTTTGACATGGACCCTCGCAGAGGGGGCCATTTCACAAAATTGATATCCAAGAGTTTCTGCAGGTTAGGTCAATCAATAAGAAGAATACTCTTCATTAAGTAATATTTTTAAAAGGACAGCAAAAATTTAAGCTGCTGTATGTGCTGGTTTGAATGTAAACCAACTGGAAAAAATGAACCCCACTAAATTACCTTAAAAGAGGTTGCACGTCAGAGTTGCAACTGAACAGAAAGATTACAATAAATGCAATGATACACAGAAAACTGGTTAAACAAACCTGGCACCATGTTGGTCAGTGATGGTCACAGTCCTGTCAAGGATTAGTTGCAGTCCTGTTGAAGTGATGGTCACAGTCTTGTCAAAAGCAGCAGTCCTGTGGAAGTTCTGGTCCTCCTCTGCATCCATCAAGTTGTGGTGGTGTTGTCCCAAATCCCCAAATCCACAGATTTATAGCCCAAGCTGAGATGACAATGCTCAGTACCTCCCCAGGGTGGGGAGATTCACATGGAATGATGTAACACTGTGAGTCGTGGAATATTTGGAAGTCCTTGATGGTGGATGTCCTTGCATCTGCCTATTCTGCTGGTGTCATTGAGTCCCTTTTGGCCCATCAGCAGAGATGACCCCTCAGAATGGGTGTTACTGTGCTGGTGCTTCCCCAGAGGGAGTTACCACACAGCTGAGTCATAGATGTGAAGAAAAAGAAACACTACCTTGCCTTGCAGGATTGCCTCTTGTTACCTATCTCATTTAACACCCAGCCTGTAGCCCTGAGGTGTCTGATGTGCACAGGGCAGCTCCTGCAAACAACCCATGGTTAGCAGTTCATTAGAAATGAAGTAGAGGGGTATGGAGTACACAGTGTGGTTACACCCACATAGTCCTAGAATGGCACCTTACACCTCTAATCAGGACATTGTATTAAGCCTTAAGAATTGAAAAATCGCATGGGAGAATTTGAGGTCAGCTGCATTCTCAAAAGCTGTAGACAAAGATTCCCAAAATTACCTCTCTCCCAAAGATTCCCAAAATTACCCAAAATTACTGCTGTGTGTCCTGAGGTGCTAATGCCACTTGCCTCTCCTGTCTTCAACCTGTTGCTTTCATGTTGAAGAAAGAGCTGATTACCTCAGAATAGGATTGGTGATGCTCTACAGAGACCTCCCTGAAACCCTGCAGAACTCCAGAGGTGAGTCCAAGCTGAAATGCCCCATCAACCTTAAATCAGGATGGGAGTATGAGCAAGAAGCAAACCCAAAGAAAACCTGCATTTTCTACTACTGATTTGCTTCATCTGCATTTGCATGACAAAAGAAGCCTCTACAGAGCTGTTTAGTATGACTTGACAGTGGGAGGCATGGTTGTGATGGATCCTGCCATCACTGGTGTCAGAGGACTTTGGGATAGCATTTGCACAAGAGATTGGAAAAATAATCAAATAAACAGCACTGATTAGCTCATGATCTGATGCTGAACCCCTGTTTAAAATGCTGGTCCACCTTTTAAATGCTTCCCTTGTGTGCTGCATTCCATTTTGCTTAATAAATGAGAAGTGTTTCAAGATACTGCTCAAGAGCTTTTTCTCAGCAAGCTAAATGCATTTTGCTGGTGATTGAGAAAGCCTATTCCAGTCTCTGGCAGGAAATGACCAGGGCTGTTAGGTCAGACTGGGTAGAAAAGAATGACAGTCTCCTCATATTCAATCAGCCCCCAATTACAGTTTATCAGCAAAAGAGCAGATCAGAAATGAGTTTGGTTACAATTTGAACTCTCTGCATCCAGCCATATGAGCCTTGGTGCTCCATATCTAATAAATAGCACTTGGTATTTAGTTCCTCTGGAACAGTTTATCTATCTGATCTGTCTGCTTCTTCTTATGATTCAAGGTTTCTTAAAATGAGAAACAAATATCAAAATATCCAGCCATTGAGAAATATTTTGTTTGTTTAAAGTTTCAAGCAAAAGTTGAAGATTTATTCTTTTACATTTATCCAAAAATTTACCTAATTTATTTCCCCTGACAGGTCAATTTAGTCCGTGATGAATCTGTCATATTTTGAAAGCTAAATCTTTCCAGACTTGGCTAAAACTATGAAACTTAACACATTAAGATTTTTTTTTCCTGAAAACAATTATTATGTAAGTGAAATCAGATACATACATATGGTATGTCTGTCTACTTTGTTGAATATTTATCTAAAATTATTTTGCTTTCCTAAATAAACTGAATTTCTTTTCCTCCTTCCTGAAACAGCTTTAAAGCCTACAAGTTAAGAACAGGTTACGTTTCGGCATAAATGTCCTTATTTCTTTTGAAATAAAACTGGAAAAAGTAGCAAAAGGTACTACTATTAAGGTGTAGGAAAGCTTTATTTTTTTCTGTTAATCACACATCAGGAAAAGCCAACCTTTGTAATCAAAAAGCCACATGTTTCTGCTGCTAATGGAAAACTCCCAGTGCTAGCAAAAGTTTTACTCCTTGCTGTATGCTACAGTGATACAGAGCTACACATAACTGACAGAAACACACCCCAAAAAGAGTCCAAAATGTACAAGAAAGGCTACAGAATTTGTTTTAGAGACTTGAGTAACAGAGGGGTGTTTTCTCATAGTTATGGACTACCTACTTAAAAGTGATGAAGTAGGGGCAGTTTAGGCCTTAGAGAAAGTGTATTTACTCAATTAACTGATGTCTCAGACATTCTTCATATGGGTATACACATGCATGTTGTCTTTATTTAAATATGTGTATGCCAAAAGAAGAAAATGGGGGTAGTTTTGTATAAATCTATTCCACTGCCTTTTGTAAATAATAGATGAAATGCATACTTGCAAAATATCATTTACTGTGTGTTATTCTGTAGACCTACATTGTCTAACATATAGTATTATTTTAAAACTTTTGTTTCTGTACTTCTTGCGAGTATCCAAGGGGAAAAAAACAAAACTTTCAAGAAAGGAATTCACCTGGTGACTTGAAGTTTACTTCAGAATCTGGTCTTGTCTGTGGGCAAGAAAAAAACTGCTTCTAATGACTAGAAATACCAACCTTCCCAACGTTATACCATTCTTTAATTTTGTGACCATAATGGCTGCAATTTTTCTAGAAATGGAGACTGTTTAGAATATAAACAAAAAAGTCCCAGCTGACCTGTCCACTGAGTCTTGTGAGCACAGTAATCAAGATACTTGATGCCAAGGGCATCTCAGGCAGAAGGCAGGGTCTCAGGAAGGATGCTGGTACATCTCTAAATTCCCCAGTGCTCAGCATCTGACGGGCCAGGAGGAAGTTTCAATATTCAGATCCTGCAGCAACAATCATAGCATTTATCAGTCCTGAGCTCAGGTCTTCCTCTATCATGAACTGTCACAACTCCACTGCAACTAATGAAAATGTGCCAGATTCCATCAGCTGAAGGATCTGTTCCAGGTTTTGACGCAGGGAAAATGAGGAACTAAAACTAGCAAGTTTTGGTTAAAGGATTGTGCCAAGTTTGTATTACATGTTCTTTTCTGAAAGAACTGTAGGTGTGCATGGGCTCTTTCTTAGGAATACTGAATTCATTTTTGGGTGCAGAATATGCTCACAGACCATTAATTGGAACATCTCCTATTCCATATATCTTACTCCTCCCTCACGCTAAGAGGGAGACAACTGCTGTACTGTCCTTGATAAGGATTTCCTAACCCTTCTTCTGGTCACAAAGAGTGGAACAGGCTTCTTCCAGTACTTTGAAGCTCACATAGGGACCTGATGGATGTGGTTCAGGTGAAGTTTAGAAGGTGGAAGTCAGGGAGTACTCTGAATTTTCTTTTTAAAATACATCACTGCCATTTTGACACCACTCCCTATGAATGGCATGAGTGTTTGTGTTGTTGCATTCAAAAGGGGAGAGAAGTCCCCATTCTGGATGGTAGAGAGATGAGATATCTGATGATTGTAATTTTATCTCTTTTTTTTGTTGTGGGTTTTTTGTCTGTTTGTTTGTTGGTTGGTTTGGTTTGGTTTTGTTTTCTATTTTTCACTATTAGAGCAAAGAACAAATGGGGGTTCATTCCTTCTGCAGCACTCAGTGATGCTAAGATTGAGTGTTTTGAATTTTCCATGTAAATGCTCATACTGACTGCTGACCTCCATTGGAAAAAGAAGAGAGTTTTATTCCCCTGGACTGTAGAGTTAATGCAGCTGGAGTTTTTCAAAAGTGCCATTAGCAGGGATTGGACACCTCAGTTTTTAAATCAAATCTTGGTCTGAATGTCAGAGAAAGATGCAAAGCTCCATTACTCAAAGCTGTGCAGTTGTCCTTTGATCTATCACTGGTAATTTAATACAGAGCTTTGCTGGCTGTGAATTTTTTTCTATTCCTGTTTCTGTTCTAAATGGCTTCTTGCTTCTGAGTGTTCTATGCATTTTGGTAGAGCCCTGAACTATAGGGCTGTAGAGAGCAAATTCAATGAGAGCAGAGAGCTGATTTGCTAACATAATGATTGCAGCTGCAGTTAAATGAAAGCTGCCATAACAATGGAGCAGCAATACTTCAATGATCACTTCTCAAAGAGAGAAAACAAAAACATGACTGATTTTGAGCTGGATGCTTTTCACTTCTGACTGAGGAAAAATCATGCACCAATATGTAGAAGAGGCTTTAAAACATCCTTCAGCAAAGCTGCTGGTGTGGAGCTTCTGCTGCTTACTGCATGGCAACTTTAAAAAGCAGCTCCCTGATATTACCTTTCCACGCCCTGTTTCAAATCACATTTATGCATGGTGGGGAAGTCACGCTCACCATAGATCCTCATGGCCATTGTGCCTTTGACTTCTGGAAAGGCAGACTGTATTTTTCATCCTTCCTGACCCTTCATAGTCCTTGGGAATTTTAGTTAGAGAAGGTCTTTGAAAGAGCCCAAGTTGTGGCAGGCTCAGATGCATATGTCCCAGTGCTTGATTGCTCAGGTCATGGACAGGCTGCAGGACAGTATTGCAGACTGGGGCCAAGCACCTTTGTGGGGGTGGGCGGAGCCCCGGTGGCTCTGCCCTGGAGGGAGGCTTACTGAGGAGATCAGAAGAATTGCACAACCTCCCTGCAGACCCCTAAGATAAGAAAGCAACCTTTTCTGTTACAGTGACCACTAAAGTGACCACTTTTCTGTTACAGTGACCCAGAAGCCTCCAGGAGATTTTATGTAGATCTGTTGTAAACGATTGGCTTTGTACCCTTTCCCCTCCCACCCTAGTGTCTCATAAAACCCCTTGAGTTTCCCTCATTCCCGGGGTATCTTGTCCCCTGGCTCCCTTCGCTGATACCTTTGCAATAAAGCTACTCCATGCGGAACTGCCATATGGGACCCTCTCTCTCTCTTTCCCGGGCCGGCTAAAAGAGAAGCAACCTCTCAGGGCAGGAGCTGAAAATCACTGAGCTGAAATCAGGAGAGCTGAAGAATCACTGCCTGCCCCCTGCTGAGACGCTCTCTGCCAGCTGAGGGAGTGCTCTGACCCCCCAGGAAGCTGTCTCTAACCAGATACCTTTTGGGGTGGCTCTAGCCTCCTGGGTCCAAACTGCAGACCCCAGAACCAGCTGGAATACACCTTGGAGAGTGTCAACATTCGTGACTACCCAACTCATTGCTGTACACTTGGGCAATGCCTTTCCTTTCCTATGTCTCCCCTTCACCAGTCTTCAAATCCTTCCTCTTGCTTCACACATAGGGGAAAAAAAATCTGAAGTAAATGAGGGAAGAAGAGGCAGGCAAATATCAGCCTGGAAAGCAGTAGGGAATCACTAATTATCCAAGATGAAGGACTGCCATATGTGCAACAACTGGTTTAAAATACAAAAAAAATACACAGATAGATCAGGAATACACATCTGGCTTCTGCTGTGTGAATGTCGATTTAGAAAATGGACCTCACAGTTACAGTTACCAATATTTATTCAGCAGCAGGTTCAGACAGGGCTGAAAGAAGCCCAGAACAGCTCAGACGCCTGAGAATAGTCTGCTTTTGAATAATCTAAAACCATAATTGTTTCCCTTTAATTGTTCATCGAATAAACATTAAAAAATAGCAGATACAGGCTGCTCATAAGGCAAAGTTGCCCTTAGGAAGTGCAGTCTGTGGTGACTGCTGTGGTGTGGAAGGAGCAGGGTCTCTCCTGGGCAGGTGCATGGAGCTGACTGTGGCCCTTTGGACTCAGTGGGATGCATCTAGCAAGACCAGGGAGCTCCAGAAACCTTCTCCCAACCATCTTCCAAGGCGCAGTAAGAGGGTTACTCTTCTCTGAGAGGCAGTGGCTCTGTGTGTTGGTACAAAGCAGACTCAAAAGGGCTTCAGCAATTACTGACAGCAGAGATGGGTGGTGCCGTCAGTGAGACATGCCCACCTCCATTGCCCAAAAATCATATCTTTGTAGAAAAACGTGGTCTTCCTCTTGCATAAAACCTAAACAAGGGTCAGACATTGACATCTACAAGACACAATAATGCACAAGCAGAAATACACAGACCTTAGGAAGGAAACATTTTGGCCGCTTGAGAAAAATGCCACCCTACTATGAACGCCTTTCAGAGTGCTGGGGTGAGAAAGCCATGGTGCACAGAGCTCCTGCTTCGTCTACTTTTTGCCTTCTTATCCATTTCTCAGTCACTTGTGGAGAGTCACCTTGTACAGCTTTAATTTGTTGTGGTTTTGTCCACATCTTCTTTGAAGTCCCTGTGAAGCCAGTGCTTCACTCTCCTGACTGTATTACCCCTGTGAATCCCTCTTTACTTCCTGTACCCATTCAGGTGCACAGCCTCCAAAGGCCTGGAGGTCTTTTGGTTTGGCACAAGCTATGGCAGATAGAGCATTTGTAACTAGAACAGCAGGATTTTCATTATTACCTTATATTGCCTTGAATAGAGAAAGGAAATTTTTTTTTTACAGAGTTTTAATGTCATGTTCCAGACAAAGCACTGAGTGCTTCAGTAAGACATTCCAGCAACAGTGTCCCGTTGGCATAGAAAATGTCACTTCCTGCACTGTATTCATAGATTAAATTAAAAATATTGATCAGCTACTATGAGAAATCTACCACCTACGCCTTACTAAATCTAATTAAAGACATAATCAAAGTAGGCTTGAAGATTTCAGTCTTACTAGACTGACGAAAATTTCTTGCAAACAATCTACAGCCATGGGTTGTTGAAGTGCCAAATCCTAAGCTTTTGAGGACATTAATGTCTAGTTCTACAAGTTCAAAGCAGATTTTATTTGTTTTAAAGTCCATTTCAAGAGCTGGGTCATTCAAAGTTGAGAATTTATTAGGAGCTGAGGGAAGAAAATACAGCACACTTTCCTCCTGTACTGTGTGACTAAGATGATAAGGAAGTGTATTTTCCAATCCAAAATCTTGAAAGATGGATTGACTGGAAGTGCTTAGTTGACATACGTAATTTTCCTTGTAGAATAAATTGATTAATTTTAAAAGCAAAATATTTTGATTGCTTCATAGATATCAAACTGCATATAAATTGTATTAAGTAATAAATGTAGGAGGATTATTTTACAAAAATAGTTTATATTATTTAAATTAAAAATTGAAATATATATTGGAAAGGTTATTATTATAGCAAATTTTAGCATTTATACTTGTTTATTTTTCAGTCATGGTTTAAAATGAGTTTAATTGAATTACCTTGGATGTCCCATCCATTTGCTCTCAACTAGTTCATAACTGTGCCTAGACTTCAGAAATGTATGCACCCATCAAAAGTCAACCACTTACGGCAGACAGAACTTTCCAAATGTCCCTTCCTCTTCAACCCCATTTTCTTCCAGAAAGATCTCACTTAGTGGAATAATTTCTGGGAAGATCTGTTGGCATTTTTTTTCTTTTTGAGCATATTTCTATCAAAAAAATTTGCTCTTGTTCCCCCTCCAATTAATTTTAAATCATTTCCTTCATGGATCACTACCCAATGTTCAAGAGGCACCAAAGCTCCACCTCCTCTTGGAATTGTCTAAGTGATTCTTCATTTTTGTCAGCAAATAAAGGTTTAGGGTATCCTATTTCTGCAACGCAGTGTAGATTGCTAAGAATCTGATTTTTAAAAGGAAAAATTAGGTCATGTATCATTATTCTGCTTGACTTTTTAAGTCTTATCTCAAAAGCTACTGTATTATATTCTTAGTCCTCCAGGAATCACTGGTTGTTAACCATAAATTGTCCTTAGATTTATAAGCTTTGCCCTAAAGTGCCTCTTTTTATTTTTTTTTTCCTTTAGGCTTAACCTTTCCCTCCTTGATTTCAGCCTTTCAAAACAAAACTAAAACGACTTAAGCATTCACATCTATTATGTGATTCGTTATCCGTCTATTGCTAAGATTTTTTCTAAAAAACTAAAGCACCCATAAATATTTAAGACATATATAATTGGAGGTGTCAGTTATGGCACCATAATTTAATAATATGCATGTCCTACTCTTTATAGATAAACAAATGAAAGCCACTAGCCTAAATTAAGATTTTCTTCTATCTAGTCCCACTCCTGCAGGTACAATTGTGGTTTATAAGTGGCTTGCCAAAACCTAGCACAGCATATGCTGCCATAGCATTATAACTGTTTACCCAGCAAGAATTTTCAATCCCATTTTGTATAATCTATAATTTTTATAGATTCACTGGGAGGAGAGGGAGGAAGCTAACCTTAGATTTTGGAAAAAAAAAATAATTAGCAGTCTCTTCGATACCTATATTCAAAATACAGCTAAAATTTACTGCATAGTTCAAAAGTCTCTTTCTGCTAAAACTGATGAAGCTCAGGTTGCTGGTGAAAGTGAGAAGGCAAGTGTATGAGGTCATCTTGAGGGGCAATGGGCAAAAACTGGGACACAGAAAGTTCCACCTGAGCATGAGGAAGAACTTCTTTACTGTGCAAATGACCATGCATGGGAAGAGATTGGATCTCCCTCACTGGAAATATTCATGAACTGCCTAGACACAATCCTGTGCCATGTGCTCCCTGCTTGAGCAGGGAGGTTGGACCAGATGACCCACTGTGGTCCCTTCCAGCCTGACCCATTCTGTGATTCTGTGAATAGAGTATACTGTAAAATACATTCGCATTGGGCTGGGCAAAGAATGCCCAGCTGGAGGCCAAAGGTGTGCCTGCCTTTCTCAGGGGTTATGTCAGACAGCTCCTGTTAAATGCTTTGCAAAACTTCTCTTTTACTTGGTCTGTTGGTCTTGGTCTGCATCCAAGCAGCAGACTTCTTATGGATTTGGGCAAGAGAAAAAGGAGAGGCAAAGGGGTAAGAGCATGAGGCTAATTCTTCCATGGAAAATATTGAAGGAGACAAGCAGCAGTAGATGTAAACAAAAATATTTGAGACAGGAGATTTTTAAATTAATTATTTATCTTTTTAAAATGTCAGATATGCAGATAGCAGATCTTTGCTTTACTTCTCTAAGCCATGTTTTCAGTATATACTCAGAGAAATTATGGTACAAAACCTCAAGTAGAAAATTTCTTCAATTTCTGGCCACAAAGCCTGGGGGAAAGTTGTGTTCTCCCACTGAACTCATGAATGATTTGCTGATTTTTTTATATTGTATGAGGGACCTGAACATACAAATGCTAGCAGGATTAAACAGCAGATGTGGATGTAAATGGTCATTTATAGTGCTGTTTTGGTTCAAGCAGGTTAATGTGGCTTGCAGCAATGACCTGAGCACTTTTAATCAGCTACGGGGAAGTCTAACTCATCTGGACAACATCTGCTCACTTTTCGTTTCTACTTAAAAACAAAATTGTATGAGAATAAACCACCCCAACCCAAGATAAGAGAAATGTCTAAATCTGCTTGCAACATTTCTAATATTGTCTGCTCATGTTTGTTGACTTACAGCAATGCATATCAATGTAACTGTTGAAGGCCAGGCAAAATCCCTGATCTTCCCAAGGCCACCTGCCTTTCCAAATAAAAGTCCATCCTCTGTCCCAAGCAGCTGCACAAGGGGTCACCAATTGCTGAGGGGCAGCCAGCAGATGCCTGGGGTCACAAACAACAAGCCCATGCACTGCTATCTTTGCACAAAATTCTTCTGAAATGGAAATTGATAAAAAAGAAGGTGAAAAAAGGACTTTTTTCTTCAGCAGTTCTTTTAACAATCATGAATCACCTTGGTCACCAATTCTACAGCAGCTGCAGTATGTGAAACTAATTTGTTTGTTCATGTCACCTCACTGTCTCACGTACCTGCACCCTGACAATTACATGCTTTGTACTGGTTAAGTTATGTCAGGTGTTTTCCTGACAATAGCCAGTTCTGTTTGTATCATGCAAAGTGAGTAAGCTTCCACACTGTACATAACCTGGCATCATTAAATAAGACTTAAGTCAACAATAATATCCTCTGACTTCAGAGACTATAACTATGTTGCTAGATGAGTTTATTCTCCTCCATTAAATGCTACTGGTTTTCCTATTTGTTCCACACTTTCTTTCACATAAGAGGAATTGCTTCATTTTGCCAGCTAATGCTCATGGCAGAAAGCAGTTAAATTCATCCAGGAGAAACAAGTCAAAATACCTCTGCATTCTGTATTCAGAAATCAGCAGAGAGATTAGATCCTATTACATTTTAATAATTAATCTTGATGGCCACACATTTCTGAAAGTGAAAGTAATACACTCATAAGAAGACCAAAAGAAAAATAAAACCAAACCAAACAGTAAAAACTTCTAAAAATAAATTAAAAATTTTAAAAAAAACAACACAGAATTAAAATCCCAACCGAAAAACACACCAACCAAAAAATCTCAACCAGAAAAAAACTCTCATAATTTATCAATCTGTATACAGTGAATCACAAGTGGGCCATAAATTATGAAATGCTACAACTGTAGAATATTATGAAAACACACAAACCTCCCTGTGAATAGGATGGGAATAAAACTGGATAAGATAAAAGTAACAAACATTGAAAGTGAGCCGACTTATACTTGGTTTAAAATTAATATTGTGTGACCAGTGTGTCTTGGGTTATGGAACCAAAAATGTGTATTCCATTTCATCTTTTGAAAGCAGCTGGGGAGATGTTCTTCTTTATCTCTTGTAACTCCGTGGGGGAGGGGAGTGGATGCCTTCTGATAATGGGCCAACTGTTCAAACCAGGTGAGGCAGTGTTTCTTGTCTCTTTCACCACCCAATATGCCCCATCCAGGGTGATATCTTCTGTTAATGGGCCATTAAGGCTCACCAAGGACAGAACACATTCCATCATCCCATTGTGAGATGCTCCACCCAGTGGGGGGAACCAACCATTCCTACCTGGATAAAAACTGAGACCCAGGAACACCAGGGATCTGGTTCCACTGGATTCTCAGAGGAGGACTGGACCCTTCTCTCCATCACTGGACCCTTCTCACCATCACTGGACCCTTTTCTCTCAGGATCATCTCTGCTCCAACAGAACCACATCTACCACTCCAGGAGGACTTACTGTGGACTGCTTCCAACACCCTGACCAACAGGGTGTCAGGTTGTAGCTCTGACTCTGTCAGGGTTTCTAGGATTTTTGTTTGTTTCTTTGTTTGCTTGCTTGCTTGCTTGTTTTCTACTACATTTGTATTGTTAATATTCCTAGTAAAGAACTGTTATTCCTATTCCCAAATCTTTGCCTGAAAGCCCTTAATTGCCAAATTATAATTTGGAGGGGGTAAGGGGTTTACATTCTCTATTCCAAGGGAAACTCCAGCTTTCCCTGGCAGATACCTGTCTTTCCAAACCAAGACACAGTGGAAAAAGAGTGAGTTTTTTTCAAAGTAATAAGAGCATCTCAGGTGATTTTTAAAAAAGTCTTAGGTAGTCCTTTGGTTGATAAAAGCTGTGGAGTTCCAGTAGATATCACAGACTCAAGGTGAGCAGTACAAACCCACGTAGTGACTCTGACCAGGTATGCTCAGCCCTTGCTCTGTTCAGTTCTTATTGCATCTGCCAACCTGCCACAGAGGCTCAGTGTTGGGGTGAGAGGCATCCATTAAGTGGCAGACTGCTAAATATAGAGCTGCTGAATTTACTTGTTCTCTGGACTGGTCTGCCCTCATTAGGGCACAGGTTTTTTTGGCTGGCTGAAAAGGCTGGTGAAAGCCTTCAGCAACACCAGCAGAAAGGGATGGAGTGGTTGGACACACAGAGTGTGCTTGAACTGTATTATGAAAAAAAAGCACCAAAAAAACCCCCAAACTAAGAGTAGGAGAAATGTTTACTGCCTTTTCTCATTTACTTTTCTTTTTATGTTGCTAATAAGGTCTTGTTGATAAGAATGATAAGAATGTTTAGAGAAAATTTGTACCATCCACAGTGGCCACAGTGTTGTCTCTGACAACAGACAATTGCCAGTAAGTGACACTGGCAATCAGCACCCACAGGTGAAGAAAGGAAGATGGACAATGTCACTGTTTGTAAACACCCATGTACCAAATATATAGAGGAAACTACCCAATGTGACATTTCCAAAGCCAATGGCAGTGCTCCAGCAGCAGGGAGAGGTGGGTGTTAAGTCAGAATAAAGTACACTCATGAATAGCTTGTGAACAGAACAAAAAGAACTGAAAAATTCTTAGTAATTTGTTCACACTAACCATTTCAGCTTTGCTTCTCAGTAATAGACATATCTCCACTTCAAGTGCTTTATGAAAGTGCATAAGGAAAGTAAGTACTGCAAAAGTCCATTTTCCATACCTTCCTGCTCTAGAAACAATTTCTCCACTGCAAATCTGCTAATAGTAAAGTGTGAAGAGATCTGGGCTGTAACCAGCTTTCACTGTAGCAGCTCATTTTAACTGACCTCTCTTAGGTTTGTGTAGGAGGGCACTTTTGATACACCACTATCTAGCCCAGATTTGATAAAGCATTCCTGGAGGAAGTACTGTTGGGCCATTTACCAGCTGCACAGGACAATGTTTGCAAAAAACTCCTTGTTGCCTGATACTGCAAATCCCATGCAAAGCAGTTTCAACAAACTGTAAACAGCTTTACCAAAACTTAAAAGAGAGGGACATGGAGGTTTAAATTAATGTTAAACCTTTGAATTATGCAGCTGACAGACATCAGAGTAAATCTGGTTAGAGCAATGTGAATGAGCTATTTGCATGTGGTGCCAGGCAAACAATTGATAAAATACAACCTAAAGAGCTCTGTATTCAGCTGCCATTCTAGGTGGAAAAATATTCCCCTTGGTCCTTTCTTTTTCAGATAACCTCCCTCAGAATCATGTTCTGAATTGTACAACTTACAGATACAGCCATTTTGTACTAAAATGTAACACTGCAAAGCCGGGGGAGCGTAGCACGTCCATCAGTCTGCATCTGCTGGCACACAGATAGCCAGGCCAGCCTTACATTAACCCCATTTGAGTTAATGTGGTCTGACTGCTTGTCTGCCAAGTCTTGCAGTCATAAGCCCTCATTCTTCAACTTTCCACATGACACCAAGCTGAGTGATGCTGTTGACAAGCCTGAGGAATAGGATGCCATCCAGAGTGATGGAGGCTGTCCTGAGCCATCAAGAAGTAAGAATATATGAACATCAGGAGGTTGAAAAAGGCCAGGTGCAAGGTCCTGGAGTTGGGTTGGAGCAAGCCCCAGTATCATTACAGGCTGGGAGGTGGAGGGATTGAGACCAGCCCTGCTAAGAAGGACTTGGGGGAACTGGTTTTTTTGAAGCTACACGTGACCTGGTGACAGTCACTCACTACCCAGAAAGCCAAACCTGCCCTGGGCTGCATCCAAAGCTGCATGGCCATCAAGGGGAGGGAGGGGATTCTGCCCCTCTGCTCTGTGCTGGCAAAACCCCAGCTGGAGCACTGCATCCATCTCTGAAGTTCTTAGCAGAGGAAACATATGAACTTGTTATAGTGGGTCTGGAGGAAAACCACAAAGATGATCAGAGGGACAGAGTACCACTCCTGTGAAGATAGAGTTGGGGTTGTTCAGCCTGGTGAAGAGAAGGCTCTGGGGAGACTTTTGTGTGGAGTTTTCAGAACTTGATGGGGCTTATAAGAAAGATGAGGACAGTTTAATAGGGTCTCTTGCAATGGGACAAGGGATAATGGTTTTAGAAAAAAAGTGTTCAGATTCAGATTAGATAAAAGGAAGAAATTTTTTACAATGAGGGTGGTGCAATCAGTCCTGTTTAATATCCTCATTGATGATCTGGAAGAGGGGATTGAGTCCACCACAGAAAATTAGCAGATGACACTGAGTTGGGTGTAAGTGTTGATCAGCTGGAGGGTAGGAGGGCTCTGCAGAGTGACCTGGACAGGCTGGATCAGTGGGCTGAGTCCAACAAAGTGAGGTTTGACAAGACCAAGTGCCAGGTCCTGCACTTTGGCCACAGCAATCCCCTGCAGTGCTGCAGGCTGGGGGCAGAGTGGCTGGACAGGGACCAAGCAGAAAGGGACCTGGGGGTGCTGGTGACAGTGACTGAACACGAGCCAGGCTGTGCCCAGGTGGCCAAGAAGGCCAATGGCATCCTGGCCTGGATCAGCAATGGTGTGGGCAGCAGGAGCAGGGCAGGGATTGTCCCTCTGTGCTGGGCACTGGTGAGGCCACACCTTGACTTTTGTGTTCATTTCTGGGCCTCTCAGTTTAAATGTTGAGGTGCTGGAGCAACCAAGTGCTGCCTTCATGTCCAGTGAAGGGCAGCAAGGCTGGTGAAGGGTCTGGAGCACAAGTCCTGTGAGGAGCAGCTGAGGGAGCTGGGATTGTTTTTCCTGGAGAAAAAGGAGGGTCAGGGGAGACCTTATCACTCCCTACACCTGCCTGAACGGAGCTGTAGCCAGGTGGGGTTGGTCTCTTCTCCCAGGCCACCAGCACAGGACAAGAGGAGATGGTCTTAAGCTGTGGCAGGGGAGGTTTAGGTTGGGTATCAGGGAGTAGTTCTTAATAGAAAGAGAAATTAGAATGGGCATTGGAATGGGCTGCCCAGGGAGGTGGTGATGTCACCATCCCTGGAGGTGTTTAAGACTGGACATGGTACTCAGTGCCATGGTTGATGAAACGGTGTTCAGTCGCAGGTTGGACTTGATCTCAAATGTCTTTTCAAACATAGTTAATTCTGTTATTCTGTGATTCTGTAATTCTGAAACACTGAAGCAGGTTGCCTAGAGAGGTGATGGATGCCCCATCCCTGGAGCTCATTCAAAGTCAGGTTCAAAGGAGCTCTGACCAAAGTGATCCAGCTGAAATTTTACCTACCCATGGCAGGGATGTAGGACTAGATGACCTTTAAAGGCCCCAACCAATCCAAACTATTCTGAGATTCTATTATTTTGTGAAAATACTTACAGGATCTAGATAAAAATCTTTCATCTCTTAAGGGATGTATTCCAAGCTGCAGGATATCACAGTCATGAAAAACTGAAACATAACTTCTCTAAGAATTGCCATACAGAATGAAATGCATTTGAAATGCATACTTTTTTTTTTTTTTTTTTTGTAAAAATGTTTGCTTTTTTACCAACATGGTGATTGAGGTATAGCCCTTGTGTGTTGGTAGAAATAGCTGTGTAAAACTGAGCTTATAAAGGGTGAGATTGACAAGTAGAGAAACCTAAAGAGCCACAGGCTCCTGGTTCAGTGTGGTCAGATAGTTCAGCTTCTGGTCTTTAACTGACACTTAGCTAAACTATATGACTCTCTCTTTCTTGGACAGAGTATTTCATCTGAATTATTCATTTCCTAACTATTCATTCCCTAATTATCTATTTAGCAACACAAGGAATTCCTTCCTTCCTTCCTTCCTTCCTTCCTTCCTTCCTTCCTTCCTTCCTTCCCTTCTCCCACTCATGATGGCCATAAATGTTAAGATGAAAAATTTTGCTGTGGGAAAAGAAATTTGTACTTTTTTTCCAGAATATCCTGGTCCATCTGCCCCCCTGAGATTTCTCTTGTTTACAAAAATTCTTGTATAAAAATTATATATCCTGAGACACAGGAATTTTGCCTCAGGCACCACTATTGAGACCAGTTTCATGCACACTAATATTAATTTCAAAAATTTTATTAAATTATATCCTTAACATATAAAACAAATAGTATAAGAACATTGCCAAAATGTTTTTAAAAATTCCAACTTTATGTGATTTCTTAAAATGCCAGCTTGAGTGATGTGTCTGATAACTGATGCTTTCTTCATTTGACACTAGTCCTGCATGCAATTAATTCCTTTTTCCAGAGATTGACTATATCCCTGGGTTGTTTAACATTTGAATTTCATCCTGCAGCAATACTTTTTTTTATTAAACTTATGTCTGGCTGAGGACAGGTATTAATTGTTAATATTCTCCTGCATTCTTCTCTTGTACACACTGAAAAAAAGAGAAGAATTTAGATTCCTGTCAATTTTTTTTATTATTATTATTTTGGTGAAATAGAAGGAGAGGAGAAGGCTGCGTGGACTGTCCTAACCATTACTGACATCAAAGGATCAAATATGTCTTGTTTGCTGTGCCTTGTGATTCCAATCACAGGAATATCTTCAAGCTTGGGGAACAGCACTCTTTTTATCAGTCTTTTAGGCTTTCAGTCAAGTTCAAGCCAAAATTCATTTCCTACTGGATCTGCTGCCTATCTCTTGCCCTTCTGACTGTCTCTTGATGAGCTTCTAAGCAGTCCCACAGAACACTCAAATCACCTTCACCAACAGGGGCCTAAAATGCTGCCACAAAGTAATACCTCAATTACAGTATCACAGAATCATTAGGGTTGGGAAAAACCTCCAAGTCCATCAGTCCAACCTTTGACCAATCACCACCTTGTCCGGATTAGATCTTGTTAAATCAGAACTAACTCTTTCTAAAGTAATATTTTTTAAAAAAATCTGAACTAAATGCGTATTTCAAAATTTCAAATTACAATTTCAGTATATAATAGAAGTAGCTGCTTTTAGATTTCAATTTGGGCTTCCTCAGACATGATCCCTTTTTTGCTTTTTTTACTTGCTTTCTCAGGAAAAGGAGGATGAAGTAGCAAGAAAGTAGAAAGATTTTGTTTTCTTCCTTCATCTTCTACTTAAAGGCAAAGAGTAAGTGGACCCTAATAGTGACCTTTGCAGTATTCATCTCAGGGGTATTTCAGCTACAATCATACCTGTATCTTAACCTGAATAGCTCTTACTTTCTGGTTTTATTTAGAATATACCTTGAAGGATGATGGCAGACAGCTCTGAAGCTGCCAGTGCCTTGACCTCAAGAGCAGGACTGCCTGGCTCAGGATGTACTGACCAAGAGCATGGTGAGTTGCACTCCCTGCATGGCACTCTGGGAGGACTCTGAGGAGCTTGGTTTCACATGCAAAGTCCTCACTTCTCTGGGGTTTGAATGCAACAAAGACAAGATTACCTCATTTGGAGAGGCTGGCACTTGGTGTGCACTTCCCTTTGGAATGACTTCCAGAAGTGCAGTGTGTGGTATGGATACACTCCACAGTCCTACTGACAAACTTTCATTACAGCAGCTACTGCCCCTATTCAGAAGTAGTGATGCCAAAATCCAGTAGCCTTTCAGAATAATAATCATGGTATTTGGCTCTAAAACTGTAGATTTACCAGGCTACTTCATGTTACAAGACCAAACTGTTAAAACTCTGCAAGTACATTACACAAAGACAACAAAAGGAAAAAGTATGCAAATCTTTACACTGTCTGTAAAGACTGCTGGAATTTATATGCGTGAATTATTTTGCTCTCTATTGTCATCTACTCTGTACTACATTATTTCACTTTACTGTTACTGCTACTTACCTTATGCATACCGTAAGCCCTAAAATCCACCCAGAAAATGAAAGAAAAAATTCAATTGCTCCATAAAAAATAAGTTTTCACTCAAGGACAATGCTTATTATAACCAGCCATACTTGTTGAAACACTGAGGTAAAAGTTGACTGAATAATGAATGAAATAACATTCCCTTTTTCCTTGCTTTTTTTTGGTCAAAATCTGGAGGAAATTCTTTGAACAAAATGTAATTATTTCTTCTTCCAAGGTATATGTCACTATCCTTTGCTTTTTAATTTTTTAGGAAAATACAGAGGCTGAAAATCAAAATGTTTTCAAATCAAAGAAGCTATTCATGGTTTGAACTTTAGGTATTAGAGAAAAATAAATGCAGTCTATGTGATACATCAGAAGGCTGTTGAAGTTCTCAGCTTATTACTGTGCAGGTGCATTTATGATTACTTCATAACCCACTGCTACTTTTCTCTCTTAGCAAGTTATCACCTTTGTCTTCAGCAGCTCAATAAAATTTCCTGGGGCACCAGTAGACTGATTTGGATATTGCAAGTAAGTAGAAACCATTTTTTATTTACCCAATACTTCAATTACACATGTAATTTATCTATTTATTATTCACATATTTCCTCATAAATACTGTCAAATTAAATATTCAGATATGCAAATCTCTTTCAGTGGGAGTGATGCAGCTTTCTGTGGCTATTTTTGCATAATTTCATAATGCCAATATTAGCAATAACAGCAATAGGACGTAAACTGTGTCTGTGTCATAAGTCACTAAACGTGGCTGCTACTTTGTATTGCTCAAAATATTTTTCTCCATTGAATGGCTCATAAAGGAGAAGATTAAATCTAGGTAAGGCTAGACGTTACCTGTCTCTCATTTCAATAACTCAAATATTCATTTTATATTGCTACAGTAACCTTTTACAACAAATCTCATTCTGTTGTGGTGCTGTGAAAATTGTAATATGCTCAAAAAAATTCCACATACATTTACTTGAATTCCATCAGGAAGCATTGTTTTGCCTATCCCTTCTAACAAAGCTACTGTTTTTACTAATAGTAAGGGGGTTGATGGAGAGAGAGGAAAAGAGAGAAAGAATGATTGATCCCTCCTGTCTCCCTTGGTGAAGCCAGGCTAGAAATCTGTGAAAATCTGATTTTTTTAAAAAATTCTATGGAACTGCAGATGATAATGGGCTTCAAAGGCAGATCTCACAGCAATTTAATGGTAGTCATTTAAAAATCTAGAAAACTTTTACTCAGCAGTTTTGAGAAATTGACTGACTTGTGAATGGGAAATGGGGGAAATAAATCCTGAGGGCTACTCAAAATTACATTTTCAGGCAACTAGCTCAAGGACTTTTACAAAATTGTCTGTAATTGAAGTACAATGGGAGAAATTGCCCCTTTGACCTCTATGATATTTTGATTAAATGCATGTGCACTTAACTACGTCACAATAAGGTAGCATATCAGCTAGCTCAAGAAATAATGACCTGAATTCATGTCTTCTGTAATTCTTCCGAAGACAATAATATTTTTCAATGGAAAGGCTTGACCCAATGAATTTCCTGACTTTTTTGGGGTTTTTTTTTTGGTTTCTTGGGGCTGGGAGATAGGCAACGGATAAGCGTTCAAAGGCAGATGAAAAGAGCTACTGGCTTGCACAAAGCTGTCAGTGGCTCTTACCACCCACTACAGAAAAGACAAAGAGCAAAATGTGCTAGGGGCAATTTTGAATGGACACTTTCACCAGATTAGACCCTCTTTGGCTCAGTGCTGGCCTGGCCTGAAGTTTATAATCATCTGCCCAATGTGAGAGAGCAGCTGTCTTCATTTCAGGAGCATGAGTTTCTGAAAATATGTTTCAGTACCAATCCTCCTCCATGAAAACAAGCTGAGCTGATTCTCTGTCCTGAACGCTTTCAGTGTCTGACCACTCATTTCTTGCCTTTTGGACACTGAAATTTCAAGTAACTCCTCTAGAGCAAGTCCCAAAGACTATCACCAGCAGGTCTCCCCCAGGGCTTTTACCTGCACTTTGCCCATGTTTTTCACCACTTCTGGCTAGACAGGCGAAGAGGCTGGAAGGAGATGGCTACTGAATGCCATAATTTGAAGGCAACATCCAGCCAAGTATTTTGTCTGTGTGAGATGTGACTATGCCACAATCTCTGCCTGAGCTTGGTCTGGTTAAAGGCAACCACCCAAACCTGAGAACAGGCAGCACAAATGAGCGTGGTCCAGGTGCTGTTTTGATTGGTTTCAAATCCAAATTTTGATTGTCTTCAAATCCAAACTACCTTCACTTCACCTGGAAGCACTCTTCCAAAGGCCAACCAGAAATTGTCATCTACTGAGATCTTGACTCCAAAGACATAATGTTTACATGTAAAATTTAATAGCTTTCCATATATTTCGCAACTCACTTTAGTTTAAAAATTTATGCTTGAACCATAGCAGCTCAAGCAGAGGACCATTGTATATGTTTTGTATAAATATATGTGTGTATATATGTATCTTTTGTCACAGGATAGTTTAAAATCATAGCCAGGCATTTTGATATCAAACTGAAGGACATTTTCTCTCTGAGCCACTTGAAAGAAAAGTCTATACTATGAGTGAACTTCACCTCACCAAGCAGATTTCACTTTAAAGACTGGATTACACATGACATTCACTAGTGAGGATATGCCTGAAATGGTATAGCCTATGCTGTATGATACTCACTTCAGTGCACTCTGTACCAAATGCATTAGACCTATGAATGCCCACCAAACCAACCACAGTGGGGACGCCAAGAGGCAGAAACAAGGGACAAGTTAAAACAGGCCACAGACAACACCTTTATTGTTCTCATTACTCCTGTGTGTACATAAGCTATGGCTCAGCAGTGGGTGTAAATAGCTCTGAAATGTGAAAGTCGATTTGAAAGGTTTATATTGACCCTGCTTAATAGCAAAAGATGCTTCAAGTGCCTTTTGGTGCAAACAATAAAAAAAGACGTTATTACAATAAGAGGAAATACTGACCTCTGCTTGTGCTGGCTAGCATTTTTAACATGACTCTTTTATAGTTTTCAATGTCTTCCTTTTTTTTTTTTTTTTTTTTTTGGAAATGTTTTGGGGTTTTTTAAGAAAGAATGCACTATATTAAACAGTTCTGTGAAACCATCTGGATGGCCATGTGCCTCTGATTTTTGCAGGGCGAGAGGGAGTTGTATTTGTAGGGTTCTGGGTTTGGGTTGAGTTGGGTTGAGTTGGGTTTTTTGTGTCCTATCAAATTTTTGGGGGGGGTTAGTAATTTTTAAAGCATTTTAAAATCCATCTGTTTCCTGTTCCTCACCTTCATTCTTCTGGACAGTACTGACAGCCTGCCAAACTAACTTGGCACAGACATTTGCAAGGCTGGAACTTGTGGCCACAGCAAGTAGAGTTCTCTGTGTGCTTAAGCATTTTTTAGTCAAGAGAGGTAAGTGAATCTTCTGCCACTCACTGCCCTAGTCAAGAAACTACTCCATTAAATTATATAGTTTAAAGCACATTCTTGCTGTGGAAAGGATTATTTACCAAACTTTTTTGCTTCCAGTCCAATAGAAGATATTTCACACTGTAGAATTGCCCCTGAAGTCACACTGGTTGCTCAGAGAGAACATGAGCTCAACTGTGGCAGCAAGGCAAGCTGAGGCTCACAGCAGCATATACCCAAACAGAGAGACATGGACTGAGACCCAAAAATACAGAAGGCACTGTAGTTTCCAAAACTCTGAGGCACGTGATCATTTCCAGATTCTGCAGAACACCAACAGGGCTGTCTGCATACTACATTATAGCCATTTTAGGTTTTCTCCAGCCACATCTAAAGGGGTCATAGTCACCTCTACTGTTAAAACTGAATCTCTGTTAAAACTGGGCAGCTATGAAAGAGAAATTCACTTGTATCATCATTTTGTTTCTTCTTTCTGAGGATGAATCACTTCTCTATGTGTTTTAGTGCAAGATGCAGTATGCTGTCCTGAAAAAATGTTTGAAACTGCAGATTCTAGAGACCAGATTTTTTAACTGTGAGGATATTTAGGGACATTGGTTTGAGGGGTTTTGTTGTTTTTACCAGACATACAGCATGTTGCTGTCAGGATGGGACTGAGAGGGGAAAGTAGGGTGTATCAAGAATTTTATGTTTAAAATTTATATTTAAACAGATGAAATTTTATGGTCTCAAAATCTGTTTTGCAGTTTGGATGAAACCACCTTATGCCTACATGTCTTTCCCTTATTCCTATGTTGTTCATCCCTCTAGTCCCAACCGTAAACCCTGTGGGCCAGTGTAAGTGTACTTTAATTGCTCTGCCAGCACTTCTTGTCTGCTGTGTGATTCAGTCCCAAATTTAGCCTCAACTAGATCCAAAGAGCAGAGAAAATTTAGAGTTATGAAACTCTCTTCTCATTTTACAGCAGTCTAAAGAGGCATTTTTAAAGGAAGATAAGGTTGAAGCCTTTATATCTGTATTCATCTTTGATATTCACAATTGACTCAAGTTGTTAAAACTCAGTTTTCTACGGCTTTGTTTAAAACATAAAATCTTTTGCCTGCTATTTGGATTTATCTTTATTCATTGCTTGAACTTCCATAGGACCTTTAAAACTGAAATTAACCTGTCTAAACTGCGAGGAGGTTGCTTGTCAGTGGACCAAATAAAATACTGGAACTAACCACAAATATTGATTTAACGCAAAATTGATTTCTGTCTTTAAAAAACCACTTGGTTGGTTGGTTGGTTGGTTGGTTGGTTGGTTGGTTGGTTGGTTGGTTGGTTGGTTGATTTTTAGGGATTTGATTTGGTTTTTCTTAAATTGTGGTGGAAATGAAATCAAGAATTTGAAAATCACAGCACGGAAACAAAAAGCTCTATTTTTTTTAAAGCAGGTCGTTTCCTCCACGTTATAGAATTTATTGCAAAGGAGGAGAAAGAAAGAGAGAGAGAAAGAGAGAGAAGGGAAGGAAGGGAAGGAAGGGAAGGAAGGGAAGGAAGGGAAGGGAGGGAGGGAGGGAGGGAGGAAGGAAGGAAGGAAGGAAGGAAGGAAGGAAGGAAGGAAGGAAGGAAGGAAGGAAGGAAGGAAGGAAGGAAGGAAGGAAGGAAGGAAGGAAGGAAGGAAGGAAGGAAGGAAGGAAGGAAGGAAGGAAGGAAGGAAGGAAGGAAGGAAGGAAGGAAGGAAGGAAGGAAGGAAGGAAGGAAGGAAGGAAGGAAGGAAGGAAGGAAGGAAGGAAGGAAGGAAGGAAGAACTTTTCAGAGAAACAGTCCCACGGAGTTCTGGGCTGGTTCTTCCCTCGTGGCTGGTGCGGCGCCGCGGGCAGGAGGGGGATGCGGTGGAGCTGCCCGTGGCACCGCGGCTGCCCCTCCGGCGCTGGAGTCCCCGGGGTCCGGCCCGTGCGGCCTTGCCACGGTCCGGAGAGCGGCCGAGGTGAGAGGCCGGTGGTGACGGGAGCCGAAGCAGCGATGCCCGCGGAGCCCTGCCCCGGGTGCGGGGCCGCTCCCTGGCGTTCTGCCCTCGGAGGGAGCGGACCGGGACCGCGCGGGGAAACAGCGGCAGAGCTGGGCAGGAACCAGCGCGTCTCGCCGGCGGGTGCCAGCCGAAAGGGAGCTGCACTCCAGCCGCCGGGACTCGCAAGCAGGGGCAAAGACGGCCGGCTGGACGCGTTCGGGGTGCCCCGGTACCCCCGCCACCCGCAGCCCTGCAGCGCGGCCGGGACAAATAGGCATAGCCAGCACAGAAGGGGCACCCCTCTGGCCGCCCTGTCTCATGCGTGCCCTGCCTGCTTCCAGGTCCTGGGGCTCTCGGCGAAGTCGGGTGGCCCCGTCCCGTCCCATCCCGAAGTCAGGAGCCAGCCCCCGCGGAGCAGCGGGGACCCCGCGCCTCTATCGTGCGGGACCGGAGGGTAGTCACGCTGTCCCAAGCTGAGACCATTGCCGCGGAGTTTACAGCAAGGTTTACAAAGGAAAAAAAAATTTTAAAAAAAAAAAAAAGTTATTTGGGAAAAGGCGAAAGGTACAGGAGCCGAGGTGGAGTCGGCAGGGTCCAAGGAAGGAGGCACTGAGAGGAGCAAACCCTTCCTGCGCTGGGCACAGCAGCAGTGCCCCCACACCACCGGCGCCTACGGGCCCTCCCGTCCCCGCTCGCTGCCCCGGGGTGCCCGGCTGCTCTGCCCAGGCCCACCCCCGGAGCGGGGAGCTCCCAAAATGTCAGGGCACCTGACCGCTCAGGAGAAGTTTCCTCTCCCTAACCGCTCCAGGCTAACTCCTCTGACACTCCGACACTTAGAGAACATCTAGGACACGTGTGGTTAGGAGTGATCAAAGAAGAGATAAGATCAAAGATCACTTTAATTGCGAAAATGAGGCCAAATAAGATTTTCAGAAAACCAGCCACATATCGCAGGTTGTCAAAAGCACTATTTTCGTTTAATGTAAGCGGTTGAAGTTCAGAAATTACTGGACACTTACATTCACGTGACACACATATTTCACATTCCCTTTACTTACAAGCAACACAGATTACACAAAAATAAACAGGAAAAATATATATATATATATTTGGTCAAGCATTCATTCCAGGCAACCCGTCGCAGGGGTAAGCTGCAGCCGGCCCAGTGCCGGCATCCGGCCCGGCGCCTTTCCCTCCTGCCCGGGCCGAGAACAGCCCCAGGTCCCGGCCGCGGCCGGAGGGAGAGGCTTGGGCAGTGGAGGGGCAGGGGGGCAGGACGGGCAGAGGGGCAACGCAGCCCTGCCCCAACCCCGGGCCAGGCGGGGAAGGGGAAGTACACTGGGTTTCCCGGGGCCAAGCAGCTGGGCTGGTCACGGAGAGGGGACCCTTCGCAGGCGGAGGCTTGCAGATCCGCCCCCGGGGACCGGCCAGGTCGGGCAAGGAGAACCCTCAGGACACTGCCTGCTTCTGGCCGTGGTTCTCGGATTGCGGGGAAGGTGGTGCTTACCCCCGCCGGGTCTCGCCCGGCGGAGCAGAGAGCTTGTCCCTTCCCAGTCTGCCACGAGATGCTGTTTTCCCCACCTGCGACTGCCGCTGGCTGATGCTCTCGGCCCCTCCCCTACTGCCACGGAGCACATGGCAATGTTTTGGTTGATCGGTTTGGATCGTTTTGTTGGTTTTTGTCTTTCTTTCTCTCTTTTTTTTTTTCTTTTTTTTTTTCTTTTTTTTTTTTTTTTCCCCGAGCAAAATGTGCCGCAGGCTGACTGCCTCCAAAGCAACCGCAACCTCTCAGGAGAAACTTTCAAGCGGCTTAAGGAGGAGAAAGAAAGAAAAAAAAAAAAAATAAAAGAAAGAAAGAAAGAAAGAAACGCTACTTCGCAGGCTGCTTTATCTCCCTGTGCCGTTGCGTGCGCGGTGTACTCAGGGACAGTCGCACGGCGCCAAGCCTTTCCTTGCTGGGAAACACTCGGTCAAAGGCATTTAAAAAAAATAATCCCCATAAATCTCCATATATAATGAGGCGTGCGGTTGGGGTTTTTAAGTCCCATCGTTTCCCCGTGTTGTAACAAAGGGAACCCCGGTGAACTGGCGGTCCTAGCATACCAGGAGGGCTGTCAGGCACACGTAACGCAGACGGGGACGTTGCTGCAAATACTTTGCAAGATTACCAAACGCGGGTGGTTTTCCCTCAAGAACATCCACTTGAGGGTTTCACAAACAGGGAAGCAACGCGCCCAAAGCTCCTTCCTCCGCTCGAGGAGTCGCCTTCAGCCTGCGCGCTAACACCGCCAGACCGAGGTCGGACTCAGTCCTCTGCCGTCGCCTCGTAAATCCAAGAATAATCCCCGACACGGCGGTTTCCTGCATAGGGTGGTTTTGTTTTATCGATGCTACTCGGGCAGACGCTGTGGTTTACAGCCACCACAAGCAACGACCTGCAAACCCTAAGTCTACCCAGAATGATGGAGAGTGGGAGGGAGGCGGGAGCGCCGGCGCCCGGCAGCGGAGGCCGGGAGGGACGAGGGCGGCCGCGGAGCCCTCCTGGGCCGGGCGTCCCCCGTCGTTCCCAGCGGAGCCCCTGCCGTGACCCGCAGGGCTTCTCCGGCGGGCGGAAAGCGAGGGACTCGGGCGCTGCGCGGAGCGGGGATGCCGGAGCCCCCCGCCCTTCGCCCGGCGCTGTGCAGGACGGGGCGGGGGCACACTGCGGCTCGGGGCAGGCGGGTGGGGGAAGTAACAGGACCCCAATCGCCCCGTCCCGGAGTGGTGGGCTTCACTGCCGGCAAAATTTGCACTTGATAATTTTCTTAAAAGCACTTTGGAAGTCTTTGTTGAAATAGGCATAGATAATGGGGTTGAGAAGGGAGTTAGAGTAGCCCAGCCAGTTGATGACTGCCCCCAGCCACTCGGGCATGTAGCACTTACTGTCACAAAAGGGCAGGACCAGGGCCACGATGAAGAACGGCAGCCAGCAGAGGATAAAGGTGCCCATAATGATGCCCAGGGTCTTGACAGTCTTCCTCTCCCGGGACAGAGCCATTCTCCGTTTGGCTTCCGTGTTCTTCTCGTTGCGCCTCTCGAAAGAGGGCGGCGGTGGGGAGCCGCACGCCTCGCTCGGCAGCGGCAGGTGAGTCTTGGAGGAGCTGTTGCAGTGCTGGACCTCGATGATCTCCAGGGCGGTCCCGTCCTGGCCCTGCCGCACCGCGCCGTTGACACAAGCGCCGGGCTTGGGCTCTACAGTCCGCCGCCAGCTCTTGCCGGGCTCCCCGTTGCCTTTCTTCACGGTGGCCGGAGAGAGAGTGAGGCAGGTGTCGGCGATTTTTTTCTTCTCTGCTTTCTTTACTGTCTTGCGGATCCTAAAGCGTGCCGCCCTGAAGATGCGACCGTAGAGCACCAGCATGAGAAGGAGCGGAATGTAGAAGGCGCCGAAGGTGGAGTAGATGGTGTACCCGTGGTCCTTGCTGATGGTGCAGGCGTCGGGGTTCGAGCGGTCCTCCGGCGTCCTCCAGCCCAGCATGGGCGGGATGGATATCAAGAAGCCGATGAGCCAGGTCAGGCTGATGAGCACGGCCGCCCGCCGGGGAGTTCGCTTGTTAACATAGTCAATGGGGTCCGTGATGGCCCAGTACCTGTCCAAAGCGATGGCGCACAGGTGCAGGATGGAAGAGGTGCAGCAAAGCACGTCCAGCGAGATGAAGATGTCGCAGGTGACCTGCCCCAGCGTCCACTTGTTCAGCACCTGGTAGAGGGCCGCCATGGGCAGCACCAGCACGGACACCATGAGGTCGGTGACGGCCAGCGAGCCGATCAAATAGTTGGCCACGGTTTGCAGGGAGCGCTCCAGGGCGATGGCCGCGATCACGCAGGCGTTGCCACTCACGGCGCACAGGATAAGCGTGCCCAGGAGCAGGGAGGTGAGCACCTGGTAGCCCAGGGTCACCTCGGCGAGGCCGGGGCCGCTTGTCCCCTCGGGGGAGCGCGCTGGGGAGGTAGTGTTGTTGGCCACATCCATGCCGGGCGGGGGGTGGGGGGGGGTCGCTTCAGGAGACAGACATGGGAAGAGATGCCGGTCACTTGTGCGCTCCCCTGGCAGGAGGCATAGGCGCCCCGTGCGGTTTGGCCACGCCGGGCACCCCCCGCTCCACCACCCCTCCCTCCCCTATATAGCGCGGCGGGAGGCGGCCGGAGCTCGGAGGACGGCGGCTGGCGGAGCCGCCCCGCGCCCGCCCATCCCCGCCGCCTCTGCCCAGCGCGCAGCCCTGCGCGGTGGGGGCGGCCCTCCTGCCGCCGCTCGCCGAGATTCTGCCCCTCACTCTGCCGCTCTCCCGCGCCGTTCCCCCCCTGCCCTGCCTCTCCGCGCTCCCCGAGCTTTCTCCCTCCCCTCCCTCCCTCCCTCCTTACTCTCGCTCCTCCCCCTCCCCTTCCACCCCCTCCCGGGTAGGTCTCGCTGGGTCGCCATGGCCGGGTGGGGGCAGATGTCATTCCCCTTCGCCCCCTCCCGTTTGGAGGGACACCGCAGATAAATCCTCCACCACTCCCCCTCCTACCCCCCCCGCCCTCCACAGATCGTTCCGCAGCTCCGCGCCCGGCAGCGGTGGCTCGGGACTACCCCTCGGGACCAGCCCCGGGGTGGCGGGGAGAGCAGGGAAGGCGGGAGGGCAGGCATTCCGTGAGCAGGCATTCCGTGAGCAGGCAGTGCCGCTGCGGCGGGGGCAGCGCACAGCCGGGCTGCCCGGCGCTGGAGGTGCCGATCGCCACCTGCAGGCAGGCGCTGGGCGCCCCCGGGCTCGGCCGGGCACCGCCGGGACGGGACAGCCCCGGCGCTGCGCCTCCCACCCTTCTCCTTCCCCTGCCGGGGCTGCCCCGGGAGCGGCACCGGCCGTGCCGGGGCAGGGAAGCGGGAGCGCGGGAGGCTGCGCTCGTGTGTGTCTCGGGAGGGATCCCGGTGTAACCCGGCAGGGCTCCCTCCCAGCCGCTGACCAGCGCTGCAGCGATGAAAGCCCAGCTGGTGATAATTGATCTCTGCCCGGCCGCCCCGTTCCCCCTGGAGCATCGCTCCCCGGCCCTCCCGACGGGCGAATTACGGTGCGGCCCCCTAGGTGAATGCCTGGCCTCTCGCGACAGTAACAACAGCGACAGCAACAAGAAGAAGTGGTAAAAATTACTAAGAAAATCCCAAAACAAAAAACGTTGTAGGGTTGAGGTTCAATCCGATAGGAGGGGAAAGGCTGTGTCCGAAAGTGAAATGGGAAACATATTACTGAGAATAATCTTAAACAAAAGAGTGTCAGATTGGCACATCATAAGCAAATCAGTTATTATCCAGTCAGTAGAACTAACAATTAACAATCACAAACCTGTGAGGAATCCGTCATAAATAAATAAATAAAAAAAAAAAAAAAAAAAAACAAAAAACCCAAAAAAAACCCCACCACAACTCTTTAACAGGTTTTCTACTATCTTGCAGCTCAGTATTTTTAGTGATGCAAGATCTTTCATTCAGGTCTGTAACTCCGCCATGCAAGCTTACTAAATGCAAAAAAAAAAAAAAAAAAGGCAAACAATTGCTTAACAGGAAGATTTTCTGATTCTAACTTAATCAGACTTGAGATGAGGTTCACAGAGTTCTGCACACCTTCAGGTTTCCTTCATCTTCTCTCACTCAACACTTCAAGTTGAATTTACAGCTTCAAAACACTTGGACAGATTCCGGCCAGTTCCTTTTTATGAGGGGTCGAGACTGCATTTCTCTGCCCCTAGGCTTTCGAACCTCTGTAAATGATCAAAGCTTAGAGATTAGCTGGATTAGCAGATCAGAGCTGCACCCTTGCACGCCTGTTGTCTCAACCGATCGCACTAACATTTACAAGATCTGTGTCCTACTGAATGAAGACTCAATGCTGTTGAGACGCAGACGAAATGTAATCGATATATAAGTACACGTTACGGCTTCACTATCCACACCTATTTTCTTTTTAATGTCTTCTTAAATGCATGGCATGGTTGCCTTCTAAGCAGCTACCTCTTTAAAGAGTGTTTTCCTTCCGTGAAATCAAAGTTTGTGCTTCTTGCTGTCTAGCATCAGCCTGGTTTAAAAAAAAAAAAAAAAAAAAAAAAAAGCAAGTCTGAGAGGCAGAGAAATTTGCAGAGAAATCCCAGCTTTCTTGCATGGTGGTGGACAAGTCATTAGCCTAATTAGATTATCTTGAAATTAGCGTTTCAAAGCCACAGGGGATGCGGGCTCCTGGGGAAGCCGTTTCCAGAGATGCGCTGACACGGCCAAGTGAAGTCAATCCCAGACACTTTTTGGCGAGAAACCCGATGAGAAAACGTTGACAGGGTCCTTTTTCCGACTAAAATATTTTAAATCGGCTTTAATTTTTTAAATCTTTTTTTTCAGAGTTTGAAAGTCATTTCTCTCTGAATTAAATTGAGAAGCAAATTAGGCAACCGTGGGTGAAGGGGAGGGAGTAGGAAATGGAAGATGTAGACAAAGTGAAAATTCACTCTTTTGATGTGAGAGTTTCTATAATCCTACTAAACATTTAAACACCAAAATTCCACTTAAAATTTTAAGCAACTAAATGATGTCCTAATATCTTTAGATAACCTAGGTAAAGCACCTAGGGAAATTCTTAAGGAAACCCGTATCAATGCCAAACCATACAATCCAACCTGACTTGAGAGTAAATGAAAACTTAACATGCCTTAACAGCCTTAAAAAGTCAAATTAAAACATTAATATTATTCAGTTAAGATACAGCTGCAGCAAACAAGGGGGTCCTCAGTAAGTACAAAAAGAAAAAGCATTAACAATGGTGTCAGAACATTCTTTTCTGAGCAATTTCATTCCACTACTTTTCAGAAATAGAAAAGGAGAGTTTACATATTCTTGATGCTCTCAGATTATGACTTTATTGTCTATTTGTCAAAGTAAAACTGAAATTCCACAAGCTGATCACAGCATTTTGTTCCTGTGGTTGCACATTACCCTTTGGTTTGAAAAGGATTTGAATCTCAGGCTTTTTTTTTTAGATTTTCACCATGACAAAATACGGTATTTGTGATATTCAAGAAATGATATTCCAGCAATGCTTTCAAAATGATGGGGTTAAGGAACTAGGGAGAGAAGGAAACTAATTATTTCAGGTCACTGAAACTGATAGAGTGTGTACAGGTTTCTGTGAGAGAAGCTCCAAACAGGTGAAAGGAAACATGTGACATGAGGCAACCTACTAAACAGTGCCTTCTTGAATTTTCTATTTAGACATCTTGGAAGTGTAGTCAGAAGGAATTCTTACTACTCCACACAGTTCAAAACCTTCTGAGAAACAGCTGTAACTTTAAAATCCAGAAAAGCAAAGAAGAACTTAATGTCTGAAGTGGCTGTATCATTGAAACACATCCTCTTCACACAAGGACATGCATTTCACTGTAAGATCCACTTCTGGATATCTGTTCCCACATTTCATAAAGCACCAAATATTTCACGGTAGTTTAAAATATTTAAGCTTTCTCCTGTAAAAGAACAAAAGGTATTAGAAGGTGACCGAAAATCTTAAGGCCAAAGACAGTGTTGTAGCTGCATAGCTCTCAGCCAAACTGTTCTGGATCAGAATGAATCCAGATTTGGTAAACTGTTCAGTCCTGACTTTGTGGACAAGATGAATCAGCTAGGAAACTAAGTGACTTTTGGTACCAGTAGCAGGAGTGTTCCTGTCCTATCTCTGGGTGTAGCTATTTCGCAAAATCCTGGATAGTCAAACTCATACTTCTGAACAGGGAAAAAAAATAAATGAATGCTACAGTTAGTCTAATCAGAATAAATACACTACACAGCCAGTACAATAACACAAGGAGGCATAAATTTTCGACTTCTGAATCACCTTTGTGCCATTTTAATATTTTTCCCTTTTTTAGAGACAGGAAGTGGGCTGGGTAGTTGTCCACGCAGCCCTGTCCAACTAGCCAAGAGCTGGCAACCTGTGGCCCACTAGGAGCTGTACAGCAATGAGACATTCCTGTGGTCCTGCAAGGATCATCTGGGGTCTAACAGAGGCTGCTGCATGAGCACACCACTCAGGTTCAGAGCTGAGTATGGTGCTGCAAAGTACTGAGATATCTCTCAAGCTGCTCCTTAACACCCCCAGTTCTGCAAACACAGAACAATGGTCAGGCCTGGAAAGATCTGTGAGCTCCGTGCCAGACGTGTCTAAGCAGCAGCACTGCTTCATGTCTTTGAGATGTCTCGAGGATGGTACAGCTGGGTTCACATGCTGCGATTTCAGCTTCTGGTGGCTTTGTACCAAAGCCAGTCAGATTTCTGTTCCCTCTTTATTGCATCCTTAGATCCAGATCAGTAATCTGGGCCTGTCAACCCAGAGGAATAATCTGTAAGAAACAGGAATAGCTACCATCTCAAAATGCTGAAATACCTGTCTATTTTTTTTCCCATGGTATTGGCCATATTTTCCTATTGTTTCAGATATCCCACTTGACACTGTCATAATAGAAAACAGTGGGCTGATGGCAAGTTCTGTGTCCTGTTCTCATTCCATTCAGCTGTCTTATGGCAACTCTTACACTCATCATTTTTATTAAAGACAGAAGCTAATTATTTATAACATACACACACATTTATTTGGTACTTTTGCCTTTCTCTGCCAAGAGCTTATAGCAGTAAGTAAAATTACAGCATAACTCAGTGGGGCTCACAAGAGGGTTTAATCCATTTCACCTCGCACTCTTAGAAATAATAGAAGAGTAGGTAAACATTTAATTTAAAATGAGTGTTATGTATATTCAAGCAATATCCCAGAAGTGAAACTGTTGCTAGAGATGCCTGCTGTCTAAATCATGGACCAGCTTTTATGCAAGTCCAGAAGTATAAGATCAATCTTCAAAGATACTTGCTTTCATATCCTCCCTTTGTGAAGTAAAGAGACTTTCATTTTGTTTGAACATAAGTTTGTGTAAGTTTATGGAAACTTCTCAGAATTTTGACATTCTGTGAAAACTTGAATTTAGGCTACATTTTCTGTGTTGCCCCTTCTGCAACACAGTGCAGCTGTGATGAAGGAAGAGCTGTGAGAATGTCTTTTAACCATTTGAGCACATTCATGCTACTAAAGCTGCCAAGCATGAATTTGACTCCCGAGAAACTCTGGGAGAATCTGCTTAGTCATCTCTAATCATGCTGTGGGGAACAAAGCAATGTTCTAGCTCGGCTGAGGTTTTTATCAGCACATCCGTGTCAGAGACAGGGGGCAGCAATACACAGAACTGGTGCATTAGGAGCTGGTTAAGAATCACCTGTGTGGTGCAATGCAGTCCCAAGGATCCAGAATATTGCCAGAATGGTTTTTTAAAAACTATGTTCTGATATTTACGATCTAATTAAAAATGCTCACTCTCGATTCATATTTTCTTGACGTTTTTAAAATAAATCATCTTAATAACATCCAATATACAATTCTAAACTTGCTGACTAGCACTGAGGAACTTCATAGTTAAATCAGGCCTTTTCTTATAGCTAATTAGATGTTTCATCTATTTACTTAACATTCACATTCATCTTATAGCAAAATACATAACTAGCTTAAACTATTTGCAGAAAATACATACCCACTTACAGAAGTATTCTAGATCTTAGGCAATTTTCACAGGTTTTATACAATATTTGCATAACTGTTTAAACAACAGTTTAAACAAGGGGTGCCAATATATTCCAAGCTTTGCCATAATTTCTAGGTTTTCTCTCGTTAGTGACTTTATTTATGGATACATTTTAGCAGACACACTCAAGTTTTTTTGGTTTGTTATCCCTACCCTCCAAAAAAAGGACTATCTTCTAAGTGAGAAAGAATTTAATATAATTAACATTAAAAGACTCTCCAATAAATTTAATTTTAAGGAGATTTATGCTCTAAAGAATTTTAGTGCAAAGAAAGTTTCTGCCATTTTATGTATGTATAATATTTAACTTCAGAGGAGATAAAGAAACAAATTAGTCTATAAGAACAATATGTTATGAAAAAACATCTCTAGCTAGACCTCTACAGGCCTCACCTTTAACTACCAAGGCAATCTAAATGAGTTTATCAGTACTTTCCAGAACAAAGTTGAGGTACATGAATCTTACAATTGAGTTGCAGGTATAACAAGTGATGACTTCTGATCTTATCATTCAGAACTTCAATACTACATTAGATTAAAAGTAAATTACATAGAATCATTGTCTCCTTATGAACAAAGACAGAAGCTAGAGTTTCAAAGTTATTGCTTATAAAGGATGTAAACGCTCTGATTTTATGCACACTGGCTGGAGCTCAACAGTAGTGTTTGCAGTTCAGTAGTATATTAATCCATGTCAGTTTTTAAAGAAATATGTTATTATGGTTTCATTTCAATTTTTTCACATTTAAATTAATGCAATACTATTATTTTACAAATACAAGTTGGAAAAAGCAGGGCTGATGTACAGACAATGAATGTCTTGTCTTTGCAAGCTAAGTTTATCCTTTCAAATGAAAAACAATTTATTTTATCTACATAGAGAGGAGTCACATGGATTTAGGGAGGCCCACACACACTCTGCTTTTAAAGTGACATTGACAAAGACCATGAGGATATTGTCTTTGCTGATCTATTAATGTCCTTTACCTGGGGCATTAGTTGGCACAGTAGTAAACCACCATGTATTCCAAGGAATCTGGGGCCTTGTCAGGGAGAAGAGTTGTGAGGTTTTTTTGCTGGAAGTAAATGTGCCCTTGAGAATTTTTTTTCTGCAGCCAATGCCTTCTTTATCTTTATGAGTTTTCCTGGTACAATCTCTGTGCCATGCACAAATGCTAGTGCTTGAGGCAGCTGGAGTGTACAGACAGGGATAGCATAAGGCAGAAATGCCCCTTCAGCAGCATCCTCTACCTGCTGCCAGTTTATAAAGGTTCATTCATTGTTGCTGCTCATTAACTTTTAACTGCTTACTACTTACTAACTAACGGGCATCAGGTTAAGTTAATCACCCAGTGTTCCTATTTAACAAATGGAGTTCAGCAAGGAACAAAAAAAAGATCTACAAAAGCTGATGCCTTGAGGGTGCAGCCTCTCAATCCTTCCATGATCAAATATTAAGAAGAGTGTTTCTTAGCCTGCTCTTACCAAAGCAGTTCAGCTACCCAATTCCATCATCAGATCTAGAAACCTCAGGAAATGTCTGTCTATTTTTAAACAGTTTTAAAAATCCTGGGTCTTTGGGTATAGAGTGATGAAAGGCAGCACTGCTACCTTGTCTTGGTTGTGTTTGTGTGGATTAAGCCAGTTCAAAATAAACCTGCTGGACATAGCTCAGTCTGTGAATCCAGACAGATCTTAGATGTGTCCTCAGTGTTGCTAGGAAACAATCATTTCTCAGTATTCATCACGGCAACAATGTGAACTCTCTTAGGTTGACCAGGGAAGCAAACAGTGAAGAAGGTCAGGATACCAATGAGTAGCTCACTGTCCCCCAACCTCATTTCCAGTCTGTTCACCAGAAGAGATCAGCAAAGGAAACCAGACACTGAGGGCAAATAGGTATTTTGGCTAGTCATGGCACATGGAAGCACACAGAGAGTAACACATTATATAACCTAATGAGTTCGCTATCAAGATAAGCCATTCAGGTCCTGTCTGCTACAATGGAACAAAGATCATGAAGCTACATTGAAGTGAGATTTGATCAAATCTTAACACTAGCAAAAGAGTACGGACAGTTTCGTGCTATATCTTGGGTGCCAATGCTGTTCTTCGATGACATTAATTCTTTCCCAATGTTTTTGGTTTTTTTGGGGTTTTCTTTCCTTCTGGTCTCCTATCCCATTAATCACTCTTTATAAATTCCTAAACTCTAAGCAAAATTTCTGTTCTCTCGGGACCTCTATCACACTTGTCACAGACATTCAACATTCCCCTTTCTAGCAGAGTCATCTAAAGTACCTCTTCGCACTTTCTGTTGTCACTCAGTTAAGTTCAAAATAAGTAAAAAATAATGGTTTCTTTTAGCCTGAGATCACCTAATTAGGGGTCCCTTTTAAGCTCACCTGAGCAGATGAGATCAGATTTTGAGGCTCTCAAAACTCTGAATGGCACATTGCAACTGCGTAATTGTAATGCAGTATCCTGCTAAAACTTTTAGTAATCCTCTTCTATAAGTAGGCTTTTTGAGTTAAAATCTTGCCCATAGGCACATGTTGCAGTGAACACAGTTACAGAACCAAAAGCTTGCTAATTTCGTTATAGACTGTCTCCAATCTCTTACATTAAAGAACTCATCATTGTAGCACCTGTAGCTTTGTCACTATTAAAAAAACAAGCAACCAAACAAACAACCCCCACCCAAAATTTTTTAAAAAGGTGTTAAGAAAATTTTAATAAACCAGACCCTTCCTCTCCAATAATTTTCTCTTAATGACTGTTCATACAAAAGAGTCACGATATGTTTTATGCATCCAGTACATCATGTATCCCTCAAGGTTCATCATAGTTTTTCTTGATAAGACAAATTTTATGTTAGTCATGTAAGGCTAGACAAGCTTTTTTTAACCTGTAGTCTGGTGCAATCACAATTGCATTACTGTAAAGAAGAGTAGAATTATGTCCCTGAGAGGAGCAATTAATTTTATATCTTTCCACTTCTCAAGAGGGGAGAGTAAACTGCCACTTTTCACCTGTTTCTGTCCATCTCCTTTAGAAGAAAAGGGAATATGGCAAAAACCTCTTCATTTCTTCCCCTGTGGGACATTCAATTTTTCCCCACTCAACACTGATTATGTAAACTAAGAAAAAAATGTAGTTTATACATTAACTATACAAAGTTATTCTTAGGGTTTTTTAAAGACAACTCTATGAAAATTAGCACTGGAGTCACACATCTACTGTTCACTTTCGATCAGTCCTCTTCTGCAATATATTCTGTTTTAGTAAAAAAGCAATATTATGATTTCACCCTTGAATTCAATTGCATTTTGCTTATTCTCCATTTCTGTTTGTGCAAATCTGTACTGAGTAATTATGCTGGCTAAGGCTTTTCAAACAAAAAATGTTCCTGCATAAATGCACATATTGTTTTTGTTTATCTTAATGTCAGATTAACATTGCCATCATGGGGATAAATTTGCTTGTATTTATTTGTACTTATTGCAGGACAATGAGAGAGATTACAGCTGCAGAAGATGTCATTTATGACTCTTTGTGTCTGCAATATCATTCAGGTTAATAATATATCTGGCTCTAAACACACAACAGAGGACCATAGGAAAAAATAATTATTCGTTCTCTTACTCATGCAAGCCTTGTATGTTCATTTAGAGATTCGTGTTTTAAACTGTGGCTGCATCTTCCTCTGTGGTGACTTCTATCATGGAAATGTAGTGAGATGACTCTCAAGACTGGAGTGCTGCAGTGGGTGGCCCTAAGCTCGTTAGAAGAGACAGATGAAGCAAGGGAAGTGGAGGGATATCACTGTGTGTTAGAGAGTGCTTTGGTTGTACTGAAATTGATGATGAGGATGACAGCCGAGAGACTCTGGGTGAAGAGTCGGGAAGGTCAGCAGGACACAGGTCTGTGGGGACTCTGTCACAAACAATGTAAAGAAGAGTAGAATAGCAGCGTTCTGCAAGCAGCTGCCAGCAGCCCCACAGTCTCCAGCCCTTGTACTCATGGGCAATGTCAGCTTGCCAGATGTCTGCTGGAAATACAACACAGCAGAGAGGAAGGATCAAGGAGGTTCCTGGAGTGTGTGGGAGACAACTTCCTTACACAACTGGAAAATGAACCTACCAAGGAGGTGCACTGCTGGACCTGTTGTTTGTGAACAGAGGACAGTGGGTGATGTACTGCTCAGTGGCTGTCTGGAGCACCAGAAATGCTAGAAGTTTCAATATTGGCTGAAGGAAGGAGGGGCACCTTTCTCCTTGGATTTCGGGTAGGCAGACTTCGGCCTGTTTAGGAGATTGATTGACAGAGTCCCATGGGAGTAAGTCCTGGAAGGCAAGGGTGTCCATGAAGGCTAATGTACTTTAAAAAGGAATTGTGAAATATTCAGGAGTAGTCTGTCTCAAGGTGTAGGAAGCCAAGTCACCAGGGAAAAAGAGCAGCTTAATTAAGCAGAGAGCTTAGGCTGGAACCTAGGGGAAAAAAGATAATCTCTTGACTCTAGAAGGAAGGTCAAGTGACTTGGGACAACTACAAGGATGTCACAATGTCATGTAGGGAAAAGATCAGAAGGGACAAAGTCCAACAAAACTTGATTTGGCTGCCACACTTAAAAACAAATATGGTATTTATAAATACGTGCTCGGCAAAAGGATACTCAAGGAGTATGTCCATAATTTGCTGAATGCAGAGGGTGTTGTAGTGAAGGGGATGAGGAATGGCAGAGGTACTGAATGCCTTCTTTGCCTCAGTCTCCAAAATATAGATGTCAATCAAAATCTGTTGTCCTCAGAGTACTCCACTCACTGAGCTGGAAGTTGGTGATGGGGAGGTGAGGGAAGCCCTCACAATCCAGAAGGAGATGATTAGTGATGTGCTATGCCAGTTAGATGTGTATAAGTCTATGGGCCCTTCTGGGATCTACCTCAGAGTAATGAGAAAACTGGTGAAAGAGCTTCACAGACTACTTTCAATCATCTACCAGCAGTCCTGGACAACTGGAAAAGCTCCAGCTGTCTGGAAATTAGCAAATGTTGCACCCACTGATAAGAAAGTTCGGAAGGATGATCCAAAGAACTAGGCCTGTAAGCCTGTTAGGCCTGTAAAGCCTAACCTTAGCTCCAGGAAAGGTTAAGGAAGAGATCATCCATCTGCCATTACACTGCAGATGCAGGACAGCCAAGGAATAAGGCCCAGCCGACATGGGTTTATGAAAGGAAGGTCCTGTCTGACTAACCTGATCTCCTTCTGTAACACAGTGACACACTTAGTAGATGGGGGAAGGCTGTAGGTGAAGTTCATCCAAGCTTCATGAAAGTGTTTGACACCATCTCCCACAGCATCCCCTAGGAAAACTGTCTGCTCACAGCTTGGATGGACTCTGATGGGTGAAATACTGTCTGGGTGGCCAGGCCCAGAGCATCATGGTGAACGGAGTTAAATCCCATTGGTGGCTGGTCTCTAGTGGTGCTCCCCAGGGCTTACTTTTGGGCCTAGTTCTGTTTTACATCTTTATTGTCATTTGGGCATGGGAATTGAGTGCACCCTCAGTAAATTGCAGGTGAGACCGATTTGGGTGGGAGAGTTGATCTGCTCGAGGGTAGGAAGGCTCTACAGAGAGGCCTGGACAGATTCCCCCAGGCTGAGGTCACAACTGCAGGAGGCTCAACAGGGTCCAGGGCAGGGTCCTGCACTTGAGTCACAGCAACCCCAGGCAGCTCCACAGGCTCTGGGAGGAGTGGCTTGAGAGCTGTTTGATGGAAAAGGACTTGGGGGTGGTGGTGACAGTGGCTGAACATGAACTAGGTTGTGCCCAGTGGCATCCTGGCCTGCATCAAGAATAGTTTAGTCAGCAGGACTGAAGTGATCACCCCCCTGAGAGCTTGACCTTCAATACTGAGTAAAGTTCTGGGCACCTCCCTTTGAGAAGTAGATTGGGGTGCTGGAGCATGTCCAGCAAAGGGCAACAAGGTTCATGAAGCAGCTAGAGAAAATATCTTTCAAGGATGGCTGAGGGAGCTGGGTTTGTTTAGTCTCAAGAAGAGGAGGCTCAGGGGGGTCCTCACTGCTCTCTATAACTGCCTGAAAGGAAGGTGTAGCCAGGTGGGGGCTGGTCTCTCCTACGTTGCCCACAGTGAGAGATCTAGAGGAAATGGCCTTAAACTGAGACAGGGGAGATTCAGATTAGATATTAGAAAACACCTTTTCACTGTTAGGCTGGCCAGGCATTGGAATGGGTTTCCCAGGGAGAGGGTAGAGTCACCATCACTGGAGTTAAGAGGCATCTGGATCTGCTGCTAGGTTTAGTGATTTAGAGGTAACAGTGGTGGTGCTGAGCAAACAGTTGGACATAATCTTAGAGGTCTCTTCCAACCCTGATGATTCTATGTTTCCATTATTCTACCTGGTCATTCACTAAGTGTTAGGTAAGTACATAAGGTTCAAAAAGGGACAAATGCCTATCCTTCCTTCCTATCACCAGGAATCCCTTCTTTTAAATCTCCTGGGATCCAAACACCATTTGTGTCTCTCCCCAATACCTGAATGCAGAAAGTCAAGTTGGTTGTATAGAAATTACTGCAGTGGGGAGAGGTTCCACTCCTTGAGACAAATGATGCCTCAGTGACCACAAACTGGAGTTCAACAGGAGGGCATAAGCCCCCACTGGACAATTATGCACAATATACCTACTGGAGAAATTCAGAGAGATTTTGCAGTCCCTCAGAGTTAATGATTGATGTACGTTCAAAAACAAGATATAATCTGTTCATATCTCTTTCTGTACATTTTTTACCATAATGTACTTATGGTCATTAAAACATCAGGCTCAAAAAGAAAGGATATTTTGCTTTTGACCCTTATTTAGCATTTGGCAGGGTTTGAATAGTTCAGTTATATATTTTGTAAAGGATTATAAATGAGTTTTTACATTTTTAATAGCAAACCTTCTATCTGTACATTAAGAAAAGCCTAAAAATAACTTCTATATATTTTATGTCTTGTATTTCTTTCTAATAAGTTTGTTTGAACAGGATTACTTCATTCCCTCCACCTCACAGGGAGCTCTCTAAGCTCTTCTCTGTTGTGATTCTTCAAACATTGTTCCATTAGAAAAAAGCCTGTAAAGTTCTTTTTCCTGAGAGGTTTCACTTTGATAAATGTGAAAATTTCACCTGAGGAAGTAATTTAGTTTTTGTTTCCAGTATCAAATTCAGAAGAGCGTTATCAGTAACTAGTTCTATAAACAGCTTTTCTCTCTCCTTGAACTACCTTAGTCAGTGCAGATAGTTGGGAGTAAACTTTTATTTCTGTACAATATTCGGTTTCTCTTGCACCCATCTTTCTGGTGGTTAGGCAGAGAAATCTATTTCAAGCCTTTTCAATAAGTAGTACCATTGGCCGTATTTTTGAGAGGGCAGATGGAAATTAATATCAGTATTTAAATTAAAAAGTTTTAAAAAATGTCCCTGGATTAAGAACAGTGGAATTTAGCTGGAATAAATCTAACTATTAAGAGATGTGAGTTTGGTTTACTAGCTACTGTTAATCAGGATAGTTAAATCAAAATGTAGTGGCCACAAATTATAAGAAACCTGAGAACATCAATGAGACCTGAGACTCAATGGAGTCTGTGACAGCTAAAACTCAATTTCCTCAGTCACATGGACACAGACAGAGAAGTAATACTCATTGCCATTGAAGCTGGTCATCGAGTGTAGGATGAAGATCTTGGCTTCTTTACGTAATAATCCATTTTTCCATGTTTAGGTTGGTTGAATGGTAGAAAGAAGGTAGGCTGAAAAAAAATGGTTGTTGAATTGTTTTGTGGTTTCTCTCTACCACAAAAATAGTCACATCTTTTTCATCTAATTAAGCATGTTCCACTTCTCTTATTGAGATGCAGGTGAAGGGGATAGCATCAGATGCAAGATGCTGAGTGCAAATGTGTCATTCCTTTAAAGCACAGGTAGTGCAAAAATGCATATATCCAAGACCAATAAAATAACTGCAAACTGTTCTATGAGACAGTCATGGTATATTTCTCCATGATGGCTCCATAACCCTGAACTTATCACTATTCACCCACAGGATCTTCTCTGTTACAGCTTCATTCACGACTTTGGGCATGTACCAGTTTTTACTACAATGTTTGTCATGTCATTCTGATGAAGTTTTAGCCAGTGCTCACCCTATAATTGCTGTGACCTATATACAAATCTGTTTGCCTGCTGCTATGGGGACCATTGTAATGAAGACCACCTCAAAAGAAGTTCTAGTTACAGTATGTACATGCCAGTTTTTCTAATTTATTTTTCCATTTTTTATTTCACTTCTGTTGAGCTTCACTGAGAGCAAATCTTTAATAGTTTAATTTTTCTGTATTAGACTACTGTTTTCCTTCATACCTGAGATGGATCTTCCAGTTCCTCATAGGATGGTACTCGCAGAATGATCACACCAGGAATGTAGTTAGTCATAATTTAAAGCAACTTGTGCTTCAGGAAAACTACCACTGATTTTCATGTAAGTTCTACAGCTATAAGGGCAACAGGTTTACCAGGTGGACAGCCTCTCAATACAATTTTTCTACAGAACTATATTAAAATAAAGATTGAGGTAAGCGAAAATCAATTAATAAATGGATTCTTGGAATAAGAGTCTTCATCAAACAACAAATTATTTTCTTCTGTTCTCAACTGGAATTTATTTCAGCCCGAGAGAGTTAAGTGTGCTGGTTTGGCAAAACATTTTAAGCACATACGTAATACTCACAAAACATATAGTTCTGCTTGCATGGGTATGCCCCTCTGATATACAAAGGTAAGCCAATTCCCCCAAAAATATTCAAAATTCAGACAGAAGCAATAGGTTAAGCTCTGATTATTTTAAAAACAAAACGGTTTTGCACTGAAGATTATTTCATTGTCTTCAGTGAGGACAGGCTTTTTTTTTCAACATTTTATTTTCATGTTTATCATTGCTGGTTGACATTAACTGATTGCTTATTTCTTAAATGGATAAGAATAGTAAAAGAAGTACAGTGCCAGAATTTCTCTCTCTAATTTTCTCTTCATCAGAAGTATTTTAATTTGTGTAAATAAATAAATATTTATTACCCCACATAGAGAGCTCTTTACAAGCAGGATTGCCTTCCCATAGACCAGGTTGTTCAGAGCCTTATCCAGCTTGGCCTCTAGCACTTCTGGGAGATGGGCATTACAACTTCTCCAAGTTCTCCAGTGCCTCACCACACTTACAGTAATGAATTTCTTCCTAATATCTAATTTAAATCTATCCTCCGTTAGCTTAAAGCCATCCACCTTTATCCTATCACTCCTTGCCCTTCTAAAAAGTCCCTTTCCATCTCTCTTTTCAGTACTGGAAGGTGCTACAAGGTCCCCCCAGAACCTTCTCTTCTTCAGGCTGAACAAACCCACCTGTCTCAGACTGTCTTCACAGGAGAAGTGTTCCAGCCCTCTGGTCAACCCTGGACTTCTCTGGACTGGCTCCAACAGGTCCACATCTCACAGTCATTGTAATCAGCATTTCTGCACTAGGATGGAGTCTTCCCAAAAATTTAGAATAAACCAAACTAGACAGGTATTTTCTTCCTGGGAGATCAGCTGTGGTAATTTAACATCTTTCTCTGGATTTGTCATGGTAATGGCCTGGTTTCAAAGGTCCAGGATGAACATTTGTCTCTACATTTGTGATTTTAGACTGGTAAACCATGACTTGTGTGAGAGACCAGAAGTTTTGGATATCTACAAGCTAGATCTTTTTTTTTACACAACAGGATCTTTAATTGGACTAAATTAATTATTCCTGAGTGCAGGAATGTCATCACGCCTCTTTATTGTTCACTGGATACTAGGTGTAGTAGAATTTGTATTTTTCAAAAATATCAAGCTGCAGCCCATAGCTGCATAAAATGGACATAAAATACAAAATAAAAGAGATGAGATAAAAATAAAATAAAGACAGTTTAAAACAGTATTGTATTTCATAATGGTACAAAAAATATTCACTTTCCATACTCCAACAGACTTTCTTGTGCATACCCTGCATTATGCTTTAAATGTCAGGGAGCATTCAGCAGTTTAAACTGTACAACAATAAAGAAGCAAAGCCTGACACCTCTACCATCAATGTTTCTATAGTTTAGAGTAAATGTCCTACTTGTTGCTCAGGAAAACAATGCAGAGCTGTTTTTTTCTGCAAAGACATCATATTGTCATCATGTCAAACAATTGCCAACATACAATTGCATATGAAAATGTGGATGTCCCTGTGGACACCACATATGACACAGCTATCTGTAAGTCAGAGAAAGAAATCAGAAAAGGACCCAAAATAATCTCATAGATAAGAGTATAAAGCTTCTGAATAAAATCCTGGTTCCACTGAAATTCAAAGTTCTTATACACTTCCACTAGGTTAAAATTCTGCATCTAATACAGATTGTGAGCAGCAGTCTCTAAGTCAAAGACAGGCAAGATGTCAAACAGGAACACTGGAAGTTGAATCAATGCATATCCTTAGAAACATAAAATACATTTGCTTTGCTGGAAAGGCACTGGTCTGGTGGAATGCATTAGGTAACAAGCTGTCAGAAAGGAACTCCATCTTTTGAAATTGAATGAAAATTTTCTTAAATGTATTTTAGCTGGCAATCAGAAACTGCCAGTTTAATTAATTTTTAAATGTATCTCAGCTGCAGGAAGGCAATCCAAATTTTGAGAATTCCATTTAGAATTTAACTAATAGCTATGAAAAAGAGCATAGAAGAAGCAAAAGCTATGCCAGTTCTCTTCAAAAAGGTATAATATGGAGATTGAAGTGGAACGGTAGATGTTCTGCTTTTGGCAAGCCTTTTTTTGAAGAGTTTAAAACCCATAATTAGAATAGCAAAACACATCTTTTAACATATAGCGATTCCAGGGACAAGAGTGGGACTATTTGAATGCTTAGAGGTAACTCCTGATTCAGCAAAGTACTTATGAAAGTGTTGAAACTGGCAGGCATTTACATTTTTCAGTGCTTCTGAGTGAAATCACATAGCTTCATGTCTGCTTGATGTTACAGATCAGTACTCTTCACTGATTCAGTGGTGTTTCTGCCTTAGGGAAGCACATAAATCTGTCGAATCTCTAAACCAGATCAACACATTAAATGGTGATACGGATACAATAGGGAGTTACTAGAGCATGCAGTCTTGAAACAAAGGTAGGTGAGAATACCCTTTAAATATGTAAATGTAAACAGTGGCTGGGATGAACCAACACGTTGTGGTGCTCCAGACAGGCATCTCTAGTTTTTTTCTTTCAGATGCCTGTGATTAGGAATCAGTTAACAGGAAAAAGGCAAGAAGCCTTGGAGTATGTAATACATAATCCTCAGAAGTTCCAGGATGAAACTCCTCAGGTTTGAGCTTGATGAATAGAATTTTATAATCTTCCTATAGAGTTTGCTCTCTCTTAGTCATCGTTTCAGTTCAGGTTAGTAATCCTAAAATTAAACCAGATCTCAGCTGCTGCCTGGGCTGCAGTGAGGTACAAAGAATTGCCAGAGATGCTGCCAATACCCTCACGTGCACCTGAAAACATTGAAATGAATGTGGGAACTTACACAAACAGCTTCTATCTTAACAGAAGTGATCCAAGCACTGCAGTACTAGTGAAATACATTGAAATAGATCTAAATATCAAATTACCACAGTTTATGTCATATTCTCTAGGGTCAACTTGTTTATTTGGGGCTGAGAAGGGGGATTTTTTTCTATTGATGAAGTAAAAAGTATATTTGGTATTAATGCATATGGGACTGGTAGCATAAAGCTTAGTAAATATTAAAGAGGAACCTAACCAATTTATTGCAGATTTCTGGAAGTCAATTTCACAAAGCAGTAGAAACAGCAAGAACCGTTCTCACATTATAGAAGAAGCAATTCATTGACACTCTAATGAAAGGAGTGTCCTGGCTGACTTGAGCTGATAAAAGTCACTGTTCAGCTGGGAACCTGCCAAATGCTCCTCATATACACGAGTGGAAATACTAAAAGAAAATGAACAAACAAATAAAAGCTGGTAGGGTATTAATCTCTTATGCAAGTAAGTCTGTAAGCATAACAGAATTAAGCTGGGGAGAACTTTGTCACTAAATTAGTGGTAACTGAACTTTTAACACCCTGGTCAAGAGTTTATGCTATATGCATTTTACAGATAGAGTTGAAAGAAGTACAATAAAAATTATTGGCTGGAATGAATGTAATCTCCCATCAAAGACATTCATAGTTTAAAGAACAATCCTTCCTTTAAAGGGAGATGATAGAATGGCTCTATCTAGGTTATAGCAGTTATAATTGCATGTAAGGTATATACATGCAAATATTGGAGCTGTGAGTCAGAAAAACCATCTCTGCTCCAGAAACCCTTTCTGCTCATGCTCAGCAAGGTTCTCATTCCTGTAGGCATAAAGGTCAAACACTGTAGAGTCTGACTGTGTGCTAGGACCAAGGGACAGCAAGCTCACATGTTTGTGTACTCTCCAGGGTCATGTCCCCTCAGGAAGGCAGGCTGGTTTTGACAAACGGTGAGAAAATGGACAGAAATATGTCTGATCAATTCCTAGCTACGCATATCCATTATTTATCATTCTGAGTTGTGGGGCCACAGCTGATATAAAGTAAAACACACATTTTTGTAGATGATGAATATTGATGAACTGGGAATTTCATGGACACCAGGGGAAATAATTAGGCTAACACTGAGTACAACCAGAAGTTTTTCTCTAATGGAAAGAAAGAAGTAGCAGGACAAGTAGGCATTTTATTGTATTTAATTACTACTTCAGTTATTAGTTTCTATTAATAATTTAAACAGTTTGTCAGCCATTGACAGCACCCAGTTCCATAACCATATTCAGTATAAACTGAGGCAGGCAACTCATACTATTCCAGTCAAGTAAATTGAAATGCTCTTGGGCACCTAAATGAGATGTGTGAAAAGGCCCACAGCTGTGCTGACAAACTCTTAGCACCCAGAAGGTGGTAGTTGATACAATATGTCTTTTAATAACACCACCGAGGCACAGGAACAGACTGCAAGTGCAAATGGCTGGAGATGAAGGCATCCCAGGAGGAGTACGTCTGAGGAAAAGTAGATTCCAGCACCTGGGCATGTTTTAGCTACTGCTTAGCAACTGGGAAGGAGTGGTTGGTAATTCACTTGTAACTTGATGCCCAGTGTGTCATAGACACGCCCCCGTGCACAAATCTGAATACTTAGAGTTGCACACTTCAAGGATTTTCTGTGATGAATTGCCCAGACTCCGGGAGAGAAGGTGTTGCTCCGTTATCTAAACAGATACAAATTCAAGTAGTTCTAAATATTGTTAATCTACTTCACTTCAACACCCAGATTTTCTTCTGTTCATTTTGTTTCATATTGGCACTAAACTAGGCTGCAGCCTTGGCACAGGATTGCTGCAATGGGATATTGCTGAAATTAGCAATACCCCATTGAATGAGAAAATGTCCAATAAATGGTTATGCAGGATCCTCAGCTAGTGAAACTCCAGGTTTAGCAACAGTGGAAAAAAAAAACCAAAAAACAACTAAAACCAAAAAACAACTTTTTCTAGAAATTGATAAAATTAAATCCTGAAGGAATTTCTGATCATTTAGCCTGGTCTTTTACATGGCACAGACTGTTACATTTCTGCCAATTACCTCAACACTTATCCAAATAATTTTGAATTGTAGGCATTTGATCATTTAAAAAAAACCCAAAACTTTGAAAGTTTGTTCCAATATTTCACGCTTTTTTTTTGTTACAACCCATGCTCAACATCCAGTTTTAATTAGTCTCATTTCAGCTTCAAGTTCTAATTTACAGCAATTACACTTCTAGTTTTGTTTTGGTTTTGGTTTTTTTTTTATATAGACAGAGTAGAGAGTGTTTAGCTGTAGAATATTCCACAGCAGGAAAATTAAAGGATTATAGTAACTTTTAGAATAATCATCTTTCCCAGTTTTGAATAGCCTTTTAAAATTTTGTGGTACATTATTTCACTATACATCTCCATAGTCATATTCACCAGCAGGTTTGGAGCTATTTCTACATCTGTTCATAAGCATTCAGCTGCTTCCCCTGGTTTACTGTTGGATCATTAAAGTACTAACCCATTTTAAAAATAAAAACGTTCAAAACCACCTCTCTTTTCAAGGAAAATCTGTATTTTAGTGTATTGTTAACCTTAACAATGCCTTTCCCAGTTTTTGAATATATAATCACTTGTAATTTATATCCACACTAGCTGGATATGATAAATGTGTATTTCATACACAGCACTTCTCTGAACATTAAAAAAAAAAAAAAAAAAAAAAAAACCTGTGATGTTCAGTAACTAATTTTCTTTGCAGAGGTTTTTGGGTCATCTGCAGAGTACTGGCCACTTCAGGCAGTTTGAAAACTGGTAGATTCAGGGCAAAGCCAAGGGTTTGGCTCAGTCAGTAGCATGTTACACTGCCCCTTCCCTTTTTCTTTCCACGGTAATTTTAGTAGTTGTCATATATGGGTTTGCACCTTTTCTCCCACAATAAAGTTTGTTCTGGCCAGAAGAGCTTCTCAGTTTTATTGTGCATGATGTGCTACACACATCTGTGACTATTCATTCCTACCTCATGCCACAGGGCATCACACCTCATTTGGTTTTGCACATCTTAGTGGAATCCACAGATTTAATCACTGACCCACTGAAATTTCCCAGTCTATAAAGGAGTAAACAAGGAATAACGTTTTGGGGTACACTTAATTCCCATGGCCCAGGGTGCAGCCCAGATTATGCATTCTGGGAGTGCCAAAAGTGAGTGGAGACAAACTGCAGTGTAGAAATAAGAACATGCATCCTGTCCTGATTTTGGCTGGAATGGAGTTAATTTTCTTCCTACTAACTGGTATAGTGCTGCATTCAGCATGAGAATAATGTTGATAACACAGTGATGTTTTACTTGTTGCTAATTTGTGCTTACCCTAAATCAAGGACTTTTCAGTTTCCCATTCTCTGTCAGCAAGCAGGTGCACAGGACACTGGGAGGGAGCATGGTCAGGAGACCTGATCCAAACTGGCCAAAGGGATGTTCCGTAACATAGCACATCATGCCCAGGATGTAACTTGGAGAAATGGGGAATGGGCTGGAAACTGGTCAGCAGGGGGTAAGATCTTGTATTGTGTGTCACTTGTTTCTCTGGAGTTTTATTCCTCTCTCTCTGTCTCCCTCTACCTCTCTTTTTCACAACAGTCATTACTATTATTAATGTTATCATTAACATTAATATTATTGTAATGATGGTATTTTTCTTCAAAATTTTTCTTCTATCAAATTGTTCTTATCTCAACCCACAAATTTTACTTTTCCATTTTCCTCCCCACTGGAGGGGAGGCAGGGAGAAGGGGAGTGAGCAAGCAGCTGCATGGTACTCAGGTGTGAGTTAAACCATGGCACATGAAAGGAGGAGGTTTTTATACCAGTTGAGATGTACTTGTGAAAATAACTGCAGCTAAGGCATTAGTCCACAGTTTCATGGCACACTGAGTCTGACTTTAGAGCTCCCAGTACTAGATCAAAATCAGTACCATCACATGACACAAAGCACTGAACCAGCACAAATTATTGGCAGCTTGAGATATTTTTACACCTTTTGATGGGCTTTGTACCGTAAGGCCAGTATTATCTGACCTCTTATATCTGGCTTTTGGCATAAAAGCTGTCATGAATTTCACAGTGTGCTTTAGCTAAAGCAGTATAAACATGGCCATAAACTGCATGCTTGATTTGAATCAATTTCTTATAAATGAGTGGTTCAATAATGTGGTTTCTTAGTATTGATGACTATGAAACTATGGTCTCACTCTAGACTGATACACTTTAAAACAACAATCATTAAAGAGAAGTCAGTGGTACAGTTATCTCACTGTTTTTTTAACTCTGACATCTGATATAAATTTCCAGGAAAAGGTGGTAAAATTTCCAATTATACAGAGTTTAGGAGGCAAGGGAGGCAGTCAACTCAAATACCACCTTTTCTGCTGTATACACATACATCAATTATCCACCACTTTTCCTACTCAAGTACAGACTGGGTACAATAAACTGGAATCTTTCTCTGAGCTAGGGATTGTGTAAGCAGGACAATGTTCCACTCTTTTGCCCTTTCTTAGCATGAATTCAAATAGCAGATTCTTTGTAGCCTATCATAAAGAATTCTGCAATCTTTCTGATAACTGATTGTTCACATTATTCACAAAGGAACAGTCTAGCACAATGATGAAGGAAGGTTTTTGTCCACACAGCCTTCCTGGTCTCAAATCACTCTCTTTACAGCCCTCACAGGAAAAGTGGTCCAAGGATTCTACTAATCTAATTTTTTACAATAGGCAAAGTACATAAGGTTCCCCCAATATCTTGCCCCTTCAGCTCAGAAAACAAACACACAAGAAAGCTACACATAGAAATGTTAAATGGAGCTCCCTAGCCTTGCTTATTCTAATGAAAAGCTTTGGAGTCACACCTCATGGAACACCACTGCAGACTGTATTCCTCCATTTCACACCAAATGGTAGGTGGTCAGACATGCCTGAGTCTCCACTGACACATTTCCAAAAAAAAAAACTAATGCAGCTGCACTGCAGACAAAAGGAGTCTGCAATACCAAACACAGTTGGGAAAAGGTTCACAGTCCATTTCAGGAGCCCTTTTCCACAGAGAAAATCCACAAAGGAAAAGCAGATATCAGGAATATTTTATTTTGCTGTGATAAATTATTCTCCATTTGTGTAAATCGGTGTTGCCAGTTTAGACAGCCTAATGGTGTGTTTATATATCCTGTCCCTAGCAGTAACAGTATGGCCTGTTGTGCAGTATAGGACATTAGCTGTTCTTTTAAATTTGCTTTTCACTGTCATCCTGTAATAATAGACTCTATCCCTTCTGTTCACCTTCCATCAGGCTCCAATAGTACCTCCCCTCAGAGTAATCAGTTCTGTGATTTTTCCCCACCTATCTTATACATGCAGGGCTAGGAGTTGCTCCCAATGATCCTGATGGATCCCTTCCAAGCCAGTATATTCTGTGATTCTGTAATTCTGTGATCATATGATATGTGATTATGCTTGATTGCTTGTTCCTAAATGGGGCCTATAGTATATGTAGGGTAAACAGCTATCCAGCCTTGTTCTTTTTTCTGGGTTAAGTTAAAACAGCCTCTAATCACATCAGTTGCTCAATAAACAATGAGAATCTTATTCATTCATTACTCATACATTCCTCAAAAAATGTATAGACATCTCTGTCTTGTTGTGGAGTTTATTGCAGTGAATTCCAGGGTTACTCAGTTCTGCACAGATCACTGACTGCTGATTAAGACATTTTTCTCTAGTGTCTATGTACTCACACCTTTAATTTAAAGAAAAACTAACCTTTAACAATATAATCTATACAAATAAAGGTAATATTATTTGCATTTATTTTTTGAATGTGATTCACAGAAGGGATCACAGGAATCTCATTTGCAGTTTCAACTCTATTATAATAACAACACTCTGAATGCAAGCTCTCCTCTCATCCCTCCAAAACATTTTAAACCCTCGGTGTTCCAGCAATATCTGCAGGCTTTCTCAATATGTTCTGTTTTCTACCATCCTGGCCATTAACTAAAATCTTGAACAGAAGCATGCTATAGACAGGCTTATGCAATGACTGGAATGACTTCCCAGATGGAGAGCTACAGTTGAAAAGTGTACAGCATTTCCCCACTGGAGGACCATTTCATCTGGACCATCCTTCCTTAGTGTACAAATAAGAATGTCAAGCAGGGTGATGGCATACCACAGCCAGTATCTCCTACAACCTGTTTTTTCTTTGTTTACTAGTCTTTTCTACCAAAAGAGGAATTACATTGGGTTTCACCATTTGATATTGAGAAATCAACTTCGGATAGTTAATTGGTGTTTGGTCCCAGACACTCACAAAAGTGGTTGTTCTAGAACTTAAACCAATGCCAACATTAGGCTGAAAAACTTAAAATTCTTCAAGTGCTTTCTCACTGCTTTTCAAGCTATGTTCCATATGTGCCTTTTCTTTTCCACATTTGAAGCAGTGATGTCCATCAGTTTCAAGACAGCTCAGGATTTTTTCAACAAACAAAACTGATCTCACCAGACCTTGCAACCTGTAGTCATACAGCATATCCACATATTTTACTTTTCTTTATGTTATGGTCTGGTTACCATTGTAAAGAAAATTCATTAACCAAGTGGCAATAAACAGCTCTTTGACAGCTTTTTCATCTTTTCCTGTACCTATGATTATTTAACCATCACTCCCCTTTATAGAAAAAAATCTCTGTTTTGTTCTCTTACAAAATAATGCCTGATTCTCCATGGGTTTGGTTTTTGGTTTTTGGGGTTCTTTTGTTTTTGTTTTGTTGTTGCTGTTGTTGTTTGGGTTTTGTTTTTTTTTTTTTTCATTTAATCTTGCTGAGCCTATTATATTTTGACCTTGTATATCTGGTTTTTCTCATCCATTAAATAACAGCACATGCAGCCATAATTTTCCCTTTTTGTTACTAACTTTTTTTCTCCACAGCAGATCAGTTTGTCATTTCAATAAAATTTCTTTTGCACTTATTTGCTCTTACATATTCCTTTAAATGATCATGTCAAGAGCCCACTCACTAGTTCTTTACATTCATTCAGATGTCCTTTCAGGAACATAAGAACAACTAAAGTCTGTCTTATATTAAAGTACTTCCAATTTCTAGTGCAACTGTATCCTTACTTCTGCATTCATGGTTATGACTACTAAATATGTGAATCTAAACAGTTTCCACTTGCTATATAGTAATTCCTCTTCCCTAAGGGATTTTCTTTTTCTTCAATAATATTGTTATTCCAATTGGTTCTCTGATATAACACATTAGCAAACACCTCCTACTAGCAAACAGCTGTTTCCCAACTTGTTGTTTCCTAATTATCTATTTGTTTCTCTAGAAATGGCTCCAGCCACAAATTCAGAGCAATATCAGATTTGTTCAGGATTGTGTGTTGCAATAAAAAAACTTAGAAATTACATTATCCCTTGTCTTACAAAAACACAAGTGGTTCCAGCCACAAGGTAATTGTTCTGCAGTTTGTGGGTTACTTATGTATTATGCCATGTATTAGGGGAACACTCACATGATTGATAGGTAAGATACTCTGGTGTGGTATTTTACAGAGGCAATATTCTCACTAGTTTGGTAGGCTAAATTAAAACCAACCTGATTTATGAGTGGTCAGGTGGGTTTGCTTTAGAGCCAGGAGTGCTGTCAAGGAGCTAGGCAGGGAGGTTAGGGCAGGCAGGTGTTTGGTTCTGCTGTGACATCATCTCACAACTGCTAAAGGGATGCAACTGTGGCGAGTTCCTCGGGACTACTGCACATTTCAGCTGCATGGAGCCATTGGATTAGGACTTTGCCCAGCAGCAGATTTGTTCAAAAATCCATACATACATGTCTTCTGCAAGATTAATTTGAGCCTTAGCAGCCCCCAAGTTTTACCACATCTCCAGGGTAGGCCAACTGGTGAAAACTTAACATTGCTTATCTGTCTTTAAGTACTCCTGGGTTTTCCTAGTGCTAAAAGGACAAGTTTTTATTACTTAGTGTTTTGTCTTTATGCTATGTAAGATATACATGCCCAGTAACAGGCCAGAAGAGAGAGACTTATGTTCAAATAGTATATGATGTTAAATAACTCATACATATAAATCTGTACTACACAGAACTTATTTCTCTTCTTGTGGGTGATTTTATCCTTTATTACCTATAAAATTCTCCACTTTACAATAATACATAGCAAATGCTAAAATGTAAATATCAGATGAAATATTTTATGGTTTTTTCTGCTTTGATGTGTACCATATTATGTATGATAATAGTGACTTACTCTTTTAAGGACCTAATCTTCATATAAAATGTAGCAATAAAGAAGTTTCTATTTCACATTTGTTAAATGAGAACAGAAAAATGACACTCAGACTTTGTAATTTCTGCCTGCTTAGGGGTGGTGAATCAGTCTTGCTATGCAACACTTAAAAGCTGCCAGCAATAAAGGCATCTAAATCTTTTAGAAATCTCTCTGCAGTATTTACTGATTATAGAAATAATATACAGCTGCATGCCATGCATCACAAGGGGGAAGGGTCTATTCTTTAACATAGATTTATTCAGACATTGTATAACAGTCTCTGCAGTGGAACACATGTTTAGTGATGAATCAGTTTCTACTGCATCTGTGTGAAATCACTAAAATAATTTGTCAAGTTTGAAATATAAGTCAAATAAGCCTACTAGATACAACACCCCAGATGTGTTAGTGTCATTGTTTCTCAATATTTTTCTGCCTGAACAGGATACCAGAAAGAATAAGGCAGGTGCAGCTTCTCAGAACTGTACAGACTTTATGCAGCCAAAGACATGTTAACTACACAGCCAGACACACAATATTAAAGTAAAACTCTCTTTCCATTAGCAATCCTCTTGCTTGTTACAAATCAGTCTCAATAAGGAAGGAGAAACCCCTTAAAGTTGCTCCTCTTTCCTTCTCAGCATGTAGATCTGCAACATATTGTGACATTCCTTGTGAAACAGGGCAACCACTGTAGGCAGGATCCCAAAGACCACGCTGATGCCACAGGTGGATTGTCATTAGTTCCCTCATGGTCTGGCAGGACTCATTCCCTCACGGGTCAACCCTCGTGCTATTAGCATTTCCCCAAGGGCTATTCTCATGTGCCCCAGGTAATCCAAATGGAAATACAATGGCATGAGGGGAGAATCCTTCCCTTGTTATTAATGTTTGCCAGGTGTAAATTCAGACGGAATCTGCGGATTCTGGCGTATCCTTGTGAGAAAGCATAAGTATGAATTTTACACGTCATACACACTCCTGTTGAATAGCTATGCTTCTCTTCCAGTACCCAGGAGTGTGTTTGGGGAGTTTTGGTGGGTTAAGTAATTCCTGGAAATGCCAACATGTGTGTCGTCTCCTTAACAACTGTTCTGATCCTTTCAGAAAAAAAAAAAAAAAAAAATCTGTTATCACAGGTGCTATTTCATGGTTAATCATACCAGTTAGAACTAAATTATTTAATCTGTGGGAAGACACTTGCCCCTTTTCCCCTGGAGTGTTCTGTTCTCTCATTCTTTTGCCTATGTCTTTGATGCTGATATTTACCGCACTTGTATGGTCAAATTTATACAATTATAACTCAAGAAATGTAACTGGCACTGAAATCCCAAACATACTTGCCAGTTTTCTTTTCCACAGTGACCTATACAGGCATATTTGTGGCATAATCTTCTAGGAATAAAACTTTCAGGTATTATCTGTGAGAAGCAAGTAAATGTCTGCATGTTAATATTTTTCATGTGCTCTTCCCGGGAGAACTTCAGGGTCTTCTTTTCCCTTTAGTCAAGATACTTCCTTCTCAATGTTTACCACTGGATTCTGTACCATCAGCAAATGTTAACAAGTATATTTTTATTCCACCAGTACATAATGGTGCAAGGTTTTACATGAAGATGGATGGAGATCAAACTGAAGTATATGCAGGAAATATTTTCCCAACTCCTGAAAAAGCAGAAAATACAGCAATTGTCCCTGAAAGCTGGACACTTAAAAAATAGAAAACAAAATAATAAAATTACATTATTAAAATGAGCAGTTGCATCTTTTTTTGTACACAGTTCACAGCAGTGAAAATAATTGCTTCCTTCTCAAAATATACTTAGTTATAGCCCTAAGAATGAAAATATTGTATACTTTTTACACTTTTATCTGTATCCACAGTAAAAAATTTTATTCTCTTAAGATACAGATGAATAAACTTTTGTATTAATATAGAATTCTCATATGCATTAACAGAGATGTGATTCTGCACATTTGTCCTTTATTTGATTAAAATTCATGGCTGATACACATTGATGTTTTCTTCACCTCTATTTTATCCAGAGTGATTTCTCCTATGCGGTTCACTGGCATAGAGTCATAAAATTAGAGAGCAATATTAGGTTGTCCTTTAAAAACAGGTCTTTTGACTTCTCTCCAACTGTAGGAACTTTCCCCTGATGATTCTGTGGTAAGCATTTACCACAGTTTTGCTACCTTTAAAGTCCAGCCACCTTTAGATAACTATCCTTTGGAAAAATATTCTCCCAAAGCTATTGGTTTATTTTCTTTGTCCTAAAGCCTGGTAACAAATGTAATGTAGCACAGGTCATTATGAAGTGAGGGGGTTTTTTTGTATCTTTAACTTGAGTCTTTATACCAGTGAGAAAATGAAAAGTCCACAATGTTTCAAAAAAAAAAGTAAGTTTTCTGTTTTTGCTTAAGGAAAAAAGAAACAAAAATCTGACCTTGGCATTAAGCTTGGGCAAAGTTGCAGAGTCTTCTAGACCCAACAGATTCTTATCTCATCATAAAAAACAGTTTTTCAATATTCAGACATCTGTTATGAGTCAGGATGCCAGGAGTTGTTTACGGAAACAACAACTCCCTGGGAAAGTCCTATGGAATGCAAAAGTGAAGAAAACAAGGAAGAAATTAGAAAATCAGATTGCAGAAATTGCCCAAACAAGATATGATTTATACTCTAGAAACACATCCCTACTGAAAGATTTTATTCAAATAATGGCACATTTTTGGATGACTATTAAAAACTCAATCATTTTTCCACTAACTTCAGTTGACATTTCCCTTTATAAATGTTACTTCAGAAAAAGTGGATAGTATCTGACATTAAGATAAGTTAACTTGATATGAAAATTTTAAAAACAGAAATTCGTCCTCAATAGTTGAATACTTACAAGTCCTAGCAGAAAGGTCACTATCTTCCAGAACAATGGAAAATAAAAGAACTCAGTTATTGTAATATTTTATTCTTTTCTTACACTTCAGGTTTCACATGTACTAGAAAACAGGTTCTTAGTTTTAGACTTGTGAACAAATACTGGGGTATTTAGACCATTTTTGTCTTGATAGCTAGATAAAAATGATGAAACTCAGGGGCCAATACTAGAGAACAAAGCCCATGATAGACTGATGACAGCAGCACTAACACACCTCCCTTGGCCAAACTGTCAGATTTCATGTCTCTATTTTTTCTACTTAAATATTTCCTTTTTACTTTTTTATCCTGGAAAGTCCTATTCACAATTTATTAGTTAAGATACTTTACTGGTAAGAAGATATCAAAAGTGGTATCTTCCAAGGGCAAACCTATCTTACAGAAAAATTAATATGATAAAACTGTTTTACAGAGAGCTAGCTTTTACTGGAAGCATGTGTATGGGATTTGCATGGTCAGGTTTTGGTAGCTGGGCAGGCTACAGGATGGCTTCTGTGAGAAGCTCCAAGAGGCTTCCTCTGTGCCCGACAGAGCCAGGGGCAGCTGGGTCTGAGACATCCCCAGTGCAGGCCAAGGGCAGGCCCATCAGTGACCATGGTAGTGCCTCTGGGATAATGTACTTTAGAAAGGAGGAAAAAAATTGTGCAATTGCAACCAGAAGAAAGGAGTGAGAATATGTCAGAGCAACATTCCTGTATACACCAAGGTGTCTTGGTTTGGAAAGACAGGTATCTGCCAGGGAAAGATGGAGCTTCCCTTAGAATGGAGAATGTAAACGCCCTCCCTTCAAATTATTATAATTTTGCAATTAAGGGCTTTCAGGCAAAGATTTGGGAATAGGAATAACAGTTCCTTACTAGGAATATTAAAAAATACAAACGTAGTAGTACAAAAAAAACAAGCAAGTAAACAAAAAAAAAAATCCTAGAAACCCTGACAGAGTCAGAATACAACCTGACACTCTGTTGGTCAGGGTATTGGAAGCAGTCCAAATAAATCCGTCTGGAGTAACAGATGTGGTTCTGTTGGAGTAGAGATGATCTTGTAGAAAAGGGTCTGGTGATGGTGAGATGGGTCTGGTCTTCCTCTGGAACAGACTGTCTTGCTGTGCTGAATTTCAGCTTTTACCCAGGCAGGAATGGTTGGCTCCTCCCACTGGGTGGAGCATCTCACAATGGGATGATGGAATGTTATCAGTCATGTGCTGAGCCTTAATGGCCCATTTGCAGAAGATATCCCCCTGGAGGGAGGATGGGCTGTGGAAGAGATAAGGAGCATTGCTCCACCTGGTTTTAACAGCTGGCCCATTAGCAGAAGGCACTTGCCCCCTCCCCCCAGGAGTCAAAAGAAAAAACACCTCTTCAACGGGTTTCAACACATTGGGAATAGAATACATGCCTTTGGTTATATATTGCAACCCAAGACACAAGGTCAGTGCAGAAGGAAGGGAAGGAAGTAATACAGGTGCTGGAGCAGAGATTCTCCTGAAGCATGTGGTGAAGAACACAGTGAGGCATGCATACCCTGAGGTCCATGGAGGTTCACAGGTGTCATGGTTTAGGAATGGCACTCTGCAACTGAGTCCCCCCCCAAACAAAACTCTCCCAAACCAGATACTGCTTGTTCACTCCCCCTGCTTCCCTAGTGAGAGGGAAAAAAGGCAGAAGCCCTGGGTAGAGATAAGAACAATTTGCTGCTGGAAACTACAACTAGATGAGTAAACAAACAGTAGCAGAAACAATACTGAAAAGTATACAAAAAGAGAGTGACTTACAAGAAAAAACCCTGACCAACTGATCCAACGTGGTGCCACCCTGAGACAGTCATCCATGATGGATGGACCCTCTGTATCTTTGCAAGAAATCCCTTTCTTCTGACCTCAGGGGTGACATGAGGTGTTGTTATAAAACAAAAACCTAGACATGCTCACACAGCTCCAGTCTCTGCCTCTTCATGGCTACTGGAAAATATTAACTCTGTCCTGGCCAAAAACCAGGACAACAGGGAAACAGAGTCTGTAAGTGTAAAGAAACAATGTGATTTATATTGTTTATTGAGTCCAGTCTATTATATCAGCACAGGGATATCTTAATTCTAGCTAAACTGCAGAATAAGAAGGACAACATTATTCTTTGGAAAATGTTTTGCCCCTGTGTACTTCTGCTAATTAGCCCTAATAAGATTTGATTTCTAAAGCCAAAGTACAAAACATATTTACTGGACTTGCATTTTTTGAGCCTCTGAGGATAAACATTTTCACATTTTTCCATACTGGTCACCAAACTTCAGAAAGGCCCTTAATGCAGAGGCACTTAAAGTAGTCGAATACTTGTTTACATCTGTTTTGTAACAAGTAACTTATAGACTCATGTTAATTCAGTTAAATTATAATTACCTCATTTTTTTTTTTTAGACCTTTGAACTGCTCCATGTAAGCTTCAGTTTGCCCTAATGCAACATTTTGCATATGTGGAAAACCCAAAAGGATCACAGTTTGTAAAGGCTGCCTGCTGTTCAGCACACAAGGACAAAACGAAGGACTTCTGTAACTGGAATAATCAAGACTGCTACAGTTTGAGCTAAGAATTGGCTTAAACTGCAATGGTTGGAAGGAACAGGCACAAGAGGAAATTCAAATTTCACAAGAGGAAATTCAAATATATATTCAAGCCTATAGACAAGCCAGCCAGGACGATCTATTGCTATGTGCTCTCCCACATGTGGAAAATCACTGGAGTGTGTAAAGCACAGCAATGCTGCAGGGTTGAGGAAGGTGATTTTCCCAATGTCCTCTGCACTGGTACTGGAGACTGACCTTGAGTGCCACCTGTAGCTCTGAGTGCCTCAGTAGAAGGAGGACATAAAGCTATTGAAGAGTGTCCAAAGGAGGGCAAAGAAGATGGTGAAGGGCCTTGAGGGCAGAGTATTCCAAGAGCAGCTTGAACAAGACAGCTTGGTCTGTTCAGCCTGGAGCAAGGTGGTGGGGTGCCTCATCACAGTCTACAGCTTCCTCATGAGGGGAGGAGGAGGAGCAGGCGCTGATTTCTGTCTGGTAACTAGGGATACAACCAAAGGGAGCTGCATGAGGCAGTGTTGGGGTGGTTAGGTTGGATATTAGGAAATGTTTTTTCATCTGGAGGGTGGTTGGGGCACTGCAACAGGCTCCCCAGGGAAGTGGTCGTAGCAGCAAGTCTGCCAGGGTTCAAGGAGCATTTAAAAATGTTCTTGGGCACATGCTGATTCTGTGACTCTTGGGGTGTCCTGTGCAGGGCTAAGAGCTGGACTCAATGATTCTTGGAGATCCTTTCCAACTCAAGATATTCTATGATTCTAAGACTCCATGACATGATAATCTTCTAGTAGAATTTCATAATCATAAATCATAATAAATATTAATAGCATCATTATGTCTACTATAACTACAGAAACTTCATATTAAAATAGTATGAAATAGAAGAAACCATGTGGTATCAAATTCTTAAATTCAATTAGAATAAATAAGTGCTGTTCAAAGTCCAAGGGTCTGTCCACTTTATTGTCTACAGCTCTTTACCAGGAGACCAGGTGAAAACTGAAGAAGCAGGAAAAGGAGAAAATTACAACAGATAGGGTTGAAGAAAAGAAATCAGAACATGTTCAACCATGCAGCAACTATCTCTTGCTTTTCTTATTAGAAAATAATTTGCAATAGATACAGCAAAGCTTTATAACTTACTCTTCTACACAGAAAAATTACTGATAATTTCTCCTTCTCAGACCATATTTCATTTTGGATGGTTGCCATTTTTAGCCAGTTACATCACCTAGAGATCATTCTTCAAATTATTTGTTTCTTTCTACAATGCTTTTCTATGCCCTTCACAGTTACTTTGTCAGAAATCAGCAACACTGATGGAACATTTGAAAAGTTTGAACTCTGGTCCTCACAGATAATTTCTTAAATGTAACAACAAAAAGAATAATGCAATGCCGCTGCGAGTGTAAGCAAAGTGGTGGGAAGGAGTTTCTTTTTTACCTATTGTTTCCCTAGTAAATTTGCCCTTCAAATGAGTTGTTAGGCAAGACAGACGGTTCCAAGCCAAGGCTGCAGTACAAAATCTGGTGTATTGTTGTTGCAAAAAGTGTCTTCATAAGAGTGTTTTACCTGGATCTTTAGTGCTCAGCTTGTTTTGTCACCATAATGCAGTGCTTTGATTTAATTACTTGAAGGGCCCCCTTTAAAAATCAGAAATTTAAAAATCAAAATAGCAAAGTTCATATACAAAACCATAGCTCAAATCCAAGACAGTCATCAATATAATACAGTTGCTGCTCTAAGAGTGGACTAAACAATTATTAGGATTCTGCCCAGTTGTGCTTTCCCATTTAAAAAGCAAGGAAGGATGTTTGCTTTTGTATTAGACTTCTTAGATCATACATAAAGTCTGACTCCCATGGATTTCAGTAATAAAAAATCTGTCAAGAGTTCAGTGAAAGTCATCAATGAGACAAACTTGCCAGTCACTTTACTGTAATTCATAAATCATGTAGCCATATAAAGAAAATAATGTTTGTGGCTGACTGGCTACATACTGCATTTCCTTTCCTCACCCATTATCCTTTCCTTATGTTCATACTGAAAGTTTCTAATCTGGAGATTCTAACTTTTCTTACTAATGCTTTGAACTACTGGTGCTCAGTCAGTTTCCTGCTCATCTCTCCAGAGCTATAGGACATACTTTACATGAGGAGAAGGATAAAAAGAGCTGTCCTTATGCTCCAAATCTTTTCTGTCTGTGAGTCCAACTGCTTTTGCTTTTAGCTTCTTTTCAGGGTACACTAGTCTGAGAATGATGAAAAGATAAAACTGAGGAGGGATTGCAAGAGCAGCTGCATAACAGAAGTGGTTGTGTACTTCTTCTGAGGTGTTTATTATTTGTGGAATATATGACTTACAGTCAGAAGAATTGCAATATCTTTGCCTCCCCTTCTGCCAAATCCAAAAGTACATAACTGTATTTCACTGGTCTTCCTAATACCTCATCCTTATGCATTTTTAACATGATTTTAATTATAAGGTGGAATGGTGGAAATACTGCTCAACTTTTAAAAAAACATTTTACAGATTGAAGGCTGATACAGATATTGTCAATGAACAGACACCACACCAATATGCAATCCCCAATCCAGTTTTGTCTGTACTTTGTGTTAATCACCTTTACAGGCAAGGAAAGAATTTTTTGAAATTAGTATCTTCAAACAGATAATCCATGAAATTACTGAAGTCTTTAAAACTGTTTTCCAAACAAAGAAATGCTGTTCAGAAATAGTCCCAGATCTTCCCACATTTGTGGCAATAATGTTCCAGCCACTCTTGTTTCTGTACCTTCATTATTTGGCACCTTGATTTTTTTTTTTTTAGCTAGAGGCTCAACACCACAAATGCAGTATATGACAAGTAGAATACTGTGCTATCCAGAAGGAAGAATGAGGCTGCTCCAGAATGTAAGAAGGCATCAGGAAAGGGGACAAAGAACACCCTAAGAATTAGCAATTACAATATGAGACTGGCATCTTAAAAAACGAATTCCATTACTATCATTGGCAACGACATGAAATGTTTGACTACTTATCTCAGACTTTTGCAGAATCTATTTAACTTTGACAGGTGTGATAAACTTGTAAATCTCTTACCTTCTATGTTTTTAAGAATTTCTTTGATACTTTTATACTTAAGCATGTAGGAAATTGCCCTTGAGAACGAGTTAATTATTTTCATTCAGCTACATCACTGTATTAGCAATTGTTTTTAAGTAAAACTAATTTATCTCCCCAGAGTCCCTTACATCATAGTAGTTTGCACTTTGAGCATCTTTAGTAGTTGGCCTAAACTGGACATGTAGGTACAGAACAGCCAGGAAGTTGTTTTAAGGTGATATTCAGAAACATAGTTTATGCACTGCCTGGTTTATGTCTTTGGGATTTTTCTCTTTTAAGACATAATGAACGTTCCTGCAATAACCTATATTGTCTGCGGCTTTAAGTGTACACTTACAGTTTTAGGTTGGTGTTTCCTGCCCCAGTTTGAGTGTGAAAATGCACTCACAGGTTCAATTTAAGAAGCAGGATCGCTGTTTTCACACTAGTAAATGTTTTGACTAAGAGCTGGTAACAGGTTTCTTGTGTCTTAGTAAGTAAAGAGTTTTCAAAATGAGCATCCTCACTTCTGGTTGAGATTTGAGGGAAGGAGATAAGACTTGTGTATCAGCTGGTCTTAGGGCGCTCAGCCAGATGTCAAGGAGACAAGGTCATTCTGGCTGGCTCCTCTGAAAGGGGGAAAAAGTGAGCCTTACAAAATGAGATTGTTACTAGCCCTTCATTATGCCAATGACAAAAAGTATGTAGTTTCTCTTGAGACATTTTGTATACTGTAAGTTTAGTTCAATGTGCCTGTGACACCAACTAGGAGAGAGCAGCTTACTTCCACACTCCTAAATAATTTTAGCCTATAAAGTGGCTTGGGGACATGCAAACTCACTAGTGGAAATGATCCATAATATATCATAAACTGAGCCTGGAAATTATTTGGAACAGTGCAATCTCATGTGGGACAAAAATAAATTAGTGACTTGTGCTGGCTTTGGCTAAGATAGAGTTAATTCTCTTCACAGTGGCTGGCATGAGGATGTGCTTTGGATTTGTGCTGAACAAAGGGTTAAGAATATAGAGATTTTTTATCACTGAAAGGTTCTTATACAGCACCAAGCCCTTTTCTGCTTTTCATACTGCTGCACTGGTGAAGATGTGAACATCTTAGTTGAGGGTGCCTGGGGCATTGGAAGGAGACACAGCCAGGACAGGTGACCCCAACTGACCAAAGGGATATTCCAGACCATGTGGTATCATGCCCAGTATATAAATTAGGGACAAAAAAGGAGGAAGGCAGGGGACATTTGGAGTGATGGAGTTTGCCTTCCCAAGTTACTGTTACAAGTGATGGGATCCTACACTCCTGGACATGCTGAGCACCTGCCTGCCCATGGGAAGCTGTGGATTCATTCCTTTGTTTTGCTTTGGTTTTGTGCATGACTTTTGCTTTTCCTTTATCTCAACCCATGAGTTTTCCAGCTTTTACCCTTCAGATTCTGTCCCAGATCCTGCTGGTGGGGAAGTGAGCAGGTGGCTCTGTGGTGCTTTGATTGCTGACTGTTGTTAAACTCCAACAGAACCACAGCAAAAAATTCACAGTTTGTACAATTGAATTTCAGGTCTCCCTGAAAGCACTCCCTGGCATAGTTCAATTTGCTAGAAGATTTCTAGAAGACAACTCATAACAGTGATGTTCTTATATCCCTTAGAACTCCTTGAGGTAGTTTATTCAGTTAATATAATTGTATTAAATATAATTATTAACATAATTTAGACGGGGATGCAAATGTCTCTGTGTATGGAGAGTAATGGCTACACTTACTTCCTGTATTTAACAATCACTAAGACAAGTGTGTTAGGTAGGTATCACACTGAAAGGAAGATGGAATTGCTTTTGTGTATTTCTCTACAAGAAATTGATAGATATAATTGCACACCATTTCTGTGCAAGAATACTAGTAGCTACATGGTAAACAGTATCAAGAGGTTTTTTCCAACACTTACTCATACCTGTGCAGAGTGCCAGAGAACCAGTCTCTGATGCAGTAACAGTTCTCCAGAATTTCCTCAAAATTTACAGAAGAAAAAAGGGGGAAAAAGCCTTGTCTGAAACATCCTGAATTCCCAAAGGTGTTCTAAGCAAAAGAAAAGGGTTGATATTAAAGAAGTTCAACTTATAAATTACTTAAGTACGTCTTTATGAGCCATGCCCTTGCTGCTTATCTAAAAGTTAAAAGCATTTTGGGTATTACTGCTAAAGCTGTTTTTAGAAGGGAAAAGTATCTTAAAGATGAAAAGCATATCCTTAGAATGATTTTTTTTTTATTCCCATACACCTTCTAGGCCATCTCCTATTTTCATATGAGCCTAGGAATTCTCAAAGCAGGAAAAAGTAGAACTAATGAGCTTTCCAGCAGAAACCTTCAATGAGACAGAAAAAGAGATAAAATAATCTTACTTATGATGTTTTTACTGAGAAACTACTGTAAGAGAGATAAATGTCAAATGTTATGAAATCCAGTTCAGCCAAACAGATCAATGGTCTATCTGTGCATTTTCAGTATATCTTAAAATTCTACCTGATACCTAAACGGGGTGGGGGGGTCTATTTTTTTTTTCCTTTTGCCTTTTTTTTACTGAAGATGAAAAACTTCTCAATGTGTTCTGAATTTCAAAGATTTTTTATCAGAACTTCCTTCAATTTTGTGTGCTTAGCACTCTTGCAGATCAGGCTTTTCAGATTCCATTTCCTCTATGTGCAGCTGTGATTCTGGGCTTGAAACCTCTGTGCGATCCAAATGAGAATGCAGATCAGTGATGGGGAACAAAAGTTCTGAGAAAATACTTCAAATGGCTCATTTATGTCTGAGGTCTTAAATCTGGAGTCAAATGTAGACATTTGAAATACCAACAGTGCTAATTATGTTATATTCAGATGAGAAAAATTAATCCAGAAGGACATTCGAGTGGGATGATAAATCATTAGGCCTTGAGGGTGTTATGTCTCACTAAGAATACAATTACCAGTTCCAGAAGTAGAGGAAATGTAAATATAACACTGGTGTGTTTGCCCAGGGCTGGGGACTCCTGTCCTCTGGTTAATTATAACAGTTAACAGAGGGTAGAAATGGAAGACTTAAGATTTGTATATACTGATTGCAATTTCTTCTATGGACACTGAGATTATTCTACATGTTTTCCATAGTTCTGACAGCAAACTCATGCATAGCGAGCAGGATTCTGTGAAAGACAACTAAGTAGCAACCACTTCTGAAGAGGTGGGAAATAGCTTCCTTCTGGTCTTGCTCTGCTACGTGAACCCACCTAAAAAATAAGGAATTTCAGCTGAAGGTTTGGAACGTACAAAGTAGTGAATTGGTCTCTTTTTGCACAGAGGTAAATATTACCTATGTGTAGAAGCAACCACATTATGTTGCTGGGCAACATCTAGAACAAAAGGACTCTCCTGTGCCACGATCCCAGTTTCAAAAAAAAGCCACAGCAAGGTGAAGTATAACCTAAACACGGCACCACTCTGCTCCCATTCCCACATTTTCTAAATTGTAAATGTGGATTTACAACTGATTTGCCTTATAAGTAGATACTTTTGCCCACCCTCTCTTTCACCATGCTCTAAGAAACCACTAGCTGTTAACATGACTTTTGAGTAACACCTTTTGTTGTGGGGAGAGAGACTGCTGTCTAGAGCTAACAGGTTTAACTTCTTCCATCCACTGAGGAAGCTCAGTTGAGCAAGCCCTGGCATGAGGCAGATTTAAGCCCAGCTAATTTTATAACAAGACAGCAAAAAAATTCTTTTCATCGTAGGCTAATAGGGTGGGTAATCTGTTCACCATCTAGTAAGCAAAAAGGGAGACTGTAAATCTTAGAGCAGATGGTAGATTTATGCTATAGCCTGTGTTCTTTTCAGGGGATTTATTACCATATGTGCTTCTTCAATTTTACCATCCTTCTGTTTTGATTACTGACACTACCCTATTGGAATGAAAGAAGGGTTAGATTTCAGTGTAATGAATCCAAGACAGGTTCCAAAGGAGCAGTAAGCAGTGTACTCATTCCTAACATGAAGATGGTATCCAACCAAAAGTTAAAATTATATGGAAGAAATTATCAAATTGATTTAGTTTTCTAGTCTTTCACATGCTGTGCCCTGGGATTTGAAGTCTCCAAAGAAGTGGGGAAAGGCCACTATAAGCTTTTAAGAATATTCATGTAAAATTAGCATTAATTAGCATTAATATCAGCATTTAGCTGCACACTCAATTCCATAAGACAGCTGTCAACTTCAAGAAGCCTTCTTGGGCACACTGTAAGACAGGTGTCTCCTCTGTGACTCTTCATTCCAAGCTGCAGTATTATTACTTCTTCTCTTTCTAATGTCCTCATCCCCTTCTTTTCTGTATTGTTCTTCATTCAGGTAGTTGACTTTTACAGATGGGGGAGGAGCAGCCAAGAGGCAAACTCATTCAGCCAAAGATGAAGACAAATATACCTTTATATCCATAAAGAAGTAAGGGCCTTTCATTATGTTTCAAAATAAGAAAAAGAATTGGAACATCTCACTGAAAGTCAGAAATACTCCTGCAATAAAAGCAGCCTAGAAAAGCTCTGCAATTTTCATATCAATTTTAGAATTTTGAGAAGGGGCTATATTTGACAGTTTATGGCTCAGTGTTCTCCTGCATATCTTCAAAATGAGTAAAAGGATGGCCAGTATCTAGCCCTTAAAAAAACAACTATGGTTGTGGTACTACTTGTTTTGGGCTATGAAGTGATTTAAGACGAGCCATAAAGGCCATCACCCTTCCTGGTAGCCATTTGGTTTAGTTTTGTTGAAGAAAAGGGGCCCCCATTTTTAGTTGTTTTCCCTCAGCAGTAGTCTGAAGGAAAGAGGTTCGTTGCACATTATTGATGGCTCATCATGGTCTTTTTCTAAAGAAAAGTCTGTGGCTTCTGGACAGTATTGAAGAGCTAATAATCAAAGAATTTATTCTTTGTGTTGATTTGTTCTGTTTGTTTAGTGTGATGTAAATTCTAAAGTTGTGGCAGACATGCTGGAGAGGCCAATCACTGTGCACTGGGATCCACACTTCACACAGGAAACCAGTCAGAGCCAGTAAAATTAGTAAATACACACTTGGAGCATCCCATACCAAGACACATTACAGTTTGTACTTAAAGAGACACACTAGATAATTAGAGGTGTCTGAAGAAGAGTTATTCTCCAAGGTTTTTTAATATTTTTGATGACTAACACCTGAAGCATTTTCCATGCCACAGGGTAAATTCTGACAAAAACTAGTTGAAAACAGGACCTCACCTAACGCTCTAGATAAACTGAATGCACAGTTTCCTATCAATGCACTTTATAAATAATGATAACTTTTAGACTAATTAAAATAACAGAAATGTAAACCACAATTCAGAATGAAAGCTTGCTGCAGTGGTGCTTGGGAAACCCTCACGTATTCGTGTCTGTGCCCACTCATCACCATTCATCATCAGTGCTAGCAATCATCACAACAGTTTTAAAGAAACTAGCCAGGGAACCTTTGACAGTCTAGCCACAGTCACACAGCTCAGCAGAAAAATTTACCCTGGCAAATATTGGTTCTTAACTTAGTGCTGCTTTGAGTGGAGAGATCTTGATTTTCAGGCCAGATTTGGTAATACCTCTATAGTTTAGAGAGGGTCACAACATTTAAGAGCCTACAGAAGGAAGCCCAGGATGACCAGGACAGTATACTTTCCTGAAAGATACTGCCTGATCTACAAGAGGACACAAGTGAATTTTTGAAGAGGATTGCTAACACATATCAATTCTTTTCACTGATATGAAAAATTTTTGTTTAAGTGATATCTATGTGTGTTGATATTTGATTACCATATAGTCACACATTGATTATTTCTCTGAGTGTTTCTCATAATTGGACCTAACTACCTAAACATTACTCCCTCAGAGCCTTTAAAAACCACATAATTACTGTACTTTGTAAACATATTGCTACCACATGACACTCTTACTAACAGTGTGCTCATGGGCACTAAATAATTTTTTTAAATTGACATAAAAGTCAGCATCTTTTCAGGAATAATTTCTTCACTGAAAGGTTTGTCAAGCACTGAACCAGTCTGCCCAGGGAAGCAGCAGAGTCCCCACAGTGCACTTGGTGCTATGTTTTATTTGATGGTGGTGTCAGTCAAAAGTTGGACTCCATGATTTTGGATGACTTTTCCAACCTTAATAATGATTCCTTGGCTGTATGATACAAAGCAAGCAGTAACATCCATCTTTTTTTTAAGCTACTACAAGTTATTCTTTAGGTAAATACTATTGGTATTGAGCTGACAGCTAATTATACCAGATATAAATGATGGCTACAGAAAATCTAACCAAGTCCACTAAATATACCTTAGGTAACTACCTAGAACAATGCTTGACAGAGGAAGAAAAGCTGTTCAGCTGCCACAAGTATTTAATAAATATTATGTTATTAACTCCCAGGGCCAGGGGTTGAGGGGGAAGGAAATGGAAAAACAATGTGTTCATCATTTCACAAACCATACATTTTCATTTCCTCTTGGGAATACACAAAAGTTGAATATATGCTTTTTTGGTCAAATTTCATTAGAAGTCTTCTCCAACATGCACTATTTTCCTTGGAAAAAGTATCCCTAGAATATAATAGAATTCATAGAATATAAAAAATGCCATAATGCCATATGTAGTCTGTATTTTGGAGGATATTTTGAAGACAGTTTGATGGTGAGACAACGGTGGGAGTTAACATATATGATTAAAATGTCATTGATACATCTCACAATAAAACAAGGTATTTCATTACACAATCATCAAAAATTAATTAACACTGCAGAAGATGCTTTCAGACGATCAAAATCAGTGAAATTTCATACAGTTTGTCAATATATCCTTGTGGAGAAAGATGAAGTACAGATATAAGTCTAATAAAGTCTCTGTCTTGATCTTGTCCTCACATACACCTAAGACATTTACATCATGGGTTTGGGATGCTCTCCTCAGTCTGTTTATATCTGTTTTTAAATAAGAGCAGCCTTCTGAAACACTGTTTAATTTTTTTTTCTCATCATATCATTTAGCCTAAGATTAGTTATCAAACCCTCCCTCAGAAACCTGTTCCCGCTCTCCCCCTAAAATAAGAAATTCTCAAATCTAAAAAATATCCTAAGAATGACACCTGCTGCCAAAACACTTCCAAATGCTCACTCTGCCAGAAACATTCCTTCATATATTAATATCATAGTACATCTTTTAAACCCCATATTTATATTAAGAAAAAAATCACAATAATTGCTTTCCTTAAATAATAAAAATAATTGCAGCAGATAGAGTCAAAAATAACTAGTGGATCACCCACCAGTTATCACTCTTCAGTATTTCAGTTTGCTCTTGTGAATGTTATATGTTGTCCAGACCCAATGGTATAATTCAGAAATCTTCATGGTAATCATCACATCCTATTGAGAGTTCCAGTGCATACAGTCTTTGCCATCTCTTAGTAATTCAGGTTTATTGTTTTTCACTGCTAACAGTTTCAATTTCCCTTGATTTTCGAAATTTTGATTTTCTGTTTAGATCTAGATATATGTATTCTAATCAACAAAAGAAATTAAGGAAAACATTACCTAGTATCACCTTGCTTTCTGAAGAGAATACAAATTTGACTAATGTTATCAAACTACTAATTCTGAGACTTATTTTCAGACTGCAAGAGATTGTGAAAATAAGTCACAGGTGTTCATCACTTGATTTAATGTTTTTATTTTATTAGATGACAATACCTGCATTACTCACTGATGGTTCACAGTTTCAGATGAAATTTTTAGGAGAAACATTCTGTCTTGATGTGGAATGAGGCACAATCTGCCTCCCTGCCTCAGCTGTGGCTATTGTGAAATTACCACAATATTTTGCAAATAATTATGGTGAGCAAGATGCTTCTGTATTCTCCCTTTGAATTTTAATACCAGATATCCTTAAAACAGCTCCTAATGACCAAAGCCATGTTGAGTTCTATGGTGGCAGCTGTTGAACAAAAACATAGCAAGTAAGTAGTTGATAATTTCCAGATAAATTTGCTGGGGGTTTCCATCTGCTATGTGTTGAGTTCTAGAAGTATTTCCAAGTGTTAAGTGAGTAATAGTTTACTGAGTTAGTTTAAATTAGTGCATGCTTTATAACATGGCTTTGATAAATTGAGAAAATGCTATAAAGACAATGTAATTCTCTCTCCAGCCAAATAAAATATCCTTTTACTACCTCTCCCAGTGACAGTAGTCTAGGTAAATGTTACTTTGGTATTTGGCATGACCTAAAGATCAACAAGGCTAAACCTCCTTATTTTGCCCAAGTTTCAATCAATCTATATATGTTACAGATTGGATTACTTACCCAGAACTCCACTAGGTGTGCTTTAGGTTGTGATTTAGTATTCCCTATTGTTAACAAACTTTGCTATACTATGCTTTTTGAAAATTACACACTCTTCTACAATTTCCTTTTTTCTTATGTTTTGATCTAAAATGGCATCCTAGAACATTGGCAATCCATACATTAAAATATTACCTAAATCATTAACAGCTCATACTATTTTTAACATTGACTTTTTTTGAATCTTGACACTTACCTCTCCAAAAAGTTTGAATAATTATACTTTACCTCATAATGATGAAGTTTCCAATCTAGGGGCACTAAAGGATTGTTGCCCAGCAGCCTTGTTTTTTACAGAACTGAAAATTAATTCAGTAAATTATGGAAGGGGGGGAAGATATAAAACATAATTAAAAGCTGATTTGGGTCAATTTAATTGCTGGGTTGCTATTCAGGTCAGTCCTCTTTGTCTATGTCTCACCCTTATTCACCTTTGTCTGCTTCCAGTAAAAACTGAAAGCAATAGCTAAATACTTCAGTATTGTCAACACCTTTCTTAATACTAATTACATCTGGAGACCAATGATTGCTTTCAAAATGTTGACAGCTCATGAGTAAATCAATTTGACTTTTCCATTCATTTCCAGGAAGTTACCTCAGGAAAATCTTTGGAGTCATCAATAACAAACATTCTGCAAAACACTCGGAGATTTTTACCTTGCTTTACCCTGCTTGGTCAGAACATACTGATCAAACTGAGATTCAAAAAGTTCCAGGCACTACCAGTGAATTAATTTTTCATTACATAGGTCAGTTTTTATATGTTGGGTTCTTTTTATCATCTATTTACATAACTATCATATTTAGTGGTAAAGCTTTTGTTAAGCTTTGTAAGTATTTCAACAAAAAGCGGTAGCATTTCAGTTTACACTTTAATGAACTGGTACGATAAATTACATGTTCCAGTAATTAAATAAATTTCCCTATTACAGACTTAATATCACTTCATCACTATTTGATTTGTGGCAATCATGAAGATAAATATCACCACCACTGGTTATAAATATTTATTGCACAATATCTCACACTTTTAGTTTGCTGGGGTTTGGCTGGTATAGAATTAATTTTCCTCTTAGTCACTGGCACAGTGCTAAGGTACAATATTTTGGATTCAGCATGAGAGTAATGTTGGTGGCATACTGATGTTTTAGCTGTTGCTGAGCCAAGGACCTTTCAGTGTCGCATTCCCTATCAGTGAACACGTGCACAGGACAATGGGAGGCAGCATGGCCAGGACAGCTGACCTGAGCAGCCAAAGGGATGTTTCATACAGAACATCATGCCCAGGATGTAAACTGTGGGGAGCTGGCCAGGAGGGGCTGACTGCTGCTGGGGGGTGGGCTGGGCACTGGTCAGCAGCTGGTGAGCAATTGTACTGTGCATCACTTGCAGGATTTTATTCCTCTCTCTCCTTTTCATCATGATGGTTATTAGTGGTAGGAGTAGCAGTACTTGTAGTAACAGTTGTAGTATAATAATATTTTATGTTGTTTCAATTATTAAGCTGTTCTTGTGTCATAACACGATTTTATTTTTCTTTTATTCTGATTTTCCTCTCCACCAGGGGAATCGGGAGCAAGGGGTGAGCAAGTAACTGTGCAGTACTTAGTTGTCCCCTGAGGTTAGACCACCATGCCAGCTAATAATTATTTTTGAATATTACCTCCTAAATTCTGCAAACTTTTTTACTAGTTAGATAAAAATTACAGCCATTTCAAGATATTTCTTTCTTTCTTTCTTTCTTTCTTTCTTTCTTTCTTTCTTTCTTTCTTTCTTTCTTTCTTTCTTTCTTTCTTTCTTTCTTTCTTTCTTTCTTTCTTTCTTTCTTTCTTTCTTTCTTTCTTTCTTTCTTTCTTTCTTTCTTTCTTTCTTTCTTTCTTTCTTTCTTTCTTTCTTTCTTTCTTTCTTTCTTTCTTTCTTTCTTTCTTTCTTTCTTTCTTTCTTTCTTTCTTTCTTTCTTTCTTTCTTTCTTTCTTTCTTTCTTTCTTTCTTTCTTTCTTTCTTTCTTTCTTTCTTTCTTTCTGTTTAGGTAGTTTATATATTGTGTTTTAGCTCTCTCGTTTTGCTGCACATCTCACAAACTTTACTCTCATGCCTCTGCCGACACGCTGATGCTCTGTCCTTGAGGTTGGAGTCAAGGCATCCGGAGCAGAGGGATATTGGCTGAGGAAATCACTCCCTCTGCTGGATATTCGAGCATCCTGCTCTCAATCCAGCGTTTGTCAAATGGATCTCAACTGAGAGTTTACATTTCCCTGTGTTGGTGGCCCACTGAAACCACAGACAGTAGTCATCGCATTTATATTCCTATAATCAGCAAAAGATACTGTCTACATGTTTCTGCTCAGCTCAGAAATTAGAAGAGAGAGAGAGAGAAGTCTAATGGAAAGAGAAGATACTTTGCAAATAAATGAAAGAAAAAAGCACTGCCAGATTTAAAAAAAAAAATAATGCAAATAAAAAAAGGGTAGGTAAAAGCCACAACAAAAGGATATTAGCACCTTGCCAAAATAAGAGATACATATTTTAAAACAGACACTACAGAAAACATATAAAAGCTAAGCGGGTATCAAAAGTGCCTAAAAAATGCAATTTGGTAGAAGATGGAAAATTAAAAAAAAAAAAAAAAAAAATGCACAAGACAGTAGACTTCCAGAACCTAGAGGGGCTTACAAGAAAGCTGGAGAGGGACTTTTACATGGGCATGTAGTGATAGGACAAGGGACAATGGCTTTAAAGTGAAAAGAGTGTAGGCTTAGGAATTTAGGATATTAGGAAGAAATTATCTTCTGTCAGGGTGATGAGACACTGGAACCAGAAAACCTGTCAATGTCCCATCCCTGGAGGTGTTCGGTGCAGGGTTGGATTAGTGTCTGATCAACCTGGTCTAGTGGGAGGTGTCCCTGTCCACCCTAGGGGGATTGGAACAGGATGACCATTGTGGACCCTTCCAGCCCAAGCCATTCTGTGATTCTGTGCCTGCCCCAAGCATGTGCTTTTTGTGAGGCAAGGTGAGAAATGCATGTATCCTGTGTAGTGCAGGATCCTAACTGTGCAGGACCACCAGCTTACATCAAGGCTGTCATGCACTCCGTCATTGACAATTCAGCTTCTGGGAAAAATATGAATAGCCAAAAATTTAATTTTCCTAACATCATTATTTCAAAATTGTAATGTTAAAAATATGCCAAAGCATACATCTGATTTCCCAGCTTAGAGGATGTGTGAACACGGTAATGGACATGAGTCAGACAATAAAATCTGAGGCAGAAATAGCATCTTTAGCTCTTTTGGTCAGTGAAGTGATATATGAAGGCCTCAGCACAGATGGGTTGCTTCAGGAGGTGCCTGTGTCTCAGGATCATTCAGAAGCATCATTCAGAGCCATTTCAGATCTGCTGCCCACACACAGTGACTACTCAGAAAGAGAAAACTTTAGAGCAGGCATATGTCTAGGAAGAAGAGCTCCAGTCCACAAATTTCTCCAGCTGTTCTGGAATACTACAAACACTAATACACTCTCACTGCCAAGTTGACAAAGAATGTGACATATCAGTAATTTTGAATTGAAGAAGAGCAGGTTTAGATTAGGTATTACAAAAAAAATATATATTTATTGTGAGGATGGTGAGGAACTGAAACAGGTTGCTCAGAGGATACGTGGCTGTCTCATCCCTGCAAGTGTTTAAGGTCTGGTTGGATGGTGCTCTGAGCAACCTGGACTGCTGAAAGGCATTCCTGCCCGCAGCAGGAGGCCTGGAATGATCTCTCAGGTCTGCTCCAAACCAGGCCATCCTGTCATTCTGTGATTCTTCACTGTGAGGGTAACAGAGTAGTGGAACAGATTGCTTAGAGAGGCCATGGAGTCTCCCTCCCCAGAAATATTCAAAATCTGGCTGGATGCAATACTGTTTTAGGTGAACCTGCTTTAACAGGGTGTTAGACTAGATGACATCCAGAAGCCCCTTCCAACCCCAGTCATTTTGCAGCTTTGTGATTCTGTGAACAGCCTCAGTTTCCCAGCTATTATTTGTAGCAGGCATTTATGAACTCTGATATTTCTGGGGGCATTTAATCTGTCTAATATAATAGATTCATAGAATCATATGTTCCTGTGGGCCCACTTCTCAAGCTTGTCCAGGCCCCTCTGGATGACTTTCCATCGCTCAGGTGTGTCAGTCACACCACTCATCTTGGTGCCATCTGCAGACTTGCTGAGGGTGCACTTGGTCTCTCTGTCCATGCAATTGATGAAGATATTAAGCAGTCCTGGTCCCAGTACAGACTCCTGGGGGAGACAGTAACCACTGATCTCTGTGCAGATGGTGAACCCTTGACCACTACCCTCTGGATGCAAGCACCCAACCAATTTCTTGTCCACTGTTCATCCATCAAATCCAACTTGGAGAGAAGGATGTTGGGGGTATCCTTTCAAAGGCTTTACAGAAGCTCAGATAAATTACATCTGTAGTTCTCTTGTCTACCGGTAGACTCGCTCCATCACAGAAAGCCAGAGGGTTGATCAGGCAGGACTTGTCCTTTATGAAGCCATCCTGGCTGGCTCCAACCACATCCCTATTGTTCATGCACCTTAGCAGAGCTTCTAGAAGGATGTTTTACCATCTTCCCAGACACAGAAGTGATGCTGACAGGTTGATAGCTCCTTTCATCCTTTTTAAAAATGGGCTCCATGTTTGCCTTTTTTTCACACACCCAGGACATCACCTGACTGCCATGAATTCCCAAATACCAGAGAGAGGTCTGGCAAATACATTGGCCAATTCCTTCAAGACTCTGGGATGCACCTCATCAGGTCCCATAGACTCAAGTCTGTTCAATTTCCTAGGGTGGTGTCTTGGGTTGTGGAACCTAGGATGTGTATTCTATTTTCATCTGCTGAAAGCAGTTGGGGAGCTGTTTTGTTTTATCTCTTGTTTACTCTGGAAGGAGTGGGGCGGGTGCCTTTTGATAATGGCCCAACTGTTAAAACCATGTAGGGCATTGTTTCTTATCTTTTTCCTGCTAATGGACCATTTAAACACCCCTAAAAGCACACATCCCAAAACTTACCCTCCCCAAGATAGTACATTCACATTCCATCATCCTATTGCACCCCTAAAAGCACACATCCCAAAAAACTTATCCTCCCCAAGATAGTACATTCACATTCCATCATTCTATTGTGAGATGCTCCACCCAGTGGGGGGAGCCAACCATTCCTACCTGGATAAAACTGGGACTCTGGAAGAGGAATGTCTCTTGCTTCACCCGATTACCGGAGGAAGACAGGACCCTTCTCACCATCACCGGACTCCCTCTCACCACCTCTGGACCCTTTTTGGCTTCAGGATCATCTCCACTCCAACAGAACCACATCTGCCACCCCAGGAGGACTTTTGGACTGCTACCAACGTCCTGACCAACAGGGCATCAGGTTGTACCTGACTCTGTCAGGGCTTTCCAAAATTGTTGTTTGTTTGCTGGTTTGGTGGGGTGGTTTTGTTTTTCTACCACATTTGTATTATTGATATCCCTAGTAAAGAACTGTTATTCCTATTCCCAAATCTTTGCCTGAGAGCCTTGATTGCAAAATTATAATTTGGCGGGGGGTGAGGGGTTTGCATTCTCTATTCTAAGGGAAACCCCAGTTTCCCTGGCAGATACCTGTCTTTCCAAACCAAGACAGGTGGTCTCAAACCTGACCTTCTCTTACAGCAGGTGTGACTCGGCTCCTGCGGATGCTGCCTTGACTTCCATTCACTTGAGAGATGTGAGAAGACAGAGTGCCACTGAAGGCTGAGACCAAAAAGCTGTTGAGTACCTCAATCTTCTCCTTGTCCACTGTTACTGGATGTGTTAATGCATATTTTCCTGTTGGATTTGTTTTTCCGTGGTAGAAATCAGTAAGGTCTTTGGATGGTTATTCTAAAAAGAAAAACCTCTTTTAAATATGCAGATTTTTCATTAAAAAAGCTCTGAGTTTAAATTCTTTTTTTTTTTCCCAGTAGAAAATGTAGATTTGAAAGTCAACACTTTTTTAATAAGAAGCATGTCTCTGTTATTAAAACTTGAGAAATACAGTAATCTAGGCATACTAGAGTGTCTGGATGTTTGTCTTGTACCAAAGTTAATTTCTTTGGAGGAGTTCCCATATTTCAAAGTTTAACAATTTTTCTTTTTTCATCTACAAAACACACACAAAATATTTTTTATGTCAAGATGTGAGAACATGCTACCACATAAAGAGATTTTAGGAATGGTTTTGTTTTTCATTTTTCCTTCACTTCCTTCTTCTCATTTTCCTTTGCCTTTTCTTTTTTTTTCGATTTCTTCCTCCTTTCAATTTTTTAACCTACTTATTTTATGGTAATCACGATAATTAGGTCAAGTTTCAAACATATGAGAAAAGATGGAAAAAAGTTTCTTGAAATTCAGCTTGCTATAGCTTTTCTGTCTCATATATTTCAAGATTCTGCTGAAATGTGTCAAATATTCATCACTCATGAGCTCGCTATAAATTCTGATATTTTTCTGATATTTGGAAAATCTTGTATATAAAATGTTGTGACTAGCTACTATGTATTTTGGACTCATTCAACAGTATGTGTGTCCTAAGACATGACAGGAAAGCATATTTATCACAGCATGAAACATATGATGCATACAGCCAACTCTACTGGACTAGTGCGGCTGCTTAACTTCAGGTTGCTTAGTCTATTTTAAGTCTAGGTTTGGCAAAGCAAGCAGCAGTCAGGGGAGTGAAAGCAGATGGAAATAAAACTTACTGCAGACAACTGTTGTCTTACAGAAGAACATTTTCATTATCTTCCTTGGAATCCCTTTTATCTGCAGATTTTTTCCCCACTATTAACAGCAGATATTTTTTCTGTGCCTTGTTAAAAATTTTGACACTAAGCGAAGTTCATAGTCTCAGCATAATGAGTTTCATGATAAAATTAATGGACATATTTTTAATATATACACAAAAGAGGGAAGTTACCTGTGATACCAAACTGCATTAAAAGATCTGTATGACCTTTGCAATTGCTGGAATTTTCTCTGTGCATAAGGAAGAGTTCTTGTTGCTCGTAACAGACATACCCAGCCCCATACAACCTACATTTCAAAACAGCAAAGTCTTCCTACTTTGTTGATCTAAAGGTGGATTTTTGACACGTTCTTTCAAAATTGATGCAACAGTCAATAGCTGCAGTGAGGACAGTGTCCCTGTATTCTCACTCCTGATGAGAAGGCAGACAGGAAGACATCCAGCTTTTGGGGGCTGACACGAGGGACAGACCACAGGATGGTACAGATCAAGTACATGGGCTTTTGTCAACTGTGCAGTTTTTCCATCAGCAGGTCAGAGCAAGCTCCCAAATATGGCATTTCTGGATGGAAGCATTGGTTTTGAAAACCAAGATGAAACAGCAGGCCTCTCCCCATAAAAGGCCACACAAACACTTGCAAAGACTGGGGAGATGAGAAGACAGTACGGACTGATTGCAGATGCTGTTAGTTCCCATATGTTCAGAAGCTCTTGCCAGGTTCCTGGCTAGAAAAGCTCTCTTTTCACACACCAAAAAGTGCTTCTACAGCAGAGTTCCACACAAATTTCCCCAGACTGCTTCCAACACACCCAGATTATGTTGGGAAGATGTTTACAATGAAAAGCACCTTTGCTAAATCCAGAGCATCCCTAAGGAACAGCTTGGTTTAAGTCATTCCCATCTGCCCAGGAGATGAAAGCAAATGGGATTGTACCTCTGCTCTTCCCAGCATCTGAGCCCCACCCTGCCTGCCTTCCACATTTCTGGGATGGAAAGGGAGATCCTGCACCTCCACTTTTGAGCCCCATAACACAGGATCAGACCACAGCCACTGCCAGCAGCAGGATGCAGGCTCTGCAGTCTGCCCAAGGCCTCACAGACAGACTGCTCAGGCATGCTCTGCCAGGATGTGGTCTGGCCAGCCTGGAGATGGGCTGCCACCAGGCTGAGCTGCCATAACACTTTCTCTGCTGTCTGGGTGGCCATGGTGTTTCTATTTTAATCCTGCTCACCTCATGAGAGTACTGTGGCCCCTCTACACAAAGACCAGTACAAAGTTGTGCAGAAGGAAGTATTGAGTGCAGCCATATCAAGACTGTAGAGAACAGCGAAGGCTGCAGAAAAGCTTCAAGATGTCAGGAAAGAGTGAGGCATGGGGAGGCCAGGCCCAGGCTCTTGAGCAATGAGGCATAGGTTGGACCTGAAGGCCTCTCCATCCTGGCAAAGCACTACATGGCTGTACCCCACCCCACCAGACAGGCCTCATTAATCTCGGGCTGCTGCAGACACATGAGGGAAAAGGTGTGCAGACGCACCAGGAAAAAGGAGAGAAAACTTCACCAGGTGAGCATAGCAATACCAGCTATACTATTTTAATAGGAGACCAAGGCTTTTCATGCAGTTTTCATAGTTTTATGTTCTTCTTTTACAAGTGCCTTCAGGTCTCCTTAGGGGCCAGCACATTTCCCAGCTGCTGACCTGCCCCTGGTTTCACTGCTCTAATGTTGCCAGAGGTATCACTACCTGGAGGTGATCTGGGGGTTGCTGGCCCTCCTCTTTGGGGGTCACTTGCCTCCAGCAATGTTGATGAGCTGACACACAAAAATGGCTGTCTGGTTTTGTAGAAAGGGCTGCAACTCCCAAACCAAGGTCTCCTCACCCAGCACCACATATTTACTCTTTGGCCCTTTATGTGGCCAAAGCCACATCCACCAGTTGTCCATACAGCAACTGTTTCAGGACAGCAGGGCCACAAGGAACTATGAGCAGTCCCAGAAAATGCCTGCTGAGACATCAGGTTGGAAGACATCCATGTAAGCCCTGTGCTCTTGCCCCAGAGCACCTGGTGATTCTGGTGGCTGGCAACTGACAGATCTGAAAGTGCTGTTGAGCCATCTGCAAAAATTGACTCCATGGAGTAAATGTTGGTGTTTACAGCCTGCCTGAAAAGGGGGTGTAGTGGTTACACATTCACCTGTCTCTGATTGCCAAATTTAGTGTAGTGGTTTGAGTGCTTACTCTCTTTTTCCCTCTGTGAGATAGCATCAGGAGAAGCAAAGCAGGCCCAAACTTAAAGATATAAAAATAGATTTATTAACACACACTAAAGAAAAAGAAGAAAATTAAAAAAAAAAAAAAGAAACTTTCAAAACACTCTTCCTCATACCACAAAGTGTTCACTTTCCCACAAACAACATAAAGAGACAAAACCTGTGGTTTTCAGTCAGTTTCACTATTTAAAAATAATCTTTCATCAGTTCTTTGGGAGATGAGTCTCTCTTAGAACTTCCATTCGCCACTGACAACACATAGAACAGTTCTCTTGTGGGTCTCAACTCTCACAAAGACAGCTGCCTTTGTGAAGTCCCTCCCATAAGCTGTTTCCCAAGCTACTTATGGGTCCTGGGAACTCAAGCATACTGGGGTGTCACATTTTAAAGATTAACCACTCCAAAGGCAAAGGATTCTTCATCTCAGGGAACAACAATGTCTTCTCACTTCTTCGCTGGTGCAGAGGGCTTCTCATCTCTCTCTGTTCAAGCATCTTGTGGGATTACAAGAATCCCAACTACTACTCCGGTATCACTCAGTCCATCACAGACACCTTTGCTAAAAAATCTGCAGATCTAAACAATCATCTCCCTAAATGCACATTTTCCCCATGATTTAAAGGGATAATCTCCATACAAAAAGTTCCATGGCAAACTCCTCAACCCCTTCTTCCAAAAAGTCTTTTCACTCTCTCTTCACTTTCAGCCCATTCGTACTTAGTTTTGTCAATTGAAATGGTTATTTTAACAGGCCCATTTGTTGGGATAAAACCAGAGTTCACAATCAAGGATTGTAGAAGGACTTCCATGACAAGAGCAGTAAGGACACAATTTATGTAGAATCGGGTAACAGATAAAAAACTAATACTTACTGTAGCATCATATTATATTACATATTTTAGATTACTCTATGATAAGAATTTTGAATGTCTATGAAATCTGTCTGGAGAATTCCCAGGCATCATGTTTCAGTAATAATGAAAATATTATGCATACTCAGGGATAGTGTAGGAGGCTCTTTTGACTACAGCAAAAGAGTATTTGAACACAGTCTCATGTTAGAAAGCTTCAAAGATCTCCATTTTGGTTTTGTTATGCCATCAAATTGAAAATAGCAAGTGCCACATAGAATTTGTCAGACCATATTTCTCAACTCAGAAACTGTGAAACAGAAATAATTTTCAAAAAAATAAAGCTAGATATTATCTCAAAATTCTTTATGCCCTCAACCAAAATTGGTATCTGAATGAGGATATTGTCTTCTGAGTGTAAGACAAGTACATTTTTGATAACTAAGTATTTTAATTACCTAACTGAAACTGGAACACAGACATGAGCAACAAAATTCCAGAGTACTTTAGAGAATAATTGATGGCCCACTGATTTATTATGTACCAAGATTTTTATCTGCTGAGTTCCAGCAACTTTAGAGACTAAACAGAGTTCAGAATGTTATTAAAAGGAAATAAAAAGAGAATTTAATACAACACAAAAATCTGTGGAAATCATTATTTCTACAAAGATACTTTGTTCACAGTATATATCTACTCAAACAGGTCAAATGAAATTAACATTTTGATCTGTTCTCAGGGAAAATGTGATTCTTTCAAAGCTGGACTGTCTTCTAAAATCAAAAATGGATTACATTGTTTTCTTCAGCAGTCAAACAAATTAATAATTCTCTCTACTTACTCTCTATTTCTTATTTGTAAGGAATAATATTAAATACATTTAGCATACATAAAAGACAAGCACTTCTTAAAAGCTAAACTCAAAACAATTTTCAGTTTAACAGGAGAGTAACGAGGCAAGAAGCTGGACATGACCCAGCCATGGGCACTGACAGCCCAGAGAGCCAAACGTGTCCTGGGCTGCATCCAGAGCAGGGTGGGCAGCAGGGCCAGGGAGGGGATTCTGCCCCTCTGCTCTGCTCTGCTGAGACCCCACCTGCAGTGCTGCATCAGCTCTGGGCTCCCAGCACAGAAAAGACATTCTGTTGGAATGAGTTCAGACCCACGATGATCAGACTTGTGGAGTACCTCAGCTATGAAGAAAGGCTGAGAGAGTTGGGGCTGTTCAGTACGGAGAAGAGAAGGCTCCAGGGAGACTTTATAAAATCTTCCAGTGCCTAAAGGGGGTGGCCTACAAGAGAGCTGGAGAGGGACTTTTTACAAGACCAAGTAGCAGTAGGACAAGAATAACAGTTTCAAACTGAAAGAGAGCAGTTTTAAATTAGATATTAGGAAGACATTATTCACAGTGAGTGTTGTGAGACACTGGAACAGGTTGCCCAGACACTTTGTGGATGCCCCAAACATGGGATTGTATTCAAGGCCAGGATGGATGGGGCTTTGAGCAACTTGGTCTTGTGGGAAATGTCCCTGCCCATGGCCGGAGGGTTTGGGACCAGATGATCTCTAAGGTCCTTTTCAATCCAAACCATTTTATAGCTAATTTCTTTATATCTCAGCCTAAGAACAAGCCTGGTACATGTAAGTATTAGCACTAACAACTGAAAGAAATTTTCACTCTTTTCTACCCATTCAGTTAAATTAATAATTCCAGAAAAGAAATGCATTTAAAACTGCTTCACATAATGCTGCAATAAAAATATATTTACAAAGATTTAATTTAGATAATGGTAAAACAGAGGATGATGCTGGACTGTTATGGAAGATTAAACTTCACCAAGTAGAAATTACTGTGCAGACCTGTTCAAAACATTTGGATGACAGCAAAACTGAAAAAAGAACCCTGAATTCCTTTACATTCCCTCTGAAAGATATAAAAGATATTTTTACACTATTTTGGAAATATTATCTTTAGACACATATTAAGCACTGACATAACAGTGCCTCTCATGGGAAAGGAAATCAGGACTAAGAACACAGAGTCATGAGGTAGCAAAATACCAAGGATAATCTTTTCACAGAAAGTGTAAAATTAAGATAAAAGTGCCACCACCAACTTCAGTAAACTTCATATCATACAGCTGTACTTCAAGTTGGTGGTTTTTTCTCCAATATTTTTCTTTGGACGCTTTTCCAATAATCTCCCTGGTAGTACAACTACAACTTATCAAAAACTAAATTTCTTATTGTTCACTTAATTTGTGGGGTTTTTGTATACATTTGCTAAGTTATATAAGGCTGCAATAATATTTTATTTCCTCAGTGATGACCTATCAAGAAAAACTTTTCACAGCATTTGTTTTGCTGAACTGAGTAAGCAAAGCCACTTCTGTATTCCATAAGGCAAGCTCTATCAATTTTTTATCACTTTAGTATTTTTCTTTCTGTCTTCTCTAGCTCAAATTAATTTTTTAAAAATTTATTACTATCACTATCCATCTTATTTCAAATTAAAAATTACCAGAGCATTGATATTCACTTGCATGTACTGGAAATGCACCCACAGTCCAGGGCAGAATTAGTCTCTTCAGAGCTACATCACACAGCCAGTGTACAGATACCCTCTGATCAATTAATATACTCCATTACTTAACCTCTTTATTGCTTCCAATTGATGAGTCACCACCCGACAGCAGAAATTCTTGCCAGCAATGTCAACGTGCATAACCTTGCATATTATTCACCAGAATCTCATTCATTTTCCAGTTCTCTAGCAGCCAGGGTTATAAAGTTAACTTTGCAAGTTCTAATCCAGCTTCAATTTAAGCAGTTTTAATTGCTGTTCCACATTCTATAAAAAGATGTCATCTGCTGATCAGTATTTTTGATTCCTTTCTGGTTTTTTCTATTCCTTGAAGGTCTGTTGAAAATACTGCTTCAAGTAACTATCCATTTCATTCTAACATTATTTCTGAAAGTTTTATCCTTGCTTGGATATAAATCCTTGGGTTTTTAAAGAAATATACCTTCAATTTCAGGTATCTTCCCCAAATTCCTGAGAAGTTCAGATTGGCTGAATTTCTTTAGCTTATCTAAGCTCACTTTACAAGTCCAGTACTTAAGTTGAGGACATACTTTTGTTTTTCTTTACTGAAAACTAAACTGAACCAACTAAATCAAAAGCCCTGATCAAAATTTGCAATGACTAGCTTAATGACATTATTTAAGCAAAGTTAATATTACATAATACAAAACCCCCTTCAAAGGGTTGTTAGTGGAATTTTATGTCTTTTTAGTGAAGAACACTAAAGTTCTTCCTTGAAGATCCTTGACATTCCCTTTCTGATATAAGCTCCACAATTCTCTGAGACAGGCTTTTCTCCATCCTGTGTATTCCCACAGATCACAAATTCTTTGAAATCATGCCACTATGAAGAAAAAAACCACAGCACTTTATTTTCTGGATAACTTGTATAACAAGCTGGATAACTTGTATATTCTCCCAGGTAAGGGAAATGTGAGCTAAATCTCTTTTCTGTGTAAGTAGCTTCCCTTCTAGGAACTAGCTTTCAACAGCTGATAAGCAAAAAAGTTCAGTGACTTACTATACTTGCAGTATTTTTTTTTATGTTTTCTTTTGTCCTCTCTCAGGATAGGATTTTTTGACCAGCAGGATTGTGAAGTACAGAAAGGATCCCTACATTTAACATGCTCTGGATTCTATTCCAGGGAATAAGCAACCACAAATTAAGAAAACTATATTAAGAATTACTTTATTAGATCTAGTCTTATGTGCTTTAAAAAATGTTTTCCCTAGCTCTAATCTAGCCTATCATCACAATTTTAGATAAATTTGATTATTTTTCAAAAAGAAGCAAAAACAAAGTAAAGCAAATGTTTTGTTAATTGATGGATATTCTGTATAGACTTTATATTTCTTATAGGAGTATGACAAGATTTACAAATCAAATATAAACCATTATCTTCAAGTAAAAGGGTACAAAATGACTTTTTCTTGCAATTTACCTTGTAATAGGAAAGATTTTCAACAGTGTACTGAATTAAAAGTCAGGCTGTATTCTCAATAGGATAATAATACACAAAAATATAATCTCCACACAGTAAAAATGTTATGCTTGATGGCTACTGTAGTGCCTAGTGGCAACAAAGTTTATCCAACAATTAATTCTATAGTGAAGGGTGAAAGAGGCCAGTGTTACTCATTGGGCTTCTCTTGATACGATGCTGTCCAAATATGCAAGCTGCTTAGAAAAGGATAAAAATAAAGTGGGGGGAGAGAGGGCAAACAAATAAAACAAAACAAAACAAACAAAAAAAGGCAACAATGAAAAAGGAAAACCAAACCAAAAAACCCCAACAGGTAATGGCAAAGATTATTTTCCTTCTGTGTTCAGTATCAAGTCCCAAAAGTTCTACCCAACAAAATTCTGTTCTTCATTCTTTTCTCCTAATGCTCCCTTTCTGGCCATTTTCTAAGATATTTTACTCCAGAACACACAACCAAATAATACCTATGCAGGCCTTGGCTATGACCCCACATAAGGGAGCAGCCTAATGGATTGAAGAACCAGGGTTTACAGACTGGGCTAATGCCTTGGGTAGTTATTGGTGCACTACCGAACAACTGCAGAAAACGTAACTTCTTGTATTGAAGAGGTATTTTGGTAAGGAAAGAAACTCTACAGGAATGACAATAAGGTCATCCCTTCCCTTAGGTAGTTATATCAACACAACAGGAATGGAAATAACGTGTTGCTGGTGTGATTATTGGAATTCATGACCACTTGTTAGAGGTTCTCATAGAGTACCTGTGAGCTGGATACACCCTCCATTGTCATAGCCGTGAAAACAGAATGTGCCACTGTGTAGGCACCAATCATTACAGCCCTGCAGGGTGCTTCAGTGTTCAATGCCCGCTGCACAGACCTTCAATGCAGTCTTCCCAAGACATGATCAATGCCTCAGAACAGAAAAGACACTCTCTGTTTTCTGACTTACTGTGTTTGGTGTATGTTATAAACGCATATTTTGGAGTTGGTTTTTCGCAAATATTGAGATGAATGTTATGCATATAATGTAAGAAGGTTGTACTGTATTTCCTTTTATTTGTGGAATTTAAAAATGTAATGAAGGTATATTTCCTAATTGTAACAAAGTAGAGATGGGGGTTGTACTTTTTTTGTAGCTTTTAACTAGACAGAAGCCAGAAGGGTCTCCTGACATTCCTGTGAAAGAAGATTGCTGATAAAGAACAATCGAGCCTTTGAGGGTTAGAATCTTTGGAAGACAGATTTATGACATCTACTTAGACTACATGGAATCCTACAGATAAATTGTATATTGAGGGGGGGTCTTGAAACCAAAATGAATATTTGAATCATGCATTAGCTTATTTAAATATGTAACACAGAATTCCTTAAAACAAAGGATCTGAAGATAGACGGTGTGTCGCTTTGCACCCTCAGCTGAGAGCTATCTTATTTTGTCTCCTAATTGTCTATTTTTATTCTATTTTATTTTATTTTTATTAAACTTATAAATTAATATAAAAAGGTGAAATGTCATTTTTCCCAGTGTAGTAAATTCAAAGAGCCAATTCCATTGAAAACTATTTATTTTGCCAGAAAATTTGGACAGCAAAATTGACAAAGCCCACAATCAAGGAAACGGTGGCAATCCCGGGAATTCATCACTGGGTGAAATCATGAATACAGTCTCTATCGCACTGCATACACGAGTTTCACAAAGTCTGAGCCCATGCCAGTCATTTTTATACCCTTTCCGACTGGGCTACGTGAGTCCCCGAGATTCTATAAGTTCTTTTGTCCTTTTTGACTTAGTTTTGGTGGTTGATGCAATTGCTGAAATTGGGTTTGGCTCTCCTGAAAGGATTTCCTGGGTGGAGGAGCTCCTGAATAGTCCAAATGGTCCTGATAAGGTACCATCATCTGTTGATCGCTGGGCTATCAAGTCTTATCAGGCATAGGGTGTCTCGTTCCAGTCTTGCTCTCCACCTTCTATTCGTATTTTAATGTTTTTGTCTTCTCCCAGGGAAGTGGGTGAATGCTCCTTTCAAAAGCCATACACCCACCCCTCTGCCTGTGCGAGAGGCCTTTTAGGGTACAGCTTTGTTATTCCACAAGCATGCTTTATTTCTACTTACTAACGTATTTTGTATAATGTGGAGGATGGGTTCCTCCAGAAATGTGAGCAATCATGTGACTGGACATGTGAGCAATCCAGCCTATCTGGATGAAAAAGGCCTGTGACCATTCAAGGGCAGCAAAGCGACGTACAAGAAGGAACAAGAGATGACAGAAGTCACTTCCGAAGAAGAACAAAGAATGCTAACAGCTTCAGAATGTGAGAATTAGGTAGAAGCCAAAAGAAGGACTGCACAAACCTGCTGTATGTGCAAAAGCCATTAACCAATCTGGGCTAAAAGGCTAACACGTGCTTTTAGGGTACATCCAATTGCAAAGCAGCATGTAACGAGTGATAGAAGCTGAAAACTGTATAAAAGGTAGTGTTACTTTGCAATAAATGGCTCACTTTGATCATATTGATCATGGAGCGATGTCCCATTCTTAATTCTTCCGCAGTATAACACCAATATTATGAAGATATGAATTACGATCTGCCACATTTGGCACTTGAACTCCCACCACAGACTTAAGGGCCTATCCCAGCAAAAGGCATTTCATATAATAGCCTGCCTTGGAACTGACTCTTGCATCAGCCTGTCATGAGTCCCAAAGCCACAGCACAATTCGTCCTCTCTAGCCTTCCAGTCGAGCTGCCCTGTGATAGACAAACATTATCTATAAGACAATCAATACAGTTAACCACACAGTACAGCTGAATGGCTCTGAATATAGTCTTCTAGCCAGCAGCAAAGTTTCATTTCATTTTTCCTCATTCCATTTGCTGTTGCTGTGATGTGAGCCATATGGCCCTTTGCATTTTTTATCCCCAGTGCCACCTTCATGACTATTTCTCTTTATCTGTGGGATTCCATTAAATTCAAGTAATCCAACCCGACATTCTACTTAAACTGAAGCAAATGAGGTGAAAAAGGTTTAAAACATCTCTCTCCTAATATTTTCAACATTATTTTATATCAGAAATTGAAGCCTGAAATATCTTAAACTTGTTAATTTAATCTGTATTTTATTTCTTCTGTTCATCTATTTCATGTATTTCTCCATAGTTTTATTAATTAAAATATGCCTTATAAGCTGCAATTCTTTATGACTGATAAATATTGCTTTTTCTAATAGTCATTTTAGTCTGAATTTGAGTATACTCTAGCACACTATAAATTATGTGAAAATAACAGTCTGTTTCTCCTACATGTAGTTACTGTACTATACATGGCAGAGTAAAACAGAATTTAATTATTGGGAACATCCTACTTGTGCCATTCTTTACTGGGTCTACACTAGGAAAGAAAAAGTAGCAATTAGCACAACATTTCATGTTGTAACCTCATGCAGTGCACTTTGGTCACCATGAGAGCCCAGATCTTACTGTGAGCCCTACATTATCCAAAAGAGCTACCTCATAATACAACCTTGTCTTGACCTGCAGGGATTGTATGTTTTAATACAAGAAAAATCATAGAAATTATTTATCATAAATATAGGAGAAAGCCTGAAATGGCGGTTTCAGTTTTCCAAAACACCTCCACAGGAAAAAAGTGAACAGACTCTAATTCAATTTTCCTCAGCAATCTCCCAGCCTTTCTTACTCTCACGATTGCTTCAAAATTGTTCTCTTCCTGTGTTTGAAGATTGTCATTAGCATCTTTAGCAGATTGTCAGCCACGAGCACTTATCAGCTCCTGCTCGAGTCACAGTGTCACCGCAAGAGCCCAAATGCCCACTGAGGTGCCAGGGACGCCGCACGGATGGAAGTCCCCAGCTCGTTTCTCCTGGGTGCCGTGCCACAGGAGCTCTCCGGCCACGGGCCGCGCTTCCTTCCATGGAGCCCCGTGTGATGTGCAGCTATTTCCTACACCCATTCATAAGCGTATTTCGTCCCCTCGCCCCATTTCATTTAATGCTTCCGCCTTTCTCTTGCTGCACATTAGGAGACTCGGGGGCTGCTGAGGACACCCAGCGTAGCAGGTGGCGGCCGGCGGGCGCTCCCGATCGCTGCGATGCCCCAGGCCTCGCCCTATGAGAGTACCATCTCTGGGTTTGGGTTTATTCCTCGGGCCTGAGGGAACGTAGTTTCTTGAAAAGTTTTCGTTCACCCTCTTAAACCTTTATTTCCCTCCGCCTCTCTTCTCCCTGGTCACAGCTGGCCGCCGGCGCTGACCCCACCCCGCTCCATCTCTGCCAGTCAGGAGGCGAAGCCAGCCTCAGGGCTGGGCGCGGCGCAGGCTGGAGCGGGCGCTGCCCTCGTTCCAGCAGGGCTGGCCGGCCCCGCCGCCGCCCAGGGTCCCGCCGGCCGCAGCGGGGGCGCAAGGGCCGCCGCACGCCGCCTGAGGGCAGGGGCAGCGCCGGCGGAGCGCTTTCCGCCGCCGTTTGTCTCCCGTCTCTTCCCGTTCGCGCGAGCAGCTGCCGCTGCGCAGCCCCTTCCCCGCCCGCCCGGTCGCTCCAGCGCCGTCGCCTCCTCGGCGCAGCCTCGCACGGCGCGGCCCGGTGAGCTGAGCGGGGCCGGGGCGGCGGGAGGCGCCGCAGCCGCCCGTGGGGCCGAGGCGGGCCCGGGCCGGGGGGGCGAGGGGGGCCGTGGGGTGAGCGCGGCGGTGCGGACACCGCCCGGAGCCGGGGGAGCGGCCGGGCTGTCCGCCCCCGGGTGAGCCCGGCGCCCCGTGAGAGGCAGCCCGGTGCCTTCCTGCCCGGGGTTACCTCGGCGGGGCCGCCGCCGGCCCTCAGCGCCCGGTCGGGCCTGGGTGAGCTCGGGGGTGTTCGGGGGCAGCGGCTGCGGCAACGCTGAGCCCGGTGTTCCGCGCTGTGCTGGGGCAAGGGCACCCTGTTCTTGCTCGTTTGGGTCTTTGCTCTGTGCAACAGCTGGTGCCCGTATGAGTAAGAGCATGAAACAGCTCCGATCTCGGGATCTCTTTTGGGAAAACGAGATTACACGCCGATCCGTGGTCTTCCAGTGACCCGCCAGGTCTGTTCCCTGTCAAAGCCATTTACACGCTCCATATCCTGGCTGTGCCTGGAAGACCTGTTGACTTACCAGCATGCAGTAGGGAATTTAGCAAGCCAAGAAATACGTTGCAAGTAACAAGTAACTTTATTTTTTTTAAACTTCATTTTAATTACATGGTTTAGTCTTGCTACAAAAGAAAGTATCACACTGGCCACCCTCTGACATCAGCCAGTCATCACTGTTATTCATTTCCATGATACTGATCACACACAATGGCTGAGCTGGTAGAAGAGTTCATAGGTGAGAAGGAGATGCGCAGAAGCAGATGATACATCTTTCTGCTTCTGTTTGGCAGCCTGGAGACAGCTCTTTAAATTTTCTTTTCCCTCTCCCCATATTAAATGATATTTTATTGAGAAACATTATTGCAGTAGGGTTTTTTAAGCGTTTCTTTAATCGGAAATACTTTGGAGGTCAAAAACTAGCAGCCAGTTTTTAAGTGTACCCTAAACAACCCTTCTGTGGTTGTTATTCTGTCTGGTAAAGTATCAGTTCCTCCTTTTCTGGGAGGAGGAACTTGAGGTATGGACTCTTGTTGGCTAGGACAGCCCATTTAACTTTTCTCTGTCATCCTTCTACAAAGCTGACACTTCTAATTTTTTTCAAGACTCTCTGTAACTATTGCTGAAGTTTCAGTGCCCTAGTTTCTTGCTGCAACCTAATTATTATTGTAGTTTTCATGGCTGCAATATTCTGAAGGGGTCAAGGGTGATTTTTGAATAAAAGAGATTGGTAACTACTTGTGCTGCCACACTCATTTTCTCATTTTTACGTATTTGTGAATGAAGGGCACATTAGTTGAAATTCTAAAGCAGATTTCAACAGAAATTTAGGGGATTGTGTTTAGTTCTTCACTGTGAACATATGAGAATTTTTAATTGGAGTCGTGGCTTTTAGCAATCTTTTTGAAGACATAATGACCAAAATGTAATACATTATACAATTCGTGTTTTATAAGAAAATTAGATATAAATAGACATTCTTTTTTTTTCCCCCCTTGAAAATTTATGTAATCTGTCTAGCCTCCTCAGCTGGTACAACTTCAGTGAGTTCTGCATCCAGAACTTGCATTCAGCAAGAATAGCTGACCCATTTGAAGGAGTTCACAAAATGGCAGTGACAGTTGGAGATCAAGAAAGCATTATCTCTGAGGAAAAAGAGAAAGATTTATTTAGTTCAAAGACAAGATTGAAGGGGAGCTAATATGTGTTTAAACTTGTAAAATGTTCTGCACATAAGAAAAGGAGCAATTTTGTTCTCTGTATCCACAGCAAATAAGGGAAATTACAAGAAAAGTCCATTTAAGTATTAGAGGAAAAGTTAAAAGATAAGGAGACAATTAAATCATTTGGGAAGGCTGTAAAATCTTCATCAAAGGTCTCTAGGAGAAGATTAGACCATGATTTCTAAGAAAGGGAACTGGGACTGACTTGGAAAAGGAAGTCTTAGGACTCTGCTACTAGTTTTACTGGGACTAAATAATAGAAAAGAGTTTGAAGGTCATCAGAAAAAATCCATGGAGGAATATACAGAAACACTCTGATACACTCTGAAACATACTTTTTAACACTCTGATATGTCTGCATGCTATTTTGGAGGCAAACATGAGCTCACAAAAAGCAACTGACCTGAAAGCAGCGCAGCCACAACACACAGGACCTAGTACTAAGGTGAAAAGGCCCACTCAGGGCCTGACATTATTTTTGGCGTTCCAAATGAAAAACTTTTCTCTTTATATAGGCACTTTTTGCTGAAGGAGACCCAGATGCCTTTTAATAGTTTTATATGCAAACCAAGACAAACGAAATGTAGGAAAATATATCCAAAACACTAAGGTTAAACTGCATTTAACAAAAAAACCCCCCAAAACTTCAAAATCCTGTCTTCGTGTGCATTTATTTGAACTTATGTGCAAAACAGAATAAAAGTGAATGCTGGTGTGATAAATGACAAATATGATGTGTGTAGAAACCTCTGCAATGTGTTAACATGTATCTGTAGAGTTTCTTCTGTCCTTTCTAAGAATTGCAAAAGACACACACATGCAGATTTTTAATACACCTACAGGAATTTTACTTTTTAAATACTCCTAGGCCAGAAGAACACTTCAGACTGCTGTACCATAATATTAAAAAAAAGTATCCACTTGGATTTTTTCCATGTAGTTCACTATCAGCACTCTTGATTATACAAAATACAACCCATATGCTATATGTGTGTTATTACACATATACTATGCCCTCATTTCTCTTATGTAAGTGTAATTTTAAATAAAAGGCATATTCTGAACTAAGAAGAACCTTTCAAAGGGTATAACTAACTAAACAAATAAATTAAAGACCTCTTATTTTGCAGTAAAACTTGGAAGATGTTATATAGATGAGAAGGTTGTTTACATCCGCTCAAATGCCAGTGATCCTTAAAGAGCCTTTGTCTGAATGACTTGTACCTTGTCTTTTAGATATTGCAAGTGCATTTATTCATCAGTCTTTTATCTGATTGTTGAGAGGTCTTATCACCAAGTGGTTTTTGCCCTGCTCCAGTCATCAGCTTCAAATGAAGCAACTGTTCAACAGATAGCAAGACGACCTCTTCTCTAAGGGGAACAGAACGTATTTAGAGACTTAAATATATCATTTGGATAAAAAAAAATACAGCATAATAAGTGATGCAAGGTATATATCACCTCATTTCAAAAAGGTATTTGGGTAGAAGAGGATATGGCTGTACCTAAAAAGAATGTCTGAGCTAGCTGGATGCCAAATGTCTTTCAGTCCATCCTGGTTGATCTTAGGTTTGAGGCTCTCACTGAACTGTTGTAAAATTAAATTCATTCTAGAAGTGTGTTATGAATTATGATGAATAAATAGCACTTTAAATAGCTTTAAAGTGTTTGAGTGATATAAAGAAATTTATAACTGATAATCATTCTCTCAATACCCTGTAGTGCCTAATGTTACAACAGCAAAGTGACACAAAGTACTTATGAAAATTATCAGAGGCTGAATTTACTTTTTAAAAAAAGAAATCATTCATAGACAGGTTCATTATTTTGTATATTCCACATTTGAAATACGTGTGATACAGAAAGTAGCAGCACTGACATATGTGAGTTAGTAAAAACTAAGTTTAAGTTGAGTAAAAACTGAAGTTCTGCTTAAGTCAAAGTGTTTGAATCATTCCATTTTTGTCATGAACAAGACAGGTTACTAGTATAAGTTCTTAGCTTTTCTGTATCTCTTGCATGATCTTTTGCTTGGTTGTCTTAAGATTTGCTAATGGACCCTTAAAAATTCATTTTAATTGTGATATTGCAAGCAAATGTTCACATTTAAAATTTCACTTTTTAAGCTGAGAGTGGATGTGATTATTAAAAACTTGCATGTACACTTGAGCTAGGAGTGTGCTGTATGTGCGCACATTTCTGCTTGTCCTTGTCAAACTATATTTCAGACTTATACTTTTGTAGAAAAATGAAAAATGCAAATGAATGAAGACCTCAGATGTAAATAAAAGATAATAAGTAAACTGTCTGTGTGTTTCATTGTCTTTGATTAAATCAGAAAACAAGGCAGAAAAAGGAAAGGTAGAATTAGGGAAAATGCAAAAGTCTGTGTGTTTCAACAAGGCAGACTGCTCTTCAGACAGCCTGTAGTGAAGACCTCAAAGTTTCTTTAGTTAGTGAACAACTAAAAAAAATTAAATGGTAAAATAGCTGAAAAATCAGATGTTTGAACTCTGAAAATTTTGATATTGATTTTTAGTTTTATACTACAGCTTGCCCCTCAGTGAGCACTTTGCACTTCAGCACTCTAAGTAGGCCAAACTCTAGTATAGGGCTTGATTTGTCATGTAGATGGAAAAGATTGTCTTTTCTTTTCTTTGTGTAGTAGCACAAGGGAGTAAAAATATAAGTGCTTCCAAAGAAAAGTTGGAGGACCTTTGGAGAAAACATGACAAAAAGGGAAGACTTTGGAACAAGCTAGAGAAGACCAGAGAGACAATCAGGACACAGCAAGACACAAAAAGAGAAAAATAGAATATTTGTCTTGTCCTTCTGATTGTCTTAGTTTAGGTCCTGTTTCACAAGGAGGTTAATACAGATCCATGAAAAATGGTGGCACCAGTAGTGCTCATCCTTCCATAGAAAATAATTTAAGAGAGCAAGCCTCCAGGGACATTTTGAGAAAAGACTCTGTCCTCTATACTTTTATATTGGCATTCATTATTGTTATGTGGCATTATATGTGTGTATGTTTATTTTTGCTTAAGATAGCAATGACTGATTCCTATGGACATATTCCAGAAAAACTGAAGTTCTCTTCTCTTTTGTCCAAATATTGGACATGTTTTTTGTTCGGTTGATTGGTCAGTTTTGTTTTATTTTGGTTTTAGTTGTTTTGTTACTGTGCAATTTGGAAGTAAAACCAGCTGTTTCACGTTACTATTTAAAACATCTAGATGACATGCTATACAAGATCAGAGAATGTTTGTAAATAAAGTATTAGTCTCCTCTACAGTGGTGAGAATATTTATGGACTTCAAGATCTCAAGAGAAATGTGGTGTTTCAACAGGTGACCAAATGGTATGTTTTGTGGTCTTTACAGGTCAACATACAGAGCTGCAAAATCCCAAGCTGATGTAATGAACAACCAAGAGGCTGGTGTTCTACGTTGCTGGAGGTGTAGGAGATGTATAGCAAATTCTGGTTTTCTTACAAAGTGTAATGGGAAAAAACCATCCAAAGTAAGTATAGCTTCTTCTGAGGAAGTTTGTAAGTTCTTCTGGTGCCATTTATTTTAAAATATTAGACTTAGCCTCACTTTGTAATTAATCTCTTGTGGAGGTATGTAGTAAAGTAGAGACAGTTCTTTATACAGTAGTGTAGGAAGTAATTTTTGTGAAGCCAAGTAGGCAGTGATCAACTTCACGTTCTGCAACATGCAAGCTGACATTCATGGACACTTGACTACTAGCCTGTGTAGAGCATTGCCATTTCTAATATAAAAATAAGGTTTGGTTTTCATGGCTTTAAAGCAGTCATTTTTTTTGTTTTAATATCTCTTAATGGACAAGCCTGTGTGTCTAAGGTGTATTTTAATGACTGATTCTAATTTCCAATGTGGTAGTTAACTGGGTATAAAATATCCCTACATCAGAAAATTTTGCTCTTCATTTTTTAAATAAGGGCCATAGTCTATGCACAAAAATAGTTAGAAGATTAGTCTGCCTTGAGCAGAGTTATGCCCTGCTCAGTAATTTATATAGTCTTTATTAAAATAAACAGAAGGATAATTACAAAAATTAAAACCATGACAGAGTATTTCCTACTGTTTTATAATGGCAGAATCATAAAGATCTAAGGTCTTCCCAACGTTCCCAAACGTACCAAAAAGGCTCTTGAATCAAAGTTAAAAGGCAAATAGAAGAGAAGGTGGTGATGTTTTTTATTAACGTGTTAATGCAACGACTTTCTTTTTTGCACTAGAGAGGGGTACAGCCGATAGATGTATAAACAAAGTTACTTTTTAAGATCATGATAGCGTTATCAATAAGCCCCATTTTAATCACTCCACTTAAAGAGCTCATAGTTCTGGAATAATTTTCACACTGTATTTAGTGGTTCTTTTTTACGTGGTTTGAAGTGATTTTTTGGGGGGAATATGGAAATTCCGACTCCTTCCATGGAGAAAATGTAGTGGAAAGAGAGAAGTATCTTTGTCCAAGCTCCCCGTGGTGGAGCTTTCAGTTGTGAGTGGAGATCCACCCATCATTGCACACATGACTGAAGTAACTTCTTCTCCAGTTATGTAGATAGCAAATAAAGTGTATTTTAACCCTGTATCTGAAGAGGTTGGGAGGTGAAGACAGTACTATGATGTGAAGAGTAATGTTTTCAGTGTGTTTTCACGGATAAATTTTAGACCTTCGGACAAACATATAGCTGAATTATGAATGACAAAAATGTAGAACAATTTTTTTTAAAATGTTGAAGTTACAAACACAGTATAAACACTAATAATTATATCCGTATTGAAGTGTAGGTGGTCTTCACAGGACAAAAAAACAGCATAGACATGAAAAATGGATCTGTCTGTCATCTGTCAATACTTGGAGAATTTTTAAAAGCTTTTATCTTCTGTCTATAGTCCCACTTTTAATTTTTAGCAGAATGAAATCTTTGTTCCAATGGCTTTAGTAACATAGGCATCCACAACTTTCCATATTCATAAATTTTACCAACTGATTTTAGAACTTTCTCACCAGAGTTTCCTTATCATTTTAGCCACCCCTGTAACTCTACTTTAGTTAAGTAATTGCTTTTATTTTAGTATCAGTTAGTGAAATGCTACAGGTTTTTAGATTTTTTTCTCTTCAGTTGATCACATTATTGCAGTGAAACTCTAAAGTTGCTAAGATTACCTGGTTACTCTGTTAGTTTCTGAAAAGCATATTCTACTTGTTGCATTTGTGCATTGCTGATCACAGTCTTCATGTAAACTATAACTTAGATTTTTCTGTCTTTACGGAAAAATATGCCAGCTGACAGTGATTCTAAAATCAATTTCCAGATATTCTTGGAAAGCCTGCAACTGCATACTTTCTGTTCTTTTAAACAAAACAAAACCACCCCCACACGCCTACATTTCCTCAGTGGAGTTTGCCCAATGTTCTTAGATTCAGAAATAGAGAATTACTGACAGTATCCACCTGATTTTTAGCTTAAAGAAGTACATCATATTTGAAGTTTATAATTTGTTAATGTTTACTGATTTTGGGGAGCTGACTTCTGGCTGTATTCAAATGAAAAAAAGCTTACATAAGTCTTGGTTATCAATACAATTGTTTTATTAACAGACATCACAACCTTCAGCTGCTGCTCAGAATTCTTGCAATATATGGCATGTGAGCTTAGAAGCCATTCCAGAGTGGGTGAAATGTGTCATTGAAAAGGTAGATTTTCTTTTTTTTTCTTGCATCTTTATTATTCAACATGTAAAATAATAGAGGGGACAAATTTGAAGGACACTTTTCTGGCATGTCCGTGTATGTTACAGAGACCTTATAACTGAAGGGCTTCTTCTCAAGAACTTCTATTGTTACCATTTACAGATTTTTTTTCCTCTCTTAAATGTTTAATTTTGTTTTGTTTTTAATATATGCAGAAGTGCTACAAGTGATAAATTCTGTTTCCTGCTCCTTAACAGATGAATGTGTTTATGGCTGTCCAGATAACTGTCAAGGGCATTTCTCCATGTCTGTCAATGCTTAATATTACATTTATTACCTAGGCTTTGTGATTTGTTTTGATCATCATATCTTGCAGTACTAACATATAGCTTGACAGTGACAACAAGAGGCATGCTTGCCCATAAAAGTGGACTGGAGATTTGTTAAGAGATCAGTTTTTGGTTTTATGATGTGTTTTATACTTAAGTCTTTTATACTTAACATGCTCTTAATGTGTCATATGAATAGAAAGTAGATACCTTCCTGCAAATTCAAAGGTCTGATAACAAGCCAGTGTCACTGCTTTGAGTTTTAACTGCCCATTTGATATTACAAGCCATCTCATAAATTTCCTGTTGTACCAACTGCTTCAGCTGGTACTTTCGTTAAGTTGTTTTAGATCTAGAAGTTAATGTTGTGGCATAGCTACTAATAAGCAGAAGCAGTGCTTTTTGCTGCATAGATTTTCTTTATGACTCTTGGATTTTGATAAGTAATGATATTTGCATTCTTTTCTCCTTAGACTTCTGTGTAAAAATTTACTGTATTTTAAGTAATTTCTGCCCTAAGCAAACCCATACTGAAAATGATGCGCAGAGAAAAATACTTTATGTTTGTTATGACTCTTGTACTAAGCATTCTAAAATTTAAATTCTTCTTCCTTCTTTGTATTGCTCTACGTGGGTTTTTTTGTTAAACTTCAATTAAACTTTTTAGAATTAGTGATCTCTTCTACTTCAATGAACAAGACAGAATAGTTGTGTTCAGAAGCACTAATCTTGGAGGTGTGTTTGAAAAACAGCTCATGAGTTATTTCCTCACTTTACAATATCGCCTTATCATGAATCTTTAATAATGAGGCTTCTTTTTACAAGTTTTTTGCCTCTTAAATGATTTCAGTTTCATTGTATTCAATATTGATAGTAATACTATTGTTCTCAACTTTAGCCCTTAAGTTATTCTTTTGCATCTTTAGCTTCTGCATTTGAAAACACGGAGGGTAAACTGGGGACCGAGGAAATACAAAACCCATAGACTGCTTGACACATTTGCTTAAGGCTGCAGAGGAGCAGGTCTCCTTTGGTGGAAAAGGCAGACAATGCAATTCTCTGTGTACACCTTTGACACCTTTGACTGCTCATTGTGTCACTTAATATCCTCGGCACTCTTACCTCATTCACTTTGTCTCCTCTGGCAAGATAACTGTGTTTTTATGGATAAATGTGGGGGGGTGGGGGGTGTTAAACAATTCTGACTTATCTCCAGATCTTCCTGGGCTCTGAATAATTTTGTGATCATGTGTTGTTTTCTTCTGTATGACTCCTGAATCAAAGGCTAAATCATTTTACATAAGCGCAAAATCTATTTGCAGGCTGTAAAACCCACTGCTTCCCAGCCGGTTCTTTTTTGCCATCTGTCCCTGTTCTTAGCCAATCTCCTTGGATTTCATGTACATATTAGTGTATAGATAATCTTCAATAGTTACAAATATGTAGCTAGTGCTGCTAGTGACCTTTATTGACCTGGATTTTTCTTTTACCCATCACTTATCACTTGTTTTGGTTTCTTTTTCTAACCATTTCCATTTTTTCCTCTTTATGCAGTCCATCACTAAATCTGTGTACCCTCAGCTCCCTTTCAGATCTTGCTGATTTTCCCCTTACCACCTCCTCCACTAGTAGGCTGTTACTTCTTTTACTGAGTCAGTGCTTCCACACTCCATTGCCAAACTCATGCTAAATCAGTCCCAGGCTCCTTGATACACACCTCATCTCCCAGTCTCTGTACACATGGGACATAGAGATGTCCTTTTCCCTCCATACTGTGTCTTGCAGGTCCATTTTTTTCCAGGCTTCTAGCCTTCTTAATTTTCGTGAATCACTCTGCCTCTCTATTTGAAGATTCAGGATGCTATTCCATGCCAGAGAGACCCAATAAAGTCACTAAAAAGTGATTTTCCCTTAATTTTAGTGTCTAGTCCCTGGCATCTGGGAAATGGAGTGTGGGAGACTTAAGAGTAAATCTTGGAACAAGCTTAGTTCTTCTTTGGTCAGCCTTATAAACTGAGAGGGATTGTGCATGTTTACAGAATTCTAAAGAATTTGAAAGCCTTTGGCTATATGTAAAGTGCTAGTTTTTCTCTAAGTTAAAAACCTTTCCAGATTTACATAGATTCTCTTTGGTGCAATGAAAGGTACGCCTTTGATATTTTGTGTAATTTTGAGGTTTTAACCCACAAGGCAGGAGTAAGTTTCTCAAATAAGTGTTTCCAGAACTTTTAGTGTGTGTGAAAAGTAACCTTTTTTCCACACAAGTTGCTGGAGTTTTTTTTCTGAAACTGCTAAATTCGTTTTTCTGACATTTTCTGTAGTTTTAAATAGGACAAGCATCAGTTATGAACATATCTTTCCAAATCCCCTTGAAGGCCATTTGCAACTGAAAGCTATGCTTAAACCACAAGTGTTGGGCAGTTTCTGTATTCGTGGTTCTTTAGACGCTCAATTGAGTAAAGTGTGACTGGAAGTGATAATGTTTTTCTCATCTGGGCTTTGATCCTACAAACACTTGCATAATTTTAGTCTTCAACAGTGCTGCTGACAGATGAATATAATTGCTGAAAATACTAATAGTTGTCTAAATATTTAGGACTAATAGTGGTATTAATATGTAGGCATTTATAGACCTTTGATATGTATTTCCTTTTGAAAAAGTGCCTCCAGGGTTGAAAAGAAATTCATAGCATTATAAATACTGAAAATAACTGTCTCCTTATATAGAGAGTTTTAAGGATTTGCCATGGTATTTGCACAGAGATTATGTTGTGATGCTACATATACCAAAATACAAATACCATTTTAAGCTTTTGTGGAGTAATCAAAGTGAAAAGCTATGTTCTTTTTGTAAAAAATCTCCTTCCACTGCACTTAGTATGCAAGAAACGTATCAGCTCTCAGAACACTCAGCTGAGAAGCTGTGCTTGCCAATTCCAGATCAACGTGGGAAATTGATTTCACTGCTTTAAAGATCTAATGTTTTTATTAGTATTACAGCACTATTCTATCTGTGGACAAATTTTAAACATATTTGAAAGCTCCTACATTTTACAATGTGGATTTTAGTTTCCTTAGAATTAGTTATCACTGTAGCAAGCAGAGCTTTGCCCAGAACATTATTTATGGTGGATTTTCTTTCTGCTGTGAAGTGTCTTTTATTGTATTTGAAAAGCAAGAAGAAAATCCTCTTACCAAAAGGAGAAAATAACTCCAGTAATTATTTCTTGGTCATTTATTTTCAGTGAACATATTGTGTGTTTTATTTTTTTCTCTTTTTGTCAATAGGCAGAGTGGACGGTTGGAAAACTGCACTGTCCATTCTGTGAGGCCTGCTTAGGGAGCTTTAACTTTGTTTGCAACAAAGAATGTTCCTGTGGACAGTTGGTAAATAGACGTTTCTGCAAAAATTGGACCGAGCATCAGCCACCTTTCTCTGTTAAATTGTCAAAATCATCAGAAAAACATGTGCTTCTCAAAATTCAGTCTGGTTTTGACAAGGATACCTGCCATGAAGTGGTAACTACAACTTTAGAAATCAAAAATCAAGGACTTTCCTACACAGCTGGAAGTAATGGTGCTGGAAGATTAACAGAAGCACTTTGTTTAGAAGTAAGAGCTCCCAGATATGAGATAGAAAGTAAAAAACTTCCCTTAAAGGCATTTAATCAAAAAAGAAATCTCTCTTCTTCCTATCCTATAAAAGATGCTAGCACTGTGAAATCTTTTCACAGAAGATCACATAGCTTGGATTTAAATATCAGAGAAAGACTTGTTTTGTCACCCGTGTTATATGAAACTTGCAGCATGGGAACACTTTACTGCGGCCAAAATGAAAATCCACCTTCTTACATACAAGGGAGCCTGCAATTAGAATCCAATAGGAAAAGTGGTAATTCTTTTCAGGATCTGTACAGCTCCAGTGCTGACATACTACAAAACCAATTTCAAGTTACTTCCATTACCACATTACTACACAGAGAAACAGAAAGTGAGTGTGATTTTGAAGTTACTGCACAATCTTCTGGCAGTGTCATTGCTGATGGGTCACACTTTGTGATGAATCTCTCCTCACCTACAAGGGCTGTAGAAGATGAACAGTACCTCACACCTGGTGGTCTTGTGCAGCCTACAAGTATTTCCTTCAACCAAAAGCTGAGTAAGAGAGAAAGAAACAAGTCAAAAAGCCTGAGGAGAAAACAAAGAAGGCAAGAGCAACGTCTACAGAAGCATGTAAGTGTTTAAAATTAATTATGCTACTTTCTTGGTAAGGTTTGACTTGCTTTTAGAAATCATTCTTTTATTTTTTAAATTTGTCTTTAAATGTTGGTTTAATGTAGAACTGTCTGGAGTCAAGTATCAGGCAAGCAAAGATTTATGACCTCTTGCTACATGTAGGTTTTTTTTTTCTAATTCCATTGTATCAGGTTTTCTTCCGGGGCAAAATCAAAACGTGATGGGTTTTCCTTGGCCTTCATATTATTTTGTGATTTAATAATAAACTCAAAGTGGGAAAAAACACAGTGAAGTTTAATCAGTGGGATTAAAGAAAAACTAAGAATTTGAATCTTCTAAATGAGAAACCCCGCCATGTCAGAATTTTCTAACTTTAAACTAATGGCATTTTGAGTTAACTTTACAATTAAGAATATTTAAAATTTGTTTATTGTTTGTTGTATGGCAAGTATTTTTCTATGAGTAAAGAGTTGATTACTACTATTTTAAATATTAATCTTTAGTAGGTAAATATTTTGTCTGCAAATCTAACACAAGCTGTTATCTATCCTTACCAATTGTGCAGTAATGGTTTCCTTCTTTAAACCATCTAAAGCAGAACAGAGTTAAAGGCCATAGGCAGTCACAACTTTTAGGGAAAGCTGGGAAGAAAAGCAAGTCATAAAATGACTAACACAGTCTTGGTTTGTTCTCAAATTTAGTAGAATGACTAATGATAAATATGGCTTTGAAAGAAAATTTCCCATCATAAATTTTCTGCAACAAAATAACTGTGTGGTAAGCAAGAGCAAACATACTAACTAATCAGAGGAGTAGTATCTACTCAAGCAATTATTTCTTCTTTGGATAGGTTTGTCATTGTGAATTCAAGATTTCAGAGAGATACTTAGAGGGTGTCTCTATCAACTACATGTGAGAACCAGCTTGAAAATGTAATGGGTCTGGGAAATATTATGAGTCTTTTCATTATGGTATGCGTATATTCTTTCTTCTTTGGGAAGGGTTTTTGTTTTGCTCTAAGATTTAAACTGGTATTAAGCCCTTTTAAAAACTTGTTCTTGTAAAACGCGTCTCTAAAGCTGAGAGTCTGGATGTCTTAATATTGAATACTTGTTTTGTAATAAGTCTATAATGATTTTTAGCTGTCCAGATCCCTGAAATGGCTTTAAAAATTCCAGATCTCATTGTTTTGGTGAATGAAATGATGATGCACAAGCACAATCTATATGAGCATTTTCACCGTCATGTCACCTACAGTCTCTCCAGACATTTTAATCTTTAGATGTTACTTTCAAGAATAAAACATTATACAGATTTTCTGAATTTTTGATAGCCAAGAAAGAAAGATACTTTCAGACCTTTATCTTGTTAAAACATGCTTAACCAACTCCTACATTATTTTAGTTACATTTGTTAAGATCCAATTATTGGAGAGATGCTTCTGCCCAAATTAAGGTGCAGACGAGACCATATGCTGAAGGCAATATTATGGATTTCATGTAACAGTAAATGGGAGGTAGAGAGAGAGAGAAAGAAATAGAAAAAGAGAGGAGGGGAATGAAAAAAGTGATAGAGACAGATTAAGTAAAAAGGTATCACCACCTGTGGTTCCAAACATCATCCCACTGGTCCTCTTCTGGTCTTCTCAGTAGTAGGGGTCCAAGGTCACTCAAAACTTCTCCCCATTTGAACATTTTAGCAAACAAAGGAATCAATGCTCATTAGGAACACAGTTCTTCAATTCTCTTGGTTAAATGATTCTCTTGCTTCCAATGCTCACTAGTCCCATGCTCAGTCTTCCTCTTCTTTTGAGTCAGTGGGCCATGGCCTCCTTCTGGACCCAGTCAGAGCTGATTGTTAGCACAGTTGCTGGGTTGGCTTTCCTTGTGGATTCTTTGTGTTCATTATCACTGCTCCCTCAGCCTGTTTACCTCTTCCTAGTCTGAGATAATCGGACAATATTATCACCTTTATTTCATTTCTTGTTCCTGTCATGTGACTTAATGTCCAAATTTCCAGGAATTCACAAAGGCTTATCCAACAGAGGCAGGGTGGGGGGCAGGGGGGCAGGGTGGTCACCAATGAGAAGTTGCCTCTTGGTATGGTTTGCCATAATGAGCAAAGTCCTTTGGGGATCTTAACAGTCTTTGAGGCAATTTCAATCTTTAAGTCTCTTACAATATTATATAGAAAATTATAAACAGTTTATAAAGCTGTTAGTTCTCATCAGTAAACATACAGTTTACAAAATACAAAAATTTCAAATTTAGTGTCTAAACTAAGTGATTGATTTCAGTTAGTAGCATCCAGGAGAAGATACTTTGGTTTGGATTGATTATTTTATCCTTTGAGAGTGATTATTTTAACTGGTGAGAGTTTGCAATCATGGCATGGAATATTTAAATGGTTCTACTTCTTAGACTGTGTCAAGCTGCACATGTGGCTATGTAGCTGTGTTTCCCACTGCTGAGGTATCTTCCCAGGAAAATGTTAATCTAGAAAGTCACATCCTCTGTACAGCCTGACATGACATAAATGGGAACAGCCCTCTGCCACATACTCCATTTCACAGCTGCTTGCCTCTCGTGTCAGTCTGGTAAACTTTAGGGGTTTTCCCTTTTTTCTTTTTTTTTTCCTTTTTTTCTTTTTTTCTTTTTGCAAGTTTTACTTTTCTTCATTTTTCTTCAGTATTCTAACAATCTTCCTTGTAAAAATGTGGATTTTATCACTCTGGTACTTCCAATAGAATGTTGACCTGTGGTACTTTGTAACCATGATTTCTAACATACCATATATGCTTAAGCAATCAATAAAACTTCACAAAGAAAAAATCATAGATCTCTGGCTGGATGGAGTGAAAGAGTTTTAATAAATGGCAGTGAGAAGTATATAATTAAGTACTCCTTTAAGAATTCCTTCAGTGCAACAGAACCCTGATGTGAGGTAAGTATTTTCAAAGATGTCTCAAAAGTACTGAGCATATCACTTTTATCTTTAATTGAAGCTTTTCTGGAGAGCAGACTGAGATAACAAACATGTTCAGGCTTTGGAATTTCTTTGTAAATGGAAGGGCTCCTTTACCAAGTTTATTTTGTAATGAGATAACTATCTGTCAAAGGTTTTCTTCTCTCTTGCAGAAAAGCAAAGTGCAGCCACAAATGTGTGGTGGCAGAGTGCACTCTGTTATTAAATTGAAATACATAAAACTTAAATTGTAAATAGGAGCAATTCTGTGAGCTTCTGACTGCCAGAGGCTTGCATTGATGCAGGTTGAGGTGTAGGTGCAGGACTGAACCAGCTAGCTAACAGTAGAGGGACCCAAGCTTCCTCTGTTGTGCAAAGGACAGCTCTTCATGCCTGAGCATGGGATGCTTGCATTTCGTCTGTGTGTGTTCATGGTGGATTTTTAGGCTTCTGTTTAGAGTATGATTATATTGTTAGCATGTGTTAATTATGTAAATTGTTAGGGTTTGATAATAGCTACTTAAGTTTAGGAATTGCTAATATTAGTAATGATTCTTGTTTTGGTTGCTGTAGCTAAGCAAATGAAGTATTTCTTTTATAGAGTCCATTTGGTGTGTATCTTATAAGTTTATATTGTTTGCTAATGTAGAAGCTTGTATTTGTTTCCTGGAAGATCTCAGAAAAATACTATTTGTGATTTCTCCAGCTATATTTCATTTTTTCTCACAATCATTTTATGTAAAGGAAGGCTCTGTAGTCAGCTTCAAAACTGCAGTGTCCTCTTGGAAAGGATCCTGATTTGTAGGGAAAAATTTTGGCAGCTTAGCTTAATTTCTGAATGACACTTCACTAGTACTTTTGTATCTTTTTGAAAACAACGTTTTATCTAACAAAGATGGCTAGTGGTCAGTTTCCAAGAAGTCAGTTTGCTTTTCATGCTCCCAGTGAAAATCTGAACTCTGGATAAACAGGTAAGTGAGATACAGTGTTGTTTATCCACTCTGTCAGGTGCTGCTATCTTGCCCCACAGCCTTGAGTTTTCAAATTCATACTGATACCTTCTAGTAACTGACAGTCTTGTAGTGGAGTGCTAGGCTTTCAAATTTTAACATGTAACCAAAGGTAGCTTGATCCATACAAGCCCCTTTTTCATGAACACATTGGTTTACAGTTATTTTTCTTGTATAGTCATGTTTTATTGGAATTGTAAATCCTTCTTGTGTCTAGTTATGCATTTTTGTACTCGGATTTCATTCACTCTTTCTATGATGATACTCATAACAAGGTTTATACTCAGATTGCTTATGGATCTCTCAGCTGGCTGCTGGGGGGCTAAAAACTTATTTAGTGTTTGCACCAAAGCAAAGCAGGATGGGAAAGAAGTGAAATGAAATCACAACTAGAGTAGTAAAGCAGTACTTACAAAGTTTCAATTAAGACCTTTGTTAGGGGAATATGAGGACCCAGAGGAGTCACTTAAAATAAGGAAAGATGAAATACAGGGCAAAAGGAGAAGCTCTTGTGTTTAAAGTCTTTCACTGAGTGTAAAATGAAGTTCATGTTGATGGCTTCTTTTTATTTGTCCTGGAATCTATTTGTGGACATTTTTGTGTGTTTGGTAACATACTTTTCTGCCTTCACTCTCTCTTCAAAAAGCTGCAGCTTCATGCCACATCCAAAGTACCTTATGTGGTGTGTTTTATGTATGTAAGATACACTTACTATGTTCTATTTGTTATGCTTAAAATCAATCCTGTGCAGGGTCAAGTCTGCATCTCTTTAACAGACCTCTGGGAAGTTTCTCATAGCTGTTTTAGTCTGCAGTGCCAATCCTAGTATGATCTGAGTATGCATGTACTCCTCCGTACCATGTCTTGGGTCTCCATTTCTCAAGACTTCTGCTATTGTTAGCAGCCCTGCATTTCTTTACACTGTACATCATTTGTTAGCAATGCAACTATCTCTTTATACATGGAATAACTGCTGTTAGGTGTTGTACCATAGAAAGATAAGAAAAGTAAAACAAATTAGCTGCAGACATCTGGTCAATTAGAGAAACTGCTGTCACAGCTAAACAAAGTGAAGCCAAGCAGCAGGCAGGGCAAGGGGAGTCAGCCACAGCAAGCATGGCTAGCCTCAGCCCTGATGCCTTTCAAGTTCAGTGCTGAGCTAGTGCTGTTCCTGCAGCAGCAAACCAGCATTACAGGGCTATGTTGGTACATGAAGCACTGTCTTTTTTAACTTCTTGATAAAAGGAAAGCAGGATGAGAAGGAAGTGAAATGAAACCACAACTAGAGTAGGCAAGCAGTACTTACCAAATCATAAATTGTACCTGGAATGAAAAAAGAGGGCAGAAAATATCGAGGAAACATGTAAAAAGAAAGAGGGGAGAAATTTTGGGTGTGGATTGCTGCTGAGCCGAAGTTTCTCTTTGCTTTTGTTCTGGTTGTAACTATTGTTGCTACATGGTAACCTTTGTTATTAGGACATTCATTCTGTCACTGATCATAACTGGATTAAGAAGAAGGTATTAAGAATGATGGTTTCATGCCCAAATGCATGACGTCCCTTTGTTAAATTAAAGTTGTGATTTCTGTGGAAGTTGTACCTGAGTAAAATGCCATGTAAAAGCTATTATTTCCTGAGGTGCACTTGATTCTCCTGTTGCAAGCATTTAAACATTTTAGAGCTTTAATTACTTTTAGCTGCAGTCTTTTTATGCCATTATTTCTGATTACAGCTTTTGAGGGTGTTTTCTGACCTGACCTCTTCTACTGTTTGATATATCTTCTACACAATTTGGTGTTAATAGTAACAAGGGGAACAGATAGTTTTGCACATTTGCGGGAAGAGCCTTTGCTTGCATTTGGTTATGAGTTGTGTTGTAACCAACTTAGCACTTGTATTGGAAAGGGGGAGAAAAAATACTAGATGAAAAATAGTATATCAGGATTGTCTGAGTGTATCTGTATGTACTTTAGCATATTTTATGATCATCTTGAAACTAGATTATTTCGACTAGAATATAGTGTAGCTGCACTGTCATGGTAGCTCTAATGAAGGCCAAAATAGCTGGCTGTGCTGTGAATTTATCCCTTCATTTAGGTGAAATATATGTTATTAAGCTGATTGTCTATAAAATGCTTTTAGGATATATAGATATTATAGAATAAACTCAGCAGAGTGGTATTCCATGGGCTGTTATGCATTATATGCCCATCTTGCAAAAGAGGGAGGGGATCCTCTGCTATTTGCTATGCCAAACCAGCATTGGTGGTTAGTATGCTAAGAAGAGGCAATAGTGTTTGCTGATATATTTGTGCTTTTCTTGCATCCTTGGTAATGTGAAGTTTTACTGAAGAGGGACACAGAAAGTCTCTGTCATGGGTTAACATAGTTTAGATTTTGTTAAGAAGAACAGTCCAATCAAAAATCAGTTTTTTGATTGGCAGGTAGTTTGACCATTGAAAAGTAAGCTGCGACTTTTGGATAATACTCAAAATGCTGAGTGTGGGGAGGGGCTCTCTCTCTTTTTCTTCCGGCTGAGCCATAGGTAACATCGGCAGCACGGGACCCGGCCGGGCTTGGCCAGGCCCGCTGCTCCTGGTCGGGCCCGGCCTGGGTCCCTGGGAGCCGCTGCCTGTGGGGGAAAGAGCTCAGCCATGGCTGGGCTTGGAAACAGCGGCAGCAGGGGGAGAGGGGAAGAGAAGCCCTGGCGGCGGCTGCCTCTGTCACCAGCAGGGACCAAGGAGTGCTCCACCGTCACCACCGCTCCGTCCCCACCCCCCCTTTCCTCAGGCATGGCCCCAAGAGCAGCAGCAGCTGAAAAGGAGGAGAGGAGCTCCAATGGAGTGCTCCTCTGCTCCCCTTCCCCCTCCTTTTAGGCCGAAGGGACCAGCGCGCGGCATTCAGACTGTCTTAGTTCCCGCCGACACAAGATCATGTGAGCAGCTTTGCGAGCCTGACAAGTTTAACTCTTTCTTGCCAGCAAATGAATTCTTCTAAGCACCGGCCTTTCTCTGAAGGAAGGACAGATATAGTGATTAGACCATAAAGAGACACGGCATGGAGCTAAAGTCAGTGATGAAAGAGTGAAAAAGGCTTTAAGGCAGAGGAGGAGAAGTGGCAAAATTCTAGCTGGACTTTTCTGGTAACATAGAGACTGAACTGAACTATTCCTTTAAACTGTGAAAAATATGCATTTTGAGGAGGTGATTGTTTTATGTGTAGATTTTTAAGCAAAGATATTGTGTGATGGACTGAGTAAAATTAATTTGATAAGAAAATCATTTGCCCTTGAAGTGAGACACCTTTAAAAAGCGACACCCCAATTTGCAGTGTGTTGAGTACATGGCCCATGTTTTCAGTGTTAAGAAAACTGTGAAATGAGTAGAATTTCATTGGTTTACAAGTTCTTTTAAAGTCCTTGCAGACAAAGTCTCTATTGAAACCAAGAAAGACTCCTTTCCTGAAGAATTGATGAAAAATTATCTTAAAATGGTAAAACTGGCTGAGGTGGCAGGTCATGTCTTTTTATGTTGAGTGAGGAAAAGTGAAAACTTGAAGAAGGAAAGAAGGATGTTTTAAAAGTTTCATTTGTTCTTTTTTTTTCTTCCTATTTTATCCTTTCAGTGTGTGTAAATAAACTATCTTTGTAATTTGAAGATAAGCCTGTTTTGCTCTTTATGTTCTTCCAGTCACATGAAATATAGTAAGTAATGAAACCATCACAGTCTCCAAATGCAGTCACCTCTGCCTTTACAGTGCTGCAACCCATAGGGTCAATAGCTGGGGTAATGTCCTATGCCACAAATAAGATCCTCATCCATCCTCACAGACACTGTATCTTGCTGAATGAAAACAACAAAGGAAAGAAACAGCCCATTGAAATTAATTACATATTTTATTGCTGACTGTCTGAAAAAAAAAAAAAAGTATGTTTTTTCAATAGATAACCACTGAATCTTTTCTGCTGTTCCAAGACTATTGATTGCTGTTCCAAGAAAGTACTAATGATCAGCCTAGAACCATAGAAGTACTGTATACTTTTTTTTCTTTTATAAACTGTAAGATTTATTATTTTAGATTCTCTAAAAGCTCACAGACAATTTAGATCATAAGAATTTGTGAAACTTGCAGTCTCTCAGCTGAGAAAGACAACGACCTGTTCACAGAGGTGGGTTGCAGTATTGTTCAGTTAGGTGATCCCATAATATCATCAGGAATTCTTATTACATAGATAGAATGAAGAGCACAGTAAATTACAGTTACATAAGATGCTTTGTGGCAGATGAAAATCAAAGTTCAACAATGGTAGGAACAATAATACAAGAGTGCTTTCATATTACGAGTTTTACTGTGTATAACCAGAAGAATGACGTCAAATACACAGTAAGGAGAGAATTTAAGGTGGAATTTTACAAAAAAACCCCACCTGAACTTTGTGCTCCTAGTCCTTCCTTTCTACAAGTTGTTACTGACTCATTCTCAGTGACTAAGAGTTTGAGTAGGTTTTGTATTTCTGATTAGTTTTCAGGGCATTAAACTCTCCGAATACATATAACTAAGGTAAATTAAATGTGGTTTGTATGGAGATTTGAGTGCAGGACTTGGTTCTTCAAATTATTATTATTATTATTATTATTATTATTATTATTATTATTAAAATCCCAACATCTGGGAGAATTAAGCTTTCTACTGTTTCACAGAATCAGAATTATAGGATTATTTGGATCAGAAGGGATCTTAGAGATAACATTTTCATCCCTCTGCCTCTCTGTCTTTCTTCCAGTAGACTATGTTGTTCAAATAGCATCCAACTTGGCCTTGAACACTTCCAGGCCAAGGAAACCACAGCTATTTCTTCATGCTTTGTAGCAGTCAATGTGTCTATGAATGTTCCTCATTCAAAACCTCCCATTAACTTCAATGGGATTCAACTCCAAAGCATTTTTTTTTCATCATGTCTGCTTCTGGGAGAAAATAATGCTGTCTGAAAATAATGTTTTTCTTTGCATTTCTTTCATTATGCAAGCAGTCACTGAGCAAAAGTCATTGTACACATCAAAAAGACATCACGCTAATACAACAGGTCAGATTTCATGCAAACTGTTTGTACAGTTGATAAGCAATCAGTGATTCTAGTAGGAAATGGTAAAGTTAAAGTAACAAATTAGTGAAAGGAATTTTTATATCTAGTACTGCAAAACACTGAAGAGATCTTGTATGGTAACAGCATTTCAGAATTAAGGAAATAATTCAGAAGTAAGGGAAGATAGCACCTACTGTTACAGTTGAAGAAGTTGTTAGTCTTTCGGGCATAAGAATGTCTTTGTAACATCAAGAAACACATACCAAAAAGTTAGATAAAACAAAAGTTTCCTATTCTATGGTGTAACACCCTTACGTCTGTAAAGCTGTGATAACATCATTTTTTAAAGCTAGCTGTGGCCAAGATTTTATTTGAAATGTTGCTTTTTCTGATATCACATGATCCTCTAATGCTTTATATCAATACCTAAATTATAATGATTTGTGATTCTCTAATGTTTTATATCAACACCTAAATTATAATGATTACACATCAGAAGGGAATTATTTCCTTTATAGATGATTTAGCTAAACATGCTTCACATTTAATACAATTTAGATTTATGGGGGATGGAATGTGGGGGGCTTTATTTCTCTTTTCATTTGCTTTCAACGGTATATCTGCTTTATGTGAGAATTCTAGAAATTTGTCAGTTCTCCTTATTAGTAATTTGTAATCAAGTTACTATTTAAAGATTTTTTTACCTTTCATTTGAGCATTAGGAGATAGGCTGTATTGTTTCTAAAGGCTAGCAATTAAAGTATGAGCAAGAAAACATTTGGACATATTGAAAATGAAGAAATTAAATATCCTGATTCATTAATGATCTTACCTTTTTGAAAATGCTACCAGTCTGAAGAAACTTATTCATTAGACAAGGCTTTCTCCCTGTAGTCTTTATAAAAAAAAAATCTAAAACTTTGACAAAAGGTCAATGAAGTCTTAATATTTGTAGGTCAAAAAGTTGAAGAGATCTTATTTTTGTATTTTGTATATCTCATTTTCTTCTGTCTACAGTGTGAGGAGAGATGACACTACTTAGACTAATCAGTCTTGTACAATTAGTAGAACTATGTACAATCAAATAAATATTTGACATTATGAACACTCAACTAAATAAATAATTTTATGCTTCTCCCAGTTGTGAGGGCATTATTTCTTTAATTTGTATTTTGTTCAATAGGTTTTAAAAGCTATTTTGAGTTTTGCTTTGGATTTAGACTTTTTGCTAAAGTGCATTAATGCAGATTCTTAAGCAAATTGAAAATAATTAGCTAGCAGCTTGGGAGCTAAAATGGGATTTTACCTAAGGGAAACTGAGAGGAAGCAACTGGTGAAGAAAGATGATTCTCCATATTTCTTCCATAAATGCAAAAATTTTAATTCATGTTTTGGTAAAAGATGTATAGAACATGGAGGAATGACTGACCAAGAAAACCCCTAGCAAACAAAAGCATGTGAGAAACAAGAAATTCAGGGACTTTTTAAAAAGTAAAATTAGAAAATCAAAAATAAGTGTAATCTAGAATACTTCAATTTCCATTTTCAGATTAAAATTAGTATGTCTCAAGAAGAAGAGAGCTAGAATTTTAGTGCAACTCTGAAATGCTCTTTACTAGAAAAACAAAACTCCATCTGTCTGCTTATCCCACTGTTTTTCTTGTCATACTAGTTTTCAAGCCAAGCAATTTATAGATTAAGAAAATAAGTCATGGAAATGATTTAATTAATAAGAAACAGAGGAAATAACATTCATTAAAACATGAAAAAGGTCAGACATGGTGAAGAAACTAAAATACATTAAATAGTGAAAGAAACCAGGCAATGTGTTACATCAAGTGGGCTCCCTGAATTGGACTACAGATCACTCTGGAGCATTCTGTCTGTGTTCCAATTGGATGTAGCAAAATGTTTGTTAAAAAAAAAAAAAAAAAAAAACAACCCAACAAACAAATGTGTATGAATAGCATGAAACCTAACACTTGTGATTCTTGGAAGAAGGTAATAACTGTGCCAGTCATTCTTCTGGAAAAAGCTAAAAACTGTGGGCTGGTCATTTGTATGGAAAAAAAATTACAATCTTTCTTTTTACATGTTTCCTTGATGTTTTCTGCCCTCTTTTTTCATTCCAGCTACAATTTATGATTTGGTAAGTTTTATTCAGGTAATTGCTAATATTTAGGAAATTTTAGGAAATTAGGTATACATAGGAGACTTCTAAATGTTCCATGTGAAATGCTGTACAGGAGCTTTGTAATAGGGAAAGATACAAGTCATAAGGCAAAAATCTGTAGAAGCCAAGCCCCACTGCAGCTGACCAGCACTGGCACATTCAGAAGCAACGTGTCCTCCTTCATAGGACCTGCTGTTCTTCAGTCAGATTAATTTGCTTTTATTCCTCTCCTCTGATGCATATCACATATGTGGTTTAGAGAACTACTTGTTTTATTTACAATATCGGCAAATAGGATTCTAGAATAGCAAAGAGAAAAAGGCAGCATCCCATAGGGGCAATTGCATATGGTTTTTATAATTTGCATTTTTCCAGAAAAACCCGTGAAGTGGGCTTGGTGTTCCGTCTCACTTTCTACAGGACAGACAAGGTTGTAAAAAAAATAATGTGAAGAGTTTGTTTGAAGAGTAGACATAGATAGACCTGGTAGTTCCTCTTGGCTGCATAATGACACAGCTTTTGTACTGTTAAGTAGTGCTTCCTTTGAGGTAAATTCAAAATCCAGACTGAATTGAGTATGTTAATTCGGTTACAGTAAAGAGGAATACTGCTTTTGGTGTATTAGAAAACTGAATTTTGGGTTTATGCATTAAAAAAACTGCTGAATGAAAGAATTCTGCTAGATGATCAATTCTCTTCATCAGGGAACCACTAAACTGAAAGACAGAACACCATTTTTGTAGTTGCTGTGACAATATGCTGCTGTTTCTATCTGCAGCACAGCACAACAGATTGATCTGGTTTCTAAAAGTAAGCTGTTTCAGGAGGATATAAATAATGTATTAGAATTACTACTAGATTAATCTTTCTGGATTGAAATCTGTTAATCTATGGAATCTATATTTAGAATGGTTAACCACTGTGGGGATGTTTGTCTCTTGGATTCCTTTTGTTCTAAAAGTTCCAATTCCCTTTACCTAAAGTATCAATGTACAGTTGACTAGTGCATGGAGACTGTTTTAATACAAATGTGTGAGCAGTACTGAATTTCTGGGATAAATGTGGAAAAGTACAGTATGTGACCCAACACAGTGGAGACAGAATGTTTTGAGGATCTCCTTGGCTTAACTTGAGCTACTATTAGTATAATTTAATCTTACTTTATAATGGAAAGATGCAGTAGAATGTAGTTGCTCAGCCAGAGTGCTAAAGCGGGCTTCCAGTTGTTCTCTGCATTTTCTCTGGATGGAATTTATGTAAAACCTGTTAGGGGCAGCGGCAGTGAACATCTTATTGTCTCTAGCAGTAGATACTCTTTATCTATACCACTATTTCATCAGTTACAGTTTAAAAAAACACATTGTTCTCTTGCTTCTATGACAGACTTCATTTGTCATTTTGAATCTCAATACATCCAGTGATCTGATTAGATGAAGTTCACAGCATTTGTTTATCTGTCCTAAGTTTCTCTACCTAATATTCTACCTGTGTTGTTGGCAGCAGTTTGCCTTTTTTGCCCTTCCATGTGCTGTACCTGACACCATATCAAAAGACTTTGGACTACTGTAGCTGCTTTTTTGAATTCTCATGTGTTTTCTCAGCATCTTATCTTCAATTTCTTACTTCCATCTTTTGTCATTTTTCAAATATGGTTGTGCATGTGCTGTGGGAACAGACTTGCTGTACTTTTGTATGCAATGTGCTTTTTATCATCATTTATCGTATGTAGCATTTAATTGTTCCAATAATTCTTCAGGAAAAACGGGCAGAAAATGGAATTTTGTGCATAGTGGAAGAAAGCAATTCTTATACTTCAAAATGGATATCATAAAAAACTGTCAGTATTTTCCAGCCATATGCATGGCTTATGGAATGTGAACTGTTACGTTTTAGTGCCATAGGTATAGAAACCCTGCATCAAAGCCCCTCAGCTGGTGAGCTATGGCCCAAACATAGCTCACATCACTGTCTGCATTCCTTTGTGTCCCATTCTAATTTGTAAGCAGTCCTTTATGTGTGGAGAGGGAAGAGACCTGGCACAGACAGAGCTGATTGTAAGTTCATTGATGAACTATGCTTCTAGAATCCAAGAGTGAGAGCACTGAGCCTAAGAAAATAAATTCAGGTTTTTTTCTTTAGCTGTCTCTTGTCATGTTCCTGCTATAATGCGTAGGACTGCAGCTGAAGGTGGAAGAACAACAAAAGGTAGTGGAGTTTGAGTGCAAATGCATGTACCTTCCCTGTTTCTACTGTGCTTTGTTGTGAAGCCAGTTTATGAAAAAAAGGGGAATGGGATGAAACAGACTAAGCTCACTGGAGGCCATGACTACTTACACAAGTGAAACCTAAGTAGAAAACAGAGAGGTGCCCGCCAGCTTGCACTTGCACTTATATTTGGATGTTGTAGTAATAGACCAGGAGCCTGTGGGTGTATGTGGAACACACAGGATGGAGAGTGTCTTTTATTGATTTAGCTCTATCTTTTTACTTTTAAGAAAAAAAATTAAGACAGTAAAAAACATTAGTAAAAAACAAAGTGCAGCCATTCCATAGTTTGCACAAGATCATCACTCATTTTTTCATCTGATCTAAGGATTTTTTCTAAGGACGCTGCCCCCTAATTTAGTGTAGAATGTTTATGTTTGTAAAATTTTTATGGTTAGTGTCAAATTTATTCAGAAACAAAACAGTGCTTTGTTTAAATTTTATTTCACAAAAAATTTGTGCTGAAGTAGAAAGTTCTTATCAATGCCAGTAGAATGTTCTTCACCTTTCCTGATTTAGAGCCTGTTGGTGCAAGATGCATCTTCCATAACACATCCTTGTGGAAGCTAAATAGGAGTTCAAGCTCCCTGCTACTTTACAGAATAGTCCTTTTGACAATTTACTAACCAAGATAGGGTTTTGGCACAAGAGAGAACAAAAGGTCTGATATTGTATTATGCTACGTCATGTTCCCTTCTGTGGAGTTCCTACTAGTGATGTTTTTAGACTGTCTGAACAACACCAGCCTGTCAGAATGGTGGATGGGCACAGGGTGTTTGTGACTGAATCAGAAATTTCCAGGAATTATGTTATGCTTTTGTCAAGCATGAACATCAATGAAAGGTATATGACTCACCATCTGACTGATACACTATTGCAGTTTAGTTTTATGAGTTATATTCTGGGAAACTTGCACAGTTCTTTGTTCAAAATACCAACACAGTCAGAACCACATGGCAGTGCCAAAATATGCCAGTATCTGATTATTTTTTAGTTTAAATGATAGCGTGAGTAGGCAGAGTAGCTGATGGTTTTGTGTCAAAGTCGATGAAAAGGAACCCCCATACAATTCTGGCCGGAACTGTCTGCTTCTCTTGTCTCATCTGACCCATGATGCCCTGATTCAGAGAGGAAAAAAACCCTAAAATTAAACACTTCTCTATTGCTTTTTCTACTACAACAGATCATGGTGGATTTACTAGTTTGCTGTAGCCAACATAAGAATATAGTTGGAACTGTGTGATTGGAGGTACACAAATGTTAGCTGGTAGATCAGCCGAGCTAGAACATGAAAATATGGCTTATACTTTTGGGTTTTGCTACTAATTTGTTCCATAGTCTAAAAATCTTGATAGGAGATGTTCTTGTGTTAAAGTCTCAGTTGTTTGGAGTCATACTATTTCCTATAAGCAGATCATCTTCACCTGATGGGTGTTTCTTTTGATGGCTATAAAAATGTAATTATTCTCAGTGAAAGTGTATGAGACATTATCCAGAACTGATTTGCCGTGAACAGAATTATATTGTGGGCTAGAGCATAATCATCATGTATTGAAACCCTGACTTTATAATGTGAATATGAAACTGATCCAGCCTCTCTCTCTAAATTTTGAAGATGGACTTTTGTATCTGCTTTTGAGCTTTTCTAGCTTCACATATTTAATGTATTTAACAATCCATGCTTAAATCATAGCATATACAGATACATTGCTTTGCTGTATGGTCAGGAAGTTTGTGTTTTGCCTCTATAGCATTTTTATACTGCTATAGAAATTATAGAGATTACTGAGCGGAGGTGGTGCTGAGAAGGACCATTTTTTCTGCAACAGAGTCTAAAACGTTATTTAAAAACTTAAAAGCTCTGAAAGTAAATTTCTTCCCATGTTGTGTAAAAAATCTTTTAATACCAGGGAGGTGGGAAGGAGGGATGTGGGGAGGACTGGGATAGGGAACCAGTATTGTGCAAAAATGTGTTGATTCTTATTTAATTAAGATCAGTTTAAGAACCTGCACAATACCATTTATGGAGGGAATTTTATAAGAGATATTAAGTACAAGCATTTATTTTTTCAGTTCTGAAAGGACACATCTGAAGCCCCAGTTCCAGCTATCTGTTCCTTCTGTAGTTTTCTGTACTTCTGTACTTCATTACTTCTGTAATGAAAAGTATTTACCGGTGATCACTTTAGAGAGCACTTCTTAGGCACTAGGAACAGCCTGCTCACCTAGTCATGGACTTGCCCTCTTTCCACAAGGCACTGAGCATATTTTTGGGTTAAAAAATGGGTATGGTAACACAGCAAAAGTACAATGCAAACTATGTGTCTGGTGAATCCAGTGTTTCTTACGATACTAAAATATTTGGGGGGGATACATTTTAATTTACACTCAATGATGCAAGAAAAATTAAAAGGAGCATGCTACCTAGCAGTTGTGCTAGGTATGGATGTTGGATAACCAAAGTCTGAACCCTAAGACTGAATTTAGTCCTCAGTTTATTCTAGGAAAGACAATTCATTCTTTCAATCTCGTTTTTGTCTCCTTGCTTTGTACTAAATTTGGTTTCAGTGGACATGACTGTACATAATAAGCATGTTAACTACACTGAAATTACAGAACTGACTATATTTTTAACAGCAGAAAAATTTCCAAGCCATTTTTCAGAGAACCTAAAAGTTTAGAAGTCAGTGGCATTTTAATTTTATCTCTGTAGAAAATCTTTAGTGTCATGTCAGAATTTCATAAAATTAAAAATATTCTCTGAAAAAGAGAATATGTTCTGGAAATCATAGAATGAGAATGGTTTGGCTTAGAAAAGACCTTAAAATCCATATATTTCCAAGCCCACTGCCATTTGCAGGGCACTTTCCTTTAGACCAGGTTACTTAGAACCCCATCCAGCCTGGCCTTGAACACTTCCAGGGATGGGACAACTACAGATTTTCTGGGCAACCTGTGCCAGTACCTTACTTTCCCCACAGTAAACAATTTCTGCCAAATATATGTTCTAAATCGACCCTCTTTTGTTTTGAAGCCATTCCTCCTCATCCTGTCACATTATGCTCTTGTAAAAAGTCCCTCCCCATCTTTCTTGTAGGTCCCTTCAGGTGCTGGAAGGTGCTATAAGGTCTCCCTGGAGCCTTCTCTTCTCCAGGCTGAACAACTCCAGCTGTTGGAGACTCTCCTCAGAGGAGGTGCTCCATCCTTCTGATCATCTCAGTGGCTCTGCCCTGAGGACTAGTAATTAGTTCAGTGAGATTACAGCTGGCAAAAGTTTTTAGAGACTGGTGTGCGAACACTGGCATGCTATGGTGGGGCTGGAAGACCAGGGGATGCTAATTCGAGTTTAAGTTTGAACTGATGAAAAACTAAGCACGTCACATTTTCCAGGCAGTATTTTCTTTGAGAGTATTGAGTACAGTATTGCTTCATCGGAGCACTAGGAATCCTGGGATATTTCAAGGGGCAAAATGATGAAAAACCCAAACATTGATTGAATTATCATCTTACCCATATCATGTTGCAAGGATTTTCTTTTGTATATATGTATGGATGTAAGTATATGCCTATGCAAACCACAAATCATCTCCAATTTGAAAGATTGTAATTTTATGTAATAGTTTGCTCAAACTGAATTTTTCAAAAAACTGAAGTTTTTTAACTTCAGTTTTCTCAATGCAGTAAAGATGCTGCATTGATTGTGGTAATGTGGAGAAATCTGAATAACTAATTTAGTTAATTTTAGAGGTAAAATATCTTTTAATTGATTATGCTATAAATTATGACATATGCTTTCACTGAGTGTTACCTGTATTTAAAAGTTTTAAGTGAATATCTAATTTTGATATTAATAAATCAGTATGCTCAAAACCAGTATAATCTAAAACTAAAAATACATATCAGAAGTGCTTAAGAGGTTCAGATTCAGGTAATAGATTTGAAATTTCTAGAGATTTATTGTTTGCTGGGTTACTGTTGCAAATCACTTTGGAATAAGTAATTTTACTTAAAGCTTTAATTGGGAAATAACCTTTGTCTAGTGGGTAAAGCAAATTCACACTTAACTGTCCAGAGACATAGACAGTAGCTGTCTATAAGCATAGCTTCTAATGGTAACATACATTTGTTTTGCTATACTGAAAACTGAAGTTAAAACAGCTGTACTCAAACCTGGGAGAGCCTGTGTTCTCTGAGGATTTCTTCTGGATTCTCTTGTAAAAAATGTGATTTTTGACTGAAATGAGTCATAGTTCTTCTAAGAGTCTTGTTAACCTTTGAATTCTTAAAAGAATTGCAGCTCTAGCACAAGGAACTATATCAGATAGCCATATGACAATTCTCATTATGTGTACAGCTACACATTTTATGAAATAATATTTGAGGCTATTTTCTTCATTATAAAGTAACTTTTTCCATTATAAAGTATTTTTTCCATTATAAAGTAATCTCATTTAATACAAGTGGAGAGCTAAATTATGGTATCTGTTCTATAAATGAGTGCAAAGGGAAAAATGAGACACCAGCATCTGTTTGATGTTAGTGTGTATAGCTTTTAAACTTCTAGAAGATTGTTCTTTTGAAATACAGACTTAGAAAACTGTATCGTTTAGATTATCAGATTATGTGCTTTTGTTGTAAACACAGAAAATTAAATGTTCTTTTTGTGAAAAGTGAGAACAAAGTCATATTCTTTTTTAAGGGTGATGTCTGAGGCCCTTTCTTTTCAAAGTGTCATTGCTACCAAGGCAGAGATGCATTGCTTACACTATTTGTTGTAAGTTTTTGTTTGTACCACATTTAGGTGCTCAGAAAGTCACCAGTCACTGGAAATCTACAACACCTAGAGATAAGGCAGGCATAATATTCTGGCATTAATTTATCAGATTCTGTGTTGATGTGTTGTCTTTGCAATCTCAGGAGTATCTTAGTGACTAGATTTGGTGCCAGGAAGAACAAAGGTTGAAGTAGTGAAAGCAGGTGTGTAGTACAGACCTAGGGACAAGTTCATAGTCTCCTTTCCAGTGTTATCTGTCATTGATTTCCATCCTCTTAGTTTGGGAAGCTTATGGTGATGGTTTTTATAAAAATCATTGAAGTAAGATTTCACTGGGTTTTATTACATTATAAATTGGTTTGGGCTTTTGATGTGATCTTTTTACATAATGTTTTAAAGCACTTAATATGAATTGGTCTCTTCTGGCATTGAAAAAATAACTGTTGAAACTCAAAGTTTACATACAGTCGTGTAAGGAGTAGTGTGAATGAATTGTGATTGAAGGCTGAAGAATTATTAAAAACTTGTGTACATCATTTAACCTAGTGTTATAATGGTTTCTTATATTTTAATTGTATAATTATTGGCCATCATTATGAAAGAAGTGACTTGGCTTTTTTGTTTTGTCTTGTTTTGTTTTGTTTTGTTTGTTTGTTGTTTTGGGGGAGTTTTTGTTTTTTTAATAAAATTATTTATGTATGCTTCTTTATTCCTGAGAACATAGAGTCTTTGGAAGAATAATTAAACATTTGGTAATATCTGCTCAGTACCTTCAGGGCTGTGACAGGCTGACCCCAGCCAGCAGCCAAACACCCACTCACCCAGCCCCTTGCTCACTCATCTCTCTTGCAAAGGCAAATAGGGGGGCCGTTCTTGTGGGGACAAACAGAAGGAAGGTGAGAACACTCACAGATCAAGATAGTGACAGTTTAACAGGGAAGATAAAAGCTCTGTGTGGGCAAAAAAGAGGAGTTTATTCACTCCTTTCTATCAGCAGTTAGATGTCCAACTACTTCTAGGAATCAGGGCTTCAGCACATGTAATGGTTGCTTGCACAGAGAAATATAACCACAAGCATTAACCCCTTCATCCTCGTCTCTCTGACTATGCTCAGTATTGCTGAGAGTGACACTCAGTGGTATGTGTCACCTGTCTTGACTCTGTCAACTCCAACTTCAAGCCCAGCCCCAGCCTGTTTGAAGTAGGAAAGGAAGCATTCCAAGGAATGAAGCAATAGCCAAAACACAGGTGTGCTACCAGCACTCTGGCTACAAATACGAAGCACAGACATATATCTATGTTATATATCTTTATACTATGTATGATTTTTTTATTATTATTATTTCTGCATTTGGTAGTAGTTTTTTGACACACCTTCCAGCTTTTCTCTGCATTTTCCCAGCAGCCTCTCCAGTTCCCAAGTCTGTTTCATACACCATGTATCCACTAAATGATCATGGTTAAATGACTAAAGTTGACAGTGATGGACTTCAGAGCTAAGACTGCACTCAGGCTTAAGCAGGACAGAGATCACATAGCTGAGTTTTTCTTTCAGGTTGTCTCCATCAGTTAAATTTTATTACTTTGGAAGTTTTATCTGTAGAATGACGACTAAGACTTCTTTTTAGTAACAGAATGTTAGGTGCTAGAAGATTTGGATTTGTCCTGCAGTCTAAGAATTTGTGCTGGTTGTACCCTTCACAAAGGCTTTATGTTACATCTTTTGCTTGAAGGCTTTAGCTTGTGTGTCCTTTCAGATCCAAAATTAAGTGCTATCCTTACACTGAGTGCACTGTGAAAATCATAAAATGAAAAGTTTGTAGCTGAACAAGTTTTATTCTTTGTAAGATTGGCAGGCTTTTGAACAGTGTAAAAGTGAGCTTTGTTGCTCCAAACATACCCTGCTTTTGCCTGAAGAACTGACATAAATAATACATCTAAAAATGCTCACAGTTTGTCAGCTACAAACTTGCATTAAGGAGGCAACCAACCTAGCACAATCAAATTAAATGGCATTGGTTTGCTTTGTGTGCTTCACTGCATTGGGTCTTTTGTCTTTGCTTGTTATGTTTCCTCATTAGAAAAGACTTTCTCTGTTCTGCTAAACTAGGACATAGCAAGCTGCCCACATTAAGGGGTTGAAAATTATTAGCCAGCATCAGAAAGTTTCTAAAACCTCACTTGAGAGTCCTAGGATTATGAGGGAGGCTGTTGGGTGAGGTCTGTCCTCTACCTCAGTCTATTAGGATTATTTTTATAGTAATTCCATTTTTCCCCTCACTGTTATACTAGATGCAAAGTACAAAGTAGTGTCTTTGCTTAATGTCAGTATAGATAATTAAAAATGAAACAATCTTTAACTAAGATGTTAATAGTAGTGGGCAGTGTTAGAAATCTGTTGAATTTTTCAGAAAGGGGATAAATATTCTAATATCAAACTGTAGTACTTTGCCACAAAAATAAACTGCAGTTTATTTTACACCATGCAGAACAATAAGTTTGAAATAACCTTTCCTGGTGTTCTTTTTTTTCTTGTGTATATTTTGAACTGTTCTTCACATGAAAACAAGCTGTGTGTTCTAGTTTCTTTATATTTCTACAAAATTCCAAACTCTTTTATAGCTTCTTGATGTCAGTCTCGCAAGTATTTTTAGATGTCAGCAGTGAAATTTTTGAGATGCCTTGTATTCTGATGATTAATTATTTTGTATGTTGGCTATCATAGCCAGATCCAAGTATTCATTATGTCATATATCTAAGCTGGGTCAAATATGTGAAGTAGTAGGGCAGTGCTTTCACTTCAGTAAATACACGTATTTTGAGGATTTTAATGACTGTAGATGGCAATTTTTTTGCATGAGGCATTAAGTTTTTTAGATAAGGTTTATTAGGTAAGGTTTTTTATATAAGGTTTTAGATAAGGTTTAAGCGAAATCCAAAAGTTCAGATTCATTTTAGATATGAGAACATGATCATGCTTATAGTGATTTTTTTTTCTGGGGTAATTTTTGAAAAATTTTAACCCTCAAACAAGAATTTCGCCTTCATCTAAATTAAATCATATTTCATTGTAACATTGTCTTTGTTGAAAGATACATAGTAACTGCTAAGATTCAATTTTCTGTTGGTGTTTTGCACCAACATTTGTAGTTGCATCCTACTTTTTTAATCCAGGCAGAGAAATGTGAAATAGTAGATGTTCAGCTTGATTTTTTGTTTGTAGCCCTCCTTTGCAATTCCAAAGAAAACTTTACAGACTCAGGCATTTTTTTTCTTCTGTTAGGGTGGATTTCCATACTCACTTTCTGTTTCACTTTGTGAAACACTTAATTAGAATAAAAATCTTTAATATTAAACTGTAGCAAAGAGAAAAGATTGAAATCTTCAAACATCATTATTCAGACCCCTCAAGGCTTTTATAGGAAGGCCCATGAGAAAGGATGGCACCCTAAAATTTAAAATGGCCTCACTGTCTTAATAAATAACATGTGGGGAAAATGAAGTAGGGTGCAAATATCTTGCTTATACAACAGAGAAAATACATACCCTGCATAAAATAAAGTGTCAATGTTTCAATAGAAAATAAAGTGTCAATGTTTCAATAGCTGTCAGGGAATGTAGTTTGCTCTGCATGAAATGAAGTGTTTATAGACATGTATATTAAATTACTAATAATTACAGAAAGATGCATGCATACAAAATTTTGCACTTATACTGTGAAATAAAAAGTAAGCAATCATTTCTGCTCTGTTTATTAGACAGAAAATATAACAGCAGCTTAATTTAAGTATCTGGAAAGTGAATTTATTGAGGTATCAGTATACAGACATCTGACCCCTTTGAATCCATCCATGTTTAGCACTTTCAGATTGTGTCATATAACATTTATGTTTGAGGAAAATAAGCTTTTTCACAATTTGGATTACTTTGGATATGACCAAATAAAATAACAAGGAAAGAATGCTCTGCTTATTGCTGACTGCTGCTAATACTGAACCATAGTTTATAATATTTCTGATAAACTTTCTGACAAGGTATCATAAAGATTAAGAGCTGAGAAGTATTAATCAAACTGAACATCTACTATTTGTCAGAAAAAACAATATACACAACATTTGGTCTGCATTTTATTACTGCAGGCCCACCTGGATTACTTTTTTCAACAGCTCAGGGTCAAATTTCAGTGTCAGTCTCCAAGGGTTGCATGAAAAGAAGAAACAAAAGGGACATATTTTTCTATTGCCGCATGAGGACATCTGAAACACTTTTGTATTTTGGTTGTTTAATGTTTTAATTTAGCATTGCAATGTCTACTACGGATGGATTACAAACTACAAGTTTTACTTAGATAATTATGTTATGAAAATGGAGATAAAGGTCTTGTTGATGGCTCTTAGAGTCTTAACCTTAAATAATTTTTTTACTTTTAAAAATGTAATTTACGACTTTGAGAAAATCTCCAGAAAGGCAATACAGCTTCTGTAGGAAATCAAACAGATTTGTACTTCTTGTAAGTGTGTAGTAATGGAAAATATAATGTAATTTTCCTGATTTTTTTTTAAGTAGAAACAGATACTTGTGTATTTTGGTGATTTGTTTGTTTGCGTCTTAAGGGAAAACTGTATATGAATTTTTCACGTCATCCTGAACTGTGTAAGAAATGAATTAAAATATTTGATTCTGATGAAGCTAGGATTATTCCACAGTCATCTTAGTAGGTATAAAAAATTAAGCAACACTGATGTAATCTGGTTATCTTTACCTAAGTTTCTCAGATATATTCTTTTTTGAAACTCTTTGCTTGTCTTAATTTTCCTTCAGAGCAATTGAATGCTGTACTCTAAACACTGTTTAGTGATGGAGTCTATTTAAGTAATCAGTATTTAAATTGATTATAAAAAACTTAGCCAAAACACTTTAAATAGGTGGCCTGATTGTTCTAAGGAAGATAATCACCCAGTTGCTCCAGCCAGATAAGGAAACCTTTGAAAACTGGGGCAGTCCTTTAATTGTCTAAATATAGCTTTAAGTTCCTAATTTTAGGGCAACTTATTTTAAAGCAATTCATCTCACTAGGTGAATCTTTTAATGTGATATCTCACAAACTATACGTCAGTTGTGGAAAGAGAGGGTACTTGTGGATTCATACCTCTTGATTTTGGGGTGAACGGTGAGCTCAATCTAAGGCACACAGTGGTCACCCACCCCAGAAAGAAGGATGCCACATTCCACAGGAGTCCAAAAGAAGGGTCAGAGTTGGTCATACTATAATGCACATCCTGGTGAATAAAGATTAAAGCAGGGTTAGTTTATCTGGGTTAAATACCTCCTTTGGTTATATTGTTATGAATCATAACTAAATTCTCTTCTACCTGATGAATAAAAGGCAAGAATTTTGTGACTTCTGCCCCAGCCTCTGTTGGAAATATGTTATTATTGTATTAATAAAATCTGAGTGGTCACCACAGCTGATGACTGAAAGGATGGTCATGGCTACATAATAATACTGAGGAATTTGTTTATAAAACATTTGAAGATATTTTTGAAAAATCCTCTTCGGAGAGTTCAGTTCAGCAAACTCATCTTTCTGTCCCTACGGGTAAGAAGTCTTCTGTTACTGTATTTAGCAGCCAAAAACTCTGTGTAACTCTCATTATGTTGATCTTTTGCTAATTGCTAGCAGACAAATATTTGTGGTTATTGTAGATTTTATGAGTAGAAAGAACTTTACCTTGGAGCAGGCAAGTGCCAGGAGCAGTGAGACTGGTAGGAAACTAAAAATCTGTACATTATCTTACTATTTTGGAAAGCAGTGTTCCACAAATGGAGTGTCGTTGAGTTATGAACAGTTTATAAATAGTGTTCAGAACAGGAACAAGCCTCCACATCTGATCAACACTCTTCCATGTTGCCTACTCCATTTTCTGCTGTATAGTGCTGGGAAAGAGACCTTTCTGGATGATAGGAGTCGGTATTCTTTGCTAAGTGTCTGTTGTGCACTTACCTCAGATTGTGTCATGCATCACTGTAGTTTGCCTTAAATTTATACTGAATGACAAGAAGCATTTCAGATGCAGTCTTTCATGTACTATACTTATGCAAAGCTGCCAAAATGTAGCAGCACTGTTCAAGACATTATTTTAGAGACGTTTTGTTATGAGCATTTTCCCAGAAAGTAAAAGTGTATACTTTCACACAAATCCTAGGAAAAGAATCAAGAAATAAGCACTTGTCTGTTATTTCAGTGCTTCAAATATTTTTGCTAATATTTAAAAGAAGCTGGTTTTGCAGGTATAAAATTAATGTCAAAGCCAAAATATTTTCTTGATTCTTGATCTCAGTGTGTATGTAAATTGACAGGAGTATATCTTTTCACCAGGAACAAGAACAACTACAAGCTTATATTAGAAGGGAGTTGCACTCTCACTGTACTAGAGAGGGGGACTTCAAGTGTAGATAGCAACTGTTTTGCTCTAACTGACAAAAAATAAAAATTCATTTACTTCTTTAGGACTCTAATTTGACCTTCCAGTTCCGATACATTTGTAAAATTGAGCAGAATGTTTCACATTTATAACAGTGCCAATTCGGTATCATTTCAGTTTCCAAAATGCAAAGAAAACATATAATACCAAAAGGAGGAAAAATAATCTCATTTTCTTCCTACAACTTCTGTAAAAAAAGAAAAGAAGTTGTTGAAAAGTTTTCTCTGCAGAATTCACCTTCAAAGATGAATTCAAAGAATTCACTTTCTCTGCAGAAGGGCCAACAGATCCTTTTAGCTATCACTGAGGCATCATATTAAGGCTCTGTGAGATTCACAGAAGTTTCTGCAGGCCTCTGGGAATGAATTTTCCTTCTCTTTGTTTGAAATCGTGATTACAATAAAGATGAATAATAGTTAATATTTGCTTTATTCTTAAATCTAGTGACACTAATAGCATGGAAAACTTCATCTGCCACTTAACTATAATGTTGACATTGTCTTCTTACATGCCTGTATAAACTATGTATGTGTTGTATGAAATGTAAAATAAAAACAGAGATAAGCTTGTAACATGGCACTGATTTCTTATATACTAGTCAAGGGTGATTGTAAATATTAAAGTGTTTAGATGATTGTGGCACAAGAACTTTGAGTAATATTTATTCCAGTAGCCTCTCAATTCTTCTTTATAATTGAATTATTTTAATAGGAATAAAACCTTATTATAAATCTATTAAGTAGTTGCAGGGATCTTCCAAATATTTTCATAAAAGCTGTGTTTACAGTTATTCCTTAAATATGATTCTTCTAAGAGAAATTTCCAAAAGGGTAATAATATGTAAAGCTGCCAGTTTAGATGCATATTTCAAGCGCCTAAAGGCTAGTACTACATAGAAGGAACTGCAGAGATTAACCAAATTGCATAACAAAAAATGCTTAAATAATTTCAAATCTATCATAAGGAATTGTAGTGTATTACATAATATGCTTGGCAGAAAAGGGGATAAGTGCATAATACCCATGTACAATGTCTAGCACAAGAAACATTCAGTTTTGTGTGGCCTGTTTCAACTTGATTAAAACAATATGAATCAGAAATAAATTAAAATTGTCATTATTCTTTTTTCTATGAGGTATGGACGGGAATAAAAATAAAAGGTACAAGATCATTTTCTTCCCCTTGGTTTATTTTTTTCTGAGGTTTTTTCCACTTCTTCAACAAAATAAGCTTTTAACTGCTGACAAAGTAAAAATATTTCATTGAGACAAATTGGTTAACTTGATATGTCTCAAGCATTTTATAATTTTTTCTTTCGTAAGGTACTCTAGTATATGTGTCGTATCAGTAGTTGCCTTAGAAGCCTTGGTCTACATTGCAGCTAATCCCACAAGATCATAGCCTGCATTGGGTTGGAAGGGACCTTAAAATCATCTACTTCCAATCCTTTTCAGTGAACAGGGATGCCACTCACTAGACTGGGTCACTCACAACTCTATCCAACCTGTATTTGTCCTTGATAAACAACTCCAATGCCTAAGGCAACTTCTAAATGAGGCTGAATAAAAAACAGACCAACCAAACATAAAAACCCCAACACCACCCCTCCCCAAAAAAAAACCAACAAAAAGATACAACCGAAATAATCCAACACCCAAATAAACAAATACCACTGTTAGCTTCTTAGCTCTAGAAAGAAATTCCTAAAAAAGAAAAGAGGAAGAGGAAGAGGAAGAGGAAGAGGAAGAGGAAGAGGAAGAGGAAGAGGAAGAGGAAGAGGAAGAGGAAGAGGAAGAGGAAGAGGAAGAGGAAGAGGAAGAGGAAGAGGAAGAGGAAGAGGAAGAGGAAGAGGAGAGGAGAGGAGAGGAGAGGAGAGGAGAGGAGAGGAGAGGAGAGAAGAGAGAGAGAGAGAGAAGAGAAGAGAAGAGAAGAGAAGAGAAGAGAAGAGAAGAGAAGAGAAGAGAAGAGAAGAGAAGAGAAGAGAAGAGAAGAGAAGAGAAGAGAAGAGAAGAGAAGAGAAGAGAAGAGAAGAGAAGAGAAGAGAAGAGAGAAAAGAAGAAAATGTCTTTCAGTTGTTTCCTCTAGAGCAATTTGTCAATCCCAAATGCAGCAGAGAGAGTCTGAATGAGCCAGTAGTGCCCAAGAAGACTATTCTGGGTGCATGAGGCCTCACCTGGAGTGCTGTGTCCAGTTCTCGACTCCTCAGGACAGGAGAGGCATGGAGTTCCTGGAGTGGGTCCAGTAAAGGGTTACAAAGATGATTAAAGAGCTGAAGCATCTCTCTTACAAGGAAAGGTTGAGGAACTGGCCCTGTTCAGCCCTGAAGAGATGACTGAGAGGGAGCCTTATCAATCTACACAGGTATCTGACAGGAGGGTGCCAGTAGGATGTATCCAGGCTCTTCACAGAGGTGCTGAGTAATGGGATAAGAAGTAATGTGCAGGAACTGATGCCCAGGAAGTTCCACCTGAACATGAGGAAGTTCTTCACTGTGCAGGGGAGCAAGCACTGGAACAGGTTGTCTGGAGAGGTTGTGAGTCTCCCTCACTGGAGATCTTCCAGAACTGTCTGGACACAATCCTGTGCCGTGTGCTCTGGGATGACCCTGCTGGAGAAGCAAAGTTGATTGAAATTAATCACTGTGGTCCCTCCCAAACTGACTCATCCTGTGGTTCTGTGATTCTGAACAAAGGGCATGGCAATAATAGCTCCACAGAGCTCTGCTTTGAAGTTTCTGTCTTGCTTTTGAGATTTTCTGAAATGTTATATGGGGAGAAATTTAGAGTGCAGGGAATTTAGACTCAATTATTGATTTGTAAAGATGTTTAAGCCATGGGCATTGATCTCTCTATTATGATTTTTATGTTTCAAGCTTAGTTTTGCCAAACACCTGAAAATACTTCCTTTTGTATTCATCATACCAGTTAACTGAAACAGAGTGTTCAAAGGCATGCAAACCCTGATTTGCCAGGGTACCTAATGGCCTGATTTGGAAGAACTTCTGCTAGTATAGCTAGCAACATTTTTTGGTAGGGTTTTTCTGCATTTTAATATTGGATTCATTTGTTTTTCTGAGTTTAATTTTGAAATGCCATTAAAAGTCACTAATTTATTCTACAGAAATAAGGCTCAATAAATTCTGTTTGAAGCAACAGAACACTTAAAGATTTTCTCATAACAGTGACAGTCATTTCAGCCCCTGTACCCAATATACCAGTCGATTTTAAGAAATTTTCAGGACGCAATGTACCTGAAGTAATAACCCTTGTGCCAGATTTGTTTGCAATTGATTAAGAGGTTCAAAAGCTGTTGTGGGACAACATAAATCTACTGATATTTTTGTCCATCAACAGCCAAGAAGCATTTATTTATTTTTGTTTTGTTTTTGTATAAAACAGTATCAATATTCATTCTTTTCAGACCTGAGGTGGATGATTCCAATTCTGCATTATAATTGAAGACTTAAAGTCTGGTGCAAATCATTCTAGAGGCAGTTTTCTTTGCAAGATAATCATGTGAAATACAGAACTGATTTTTCCTGTCATAATTCCTTTCAACTGTGGACATTTTTGAGCTTACAATGCGTTCTGAATAGGTCGGTTTAAAATGAAGGCGTTTGCAGCTTGTTTTTTTTTTCATAATGTGGCATTTTTGTCAAGTGTCATATGTACCTTATTTGGTTTTATCACTGTTCTGATCATACTTCCACATTTTACTCTGAACTTCCTCTTACTGATAGTATTCATACAAAATCTTTTCTTGTAAGTATGTATGACCACTTGGTCTAAGTCTTTCACAGGATTACAGGTAAATCATACATTAGATATCATGTTATTCAGTGGTGCATGTATTCTTTCTGAATGTGAAACTGAATCAAATACTTTCTTGTAGTCCAGTAGCAATGACTTCTCACAAGCTCTAATATCCATATTTTATATCTTCATGCCTCTTCTCAACCACTGCTGTATTAGACTCCTTGTTACTTAACATGCTTTACAGGCTTCTCAAGCAGAAGTTGATTGACTGTTCCTCTTTTTTCTTTTGTTAATATCCTCCAGATGTCCAACCAGTGATCAAGGATTACTGTCAAAGCTATATTAGTAGTTCCCAATCAACATGGGAAGATGAAAGGCTCTTACCTTTTTTTCATTTCTTTGGAGTAATATTTTTTCTTTCAAGCCCTTTCTGCTATGATTTGGCAATCTTTCACTGTCCTTGATGTTTACATGTTCTTTCTCAATTTTGTTCGTACAATAATCCTGTAAGAAAACCATTCAGGTTTATGCTTGTAAAGTTTTCATACACTAAAGCCCTGTGAAGGCTCTAGTAATATATATATAGGCACCACTTAATTGCAAACCAAGAAAATGACTGTTTAAATTACTGTGCATTAGCTTCTTGCATAAGGAAGTTTCTCTGGTTTTAGCTTTGCAGTACTGAATGATGCCATGTGCCTACATAGGTCTTCTGAAAAGTGGCCCAAAGCTGTAGAAAATATGTCTCTTCCACTAAGAAAATTGCTCCTAACTAGATGTTGTTTGCATGTTAGAATAATTTTGATCTTTCTAAGTGCAATTGGTTCTGAGATACCTCTATGTCTTCATTTGGAAAGACAGGTATCTGCCAGGGAAAGCTGGAGTTTCCCTTGGAATGGAGAATGTAAACCCCTCACCCCCTCCAAATTATTATAATTTTGCAATTAAGGGCTTTCAGGCAAAGATATGGGAATAGGAATAACAGTTCTTTGCTAGGAATATTTCAAAAAAAATAAAAATGTAGTAGTACAAAAAACGAGCAAGCAAACACACAAAAATCCTAGAAACCCTGACAGAGTCAGAGCTACAACCTGACACCCTGTTGGTCAGGGTGTTCGAAGCAGTCCAAAAGTAAGTCCTCCTGGAGTGGCAGATGTGGTTCTGTTGCAGCAGAGATGATCCTGAGAGAAAAGGGTCCAGTGATGGTGAGAAGGGTCCAGTGATGGTGAAAAGGGTCTGGTCTTCCTCTGGAAATCCAGTGGAACCATATACCTCGTGTTCCTACATCTCAGTTTTTATCCAGGTAGGAATGGTTGGCTCCCCCCGCACTGGGTGGAGCATCTCACACTGGGATGATGGATGTGTCCTGTCCTTGGTGAGCCTTAATGGCCCATTAGCAGGAGATATCCCCCTGGAGGGAGGATGGGTGGTGAAAGAGATAAGAAACACTGCCCCACCTGGTTTTAACAGTTGGCCCATTATCAGAAGGCACCTGCCCCCTCCCCCCAGAGTTACAAGAGATAAAGAAAAACATTTGCCCAACTGCTTTCAGCAGATGAAATAGAATACACATTTTTGGTTCCATAACCCAAGACATTATCCACCCCTTATTCTATTATCATCTGCATCATACCTAAATCAATAAACTCTACTATACACAATGAACCCTTACACTCAGTTCTCACTTAGGATTAGGCTAAACCAAGGCACTCTGTCCATGCATCTTACCATGATTACAAACCTGTCTCAGAACCAACCATTACCCATAAGTCCTCAGCAGTTTTGCTTCTAGCTTTCTTAGTTGCTTAATTGCCATATGAAGGACATTTATCTTGCACTCAGCTCCTCTGGACACATGGTATATTTTCTTTCCAAACAGTGCTCATCAAAACCAGTTAGCAAAAACTTTCTGTTCCCTGTTTTGTTTCGGGTTTTTTTGCTAGATTTTGATTTTGATTTTGACATTACATAGGATCATAGAGTCATATAGGTTGGAAAAGACCTTTAGGATCATCAAGTACAAACAGTAACCCAGCACTGCCAAGCTCACATGGCAGGGTTGGAGGGGACTGTTACTAACACAATGTATTAGTGTTTTGTGATTTCTGCCGGTCATCAGTCACGTAATTACCTGAGATTACTTTCTTCACTTTCTCTGCCAAATTATTTTCCACTTTTTTTCCCAAAGAAATGGTATTATGGAGCTTCCTTCATTCTAAAATTATTTAGCTGTATTCAGTTTTGTTACCCTTTGCCATTTTGTTCTGGTGTGGGTTTTCTGTGCTGTAAGTGTAGAGACAGTCCAGGTTAAACAATTTTACCGATAGTTTTAAAGTCTAGTATTTAATGTTGGCTTAAGGGTCTTTTCTATAGCATGAAGCTGGAAGTAATGGTCCCAAGCTGTTCCTATCTGTGATTAGCTTCTGTGGATGTTAGTCCAGCCAGACCTATGCTTCCTGCTTATCAGTACAGCCTAGTTGCCTCTGTAGTAAATTTCAGTACACACCGAAGTTTTCTGCAACCCTGTCAAGTGGAGAAAATCAAACTGGAGTAGTAAATTCTAAGAGACACACAGTTACTGACATTTGCAGGTTGTACAAGAGCTTGCGTTTGGACACAGTGGTAAACCAAAACTATCTCCATGCATTTTTGGCACAGCAGCTCAGAATTTACAAGCCCTCTTGCCACATAATATCCTGGAAAGTGCAATTCAACTGCTAAGGTAGAATGACAGGACAAGTGTTTGTCCGGAACTGATAAATCCTGGCTAAATTCTCCTTCTCTGTATTTTTAATGCAATCCACAGTATCCATACTGTTAAGGACTTATTTACTATTGCAGAGTTCAGTATCTCCCATAGAGAGAGACACTCTTTGGGAATGATGAGAGACACAGCAATCCAAACCAGTATAAGCCATAAATGTAGTCTTCTCTGAAACATCCAGAGACTCCCATATCTACAGTAATCACAATATTGACAATTGTCACTGACTTTTGGTACCAGTGTCAGGCAGTAGTGGTCTGTCAAGGCCTATGAGGGTCAGAAGTGGTCTCTGTGTAATACATATTGTGGTAGACTAACCCTGGCTGGATTCCAGACACCACCAAAGCTTGTTTGTCACTTCCGCCACAGCTGCAGAGGGGAGGCAAGGGTTGGGAATTTAGAGTAAGGGACTTGAGGGAAGAGTTTTGACTCTCAGCAGTGTCTTGATATGCTCCTGTCTTGGTTTTTCCTGGTGGATCTCTTGGTTATTGGACTATATTTGGTTCTGTGAGCTGTGAAAGAAAACCAGAAACAGAAACTAGTAAGATGGATACAAGAGGTAGAGCATAGTAAATGTCTCCTGAGTGTCTTCCATAAAGACGAAAAAATTGGTTTCTTCTTTAAGCCAATATCCACATTCCAATCAGGACAGGGTTAACTTTTGCCAGAAGGGGCATGGCTAAGATCTAGGACTGTTCTATTCTACTTCATGTTATTGCTGGGATCAGGGGAAGGGAGTCTCTTTCAAAGAGAAGGGCTTCCTTAGGAGGGAGCTGTTGGATAACATCGGTTCCAAGCTGGACAGGCCAGTCAGGTGGCACTGGTTCTGAGCCAGAGGGAGCAGTGGGGTATTTATCTCTTGTTACTGGTTTCCACAGTGAGCAATAACGGCATTTTAGTATTGTTGCTGTTATTGTTCATTTTCTTATTGCCATTGCCATCTCAATCTGTGATCTTTACCGTCTGTGTCTCCAATTCTCCAATTCTCCTCCAGCCCTCTGCAGAAGGGAGGGTGAGCAAGTGAGTGGCACATGGTTTGGAGAGTTTCTGTGGGAGCACTAAATTGAGGGGTACCATTCCTAAATCACAACATCCAAAAATCAGAAGTTCTGATCTTCAGGTTACTTGGAAAGATTTAGTCTTCTTACAAAAGGAAATCAGAAACATGGTTGTTACATTCATATGGGATGAGCACCATTTGGGAAGTCCAACTGTCTTCATGCAAATATAGCAATGCAAGGAAATTTGAAGCACATGTGCTGACAAAAGCAAGGAGTTACCAAAGATGGTAAGAGTTCCTAGACTTTCTACTCTAAGGTTTACATTGTGCTTTGTAGTAATAAAATTCTGGCTTGTTTTGCACTCATTGTTGCTGCAACATGCCCTTCACACATTATTTTTCAAAGGCAGAAAAATCCACAGTTTATTTTTAGAGATTTTTGTTTTGTTTTGCCTTTCTTTTGAAGTAGTGGTATTTTCACACCTGAAGGATGGAATGCCATCCAGAGGAGCATGGACAAGCTCAAAAAGTGGGTGTACAGGAGACTCATGAGGGTTTAATAAGACCAAGTGAAATGTGCTACGCTTGGAGCAAGCCCTGGTATCAGTACAGGCTGAGGTATGAAGGGATCAAAAGCAGCCCTGAGAGAAGGACTTGGGGGTGCTGGTGGATGAGAGGCTGGACATGACCCAGCCTCAGAATCCAGAGAGCCAAATGTGTCCTGGGCTGCATCCAGAGCAGGGTGGGCAGCAGGGCCAGGGAGGGGATTCTGCCCCTCTGCTCTGCTCTGCTGAGAGCCCACCTGCAGTGCTACATCCAGCTCTGGGGTCACAGCACAGGAAGGACATGGACCTGTTGGAGTAGGTTCAGACAAGGGCCAGAAAAATAATCAGAGGGCTGGAACATCTCTCTTATGAGGAAAGACTGAGTATCTGGTTTGTTTTGGTTTGTTGAGTATTTGGTTGGAAAACAGAAGGCTTAAGGGTGATGTAATTGTGGCCTTTCAGTACCTGAAGGGAGCCTACAAGAAGGGTGGAGAGAGACTCTTTACAAGGGCATGTACTGATAGAACAAGGGGGGATGACTTCAGACTGCAATGGATAAGGTTAGATTTGATATTAGGTAAAAATTCTTTACTGTGAGGGTGGTGAGGCACTGGATCAGGTAGCCCAGAGAAGTTGTGGATGCGCCGTTGTTGGAAACGTTCAAGGCCAGGTTGGATGGAGCTCTGATCAGCCTGGTCTAGTGAAAGGTGTCCTGCACATGACAGGAGGATAGGAACTAGATGATCTTTAAGGTCCCGTTCAAGCCACACCATTCTATGTTTCATCAATTTTTGTAATGCAGGTACTTATAAATTGTTAAACTTAATTTTAAAAGAAGAAATCTGATCATAATACAATTTTAGTGTGTCTTTTTGGTTTTATTACTTCCTTCTTTTACTATCTTATGGTTTTTCATCTTTCCCACAGAGGACTTTTTCTTGACATTCCTGTTTTATGTTTCATCATCTTGTTAAAAGTAACCTGTGTTAAATTTAAGGATATCACCTCTGTGTGCTATCTCCTTAAGCATTACTGAAAATGACCTTCCAGACAATTGGTTTATCAAAAACAATTATGAGCTGAATGTGAAAATATGTTCTCTTTTTCTTCTTGCAGCCTGCAAATGATAATCTGCATACAGATGATGAGCATGAACTCAGAGGAGATAAAGAAAGCTATCTCTGTGCTGTGTGTTTGGATGTTTATTTCAATCCTTATATGTGCTATCCATGCCGCCATATCTTTTGTGAACCTTGCTTAAGGAGGCTTGCCAAAGACAATCCAGCCAGCACTCCATGTCCACTGTGTCGCACTACAATTGCCAGAGTCTTTTTCCAAACAGGTATAAAAATGAAAGTTTTTACACATAGACACATATTTGTACTTTTCCTTCCTGTATGCATTCAGAGCAAATTTTGGTAATGTTAATCCACTGTGCGATTTTCTTTCTGTTTAACTGCTTCTAAGAACATTCCATGCACGTTCTGTTCAATGTCAAGAAGCTATTTGGGTCATGTACTTATAAACTTTTTATTTTAGAAGTCAGATTCTGATAGTTTTCTTTTCTGGTAGAATTCTGGTAGATTTTTTTGTTTCTTCCTGAATAACAACAAGCTCGAAACATAATAAACATTTCTCAAACTATCTTTCTGGAAAAGTATTTTTAAAATTGCTCACTTAATGACACACACAAAAACGCCCTTTTCATTTATGACATTAAATTTGGACACAAGTGAAAATAAAGGCTGGCAGAACCCTTGATAATCTTAAATTCTCCCATCCTGGCCTCTTATACCCTCATCTGTAGTGTTCCTTAGTCTTAACAGTAGGAAAATATGGTGGGTAGGGGATGTTTGGTGTCAGATTTGTATAGAAATAGGAGAAGGTATGTAGTACTGCATATAGAATATCTGGAACAGCATGAGTCAGTCTTTTATGTCCAAAGCTTATATGGCAGATTCAAGTACCATTGATAAAATTGCACTATGGTGTCTGGAGCTAGGTCATTTACAGCACTTAAAACTGTGCATAGACAGATCACAAAGTAATGGAAATGACTCAGCCATGCAGGAGTGTTTGTTTCATTTGGATGCTACAGAAGTCTTGCCGAGATCCTCTTTGAGCTGTTGTGAGTGCTGTGATGATGACAGGTTAGGGATGCAGACTGAAGTATGATTTCACATTGATCAGCAGAGCTGCCCACCTTCTGTTTCTGGTTGTGCACAGACTCTGCCTTTGCACAGGCATAACTTTGCATGATTTGATGTCAGGTCAGTTTGAGGAACTGAGTGGGGTAAATAAGAACTCATTTGGGTGGGAAGGAGGCATTTTTTAGATGAACCTGTTGCCCCAAGATGATTCACTGAGCAGCAGCTGGTGGCCAGGATAAAGACTGGCTATCTCTGCACTGACTGCAGTGCAGCAGAGAAAATGGATGGAAAGCTGCAGCCTGAGCACTCTCAACTGCCTGCCTGTCTGGTATATAGAGATTTCAAGCTGTTCTCATTTCATTTCCCTAATTTTTGATGCTCCCTTCAATTTGATGTACAGATGAAGTGTGTTTCACTGATAGAGAGTTAGATTTTTCTAGGGCTATTTAAATTTTTAAAAAGCAATTTAGCAGATTTGCTGCAGAAAATTACTACTGGGAGAGCACAAAAGGAGAATAAAGATGCTTCCGAAAATGTATTTGCAAAACTTTTCAACATGTTACAATCATCTAACTGAAAGAATACCTGGATTATTTGTAGCCTTTAAGTTCTTAACGTACAATGTGTAAAAATGCCTGGTGGGAGGGAATGAAGAAGAAGGAGCCATATTCTTCTGACTGGTGCACACTGCCAGCATAGGAGGCATTCAGCAGAAATTGAATCACCTGAGGTCTCATCTGAACACAGGAAAGCACTTTTTTTTCATGTGAGGGTGTCAAACAGGCTGGTCAGAGAGGCTGTGGAATACCCATCAAAATGCAGTTGGACATGGTTCTGGGCACCTGTACAGCTGACCCTGCTTGAGCAGGTTGGACTAGCTGTTCTCAAAACATCCTATTCAACCTTAACCCTTTATCCATTAAAATATTAAATAGGTATGTAGCTTTTTGGAGGAAAACTATTTATGTGACTAAGGAGGAAATGTGGTGTCATAGATACGTAAATAGAGTCTACTATAAACAGTGGACCATAACAGTATATGTTTTGTATTAACAGCTTCAGATGAGAGAAATCTGCAGTTATTTGTATATTGCCATTCAGTATATATCAATACATGCTTGACTTAGCAATATATTTAAAAATAGGTATGCTAATTTAGCTTTATCATATGTATTAAGAAAAATATTTTGAAATTTTCCAGTGCATAACATACTGAACAACTTTTAAATGAACTAAGGGCTACTGATGATGATATTATATCCTTAGAGAAATTAGTAAAATGAGCACATTGAGAAGATGGATGGTGCCAGAGCCATATAAAGCATATTAATTTTATTTTTTTTTCCACTCAGAAGAGCTATTAAGCCTTTTTAAAGTTATGCTAAAGTCACCACTGCTATAGGTCTGTGCAGGCAGCAAAGCGAAGTTGCTTGTAGTCTTTACATACTCCTCTAATGCTGCAACTGGGGTGTTTTATTTCCCTCACTAATTTATTTTGGATGCTTTCTGCAGCTTTCCATTTGTATACTGCATTTATTTTACAAGATATGTCAAACAGAAAAACAATTAAGGACATATTCAGAAGTTCACTTTTTGGCTTATACAGTTTTGCAGACTGAACATAACTGCAACAGAAAGATGCAGGTGTAAAAAAAAAAGGCTAAAAGGTCAATTATCCATCAATTATGGAGAAAAACTGTTTAACTGAGAGCTACAAAGCCATATTTGCCTCACGATGGTAATTCCTCTGGCCAGTTGCCTTGATCAACTGAGCCTTTTTTGCAGGATCCGTTAAGCATGAGTTCCAGTCCCATCTTTCTTAAAGGCTTTCTTAGAAGCCCTTCTCCCATCAGGATAAACTCACATCTGATCAGATGATAGCATACCCAGGATACACTTAAGAAAACAGTGCTTGAGCTGATTCCACCAAGTAACTTTCTTAGTTACCAAGTTATCTAAGTTATCTTTTAAATGCTTCACTTACAGGAAAAGAGTGATCTTCTACACTTCCATTCATATAAAGTTTCATTTATGTTGTTCGCAAGAAGAGCCAGATCTGACACTCATGTGCAATAAATCCACCACTTTGGAGAAATGCAGATTGAGGGTAGGGGTTGTGCAAGGGAGGTCCAGGCACGTGGCAGGGAAAGAAGGTCATGTACATGCAAAAGGCCAGGTGACCTGGCCAGCCTGAGGGGATCTTTCATTGAAAGGCTAGCCAAGCAGCCTTCTAGAAGCCAGTAAGACTTGTCACCACTGCCTTTTCTGATAAAAAGGAATTAGATGCCTCTCCAGAGGTTTCACTATTTAAATTCAAATAAAATTGAAATAGCTGTGTTGATTTCTATGGTCTGTAGCAGGAAATTAAAATGTTCTCTGTCTATGCTGTGAGAGACAGGCAGTCTCATCAGAAGCCTGAATCTGAATAGTACCTAATCCAAATATGTTCAGTAGCATATAAAGCTCTTTCATAAAATTTAAAAAACACTAGTGAAAAATATACAGTTTGTTCATTTTACATTTAGGAGAGAAAAAGACCTTTTTTCCTTCAGTGACAGCAGTTTATACATGCAGTAGCTCTATTTTCACATAACGAGATAGGTAATTTGAAGATTCTGTGCTCTTCATGTATTGTGTAGCCTCATTCCACCGGCATTGTGACATGGTGAAATAAAGGATAATTTTTAGAATGAGACCAGCATGGGGTTTTTTGCTTCAAATCTGCTAATGTCTTCCTCTTACACAGAAAAAGCTACTGGAAGCAAAGGAATTTTTTCTTCTTTTTGGAGCCTGCTCACAAAAAACTTAGCTTTCTTAAATTTTAAAAGATTTTATCCTTTCATAAAATATTTATTATTAGAAAAGTATATTCCATTACATTCAACCACATAAAGTAGTAAAACACAAGCCTTCTCAAAAAAAACTGTGAATGTCTTTTCTTGCTTCGAAGGTACAGAAAGAATTTTTGTATTATGGTACCATCTACTATTAATATTTGTCTGGAGCCATCTTGGTTTGGAGACACAAATTGTGCAGGGGTTTCATGGGCAGGGGGTTGAAGTTTTTCTGTTAACTACTAGCTTAGCAACCCTGTTTTGTTATCAGCAGATCAATTCTATGGTAAGAAAACGTTGGTTTTAAATTGTTTTCCATTGTTTTCCAAGTCTGACAGTTTTGAGTTGCAATCATGTAGGTATTTCCCCAAATTATAGCCTGAGAAGATGTTTATTTCTTGAGATTAGTACATAATGCCAACTCCTCCAATGTGTCGTGAATCATCCTACAAATGTTTTCTTTAGTTCCTGTTAATCCAAAGTATTTTTAAAAATCTCAAAAAAATTTGAGGTTCTTCCCCTTCCTTTGCATTACTGACTATTACTGAGTAGTGATCTTAAATAAAAAGCAATATGTACTGAGATTAATACCACAGTCATTTTTATGGGTGTATTTTTTACTCATAGAGGTCATCACAGTTTTGTAAGTTAAACAGTTAATTTCTTAAATACATAATTTTCCCAGAACTTGACATCATCTTCTCTATTTTTTTTCCAAAGAAACAGAGTGTTTAAGACTTGCTCTTACTTGCATTTCTTATGGAAATGCTTGGGTAAATGTGATTTAAAAAAAAAATTAGATGTTACAGTCAGAAGAAGGATTACCCAGTAGATTTTTATTTTGTATATTTTATTTTTATTTTGTGTAAATTTATGCAAATTATCATTTTATTTAGAACATTGATGTATTTTTTCTTTCCCCTTAATTATTGTAGATCTGAATAACTCTACCAGATCTTTTTTCCCTATGGAATATTTGAATGTAAAGGAAAATTTTCAAAAATCCAGTTCTGCTAAATGGCCTCTACCAAGCTGCAAGAAAGCATTCAGAGTTTTTGAAGGTAAGATTTTTAATTTTTGCCTTAATATCCTTCAATCTCAAGTGTAGTATTTGAAAATAAGACTCTGATTAATACACACCATTGGCAAACAGACAGATTCTTAAAAGTAGAGAGGAGTCTAATTCTCGTGGGTGATTCATACACAGTGCTCTAAACCTAAAGATAAACTAAAATGTTAACTGTAAAAAGACAATTGTGTATGTATCTTTTCATTTATTTTTCAATCTGTGCACATTATCAGTATAATTTTATGTAACATCCTCCTTAGAAAAGTTTCTGTATGCATAGTGGAATAAAGAAAATTACCCTAGGAAAAAAGTTACTAGTTCTGAGTGTGGTTAATAAAGATCTCTAAAAAAATCTGAATCAGTCTTTTATGAAAGAAGTCAAATAAAAAGTTTTGAATAATATATATTATTCCATACATAATCCATACAAAATAGAATAATGGATATGTATGTTGTAGTTTCATTTTCTGTTTATTGTATGAAGAAACTTTGTCCTCTTGTTGCTACTTCAACACTTAAACATTTTCATGATTAACTGGTTATTAACTGAACAACATTTAGGTTAGACCACCCAAATGCAGGATTCACTGTCTACCCATATTTCTCTGTTTTCAGTCTAATGGCCTTTCTTCACCAGGTCTGATATATGTTTACTTACTTGTATATACTCTTCATAGTGCTGAGTCTTGCTAGCAGATGTATTTTTCCTGTTTGTAAGAACAGATTGCTTCTAAAAGTATGTGAAAAAATAAAACAGAACTTCCATTTTATACTCCTTTTATAAGTCTAAATTCTGGTACTCCTCTTATAAAATCATGTCGTGTAAGGTCACAATATGATACTGAAAATATCAAGAAATGTTCCTGGCTGTCAAAAATAGCAAACTTGAGAAGTTTGAGGACTAGTAGATTATCTTTGGTATTACTCAGAGAAGAAGCTGTTGGCAGGACAAACTAAGATGATATTTTCTCTAACAGGAGTTAATGTAGTATGGGTGTTAATGCTGGGCTTATTCATTTATTTTAATATATATTATGTATGTGACATAGTTCCTTTATGTTTTGCAGTGTTATATGAATTATGCCTTCCGTAAATATATTTCACAATGTTAAGCATAGTACAAAACATAAATAATTAGAAATAAAAGAAAGATCTGGAGAGGTCATAGAGTTTCAGTATTGTGCCACCTGAAAATTGCCATATTGTTTAACAAGGTAATTTCAAATGCTGGAATTATGTGTCTCCAAAGGGTAGCCTAAAACTCCCACACTAAATGGGAACATGGTTAGACCTAGTTAATTAGACACACAAACCACAAAGCTGTCTGAAACTTTTTCTTTGCATTCCTAAATAAAAGGGTTGCTGCCATGTCTCTCTTCTGACTATTTATTTCAATAAAAACTGTTGCAGATTTGTGTGCTTTCAAAATGTAAATACATAGTATTTTCTTCCTGGACTGTTTATTTGGGCTTATATCTAAATTGTGCTCAGCAACACCTAAAGTTCCGTATTTGGTTTTCGTAACTGCTTGTGTTCTCTGGCTCAGGAGGCTGCCAGGAACTTAACAGGCATAAAATACTGAAAATAATGGCAGCAAAAGTCTTCTGACACCATATTGGATTCCATTGCAAACCCTGATGCCACTGTGATCTGAAGGGATAAAAGGGGTACTTAATTTTCTTTTAATCAAGAACCTAATAGCCTAATAGGATGTCAGAATTTGAGAAGTCAAATATAAAGAGTGGGAAGAGGAATAGGGTGGGTACATGAGTAGAGTGACTGGAGTGAAAAGGGATGTAATTACAGTGCTTAGAAAGCAATGAAATCTTGCAAATCTGAATGTGAAAATAACCACCTCTATATCAGAGTGTGCTGTCAAATACTGCAATACAATACTCCATTGTCAAAGAATGAATTCTGTAGCCATATTAGAAATACATATGCTCTTTCACCTTCATATCCAGCAGGTCCAATGTTCACAGAATCTAGAAGCTCCTTTCATATGATTCCAGATTTCATTGTGTCAAAACCTCTTCCACAATATCATTTTAATAACACAGACATAAAAATAGTAAACCTTAATCACTAAATCACTCATTAGAGATGCTAGGTAAAATCAGACCTCAGAACTAGATTGGGATATAAGGAGAGAAAGATATTATACACATTATACATTATATTAGCTTAAATAATTTAGACTTTCTGAACATTGCAGGGCTGCTAGATAAAATCAAGCACTTCCTCTTTTTCCTTACATTTTTCCTGAACGGATTCACTAAGCCAAATATATTTGGTAATCTACATGTGAGTCTTTTTTCACATGAGATTTTTCCATAAGGAATGTAGAACTATCTTTAATATTACAACCAACCATAGCTTTTCACTTCTTACACCAAAAGAAAGAAACCTCAGTCCTGCAGCACTTTTGGGCTTTAAGCTGATGAAAATTTCTCCAGATTAGTTTGCCCTTGTATTGCACTGTATTTTTTCCAATAAAATAATCAACAGAAATCCCATTTTTTCATAAATTTTACTTACGGTATTGCTCTCTGTGTTTGGTCAAGGATGGGTTAATGATAAAATGGAAATGCTATTCAAGAAGGAAAGCAGTTCTTCTTTTCCCATTTAGATTTTTAGTACATGGAAAATTTAACAAGCTAATTTTAAGTATTTCTCTACAATATCTTCTGTTTCATATGAGATAAGCAAAGATATTATATTAGTTATTCTTTTGAGCACTGGCAACTTTAAAAATATATAATGGCACAATAGAAATAACCTCTCAATTAATGGTTTCCTTAAATAGATTTTAAAACAGATAATGTAGTTCAAACAGGAGAGTTAAATAGGATGTACACTCAATTGGATCCTATTATCATATATTCCTAGTTGAATAACTTAAGTGCAGCCTTTGTATGAAAGTGGAATTGCATTCTGCAAGCGCTGTACAGTCACAGAAAGTTCATCAACTAAGAGTAAGTCTCTAAAAGTAATTTGATACAGAAATGTGGGCTAAAATAAGTGATTAGGATAATTTAAATTGCAAATATTATACTTAATTTTACAGTGATTTTGGTATAATTGAGTGCAGAAATTAAAAATTACTGAGACATTTAATACACTGGGCCTAAAAGTGTAATTTCAAAAGCTTTTGCATGAATCTGAGATGGAAATACATTGAAGAGATAGAGGATAAAGAGGTCAGGATAATGATGGTAGCATTGTAGATGGATGCTGGCTGCCTGCATATAGAATAAAGTTGTAGAGATGGCTCAAGTAAAGTAGAGGTATGTGTTCAGAACAGGAGAAGGGGATTATGAAACCTCTGAGTTACAACCCTTTGTGACTGTTTGAAATCATAATTATTCCTAGGCTAATAGGAATCCCCTCCAACTGTTACTGTTGCTGAGTTTTTTTTTAAAATATGACAATTAAATTGAAAGTCTACTTAAAAATAGAATATTTTTTTTCTATCTTTTCCAATGTTTAATCTCGAAAACATTTCCCCAGTGCTGGATACTATGAAATCCGTGCAGATTCTTTCCTGATCTCATCTCTTTAGGTACTTAATAAAAAGACTGACTTCTGCATCAGTCAAGGTGTCTTGGTTTGGAAAGACAGGTATCTGCCAGGGAAAGCTGGAGTTTCCCTTAGAATAGAGAATGTAAACCCCTCAACCCCAACAAATTATAATTTTGCAATTAAGGGCTTTCAGGCAAAGATTTGGGAATAGGAATAACAGTTCTTTACCAGGAATATTAACAATACAAATGTAGTAGAAAACAAAACCACCCAACCCAACAAGCAAACAAACAAACAAGCAATCCTGGAAAACCCTGACAGAGTCAGAGCTACAACCTGACACCCTGTTGGTCAGGGTGTTGGAAGCAGTCCAAAAGTGAGTCCTCCTGGAGTGGCAGACGTGGGTCTGTTGAAGTAGAGATGATCCTGTAGAAAAGGGTCCAGTGATGATGAAAAGGGTCCAGTGATGGTGAGAAGGGTCCAGTGATGGTGAGAAGGGTCCAGTCTTCCTCCGGGAATCGGGTGAAGCCAGAAGGCTTTGTGTTCCTGAGTCTCAGTTTTTATCCAGGTAGGAATGGTTGGCTCCCCCCACTGGATGGAACATCTCGCAATAGGATGATGGAATGTGGATGTACTATTTTGGGGAGGGTATAGTTTGGGGATGTGTGCTTTTAGGGGAGTCTTAATGGTCCATTAGAAGAAAATATTCCCCTGGAGGGAGGACGGGCAGTGAAAGAGATAAGAAACACTGCCCCACCTGGTTTGAACAGCTGGCCCATTATCAGAAGGCACCTGCCCCCCTCCCCCCAGAGTTACAAGAGATAAAGAAGAACATTTGCCCAACTGCTTTCAGCAGATGAAATAGAATACACATTTTAGGTTCCACAACCCAAGACACAAGGATTGCACAATAGAGTGTTTTCCAAGCCTACTAAAACCTGGTGGAAATTATCACCACCTCAGTAGGTCACATCTGCCATATCCTTTTATGTAATCATTTTCTAGAAAAAATGGTGAACCATTTCCTTTAGAGAAAGTTTTTAATAATACCTGTTGGTACATTTCTTTATATCTCCATCTTTAAAATAGGGGTACAATACTAAAATTTACTTTCTTGACTCAAGATTCTTGTTATTGTGATTTCAGTTTGATAGGCAACAAAGGCAGGATGTTAAAACCAGAAAATTTACAGATTTCAAGTTCATACTTCCTTGTTTAAAAGAACCAAAAAAAGTGATACTGGTTTTCAAGTTCAGATACTGTGATCTACTGAGAAGAAAACAAGACAGGTGTTGCTGAAAATAGAAGGTGCAGCATTTCATTTTAGCTGTAAAGAGTAATGCTGGCACAAGGCTCTCAGAATAATCCTTATTTGGGGTTATTTGTCTCAAGTTCTACTATTCCATCCTATCAGGGTCACCCAGAGCGCGTGACACAGGAACTCATCCAGGTGATGAGTTTTGAATGTCTCTGGAGAGGGAGACTCTACAACCTCTCTGGGCAGCCTTTTCCAGTGCTCTGCCACCCTCAACATAAAGTTCTTCCTCATGTTGAGGTGAAACTTCTTGTGTCTTAGTTTATGGCCATTGCTCCTTTCCCAGTCTCTAGGCACCACTGAACTATTCCAGCTGGTTCTGGGGTCCGCAGCTTCGGACCGGAGGAGGCTAAAGCCACCCCAAAAAGTATCTCGTTAGAGACAACTCCTTAGGGGGCCAGAGCACTCCCTCAGCTGGCAGAGAGCGTCTCAGCAGGGGGCAGGCAGTGATTCTTCAGCTCTTGTGATTTCAGCTTAGTGATTTTCAGCTCCTGCCCCTGCAAGGTTCGCTTCTCTTTTAGCCAGCCAGGATGAGAGAGAGAGGGGGTCTCGTTTGGCGGTTCCGCACGAAATAGCTTAATTGCAAGGTACCAGTGAAGGGTGCCAGAGAGCGAGATGCCCTGGGAATTAGGGAGACTTTAGAAGGTTTTATAGGGAACCCGGTGGGAGGGGAGAGGGTACAAAGCCAATAGTTTACAACAGATCTACATAAAATCCCGTGGAGACTTGTGGGTCCTTTGAAAGGTCACTGTGACAGAAAGGCTTGCTTTGTTACCTTAGGGGTCTAGCGGGGGTTGTGCAATTCTCCTTATCTCCTCAGCAGGCTCCTCTCCAGGGCAGAGCCACCGGGGCTCCGCCCACCCCCACACTGAAAAATCTGGCATCATCCTTTTGGCTCCCATCTCTGGGATATTTGTATGTGTTATTGAGCTTCCCTCTCAGTCTTCTCCTCTCTAGACTAAACAGGCCCAGCTCTCTCAGCCTCTCCTCATAAGATTCTTCAGTAGAGCTTGTGAAATCACAAAAAGTTTAATTTGCACACATCTATTTCTCACAAAATGCATTTGCAATCTGCAGTCTTCACAGAAAGTGAATTTTCTGCCTAAAAAGACACACTTCACTGGAAAGAGTTGTCTCAGAGTATCTGTTAGGCTTATAGTACACTAATACAGAAAAGACAGAATCCAAGCCTGCTGGTTGAGTGTCTTAAGTCAGCTCCACTGATGGCAACTTTGTCATTTTGCTGATTTGTCAGCGCTTGGACCCTAACTCTTGCACCCACATTTCTTGCCCACAAGTTCTTTCAGCTCCTGCTGGTAAAATTGCAAGACTGGTTTCTTGATTCCAGAGTCTTCCTTAGGTCTTATGGAGCAGCTCTGCTCTAACAAACTTTACCCCTCTCCTTCTGCACCTTGCCAAGTAGAAGTCATTCTGAAAGGAAAAGAAAATGGAAGGGGAAGTTTAAAATAAAAAAGTCATTGCCACAGAGATGTCTTAAGGCTCAGCTTCAGGGCTGCCACTTCCTTCCCTTTTCTTTTGCCAACAGTGTTAGTACGAAACATTGTCTATCAATAGTGTTGTTTATCTTTTAAGCTGTTTTGCAGAGGCTTTTCTTTAGGGACTCCTTCAGAGCCACATTCTCATTAAAAGGATGTTTTGAAACCTTTTCCACTCCTAAAGACTGTCTCCAACACTAGCCCGTGTAGGGGAGTAATTTACTGCTCAGAAATTATGGCTGCTGATTTGTTTCTATAGGTTCATCAATGCACTGAAGGCAATCAAATTCTGTCTAACTTGTATGTGCCATCAGGATTGCTTGTTTCCATTTAACCATGATATTGTAAGACTGGTGTACCAGGAATATTGATAGCTGTAATTATGCAACACCGAGGATTGTGATAGAATGGCCATGGTAAAAAAAAAACCAAACCATGCTGTAGCCGTTACCCATTTGACATGTCCCTGAATGGATGCTAGATTGGCATCTTTAGTTTTGCTTAGGCAACCAAGTGTTCATACTGGTCAGTGAGACAAACTAAGAACAACACAGACCTCTTAGGAAGCCTGGTCTGTACCAGAGACACACAAATGAACCTGTTCATTTATTAGAGGGAGTTAGAGGTATCACAGATTTGACTCTGCAGCTTACAATTCCTAAAAGCTTTTAAGAAGGTCCTTTTCTAATGATGCTTGATAAAATACAGCTGTATATAGACCCCATATGGATCTATGTTACAGTCTGTATTATCCAGCATATTTTTTACAAGATACAAAGATGTGACTTTGCTTACAGTACTGAAATATGTGGGACAATAAAAATTAAAACCAAGTGTGAGCAGTGGCAGGAGACTGTCTTGGTACCTACTGTTCTTCAGCAATGTTTGCATTGTTTTCCTTTCATCGCAAAACAAGGTAGTTAGCAGGAAAGGTACAGACAAGATAAAAGTGAAAGTCAGTTTTAAATTGTTTCCTGGTGAGGAATATTAAAGACTGGAATGCTTCACACAAAGAAAGAGATTACTAAAAGAGGGGGGATGATTGCAGTAATTAAGATCACTAAAGGCGTGACAGAAGTGTATGTGCTGCTGCTATTCACTGTATCATAATAAAAGACCTAGAACTCTGCAAAAGAGCTAAAAGACATTAAATAAAATTATCATTACCCCAAACCCTGGGTTCAAATAATGATGTTATTTGAACTTGTTCCTGTTAAACTCAAAGATAACATATTTGTCTGCAGAGATCCTGGAAATGCAAGTCCCTGGGACTGAGAGGAAAAGGTATTGCAATATGCTTGCCTTGTTCTTACTTTTATTCAATCCCAACCCATTCCTCATAGTGTGACTTGTCAGAGGAAGAATGATAGGGTAGGAAGACCTTTAGACTACTCAGTATTCCTGTTTTATGAGATATTCTACAGTTTGATAAAAGTGTCTTCCATTACAATTTTATTTAAGCCATCATAAAAGGGTTTTGTTTTGTTTATTTATTAAATAACATTACATAAATATTTACTATTTGCTGTCTAGAGACAATTGAAGACAATACATAATCTTAGTTTAACGTTAGGCAAACTTGGAATTACTAGTTTTTTGAAATGGTAGTCTTTCACTGCAGAATTCATTCAGAGCATAAAGTAACTTTTGGTTTTAATATTTATGTTTTGAGTAAAATTCTGCTGTGATTAGTTCAGGTTCGGATTGGTCTCTGTGAACAAGTGGAGGAAGCAAAGATGCCTTTTTTCTTCACCAATTACAGGAATTAGCAAGTAGTTTTTATGTATTTTAGGGGAAGTGGGGAATAATCCTTGCCAACTATGCCAAGAAGAATAGGGAATAGGGAAAAAATGGTTATATTATATTCTTAATTAGCTGTTAGCTATAGCTTTTAACTATTTTGTTTAGTAAATTTTATGTCATGCATTCTTCCCCAGTCCTGAAATGCACTGCCTAGGAGAGCAGTTTGTGCTCATGTAGCCACTAAAGAGTTACAGCTCTGCTGGTGTAAATACACCTTAACTCAAAAGTTAAGTTTGCCTGGTGTTCAGTCTGTTGATTTGATATCTCACAGAAACCCTACTTGCTGTAAAAATAATAATTTTTGATTGATAATAGGCGGTAGATGTATTAGTTGGCTTCCTCACTGTCAATGAGTTGATAGAGAAGAAAGCAGGACAACCATATACAGTGTTTTTCCTGCCTAACATGGCTGTGATTACTACTTCATACACCTGTACCCAGATAGCTCTGTGCCCATTCCAAATTTAGACATAAGCACAAGTCCGCTTTGATCCTGGATCATTTATTGGACAGAAATCTGACAAGATTTTTGGCAGAATATGGTGCTTGCACAACTGAATTTTAAAAAGTTAGGCAACATTTTTTAGGCAATACAGAGTTGTGGAGACTCTTTAAAATGAAAACAAAAGCTTACATTTGAATTTGATGAAGGACAAAAGAGGAACCATGAAAGCACTCGAGAAGGTGTGTGAGAATAATAAGCAAGAAAAGGTGACCATATTTTAATTAGTTCAGAACCAGACTAGGCATATCTTCTCAAGGAAGCCAGAAATGTGCAAACAGCAGAGTAAACTCAGGAGCTTTGGTGAATATATTCACTGAGAAGATAAAGTTGAATGTTTGAAATGGCATCAGAAAAAAACAGAGATAACAACCATTACACATCTAATCAAGGATTAAAGGAAGGCATTTTTAACAGTTCATAAGCATTTTCTTTTTATTTCAAATAGCTTCTTTCTTGTTAACTTTTTAATAGCCCCGCTTTGTGAAAATTTATTTTTAATTTTCTGTTGAACATCTATGTAGGCTTTTTGGACAGATCTTTCCGTGAAATCTTGGCTAACTTCCTAAAAAACTGGTTAAGTACTGTCAGCATCAGAAAACTTTCAGTTCAGAAAAACTGTGCCAGCTTTCTAAAGATACAGTCTTGTACCTTGGATTTTTCATTATCTGGAGGAATATTTCTCTTGTTTGCCTGGATGGGAAAGAGGAATTCTGGGCATTGGCATTAGCTGAAGCTGAACATGCGTTTTTTTAAAGACAGTGGCATGGCTCCAAGACAGGTCATTCACCAGTTTCTCCAGAGAAATTAAGGAAATCATGTTGCTAGATTTGCAAATAAACTAAACATTTTGTGTAAATGCACAGAGCCTTGTCTTACAGAGGGGTGTGGTGAGGCATGCCTATTATGTGTATTCCCTCTGATCTCTGCTGTCACGCTGTCCCTGTCTTAAGAGTAGTAGGGCCAATTAATGAATTTGTTTTTAAAAAAGTATTTGCATTATTATTACTTACTGCATTACTATTGTCTAATCACTAACATTGACTTAAAACATTAAAGCCTTAAGCACTGAAAGGGTTGTAACAGTAGTTACAAAACTCTGCAAAGTTTTTGTTAAATCATCATTAGTATTAAATATTATGTTTTAACAAAATGCAACAATCATGCAGATCACAAAATAAGAATCTAGAGAAAATTAAGCAGCATGCCAAGTAGCATTCACTGTAAAGACAAGAAACAATATGACATATTTTTTAATGCTATTCTATACTTATTCAGTCATCTCTTATTATATAATAAGTCTACCTATAAATATAAATAGTGTTTGCCTCTATATATTGTGAGGTAACAGTCTGTACAAACAGAGCCTAAAGGGATGTAAGTACTTGGGGAGGGAAGAATGAAATGAAAGGGAGCCAATGCTATTACAGCAATATGACACAAACAGGTGAAGGCTTTTGTGATGGTAACTTAGCAAGAGTAGCTGGCAGCTGAAATATAGTATTTGGTCATCTGGAAAGATGACAAATACAACATGATGTACAGAAATGTTCAGTGGTAAAATATAGGAAGAGCAGGAGAGAGATTAATGATGTTGATGAGTAAGAGATTAGACGAAGAGAGAGTGGAAAAGAAACAGACAGTAGATTAAAAATAAGATGAAAACTCATTGATTTAGAATATTCTGAATACATTTTAAAATTATTTTAATAAAATTATTTTAATTTTATAAATTATAAATAATTTTATAATTTTTAAAATATGTTTTAAAAATAAAAACTAAAATAAAAAATAAAAATAATTTTTAAATTTTTTTAAAATATTTTAAATAAATTTTAGAAATTAATTTAATAAAATTATTTTAATAAAATTATTTTAATAAAATTATTGATGCACATACCACAGAAAGTTAAATACAGAAAGTTAAATACCTCAAGTTGCTGTTTGAAGTTTCCTGGTTTTCATTTTCTGCGTTGTCATTGCAAAGAGAGAAGGTTTCTACAAGTTAAATTCACTTTTAAGGTACAATTTATTTACAAGGAAATGTGATTACAAAACAAATCAACAAAAGTGATTACAACTTTGTCTTAAAGGCAAATGTATGAAAATTACTATAACTGTAATTCATATGTCATCAATATACATGTACAGATCTTACCTTTACAATCAAAGGAAAACATTTTATGGTCTAGAATGTATGCAACCTTGCATTTACATCTCTATGACATGCATGAGACCGTGCAGCTTCATTCCTTGAAATCAGTCCTCAGCTGTTACCAAATATCCTGTTTGGTATTTTTTGTACTATGGTATAGGGGAAGAAAGAAAAAGCAAACAGGTAATTCACCTAGTTACTTAAAAAAAAAAAAAAAAATCAGCTTTCTGACTATCTTCTAAAATTCCTTCAAGTCTTCCAAAGTCAAAGTGACTTTTACACTGGGACATGTGGATTAATTAATCCCATTTTAGTACGTATCCTAGCAGTTAAGCTAGCCAAGTGGCTTCTATTTGTGAGTATTGATAATTATAGAATAATCACAGATGATTATGTTTTCTGTGATAATAATTATAGACTAAGCTTGTCTTCTAAGGCCATTATGCCCTCCCATAGTCCTCTCATTTCTTGATTCCTTTCTTTTCAGGAAAATAAGCAGCCCAAGACAGAAATTATGGGTTGCTCTATTTTTTCTTTGAATTTGTATGAGACTGGACATAGTAGTTACTGAGTAATTCTCATAAAATTGGTAAATATATTTCTTATTTAATAAATGAGTGAGATTTTTAGTTATGCAGAATAGCCAATGTAAAATGTGTATGCATGCACTTAATGTGACCTTATGGATTTGGGCGTTAATTTTTAAATTTCTTCATTTTCTTTTCCAACAATCTGCTTATTTGTCATGATATACAAGCTAACTTCATGGATTCATATTTTAATTCATAAAAGCTGAATTATTTAGCTATAAAATAGCAAAGGTAACTGCCTTCAGACTTTTTATTTCTTTATTTGCCTGGTGTTCTGAATGGCATTGTTAACTCATACAGAGGTGCTGTATTTTTTCTTAGAATTCAAACTAATAGCAGGAATGTACAAAAAACTTCACTTGTAAATAATTCTCACTGAAATCTGACAAGCTGTATTTGAGTGGAAAAATATCTTATATTTATTTCCAATTCGGAGTAAAACTGTCAAATCTCTTTGTCATGTGAAAATAATTGTAATTGTGATGGAATGCAATTTACAATATTTCATAGAGAAAAAACTTTAAATGACATGTTGCCTCCACTCTACCCTAAAGGCCTGAGAGATGTTAATTTAAGGGATTGACCATAAATGATCCAAAGAAATGCTAAATTCAACTATGGCTTTTATATATTGATTTGTAGTTAATAACCTTAAATTCTGGTTTTTCTACAGAGATATGTATTTTTTTACATATCTCTGTAGACAAACTCTGAGATTAGCTACCAAAAATAATTATAATTACTTATAATTTTATAAATAATTATAATTTATAAATAATTATAAATTATTTATAATTTTGAAAATAATATGGGAAGTTAGAGCAGTGTGAAATAAATATTTTTAAGAACTTTCATTGTTGCAGGAACTTCTATTAATTGTTTTGGTTGGGGTTTTTTATTCTTTCCATTTTCTACATTTCTGGTTCATTTTGGTATATTCTCTTCCCAGATCCATGTAGGATTTATAAAGTTTTAAGAGAGGAGAGACTATTCCCAGATATAAATGCCCATAGTTTTGCTCATATCAGACAGCAAGAAGCATTGTTTGCTTTTTACAAGCTTTTGTTTTGAAAAATGAAATGTACATCAGTGACACTTTCACATTTTGGGATTTCTGCATAGTTTTGTCTTTAGCATGTTGTTCTTCTTCTCATGTTAAATGCTTTATGAAAGTCACTACACAGAGATCTAGCTGTAACATTGGTTCCCAACTCTGCCTTATGGAGTGTCCCTTATGGAATCAAGTCTTGTGTCCCATATGAAAGGCTTCAGGACATGGCTTTTTCAGATTTTCATAGTAACTGGTTGTTTATCTAAAATGTTTTAGAAAGGGTTCTTTGACACCTTTAAAGAGCAGTTACTGTGTGTTCCTCACTACATTGCCTGCATGCAACTGATTTGTCATGTGCAGAGGACATCCATATCATATGCACAGTGAGTTCAATAAATCACATTTTAAGCATGCACAGATTACTTCTTAAACAAATCTACCTCTCTGAGACTGTCATAGAATTCAACACTTAAACCAAAATCCTAGCAGAAATCTATTACTGGTAATACAGACAACATAATAAATGTAAAAATGGTATCAGGAAAGGAAAGTACAGTTTTACACCTTAATTTTACATCTAGGTTTTCTAAAGCCCAACAGCTATCAGAAAGTAGGACTTAGATTTTGAGGATGGAAAAGGAGAGATGTTTAGGCTATCCTATAAATTTAGTCATGGATAAAAAATGCTGGCAGCCTGTGAGAGCCCACAGGTGAAATCAGAAGGGCAAGAGCAGAGAAATATGCAAAGAGAGAAGAAAGTGAGAGGAAGGTAAGAGCAGGATAGTGAGGGAGGTTTGGAAAGAGGATTTTGCTGTGGAAAAGGCCTTTGAAGGTGATAGTACAAGTTTTGTCATAGGAAAGCTGAAGGTTCTGGTACGCATCCTGGAGAGAAAAGAGTTTGTAATTTTGTATGTCTCTAGGAAAAAAACTTCTGAGACAACAGGTGTGTGGAGCTGAAATACTGAAGCAAGAGAATGCTGAAGTTCAGGCTTTTCATGCAGAAGAAGTGGATCTCTAGATCTGAGAAGGATGGTGATTGCATTGAATGGCCTTGGTTTGGGGAAGGAACTGGATACTATGGGAACTTGAGTTTCAGTGGAGAGCTTGAGACTGAGTTAGATCTTGGGGCAGATGAGAAGTCAATGGGACATGCCTGCAGTCATTCACACAGGATAAGTGCTGTTCTCTCATAAACCTCTCTGGCAATGTATGATTTTTCTTTCTTTGAAATGCAAATCTCACAGCTCATCTTAAGTAGCAAATCTTGCAATTTAGCTATTACGTTAGCATAATGAGAATATAATGCCTCTTGATGTGTGTATGGGAGAAAGCTGGCATTTATGCGGGTTTGGGATGATACCTTATTTATAAAAGTGTGAAAGCAACATAAAAACAACTGTATACTTGAAAAATTACAGAATACTTGGAAATCTTGTTCTTTTCCTCCATGATGTCATCAAGTCTGCAGGTGACAACAAATTGGTAGACTCAGTGATGGGGCTACTATTCAGAGAAAACAAGAAGTTGGAGAAATGCAGCCACTTCATCAGACAAAGGCCCCTTTGCCAGACACCTAAAAAGAAAAACAGGCCCAAGTAGGAGATGGAAAATATAGTGTAAAAGAGCACATAGCAAGCCAAAGTGAGACCTTGTTGGAATACCATAGTGGTGTGTGTAATTCAGAACACTCATATGTCATCTGGGGAAGTGATACATATACAGCTGGTAAAATTTATAGTGATATTAAATTATTCACTTCACTGATGATAGTAAATATGAACTTGACAGCTAACAGTTCTTTTGATCAGTGACCTAAAGGAGGCAACAGAATGCATTTTCATCAGGCCTGAAGAGTACAGCAAAGTTAAGGACAGATTGATAGACTCAGAATAGGGCTACCTTTCAGAGACAAGCTGTAGAAATATTCTGGAAGGACTCTGAAATCCAAAAAGGACAAATACTGAGACCTGCACCTGGGAAGGAAGAGTCCTGGCAGTGAGACATGTTAGGCACTGAAAGCCTGGGGACAGATCTCTGGAAAGAGCCTGGGCATCCTGATGGAGAGCAAGCTGTGCATGAGCTGGAAGTGTGCCCTGGCAGTGAAGAAGGCCAGCAGCATCCTGGGCTTTCTGAACAGGAGTATGATGTATGAAAACCTGTAGATAAAGCTTTTATCCCCTACTGTTCAACATACCATGTAAAATCCTGCAGTTTTGCCTTCCTCCCCTGTACAGGGAAGACGGAAGTAGACTGGAGCAGGCTTAGCTGGGATGCTCAGAGGCCTGGAGAACCTGACCTGGAAGGAGAGGCTGAGGGAACTGTCTTCTTCAGTCTGGGGAAGGGTAGGCTTTGGGGAGGATTTCCAATCAACCTTATCATACCTATAAGGAGACCACCAAGAGGACACACCAGCTGCTCACAGTGATGGCAAGAGGATGAACATTTAGGGATAGGAAAAGTTCAGATTGCAAGTAAGGACAACACTTCTAGTATGAGGACAATCAGGTGGAGGAGCAGGTGCCCACTGAGGCATTATGTATCTCCATAATGCAGAATATTCACTGTGATGTCCTGTAAATTAGCTATTGCCATTTTAAAAAAGGCATTTAGATAATACTGGGATTAATTTTCTGAGAACATTTCATGCACAGCCACAGTAAAAAGGTAAGCAGGAATTATTAAAATCATAACAAAATGGAAAATATTAAGTCATTGTCTAGATTTGTGGTGATCCCACAACTCAAATTTTGCATATAATTTTAGATTACATCATCTCAGAGAAAGATAAAGCAGGGTGAAGTATAGTGTGGAATGGATATTCTGAAGTATAGAAGCTTTTTCCATGCAAAGGAAATTCAAAAGTTATTTTGTTTGGAAAGCATATTAGAGAAGACAGATACAAGAGGTCTGTAAAATTATGAATGGCATAAAGATGTTTTAGGAAATATTATTCACTGTGTCTCAGAGGCATTCGTGCATTAGCAATTATATCATCCATAATAGAGCACAAAAATTGATACTGTGTGGTCAGATGTCCACATTTGCATGTGAGGCAACTTGCAATCCCAAGGGCTAAATGCCCATTAGTGGTTGAAACATATTACTGGAACACTTTTGAGATCTTAGAGCTCATCTTCTGTTTCTAGTTTTACCTGAAAGGAAAACAATTTATTTATTCCAAAACTGCTCCACCAAGGAACACAAAGTGCAGTAAATGGAATCAATGTGAGATCTGCTCCAAAAGCATGCAGAGACACATGTAATGCTGTTTTAACACATTGGTCTGATAACAGATTCCAAAGATCTAGAGCACTAAGCTGACAGGTGCTGCAAGGGCACATATGGGAAGGTCTCAGTCTGTACTTGCATTTTTTCTCAGTCTTTCAATAGCTCTATCTTATCTGCTGCAGAAAGAAGAGACTGTGCCAAAATGCTGTACCTTGATATATCTGATAACCTCAGAACCCTTGTTCATATATAATTTAATTTTACATGAGCACTTTTAATGTAAAGGTTTATTGTAGCTTGCATATTATTCATCTGGGGACATTTTTAGAGTAAAATTTTCTATCTGATACCTTCTATTTTCAAGGGGTTTTTTTAAAAAAGTAGGTCAATTTATAAAATTGGGAGAATATTTTAATTTTTTTGTAGTTTTATTTTGTGTTTTGCTAGTACTTCAACAGAAGATTGCAAAGTGCAACAGATGTGCCTACCGATGCTGTAGTGAAAATCCTTTTTGGTTTGCACACTTTGGTGTGTATAAAACTGTGATTTGCACGCAACATTGTTTTTGTTATCTAGTAACAGGTTCCCACTAAGAGTCTGCCAGACTCTGCTGGGACTGTGCATGCATATTCATTTGATTTGAATAGAAGTCCTTGTTCGGCGTACAGCAACACAGGCATGTGCAAAAAATTTAAATAAAATACAATTTTTTCACAAATACATGCCCATGCATAAATTATTTGGGGGTTGTATTATTTGTGGACTGAAATAATGTATTATAGGATTTTAAGAAGTAGAAAATACATTAAAAGGTGTTCGATGCTCATGCGGGTCTTCTGTTTCATAATTCAAACCCCTACTCCATGTTGCTGTTCAATTTTTGAGGAACTCTACAGCTCTCAGCTTTTAACTGCAGATGGCTAAGAAACATGGTTTATTTCCACTCTATCTGGAGATACAGGGATCTGAAGGCATTTTTTGTGACAGAATTTATTATAGAATACAGAATACATCATAAGAATTGCTCATTACCTGAAAACAGAGCAAATATCCAGAGTACACCTGTCCTGTATCAGAATGGGACAGATTTTCTGCCTTTGCACCGCAGCTCCCAGGCTCTTTTTTGTGCCACAGCCTGCTATCTACACAGCTGCATAGACTCTGCTTTAACCTCATGGCTTGACATAGGGGAGACGTATGCTTCTACAGTACCTTCTCTTCTCTACATGGAGAAGTCTGGGGAACAATGAAGAGGACAGACCTTTTGGCAGGACCCCACACTCAGGCCATCTTGGAGTCACAGGATTTTTACTTCCACTTGACTTGTTTGCATCTGTCTATATATTTTAAGGTGTTACCAGCATACAAACAGTGATTTGAAAATTGAATTTTAACCTGGTATGCATTATATTAAACATAATGAACATCATTTTAAAGCAAGCACAATTTATTTAAAAGACAGTTTGAAAAAGAATCTCAGGTTCTAGAAATAGGAATTCAAATGTGTTTCAGCTGTTGAACTATGTATGTATAAGTCTGGATATGTTTTGATTACTGAAGAATTCAGATGAGTAGACTTAAGGAACCCAGTTTAACTAATTGGTTAAGTTAAAAAGATTGGTTATAATATATGAAGCCTTTCACTTCTAGATCACTGAGTCAAACTCAGTGAAAGAAGGCACCAAAAGAGACGTGTTCAAAGATCTGGGTAACATTAGCAGATAGCATTGCTTTATTATGGTAGAGAATTCCAAATCCAAACAAACAAACATATTATTTTCTAGATGTGGAACACAGTGTTACTTTCTAAATCTTACAAAATCAATTCCACATTTTTGTCCGACAAAGTGATGAAACTTAGCAGTGAGGTAGGTGTGAGATTTCCTGCTTCTATTTGTCTTTTTGATAACTGGAGGAAGGAGTGTTAACTTTTTTTTTGCTAGTCAATCTGGTTCCTTTTAAAAAGATTTTTATCTCCTAGTCTGTGTTTCAGCAGGTTTTCGAAGGCGCTCAAATACTGTCACAAGGAGGCATTTCCCACATGCTGCTCACAGGATGGACTATATGGACTTCGAGGATGATAGCCGTGGATGGCGGTTTGATTTGGACATGGTGATCATTTACATTTATTCAGTCAACTGGATAATAGGATTTATTATTTTCTGTTTCCTTTGTTATTTCTTTTTCCCTCTTTAGGCTGTAGAAATAAGAGTTAAGGAAAGTGACAGTCATGTGAACCAAAAAATTGTGAGTAGAAAAATATTGAAAAAGGTAAAATGTTTGATACTGCATTTTTATCATTCAGAATTGGAATAGACTGCATCAAGCATGCTGCAAAGCTGTTTGATGCTTCTGCTATATGTGACAAAGTACTTGAGTTTGGTTACAAATGTAATGTGAAATCTACATCATACTTCATTCAGTGGGAGTTTTGCCTTTGGGAGATTTTGATGGGAAAAGAATGTACCCCTAATTTATAAAATGATTACTCTATAGACGTACTCCCAGTTTTTAGGGGCGGTCTGCATACTACAAAAGAATGTCATCTATATAGTCATTATGGGGTTGACTCTGTGTTGACACCCTTTGCTCACTCATTGGTGCTTCAATTCCTCATACATAAAAGCAATAAAGATGCTTCCCATTTTTACTCAAATCTTTTGGGAGCAGGAGCAGTGCTCTACCATGCATTATATAGACATTCATCAGAGCTATTTCAGTGGCATGATTGAAATCCTGGAAAATTTTGACAACTGATAGACTGTCAGCATTCCGCTGTGGATATTTTAAGCCTATTAATCAAAAAGAAAAATTATACTGCAGTGTGCTGCCAGTTCATCTTTTCAGCAAATAGCAATCAAAAGAAGAACTACAAGTTCTGCACAATAAGAGGACCATTTTTGTGCAGATTCCCAGTGTAGCACCATACCTGTTTTACCCATTCAGATGAGTGTGTTTGGATCCAACAAGACAGCTAATGGAGGGCAAGCAGCAGGCCTGCCAGCTATGATGCTGTGAGACACTGACCCAAATAAATACTGGAAACAGAAGCATCCTCCAGTGTAAGAAATCAGTATCATAATTAAATTGCTGTAATAATTGAGGATACTTTTAAATGTGTGGGCTCTCCAGGACCTTATGTCTCATGGGGAAGTTCATAGGAGGGCACAGTATTTATTTGCACCTTTCTTGTGAAATTATCCTAAAGCACTTTATAGTTATTCTATATATAGATTGATGAATTAGGGTATCAACTGCAGCCAGTTCAACAATCATTCCAGACTTTCTGCGTTACACAGTATTTTCAAGTGAAAGAGCATCTATTAAATTATATCAAAAGATATTAGAAACAAATGTGGAAATCTGGTGCTGAAGAATGGCACAAGGTAGTTTAGGGGTTTACTTTTCAGGAAGGTACAAGGAAGTTTTTATTTCTAGAGGCATGACTCTTTAAAGTACACTGTACTTTCATCTAGAAAAGCATGTGAGTGTAGGTATATTGTCCCTCCAGTATCAGAATTTGTGTGGGAGACCTGTGGTTTTTCAGTAGGTGGTGTACTCCCCTGTTCTAGCAGAGAACAAGGAGAAATGTGTTGAGGAAGGTGCCATCTGCCAAATGTGATGGAATGAAATCAGAGTTTTATTAAGCATGAGCTTATATTCCTTTACTAGAGCAGCTCCAGCATGGTCAGCTTCTTACAGGCTATGAAAAGATCAGGACAAGCAACTTTCACTTAATCTGAAAACCAGCAGTAAATTAACTGTTAATACTTAGTTTTCTTACAGACTGTATAAAACAATCTTTTCAAGAACATATGAGTAGAATTAAAAATTACAACTACACTGAGTAGATTAAATAATCTTTGTCATAGTTTTTAACGTATGCAAATTTAAAGAGGTGTAAGAACTGAAATTCACTATCACCACATAGTCATGGTTTTGACGAAAATGCATTTTTGTAATAATAATAATCCACTTAGTTACTTTGTCTCTGCCTAAAAATGACTGGCTCTATTATTAGTGACATTAAGCATAATGTTTTAAAAGCTTTAAGGCTGTAATAAAACATTTGGTGGAAGTCTTTCAAAAGTTAGGGGGTGTAAGTCATAGGCTCCTGTTTGGCTACATGCAGATGTGTGGGTGTGTATGCTAAAATATTATCTGTAACTTTAAACAGTTCTCTCATATATGCCAAGACTGGCGTTCTAACTGCAATTTTTACCTCTCTAAACTTACGAAATTATTGCTCATATGTTCAGAAGAGGGAGGGGCCAACTTACCTGTTAAGACAAAATTGCTTCTACCTTTTGATCTCAAAAAACCTGAAATAAAAAAAGTCATGAAAAATTACTTTAAGTGAAATAATCTAAAATTCCAGTAATAATGTTATTTATTTTTTTTATCCAGGATGTCTGATTAAGCAATATCCTTCAGCAAACATTAAAAAATATATTGAGACATAAGAAATGTAATATAGATGCTAACTAGTTATGTAAGAAAAAGTTACATCATTTTTAATAGCATGTTTCCATGGTTTTATTTGAAAAAGGGCCAGAAAGAAGAGTAAAAATCCAATCAAATATTGGCCTCTTTTGTACATTTTCAACAAGAATTGATGACTGAGAGTCGCTACATTTTTCTAAAGTTAGTAGGTCTCACAATTTTGCAGGACATTTCTAATTGTTTAAGTCTACCTTTCTTCAAGGCCTAAACAATGAACTTAAGCAATATTGTTTTACTTTATATGGGTTGTTACTAATTCCAGAGGAAGATTTTTTTTTTTAAATTATTAAAAATGTACATAATAAAGACTACTCCAACTCTGGGAGATCCTCCATAGGAAAACACCTAAAAGTTATAGAGTGGAGATGCACATTTTTTGTCATATATTGGGTTTTTTTGAGATACATACTTTTGTAAAAGTGCAGTAACAATTCAAAGGCTCAGATTTGGTTTTCCTTGAAGAGTGCTGTAAAATGCTGTTAATATCTCTTGGAGCAAGAACAGGTCCTTTGTAGGCTATTTTCTGGTTAAATTGATCCTGATTGGTAAGCTTGTATTTCTTAACTACCATAGTACTAAAATGTTTACAATAAACTTTGGGTTGGTTTTAATATTGTGCAGTCATTTCATTAGATTTTGTTTGGTGGAATTATTTTTTTTTCATTCATTGTCTTCCTTGATATCTCTTTTGTTTCTGCTTGGGGTGCAGCAAAGGTTTGCTGAATTTTTCACTGCTGGGATTAACCCTTTACATTAGCAGCCTTTTATTTGTTTCAGTACTTTCTAGGTAGCTTTCGTCAGAAATCATCTGGGGGCATGATCTGGATCTTAACACATTCTGATAATGAAGAATTCTCAGTACTGGTGCTGTTAGTCAAGACCAGTACTTGAGATTTCTGCTGTTGAAGACAGCAGAAATCCAGGACAAGGCTTCGGTTTCACTTTTACAGGCAAATGAACTTCATGCCTACTCAGAAATGCGTGAGTTTTTTGTCCAGCAGAGGGTATGTTTGTAGCTCCCCTACCTGCCAAAGGTTCAGTCATCTTGCTTCTCTCATGAGACAATTAATAAAAAATTTCCAAACAATAGCTGCTCAGGGAACAGTTGCTGTTCAACAGAGAACAGAGTCTTTCATGGCTTGTGCCTGCCTACAGAAGCTCAGATCCAAGTTGTGTTTTCCAGTATTCTACATATACACCTTGTATTTTTATCACATGTCAACAATGGCCTCACGTAGTGATACTGAGATGGAAAAGAAGGAAGAACCAGAGTTTAGGTGTGCTTTGTAATTTTTAGAGAAAGTTATTGCTGATAACATGAAAGTCTGGGAGTAAGATTAGCTATTGTAGCTATCATCTGACAAGTAACTGTCTTCACGGTGTGTAGTGTTGCTTTTGTGGATGTGTTTTCAGCATCTTTTGTTCTTTGCAATCCTGACAACATTATAACTATGAGATGCACACTCTTTCTGGGGAATTCCAGGTCACAGATGAACAAAAAAGAAAGGACATCAAGAGCATCTACTAGTGTTCAGCTGCATACCCAGGCAGAGGCTGTGAGCAAAGATGCTTTGGATTACTTTGGATCTGGAGCAAGATACCAAGCCATCATTAGAGATGTTTTTTATTCAGCAGAAAGTTTTAAGACAGACAATAATAGTGTAAGGACTTAAAGGTCACAGTTTTCTGTCTCAGGCACAGTTATCACAGAAAGACTTTACCATGAGATAAGGACAGAATGGAATGACAGGATGGCCCAACTCCAAGCCTGCAAGGTCTAGCCAGCACATCCTGGGTAATCCAGACAAAAATTCACACTGTGACAAAGTGTGTAAAGAAGCTGCTGCTCATATGCTTATCACTGGTCAAACAAAGATCCTGATCAGCAGGTTATAGGACAACTGGCATCTGCAACCACCAGAGCCCCCTTTCCCCAAGTATGCCTCTGTGGATCCATGAAACTTGGACTGTGAATTAAGAAACCATGAGGAATACTTGAGACAAATAAAGGTGGTAATGTTGTCTGAGTGTTGTCTCAGGTCTAGGGGGAGATAAAGCTGAGGAAGATGAATGTATCAGTGATAATGGCTGAATTTATGGGACACAAGGAAAGCTGACTCACCAACCGTGCTGACGTCATGGCTTCACTCAGGCTGGGTAAAAGGTAATTCTGGCAGGTGGAGATTGAATCCACCAACTCACAACCCAGAGGAAGACAGAGCGTGGGACTAATTAGCATTAGAAGTGAGGGAATCATTTAACCAATAGAATAAGAGAACTGTGTAGCCAATGACCATTAATTCCTTTGTTTACAAAAATGTATGAATAGTGAAAAATTTTGATTTACCTCAGAACCCCTACCACCAAGAAACCCTGGGTAATGGACCAAAAGGACACTAGATCCATGCCAGTAACTATCTTCTGCTCACTCTTGCGCTCTCTCTCTCCCTCTTTCTTCTCACTTGCTCTTTCTCTCCCTCTCTCTTCCACTCTCATTTTATTGTTAATAAAATCCGTACTATTGACTTTGGCATATGGTCTCATTTGCATCTTAGTTCAGGCCAAGGCTTCACTCAGTAACAGGATCCTTAGCAAAATGTGAAGTGGATTTAAAACTGGCTGAACAGCAAGCTCATAGTGCTGTGATTAGTGACACAAAGTCTACCTGGAGGTGAGTAATTAGTGATGTATCCCTGAGAACAAACCTGGTCCCTATCCTTTTCATCATCTTCTTCATTAATGACCTGGATTTTGGGTCAGAGCATACCTTCAGCAAGCTGCAGAGGACAAAATAGGAAGAAGTGGATGATACACCTGAGGGTTGTGCTGCTGTCCAGTGGAACTTTGACTGGCTGGAGAAATGGACTGACAGGAACACCAACTGTTCAACAAGAGCAGTCTTGCACCGGGGAACAGCCTCCCCCCTGCCTCTATACATGCAGGAGGTCACCCAGCTGGAAGCAGTTCTACAGAAGAGAACCTGGGGGTCCTGATAGACTTCAAATTGAATATCAGCCAGCAGTGCTTCCTTGTGTCAAGAAGGCTAATGGTGTCCTCAGCTGCATTAGGCAGAGTGTGGCCAGCAGGTCACAGAAGATGATCCTGCCACTCTGCTCAGCACTGATGAGGCCAGCTCTGAGCTGTGTCCAGTTCTGGGCTGCCTTGTACAAAAGACGTACAGAGTTACTAGTGAGATGTCAGCAAAGGACCACTAAAACGATTAAGGGAATGAAGTCTCTCTCATGTGAGTAATTCTGTGAAGTCATCACACAAGAATTGACCGGTTGAGGACTAGAATAAGTGAATTCCTCAATAATGGGTAAATAAAACAGAAACATCTGAGGAGAACATCATGTTTTCCCTTAATAACAAAAGGCAGTACAATGCTGGAAAAACTTAGCCCACATTTTTGTCCATTTCAGTTCTTTTTCTGTACATACCTGCCTAGAATAATTAATTAAAATTTTCTTCTACTGTTATCTTGAGTCAGTATAACCAGTCTCTCTTTAGTAACCAGTTCAATTTATAAAGGGTTATTTTTCTTCCTGCTTATTGAAATCTGTAGCTGTTGCAGCTTTCTGCAGTACTCGGTACTCAGAAGAGTACTAAAGAAAGAATCACAGAAGGTTTAGTTATATTATTTCAGTATTAGTCATCTTACTGTGAGAAGTCGATATGCCAGCTTTAAGCTTACTATTTAAATGTTAAATTCTAAAATATAACTTTTTACAGGTAAGAGTTTGAATTCAAATTTTAAACAGTACCTCCTAATTTTGGCTGCCTCAATTTGTCATTCCCAATGTAGTGGTTTTGGTTCGCCAATTTTAGATCTCCCAGCCAACACGCCAAATAATGAGGTGGGTTGTGTGCTGGCCAAATGCCAGGGCAGCCACTAGAATAACTTACTCTTTTTCTGCTGTGAGATGGGATTAGGAGAAGAGCAAAGCAGGCTCAAAACTTAAAGGATATAAATAAAACTTTATATAAACAGAACTGAACAAAACAAAAAAATTAATAAGAATCAGAATAAAACCTTCAAAACATTTCTCTTCCCCCCACAACCTTCTTTCCCTTCCTACTGACAACATATAGAGAAAAAACTTGGAACTTAGGTCAGTTTACCACCTTTAAAAGAGTCTTTCATCAGTTCTTTTTACTATGCTATGGGGACTTCTCCACAAAAAACAGTTCTCTTGTGGCTTCAATGTCACAGCAAGATAGCCGTCTGGGAAAGGAAACTGTTTGTGGTGTGAAAAGTCCCTCTCATGCCTTGCAGCTTTCCCAAAGCTGTTTTCATGGGCGATATTAACTTATTGGGGCTATTTTAAGGATGAGCTGTTTTAGCATAAAAACAAAAGTTCTTTTCTTCCATCTCTGGGAACAGAGGTTTTCCCCTTTAATTCCCAGGGCAAGGTTTCTCATTCATCTCCCTCTTTTCTATTCAATCTTCTCATTGAATTACAGCTACTTTAACATTTGCTCGCTGCAACACTGGTGCCTCTGCTCCTGAGTGTAGGAAGAACCTACATCTTCTCAGTGCATTACATGAATTTACAGAGAAAAAAACCCCCAAAGTCTGATATATCCAAAATACATCTTCACCATAGTTTCATAAAAGAAGTTCATCCCAAGAATAAGGTATCTCCTCAATCCCCTCCTATCTAGAATTTGACTCCTTTACTGACCTCAGTGTCTCATGTTGTTCTCCCCATGTGTCCTCACCCCTTCCCTTTTCTGATTTGGGAGAGAACTGGCATTCACAAGTCCATCTGTTCTCACAGTTTATCAGTCCAAACAATCTTTTCTGGAGTTCTCCAGCGCCGAAAGGCTGATCCCATCCAGGCTGTGCCACAGAGGGATCGCTGGCCGTGTCCCTCGCTGCACGTGGTCTCTGCCGACACTGCACAAGCCGTGCTGGCCGCTGGCTTTACCTAGCACTTCCCTTCATGAGGAGTGCAAAAACAAGAAAAGCTGCTGCTGCTGGTTTTGTCCTTCCATCCACAGCACAGCTGGCTAAAAACCAGCAAAGCAAACAAAGTCCATTGCGAGTCATGCCGAGGCAGTCAATCTGCACCGATCCCAGCCGTGCAGTCCCGGCCACGTGGCCGCTCCCGGTCTGGGATGGCCGTGGGCCCTCCCAGCCCCGGCTGCTCCTTTCGGCGCTGGTCCTGGCTGCAGGATTGCTCCTGGTACCAGTATGGACCAGCAGGCTCTGCCAGGAAGGGGCCAGCACCACTGGAACAGGGCCCAGAAGGCTTCCTGGGAAGAGGCCAGCACCGCAGCAGAGCCCAGCATAGCCTGGCCCGGGCCTGGCTGCAGGGGCTGCGCAGGCCCAGCCTGGGCCTGGCCTGGGGTGACCTGTTCCAAGGCCAGAAGCCAAGACAGCTTTTCCCAGGGTTTGTTCAGTTTTTAACATGTGTGCTCACAGAGGCATGTTCAGCTTTCTAGTGGTTTAACAAGTTGCCAATATTCAAAACTAGCCACTGATTGGTTTATCAGGCATGGAAGAAGCTGTTAGCAGCTTCCCTTCTTCACTAAACATCAATCAGTGCAGAAGGAGCACACCCAACATGAGACCTTCCTTTTAAAGTGACCTGATGCAGAACTGAAGATCACATTTCTCCAAGATGAGTTCTTTAGGATTTTTTATGCTGGGATCCAAAGCCTTAAATATATGTATTTATGATGGATTTCAGCAGTGATCTAGATCCCAGCAGAATCAATGAGAGTCATCACTGTAAAATCTAGTTTCTCATATACATCTGCAACTGGTGTCTTACAAACCTTTTCTATTTCTGTAAAACATATTCTGATGGCATTTCTGGAGTTTTCAGAATTTCTTAAGAAAGCAAGTTCAAATTTTATATTTACTTAGATTTGATTACTCTGTGACTGAACCTAAACAAAACCTCCAGAGTCTTAAAACATTTTAGGATTTCTTTGTTGCTGTGACATAATCCTGGAAAATAAATGCTGTCAATATTAGCTTAATAAAATTACATAGTTAAAAATAAGTTAATAATAATCTATTTAATTTCCTACCAAACATCTTCTTTGGTTGAAATATTTCTACATTTCTGATAAGGAACTAAAATGTAGACCACTTTGAAAGTACTTTCCACCATTACACTCTAGAAGTTTAACCATAAAATGTAATAATGTATAATCGAGGACATTTAACTTTTCACTTAATTATATTTTTACAGGGTTTTTATTGTAAAAAAAAGTTCCTAAAAGAAGACTGAGGGTATGTATAATCCCATATTTTGGTTTCACTAAAGTTATTTTATTACAGACAAATCCTACATGACAAACTTCATCTCTGATGAACACTGCAGAAAATGTACTGAATAAGCCGACAAATTTGATCAGAGGAACACTTCTGGACAAGTCATCAGACTGACACTGGGAAAAAAAAGCTCAGAGGTTGCTTCTCAAGGAAAGACTCTCATCAGGGCAGAGTTATGTAGGAGACCAAATGGATTTCCTTGTCCTTTGAGTGCCGTGCAGGGCACTCTCTTGTCTCCCCTGGCACCTTGGGGTCCTCGATTGAGCAGGTGTACTGTAACAAGTCCTCAGGAGCTATACAGGGCATCTGATGGCACACATTGATTTTCCTTTTCTGCTCCATTAAAATATTCCCAGGTTTCTTAAGGTATTTTGGTTCACCTATAGCTGCTGGAAGATATCCAAAGATTATGTGCTGTTATGTTCCATTGCTTTTTGCCATCTGGGACTGCTCTTCTATTTCAATCAGTTGGTTCTGCTAAGGCATGACATTCCACTCTCCCAAAATTCTGAATTTATACCCAGGTAGGAATCTGTAACCTGACTTATTCTACAGACTTTAATGAATATTGTGGCATATATAAGTGGAAGGAAAATACATATGCATGACAAAGAGGAACAAAACACCTTGTTGTACTAGATAGAAATAAAACCTCAAGATCTTTTCAAAGGAACTTCTGTGTCCCTGTAATAATGATGCCAGGAGCCAGAGTATGGTTGGTTCTTGCAAGAAAGCAACCATGAAGGTGTAAAATAGCAGATAAGCAAAGAACAGCAAAGCAACTGCTTCCAGGGAGGTACTAGATAGCAGTACTAGGTAGCAGTGCCAGGTACTGCTATCCAGTATGGTATGATGAATGCCCTTCAGCCTGGCTTAGTAAAAGCAAGATCAGTGTTAACAGTGCCAGGTTATTTTACTGACCACTGCCTAGAAAACAACTGATTGTTCCCTCAGTTCTGTTTGAGGCTGGTAGGAGCAGAAGTGTGGCTTATGAACCTGTTTGCTTGCTGTTTCTGTGAAGATGAAATCCCTCAATGTCTTGGCTTATCCTGCCTGGACCAGATCTTCTTAAGGGCCTTGGTCAGGAAAGTGTGCTGCTTCATTCAGAATTGTTCATGATACATGGAAATGTCACTGAAAAGGCCCCACGGTATTGTTTGAAATTTCAAATATATCTGTTAGCACTTCCTGTAATATTGTAGCAGCAGTCACTGTCCTGTGTGCACTTATCTAGCTGGTTTTTGAGTTTAAAAATATTCTGGAACTCAATAGTACAGATACCTCTCTGGTACTCAACAGCAACGCTGCCTTCTCTCAGCCACATTTTATATTGTCCACTCTACTTTACAAAATATGGAAAGACTCCTTCAGCTTCATGCCCTTGACATTTGAAAAATAATTTACAAATTAAATAAATTTGCTCCCAGGATTTCTAGATTGGTGTTATACAAGTGATACAAATCATTATGCTACTGTATTAATAATGGCTTATTTAAATTTGCACTTCTGTTTTATGATGAGAAAACTGAAGTAATTATATTCTGACTTTTCAGTAGATATCATTTTAACTTATTAATAATCTATTTCATTTTCCATCAAACATTTTCAACCTTTAGTTGAAGTATTTTTACATTTCCATTAAATCATTAAAATGTAATCAGGCAATCACTTAAAAATAATCCATATGAAACCTTTTATCCTCAAACAAGACAATGAAGTAGACAATGCCACCAATGCCACCAATAAAAGTATCATGGTAGGTCATTTGATACTGATGAAAACATTAAAAATTAATTATTTTAAATCCTTTTTACTCTGTCATCAAAAAAAAAAAAAGAGTATTAAAGTGCTAATTATGTAAGATATTCCACTCTTTCTGAGCTGGAGAATGAAATTCAGACTGTGGAGATGGGAAATTTCATGTAGCTTTACTGTATTACCTGTATAAAGTGAAGGATATTAGATATTGACAGAAAAAATTAGCTGACCATCCTGGTAAATTAAAATGGAACAGTAATACTTAAAAAAAATCCTATGTAAGACCAATCTACCTAAAGTAATCCCTGGTTTGAGGATAGTAACTCTTCATATAATCAGGCTGCTACCCATGAAATATTGTTTAGACTTACAATTGAAGTGTGAAAATAACTGAAATTCACAAAGACCTGTCTTTAATCCATGCAGTATAAATCCTTGGGGGAGATGCATGATTCCAAAATTCATACCAGTCACAGCATGGCGTCTAATGGTGCCTGAAAGAGAACACATTCCACTTAGAAACATACAAGGTAAGAATGTGTTTGCCTTGCAGATGGTTCTGGATGGCTAATGTATGCATTGCAGCTGTCAGAAGTTAAACTAGTTCTAAAATAATTTGAATTAAACTTCAGGGGAGGAAGAATATGCCAATTTTCTTTTACATCTTATCAAGCAGAGAATGTGTGCAAGAAGTTAATGTTACAGTCAAATTATAGCCTTCTCTGGTTCCATCTTATAGAATTGGACTCCACTTTTTATCCTTTTAAAAACTTCAGAATTAAAAGAACATATAAGTTAATAAATAGCTCTATTGTCACAGATTTTTCCAATGCATATATTGCAACTTTACATGAACAGCAATTGAAAGACCTACAAAATCATCTGATAGTTTTCTATATACTCACCTAGGAATCAAGCCTCACAAAATAATTTTTATTTGTCATGGAGATTATGATTTAAATTCTAAACTATGAAAATGACAAAATGTTATTAAACTGCCAAGCGCTACTACTATTTTATCTCTAATTCTCCTTAAGACAGGAATATAATATAATGATAACAATAGCGTATATCAAGAGACCCTTCTCTTTCCCTGACAATTATTCCTGAAGCGTTTTATTTTCAGAGTAATTTGCAGGTCAAGTTCTCATTATTTTTAATCTCTAAAAACAAGTTGTTCAGAACTTCCACTTTTCACGCAGAGTCTAGTAGGATGTTCAATGTGCAAATCACTTGGGGCTTCTGAATTTAAAGGCACTCTAACAAACACTGGGGAATATACAAAGGCAAGTATTACAATGTTAATATAACAGGTTAACACATTTTTTGGCAACAGCAATTAAATTGTCATATTACCTTAATTTAGATCACAGGACAGCCAAATTATATATGCATGACTTGTATAGATACTAACTAAATTCTTTATTTACTAAAAAAATCCCAATAATGTGCCCCTATCCCTGGTTTAGCATTTACTACTTTACAGAAGTTTAACATTAAAAGGCTTTCAGGAATGTCTATGACCCAGTGGCTGCAAGGACATTTCTGGAAGATTCCTACTAGCTTCCACATACTGCTTAGCTAAGTACCCTCATCAGGAAAAGGAGAAAATGTCTAAACCCTTAAATAGAACAGAGAGCAAATTGCTTCAGGCAGCAAAATATAAACCACAATGTTATTTAGTAAACAGTGTTTCTGGCTTTTACACCAATTGAAAGAAAAGTTGAGTTTATTTCACATCTCAGCTCTTTAATAAATACAAGTAAAGCAATCCAAGAGTTATTGCACAAACCCAAGTCAAATAATATTTCCATTGTTAGCATCATCAGTGGTCAGCAATGAGATCATAGCAATCATACTTTTTTATTCAAGAGGATGTTAGTAAAGACTGTGGACTGTCTTTTTGAAAAACAATATCAATCAGCATTATGTCAGAAAAACATTACAACTGTTAAATAGGATGAATACAAAAACCTATTTTTTTAATTTTATTGAAATTATTTGGGTTTAAAACATTAATAATGCATAGGTTTCATTATCAGGTAACATTATTTAAAATGTAGTTAATAGTGCTAATTTTTTAAAAATCTTCATAATGCAAACAACTGTAGGTAGTTTTCTTCCTGAAAAGCAAAGCAGTGGGTTGAATGACTGCACAGTAACCAAGTCACAGTAAAAGTACAAAATCAAGGACTTGAAAGAGAAAATATCAAGTCCTAGAAAAGAGAGTCTTCCAGACAGATAAGGATGAAGTCCTGATTCAGCAGTGCACATTCAGCCCCTTCTTTTTAACCTACCATGACAGACAAATCTAGTCTTTCACTAGGCCATTTTATGTACTGCTGCAACAGCCATACTGCACTTGAAATTGCTCTGCTTTTCCCACCTTTTGGTGCAGCAATCCTCATGTGAACTAGAGCCAGCGTAGCTGGCTGTGTGCTGTACCTCTTGGCATTAGGAAATCATGCAGATGGCAGGCAGCATGGTTAGGTGACAGTGCAAACTGCCTGTGGTCTTCCAGAATAGGCTCTGAGTGACTGTTTTAAAAGTGGATATTGAGTGTCTGTACTTATCCAAATAATTTTTGTTTACTCCCAAGAATGAATAGTAACATAAAATTAATTAGGTCCATGCTTTCTAAAGATCCTTGACATTTAACTGCCCTTAGAGCAGCAGTATGTGTGATGAATAATAATGCATGTATTAATCACAGATAACATTAATATTTTTCTTCAGTTTAGTGGCCAGAATGCTTCAGGAAAAGGGTTTAAACATATCCTCATGTGATGGTTTTATCACGTTCTATATTTCATTTGACTGGAAGAATATAAAGCAAAACAGGCCCATCTTTAAATTACAAAGATAGTTTATTAATACACACAAAAACAACAAAAAAAGGGAAAAAACAACAACAACAACAAATGAAACTTCTAAAACATCTTTCTTTCTCTTTCTAAGTTTTTTACCTTTCTTCACTCAACATAAAAAGACATGACCTGCAACCCCAGCCAGTTTTACCATTTTAAAAATAACCTTTTATCAGTTCTTTTAGGAAAGGAGTCTCTCTGGGTTCTATATAGACATCCCATGCTCTACATCTGCGAGGATTTTAAAGGAACTCCTGCAAACTGCGAAATCCTACCCATTAGCAGCTCTCTCAACACTGCACATAGGCCATATTTGCTTATTGGGGTACTGTTTAAGGATGCCTCCTCTAGTATGACACAAAGATTCTCTTCTTCTATTTCCAAAATCATCTCAAGACCCAAAAACAAATCTCCTCTTTCTTTAGGAGCAAAAAGCTTCATATCACTTTTAACTAGAACCTTACATCCCCCCAAAAAGCATTTATATGTTACAGGAAAAAAACTAGTTCAGTCTCTATAATTTACCAGAAATGTCCAGCCAAAATTAGGCCACTCCTTGTCCTTTTGCCTTAAAGTCCTTTTCACTCTCCCTTTACCGACTGTAGTTCCATGCTGTGTCTTTCTGTTCGCTATATTTGTTCTTCTTCCGGAGAAAGATGATGTTTAGGAAAGTCCATCTGCTAACAACAAAGGGTTAAACTTTTCGGGCTGTTGGGCTGCCCACGTGGCTCTGCGGCGGGAAACTGAGTCGTTTAGAAGCCGTGCGCTGGTTTCTTCGGCTTGAAAAAGAAGAACAAGGGCGAAGGGGCACTCCGTCCGAGCTCTCTTTCCTCTCCATGCTGCCTGCTTCTCTGCGAGACAGCGGCTCCCAAAGCTCCGGCCCGGCCTGCCCCGGCTCCAGCAGCATCGGGGCCCGGCCCGGCTCGGCCCGCCGCAGCCGCCCGGGGTGGGGGGGCACCGAGGCCGGCCGGCCCCGGCGGCTCTCTGTCCTTAGTCTGCCACCCTAAAAGACAAAGAGGGCGCTCCTCCCCCCACCCAGCCTTTTTAAGCATTTCGCCAAAAGTCGCAGCTTGTCTTCTACTGGATAAATTGCTTGTCAATCAAAAAAGCTGACCCCGATTGGAACAAAATCAGGCTTTTCCTAGCCTATGACACCTCATACGATCAAAGCTTTCCTTGTCCACAGCAAATGCTTTAAGCACTAAACATATAGGTATGTCAGAGAGAAACACCATTTTCTTTCAGTGCCAAATGAAAGAAAGGTTCCATATCAGTTGGACTTAATGATCTTAAGGGTTGTTTCCAGCCTCAATAATGCTATGTGAATTTAAATACCTTATTAAGTACAGAAGATGGAGTTTCTAAGTTTCAGTTTCACTGAAATTTACTCTGTAAGTTAAATGCTTTAGTCAGGAGCATTTGAGAAAAGGGGAAGAGAGGCAAACATTGCTCTTGGATATGCCTTTCACATTCTAGGGGCTGTTTCCCCAAGTCATCAGATGACTGTCATGAATTCCATTCTCTGGACTCTAATTTTTTCTTCTAGATGAACTGAATTTTAGGTAAACCCTATTTTGAATTTCAGTTCCCTTGAAAAACTAGAAGATCTGAGTATGTTGATACTTTAAGCTTTTTTAAATCATCATCTGTTATTAACTCAGCTCAAGACAACAACTTTTGTTTGTACTTCTTAGAAAAAACTTTCCAGTGTTCCATAAGTAGCAACAGCTTGATGAGGCTACTTTCAGTATATTCTGTGAGATCCTTTAAAAAGTAAATAAATACAGCTAAAACCACTATCTATTTAAAACCTCTTAATATTTAATTATTGCAATGGTATATATGAATGTGTTTACTAGGTCTTTTTATATTTGCTGTATGTTGGCAAAAGGTATAATTATAGTACTAAGAATATTAAAACCAGGGTATATCAAATTAAAGCCCTGCAAATACTTCTGTTTTAAATGGTCATAAGCAAAAATATTGGTGACAGTCTCCTAGGCAGACTTCCAAGGGGGAGATTACTGCCCCTTGAACTAGCCTAAAGGCTACACACCCTTCATGGGAGTGAAATGTCTTCTGTGGATGGTCTAGGGACCACCACATGTGACAAACTGTTAAGGAGGGTCTTTTGTGACAGAACAAAGGGTAATGGTTTTATTGGGGAAAGAAAGTAGTCTACAGGTGCTAGGCACAGGAACACATTGCTCAAAGAAATTGGAAATGCTCCATCCCTGGAAGTGTTCAAGACTAGTTTGAATGTAGCTCTGAGCAACTTGGTGTAATGGAAGGTGTCCCTGCCATGGCAGAGGGTTGGAACAAGATGATCTTTAAGGTCCCTTCCAACCCAAGCTATTCTATGATTCTATCATTCTATGAGTTTTAGCTAAAAGTTAATCTTCGCTTTAAGTACTACTGGGTTTTTTTCCAGGCATTTCTTACCTGCCAGGTATACTTAGCCCTGTTTTAAGATTTTGGACCTCAAATGCACAGCTTGAAAGAAGATACTTCAGAAATACTATTAACATACCATGCAGTGAGTGCACTAGAGATCTATGTACATGCTAAGTCTAATGCACAGGGTGGACATGAGCATTTAGTGCTCAGGAGCTTTTCAAAGTTTAAAAACTGCTGATACACAGACTCAAAACAGTACCTGTATTGTGCAGACTGAATATGATGATCAATTAATTCATAGGGGAAAGTGAGTTGGAAAAGTATGACAAGAAGAAAGGAAAGAGAGAAAATTGTGAAAAAGAGTAACTTAATATTCACTGTCAGGAAAAGGAGTTTAAATATGATGTGGTGATGAGGAGAGAGCCAGTACAGAATTCAGAGAGAGAGAATAAGGTTGCTTGTCCTGTATTCATGTATCAGGAAGCCCGTTAGAGAACCCCAGCACACTGTTCTCATGAGCCATTTAAAGTAATGCATGGACTATGTTAGTTTTGGCCAGGCTGTGAATAGAATGACTTGCTGCAAGAGGATCAACAGGGAAAAGAAGGCCACTTTTATTATCCATCAAAAGATGTTTGTGCTAGGAGTAGGTACAGCAGGAGGAAAAAAAATGAAAAAGAAAAAAGAAAAAAATACTTTCTTTCATTAGCTTTTCAAAGAGAAAAAAATGAAAATTAAGGCATTCACACAGCAGTACAGAAATAAAGAGGCACATCCAATGAACCTAAGGAAAGACAGCAGAAGAAAAGGTTTAGAGGGAAAATGAGGAGTTTCTGTTTCCCACTGAACCTTATGAAATCTTTAATCAGCAATTAATTCATTATTACATTTTCTAGATCTCTCAATTGCAAAATCCAAATAGTGTTTCCAGGTTTGTTTTGAAGCTTTGACCTGATTTCCTTCATTCTTTCTCAAAATAAAGCCATTTACTGCCAAAATAAGTTTTGAAACATTTACAGATATGGGTTTAAAATTATTTGACCAAAATTACAAATAGAAAATTTTAGCTTATATGAATGCTTTGAGACAGACTTTTTGGTGTTTTCAAGCACCATTCATGGAAGCATGTGGCCATTCACTTGGCTTACATAATTTAGACTTGTGAAAATGGTTTCAGCTGTCTTCGCTTTTCACACCCTTCTTTGGATCAAATGTAGCACATACTTACCATAGAATGTCAGGTAGACTATAGCCCACCCCATCCTGTTCTGGATTTCTCTGTCTCTCTGTACAGTGTACAGTATGTTTTAAAACCATGCACCACATTTCGCATTTCCTCTCTAGAAAGCAAAACAATATCCTCAATAAGAGGCATCACTGCAGATCTGCAAGGTGAGACACAGCACTTTATTCACACTCTTTTGGGTACAGGGAAAACTGATCAAGACACAAGGCAGCCAGTATTAGAACACGACATATAAACTGTTCATTTAAGGTAAAAAAATGTAGATGACAAGGAATAATGCCTCATTTCTTGAGAAGTTTGTCTGTTGATACTGAACTCAACCAGACAGAAGCTTTCTAACACTGTTCTGAATACTAGAAAGCAGGCACTCTTTACTGCAGCCTGGTCAGTCAAAAGATCCTTCCTTTAACTGTGTGCCAAGCATCAGGTGAAAAGTGTTTACCATACACACTGATTACAAATGCATTAGCTATCCTTGCTTACTTGATGTGTATGCATCACTTTATTTTACATAGTCACACCCCCTACCAGAAGTCCTTGTATGGTTCTTTGGGGTCTGTCTTCAGCATCTGGTGTCCTTTCCAGGTGGCTCTTCCTCAACCCCCACCTCTGAGTAAGCACAATATAATTGTTTTGTAAAACTTGTGCTTTGTCAGCCTTGCAAAGCTGAGCTGGCATCCTGCTTGCATTTTGCATGGGTTATATTTGCCTGAGTTACATCCTTTATCTATTTTTCCACGGCTGTGCTGGTCTGTTCTACTGTCCTTATCAGAATAAAATGCTGTTCTCTTCCACTGCCCTTGACTAAACTTATGACTTATGTGATTTATGGACAATTGAAAGGACTTCATTCATTGCCTTAAAGTGCCTGTTTGTAAATTCCAATTTTTAGCTTTTTCTTTTGCATGTCAAACTTGGAACAAAGGCATAGTTTATTGATATGAAAATAAGAAAAATATATCTAAGTCTGTAAGATTTATGAATAGGTAGCAAAAGTATCTTATAGAGAAGATCTCTAAGTATTGCAGTCATCTAAAGAATTTCTTAAATCAACATTAATCCCTTCTTGTAAGTAAACAGTGCTTGGAAAGAAACAACTTCATTCAGCCATTAATAAGAACTTTAAAAAGGCCTTCAGAGCTGTATTATGACCGTAAAGAATAAAACTGTAGGTTTTTTTAGACCTCCCCAAGTGAGTTAGGCCTTAAAATCCACATATCCCACCTTAATCTCGTGTATATCAAAGGTGAAGGTGTTCCTCAAGAAACAGTAAGGTCATAGCTCCCTTTGAAACCTTTTTTGGCATTGAAGTTATTTTAAATTAATTCAACTTTTGTAACTGTGGAAAACAGTACAATAAAACTTCTGCCATTGGTGTCTGGAGGAGATAGAGCAGTAAATCTTTGCTCTCTGCAGATATTTATGGACTTTTATTAAATGTTTCTGAGAGGCTAAGAAAGAAATGGAGATAGATGGTGACAATGCTAGAATTTATCTGCAGACCTATATCCTGCAAAAAATTTCTCCCACAGATTCTTTGTGAGGGTGAAGAGGCAAATTTGTCAGAAAGGTTTTGTTCCTTGAAAGCCTTGAAAGCCTTATTTGCTGAATCCAAAGCCTCTGTATGTCTAACTCACCTCCCTACAAGGGGAATAGAATTTCAAGATAGGGTTTAACCTCCTTAAGAGTCTTTTCTACCTCCTCTATTTCTGTATCTCTTCAGAACACATCTCTACATGCCTGCAGTAGTGGTTGTCCCAAAATGATCAACTGTGAAAACCCCGTGAAGCAGATTTTATCTGAGGAATTATTACCATATTCATAAAGTAGAAGATCTGTGGACTTAGTCAAGTATTCAAAAGCTGTCACAGATCTTTTCTGCCTTTTCTCAGCTACACTTGGAAAAAGTGTGTGAAGTTCCCTGTAATGGTTTCAGGTTCGCCAATTTTTATATTTCCCAGCCAATGCACCAATTATGTGAGGGTTTCATCACTTGCTGGTTTTAGATATGACTAGGAGAACATAAAGAGCAAAACAGGCCTACTTTAAAATTACAAGGGTAGTTTATTCACACACACACTAGAAGAAAGAAAATAAGGAAAAGAAACCAAAAACAAATGAAACTTTCAAAACATCCTTCCCTCCCCCTACAAGTATTCACTTTCCCACACGCAACATAAAAAGACAAAACTTGTAATTTCAGTCAGTTTCACCATTTAAAAATAACCTTTCATCAGTTCCTTTAGGAAAGGAGTCTCTCTGGGTTCTATAGAGACATCGTCACAAGAGGAACAGTCCTCTCTGGTGGCTCCCATGCCACACATCTGCAAGGACCTGAAAGGAACCTCTGCAAACTGTGAAATCCTACCCATCAGCAGCTTTCCCAACACTGCACATGGGCCATATCTGCTTATTAGGGGGACTGTTTAAGGATGCCTTCTGTAGTATAACACAAAGATTCTCTTCTTCTATTTCCAAAATCGTCTCCATCTCAAAAACTAAAAATCTCCTTTTCCTTAGGAGCGAAGAGCTTCATATCACTTTTAACTAGAACCTTACATCCCCCCAAACAGCATTCATATGTTACAGGAAAAACCAGTTCATTCTCCATAGTTTACCAGAAATGTCCAGCCAAATTAGGCCACTCCTCCTCCTTTGCCCCAAATAATCTTTTCACCCTCTCTTCACTGACTTCAGTTCCATGCTGTGTCTCTTTATGGTTCCATCACTTTGTCTGTCCTCACTCCGGGAAGGGCCAGTGCTCAGAAAGTTCATTTGCTGGCAGAAAGAGTTAAAGCTTGCCCAGGCCAGTGGTGGTTACGTGGTCTCTGCTGGCAGGAGCCACAAGGATCTCAAAGCCACGCAGGTGGGGGAAGGCTCAGGAAGGGCAGCCAGGATCTCAATAGTGACCCAGACTGATGGAAGCCTTTCCCCTGCCACCCTCGGCCTCATCTGGGGTGGCTCAACTCGGGGATGCTCCCAGGGGCCTGGGAAGGGGTGGAGGGAACATCTCCCATCCCTGGCAGGGGAGCAAGCAGCTGCCAGGGCTTTTCCTCCCCTCTCCCCTGCCGGCAGCCAAGGGAAAAGGGGTTCAGCCACCCGGGCCGCTCCCTCGTGGGGCAGCAGCTCCCAGAGGCCCAGCTGGCCCAGCCCAACTCCCACAGGATGTTACCTGGCCGCTCACCCGGAGAAAAGAGGGAGGCTCCCACACATTCTCAGCTTTATGTGGGTTTTACCAAAAGTCACATTCTGTTTTCTCAGTGGTAAAACCACATGGCAATAGCCAAGAACTGTCTCCTGATAGGTCTGTCTTTTCTAAAGGAATTCAAAGATCCTAACTAAAACCAAACTGTGTTAACCCATGATATCCCCATAGACTGGTGCCCAAATGTTTTCTGTTTTCCTTTTTTTATTTGCTTTATTAAAATTCCCAGTACACTGGATGATTAAAAGATGACCATAAAACCCAAGTCTCTGAGAGAAATGGTCGCACTCCCATACATGACAGTTGTGTAAAATACACATTTAAATGCCTGTTTCAAAATTGCTTTAAATTGTAAGGTTCTAAAAGCATTAGTAATAAAAGTGTTTGATTTTTGATTTAGTATTTTTTATTATTTTCAAAATATTTATTTTATTATAATAAGAATAATATTATTTATTATAATTTATTTTATTATAATAAGAATAATATTTTATTCTTATTCAAAAGTGAGCTGAAATTGCTTGGAGCTACCTTCTTAAATGACTTCCAGACTGAACATGTACACTTTGCAAATAAGAGAGGCTGTGACTACAAATAGCTATACTTGATTTGAATATGCAAAAATAGTATTTGCATGTGTGAACTTTACTAGAAGGCAAGTAGGAGGGTTTTTAAAACAACGTTAAGTTTTTTAATCTTCTGCAAGACGACAGGAATATTTATCAAACTAAAGACACATATATGAGTGTCAGGAAATTGACAAATTTTAAAACTGATGGAGAAGAAAAAGGAAAATATCAAATTATAATCCCATATATTGTCATAATTTAGCATTCAATCATATTTTATTTGCTTCACAAGCACAGATTATAATAAACATATCAAAACTTACATTAGCCAAATATTTCTTGGTAACAAGTTGGTAGACATTGCTCTCATTCAGATACAAAAGATCAGTCCCATATCTTTTACTCTCTCCTATAGTTGTGTCTTGGTTGTGCATCTGGATGTAACTCACATTCTATTCCTGCTACCTGAGGAAATCTGGAAGTTAAGAAGACAAATAGTGGATAGGAATCAAATTAATGAGCCATTCAGAACAATACTGTAAGAACCAGACTCAGAGAAAGAAGACATTGCTCTTAAAAAGAGATTAATGATTATACTTGCACCAAATATTCAATATTATAAGGTTCTTTGAAGCAGCAGCTGTTAGCTTTTTTGCCAGCAGTCTGTAACTGATCATCTATGTTAAGACACTACCAAATGGAAGGTGTCTACATTTTTGTTTTTCTATTTTTAAGTAATAATGTGAGAAGTGTTTATTACAGAGAAATAATAACCATACTTTGCAAAAGTGTAACACATTTTGTGATACAAAAGTGTAACACATTTTGTGATACCATTATCAGCATTAAATTAAACTGTATGAAATATTTTAAGTGTCTAAAAAACTACTTATTTTTATACACAGGTAGGACACACTGGATGATCACTCTACTGACTTTCCATCAAGAGCTCAATATCTGTAAAACTCCTTTTAAAAAACTTCCAATAGTTTTCTTCACTGAATTTCCAGCTACTAGCAGGGGATCTAAAACAGCAAAGATAGCAAAAAGAACTTATATTGTGAAATCTTTGGCAGGTTATACTCAGTTTAAACAAAGGGTATATACAAAATCAAAACAGAAAATTATGGAATTTCTAGTCAGATTTTTCTTCCATAAATATTTGGCTAAATTATACATTATCTTGTTGAAAGATATAAAGTTATCTGTGGTTTGAGGTTATCCTGAATGAGAAGCAATATGCATTATAAAGCTGTTCAATTAACAGTGATGTAGGAGTCAATACCATAAAGATGGATACACTTATTTATGTGTAGTAAAAAAGTCTTAGAAAATTAGGCAAGCATCTTGAGTTAATGACTACGTATTTAAAAGCTTGTTGTTGTATTTTGTAAAATGTTGCACACCTGGGAAGACAGAGAAGCCAAATCTCAATCATAGTTCCACAATAAAAATGGTAGGAAGAGAGAAATTAGCTAAGAAGAAGAGGTAATTAGAGATAGCAACACCATCAAAATTATTGTATATGAAGATTTTTCGATAATTTCACTTTTTAAATAGTTTGGTAGCATTTTGGTTTCAAGCATGTTTGGCAATTTACAATTGTTCTGCAGATTCAGTTCAAGCATATAAAAATGTGGGAAATTTGTTCTCAAACTGCTTCTTATTTTATTGAGTAATGGAACTAATTGTGAAAATCTGTCTTTCAAGAACAGACTTAGGATTTTATGAAGCCTTTTTGTCTCATTACATTACTGCTGTACTTTAACCGAGCATAATTCTTCATTCTGACCATATTTGTTGTACAGAGACTATGTGCTTGATTTTTGTCTTGTATGTGGTATAATTTAAAAATGAAAAAAAGAGAAAAGAAAATGAAAAAAAAAAAACCAACCAAGAAACAACATAGAGACAGAGAATGTACAGAAAAGTAGATATTTAATATATGGGACTCACCAATACAGTATAACCTATATATACCAATTTAAAAATTATTTATTGTAAGACTGTATGTTCATTTATGTACCAATATATTATTGTACTTCAATAATAACCTGTAGCAGTTAGCCTATGTGATTAGTTCATGTGTTAACCTGCTGATATTTTTGGTATGTATATTGATAGATAAAATATTAAGATTTACTTTTTAAATTTTTTGCAATTTGAAATTTCTAATTTCTTCAGAGATTTCTTTTAATAGAAGTACATTTTAATGCTTCCTTTTGTGTTACAAATCCCTGACTTCTGGATTTGCTCTTACTCAGATATTTTGGAAGAACTACTCCAAACTAAATAATTAAGGCACATTTCTAAAGTTAAATATTAATATATTCAGAAGATTTTAGATTTCCAAAAATGTTTTAAATGATGACTTGTAGCTACTGCTACATCAACATAAGCACCTTCTAGTATGCTGTTGGCTATAGAATTTCCTAGATTGCTTTCTACTCTCAGAGGATTTATACAACCATCTAGTTTTCTATCAACTGAGCAAAGGACTACTTCTAAAAGATGATGAATAATAAGATTTTTAATATACTTATTTATAACAAACATTCCTTAATTCTAGAAATCTGTTTTAAAACACAGATTCATTTTGTAAGTTTCAGCAGAAAAACAAAAACATGACAAATATGTATTATCTCTTTAGTCCCACAAATCTGAATAAATATATAAAACACAATTAGTTTTGCCCTTAATTAGTGCCAACACTTCTGAAGCCACCTAGCTTATGCTCATGCTTTTGAGAAGTTTAGCAACACCAGCAAAGCCACAAAATACATCACTCAAGTTTATCTAAGCAAGGAGAATTCCAGTCTAGCATTTCTTTTATTGTATCCCACATACATGATTTGCAGCTAATAACAGTAGACAGTAGAAATGATGAAGTCCTGCTGTAAGATGATAAACCCAAGGCATTTCCCTGAGACTAAAAATTAAAGTTTTATCCATTGTTGTACTTAAGAAGAAAGATTGATTGGATGGCAAGAGACAACTTTGAAAATGAACAACTAGAGTAGTTTGTTCTCCTGCAGAGAATCAGTTTTGACCTGCAAAGAATATCTGGGATTTTACTTGTGAGCTTTGAAAATCACCCTTTTGTTTTGTTTGTTTCATGCTTCCTCTTCAAAAGAAAGGTAAAAGGATTCTAATTACGCTAATAACTCCTATAGAGAAGAGTGAAGAATTTAGACAGAACTTGAGAATATATGAAAACAGCTCATAGTCACGTACATCAAATTAACAGATTGTAGCTTGGTGTTTAAATCCATTATTGGAACCATCCTCACCCACAAGCATTTCCTGAGCAATTTTCTTAACTATTCTCCCAGTTAAAGGGAGAATTCAAAACAAATTCACCTGTGGTAAATAACAGAAACACTTCTGCAGGTTTAAGATCAGGGACTGCTGACGACTTCACAGTCACTGTAAGAGTCTCAAGGTTTTACTGTAATGCTTGCTGGTTTATAGCATCCCTTGTGAGTACCAATTATGGGGAATAAAACAGAGAGTATAATGGAACTGATAAAGGAGCCTCATATCTTAGGCCTGCTCAAGCAGAAACCGTGGGAGAGACAGACAGAGATAGAGGCTCCCTGGGGAATAAGTGACCAAGAAACATGTTGTGAGACCTTGTGATAAGATAATGATACTAGGTGACAAGATGGCATAAAAACTGTTGTAAAGACTTAACCAATAAGAATTTGTTACCAAAAATAGAACACTATATAAGATACTTACAAGAAAAACCCTATATAAATGCCCTGTATGCTCAATAAATTCAGCTTCTGATCAGAGCTCGTAATGTCTCCATCTCTCAATTGCTGATAAGCAATGATCTAATTTAAATTGTCCTGTGTTCTCCAGAGTCCCCTCTGAGACTATCTAACATCTATGAGAGATAAATTCTCTGTATAGAGCATTTGACATGCTACTACAGTATGTTTTATACATAGGCATTATAGGAATGTACCTGTAGTTGACTGTGAATGGTATGAGTGCTGCATATCAGAGAAATTAGATTATTTTGAAGTAATATCTTGTAAGAAATGTTTTATTCACAGTAAGAATGTCAGCAAGACTCAAGAGAAATAACCACATAGGTAATTCAAGTATAAAGGTCTAGGGATTGGAGTATGTGCATATACATAATTATAGTAAAAGAAATGTTAAAATCCTTATAAATGTTAATCCTTCAATTAGAAAATCCCAACATCCATAAAGCAGAATGTTATTGGATACTGCATTCTTTCACTCTGCCAAATAACAGTCTCCAACTGCTTAATGAGTAGCTGTCAAGAATAAATTTCTTCTTATTAATTCATATACTATTCATACAACTCCTATGCCACATAATTCGTGTAATTTTATCAACAAATTCTCTCAAGAAGTCAGCAAGTAACAGGATACTTTTTTTTTCTGCTTTCATTTATTATGCAGATAAAATAATATTTTAGAATCAAACTGCATAAAAATGGCAAGATTTCTAAATCCCATTTTCATAGTTGAGGTTAAGACTAAGTTTGATGATGTAATGTTGGCTGAGCAATCACAAACCACATGAATTTACCAAGGACATAGACCAGGTTCTGCACCTGGAATGGGACAACCCCGGATGTACAGACAAACTGAGGAATGAGATGCTGGAGAGCAGTGCCATGGAAAGGACCTGGGGGTCCTGGCTGATGCCAAATTTAACCAGCAGTGCCCTGGCAGCCAGGAGGGCCACCCATGTCCTGGGGGCATCAGGGACAGCATCTCCAGCTGGGCAAGGGAGGAGATTGTCCTGCTCTGCTCTGCTCTGCTCTGCTCTGCTCTGCTCTGCTCTGCTCTGCACTGGGGTGGCCTCACCTCGAGTGCTGGGGGCAGCTCTGGGTGCCACAGCATGAAAAGGACAATACTAGAGAGTGTCCAGTGCAGGGCATGAAGTAAAGGGCCTTGAGGGAAAGCCATATGAAGAGTGTCTGAGGCCACTTGGTCTGTTCAGCCTGGAGGGGACTGAGGGGAGACTTCATTGTGGTCTGTGAGGGGGAGCAAAGGGGCAGGCACTGATCTTTCTGGTGAGAAGTGACAGGACCAATGTCACTGAGCTGTGTCAGAAGAGGTTTGGGTTGGTTATCAGGAAAAGGTTCTTCATCCAGGGGATGTTCAGGCACTGGAACAGGCTTCTCAGAGACAAGGTCACATCACCAAACCTGCCAGAGCTTAAGAAGCATTTGGACAAGACTCTCAGGCATGATCACACACGGTGTGATTTATTCAGTTGTTTTGTGCAGGGATCATTGTGAGATCTTGTGGGCCCCTTCCACTTCAGGAGATTGTATGATTCTATGGCTTTTAGTGGTAATCAATTCATAGATCCAATAGAGTAACAGTCCATTAAGGATTAAACTGAAACAAACACATAAAAAATAGACTACATTCCTCTGTGGTCCAAGTTTACTGAAGATAGTCAAGTTGTATTAGGAGAAAGTAAAAATCTCATTCCAAGATAGAAAGATAAATTAATTCAAAAATTCCTGCTAAAAACAAATGTAAACTGCGTTTTTTAAAAGCAGGAGAATCCCAGGACTAGATTGTTAACACAGTATAGTTAATCACAACTAAAATAACACAGAATACAGAAGAGAGTACTTACAGCTTCCCACCACCTGAATTCATGGTCAGCTGTGAGGTCAAGATGCAGATCTTGTAAAAATCTACATCCAAGAATATGGAGCTGCTTCCTGGTCCAGTTCACAGAATCATAGAACATGCTGAGTTGGAAGGGATCCATCATGACAACTGAGTCTAATTCCTGGCCATGCACAGAACACCCCAAGAGTCACACTTGTGCCTGGCAGCATTGTTGAAACACTTCTTGAACTGTCAGGCTCAATGCTGTGACCACTTCCTTGGGGAGCCTGTCCCAGTATTATTGATACAGACATTGAAAATAGCTGATTAAAAAAAAAAAAAAAAAAAAAAAAAAAAAAAAAAAAAAAACACCACAACAAAAAAGCCCTAATTATTATTTATTGTTCCTTCTTTTTTAAAACAAATCATTAATAAAACCATACCTACCTGAAGGTTTAGAGTACATTCAGTGATCAATGAATTTATATAAAAACATTTTTCTGCATTTCCCAGAATGGTAGTTCTTTAAAATCAAACTTAAAGAATGAACAAAAGTTGGAGGATTGTGGGGGGTTCTTTTTTTTGCAGAAATTTCTAAACACATAATTTTTTTCCATTATGCCTGTTCCATTAACCTTTTTGACACTTATTTTGTCATAAATTGTGATAAGCTATGTTCCTTCTGTTTTGAAAATGTCTTTGTTATCTCCTGTATAATTTAGGCTAATTTGCTTATAGTAGCAGCCATATCTAGCCTGTTAACCTGGTTTTTTTTTACTGTTCCATATAAGTTTGAGCTTTGTGGCTTTTTTTTTTTTTTTTTTTTTGACTGGTGTGTGGATTAACGGTTCCAAAGTAAATCTGGTACATACATTGTGGAGGAAGCATGGAAAACTGCACATTTTATACATATTCTTCAGAATGCCCAATACTAAAATCAAATTAATGGTTTTATAAACTTAAGTTCAGAAAGTAACTTTTTAAAGTTCATACAAATAACTGTGCATTTCAGCCAATGCTTCTTTTATGTATTGGTACTTGGTTTGAAAGACAGGTGTCTGCCAAGGGAGGTGGGAACATCCCTTGGAATGGAGAATATGACTCCCTTCCCTCTGAACTATTCTAACTTTGAAATTAAGGGGCTTTCAGGCAAAGATATGAGAAAAGGAATAACAGTTCTCTACTGGTATGTATGTGTATAACAAGGCAAATGGACAACAACAGTGGCAGTAAAAACAAACAGGACCACAGACCCCGTCACAGCCTTCCCTGGCCCTCGGGCCCTTCCCTTTGGGTGCAGTTCCGGTCACAGCCAGCAGGGGCGCTGCTGGCTCCCGGCCGGGCAGGGGGTGCGATGACTCCCCCACGCCTGCAGGGGGCGCCGTGGCGCGGGTCTGGCCGTCTCCCTCATGCGGTGATGGCGGATGGGCTGAATGGCGAAGATGGGCTGCAGCAGGAATCTCGGAGCAACGGCAGGGCAGGCCCACCCTGGGCAGCAAGCAAGAGGCGGCAGAAACTCTGCAGCTGTAGCAGGGGCCATGGGGTAGCTGGGGAGATGTGCCCTCTGGGAAGGCGAGGGGGTTGGGGTCCCAGTCTTTTGCCCTGAGGCACCTGAACAGATGGCAAGGGTCCTTTCCAGTGCGGCAGGGTGCCAATGAGGTCCCAGTTCGGGGGCTGCTCTCACGAGCAGAGGCTCACGCACAGCACAAGAAGCAGGGCAGGACTGGGCCCTGGCAGCAGCAGGGAGTTCCTGCCCCAAGCAGCAGCTCGGCCATTCCCCTCCGAAACTGAGAGAGCAAGAGAGCTGGGAGCTGTGCCCAGCCCCTTTTCCCCATCCCAGTTCTCGAGTATCTCTGCCCCTCGAGAGAAACCCCCCAGCCCCCTCAGGAAAGCCAGCTGCACCCTTCCCATGGAAACTTTTGTCTCTCCTAAATATCAGTTATTATAGTTTCTTAGCGACAGGTGGGACAAAATTCCATGAGAGAAAGAAACAGAAGGAAAAATCCTAAACTCCAACAATGTATCATTTACCATGAGCTACAGAGTGAAAACACATTTCACCTTGTCCTTAATGTAAACTCAATAGGTAGGTTTAGCCAATCTATCTGTTGTAACAAGGAAAGCTGAAACAATTCAATTTATTTTTGAAGCTATTCTAGATACACAATTTTAAAGGACACTTGTGTATCTATTTCAGTTCACAAAGTATCTAAGTTAAAACAATTATAAATCATCCTTACAGGAGCAATTTTTTATTAAGAAGGAAAAAAAAGCTTGTATATAATGCTCAGACAGAAGACCAAGGTAAAAAAAAAAATCTCAGCTTAGTAAGATACTACTTTCTGCACCAAACATTTAATAATATGGAGGTAAAATATAATTCTCAGTAGCCTACCAAAAAAAAAGAAAAAAAAAAACAACAAAAACAAAAAGCACAAAACAGTACAACAGTAGGCTTAAGACATACTGGCCACAGTATTCTCAAATCTGTGTATGTTACAGAAGCCTACATATAGTGACATTAAGTGGCCTTTCGAAACAGTTGAAATCTAAAACTGGAATCTGGAAACTACTGCAATCCTGATGTAATATCTGAAAAGGTCCATTTACAGTGAATTATCCTAGAAGGTTCTGGATGCCAAGCTGCTTCAGAAGAGGATATAACTGCTAAGGACAGAAACCCAACATGCTTACTAAACTTTAAGCAATACTAGTATTGCTTAATAGTGCAGAAGCACTATTTACTATGAAAGTGAACGGTAAGTATACTGGCAGATTTTTATGGATACAACCACTTCCAGTACCTTTTTTCTTTGAAAAACAGTGTTTCTATGTGTGATGCTTTGGAATATATGTAAAACAAGAGCAGAAAACAAAATTTATTGTAAGGAATTAAATTTTGTTCCTAAAAAGTAACTAGCCCCTGAGCTTCAAAAGAGTAAGCAAAAATAGGAGGAATTGAAAAATTACTAAATGTCATCCTTCCACCCAACTAAATCTACATATGTCTGGAAGCACAAAGTAAAACAAACAAAAAATCCAGCAAGATAATAAATGCTTGACATGTTTTTGCTTTCCCTTTTTGGTTCACAGGAAGTCTTTTTTGTTTAGCAACTCTAACGGGCCTTTTGTTTACTTATGTATGTTGTTGTCAAACAAACTAACTTGTGCTCTATCATTTCCTGGGTTACTGCACTGCTGTTCTTAACAGCCAGTTCTGTCGGTTACTATTTGTCACAATCTCATTTGGGAATCTGAACACCTTCTGCCTACAATAAAAGCAAAGCCTGTTTCAACTAAGACTTAATTATTCCGTTTATTAAAAAGTATTCCTTTACAAAAGCAGAGTTTATAGGGTTGCTTGTTAATTTCAAAGAAGATTGTAGGCCAAACCAAAAATGTTACATAGATTCAAATGGTCTTGGATTTATGCCTTCCCTGAAAGTGATTGTTCCTGAGGACTGAAAGAGTTACCAAGATGCTGCTACCGTACAAATTGTATACCTGTCCTGCTGTGACAAGGGCTGTTTTGAAAGGCCACTAGTTTAAAACTATCTTTCTACCCATCACATGAAGTAATTTGGCTGTGTTGACAAAGAAAATACCACAGGTGCATTAAAGGTAAGAAAGAAAGGTTATGTCTGAGACAGTTTTTAAGCAGAAAGCCACCAATGAAGCCACACACCTGGAATAAACCAACAAACCACAGGTATGATGAAATTCAACTTAGATTTCCTTACTGAAGACAGCAAATGGGAGGTATATCTGCAGGAATCATGTGCTATTGCTACACAGAAAGCTGATGAATTTAAGCAATCTCTTCCAAAACCAGTAAGTGCGTTCAGGGAATCTAAAACCAGTAAGTGGATTCAGGAAATCAAACTTTTTATATCTATTGCAAGTCTACAAGAAAAGCAACGACAAAAAAACCCACCAGGGCCATTTGTCATACTCTTCATGCTGCTTATCTATACTTGTGGCCTCCTTTTGATTGATGTTTTGGTAAAGATTTAATTTGGCATTTCCTCAAAATAACTGAAAATATTTACAAACAAAACAGATGAACAGTGTTCAGAACACTACATTCTCTTTCAAATGTCAATAGCAGGTGTTCTATGAATAGAAAGGGAAGGGAAAATAGAAAAAGGCTACAGGCAAAATATGAATGTGCTCTTTTTCTGCAGGGTTTTACCTACCCCATTGTGGATAACTTCTACCAAAGTGCAGTAACTTACACATTTCCTAGAATACTTCACAACTTTTTTTAAAGATGGTATCTTCAATTTGTCAAGATCACAATGAATTCTCAGCTGAGTTCCAGCAGCTGTCCTTTCCCATTTGAGCCATCTAAATTAATAAGTATATTCCCAATTCCACCATCTGGGGAACATAGAAAACACTGGAGACTGAGAGCTGGACTCTCAGCAGGCATCTGCTGAACTCCACTCACATTAACCCACTGATTACATATGGCGCTGTTGTTAGAACAATTTTTTCCTCCCTTAATTGTAGCTCTCCCCAGAGACAAGGGGAAGAAATAATATATATAGGCAAATATTAATCTGTAATATATATAGCCTACATATATGTAGCATATCTTTTACAGGATTTCTCCAGTCCACTGTGGTGAACAAAGACAGGACTAGGGTTCTGGCCCTATAAGACTGTCATGTAGTGTAGTCTGGGTCTATATGTGTATTTTTAATGTAACTTTTAAAGTTCATTTGTATAATAAATCTTCCTCTTTCATCATAAGTTTTAGCCTGTGCAGGGTAAGCTTTGAATTTTGCTCATATTTGGAGGTCTGACATGCTAACCTCAAAACTATAGCTTCACATGTTGTTTAGAGGAACAAAATACAAAACTGTTCCTTGATCACACAGAAAAAATAAATGTGAGTATGGACAACAGAGAAATGAGTGAGAAACGAAACTGGAAAAATAAGTACAAAACATTGAATAGAAGGATAATGCAAGACTACAAGAAGAAACAGAAGATGAAAACGGGCCAATTAAAAATACATGGCATAAACTGTGACAAATGTAAAGTGAAGAAACAATAGGACAAGGTTTATAAGAACAGGAAAAAAAAGACAAAAAAAAGAAAATGCAAGTCCATAAAATAACACTGGAACCAAGCACTTAATTCTTTACCTCTATGCAGTAATTCAGTCCTATATTTTAGAAGAACAGTCATACATTCTCAGATCTTTAGCTTTAGGGATTTTAAAAACATATTTCAAGAAAAGCACATGCTATATGTTTCTGAGTCCCTTCAGGTTCTCCCACATACTATGTCCTTTTCTCAATCTAAGGAAGATTGTTTGGGTTGTTTTGTTTGTTTTGGATTGGGTAGTTTTTGTTGTTGTTCATTTGGGGGGTTTTGGTTGGTTGGCTGGGCTTGGGGTTTTTTAATTTTATTTTATTTTCATACTCTATTTTTCTGAAATTCCCTAGTTTATTCATTTATAGTTTTCCTTCAAATTCTCCCTGCTTCAAGTGAATGTCATTGGGATAACACCAACCAACACCATCACTCAAACTTTTCCTAGATTTTTGAAAAAAGTAATGTAACATGTAAAAGTTAGGCAAACAAAAATGAAAGGTCTTCATTATTGCCCTTGCTTGTCACAATGCACAGCCAGATTCTCACAAGTACACAGGGTTCATCGAGAACAATTACAGATTTTGTTCTGCCTGTTGAAAATTTTACCCATGAATTTAAAAAAGTCAATTCTGTAGGTCAATGAGCTTAATGAAAGAAGGTTGATGACTGATTAAGGACAAGTACAACAAAGACATTTGGTAATATGCATTCCTATCAAGATTTCAAGGCAGTTACTTAGAGCAACAAGGCCAAAAATCTTGTAATGAAGAGTAAGAGTTCAGCTTTCCCCCTGGAATCCTCACTGATCATTTGATTCAATCCAAAATGCTTTTTCATTTAAAAATAAACTATGCTGTACTTACCATGTACCAAAAGTAGATTAAGTCATGGTGGTGTGCTGTAATGACACTTATATGGAAACAACAACTATGGGAATCATTTCCCATGAGATCTAAGCTTTCATTTAAAGAAATTATGAAAATGTATCTATTAAAATAAATCTTTCAAATGGGCATTTAACTTGCAATGTAACAGTCCAGATGATAGTTCTTACCAGGATGTGATCCATTTGTGTTCATTTCAATAACACGTTAATTCCAAAGTCAGGTAATGATCATTTCAAAAACCTCCTCCAACCAGGTAACATACACAAGAGAGTAACTGAAATTGACGTAAAAAAAATTAATTTGTAGGGCTACAAGATCTTTAACATGTACCTAGTGAACAGCTATCAAAGAGGGCAGATGAGTAGAGATACCAACTGGACAGTAAACACTTTCACAAGGCCAAATTCTGATGCCAAGTAGAAGAGATTTTAGAGCAGTGCTGCTTCCAATGAGTTTTCTTATTCTGAGTTGTATTCTCATCTTCTTATAACTTAAATAGAAATTTGCCAAAATTACTAAGCCTGAGTGTCCAGTCTGATTTAGTGTCCAGACTTTCATTAGGTCACTTGCTCTGAGACATACATTTGGATTATTCCTTGTGACAGCACAATTCTTGTGCTGTATTTACATTAGATACAGTAGCAAAGTTTTACTATCGTTATTTACTTGACTTGCCTTTGTTGTCTGAAAATATTTGTCCTTTTTTAAATGTTATTTGACTTTTGCTTTTAAAAATCTTCAAATAGAACAGTAAAAAATTTATTAAAATACTCTTTATTTTTAAAATGTAAACATGTAACCTACCAGCAAGATTCCTCTTGTTGGCATAGTTTATGCTGTGTGCTGTTCCATTCCTGAACACTGGGACTGCATGACCAGAAGGCAGTACAGACAGTGGCAAAACCATTTCTTATACTGAATAAACCAGAGATTTTGTATAAGCCTTTTATTTCTAGTAACCACTACAGAACAGCCATGGACACGACAATGAGCGCAAATTTTGCCATCTCTTCCACTTTTGTAATGTACAGGGCTTTTTATAATATTTTTGAACATGTAGTAGAGGATCTCTGTACTGATCCAGGCTTTTTTCCTGTAGGCATAAGCAAGATGAAGAGTACTTGGGTTTGGTATTTATGCATTACTCTCAGATTCTCAAAATACCATACTTGGTTTTTTGATTTAAGTATATGTTCCCTGAATGCATGAATTATTGCAGTTTATACATTTAATATAAAAACATAAACCACACATATTTCTTTATGCATCCATCAAGCACTCTCTAAACCACTATATGCCAAATATTGCATTTTCTAAGTAGTAGAGCACTGATACATCTAAAGACTTTAATTACTTAAATACCCATTTGGCTAAAGCTCTATTCTCTTAATCCTCTCTCTAACAGCTCCTCATAAATCCATGATGTTTTCATTTTCATAGGTCTTCTTATTCTTCTTTAATAACAGCGATCTTTTACTTGAGTTTAATCTTCACCAGTCAATTAATATTGTACAGATTCATTGTGAGACTTTATTCAAATATTTTATTCTGCAGTCTTTTATTAAATCTGTCATGAGAGTTGTGACTCACAAGGAATTTTAATATTATCATAAACATAGCTTTTAATTGTTAGTTCTTACACATATTTTTTAATAATTTTGGGCTTTGTGTTTTATTACACTAAAGATTATTTTTCTTGGCTTTTTTACAGACATTTACAGGAAGATTTATCAGTGGTCTCTTTTATCTTCCGTTTCTTGGGTGGCTTTGTTTTATGTCAGATTTTCTGTGATAATAAAAAAAATAGGTAATATTAAGGCAGAATTTATAGTCGTTCTCTATTGCATTGACTACACTAGAGCTAAAAGTAAATCATTCACTTTCATACTTTCATAATGAGAAACTCATCTTAACCATGTTAATTTCAGAAATAATTTTCTTCTACAGTTTGAAGATTTTCTGTGCTAATGCTTTTTAAATAAAGCTTTCCCCCCCACCCCTTAATAACAGAAGTGCTGATGGCTTTAACATTATATTAGTAATGATACTATGTTTTAAAAAAATACAGAGGTGAAAGCAAAAGGTACCTGTTTCTATAAGCCGTTTTCTTAGATTTCCTTGTCATTAAGTCCTATATTCTGTTAGGTAAATCCAGATCAATTTGAAAAATTTAGTTGGCTAGCTTCCTGACTGTTTCCACAGATATTTCTGTGTAAATTCGTGTTGCAATTACATATGTAAATATATGTGGTAAAGAACTGAAGGTGAGAACAGATCCTGGATTATCTGATTTAGTATTTCATTCTCTGGTTTAAAGAATTAAATAGTTATTAAGTGCCAAATATCCTACCATAATAATTTCTAGAATCCTCAAGGCATGAACAATCTTTTGCGGCACTTACAGAGAGGACAAGTAAAACAGACGTAGCCATTTTTACATTTTTGCTAGCTTAAGCATGCTGTTTCATGCATTCCTAAACAAGAGGAACATGCCTGTACTGGGCTGACAGCTACAGTCTCCCTAGTGATTACATTTCTTAAAAACTTGACAGCAAGCAAAGTAAGCCTCTTCCTCAGCAGCTCTGCTGCTAATACACTGCATGGACATTAGCTTCCTAAGGGAACATGGAAATTATTGAGACTTCTAAGACAACAGAACTTAGGAAAGTGTTTCTGTCTTCTTTAAAAATTTAACTGATAAACTGCCTGTGTTTGATTTGAAGTATGTAAATTGGTTTTAGATTCAAAATGTACTTGTGGTCAAAAACACTGACTTCTAAAGAAACTGAATGTTGCAGTTTCAGAGACAGGCAAGCAACAGAACACACCAAGGTTCATTCGACAACAGCCAATTTTTATTGTGTACTTTTCTCCTTATACAGTTTTGAAAGTCTGCACGGCAGATCCTGATCGGCTGAATTAGTTGCCACCTGGCTCACTGGCTAATAGCTGACCATGTCTCCTAGGGCCTAGACCTGCTCCCCAATGGCCCAGACTGGTAGAGTTACATAACCATGAGTCACATTTCAGTTATAAAATCAGTCACGTTCAGTTATATAATTATAAAATTATAATTAGGATTATTTATGTCTGTGAGCCCTCCAGGCCAGCTGTTAGCCACCACAGTTTCCCCTTTTTGTTTTTATATGTAAAGGCAGTGTCTGTCATCCTCCGCAGGGACCTTGAAGACAGGATGACAAACATGGCACAACGTACGGAACAATCATGATGACATAAATGAAAAGCCCAAGTCGAATGAGGCTTTTCACCCAACTCCACAAACCTACCCCCTCCCAGTCAGTGATATATCCTACCTATCATTGGAGATGTAACATTCATATCCAGGAGCTGTCAAACGGGATTACCAGCAATACAAATTCTCAAAATGGCATGCCACAGGCTCATTACTTAGAAGTTACAATTTTACAACTTAAACACATAACAATATAACTTTAGAACCCCTAGAAAACCAGCTAACAGGAGAAACAATTTGTCTTAGTTCGTGTTTGTGATTTATGTCCTTAAATAAAATCCTTAAGTCCTTGTATCTTTAAATATGTAAAATCTTCATATTCCTAAACAGATACAGATCCTTAAATAAATTGTGTAACCTCAAAAGCCCCAGATCTCCTCCATGTAGCAGGTGTACAAGTTGTTTAACTCACTGCTCCACGACATCTGCTGGGGGGCCATCAGGAAGGTGTTGCTTCTGGTCCCAAGCAGGACGTAGAGCAGGGCATACACACCTGGCACGCACCCATTGTGTACCGGTGTCTGTGGAAACACAAGCATACCCACGTCCCCATGTAAGGCCATCCCACATACTATTTGTGATAATATCTTGTACCATCACCTTGGGTTTAGGCAATTGGGCATCACTAGATGATTGCAATGATACAAAGTAATTTAAAATTACTGGATTCTGTGAATTTACTAATATTGTTAAATGGTTCAGGGTATATATAGCTTTAGTCACTCTACTCTGTGGGGTCTCCCCACTTTGTTTATGAAGTATATGTTTTAAAGTGCCATGTGCCTATTCCACGATGGCCTGTCCTGTTGCTGAGTGGGGAATACCAGTGTGATGTAAAACACCCCAGAGCTGTAGGAATTGTCTAGTGTTTTGTGAAATGTATGCAGGGCCACTGTCTGTTTTCATGGCATAGGGTAGACCTAAAGTAGCAAAGGCTGATCACCAGTATATGATGGTACCGTGACTCCTTTCCCCTGTGTGTACTGAAGTCCATATAGTTGATGAGAAGGAATCAATTGAGACATGCACATATTTTATACATACAAATTCAAGAATGTGTGAGACATCAGTTTGTTGGATTTGTAAAGCTCTCAAATCACAAGGATTAACTCCCACCTGCAGTGCTGCACAGTGTGGCCTTGGCAGTCAGCACAGGTTAACTATATTATTAGCCTTTGTATTTCACAGCAGGAATTGTCGCTGTAGGGCTCGAATACCTTGATGGAAGAAGGCATGTGATGCTTTCGCTTGTGCAAGCATGTCTGGCTGTGGTGCTGTCCAAGCAGGGCCAGCTAGACAATCTGCTCGAGCATTGCCCTCTGCAATGAATGAAACCTGGTAAATTTATGTGACTTCTAATATGTAAGATGCAGTAAGGGCAAGTTCTGGCCTGGATGGTACATCACAAAGTTTTTATTAGGTAAAATATTGGTGCATTTTCAATTTCTCTCATTAAGGCTCAGTCTAATCTCTGTGTAATATCTGTAACGTATGCAGAATCAGTCACCACATTTAAAGGAACATGGGGAAAACTTGGAAAGCCATTGCTACAGCATGTAGCTCCACCAGCTGAGGTGATCCACTCTCACAACCTTCCAATGTTTGCCATTCACTCTCCTCTTTCCACATTACAATGGCTTTTCCTGTTTTCCCAGAACAATCGGTAAACACAGTAAACACCTATTCAAAGGTTTTAAGGACAGTGCAGTGGCCCCATTCAACCGCAGTAAGTTATGGCTTGGTAGTAAGACCATAGTATAATAATGGTATAGCTCAGGTAATTTGTCCAAAGAAATTTTGCAAGGCACTTTGCAAGGCTGTGCTGTTGGCAAAGCACCATTCAAATTGTTCTTCTGGCACAGGACAATAATAATAAATAATTTTAGAAGGATCTCTCACACTTAATTGTCAGGATCTCTGATGGCATCTGATGATTAATTGTGCAACTCACTCAAAGATGGTAGGGGCCATCTTTTTAGGTTGGTGATGTAGGAACATCCACTCTAAAATATTCAATGGGTTGGGCCACTGAATATCCCACTGTCCAATAATCCCTGTAGGATGAAAATCAATGATGAAAATAAATACAGTAATGCACACCTCTGGGCATATCTGGTGGACTTGTCTGTGACAACCTGCTCTACTATTTCAATACTGGCTTTTACTTCTGGGATTAATTTTCTGGGAGAATTTAGATCAGGATCACATTTTAGGATATTAAATAAGGTGCCAGTTGTGGGGTGGTCAATCCTACATAGGGTCTAACCCAGTTTATGATACCCAAAAGTTTTTGTGCATCATTTAGAGTTTGAATTTTTGTTGAGAGTTGAATTGTTTGTGGCTGTATGGTCTGATCTATTGTTTTGAGTCCAAGGTACTTCCAGGGTGGTTGCTGCTGCACTTTTTCCAGTGCTACCTGTAGCCCAAATGTTTTTAATGCTTGCATCAGACTTGGCTGAATCTGTGAAAGATCTTTTTTGGTTGGAGTTGCTATCAATATATCATCCATGTAGTGATAGCAGTACGCCCCTGGAAATTTTTCTCTTACTCATGAAAGCACCTGTGCAACATAACATTGACAAATTGTGGGGCTGTTTTTCATTCCCTGTGGTAAAACCTTCCATGGATAGCACTCAACTGTGCAGTGTTATTAATGGATGGAACAGTGAAAGCAAACTTTTGGATATCTTCGGGGTGTAATGGGATAGTAAAAAAAGCAATCTTTGACACCCACAATCAGAATGTCCCAGGTTGCAGGTATCATAGTAGGAGATGGCATACCAGGTTGCAAAGCACTCATGCCTTCCATGACTTCTTTGATTTTTCTCAAGTCATGGAGCAACCTCCATTTACCAGACTTATTTTTTATAACAAATACCAGGGTGTTCAAGGGCTCATTGGATGGTACTATGTGCCCTTGAGCTAATTGTTCTTGTACTAGAGATTTTAGGGCATGTAGTTTCTTTCTCAAGGGACCACCATGGTACCCACACAGGCCGAGCAGTAAGCCATTTTAGAACTACTGTGGGATATGTTATGCCCTTTAGTACAGTGGCTCCTGTTAAAAATGCATTCCCACCTGGATTCCCCATGCAGACAGAACATCCCTCTCCCACAGGTTAAGTGGTGCAGCGGTGATTATGGCTGAAGCCTGGCTCTCTGACCCCCCTGATTTTTGACCAACACAGATCTGCTACTCAAACAGCTCTGTGTGGTCCTTCCAAGGCCAGCAACGACAGATCCCACAGCCATGGTGGGCCACGATGAAGGCCAAATGTTGGCAGAGATGATGGTGACATCTGCCCCTGTGTCAATCATTCCACTGACCTTTATCTATGAGGGACTTGCTCAAGGCACTGTGATGGTACAAACCATATTGTCTTTGATCACACACGACCTGGGTCCAACACACCTGGAGTTCTCCTGTTGACCTGAAGCCTCGGCCTCCTTGCACCTTAGGATCCATTTTTGGGACAGAGGACTTGAAAGGGATGAGTTGAGCGATTTGGGTTTTTGCAGGGATAGTCACAGGTGGAGTACGGGTAGATACCAAGGCATGTATTTGTCCTGTAAAATCGGAGTCTGTAATACCAGGCACAAAGATATCTTATAGAGGGACAGTGGATCTTCTGATCAACAATACAATCAATCCTCTCCCGATGGACCCCTAGGCCTCAAGACAGAACTTATGTAACTTTAAAGTATTTACAGTTGTTGGGATGGAGATGGAAACATCCATTCCAGCTGATCCTCTTGTCCATCCTGTGAGCTGGTCACTTAGGCTTGTACAGGAAGGTGAGAAGATGCTTTTATGGGCATGCATCTACCCCTCATGCTCGGTCTTCTGTTTCCCTGGTCCTTAAGAAGTTGTCTGTTAATACAGGTTCTGGATCTGCATTGTCTGGCAATATGACCAGGTTACCCACACCAGCAGCAGTGCATATTTGCATTCCTCTGTCCTTGAATTGTCCTTGCTTGAATGGGCTTAAGGGGACAGGTCACTCTCAGCTGGCTTTATTGTCCCCATGTAGCACTGAGATGTCACTTTTACAACAGCTGCAATGGAATCTGCTAATAAAGATGCACTGTGGGATCCAGATCCAATTTTGGCACAGGCATTTATCACTTCTTCTAAAGATGGATTTTCATTTGGTAACAGTCCTATGATTTTCATTTGCGTTGTCCTTTGCCAATTGTAAAATTAATTGATTTTTGGCCTCAATGTTTATGATTTGTTTTTCCATTGCATCCTAAAGTCTCTCTATGAACTGCAGGATGGCTCTTTAACCCCCTTGTCTGGCCTTTGAATACCCTTGGGTCGAGTTAGCCATGTTTGCCACTTCAAATAATGGTTGCATCCCCAAGTGTTTTACTTGCACCAGCACTAATGGGTGTAACCAGGCTTGAAGTTGTGGATCCCTCACCGGTAGTAGTTCTAGTAATTGAGAAACCCCCTACCCCAAAACGTGGGTCTTTTTGTGAAACTCTTAGGTTTCTTAGTTCCTGCTGTTCTGCACTGCTTTGCCATGTTGATTCAAACCCCATATATTGAACTGGGGTATAGATCAATGCCTTTGATATTAGGCAGCTTTCAATCAATGCTAGCTGCCTAATATCAAAGAGTGTTACTTCTTCAGTAGTTAAAATTGCAGCATGTTGGCAACTGTAGGAGACCCTGGTCCATGCTTTGCAACAAGCTACTGTAGTTTGGAAAGAACTGGCCACTGGAAGAGTGTATATTTATCGGGCACAGCTCCTCTGCTTCTTAGCACTGGGTATACTTCCAGGCTCCCAACCATCTGACCTGGGCATGTCAATTTTGTCTGTTCCCTTGAAATCCTTCCTCACAACAGCAGCTCGCTTTACCTGTTGCCAGATGCTGACCAGATCAGGCCCAGATATCAGCAGCGCAGCAGTGGTGGGGTTTCTCTTGGGGTTCAGCAGGAGAACGATGACTCTGATTCCCTTTGTAGGTGTCTTTCAAGTCCCTTGTCAGTATTTGTCCCAGGGGCAGTTCCAGCTCTGGTAGTAGCAGCAGCAATGCTCACAGCACTGCAGGTTTGGGAACCCCTGTCCTGACTCTACTTCCAGGAATGATGTTGGTATGGCACCCGGGTATCCATGGTGATCTCCAGAGTCCATCCATGAATTGCATTGGTGAATGGGCATGCCCTACAGAGGCTGAGTCATAGGCACAGTCTTGGAGCCAAGCCAGTCAGCCCTGGGAGGAGGTGGTCTGAGTGCATGTGTGGTGACAAGGGGCGTTTTGGCATGCGCGCTCAGTGTGGCTGCAAGGCACCGCACTTCCGCGGGGGCCGCGCACCACTCCGGTGTGGCTGCAGAGCCAGCACAGTCCGGCGTGATTGCAGAGTGCTCGCCTGACACAGTGTCACGGCACGGCTCAGCAGCAGACGTGGCTTCACAGCAGCTAGGAGTGGCATCGCAGTGGATTGTCTTGGCTGCAGGGTGCTCCACTGGCAAGGTGTTCTGGCACAGGGCAGCAGTGCGGCTTTGCACGGCTGCAGGACACTCCGCTGGGGGAGGCATCTTGGCACAGGGCGGCAGCGCAGCTTTGCACGGCTGTCTTGCCCAATTTCCTCTCCCAGACACCCAGTGTGGTATCCATGCCTCCTGCTGCCTCTCCCAGTGCCCTGTCCTCACCACACACCTTGGTAGGCAGCGCCCACGTCGTCCCCACTGCCATCTTTGCCTCATGCTCAGTCTTTAACGGCCTCAATAAGTCCACGATGAGCCTCCAGGGCTTTATGACATTAATGGCGGTCTCGTTGCCTACGGAGGCTGCCTCAATTATAAATCTGCCAGCCCGCTCCCAAGTTCTTAAGTCAAGGGTAGCTCCTTCAGTCACATCCAACCCTGGTTCTCGGACCACGTAAACAAGGCTAGCAAAGCCCGATATTTTATCCCCCATTTCCTTAAAAAGAGCATCCATACCTTTGTCACAGGGTCCTCTTTCACCGAAGCCCATGCTCCCATATTTCCTGGTGGTGTCTTCTATTTCTGAAGGGTCCGGACAAATGTGGCGTTTCCTGCCACTCTGCAGCTCTGCATGCTGCTCACAGCTATACCTGCTGCTCCACCAGGACTACCACAGCTCTCCACACCGCTCTCTGCAGCTCTACAGGCTGCAGGCATTCATTCTCACTGCCCTCCGTCTCCCCACTCTACCGTGGCAGCTGTTGCATCACATCGGCTTGTGTCACTTGTCGCAGTTTTGGAGACAGGCAAGCGACAGAACACACCAAGGTTCAGGAAAAACCAGACAATTTTTATTGAGTACTGTTCTCCTTATACAGTTTTGAAAGTCTGTGTGGTAGGTCCTGATCGGCTGAATTAGTGGCCACCTGGCTCACTGGGCAATAGTTGCCCATGTCTCCTAGGGCCTAGACCCGCTCCCCAATGGCCCAGACTGGTCGAGTTATATAACCAAGGTTGTTACATACTTAGTCACATTTCAGTTGTAAAATTATAATTAGGATTATTTGTGACTGTGAGGCCCACAGGGGCAGCTGTTAGCCACCACAACTGAGTATCATATTTTTCTGTATCTTGGTATTAGACTGGTACACACTGAAAATACACTAATGTATGTAGTCTTTGCTACAAAATAATTTGACTTGGTGTCTTGGTTTAGGGCAAATTTGGGAGGAAACCTCCGAAGGGGTTCCTCCGGAAAGCAAACCCAAACAGCCCCTCCCCCCAGCCAGTCTGGGAGAAAAGAACTTCCTTGGAGAACAGTGGAAAAAACTATTTATTTAACAAACAAGATGCCCACAAGCACAAAGAATGAATAACATGAAACAATAAAACGTCTCACCACTCTGGAGAGAGATGGCAAACTGAGCCAGTCCTTGCCATGGGTGCAGCTCAGCTCCCTCAGTCTCTCACCAGCCCCACTCCCTCCGCAGGGCCAGGCCCGGCGGCCGCAGGTGCCAGCCCTCGCTGCTCCTCTGGGTTTGTCAGTCCAGAGCAGATTTAAACAGTCCCAAGGAAAGGAAAAAAACAGTCCAGGGAACTTTTCTGCCTCAGCCAGCTAAAACTGACTGAAAGCACAGGAGATCTCTGCCCCACCGCTGTCCGTGCCTCAGATGAACGCCGGAGCCAGGCCGTGTGGGAGTCAGGCAGTTTTCTCAAAACAAACTGCTGCTGCTTCTTTCTCACCCTTCGCTCCCAGAACCATTTTAAAGGTACAGAACATAATGTACAGCACAAACAGAACAGTTAATTGGGGATACAAGCATCATAAAGTCACCCTAGGACACTTGGTAAGCATTACACTGAACACGGGCTGAAGAGAAAGGGTGCTGGGAGCTGTCTCTGCTAGAGGATCTCTCAAGTCAGGAAGACTGACACTTTGGATACATAAAACACTTTATGGAACCAGTATGGAATAGTCTCTCTTGTGGCACTCCTTATCCTAACGTCCCAGTCTTATGGAATGATTTATGATAAAGAAACGGCCATTAAAGTTGGGATTTTCAAATGTATTATTACATAGTTATTTGTGAAAGTTAAATATTTTTACTCCACAGGAAGCCTGGTAGAAAAATCAAGTACTTTATCTCCAGACACTGATCTCACCCCTCATTTTTACAGTACAAATGCTCTGTTTAAAATGTACCGTACTTACCTAGAAAGACAGTTGCTTCACTTTCTTTAAAAAGACACATTTTTTTTTGTTTTCATTTTCAATTTAACTTTTAAACTTACAGTTTATTTTTCTGTCTTAAGATCACGCAGAAATACTTTCTTTTTTATCTTTAGTACCTGCTTCTTGGTTTCCTCTTCCCTCTATAGGTCTGTATCTAGAGAAATGGCCTTTTTTTCCTCCTAAATTTTACATATCTCTTTTCCCCTTTTTTCCCCTGCAAGGACATCTCAAGGTTTTCTCTTTTTTTTTTTAATTTATTTATTTATTTTATTTTCTCAGAATTTCTGATTTTCTCAGAAAATCAGTCTCACTTTTATAACATATCTAGTCCATTACATTCTACACGCCCTTGAAAATATTGTCAGAAACCAACAGCCAGAGCAATAAATGAATCAGACAAAGATTACAACAAAATGGAACAAGAGAAATTAACATTTTAAAAAAACAAGTTCATCTCAGTTTATTTTTTGGAATTTCCATACAGACTAGGCAGAGGAAAGTCCACATATATACTTTTGGTTCATTATGAGTTATAGAGCTGCAAAGAATTTGACTGTAACAGGCCATGTACTTTCTGAATTTACCTCAAGGTCACCTGCCTGTGGCCTTGAGAGGATGCCATGGGAGGGAGCAACAAGCCTCTGCTTCCTGCAATCCATCAACCATCAAGAGATGAAGCTAGAGTAAGGAAAAGTTTACAGAAACACCAGTTCAGACAAGAAGAAAGAATCAAGTCTCTCTCTTCAGGAAAGTTTTCGCCATACATACCTGTGCTTTCAAGAGAGAGCATTTTGTTTCCTGGTGATCTATATTTTCAAACTGAGTCTTGTTGCTTCCACTGCCCACCCTGCAACAGCCTTTGGTGGCTTAGCTTGGAGCTCCTTCCCCCATCCCCATTCCTGGGATGCCTACAAAAATCATTCTTATGCATCCCAGACTGAGATGAGTACCTGTCACTCACAGGTTTCTCCAACAAAGCCCTGGGTTATGCTGATGAAGTGCCTTCACCACATTCCATTACGATTCCAGAGGTCAGCCAGAACAATTAGTGAAAACATGGAGTCTTACAAATTACAGAAAGAGTCACCGTATCCACTTCCAAATGTGGACATATTGAATATACCATGTGAAGTGAAGTAAGTCACTAGAACTTCAAAACTGTTCCAGATGCTGATGGACAAAATTCAGCTGTGACTCAGCTTTATATAGGGCAGATATATCACCAGGAACTAAATTATAATCTTTCTTAAAAGCCAGTGGGACTTTGGTGCTGATTTCAAGGGACCAGAGCTTCAGCCAAGACAGGTAACGTGAAAGCAAACATGCTGCACTCTTTGATAGATTTATTGTTATTGTTACTGGTTTAGCATTATTTCATTACTGCTATTGCAGTAGCTCTTAATACAACTAGAAATAGACTGAAAAAAAGACTACAACATTTGACTAAAATGATCCCTAAGCAACAAATAAAACACTAGCAGTGGTATGGCATATTGTTATATTTAATTTCCCTTTACAAATATTTTTTTTCTTACCTACATAGATGTGAGAAAGGATGTGTTCATTTGCTTTTTACCGGTATTAAAAATATTTTTCTTGTCATTAGGAAATGTCTTTTCTCTTTATTGTAGCAGTATGATATCCTGGCTCAAAGTATAATCTCATACATTTATTTCCTATAAAAGAATTTAATTAGCTATGAAAAAAAATAAGTGGTGTCCTTAAAATAGGACTAGAAAACTGCAAGTTTTTCTGTGCTGAATGCTGAAAATCCAGTAGTATGTTTACAAAGATAAAGTTACTATTACAAGGTCATTTTAGTTTTAACTAATGTGTAACTTGCAAATGCTGCAAATCCATACATACAACCACATATCCAGTAGCTTACATTTTTGTGAAAATAGCAGGAAAAGTCTAAAAAGGAGTTTCAAAGTAGCTCCATAAACCGTATACAGATTAAAGTGAATATCAGGTTGTCTGTGTTACAGTAATGTTCAGCATGGCCTGAAAAGAGTTCCTCAAGCTGCCAGAGTGCCACTGATGGCATATTCAAGCTCCCTGGCAAGACTAGGTTACTCTGTGTGATGTGTTTGATGTTGCTCTGGATTCAAGAACATTACTGAAACACAAAAAAGCTCTTATTCAGCGGCCTGAATAAATACAATTACACCAGAAGCGAGCTGAGCAGCCATACCTCCCTGGGTACACAGAGGAGCAGGACCAGCAGAAGCTGAAGCCGGCTCAGGCCATAGTTTGTGCTGGGGCAGTGCAGTTCCCCAAGAGCCCCCAGGGAAGGAAGCTACGGACACAGAAGAGGCACAGCCCCATAGCCCTCTTCATCGGAGGGGCTGGTGCCCCTCCCGCAGCCTGGGAGGACTGTGCACATCAGCCTGGTGAACTGCAACTGCACTGTGGTGCTGGTGCACAGAGGAGTTTCTCCACTCAATTATTATTTAATCTTTCCTACAATTAGCAAATACAATCTTGTCACATCACACATACCAAATATATTGTTAGAGCCCCCAAATATGAAGTTTTTAGAGAGAGAAAGTAAGTCATAGCATCACAGAATATGCTGAGTTGGAAGGGTCCTATCAGGACCACTGAATCTGCTCCTGGCCCTGTGCAGGACACTGCAAGAATCCCACCACAGGAAAGGGAGTGTTTTCCAAACACTTCAACTCTGTCAGGCTTGGTGCTGTGACACTTTCCTGGCAAGCCTGTTGCAGTGCTCACCACCCTCTGTGTGAAAAATTTTTTGATATCCAACCTAACCTCCCCTGACTCAGCTTCATGCCATTTCCTCAAGTCCTGGCACTGGTTGTGAGAGTGATGGGATTGGCAGCTGCCCCTTTGCTTCCCCTCTCGACGGGAAGACCACAATCAGGTCTCCCCTTAGTCCCCTCCCCAGGTTGAACAAACCAGTGACTTCAGCTGCTCCTCCTAAAGGCTTCCCCCCTAGATCCTCCACCATCCTCGTATCCCTCGTTGGGACGCTCTCTAACATTTGACTAAATTTGATAAAATTTGAGCAGCGAAGCAAGTCTTTTTTAAAAAAGAAAAGCGTCGCCTCAGCACGCTTCTTGAAAACCTGTATGAACTTCGGCAAAAGCGGGGCGGGCGGTGCCCTAGGCTCCCAGCGGGGCGGCTCCCCGGGCCGGGCCCGGCGGGGCGCGGCGCTGACCCGGCCCCCTCACGGCGCGGGCGGGCTCGGGGCGCGGCGGGCGCGGGCACGGCGCTCCCGCCCCGCGGGGGCGGTGCTGCAGACGGCGCCAGCCCCTCCGGACCTTCCGCGCCGCTCCCGGCGGGCGCCCGGCCACACGCGGCGGGTCGGGCTTCCCCGCCGGGAGCACCGGGCGCTGCATGGGAGCGCTTCCCCGGCGGGCACGGTCGCGCCCCCACCCCCGCCGGCTGCGCGAAGGAGGACGGCGGAGCATGCCACCGGCGGGGCGGTTCCGCAGGGACTGACATGCTGCTGAAGGAGGGCAGGCGCCAGCCCCTCCGCCTCTCCCCGCGGTAGCGGAGGCGATGCTGCAGGGCGCTCCCCGGGCTCTTCCGCAGGCGCCAGGCTATCGCCCACAGCAGCCGCGCTCGCTGCCGTGAGCGGCGCGGCTCCGGCCCGGCCGGGGCGACGAGCGGCGCGGGCCCGCACCCGTGCCCGGGGCGGCGGCGGCGGCGGCGGGGAAGGCGCTGCCCGCGCCCGCGGGCGGCTCCGCGCGGCGGATGCGTGTGCATGAGCGCTGCACCGAGCGGGCGCAGGAAGCGCCCCCGCTCCGCCGCCTCCATCTTCCAGGGCAGCAGGACCTCGCCGCACGGCCGCGACAGCGAACGCCGGGGCAGCGGCTCCGATAGCGCCTACCAGATCCAGAGAACCCTGGACGACTGTAAGATGGTGGGTACCCCGGGCGGGCTTGCTGTAGTGTTTTTTTACCTTTTCCGAGCTCTCCAGGCGCAGGCAGCGGTGCCGCTCCTCCCGCCACCTTGACTATTCCCATCACGTGCAGTTGCACTGTTTTTAAACCCGCAGTCCCCGCCGGGGTGCTGCCCTGCACCCCAGCTCGTCGCGGTTCCGAAGCGGGAGCCGGGAGGAAAGACGAGACCTGCGGGAGCTGCGGGACGCGGAGCGGAGCCGGGCGCCTGGAGAGTCCTGAGGGAGCGAGAGTCCTCCCTCCAGTACACACACCGCAAAGCAGATGGAGTTGCTTTTTGGTAGATCCGTCCAAATCTGTACCCAGACTTGGGTTCACTGAAGCTTAAATGGGTGAATAGTTGCTTCCAATGAATCGCTGCACTGTCTACTTGCTGTCTTGTGCAGAAACCACATGCTTGCCCTAATATCCTTCTAAATCAGGACACAGAATTTGAGGCGCTGAAATTCTGTCCCTGATATTTATGGCACCTGTTACCAGTCTTTCCAAAGTAGCTGGTTGCAGTTGTAAAACCTCAGGTGAAACACCAGCGTTTGTGTTATTTATGGGCTGTCACATTCTGGTATGAGATTTTTCCCCACTCATGTTCAAAATGTTTGCATCCTGATACTTTCCTCCAAATCAGCGCCATATGCCCTCTTTTAGGCTTCCTGAGTTACAGTCAGCCTGACACTAGGCCCCAAAATTGCCCCTCCAGCTAGTGACAGATGTTGAAAAAAAAAAATGAAGTCGCTGTTACTTTTCTTGACAAATCCATACCTGGCTAAAGCTCTGTCTAGTGGCATTGAAAATAGAGCTGCTACCTCTATTCTGCTGGATTCTGGCAATTTGTTTTTCCTCTGGTGCTGAAAAATGTGCTGGCAGATTATCCACTCTGATGCTTCAAGATTGGGAGCAATTCCCAGTGCATGGAGAAACAAAAGCTGCCACAGTAGCTCTATAAATATACCCAACAAGTGGATCTTACTGGGTTCTGCCTTTTTTCTCCTTCCCAGCAGCATAATGTGGATAGTTAGAGAGAAGTTGTTACAATTAACTGATTAGAAATAAAATATATTTTATAGGTGGGTTATCAAGTTGCGGTAGGATTCAAGAGGTGAAATCAGCGTGTTTTTTTTTCTTGTTCTCTGTTTCGATTCAGCAACATAAGTGTGGTTTTGTTTTCCTGGGCAGTGCTGAGGTGTCTGGATAAGACTGTTTAAGCAAGGGATGTCAGGTGAGAATTGGCGAAATGCGTCTGGTGCAACCAGTTACCAGTTGCAGGATGCGACGCTTTTCTTCCTAATGCAGAGTAATCACGCTGTGACACAACATAGTACAGTTTTTTTCCTCCCCATTGCCTTCATGCATTCTCTTAAGCTACAGAATGATAAGAGTTGAAGACTTGTTTAGCAAATATTGTGCCTAGGGCTTTGTTTGATGTGTGCTTTTGGGTTTGTTTGGGATCTGGGTGTGGGAGGCTGCAGATGTACTGAAATGCACTTGGATTGACTTGCTGCTCCTGAAGCAGAGGAAGCTTTTTGTTATTCTTAAAATTAAATTTAAGAAAGCACAGCCAAAATTATTTTTGATACCATTTTGATATCAGCTATACAGTTAATTGCAGTGGGATGCATGAAGGTTATGAATGTAATACTGCAGAAGTGACTTGTTTATTTCCTGAGCATGAGAATTTGAGGGCTTGACTTGAAAAATTAGTAGCTCTGATAGACTTCAGGTTCTTAGCGTGTTTTTATGTTGGGGTGTGTTGAACTTCTGATGGTAATGATGACTGCAGAATTATGAGCAATAATTCTGTCTGTTTTTATGTAGTTTGGAAATTGAGGTCAAAACACAGATAAATAAATATTCTGTTCTATTACTCCAATCCTTCCACCCCCGCCACCATGTGGAGCAAATGGTCTTATGTGTGTTCTTTCAGAAGACAGCAAATGCTTCATTTCCTTAAAATATAATTCCATGTATGTGATCAGTGGAACTAAACAGTAATGATCTTTCCATCACTCTGAAATTACCCATTTGTCCAATAACATCGTATGTATCTGATGGATATTGGATTTCTCTACGGGTTGTAGAGTTTACTTACTCATTTGTTTCTTTTTCCCACATGCACTTTAGAAAAGGTGCTTTCTGGAATTTTAACAGGAAAATGCCTATCTGGTACATCTTCCCAGCCAGTAACAGCAGATTAATTTTAAGTCAGAAATCTGGGTTGAAGGAAAGCAACAGAACAGAAATCATTACAAAATAAATTAGCAAAATTGCCAATTTAAAAGCAAATGCTACATTCTAGTCCCTGAACATGCTGTTAATCAGGAAGCAGGAGGAGCAAAGGCAATAATTTCTGGGGATATTTTCGCCTTTCACGATAGCAAAAAATAACCTCGTGCTACTAGTAAAACAGATGTTTTTTTGTCTGCTTAATATTTAATACTAATAACTCAAACACTTTCAGATATTAAAAGCAGAAACGCTACTTTCCTACAGATGAACATTTATAGCTCACAGAAGCAGCAGCTGCCATGGAGGCTCTAGTCATTTACTGAATCGCGTGCTCTTGATCCTGTGTGCTGTGAAATTGTGAGCAGCAGGAACCAGCCCTAGACTGGGCATGTTTTTAAAAAACTGGACTGTTTTTTACCAATGTAGTTAAAAATTCTCATGTCTGTGAATGGTTTTTGTTTTTCAGCTCGTCCAGGAGTTCAATACCCAGGTGGCTCTCTACCGGGAGCTGGTCATTTCTATTGGGGATGTCTCAGTCACCTGTCCTTCTCTGCATGCGGAATTGCACAAAACTCGAACCCAAGGATGTGAGATGGCCTATCAGGCTCATCAAAAGCTAGCAGCAATTTCTGGGTAGGAGGCAACTTATGTTTCATTAAAGCCGTATTCATGTGCAAATCTCTGTTAAATACTACATAATGGAAACTTTCAGGAAAAGCATTGATTTGGGTTTGTGTTTTAGGCGTAGAGGCGTATGACCACAAATTTTGCAGGATGTCCATATCCTTACGATAGTACAATTTTGGATCAAATCTGGTCCCCTTACCAAGAACGTATCCTTTTGATTTCACTGGATGCTTTTATGTTAGGCAAACAGGATTTTACTACGAATCACTACAGATCAAGGGGGAAGCCATGCCCTTCAAGAGTGAAATAGCAACAGCTTTTTGCCCAGTCTTTTATTGAATATACCTAATCGAGATAACTAGCTCAGCTCAACTAGAGACTCAACAGAATTAAACCAAAATTAGGTGAAAATTGAGTGGGGGGAATACAAATACTAGTCTGAAAACTTGTGTTTACCTTCTGTATGTTTTTAAACCCTTGTTTGTGTTGAAATAAGAATGAACACTTTGCCAGCATATAATGTTTTAATTTATTCTTTGGTATTACATTATGTACATTCCTTTCCATGGTGACAGAATGTATTATCACATACTTGAGACTATGCCTCAGTGCAAGATCAACCAGCATAAATAGCTGCTTCCTAAAAAATGGGAATTCGTGCTGCTAATTCCATGTGGGTTTTTCACAGTATGGTGACTGGGGCATTTATATTTGTATGTGTACCCCCTGAGTCATGTCTTTCTGATTACACTTTGTCAGAACTTTCTACATCTGTCTTATCTACCATAATCTACCATAATCTACCATTGTGCACCACTAGAAAAAAACCCAAAACTTCTTTTTTTTTGTAGCTCTGCCTAATCCTAATTGAATTTCTTTCATCACTTTAATATATAAAAGAAATCTATTATAGGCTTGATATATAAGGGGAGTCCAAACTAACAAACCAAACAGAAGAAGATACTAGTTGGATGTTTTAGTAGAATTGTCACCATTTTCAAAAAAGACTTTGTGCAAAGTCACTTAAATTGATTTTATGACCTCTGATTTGATCTCAAACAAAATACTTGCTTTTAAAATATTAAAGTCGGTAGGAACTTTAAAAAGAAAAAAACAACAATGAATAGACATAGTTCTTTTTAACCAGTACATTGAAAAATGTGAAAACAAGCCAGTGAAATTTATCTCGTGTGCTTTCAGACTCAAAAGAAAAACTAATATAAACCAAAATAATGCATTTGAATAGCTGAACCTACTTTGTAACTTGTAAATATATTTCCACTGTAAAGAAAACAACTGATACATGCTCATTTAGAAAGTACACAGGTTTTTTAAGCAATCATTTTGCAGCTGGAAATCTGTCATATACACAAAGATGTCCTGAAGGTTGTGCAGTTGCTGCGAGATTGACATTTGGCTAATCTAAAACTGTTTTAAATAACTCTGATAATACTGTGATATCCGTAACAACTGGTAGGTGTTAGAAACTCTCTGGAAATTACTTGTTTGGTTTGACAAACATTTAACAAGATGTGCTTCTCATCCCCACCCTCCTGTAGCTGAGGAAAGCTGTATGAGACATTGGTGTGTTTGTGAGGAAAGGTGGGAAATGAAGATACAGTATGAAAAGAAATAGAAGGAGAGGAGTAATAAATAGTCTCAGATATTTAGTCTTTACTTCAGCAAAAAGACTGATGTAGTGAATATGAAATAGGATCTGGAATAGGAATATAATTGGATAGGACGAAAATGTATCGGGAAGAAAAATGCTTAGGGACAGGAATGCATTAAATCATCCTCAGTATTAAATAGTCAGGAGGGTACTGTGTTGCTCAGAAACCACTGTTAGTCAGCATATGGAATGAAGGCTTATTTAGTTCACTGCTTTAGTTCAAAATACACAGCACTGCACTGGGTAACACAACAAGTTCTGTTTTCCAAAACTTTAATTAAAGAAAAAGTGTTGCTTTCCCACCTAGAAAGAATAATATCAAGTAGCTGTTCATGTTACCAGACTATAACATTTCATGAGGGAACGGCATTCTGTTAATTACAATCATCAGTAATGTTCAGTTAGTCTCTGAGTGATCTACCTGAGGTGTTGCAGGCCCTCTTCCTTTTGAGAAGTTGGTGTCACTGCCGAAGGGAATACTAAGTTTGTTTATCTTCTCTGTGCTGTGTTTCCCTTGGAACATTAGCAGACACCTTAATGTTACGCTGTTCCTCTTTGAATATGTTGGGATTTCAGAGAATCAAGGAATTGTCAGGATTAGAAGGACCTCTGCCGATCATCTAGGGATCACCTGTTGGTACTAGTGCATCTGAGACTCTTAAATACACGCCTGACTTGGACAAGAGGCACCTATTTCCTAATTCACCTGTCCTACCAGACTGAGCAAGGTGACAAAGAGGAGAGATGCAAAGACTTGGAACGAAAGAAACAAAACCCTCTAATGCTGGAGAAGAGTGTTCTGGGAAGAAATCTGGAAATTCTGGGAAGGGAAAGAAATGCTGAGGTGGAGATAATGCTTTAGAAACTGAACAGGATGTAAGTCATGAGGGCAAAAAAATTACCTTGGTCATGGGCATATCAGTTCTGGAATATTAGGCAGACATCAGAGTAGGACAGTGGTGTAATGTGAACAAGAAGAGAAAGCTGCAAGTGTACCTGTAGAAAAAGGATACATTGATACTCCAACAAAGGCAGATTCAGCTATAGAAGCAGAGGAAGTGAAAGTCACACTTATGTCTTTAAAAACTGAGAGAGAAAGACAAAGGAGATGATGAAAAAAAGATGAGGTAGCAAGGAAGCATGAAACCTTATAACGTCCGCACTGGATCAGACCTTATTGCCCCATCTAGCTCAAACCTGACAGCTGCTGGTAGCAGAGATTGCATAAAAAAATAAGCAAAGATACAAAAACCAGGTTGTGCATAGAACGATGCCTTCTCTCGCATGCTTCTACTACCTGGCACTCAATAAGCAAAGGCTGCATCTGAGCAATCTGTATCTGACAAATGTGATTTCTCTAAATACTAAAATCTCAAAAAACTAAGGTTGAATAAGGACATCTTTACACTGTGATGTATTTAAAAACCTCTTTACTAAAAAAAAAAAAATACTGAAAAAGGAAACTTAAAATAAGTCTCCAATTTAATAGGGCCTCATGGATACTACGTCCTCTTTACTTGCTCTGATGTCTTTTTCTTATTGAAATAGTGAGATTTTAGCAAAGAGGAATAAAGATTAGAAATGAAAATAATCTAAGTTGAAATATCCTAATTCTAGCTAATGTTCTCTTAGGAATGCAAATCAAAGTAAACCCTCCTTTCAGTGTTGGTTTTCTCAGGACTTCAGGTCAATTCCTGCTCACACACTGAAAGTTGTTAGTGATTTTTAATGAGCTGTCTTCTGGAGAAGGGGAGTAAGGTTTGGTCCTTTCATCACATTTTCTGCTGTATAATGTGGCAGAAATTTAAAATCTCAAGGTATTTACACCGTGCATCCTTATAGTTAGTATTAGTTGTCATGGCCAAAACTGGAGAAAGTACAGCAACAAAAAAAAAAAGTCAGCATGATTTTTTCAAAGAAAAAGAAAGGAAAAGTATTTGTAACAGTAAAATGATGGCGGGGGGGAAGATACAGATCTCTGTTATGGAAGGGAGTCTGCTTTATGGAATGATACAGTGGTGATTTGTTAGAATTCATCAAACAGGGAGCTGGTTTTATACGTGGAGTCCACCGAGTCTGGGATGTCAACAGAAAGATAACTCAGAACTGTATTTTAAGATACAGGTCTGCACAACTGTGCACACACTTTTGTAAATGTCCTTACATGTTCTCAAGCACTTGATATGCTTACATAATGTGTCCACTTGGCACACTGAGACCAGAGCTGGCAGTATCTCTGTGACAGTCTGATATATATGTTGGCAGTGGCTTTTTTTGCACAAAACAAAACAGTGTGAGGAGCTGAGGGGTGCATGGCAATGTGCATCTGTGTGAGTATAGCTCTGAAAGTGATTTTTCTCTGTTTTTCTGACTGGTGTTGCAAAGTCCAAAATCTAAGGAGGAATAAACCTCTACACTAGTACAGGCTGGGGCAGCAGCTCTGCAGAAGAGGATTTTGGGGGTTCTGGTGAACATCAGGTTGAACATGAGCCAGTGTCCTTGTGTAAAGAGGGCCAGCAGCCTCCTGTGCTGCTTTAGGAGATGTTCCCAGCAGGTCAAAGGAGCTCATCCTTCCTTTCTGCTCAGGGCTGTTGAGGCTGTAGGTGGAATACTGGGTTCAGCAGTGGGCTCCCTAGTAGAAAAGAGGAAGGGGCATCCAAAGCAGGTCTAGTCAACTACCTTAAAGGTGGTTAGGCAGCATCCCACATACAAGGCAAGGCTGCTAGACCTGGGATTGCTTGAAGGCTGGGAGGGGGATATTATTCATATGTATAAAAAAATACCTGATGGAGTAGTGTAAAGAAAACACAGTCTGACTATTCTCAGTGATATACAGTGATAAGACAGCAGGTAAAAATTGAAATACAAAGAAAAATTGATTTTAAAAAAAATTTAAACTCCTTTACTGTGGGGCCGGTAGAATATTAGAGCAGATGCACTGAGAGGTTCTAGAATCCCCATCCTTGGAGACACAGAGAATTCAACTGGCTATGGCCCTCAGTAACCCTCTGTAGCTGACACTGCTTTGAGCAGGAGGCTTGGACCAAATTAGTTCCAGGTGTCCCTTCCAACCTGTGACAAAGTCATCATAAATCTCCTTGGGAAAATTAAAAGAAAAAATGTATTTGACACCAATGTGCATCTGTCACTTTTATAAAATAATTGTTAGTTTTAAGTTCCTGTAAGTTCATGAAAGGTTGAGAAAATCAGCTAAAAATCACATCCTGATGGCAATCCTGTGCACAAAAAGACTACCATAGTGTTGTTTTATGTTCTTAATTTTATGTAATTTCTACTTTGTTTTCATTTGCAGTCTACAGTTTTCAATAAGCACCAAATAGTAATTTCTCAGAGCTAATTAATATTAGATCGTTTCCTAAGGCTGTTTAGGAAAATGTTCTACTGACACCCCATTGTGGCCAATTTTTTATTGAACTGTCTGAATTTTCCCTGAATTACAACCCTATAAAATTATTATCTGCTTTCTAAAGCACACAAACAAAAAAGACTGCCTTGAAATATTTTACAAATTAAGTGAAGACTCCAGACCTGTAAGTTAATGAAAGCTGTATTAAGGTAGGCACAACAGAAATCATTTTACCTGCTTGACTGCAGAAGTTAAATAAAGCTTTGCTGGCAGAAACGAGGCACAGCAACACTTGGCTCAACAGGGAAGAATTTTTATAATTGTGATTCAAAACCAACTTTATGCCAGCAGATAGAGCAACAAACCAGAAGTCTGCCCCAGCTAGATACCCATCAAGCAGCATTTCTGGAGGTCTCTGTCTTTCCTAGACATCTTTGCTGTCACTGCCATGGTGCTCCTCTCAGTGTACATATCAGAGGTGGGGAGGGTGATAACGTTGATCATGGGGTTCTGAATCACAGGCACTGCTGGCTGTACCCAACCTCTGTTGGAGTTGTTAGTGTTGTTTCAACCGCCAGATGAAAGTTAAGAAATAAGGTAAGTGCTTCACAGAGACTGCAGTGTGATAACCAGAATGTGGCCTGATAAAAGTATAGTTAAATATCAAAAATAATGTTATGCTATGTAAGAAAACAAGGAAAGCAGTCAATATTCACTGCAAGAATCAATACTTTATACATGATAATACCAGTAGCATAATGCCCTCTAAATCCATACAGGGTTTTGTGATTTCTTGCTAAAATTTTGCAGGTGTTTTAAATAGTAACAGCTTAAAGTTCTGACCTTAAAAATCCTGTCAAGTAAAAAAATACTGAGATCCTCCACTTCAGAAACTCTTGGAAATTTAAAACATCGTTTTGCTCTCACAGGCTATACTAAAAGCATCTCAGTAAGTTGTTTCAATGTGGCATGCTAGAACCCACAATTCTTACAATCATTTAATGGTAGTTTACTTAGGAAATTGTCCTGATGATTTTACCATGACTGTCAGAAATGAGTGAAGTTGGGGAGAGCTTTGTCTCCGTTGAAAGAAGAGCTTTTCAGGATTACCAAGCATTCCTATCATATAAAGTCTCATTTTGCCTCAACTTTGACATTTGTAAACATTTACTGGAATTTTCTTCCATGCTTAAAATTTTCTTGTAATTTTGAGCATACAAGATTCTAGAAGCAAATTATGACAGTGTTTATTCCACTTTCTTTGGCTGGCATATATTCCCTGATTTCTACATCCTGAAGTGATTGCAAACTTAGAACCATGTATCAGAGACTACACCTGTTCCAGTGACTCAAATCCTGTTTTGACTAATGGGAGTTGTCTGCATGGGAATGGGAGTGTTTCAATAAACAAGCTCAGATGTAGGTAGTTTAACATACCCCTTAAGGACCACGTAGTGTGTGGTAGTGCAGTAAGTATGCCATAGCTTACTCCTTTCACAAGAGGGTAAGATGCACCTGTATTGTTCTGAACAGATTCCTTGTAAAATATTTTTTCAGATTATACAATCAACATTAATCTAAAATGGTGGAAAGGGAGAGCAAAAAGATAAAACTATTTTCTGTGGAACTGAGTTAAGGTTGGTTTCCTTATTAAGAATAAAATCTCTCTACTCAATTTAAGTTGCAAGTTGAAAATGAAATCGTTTAAGTCAGGTACCTCAAGTTCAGAAAGCAAATAATAGAAAAAAAAAGGTTATTTACTAAGGCTGGAATTCTTAAAATAGCTGACCTCTATGGACTGACTTTTTCTTTGTACCTCTGTCTTTGGAAGTACTTTAATAGGTGTTTGGGACTTGAAGATACAAGGTATTATTATCTCCCTTTATAGATATCTCTTTCATAACTGGAGGCCAAATTTAGTAAAGGGCAAACAGACCTAAAAGTGAATTTATTACTCTATTATTTTTCTATGTTCAGAACAGCAGTCCCGAAAATTCTGGAAGTTCTACGTCTGCAGTAACACAGCAAAAGTTAGTTTTGACAAACCAGAAGAGCTTATAGCAACTTGCTTAATGATAAACCTCACCAGCAGTCAGAAGGACAACATTCTTGCTTGCCCAAGCTCTGACAAGATTGTTCCCAGAGGTGCTGGCAGAGCATCCTCAGAGCTTGACAGATGCTGACAGCTTTGGGCTCCTCACAAAATACACTGAAAAAAAGTGGCCCCTGCCACTTTCTTTTACTAAAGCTGAAGGTGAGTCTGTTTCTTCACCACTTGCACCTGTGTCCCAGGTGAGTCAGTTTCTTCACCACTTACACCTGTGTCCCAGAAAAGGGGGGTGAGTGCTAAAAGGTGGAACAGACATCATCTTTGTCAGTCAGTTATTTGCCCCTTCCTTCCATCTGACACTCAGTTAGCTCCTTCCAGTGCAGTTCTGCCACTGCTGAGATACTTGAGGGCTGCTGGGTGAGCCAGACAGGTAAGCCTGCCACTTGCATGAAGGGTCCTTCCAAAAGCAGGGAAACCATGTCCCAGCCCAGCAGCCAGGGTTGCTGCCCATGAGGGTCACCACAAATAGCAATATTCTCCCTGGGAGACGTAAGGCAGCATAGGTTTTCCTCTGTGACATGACCTGAAGCTGTGAGGTAGTTGTGCAGAATTAGGGGGCACATTGCCATCATCTAACCCAGGGGAAAGAGTATTTCGCATGAGGAGGCAAAACGATGTCAAGGTCTGCTCTCCATTTGGGCTTCAAGCAGTGCCATTGGAGGTAAATATTGAAAACTGTTAGGGAACTTATTTTATGGTATTCTAATCCTTGCTCCCATTTTTTTCCTATATTTTAAGCAGATAAAACACATAAAGACAGAGGGAAGCAGAGATTCAGAACTCAGGTAAAGGCTGACTATTCCTCAGCATTTTGTATATTCAACCTGGAAATTCACCTGCACAGTACCTTGGTCTAGGGTTAGGGTAACCTGCAGGTTTAAGGTGGTTTACTTCCAATTTTAACATGCCCTCTGCATTCATCACTCTCATTGTGAGTTCCTGGAAACTGGAAGATGGTACCAAAAAACTAAGATATTACTGTAATTCACATCCTTCAGTGGAATGTCCTCTGCTGTGCATGAGCAGCATTCCACTACAGTTAGATTTTAGAAGGGTTGTTTTTCAAGGTCTTAACTCATTAATAATGGAATATTCCAGATACAGGTAAGACTATTTGTCTGTAGCAATGATTGAAATAACCAGCCTGATTCACATTCCTATTCTGAGGTATATAAACCTTTACATGAGAAATTTAAGTGAAGGAAAACAACATATGTTATCAAAGAGATTTGGGGACTGAATTACATTGGCAGGGCCTCTTTAGAAATGCTGCAGAGTCAGAGCTGACCTTTTGCAGAAAATTCAGTGTTTCTGCCAGCAATCTCTGACATCATGCCCTTCTCTTGCCCCATTTTGTCCTTCTTTCAGATCTGCTCTCATTGTTGGACATAAAAAGCTTTTCACACCTTTGCAAGTGATTTTCTCAGGGAGTAATCAGCCAGAGGATCCAGCAGTTTGGTACATCTCTAGAAACGGGAACTGTGGGGATTTTGAGAAGCCCACAAAACTTAAGTGTAGAGTCTTTTTTGACAGTTGTTGTTACCTTTGCATCACTCCAGATTTTTCTCATGCCCTTTTCTCCTTTGTCATCCCTTTTTTCAGTGTTTCTGTTTCTTGCTTTTTTTTTTTTTCTCCTCAGAAAAACAAACAGTAATGAAATTAACATCTGATTTGCTAGTTACATTAACTGTTTGGGAACCCCTTGTGGCAGAGTCTTGAATGTACATACAAAAAACCCACTGGAATCCATGGACCTTTAGATCTGTGGCATTACTGTAGTAAATATGGCTAACAAAAATAATAATTTTTTTGAACTCCTGTGTTTTGGGAAAAGTCTGAAAAATCTCATTCAACCTCTAACTGATGTTTCAGATGAATCACTTATTAAATAGGTGTACCAGTACTTATTATCTCTAAAAATACCTAGTAATTTTTACAACATGCCTGAGTCTTTGAAGGAAAAGCATTGTTTTGAAGTATTCTGTTTTATTATTGCTATAGTGCTTTCTAAATAACTCATGTGAATATTACATTTTTGTCATGGTTTTAATAATTCATTTATTTTGAAATTGATTTTTTTCATGTCAATTTGCTGGAATGCTAAGCCCTAACATGTAACAGCACATAGCAACTCCTGTTGCTATGTCTTGTCTTGTCATGTCATGTCACAAGTGAAATCAGTTAATAAGGTCTTCTTGAGCAGAAACCTGAGTGTTACTAACTTATGTCAGTAAACAGTGCTTCACAAGGGGATCTAGAAATAGATTTTAGAAGGTATTTAAAGATAGCAGTGCAGCTGATTATGAGCCTTTCATATCATACTAATTTCTGTGCCCACAAAAATTAGGAGTACCAGAGAACCTTATGTGGTTCAAAATTAACGTTACACCAATCCAGAAAAACTTTTTCATTGCAGTATTTCTGAAAAAGAAATATACTTTATATCTCTCTTCAGTGATGTAAATAAAAGTTGTACTTGTGCCAATCTGTGGCCGGGAGGAGTGCCTTTGTGTCCCCATTAGGCCCCACTGCTTTGAGGCCTGTTTCAATAGCTTATTTCAGTATTTCTCTTCTGTAGGTTTCTAATGAAACACAGCTGAAGCGAAGAATTTAATGATGAATTTTCTTTCCTGATCATTTTCCTACTGTTTGACTAAGAAATCCCACATGGCTGCAAATTTTTGTGATAGACACTTTGCCTATCTTCATTTAGCTTGGCTTATATTGTTCTCAGAAAATGAGTTCTGATTGTCACCCAATTTTATAGAGCCAGACTATGTTGACAGTATGTTCATATATCTTAAGAGAAGTGAAAATGTGAGATAATGAAGTTATGCATTAGCAAGGCTTCAGCATGAGCTCTTAGAATCCCACATATACTGGGATTTTGCTTTTGATATCTTGCCTATTTTTTTTTATAAGTTTGGGACTGGAAATTGCCAGTTAATGGAGATGTTTTTACTAATGCTCAGTATTTCTCAACATTCTGGAACACTGCTCTCTAGTTAGAAAGGAACCATTTTGATTCTGTGCCCCTCACTGAAATCAGCCAACGGTGTTGCCAAGTTAATTGTGCTGGGCCATGCAATTAAGAGAGTGTGTTTCTCATGACCCATGTTTGATCAGGCTCTTTCAAGTGCTGCACTTCCTGCATAGTCAATTAAGAAAAGACTTCACACTTACTGTGAGCTGCATGGTACATGGAGGTTTGTTCCAGTAAGAGGTCAAGTACCAAACAGTAGCTACTCCTAACAGCATCATCAGTACCTTGCAAGTTCAGTCTCCATCTGTGGGAGATACCAGTTCTGTCAGGCTTCCACTGGAAAAATTCCATCCAATTTCAACAAGGTGTACAAAATCTGTTGTAATTTTTCTAATTGCTTTATCATTCTGTTTCTGAAGAATAAATTAAATATTTGAAGCCATTATCTGTGCATTAAGATCTTGTCTTGGCACAGCATTAAATGAAGCATTCCTTAATCCAGAATCCTTCCAGTATTACTAGTTAAATGCTGTTTAAATTCATATTCTAAAATTCAACATGTACTGAAGTGTTGGCTGTTTCTGAATAGAATTTTCTCCTTGATGGGAATATTTATAGATTTACATTTTCCACATAATGTTTAACTATCAGAGAAATAATACACTGAATTATTTGTGTATTAACATAGAAGGTCTTCTTTTCTCTTATATTCCATTTTTTATCTTGTGCTTATCTTTCATAAGAGTACTTTCATCACAAACATTTCCTGGCAGCAGATCTGGCGTAAGAATTCAAATACTGGCATATTAAATTCTGTGCTCAGAGTTGCTGAAGAAACTGCTTTCCCATTTCAGAAGAAAACAAGTTTGCATTTATTGTGTGAGCAAAGAGAAGCTGACACTTCATATCTCTGTCTATCATGGCAAGACAGATAATTGCAAATGCACTGTTGGTAACCTTGGCAGCACGGCAAATGGTTGAGTGGCAAAATATTTTAAAGTGCCATGTTTGTACAGCAGCTTCCAATTATTTCCAACAGTTCTGGAGTTGTTACTCTGGTGAAACAGCACTATCCATCCATATGCAATTACAAGCCCTCCCAAAATAAAACACCAACACCAACAAAGCAGCGTTTGGTACTTGGGAATAGTATGACAACTGCAAACACAGTGCATAAGACTGAGCACAGGTGAGGCTGTGTGCTGAGAAAGCAGTCCCATCATGCAGGGTGAAAGAGCCCCAATGCACCAAAGTTGTGGGCATCCCAAAGTCTGGGCATATAATTTAGCTGCAGACCTACCCAAAGTAGTGTGTGTACAGCTTTTTGCAATTCATTTTGCATTATTCAAGACTCAGAAACAAGTAGTATGTCTGTGCAGCTGCTAATACACAATACTGAATGCCTAAGGAAGACTTCATGGAGAAATCCTTGTTTCCCAAGCAGAAAAAAGGGCTCTTCAAAGAGGGGGAAAAAAACAAAAGTAACACCAGTTCACAAAGTCAAGTGGAGACCAAAGCAGGATTAAAAAATCTGAAGTGAAAAAATTGCAAAGTTCTTTTTGCTAGAATACTGCTTCCTGAACACATTTTATCAACAGATGGTTTTAAAAATTTCTTTCTCCATATATGAATTTAAATTCAGGAAGCTAATCTATTTCTTTTTTCCTTCTATTTCCTTCTATTCTTTTTTTTCTTTTTTTCTTTTTTTTTTTTTTTTTTTTGACACATTCAAGTTTTCTCAGTCTCTCAGCTGTGATTTTTAACTACTCTTACAGATTTGATCTGTGGAGCTATGTGAGATTCTTCTACTGATTCTATAACACAGTATTTCATTTGGAATACTTGTATATGGAGGTATTTGAACTCTTTTTTTTTTTTTTTAAGATAAAATATACTCTGAGGTATAAGCATGACATATTCAAGGCACTCCTAGAAGCATTTGATACATAAAAGATCCCAAACACAACCTTATTCTGAGCAACCTAGGAATATCTACTGGATGTGCTGTTTTCCTTCCAGATTAGAATTGTAGCAGTCGCAGTATTGGTTTATTTGACCAATATTGGTATATTTCACCAAACAGACCAAAAAAAAAAAGGATTATGAAAATGTATCGATTTTTCAGTAATTGTTAATTCAATATAGCTCTTATCCAAATCACAGTGAAACTTAAAGAACATCTTCAGTTTAAATAGTTAAATAGGCGATTTGTAATGTTTTTGAGGAAAAGCAAATACATTGTTTCTTGCCTCTTCTCATTTTAACATTTCTTCACAACTACTCTGGTTTTCTTATTTTGAAATATGGAAACCCAGAAATCTGAGTTAAAAACAGATAACAGGTATCCAGATCACTTTAATGCTTTATGGAATGCCTTTTGGAAAGGACATAGTGAAATTTATGTTCAAATAAGGTAATAATTACAGAAATAAAATGGAAAAAGAAACTGTCACAAATCTGAGGAATCATCTGGTTTAGTATCCTCTGAATGATCAGCAGCAGATGGCATCACTTGCCTGCAGCAGAGTTCCTTCTAAATCCAGTATGTTTCTAGTTCATTGTGACCTAGATCCTATGGCATCAAATACCTGAAGCATCTAACTCTCCTTCAGGCTCTCAGGAAAGTTTGACCCTATTTGTCCACACAGATCAGAACCAGTTTCATAAATGACCTCACATCAGATACTAGTTTTCATAAAATTTCTGTGCAAGTGTTAATCAAGGGAGCTGGACGGGAGTGTAGGTTTGAATCCATTTATGTTTTGCAGACTTTTGAAAGGTAGAATTTATAAATCGTTTGTTAACAAATGGTGTGTGATTATGGGACCTTTTAAAGAACACAGAAGCTTAACTAAAATCAAAGGGCAAATCCATGGGCAGTATGACTTTCAGCTGCCTGCAGGGAATTTGAAAGAGGCTGGGCTTGAGCCTGTTGGATGGCACAAACTTATCTGTGCTTTCTCTACATTTTTATCAAATTCATTTGAGAACAACTTGTTGATGCTGACAAGGCAGCATTCTGAATAGGAATTTCTTTGATAAGCTTAAGAGTTATTGCATATACAGCTAATGTCAGTGTCTCCTTCTTGGTTTGCACAGATCCTTTCTGGAAGGTCTGTGTCATAGTTTTATCTGGATTTATCTGTTCTTTGGTATCATATAATTTGAGGCTATTTTTTGTTCAGCTGAGGCTAAAGCTAACAAGGCTGACTTGAGAGGTCACCCAAAGTTTTCTTTCATCTAACTGGACACCACCTTCTCAACTGGTCATCTGATAACCTGCAGAGAAAAAGACCCTGTTCAGCTCGTGTTTGGCTAGTGCAGAAGTCTCCTGGATTTCTTCAAAGTGGAAGCAAGAGACAGACAGCTGAAGGAAAGAACAATGGGCTTAAGGTGTAGTGGTCAAGCCCTGCATTTTCTGAGTTTTTTTTAATCTTAAGAGAACTCAAAAACATAATTGAAGACACACATACAATTTCATTTGGCATTCTGAGTACTTAAAAATATCCTGCTGGGGAATTTAAGCTTAGCTGAAGTGGTATCTTATTTTGAGACAACAGCCAAACTCCCACCCAACTGCTTGCTCACTCCTCAGCAGAGTATGCAGGGAAGACAGGAAGAATAGGAATGAGAAAGATTAGATGGGAATAAAGATAGGGACATCAGCTGTCTGTAGAGCAGGCTTGACTTGCAAAAGATTACCCTAATTTATTGCCAATTAAAAATAATTATTAATTTAAGTAATGGGAAGAGAAAAGAAACATCAAGCTAGCACCTCTTCTGCCTGGCTTCCACGCTCAGCTTCTCTCCAGACTCCTCTACCCACTCCCACCCTCCTGAGCAGTGCAGGTGGGATGGGAATGAGGGGTTACAGTCCATAACCAATCTGCTTTGTTTTTCCTTCCTCCTCACACTTCTCCTCAGCTTTAGTGTGGGCTTCTCCACAGGCAGCAGTCCTGTCAGGAAAATCTGCTCTAGCCTAGGTTCTCCGCAGGTGGCAGTTCCTTCAGGAACATCCATCTGCTCTGGTGTGCTCAGTGGGCTGCAGGAAAGATCTGCTCTGCCATGGATAACCTCCTCTTTTCTCTTACCCTGATAATCTCTCTTCTTTCTTACTCATTTTTTTCCCTCTTTCCTTCTCCCTGTGGCTATTTTTGCCCTTTTTAAAAATAAGTTTTTAAATCATCAGATAGATTCAGCTTTGTCCTTCCAAGGATCCCTTGCAGAGCTGCAGGAACTGACTGTGTCCAGCACAGGGAAGACCCTCACTTCGTCCCACAAGGGGCACCCTGTCGCCACCATCACTGCCAAAACCTTGCAACTGCATCCAACACACATAGTATTACCTAGAGTGGAGTGAGTTTTAATGAAATCTCTTGTTTCAGTGCTGTTTTACTTGTGTGAAAGAAGATAAACTTGAGTGATTTGTGATTGGGTTTGTCCTCTAGTGGAATAGTTTGGATAGTGCTCTGATAATTTGCCTGTTGCCCATGCTTTAGTTCAGCCATTAAAACTGACTTCTTACGGAAGAAGTCTAGAAAATTCTGGTCTGTGATTTTGATAGTTTCAAAACTATGTTTTTTCAAAAAAAAAAAAAAAGTTGTATCTGTATGTATCTAAATTGTTCTAGCATGGAAGTATCTAAAATGTTATCAACCTGGGAGTTAGCAATGTCTACAGTGAGTCACTGCTCTGTGGTTTTGTTCTGCTGGTTGTATCATATACTCAGATTGACTCCATCAGCCTTGTAACAGTTATTGGAGATATACACTGTTCTAACAAAACTAAACCTGATCATGTCTTCTGTTACTGTGAGCGCTGTTGTAACTGCTTCAACACAACAACCTGATTTAATAGGAACAACATTGCAGTCATTTGTGGGTCTGCTAGGAAGAACAAGCCCTGTTTTGTTTTGTTTTTTTTCTGGCTGGACTGGGGTGTGGAATAGCAATTGTATCACAGTATTGCATAAGTAGAGAACAACAAACCAACACACGGCGCTGAGGCTGACAGCAGTTTGTGTACTTTCTTTAAAAAATAGCCCCAGCAAAAGGGAGGAACACAAGTAAGAACATTTTCGCAGGAGCTGTTGAGAAGAAAACATTGTTGGACAACTTTTCTACCTATATTCAAAACGAATTCACTGGTCTTTTGTTGCCTTCAAAGATGTATGGTTGCATGATGAAGAAATGATCTGTTTAAGATACAAAAGCAGAGGCAGGTTTAGTTGAAGGCTGTTGTACCTGAGCTGTAATCAGAAGGGCTTCTGGTGCTTGGTACATAAGGGGATTAAGTGTATCTCCTCTGCAGTATTTGTCACATTTTTCATCCCAACAGAAGCACCATTTGACTGAGGTAAGTTTTGTTTTTTGTCTTTTTCTTCCTTCTACTGCTTTATATTTCTAAACCACAGTGTTTCAGATACTAACTTAAAATACAATCTACAGGGTAATATTTGTGGGCAGTGATTTTTCACAGCTCATCAAGCCAACTTACATCACTTTCCAAGGGAAGTACATACATGGACCATAAGACAGAATTTGATGATTTAATTTTCACTTCTGGCTTGACAAATGTTTGTTTTCCTGTGAAGGCTTTTTAAGACAAACAGTCTTCATTAGGTGTCTAGATAGTTCTTTCAGCTTGTAATATTTTGGAACTATTAATACTTTTCTTTGGACTTAAGCATAGAATTTGTCAAAATAATGCTTTTACAAAAAGGTTTATCAAACCCTTCATATAACTTAGGTACTCTTTTAACCAGAGATAGTACATTTGTCTATATGTATTAATGTTCTTGGTACTAAAAGTAACATTTACTGTTGTAAATGTGTGACTAAAACTTTAAGTTAATTTTTAAGTTAAGTTAAATAATGATTTTTCAGTTTTAGTAGTCTTACGTTTCACTTAATTTCATTTAAATGTCACTAATTTCAGTGCAACTGTGAATGCTGGGGACCAGTGGGAGTTCAGGAAAATCTCAAGGTGTTTCTCAATTCTAACCAACATTTTGGCAGTACAGTAAAATAATCTGTCAACTATTTTGGAGGGAAAAAAAATTAATGAATTTTTACTCTTTTCCTTTGCATTTAAGAAGGAGCATTTTAATCTTGTTTTTTCCTATTTTAAAATAATTACCAAAAGAGCTGCATTTACCTCTCTTAATGATACTGGGTACTATATGGTTGGTGTAAGAGCTCCCTCTTTAGGTTTTATTTTAAATCTCAGCTTAGGAAAATAAAAAGGAAAGGAAATTCCACTTCTTGTCAGTGCTTTATAAACATATTCAGTTGAATAGCATTACATGATTTTTAAACAGCAGGATTTTATGGAAAGAATTCCATCGATTTTACCAATGGTTAAAGCATGAGAATATGATAGATTTGTTATAGATTTTATAGACTTACTTAAGTTTGTTTTTACAAAAAATTACAATAGTAGGCTGATAAACCGCATAACTTAAGCTGCTGTTTTATATATGAGTAACAGCATTTTCACTTTTGTAACTACATTTTATACAGTTGACAATGAGGTGCTGGTCTGTGTCTCATGGGCAGGTGCTCACTGCTGTGCTAGCTCTCGTATATCCAGCTGCACATAAGCTATTAAATAGCTAAATTAAATAGTTCTGCTGCAAACTCAGTTCAGCACAGCATTCTATGAGATTGTGTTATATGAGATTGCTCTTGAAGAGCTTAAGTGGTCTTCATAAAAAAAAATCAGCTGGACTAACTGAACAGCTGACTTGGAGGATAATATTAGAACTTTGCATGAACTTTTCTTTGTATATATTAATTTTGTATATAACCTGTAGCCACGGTTTGTGCCTGTCATGTTTTGATTTCGGAAAATTCTTTCCCAGGGACACTTGTTGTAAACAAGAGCATGTTATTATAAACTATCATATTTTTCTACATTCTTTCCCAGAGGAGGGAATTTGCTTGATGGCCCCTTGGTGTGACCAATGGGTCCAAGGATCCCACCTCTTAGGTGGGCTCATTGTAAAAAGGTATAAAAGACAGGTGCTTTGATAATAAACGAGAATTTTGACTCTTCAGCCTTCTGCGAGTCTGTGTCCTGATTTCGTGTCCTACAGCAACAATAACCATTAAATAATATTTAATAATAGTTAATAATAAACTTACCATAACCAGCATTCTGAAATATATGTCTGTACTAGTCCCCCATTCAGCATTTCTCATGGCATAGCATTGTACACACAGAAATAGAAAAATTGATAATACTTTAAAAGGAAATGTTAAACCCTATACACAGAATTCAGGGATTATAAAAGAAATCTTTTTGGGCATTCATGTCAGAGCATTTGGCTTTCAGAGATGAAAATGCTGTATACATGCATAGAAACAAATTGTTTGGTTGCAAACTAATGCAATTGTTGTGGTCATTTTACAATTAAACACTAATTAAATAGTTTGAGACAATCACTGAGGGTACTGGACTGGAAATACTTCTCATTGTAAAAACACTGTATAATATTTTTCTTGGATATCACTGCTGTTACTGTGGATTCGCAAGTGAGAGAAGAATTTTGCCCATAGTCTAGTTGGAAATATTCCATATTCTTGTGAAAACAAGAACGGGTCAGAACATGCATATATTATTGATGTTTCTGGTTCTTACTCTCACGCTGTTCATAATTAGAGTTTGCAAAAAAAACCCACATTAGATTTATGACAGAAAAAAAAGTCAATTAAAATGCCTATTACTATGCTTTTGAATTCTCTTCCAACTTATTTGTAAATAGGAAGCCACTAATAAATATGAATCAGCTCATGAGCCAAGGATCTTATTTATAATTGCCACATTCCAAGTCTGCACAATTGAAAATTCTTTCACTAAGAGCAAAAATGTTTTAAGGAAAAGTCTTCACCATTTTTCCTCCATAGAAATTTAATACCTGTATAAGGAAAACACTGTTTCTTTACACCTGTGTGCAGACCCTGAAATCTTTTTGTCAGTAGACAGCTAGACGGCTAGAAAGGCTGTAAATTATAAATGAACATTGCAAACAAAGTTCCTGTAAGTAGCCATGACTTCTGAGAGGGTCTCAGAATTTCTAACATCTGAAAGAGTGCAGAGAAAAATAGAACAGCCATATTTAAGTTTAATCTAAATCTGCTACAAGGAAATTAACTTGTCACAATGTAATGTCTGTTTCTCTTAGGGATGGACTTGTGGTTAAATAATCCTAGAAGAGCTAGACAGATTCAGCTTGACTTGCAGGAGAAAGAGGAGTAGAACTGTATCTCCTGATCAAAAGAGCTCTCATCATTGAGCAGAAAAAGATCATCATTACCATCTCTGGTGGCTGAAGTTTTTTGCAGGTTCCACTTTGCACAAGAACATGTATGGGCAAATCCCCTTCAGGTGGAATAGACGAGTCAGTGGCTTCAGGACAGAAGAAACCTGGGTCACAGAGAAGTGTTCAGACATTTAAGAAACATAAGCAGAAACTGAATGGGCCTGTGTGTTTATTGGTGGGGCTCCAGGACTTAGGTATTGCATGAAATAAGCAATAAGTTTGAAGACCTAAATTTTGGACCTGCATCCTAAATATGGAGAGTAAATGGAACACTATGCTCCTAAAGTTTTCTGCTTTAAAGGAAGTAACTGTGTGCTCATTGAGAAAAGGGCTTCAACAGTAAGTGATGCACACATTACGGGATGGGGAGAAGCAGAATTGTGGTTGGACCCTTTTTGTTCTGCACCACAGCTTTATTCTGTATTTATGATAAGATGCAGAAAGGATCGGGCATGATAATTTTTCAACAAATCAAGACTTCACTTCAGAAGTAGAAAAGTAGATGTGGCTTAAGAGAATTAAATGTATTATAGTCTAGCCAAAAGAAATAAAACTCCTAGGATGGGCAGGTTTATTACCATGTGTTTGGTGTAGCTCCTGTAGTAACAGATTACAGCAATTGTAATTTATGCTCCAGTAATTTCCTGCCTCTTTGATGATGTCTACTTTGTAATGAATTGGCAGGTGGAACCAATTGCCCTTTGTGTCTTCCAGCATAATTTCTCTTCAGTATGTTTTTGGTTTTGTATTTTTTCATTTTTAGCCTACTTTTTTCCTTGTTTAAGCATTCATGATTGTACTGCTTTCCACTTCTGTGATTCCAGCCTACAAAAGTGATACTTAATGTCTGATTTTACAACCAGGCATGAGAACTGGTTCCTGAGTCTGTGTAAATTATGTTCTTGGTATCCTAAGCAATTAAATGTAGGATTTCAGTTTTTGTTTCCAAGATTGTTACTACTTTCTGAAAAAACTCTCATGCATCCCATTCTCCTCACAGTACAGTATCACATCACTCCTAATTTAAATATGGAGGAAAACAAGTTTAGGCAGAATGTGTAGAACGAGTGGGCTAAAACTGACTTGTTTCTGATGAGAGTGTCTTCAAAGTAGGGTTGATTATGCTTGATACAGGATTTGTAACCTTAACAGGGACTGTTAAAAGTAGCCCAGTAATCTCCTGCATCTGTGTCAAGACCAAGGGTAACTGAAACTGGATGGCAAAAGGCAGCTTCAGTCTCACAGAAAATACTTATCCAAAGCTTCCACAGAGAAGATATCTCAGTCACTTATTTACCTGTTTTCCAAAAACATGCAGAAGAGATAATAAGGATATGCAGTCTTACCAAAGACAGCCCGAGTTCAGCTGTGTTAAACCTAGAGTTTTATAGATCTAAAGAATTGTTTGTAAATATAGTTTGGTAGAAGAATCTTATTAAGTTTGTGAAGCAGATTCTGATGTGGTTGCTTGCAGCAGTAAGGAAGTGGAATTTATGACCCTCACATTCTTCTAGTCTCATTCCTAACTACATCTTTCTCTTTTATTGCAGCCCAGAAGATGGTGAAATCCACCCTGAAATCTGTAGGCTGTATATCCAGCTGCAGTGTTGCTTAGAAATGTACACAACAGAAATGCTGAAGTCCATATGTCTGCTGGGATCACTGCAGTTTCATCGGAAAGGTACTGTACTGCACAAATACACAGGTGCTTGTTTTAGAAAAAGCACAATCTTTTGGGGCATGCCTGGGTATTCATCAAAGACAAAATGCTGTCCTGGTTTTGGCTGGGGTAGAGTTAATTTTCTCATAGTGGCCATCATGGAGCTATGTTTTGGATTTGCATTGGAAACAGCGTTGATGATACAGGGATGTTTTAGTCATTGCTAAACCCACACGAGGTCAGGGCCTTTTCTGCTCCTCGCCCCACCCCACCAGCAAGGATGCTGAGGGGCACCAAGGAACTGCCAGAGGACACAACCAGGACAGCTGACTCCAGCTGCCCCAGGGGATGTTCCAGACCATATGGCATCATGGTCAGCATGTAAAGAGCGGGGAAGATGAAGAAAGGTGAGGAAGTTCAAAGTGATGGCATTCATCTTCCCAAGTCATTGTTACATATGAGGTAGCCTTGTTTTCCCAGGGATGGCTGAACACCTGCCTGCCCATTGGGAGGGGTGAATAAATTCCCTGTGCTGCTTTGTTTGCAGACATGGCTTCTGCTTTACTTGTTAAACTGTCTGTACCTCAACACAGGAGTTTTCTCACTTTCACCCTTTCAGTAGTCTCCCTCATCCCACCAGGGGTGAGCAAGTCAGCAGTACTGTGGGGCTTCATTGATGTCCAGGGTTAACCCACAACAGCACCAAACTGTAAAATGAATTAGATAGATAGATAGATAGATAGATAGATAGATAGATAGATAGATAGATAGATAGATAGATAGATAGATAGATAGATAGATAGATAGGCAGGCTTTCAGTTACTAAAAAGGACCTCTATTTCTGTTTGTCATAATTCTTACAGAAATGTGTCTTAGCAGGTATGTATCACTAATGTCCTCACCATTTAAAAGTCTGATTCTTTTCAAAAAAGAGTAGTTCCTTAAGTTTTAGCTGTCATTAGTCAGACGAGTGGGCAAACTTTGTAATGTTATTAGACATATTTGTTGGGCAAGACATGTTATTAATAGTGTTGCTGTTGCTATCAGTTTTCTTAGTTCATTGCTGTTTCCAGTAAATTGTTCTTATCTTAACTCGTGATCTTCACCTTTTGTGCCTCCAATTCTCAAATTCAGCCTGCCCCAACAGAAAGAGGAGTGGGAGAGAATGGCCTGTGGTTTGGGAGAATGGCAGTGATAGCACTTAATTGGGGAGTATCATTCTTAAAACACTATCATAGCAAAATGTAGATAAATATGGTTCAAAGATGCCCACCTTTATAAAAGCAAATACTAGACTTAGAAGTGAAAGAGTATGTCCTCATTTCAGTGAAAATGCATCTCTAATCATTTCATGCTTGATTAGCTGCCTACTGAAAGGAAGATGTAGACATGCTGATAATTTACTGAATAGTTTACTTAGTAACCTCATTGCTCAGTGATGGCAGAAGCTGATTAGGGCTGTATCTGTGCTGATTGTAACTACTCTGTCCCCAGATAGTACCTCATCAATAAAAAACTAGATAAAGACAGAGTTCTGTAATGAACTGTAATAAAGGTCTTGTAATGAACCTGTTGCATTTCCTGTCAGGCTAAAAGGTTCTGTAGTGTACTTTTCATATCTAGCTGTAGAATACTGCTAAAGCCAGGGATATTTTTATTATGAAAGTAAGAATGGGAGATTTGTAAATGCTTAACTGAGCTTTTCAAATATTTTCTCAAATCAAAAATAAGTCTATAAAATAGGAAGAGAGAGAATTAGCAGATCCATTGTAGAATAGGATAATAGTAGCTGTTGAAATGAGTCGTCATTTTTAAGATAGATTGTGCTGCATTTCCTAGCATTGGCAACAGTGGTCAAACCATCTTCTGAACTGCTCAACGTAAATAGCTCAAAGTGACCTGAGGAACTCTGAAATGTCTTGTCTCTCCCTTGCCTCTCCTCTCATTGCCTCTGAATGGAATCTGCATTAACAACCTAAACTAAACATCAAACAATTAGATGTCTAAAGCTGGATAAGAGGAGTTACAGTTTAGTTCCTGTCTGGCAGTACTTTGATAGACATCAGTTTCTCAACTCACCACAGAGAGAGTCATGGTAGCTATTCTGTCCTTGCCAAATAGAGCATTTTAGAGATGAGCACAGTAACTTGGCTCCAAGCTTCTGTGACATTCTTTGAAAAAAAATGCGTAGTAGGCAAAAACTGTACGATGACAGGGATTCAAATAATTTGAATATCCAATAGACAATTGCTTTTTTTAATTAAATATTTAGTATTGGCAACTCCTAGAAGTATTGCAAGGGCAATTCCAGTCCTGTGTTAATTGTTTTTTCACCGTGAAGGTAGCTGCACACTAGACAGGTACCCAGAGGGGCTGTGAAATACCCATTCTTGGAAATACTGATAACTCAAATAGTCCTGAGCAGTCTGATGCTAGCTGGACCTGCTTTCACTGGGATGTCACACTTTAGGATGACTTTGCAACCTATTTATTCTATGTTCTGACAGAACATATCGTTTTCAAAGGCGCATTATGAACCCGTGCTTTTCATTGGTTTCTTTACTTACAGAGAATGATACTTTAGTGCAGACAAGGAGTGTAAATTTATCTCTAGGAAGGAAAGAGACAATAACTTCACTATTATAAAAGACACTGTGATGCTGCTGTATGTAGGCTTTTTATTTCTCCGCCTGCTTAGTTTGTCTTCCATCATCTGAATGAGGATATAGAAAAAAAGTTTCTTGTGTACAGAGTGCTGCCCTTATAATCTTTGCTTGACCCATAAGTGTGCATGTCTGGTGTTCTCATTGTGTCTTGAAGCTAATTTCTGAGAGTTATTTTTTCCATGTGTATGTAATATTTCCCTTCTCTAGCCCTCTTCCTGCCAGACAATTTGTTTGTTACATTTTTAAACCTCCCATGAGATTTCACCAATTCATGTTCTTACTCAGGAGGCAGCAGAGATTCAAGTAGAATGACATGCAGACTGTTCTTGGCAACCTATGGCTTATAAATAATGTGGGTATTGGTACCTTGATCAGAATTTATCAAACAAGCTATAGAACTGATAAAACTAAGGCAGTGTGCTGATGGTGATGTTCTTTTTTCCAAGAGGAACTCAGCCAGTAGGAAAGAGATGCCATACTAGGAGATTTTCTTAAGGAAACAGCACACAAAAATTTGAAGGTCTGAGCTCTGGGTCTTTTGACTGCCTTTCACAGCACATATATCTCCTTATCCTTCTTTTCAATTGAACAAATATTCCTTTATTTTCTCTCTATATATGTATCAATCTTCCTGTACAGAAATTTTCGTGCATGTTTACAGTGCTTTAGAATAACTTACTGCTGTCATAGAACCTCTGCTAGAAAAGTCAGATAGTCTGTTACTTCCTTGAGATGTAACTGCCACAGTGGGCCAAAAGCCATAAATATTTGCAGCTGTGTTATGCAGTAAGTAAACTGAGGTAAGTGCTCTTCAGTATTCTTTTTTTTTTGTAACACACATATAGTACAAAAGCCCAGTGTTGAGAATATATAATGATTCAACAGTTCAGCGTTCAGGAAGTTTGCAAAGGGCACAAGGAATCATGCTTAAGCATCTTTAATTCAAGCGTTTTGTGGTTACTAAGTCTTTGGCTACCTGATAATTTATTCTATTACTCTTCCTTTCCATAATCCCAGGAGTTCTGGCTAACTAATACACATATAAATACTTACTGGGGCATACATCTTTCTTTTATCTTAATTGTTTTGTGTCATATATTTTATTTATTGCACACCATGAAGAAAAGAATCCGTTATGTCATTGTAATTGAGATGTTTGCGTCCCACCTGACATGTATAAACACAGGTGAGGGCAGAATGATACCAGCACTAACCAAAGTGATAGATGCCTGTATAGTCATCCAAAAAAGGCAAGAATTGAGTCTTACAGGAAAATCAAGCATGCATGCTGCTTGTGTTTCATGTAAGGAGTTCTTATAGTTAATGACTGTATTTCCAGTATGTGTTTTGTGATAACAATATGTATGTCCTTAAAATAGTACCTAAAGTGATAGCTTTACAAACTACAAAAATAAACCCTTAGTTCAGTGGAGAGATTTTTTTGGTTTTTGGCTTTGTTTAAATGACATGCATTTTAGAGTTTTGGAGGTGAAAGGAAGGATTGTTTAATGGTTGTGATACAATCTTGGTGTTCTATTTAAAGGCTGGTAGATATGTGTCACTACTTACACATATCACTTATGCAAGAGGGATAAGATGCAAGAGTGTAGAAGAGCACACAGGTATGATGAAACAAAATCAAGACACTCCCCCATTCTTATATGGACACTGTGGAGAAACCAAGGAATGGAACAAAAACAGCCATGGAAGGAGGGTAACACAACTTCTACCACAAAATTTTTGTTCCTATCACATTTTCTTTCTGTACTTCCAGTGAGACAATCTCCAAGTTCTGCAGATTCAAAGTGTAAGTGAACAATTAAATTTGTCAGGCTGTTAGCTGTATTTTTACTTCCTACACAATTCTTTCCCATTCCCCTTCCTAGGTTTTGCTGCTTGTGTACTTTAGCTGTGATACATAGCTTGTGCATTTATCCTTAATTGTCAGGTAAACACTGCTCTCTTTCCAAGAGAGGGATTCTCTCAGCTTTGTTAGTCTGGTATTCCCCTCAAAGATCTCTAGTTCCTCTGCAGTGAAATCTGACTAGGACTGAGGGACATATATTTTTTTTGTCTTTTCATTTTTTCATTCATCACAGTTTCTGTGCAAATTAGGTGATGACTAAGAGTAGGTGCTGGGGGCTGCATGACGGAAGCAAACAGAGAGATCACCAGAGAAGCAATAAAAGGTACAATAGGTGAGACACGTAAAAACAGATGATGTATGTAACCTTACTGAACTGACAATTTTCTGCCCTCTTATTTATGCTCACTCAAGTTTCATCCTCAGCATTATTTAACTAAATTGATTTGATTTCGTATCAAAAGCATTTTCTGCCTCTTAAAGTGAAAGAAAAAGAAAAAAAAGCTGGATTACTGGTGAGAAATGGAAGAATGCATCATTGCAACTAAAATTATTAAAAATCTTTCCACTGACTAAATTAAAATTAAAATTTAGGGTTCATACCTGTTTTTTGAAGTATCTATGAGAGAAGATATTCTTACCAGCCACTGTAAGGATGAAAAGATTTAGAAGCTTTTGTTTCCCTATAGGTAGAAATGTTAAGCCTGAGTCATACATTATTCAGACAAAGCCTTTATTATTAGTTGACTCTTTAACTGCTTTCAAGAGACTGAGCAAATGGTCTGAAATTCAAGAAAGGCTTCATGAATTGCTCACAATACAACAGAATTACTGCTAAAGAGCTTTTTCCAGTTGAAAAGAGATCTGTGTGTCCTTCATTCTGCCAAATCTGCAAGAGCTTGTCTTTATGCTGATAGAAAGAACATTATGGTCTCTGCTTCTGTTCTCAAGCTGAGAAAAAGAACCTTTACTATTATTTCATCTAGTGCTGTTACTGTCTCCATTGAAAAACCTTTCATGTCCCTCCCTGAAGGATGCATCTCTTCAGCATGTCACCAAATCTTAGGTCAGGGTTCCACCATAACACTTAAAAATAATGGGACAATCCATTAATAACCTGTTTCATGAGCACACCTTGTGATATCAGTGGCAAGTTAGATGGTTTACCTGAAACCTTTTTAGTGAGAAAGTAATATGTGAAATATTGGTAACATGATGTTGTGTTAACGCTATTTCCCTTCTTGTGATGGGAAAAAATAATGAAGCTTCTGTGACTGAACAGGGAAAACTGCATCATAGGAATCACCTTAAAATAACAGCATAAGCTGCAGTTAAGGACAAGAAAAATTTGAAAGTTAAACCTATGGGGTGATACAGAGTAAAACGTAATCTGTGAGGCAGGCTGTTGAGTCTGCCTCTTGTCCACAAGCAGTTGAGTCATCTTTCAGCATAACAGCTTGGAACCAACAGAAGGGTTTTGGTCTCTTTGTCTCCCCTCCCTTATAATGCCTTCACTTCTTCCTCCTTTCCACTGCTTTTGGAAAAGGAGTGATATGATCCTCCCTCTCTGGAACTTGCTCCTGGACCTGTAGAGTTTTTGACCAACCTTACTTAAACCACTTCATCAGAAAACATCACATTTTGTTTTTCCTTTTTTAGGGTAATTATCATTTCAGTGGCTAAAGTGGATCACAGAAGAATTTGGCAAAGCACAGGTTAGTGGATGCCAGTAAGCAGCAAAGAAAGGACACAGGAGATGCTTTTATAGAGGCTAAACTTTTTATGGTCAGGTCATGCACTCTCTAGCATTCATTTAGGTAACTGTGGGCTTCCTACTGCCTTCAAAGAGCATTAAGACATAAAGCAAGTATCTTCTGTGGCGTAAGCAACATCTAGTTTGAGACAGGTAGCTAAGAATACCTTTTTTTTTTTTTTTTTTTCCAGAGGAATAATTTACCAGAATGCAACTGTTTAGATAACTTACCCAGAAGTATTATCTTATGATCCAGGAATGTATGGATTTTAAAAAACAAGGTTACCTGCCTGATGGCAGGGAAATATATTTGTGATGTGGAAGACCAATATACCATGGTCTGCAGTCTTGGTCTCTAGTGTCCCAGAAAAATGGGCTGACTGACCACTGCTCTGTTAGCTGGTCTTGTTCTTCATGTACTTTGTCAGACCTTACAGGAACTACTCAGACTTGTCCTGATGTCAGACTTTTTCCAGTTGCAAAAATTGCGAAATGAAGAAACATTTCCTACTCAACTTTCCGTACTACTGTTTTAAATGTTGACACTTGTCTGGGATGTACTCCAGTGTGAATTTTTCTTCTGTATTTCGTGCCAGAATTGTACTTGCCACTAAAGAAGAGGAATGCTATCAGGTAGTCCAAAGGAGATTTGCAGATTTACCAAAATATTCTACCAATGGTTAACTCCCTTGCATGTTCCCTTATCATGATCCGATCCTTCATCCCATTCGTTTCTTCACAAAAGCCCTGGAAGATCTTTCATGAAGCTCCTCCTTCAATTTCAACACTATATTTATTTTTTATACAGGGAGCATGAATTAGGTAGGTGTCAACACAAATTTGGAATGTAATGCATTTGGGTTGTGGGTGGTGGCAGCTTTATATTGCTGTTAAATCATAAAGTACAAAATTCATATTTTTGTCTTGTGTTTTCCCTCAGTATTGCTGTAGTACTTTGGAGACATGGATTGCAGTGTTCTTTAGTGTCAGAGTTTTGAAGTTGTTTCCAGAATGTGTGTTGTAGTTTCCCCACTTACTTTGTTCTGGTTTGTCTTCTTTTGTCCTATTTTGTGTTCCATGAGAGCCACTGGAGTTTAATTGAACTCTTTCAAATTGGTAAGAGTAACATATGGCAGCACTCTGATTTGTAGCTTGGTCTGCTCTGCTCTGCTTCTGAACAGTTCTTACTCAGAATTTGCATTTAAGCAGTCTTTTTCTCCATCTGTATTGTGCAAGGTCAAGTTCAAAGCATCAATTAGATAATTTGAGTATGCATTTTAATCAGTAAATAATAGGGATACATGTTTTGTTTAAATATTTTAAAGGAAAAGAACCTTGTGGCCCACCCAAGATCTTAGATACTAAAGTGGAGGAGAATTCTGAAGTACCTATTTTAGAAGACACGTCATTATCACCAACAGATATTCAACAGCATCTATGGCAGGTTTCCACAGATATTGAAAACACTGAAAGGTATGTGTAGCACTTCATTCCTAAACAAACAGATTTCTTTCTAGGATTTATTTAGTCTTTTTTAATTCAACAGCCAGCGTTGCTGCTATGAAAATTTTACGTAAATTAAATAACCTGTTAACTTCTCTGGTACAATTTAACAGAGTTTCTGATTTTCTGAAATGTGCTGGACTCCAATTCTGCATTTCAAAATCAAAAACACAGAATCTAATTCAATTCAGTTAGTTCTGCCCATAATTTTAAATTTGGAAGTTTTAGGAGGGATGGGGAATATTGTAGTGGGTTATCTTAAGTTATCTTACCCCCCTAATTATGCAGTTGAAAGACAAAAATGAGAGTAAAGATTATACTAGAGACTAATCCTGATGGCAAACATTTCTTTGCAAAAAGTCCTATTTTGAGGCTTTTTATATTAAGTTGCTGCTGAGATTTGAATTGCTACCGTGCTTATTTACATAAAGCCAAGTTCTGTTCTACTGGGCCAAAATGTGGAGAATAAACAGAGCAATTTTTTACTAATCATGCTGCTGCATATCTGACAGCCATTTTGTGTGTAGATGAATGAAGCAAGACCATATTGGTTTTAAGTCCTGAAAGCATTAAGACATCACAAGCCAGTAGGTCTGCCATCTGTATATAAAACAGAAACCATTTGGAGATTTCTGGCCTCTTTCAAAACATATCAAAATATATTTAGCTTTTGGAGATGATGTGTTGTTATCATATCTTCCATCATCTGCCTTTCAGAAAATCTAATGCCGGAGTCCTCCCAAGGCAGATGAGACTGATAGCCCTGTTTCTAAAATTTTTATTCAATGTGCAGTATTAAGTATCATGGATTAGTTGCACATGTTATTTTTCCTCTGAACAGTGAAACACAGTCCTAGCAAATCTACAAAATGCTTATAAGGGGTATGAAGATTATATTAGTACTAGCTAATATTAGTTCTAAGACATATTGTGTATTTTGCCACTAGGATCACATTGTGCCCACAAAGGCTTTTAATATGAAATATTCAAGTGCCAGAAAAGGTCATAAATTTGAACCAGGAAAGGTTAGTATGAGACTTTTATGAAAGTGCTCTCCTGTCTTCTGATACATGTATGTAAACCAAATGTTTGCTCAATAGATTTTTGTATTTATTGCTCCATTGTTTTAGCATATAAAGCTATACTATGAGCCACTCCCCGTGCAGTCTTCAACTGTTATTCCATTGTATCTTTTTTAACTGTTGTATCCACAGAGATATGAGAGAAATGAAAAACCTTCTAAGTAAACTCAGGGAGACTATGCCTTTACCACTGAAAAATCAAGGTAGGTTTTGAATTATTTTTTTTTATTCAAGAAAAATTACATAATTGAAGGATTTTCCTTCCTTTATATACAAAAAAGTCAAGGGTTCTTTAATGGAAACTATAAAAAGAAAAATCTAGGCAAAATCTCTTCCCTGCTGATTCAGTGGAGCCAGAATCTAGTGTGTGAACTTTGGCCTCTTGAGTTTCACATGAGGAATTCTGGAATTTATAGATATGGTATCTATATAGATAAAATAATAGACTTTTCCTGGTGGTACAAAGGCAGAAGCACAACTACTTCCCAGTGTCTGGAGTGCTTCTTAAAGGCAATGAAGGTGCAAATTGCACAGACTGTGACAGGGATCCTTCTGAGTGATGTGGTTTGCTTCACCCCTGCGAGGGGTTTGTAGCTTCTGTGAACTGACACTGACTCTCTGCAGAAAAGCTGCTTGCCTTGAGTCTGCCACCAGCCTGCTTTTCCCATAGACAGCTATCAGGCACCCCACAGAACTGCACAGGTGGGCAGGATCTCCGTCCTATGCATGTATTTAGCAATGGGCCTTCATTCTGTTGGCATGTTAAATACTCCACATCTACAGTCACTCTCTTTGTTCGTGAGAACAGCATTAAAAAGATAATAATTTTTCTTTTTGATTTCTTCTTGATAATGGATGTTCCTTAAATGTGGTGCAGTCTTTGCACAGTAGCAGCTGATGAAATGTACTGAATGTGTCCTAGATCTCATCCCAAGTAACTAAGCAGCCTAGCTAGCATTCATCATAATATGCTAAGAGATGAATATAGAGTGATTGTATTCATTATACAAGTAAGATTTCATGGCAGGATAGCTTGATTGAAAACTATGTTGAAAGGAAAAAGGGAGTCACTTGTGATACAGACATACCATTGTAAAGACTGGAAGAGTGATAAAAAGTCTAGGCTTAGTATAGAAGAAAAGAGTGTGCTGGAAATAAGGAAGGGAAAGACAAATTGAGGGGATATAATGCATAGAGAATGAATTCAGAACAGAGGTAAAGATGTACAGAATTCTTCTTTGTTGCCTGGTGTCTACACTGCCCTTCAACAGATCAGAAAATCACTGACCTCCTCTGCAGCAGGATAGGAAGCATCCCAGTTTTAAAACTCTGAGATATGCCCCAGGATCAGGTAATCATAATTATTGTGGAGATCCTGATAATTAGCATTATAAGTCTCTCAAATGCAGAATTCAGGTTATTATTTGCTCTGTTCTCTATGGGATCTACCATATTACAGGAAGGGTTGTCAAGCATTGACAATGTCTGGGAATGAATGCCCAGGGAGGTGGTGGAGGTGTCCAAAAAAGGACTGGACCTGGAACTTAGTGCCATGGTCTGGTTGGTGTGGTGCTGATTGGGTAAAGGCTGGACTCAGTCTTAGGACATCTTTTGCAACATGAATGATTCCGTGATTCTGTGATTAGGTGCTGTTAGGACAGCATAAATGACACAATCTCTTTTCTGTACATACGTGTACACACTTGTGTTAAAATGTGGGGTTTCTCATCACAGATGATAGCAGCCTCCTAAACTTGACTCCATATCCGCTGGTAAGAAGACGGAAGCGAAGATTCTTTGGATTGTGTTGTCTTGTCTCAAGTTAGAAGATTAAGCACAGAAGCACCAAGGAAACCACGACTTTGATTAAACCACTATTATTCAACCACTGAAAAGATGAAAGTGGCTAATCTTGATTATAAAGTATATTTTCTACACTAGGCTATTCATTTTTGTCTTCTGCTCCATCCCCCTTTTCAAATAAGGGTTTTAATACTTTCAAATTATAGTGGTCAAAAAATGGCTGTGGAATAGATCTAGCATATTTAAAACTTTTTAAAGTATCTTTTGCATGCTTACTTTCAATCACTCAAAGAAGACACATGAATTATGGTTCATAGATAAATTTAGAGGGGATTTTTAGTTGTTTGAGCTGCAGGTTAAAGTTTGTGCATAGTACAGTACTCTTACAAGTATCATATTAAAATCATATTCTACCAGTCTTTAAGCATAGGAAAATATTTAAGAGCAAAACTATTAAAGTTCTAAGACATTAAAACAATATTGTAAGAGAATTTGTACAAAATCTCCAGTTGCTTTTTGTGCTGTCATTTATATTTAGTCTTCCACTGTATCTCAACTTTAAAGCTTTATAGAAAAATATCTTAATTTATGATACAAAAACCATATATGAAAATAGTTAGGACTTGTAAATACAGAGAAATCATAATATCTACAAACTGTACAATACTTAGAAGCAACAGATTTCCTTTTAAGCCAATAGTATGTCTACAAGCTTTTGGAAAAAATAAATAATTTATTAAAAGAACGTGTATTAAAATAAACAATGTAAGACACAATGCCAACCCATTTTGTTGCCAGTAGAATTCGAAGCATGGTGTCCACATATCAGTAAGTATTGCTCTTATAAGGCATGCCAGAATTATCTCGGACTGTAAGATATTAAGCGTTTTACATTGTTAATAAAGTTTTTTATTTAAATTAAATGTTGTCTTTTTTCTAGTTGTATTGCCAGACTATGTATTTTTTTCTAATTTTGTTGTCACAGTACTACACAAATTTGTGACAATGTTTGCATTTCAACATGTTTAAAAATATTTTAAAAATTATGCATGATTAAATTCTTTAAATAGCACAAAAAAGGTAACTTCAATGTATTTGAAGATTTCAGATCATGAACTGTTCTTAGGTATACATATTCCTAAGCATCTGAAATGGGGATATCCCTACACACAGAGAACTGTGTGCTTGTGAGAGCAAACAACATTTTAAGACAAATGGAATCAAAGTCCACAGCACAATGTTTTTTCAGAGTTAATTCTTTGAAGTTTTCTGCAGATTTCTCATGAACCTTGTGCTCACTAATCAGAGCTGTTGTCTCTAACAGGCACACTAGACCAAATGTGTCTTTGAGACTTTCCTGAGAAGTCTCTAAGCAGTAGAGTCACTCTATGACTCCATCCCCAAAGATACACTAGGTTTTACAACTATTAAAACTTTGGAAAAACAACTAATGGCTATTAAAAATACTGTCTGCAAAGCTGATCAGTAGTTACAATTAACCAATTAGTTTTTGTTCAGCATAAGTGAAAAACATAGACATTAATGCCAGAAAAAGTGTATGAATTCAAGACTGAATGTTCAGTGATGCCATGAGAAAGAAAGGGGGAAAGTAAATTTCACACAATATTTTTTTAAAGTCCTGTTTTATTGGTACACATAGAGAATCAGATGGGCAGATAAAGCAGAGACCTTCTCTAATACCTGCCCACATACTGTCACAAAGAATTTCATATGCCCAGGTTACATAACAGCTCATATCTCTGTGTTTTAACCACAGTTACTGCAATGGAATATACATTAGTAAGACAAAGGTATAAACATTTTAATTAATATTGTTAAGTTCTTGACATCAGTTGTATCACAATGAGTTCCCTAACTTCAGCACATTCTGTGACAGACTTGGATATGTTGTCTTCAAAGGCCTTGGAGGTTGCAGTGTATTGAAGTGTACAGTAATATGCATCCTTCTGCCTTCTGTTATTCTGGAAACTTCAGCAGTGTTTCTTCCTCCTCAACTAAGGCTACTAAAATTGCAGTCTTTGCTTGTTTGGAGCCTTTCTATAATTCTAAGCAATCTAGCATCTTACCTAAACCTTTATGCTTTCTACTAATCCTGATTGGACACGTGCTGTGATTCCCAAGCTTTATGGCCACTTAAGGAATATTGGTGCTCAAGGGTGAATGGAAGTTATCCTGACAGATAGTGACATGAACCAAGTCCTTGGTAAGTATCTGAATGGAAGATATGTCAAGGGATTGGTTTACTTAGGAATGCAGTGGATTATCTTTTACAAATTCAAAAGAAAACAACAAAACTTTTTAAGCCCTAGAACATGATGTCAGTGAAAGAAAAATAAAAGTTAATGATATTACTACATTTTAGTTTAATGGAATACCGCAATGTAGGATCAAAGTTTAGAAGTTCCCTCAATGAAATGACATACAAATTATTTAGAGATTATTTAGAACCATTATTTACTTTCCAAGTACCTAGAAATATCCCCTACTTCACAATAAACTCCCAAATGCATGGAAACCAGCAATTCAGGGAAAATACTGAGGAATGCAGCACTTGCTTTCTAAATTCTTCTTGGAGTTTGAACATTTTAGTTGAGTGTTATGAGTTAAAGGCACCATAATTCTTTTGCAGGGTAGGAAGCAAGTAAAAATACCTCCCACAAAATATGTCAAGTTTTACCAACTCTTTTTTTACTGAAGCTCTGCAGCTCCAGCTTTTCAAAACCAGATTGTTTATAGCCACCTTCCACTGGTAGCACCCATTTTTCACAGATATTTCATGTCATAAAAAATACCAGTCTAAGAAAACAAGTATCTATGTACACTGTGAAGTAAATTTTTCAGAGCAGAATCAAATTACAAGCATATGGGGGCAGACAGCACGCTAACACATGCTGCAGGTTGCATGCTGACTTACCCAAAATGAGAAGTTCCATGCAAAATCTGCATGTTGACTTACATAATAAGTCCATGTATATCCAATACAGCTTAGAAAATCTGTGTCAGAGAATGGGAGACATACAACAACCAACTTCTATTCCATCTGAGGAATATACAGTGGAGCATTAAATGCCTTGTTGGTCTTACATCTGTGCAATGGTGAAATTCCTTATTACCTCTGTAAGAGGTATCCTACCTATTGTCCTGCTTCATGGACAAGAGGCAAGAGAAGCTGAAGAAACATCTAGTTCTGCTCATACTTAGTCATAAGTTACTCCAGTCAATGAAGAGACTTGTAGCATTATTTTGGGAAGTTTGTGGTCCTATTTAAGTTCTAGGACCTTGAAGGCACTGACTGACATGCAGGAAAACTTACTCTTTACCAGCAGAACCAACCTTTTCTGTTTCAAAAAGAACTGAGATAGGCTAAATACAGGTGGGCAGGATGCATTTTATAGGGATCGTGCTGTAGTGTAAGTTGTAACAATGACTTTTAACTATTCTGCAGCTTAATAATCCACCTCAAATGCAAAACTGTTTTCCCTGAGATTCTATTTTTTTTGCAGCAGTTTTACAAAAAATAGCCCCAGCTATGTTTCAAGAGGTGCACCTTTACTCCTTAATTGGTGGTTGTACCCTCTAATGTGGTGGTTTTCTTCAACTTAGGCTGTTCCCAGATGTATAATCTGCTGTCCAGATCTAGCCTCATGTTGCCAGTCTTTGACATTTTCCTGCCTGAACTCACTTGGCTTTGAACTACCAGTCTCCATCTCAGCAGTACTTTGAGCCTTTACCTTATTTTCTGTCATCTCTAAAATTTCTTGGAGTGGTATTTCTCTCACTTCCATTTTTAAAAAATGTATTAAATACCAGTAGTAATGGGAATTCTGGTGTCCAAGAGAGCACCTGTTTGTATTTGTCCAGTCTGTTGCTGTCTAATGCAAGCATACCTTCATTTGAGCCATTATATGTACTCAACTCCCTCTTCCAGAAGTTATTTCTAGCTCTTCTGGGACAGCAGATCTTTGATGAAAACAAAGTTTCTGCTGATTTTCAGCCTAAATCTACTCCTGGACGATTAATAATAGATACAATGTGTTTCTTACAGGTCAACTTTATTCTTTGTTAAAATTCTCTGATGGTCAAAATTCTGCCAGGATATTTCATAGACTATTATACTAGGTTAAAGCCTCAGGAAAGTATACAGTACAGATAAATAAGGATTAATCACTCCTTCACAGTACACTTTCCCAGTGGGACAAATATTCAGCTTACACAGAAAACTGTAAATAACTGAGAACATCTTGCTGAAGTTTAAATGGATTTTTCAGACTAAACAGTCTTCTTCAGACTTTTCTCCTTTATTGCTATTATTTAAAGTGTAACATTGCTTTTCTCGATAAACCTACTCGTCTTCTTTCTCAAATAATTTTTTCTTCATTTTTTCCTTTATCTCTTTGGTTTCTTTATTCTTGTACCTCTTTTGTTTTCTGCTACCACCACCTCATCTTGTATTGTTATCACCTAAATTCATCTTCATCAATTGTTTTAGTAGAATTTCTTGTGATCAGTGTAAATGTTCTGGCATTTTTACTACAGAAGCATTTTTTGACATATTTTTCTCTATTCACTCTTATTATTATTTATAATAATTTACATCTTAGAATTTCTATTAATGCCTTTCTCAGGTACTACTGCCTTGGGGCAGAGGCATTGTAGTAAGAGGCACAAGTGTGTCCTTGCCCAAGGGTGTCTGTGATGTGTGGTAATTTTCACAAGGTAAGGACAGGTTGGCTGCCCAAGACATGGCAATGTCAGAAATACCTTTTAAGTTTCATCCCTGGCTCTACTGTGGAGACTTCAGAGCCCAGCTGAATCATCAGTTGAGAGAAAAAGTTTGGGATGTTTGACATTCTGTTTTGCATACACAGAGATTGTGTCCTTTTTTGACTGGGGAGAGATGATGTGAGGAATTGCAAAAGATGGTCTTCTAAAAATACATCCCAGGAGTTCCTAGAACTGATTGTTACATGAAACAGATAACAAGCACCACGTCAGATTCATTACTCATGATGCTTTTCAGAGGGACCAGCAGCTATGACATTCTTTCCTGTTGTCAACTACAAAAGCACTGAGTAAATGCAGAGTTTATCTGCATTATCTCAGCAGCTTTCATGGCCTTAAAGAACAAGCCTGTAAATGTTACTCAGTTTGTTCCACGTTCACAGTTAGATGCTGCAATTTTTTCTATCCTGCGTTGTTGAAATTCTGACCTATGATTCTTCATTATGACTTATTTTTGAAAGGAAAAAGAACCCAAAACCTTCCAGTTGTAGAGCTGCATAAAAATACTGCATCACAAAGAATTTATTTTTCTTTTTGTTCTCCCTCTTGGGTACCTATGGCTAAGAGTTTTGTTTGTCCGTCATTTGTGATCCCTTGCAGAGTGCACAAGAATGAACACATACCATTGAAGAGAGCTCAGAATACAACAGAGGAGGTATCTGACTAAACTGCAGGAAATATTCAGGAAAGAGTCCTTTAAACAACACAAGCAGTTGTTTACAAATGACAAAAGCTTTAAAGTAATATTCATACAAATTTCAATGGTAGCAGAGCTGGTAGTGGTAACATTTGACTTTTTGGCCAACCTGGAGATGAAACTTGAAATAATTTTAGTAAGGAGGTAATATAAAAGGGGATCTTTATTTGAAGGCCTTCAGGAGCAGTTATGGGAAGATGTCCACAAAACCTCACCCCTCCAGGGGTGAGGACATTTTAATAGGTTTTAGGAAATTAGCATAATTTCCTAAAAATAGTGATAAAAAGCACCAATTAGGAGGACAAGTGGTGATGCAATTTGGACCTCCAGGTCAAGCCTCCAGAGAAGCCTGGAGCCCCCCCATCCTGCACTTTGTCCATGAAAATGTGTCTGGAAGAGCTGTTCTTGGCATGGGTTCCCAGGAAGAACCAAGAGAGTATGGAGCCATGTACCCCCCGGGGCTTGGAGCTCTGAAATTTGTTTTGTCTTTCTGCTTAGGGAAAGGCCATGGGAAAGTACTGGGAAAACTAGCTACTAATAGAATAGGTGACACAGTTACAAATATGTGTGAAGAATACAGAGAAGATACAAAAGAAAAAAAAAAGCAAAACCCAAATGGCATCAGCAGAGGAAACTAATATTAAATTGCAATCAGTGATGTACAAGCCACTTTTCTCAAACTCCAAAATGATGCTAGCAGCAGGTAAAAGACTTCATAAGTTTAAGATTATGAAAATGGCAAGTATATTGTTAAACTGCCTTTAAAGACCATGAAAACTACTAATCATTGAGTTTTGGCAGAATCTAAAAATACTCAGCTGCTGTTAAACCATCCTAATCTGATATGTATTCAAATTAGGATAATACGTGTTATACAAAATTATTTGTGTTGAAAGTAGGTTTCAGTTACTCTAGGTACATTGAAAAAATGTATATGCTCTAAACTGTGAAAGAGACTGAAAGGTTTTCCATGGTGTCTCACAAGTTGCAGAAGCTGAAATTTTTGTGCTGTGAATGTGTATTTCCTCTGGCTATTTATGAAACAAGAGCTTAATTCAGTTTCAATTCAGTGATTCCAGGCTTTGGTACATTTTACAGCACCGTTTGTTTCCTAGCTTAGCAGCTCGATTGCCCATGTGCACATTTTTCTTCCACTACCTAGGAAAGATAGCTGAAGGAAACACCCAAGTATCTGCTTTTGTTTCCTGGTGCCTATTGACAGACTGATTTGCATTTCAGAGTTTATTGTAAGGGATATGGAGGTTGTTGACTCTTCCTTACTCCATGTATTTGGCATACCTACCCCACATACTACTCACATGCTTTATTCTTGTCCTTCTTTCAGGAAATATCTCTAACTGAGGTAAGCTGACAAGGAATGGCACTTGTTTGTACTGGCATCACCTTTGCATTGCCAGAGCTTTGGAGCCTGTAGAGTAGCAGGGACACAATCACTATTTGGGGCCTGTATGAAAGCAGCAGTTATGCCAGGGTTAGCCTTCAGAAGTGTGATTCATGCAAACTGAAACTAGTAACAATTGACAGGAATGAAGAAACAGCTGAAGTTTAATACTAGAAGTCTTGTTTTGATATCCAAACCTTTACATCTATGTCAAAGATGACATGGCCATAACCATAACAGAACAAAACCCAAGGAAAAAGGACTTTAAAAACTGATAGCTTTTGTTTGCTTCTGTTTATTTTCAGCTTGCTTATAGTGATCCTGCCAAAAGAATGTGTAATTATGTTTCACAGTCTATGACTAGAGCAATTTTAGAAGAGAATTCTGAAGGATCAATCTTTTTTAGCTTGTCATTGCTCATTCTTCCCCTCTCAGGACCTCAACACTGATTCATATTTGCACTTACTGATTAATGTATGTAAGCAGAAAATGTTGTGTAAAACATACATTTATTTAAAGAGTAATAGAAAATCTCACTTGAATTCCCAAATTTGATGTAACCATTCTGACATTAAGGATATTTAAGTCCATATCTTTCTGCACAACGGCTTGCAAACTGAAATTTACCACATCCTACTGTAAAGGATTACAAACACAATCACAACTGAACTAAGAGTGAAGAACTAGTTGCATGGTTTAGTACTAATAAACTGAAACAGAAAAGCAGATTTTTTTCACAGATGATCCATCTAGTCATTTGAAGCACTGATGTATGCAAATAGATTTCTCAAAAACAAAATATATCCCCTTTTGAAACAGCATTGCAAAGCATAAATAAACTTGCTATGAAAGGAAAATCATCCCTGCAGAAGTGAATACAAAAATAGATCAGCATGTCAGTCACTACTCGAACTGTCTGAACTGTTAGAAGATGAACTTTTTTCCTTTCGTCTCTTCTTTTTCTCTTTCTTATGATGCTTTCCTTTCTTAGATTTATGCTTTTTCCCCTTTTCCTTTTCTTTTTTGTGTGATTTTTGTTTTTTTGACTTTGGCTCATCCTCTTCTGCTGAACTTGATGAGGAAGATCTAGTAAAAAAATGCAGATCAATATGTAATTAGAGAAGGAAAACGACACAATAATAATTTAAGGTGTCAGTATTTTTATAATGTCACAAGTTCAATCTGGTGTAGAATTTGTACAGCAGCATCCACTGGAAAGCTTATGATATCTGAGTCTGCATGTTTAACTTAAATGATGACTAATAAGATTTTCATGCCAGAAAAGCAGTATGTTTATAATACAGATTAAAAAATCATGGAATAGGCAAATTGTGTGGGTTTTCAGTCTTTCAGAAAAGAAAGACCAAGAGTACAGGCCATCAAAAAATAAAGTATGACAACGAGACAGAGCTTCTGCTTTTAAATACCACATGATCAATAACAATGCTAATTAATGCCTTCAGATATATGTCCCTGATGCAAAAATCTAAGAGAAACAGTTACGAAAAATTTTTCTGTTCTTGCAGCTCATTCTATTGGTATCTAACCAGCAGGGATGAGTGATTACATACATAAAAGAACTATGAGGACAGCAGAAGTCATTAAATATTCATCAATATTAAAGAGGGCTGTTTTGTGCTAATGTTTACTTGATTAACTATTAGTTGAATGTAACAAAAACCAACAACAAGATTGACTCTTTTCTGTTCTACTTCACAAGCATAAGGGATGTCTTCAAAAGTGGAAGTTCAAGCTACACAACGTAAATAAGGAAAAATGCAAACACAACAGGTATTAAATCCTGTTTCTTTACTTCTGAGGGGCATCTTGTGGTCTCCAAATACATTTTACAGTTTATACCTTCCAGTGCAGTTCCTGGCATATTGTCTTATCAACTGTCCTAATGATGAGACGTTAGTCTCACCTATAGTCTCACTTGGAAAAAAAAAAAAAAAAAGAAAAAAACCCCTAAAAAACCAAGTCAGTCCACAGGCCAGAACTCAGATTCACAATACACAGGAGTATTACCAGATTTCCTCTGAAACTGGAGTAACACTGTTTTTAGGCTTCTATGTTAACAGGTACACTAAAACTCAACACTTGTTCAACATTACAGAGGTTCCCCTTTTGGTAACTGCGAGTTACTCAGAGCACTTGAGTGTGCCTGCAGGTGTGTGTACACATCCATGTGTGCACACAAAGAACCCTACAGTCTCTGAACTTCAGAGAGCCTTCTCCATCCTGGCTATGCTGGGGACCAACTCCACAATCCTCCTGACTTGTTCTTTTCCCATCACAGCTTGCATAGAGTTGGACAGTCAGTTGGTGGGTTCTGCTTTCTCTGATCTGCAGACCTGCAGTTTGCTAGAGCTTCCAAGACTCCTGTGATCTTTACTCCAGGGCAGAAAGGGACTCCACCACTAATCTAAGAACCTTTACCCTACCATTACTTTACCATTACCTTACCATGAATCAGTTCTCAATTGAAAACAGGAAAATTTTCAAACAGAAGATGTACTTACAAAAAAAGTTGCATCAATAGAAGCATTATTTCCTGAGAAAACACAAGTATATCAAAAGTATTTCTAAAGCCGTGTTTTGAAATGGAAAGAGTTGTGTGAAGGTTACCTTTTCCTTGGTCTTTTTAATTTTGTTTTCTCTTTGCTTTTTCTTTTTTGTTTCTTTTTCTCTTCCTCTTCATTTAAATCTATGGGTAGAAAGGTAAAGTTCACAAAACACTTGTCTGAATTAAGATCAGCATTAAAAAAGTAGCTTTAATAGCAATGTCAAGTTAGTTCAGAATTCTTGCTAAAAGGCTCTTTTTTCCTTGCCCCTATAGCAATTTCAGAAATATATTGCAGTAGCAACAGGACTTTTATACACAACTTACATTGTATGGACATTGATCTAAGCACTAAGAATGAAGGAAAGCCTGTAAAATGTAGTAAAAAGACCTTTACCAATATATTTACATCAGATTCAGGTTTTCATATCTGTTCTTCTGTATTTTAACAGTTTTAACATTTAACATATTATTGTCCAAGTCTGAAAACTAGAACAAATTAAAAAAATAATATTCTGTTAGGCTTCCCTGAGTTACTTTCACACATCCCTATTTCATGCTTCACAAACAGCAATGCCATAAGTGGGACACACTTGAATTAATTGTCAATGTTCTGCCTACAGAGACTGGCAGAAGAGTCACCCCTCATCTGGTAGTGTCTGCCTCCTGCCCTAATGCTCTACAGTGTGGTATAGTAACTTCATATTTCAATTAAAAACAATGTTTTTATGACATAGATGAAATTTCTGACATTAGATTTTTCTATACCAGTTCAAAAAGTACTCTTGAACTCTCCAAAATGCAAATCCATCACATAAACACACATTCAGCTACCAGGAAAATACTGGCTTCACAATTTATCCTTAAAAAAAGAGCCAATTTTGAGTACTTCATCTTATTCCTATGACCCTTTCTATAAAGTCTGAATGCTGGTGTAGTTATGCCTTTGCTACCACAAATATAAATTACTGGTCTGTATGTTATGGAGTGGAACTTGAAAGAATTTAGTGTGACATAAAAGAGCAAATTGCCTGTGGAGCAATGAAAAAACATAAATGAGAATGGGTAAACAAACAGTACTTTTTAAAGAAAATAGTGCAAAATCTTGAGAGGATGAGAAAATGGCAAAATTCTGCCTGGATAACTGACAGATACACCTCTCCTTACAACATATGTAGCAGTCACAATTTGTGAAAAAACACATAATAAACAGGAAGGAATGTTAGAAGATCAAGTAAACGTTTAGCTGTTTTTCCTGCAGATACCTATCTTCAGTCAGTTTAGGACTGAAAAAACCCAACCTTTACATTCAAAAATACATAGTAAGTGGTAAGCATTTTTTCCAAAGAGACTTGTTCCAAGAACATCCGTTGCAGTACCAATTTAGCACTCTTGATAAAGGCCTATCCATTTCTTTTGAAGTGTACAGCTAACTAAAGGGTCCTATCTACCCCTTTTCCTTTCTAAATAGCATCTTCTGTAGGAACTAAACATCAGAGCATATGAGAGCAACAGAACAAAACATAATGAAAAACAGAAGGGCAGAGGAGAAGAATGTTCATTCCTTTAAAACACACTGTGGTGAAACAAACTCCCCTTCTTAGATGAACCTCTTTGGAGTCCAAATTCAAATGAACTCAAGCATCTGATAAATAACTCATCTATTCTCACTCTGACTACGAGCTGATAACTCAGACCTTCCAAATACAGAACAGTACTTCTCTAAATATGAATGACTGAATTCCAGTTTACTAGCTGTTTCAGTCAAAATCCTACTTAGAAACTGGAGAGAAATTCAAGTGTCATATTTCTCATTGGTTTGAAGATGTTTAAACTACATGTTGTAATCAAAAGATTAACTCAGAATATCCACGTCATTTTCTTCTAAGCAGCTTCTTAGTAAAAGATCAATTATTCTCTTGTATTTAGGAGCCTCTTTTGAGATGTTCCTAACAGGTACATTAATAACTTCCTATAGAAGGAATTAATCATCATACTAAAAGAGTATAGGTGTATCAAATCTCTGAAGTCTGAATACATAAAGCAAAGGACCTATTTTTAAATCACAGGCTGAAAGAACTAAAAGCAGTTATCAAAAAGGCTAAAATGGGAGTCCCTGCACGTCAGAAGACTATTACCCAAAACCCACAAAGAAACCTTACTCTTTTTTTCACGCATGGCTTGTAATCTCTGTAGCTCCTCCTCCTCGCTGTCTTCACTGCTAGTGCTGCTGACGTCCAAAACAATATCTCGTTGTGGGTCTACGCGGAGGAAGTTTCGACATTCAAACGTCAGATGACCAGCTGAACAAAATAAATATACAGAAAGAAAAATTACAATTTGCCAAAAAACACCGAAGAACTAAAGAACGTGGATTTTTGTATTACTCAGTTTTGAGAAGTGAAAGGAGAAAAGGTAGGCTGTGATCTGCGAAAGGGGCAGGAGAAAGCTTACTTTGAAAAAGTCTCCAAGAACTTTGATAGATTCTACAATGCTCTTCCATTTAATAGTGCTTTATGGCCTCTCTCCTATTCTCCTAATTTGAAGATTTGTTTCAAACTTTAGTTCTATTTTTAATGGTCTTAGATACTTTCTTAAGGAATCACCTAAAAGCATAGCATGAAATATTTCAAAAACTACAGTAAGTGTTGCATTGCTTAACTCTCTCTAGGGAAATTGTAGAATCCTATTTGCTTATGAGACATAATCTTTAACAACCAGCACTTAACACTGACTAAACTACTGCCTGACCAATATTTTAAGTTTTCTAAGTTACATCTTGATAATCATGACCAGTTAGAAACACTGTTCTGAATACACTCATTGAAATAATAAAGTAAATTTTTTAAAAAATTAAGATATGGTTTGGGAGACACAGTAATTCAAGTAGTAATTAAAATAAGCTCATGCTCTTAGTAAGGATGATGTCAAACTACCTACACCTTGAAGACAGAGATTTTAGGAACATTTAAACATGGATCATATGATTTGACTACAAGTTTCCTTCTCTTCCAGAAAGCTTCTGATACTCACTGCATGTAGAAACAAAGCACTAAATCTATATTTATATCCACTGTTCTTTGAAAGAACAGCTACACAAAGCAATTCATTGACAAAAATTTGTTGCAAAGTGAAGTAAAAGAATGCAGCAAGCTTTTTTCCTGTCACCCAAGGTAACACTCATGAAAAACCCAAACAGCTTAATTAACTGTGCTAAAAGGTCAAGACAGTTGAACAGTGTCCATTCCTCCAATGTTCTAAAATTAAAAGTCATTAAAAAATTAAAATCTTCACTAAGACCTGTCTCCATTAATCAGGAAAGTAGCCACAGACATTTAGAATCAGTGTATAATCCAAAGCATGAGGTAAATGCCAACTGCAGAACTTGAAAGCAATAAAGGTAGGTGGTTCTTGAAATACACAATGTACAAAATTATTTTTTCTTAGTATAAAGAATTATATACATTTTAAAGTATTTTTCTGGTGAATTAGATTGGACTGAAATGCCTGCCTCTTTGCAGTAAGATTCAGAAGAAACACTTGTGTTCATCTCAGTATATATCAAAGAAGGTGCTTTCAATTCAAATTTTCTCAAGTAATTGCATTGAAATGTAGTATGTATGAATATAATAGCATAATCTTTTTTTGCTGAGAAACTCAAGGAGCATTGGTAAATGTGAGAAACCAGAGAATGAACATGAAATAAATAAAAGAAAAACAATATGGTAATTTAAACTGCCAAATGTCTGGGCAAGAAGGGAGAATATTTCTTTCCTTTTTTCCCCTCTCCTCAAAAGGCAGTTCCAACCAACATCATAAACTGAAGAAAACACTGTAACTTCATATTGCTTATTACAGACTTACGGTAGCCACACTTCTTGCATCCAGCTCTAATGTTATCCTTATTTCCACCTGGAAGAGAAAATTTCACCCATCAGGTGTTGTTGAAGAGAACCTTCAAGTTTCTTTCAAACTGACTTGATAATGTCAATTAATAACTTCAATACACAGACAGAAGGGATCACGAGTATTAAGTACACCAAGATCTCGTAAAAAACTGCATTTCTAAGGTGACTTTTCTATGCAGTAATCTATCAGAACACATTTGACTAGTTTAAACTGCTAGAGATCATTTTGTCTTAAATAATTTACTGCCAAATCCTAATTTAATTTATTGTCACCTTTCCACTTGTTTAGTTACAGTATGAACAGACAGACATCTAACATTTCAGTGATCTGCAGCACACTATATAAATTCTAGCAGTGCCAGGATGGTGACAGGCATTCAGTGGAAACTCTGAAGTGATTTATTTTTTAATGACAAGAACTGACTTTACAAGGCAATTTAAAAGACCAAACAAAAAATTACTCCTGAAAAGAAAGAAGAATTTTTTTTTAAAAAAAGTCAACAAATTGTTAAATTATTCTGAATCCAGATAACAAAACACCAAATACAAAGAATGCAAGAAAGCAAAAGTGTAAGAAAGTGAAGACAGTAACAGAAAAGTTTGTATTCTAAGCAGGAAGAAGGATCTGAATAATGCAAATTTTAGGTATTAAAAGTGTGTGATTCTCCCATGTGAGACAACAGCTAAGTTAAACAGACACAGTAGGACATAATTCAGGAGAAGCACCAGGGATTTGCCCCAGCCCCCAAATTTTAATAATTTAATAAGATCAATCTTAATTTTAATAATTTAGGCCATTTGTAATGAAGTGACAAGTGAATTCCCAAACTCAAAGGATGCCATTCTATCTCCCAACTGAATAGAGCAGGAAAACCCCAGCAACTTAAACAGTAACATACTATTAGAAATGGAGTACATTGGCCTCATTAATTTAAACTATGATTTACTGAAACAAGCACTGTCTTTAGAAAATTCTACTCAAAGTAACAGAAACCTTCAAACCACAAGTTGAAAAAACTACCGTGGAAACTGGGACAACTCAGGTGTACGCCTCAAAGAGTATTGGAAAGACAAGCAACAAAGATCCACACATTCCATGATTTTCTGCAGATCCCAAAACCTCAGTGTTACATATCCCCTTCAATGTCAGCAGTGTTCAGCTACCTGTTTTGTGACTATCTTTAGAAGGACACCCATGAAAGGTAAGGAGGTAGGGAACACAGAAGAAAGAGTCACAAAATAAAAATCAAAAGCATACCTGTATCTTGCAATGTCACATCAGAGAAACACTCAAACTAGCACTTGCTTGTACACTACTCCTTGGGACTAGAAAGCACGATCACTCATGCCACCTACTTTGTCTCAGCATTCTGAAACACAGAGTCAGCCTCAGCCCCACTGCACAGCTGAGTCACAGGTAAAGAAAGATTTGTTTTTACAGACAAGGGAGGTCAGTACAGGCATGTGCACACCACAGAAATCTCCTGTGTAAGTCAGGATCTCCAAAAGAGACACCCAGCAGACGACAAGAATGTAAATATTGTCATCAAATATTCCCACCAAATTCCTAGGACTGAAAATTTAATATTGCTTTTGGCTTTAAATATCAATATTAGAGGCAAGGGGTTTAGACTAGATGAAACTTTAGATGACTAAAAGCAACGGAATTGCAAGAAGTTTCCTTTCTCACCCCTTCTTCCCATATCTTAATTCTCAAGACAATTAAGTGGCACAGAGCTAAGGACTTCAATCCTTCAGTGGAGTATAAGACTGAAAAGAAAAGCTTTGGAAACCTTTGAATGCAAGTATGTCTCCTCAAGAACCCCTTCTAGAAGGGGAGCAAGCTTATGAAGGCCTTCTGTTCATCGGAGAAGCAGCTCAGCCAAGCTCAGCCTGTTCAGCTGCCCTCGAACCAAACACTGCCCGTGTTTCAGAACCAAACACTGCCCGTGTTTCAGAACCAAACGCTGCCCGTGTTTCAGAACCGAACGCTGCCCGTGTTTCAGAACCGAACGCTGCCCGTGTTTCAGAACCGAACGCTGCCCGTGTTTCAGGACAAGAACAAACACACCGTGAGGCAGCGCCGACCGCCCTCGGCCAAGGCAGACCTCAACACCCCGCACACCGCCCCAGGTGTGTCTGCCTGCCCTGCCTCACCAGAACAACCCACTGGTACACACAACAAGCGTTAATCCAGGACGACAGCGGAGGAGAAAAGCCAAGTCTGACAACCACCGCTCCTTAGCTGTAACCTCAGCGAAGCGGGCAATGGGAGCGCAGCGCTGTGTCACCCAGGAGCTCGGGAAGAGGGCCCGCAGCGCCCCTGCGCTGCCCCTGCCCAGCGAGGCCATGGCCCCGTCTCCATTTTCCTCTCCATCCCTATCCCCATCTCCCTCTCCCTGCCGCTGCCCCCGGCAGCGCGGACCGGAGCAGCTCCGGCCGCCACCCCCCAGCCCACGCTTCCCAGTGCCGCGCACGGCCGCGCGCCCTCCCCGCGCAATTGTCCCGCTTGCCCGCCGCCCCGCCGCTCGTTCCCGTCTCCCCAGGCTGGCCCCGCCGCTCGTTCCCGTCTCCCCAGGCTGCCGGGCCGCGGCCGGCCGGCGCTGCCGCTGCCCCGCCGCGCTCCCAGGCGGGAGCCCCTCTCACCCGGCAGTGCCATCCCGCCGCTCTCTCCGGACCGGCCCGCACGCGCAGCGACGCCTCTCCCCGCCGGAAGGCTTTGCCCGGCGCACTCCCGGACCGTACCACGCGCAGGGAAGGCAGGGGGGCTCAGCACTCCTAGGGCGGGACCCATGGTGGGGCACCACAGATGTGTGAGGAAGCCTGCGAACCTTTCCCAAGACACATCCTTTCTCAGTGTATCTCGGAGAGACTCCGGCCGAGGACTCATTCCTTCACCCTTTCTTCCGGCTTGTGCAACTTCATCCCCCCTTCCCTGGGCTGCCTACAGGCGCCCAAGATGGCGGGCGGCTCGGGGCGGTAGGAAGTGTGGGAGGCGAAGCGGGGTCCAGCGCCGGCTGCTGAGGAGAGTCCGCCGGCCGAGCCGGTCCTTGCCCCGCCATGAGCAACATCTACATCCAGGAGCCGCCCACCAACGGCAAGGTGAGGCGGCCAGGGTGAAATTCTGGAGAAGTTACATGTTGTAAGGCTATGGGGGAACAGGCGAGAGCGAACACGAACTTGGGTGGTGGTGGTGGTGGTGATGGTGATGGTGATGGTGATGGTGATGATTGGGGCTGAGGAGGTCGTTGTTACTGTGGTGGACTGGTTTGGTTAAAGTTACTTCTTTGGCGCTGCCAGAGTCAAACCACGAGGCGTGATGTCTGGAGACAAAACACAGAGCCGTCCTCGGAGCGTTTAATTTAATTTCCTCTATTCCCGATTATGTCTTTAATTTTGTTAGGATCTCTCACTGGATGTAATGATGTTCTTTCTTTGGATATTTATTACTTCCCCCCTTCCCCCCCAACACGTTGTTTCGTTATGGAAATGATAATGGGTATCTAAGTTTCTATACAGTATCAGCCATGTTATGTTCATGTTTATGTTATCTTATGTCAGCTATATTATACATCTTTGTTGTACATATTGATTCAGAGCTGCATCTTAAGTTCTGGAAATGCTAGTTAGAATTAACAGTAGCAACCCAACACACTTAAATGTATACCACTCTTACAAATATAACAAATTCTGATTTAGTTTTTTAGGCAGTTAATTCTTTGATCAGTGGCTCAATTAAAATAAAACCGAGGCTGCATTTATCTGTATGTTTACTGTTTGTAGGTTTTGCTGAGAACTACAGCAGGAGAAATAGATATAGAATTATGGTCAAAAGAAGCACCAAAAGCATGCAGAAATTTCATCCAGCTATGTATGGAAGGTAATGACTGAATGGGATGGGAATTGATGAAATTAATTCATATGCAATCTTTGTGCCCTTTCTGTAAAATAGAGGTCATAATTATGTTTAGACTTAGTGTGTCATAAGTTTATAAGTTTAGAAATTATTAATTAACACTCAGACAATGTTTTTCAAGGTTACCAATGAAGCTGGTGGAGAAAAAAATAAAAGTAAAAATTTTGGATGGTTTTCTCAAATTAAGCAGATGGCATAGCATTGAAACATTGTCGTTCAGAGTCTTGAGAAGGCTTACTTTCAGCAAATGTCTACAAAGTGTAACAACTTCAGTCTGTGTGAAATTACAGTAATGCTATATAGGACATTCTCCAAAATTCTCATTTCTGCATCACAATTTACACTACTATTTCTTTTTTTTTTTTCCATGAGTGTTCTTAATGTTTCAGTTGCTGTATTTTGTTGTTGATGGAAGCTCTGTAAAACTTTCCAATGAAGTAGTGGGTACCAGAATGAGAAGCTCACTACTGAGAAAACTAAAAAAATCTGTGAAAGATGTGATGCCTTTATGTGTTTTCTAACTGGTGCTATTCTACCATTTAAACATTTATGGAATTGTTGAGAGGAGTTCTAGCCTTCATCTGTTAAACAAAAATAGCAGTCTAGGCTTTGTGCCTCCAGCACAGATCCAGTCTGTTTTGTGTTCTTTTACCTAATGTTGAGACTTTTTGCAGTGGTAAAGGAATTTCTTAGCCCACGATAAAGGTTCAGATATATACTTTATTTCCTTCCTGGTATTTTTTAACTGCTGTGTAGCATCTTGTGCTTTGTATAATACATTTAAGTATTTGTCATTAATATCCCAGCATGTAACCATACATGACTGTGTCTAGTTCTGCTGCAACATTTGCATACTCTACTTCATCTTGCAGCATCCTGCAGATTATTATTATTATTATTACTACTACTACTATTATTATTATTATATCAACCAGGGGTTTGGTTCAGGTAAAGTTATGTTTTCATTCTTTTTTTTTTCTTATGGTCTTGTAACCTCTACCAGATAGATAGATAAAAGAGGATAGCTTAGACAGCAAGATGTACCACATATTTCATTCTGCAAAAATTATCAGTTTAGGTACAGTATAGGTGAGGAAAGGTGTTCTGTGCTGGTGAGTGAAAGTGCAGATCATCTGTATATGGGTATTGCTAATGTTGTATGTGAGATCTCATCCAGGATAAAGCACAGTATTTCTAGTTCTCCTTCTAAATTGGTGTATTTTGATAGTGTCATTCCAGTAATAAAACTTAGAAGCTGAAAAGATTGTAGTTCATCAAGGTCATCTTGTCAGTGATGGGCAGGGTTTTTTGCAAAAGAAACATGTGACACCACAGGGTGTGATTTCATAAGACTGTGGAGAACAGAAGGGAACCAAATAGAAGCCAACAGCGGAATCTAGTTACAGTATTTGCTTTCTGGAACTTCAGTCTCTGGACATCACTGCATGATTTATTTGAAAGTTTGAGTTTGAGGCCACTTACATTCTTACACTCTTATTCTTTTTCTTTTTTAGAGTATTACAATAACACAATATTTCACAGAGTAGTGCCTGGCTTTATTGTGCAAGGGGGTGACCCCACTGGTACTGGATCAGGAGGAGAGTCAGTGTATGGAGCTCCTTTCAAGGTGTGTACCTATATCTTATACATTAATTGGTTTGTTATTCTCAATCCATTGTTTTCCTACCAAGTTCTGAAAAATCAAATCTTATATGAAATGCATACATGTGCAGTAGGTGCCTCTTCATGTGCTGCTTTTATATTTTTGAGTATGGCCTAAATTGAGAGCTCTTAGATCTTGTTGCTCTGGTAAAATGGTAAACCTGGGGGCTCAGATCCTGAGTGAAGCTACACACAGGCTCAGCAGCTGTCTTCTGTTCTGCCTGACTGCTTTATTTCAGGTGGGGCAGGCACCTTTAATTTGTGACTGAAGCTGCAAAGCGTGTTTCTGGGCCTTCCATCTTCTTGCTGCTAGACTCTAACATCTAGCACGAACCTGAAGTTTCTGGGAGGGAATGATACCTGAGCAGAGAACAAAACAAAAGTTACCAATACTGTAGTAGTATTGCTGCTTCAAAGTAGTGGTACCTCAGTATTGCAGTGTTTAGCATCATGGTATTAATCACTTTCTGCTTGCTTTGAAAGGAGTCCTATTTTGTCTTCATAAATCCAGAAAGTGTTCTTCCTATGGATTTTTACATTATTACAACCCGTTAATGTGCTTTCAGTAACTTTACATGAATTAGGATTTAAACAAATTTTTCACATAAATACAATGAATTTCAAGAATAGTATTTTTGCAAGAAGTGTATGAAATGCAGTTACTTTTTGAAATTTTTTTTATTTTCTTAATATTGGGGGATAACAAATGTAAATAAAAATAATATCGGGGATAAGAAATGCAGATAAAAATAATACTTGATTTTTAGGCAATGCCTGGAAAAAGAAAAAAGTAACAAGACAGAACTTAGAATTTTTTAATTAGTAATGTGTCTTTCTGTTACTGATATTTCAGTTTCTAAATTTTTTTGTTTGGTATTTGTTCGTTGTGTGTTTTTGGTTTCTTTTGAGGATTGTTCATTTGTTTGCATCATTCTAGGCACTAGGGATTAGAAATACTGACTAAAAATAATTTTTGCTGCTCAGAACAGGAGCTTTTAAGTATAATTCTGGCACTGAGTTTCAAAATACTTGGAGTTCATTACTGTCTGAATCCAAAAGAAAATTAGCAGTATTTTTTTGTGTGTGTTGTCTTGGTTTGGAAAGACAGGTATCTGCCAGGGAAAGCTGAAGCCTCCCCTAGAATAGAAAATGTAAACCCCTCACCCCCCGCCAAATTATAATTTTGCAATTAAGGGCTTTCAGGCAAAGATTTGGGAATAGGAATAACAGTTCTTTACTAGGAATATTAACAATACAAACGTGGTAGAAAACAAAACCACCCAACCCAACAAGCAAACAAACAAACAAGCAATTCTGGAAAACCCTGACAGAGTCAGAGCTACAACCTGACACCCTGTTGGTCAGGGTGTTGGAAGCAGTCCACAGTGAGTCCTCCTGGAGTGGCAGATGTGGTTCTGCTGAAGTGGAGATGATCCTGTAGATAGGGTCCAGTGATGATGAGAGTGGGGTCCAGTCCTCCTCCGGTAATCGGGTGAAGCAAGAGAACTCCCTGTTCCAGAGTCCCAGTTTTATCCAGGTAGGAATAGTTGGCTCCTCCCACTGGGTGGAGCATCTCACAATGGGATGATGGAATGTGAGTGTACTATTTTGGGAAGGGGAACAGCTTGAGGAAGAAAACAGCCTGGGGAGTCTTAATGGCCCATCGTGAAAAGAGATTGTTTCTTAACAATGCCCTACCTGGTGTTAACAGTTGGGCCATTATCAAAAGGCACCCGCCCCCCTCCTTTCAGAGTAAACAAGAGATAAAGAATAATTCCTCAACTGCTTTCAACAGATGAAAATAGAATACACAATTTAGGTTCCATAACCCAAGACATGTGTGTATGTTGATGTAAATAATATCACTCCTATCTCCTATCACGCTGCAGCTAAAGGAGTGCAAAAATAGTTTTATACTGAAGTTGTTCTCTTTTCTCTCTTGCTTTTTTACCAGGATGAGTTCCACTCACGACTGCGATTTAATCGAAGAGGACTTGTTGCTATGGCAAATGCTGGGCCCCACGATAACGGGAGTCAATTTTTCTTCACGTTGGGTCGTGCAGATGAGCTTAACAACAAGCACACAATCTTTGGAAAGGTCTGTTACATGAACTGGAATCCCAGTTTAAGTCTGACAGAAGCTGCTAGAAGTTTCTCTGAAGGCTGGTTTAGTATTGTTTGCTGCTCTGTGAATTTGAAATTTATTTCAGTGCTTTTTAGGCTCTCTCCATTCTCTTGGTTTCTTATATCAAGTAGAAATGTTTCTGTGGGTTTTTCCTATTATTATCTATTTTGCTGTTGTTATACTTCTAAATTTTCGTGTTGTGCTGTCATTAAATAATATTATTAGTGTTATTATGGCTTTATTATTAGTCTGTTCATCTAATACTAATGATATGTTAGAAAATTCTGTTTAGAATTAATTAGATTCTAATTACCCAAGAAGGATCAGGAAGATGTAAAACATGACATGAATTTACCACTCTCATGATTCACTTAAAAGAAAATAAAGCAAATATTTTTCCTATTTCCACTTGTTTTGTTTACCTGTTCCATAGCTCTCAGTAAGACTTTAACATCTTCCTCTGATACATTCTCAAAACAACCTGTATTCCTTCAACTTTTGCCATTAAATTTAAAAACCCAAACCTTTGTTCATTGTACTTGCTGTCTTTTGGAAGTCTTACATGCTTACAATATTTCCTGTATCACTTGTACTTTCAAATTTTTTTGCATAATAATTGTCTTGTATTTTGCAGAATAAATAATAAAATTAAGTCAAGAACCTTCAAACCTTTCTTTGTAAATTTGCCAGGTTACAGGGGATACCATATATAACATGTTGCGCCTGGCTGAAGTAGAAGTTGACAAGGAAGAGAGACCTCTCAGTCCACACAAAATAAGAAGTAGTGAGGTATGTTCTGTTTTAAAATGTGACATTTAAAAGTTCTTTTTTGTATAGTGTTCAGAAAGTTTGGCTTGTCCTTTTGCGTATTGTTTTAAAATATTGAATCACTGAATTGCAAAATATTTGCTGAAGATGTATCTAAAATACTGGTTTTTTTAACAGGTTTTGTTTAATCCTTTTGATGACATTGTGCCAAGACCAAACAGAAAACTGAAGAAGGACAAACCAGAGGAAGAAACTAATAAAAAGTCCAAAGTAAAAGGCACAAAGTAAATATATGCAACATAAATGGTGGTTAATTTTTTTTCACCTTTAATTTGTAGCTTGGCAGTTTTTTATTTCGATTTCTGTCTTTGAAGCACTTCCTTGTTTCCAGGGAAGATCATGCAAATCTAGTTCCTCTGACTGAAATTACTATGCATCTGCTGAGCTGTAACTGTTTTGTGCATAGTGATAGTTTGTTGAAAATAATAAAAGGCAGTTTATCTTTCCCATATGCCACAATGTGCAATCATCTGACTGAGGTGACACTGCAGTTAAAATCTGTGGTAGGCTCTGTTGTTTGGGATTTTTTGAACTTATTTTATCAGATACCATTTCTTCCCCACTGAAGCACTTAGCAAAAGGCAGGCATTTTGACATGGGAAATTTTAGTTTCTGTGAGTGAAAACTCGTAGTCACAAACATGCAGTGAAAAGTAATAGGAACTCTAAAGTGGACATACTGTGAGTTCTGCTGTGTAAAAATCAAACATGTTGCAACTGACTGGTTCCAGCAGTGTGAACAGCTAAGTCTTGAAAAAGAAATTACGGATCGTAATTTCTTCTAATTGCATTCTGTGAATGTGTACACATTTGGTACCTTTCTGAGCCATCATATCTTGTAAATCTTGTGTCTTGAATGCCTCTCTGTAGAGAAAAAAATGCAACAGAATTGTCAGCATTCAAGAATCAGAGAAAGTCAAGACAGAATTTCTTGAATTGTGCCTTAACTGATGCTTTACTGTCCTTGTTTTATCTCAGGAGCATAATAGAATATGATTTTCTAAATATTTATGATTTGTTGCAAAGCAAAATGTGGTAGTTGTTTGGAATTGGTACATTTAGCAACAAAAAAGTTTTTTAAAAAAATCTTGTACAACATGAATGTAATATATTTAAAGTTAGTGGAATGTTACTAAGTATTTAAAATTTTGCTAGAATTTTTCTTTTTTCTCTTAAAGAAACTTTAACCTGCTTTCCTTTGGGGAAGAAGCTGAAGAAGAAGAGGAAGAAGTCAGTAGAGTTAGTCAGGTATTTTACCAAATTATCCTTATTTTTTGTTTCAACCTAATTACTTTTTTGGTGTATTTGTGGAAAGCTTTAAAGTTTTTAGTCTTCTTATGTTTGCATTTTGAACAATAATACTAGCAGTTGCTTCAGCTTTTAGGATTCTGCTGTTACAGCATTTTGCAAATACATAAGTTTTTAGCTGTCTTGATTTTTAAGGTGCCTTCAGCTACTGCATGGAATTTTTACATTTCCATGAGCAAAAAGTTTCATAGTATAAATCTGTGTCTGCTGTTTAAAAGTCATGGAAGTGATAGGTACTTTATTCTTTTTCAAGTCCTTTATTTATGACTGCAATTATATGGTAAAATACTTGAATTCTGAAGATCATCTCATGCATTTCCAGTGCATGCATAGCTCCTTTTTCTTACCTATATCCATCTGTGAGCCAAATGAAGTGTGGTTGTTGTGGAGAAAGTAGTCCATTATCATAATTTGATAGTGCACTGCAGTGAAATGTTCACATTCACAGAACCAGGATTGCACAGGTAATCTTTGATCTAACATTTCCTTCCCTGACTTGGCATTTAAATAATGTTAGTTTAAAAAATTCTTAAATAAATTGCTGATTTCATTTCTGCTGCTGAAAGTTGTTTCACTAGACTCCTAGGCTTTCTACAATACCTCACTGCTTCAGTTAGTGATCAGACTACATGGTCCTGCATCCTGTACCACTTAAGTGAAAAAATAGTTGTTAGTCTCCAGAAGTTAGCTAAAATACGAAAGGAAAACAGTAAATAATGATGGACAATATTATAGTGAGATGATAGCAGTCAGAATGATAGTAGAGATTTATTAGAACAGCATCTTCAACTATTTTTCTTTCTTTGTTCAACTCACCAGTCACACAAACTTTACTTGTTTACCTTAATGTGCTCATCTGCTGTTTTGCTCCTGCTGTATATCTGGCTTGTAATGCTGCATTTAACTCAGTTGCTTGGACTTTTTTCTTTTCATACCAAATACTTGGTTTCAATTTAAAATTATCTAAATAGAATGCCTTTTTCATGATAAGGCTAGTTTCAGTGTTTTCATGCTCTCTTTCAACTCAGCCTCAAAATCTCATCTGCCTATTTGTCCTGACTAAGTTCTGGACTGGCTGTAGGTAGATAACCACACCAACTCTCTCCGAAGAATTTATCTTCATTCTTTGCAACAAAGTAAAACCTTTGTTTTGAAACCTCATTGTTTGTTCATAAGAGGTCCAGATCAGTGTCTCTGTAGTACTGGACACTATTGTAACCTGATTAAGTTAAGGTACATGAGTATCTGCACTAACTTGCATTCTCTGTTTTTGATAAGAAAAATGGGAGGTCGAAGCTACTACTGGGATCCTTTGGCATCTACAAACTTAGAATCCTATGAGCTTTTTTTTGGTTGCTAGATGAGTAAGTCTTGCTTGTTTAAGAAGGGCAGAGAAGCTCTGGGTAAAACACCTCAAGGCCATGAATCCCCTATAGCCAGGGATTTGGCTGTAGGGCCCCCACTGGTTGTTGATCAGTGTTTAAACTCTAGCTTTCTGTGTCCAAACCGCTTGTTGTCTGTACTTGTTTGCAGCACTTCGTGATACACAGCCCCACCACCACTCCAAACACACCACCCCTCCCTTAATGAAGGAATTATCTCTCCATGTTGCTGAATGTGTTAGTCTTTGTTTTCTACATAATAAAAAATTGTAGTTGCATTTAAATGAGTGAGATTTTATGCACGTCTGCTGTCTTTCCAAAAGCATTAGATAATGCATCTGCAATATATTCACAATACAGTCGCAATACAAACTGTTCCTGTAGCAGAGATTTTCAGTCTGATTTTTTTCTGGACATTAGGTATACTTTTTTCCACATTAGCACGTAGAATGCTTTCTAATTGCAGTCTTTCTGCCTGAAGGCCTTATGTGTTGTTCCAATTAATTAGTGTTCTTCCAATTGATAACTTCTGTTTTGTACATGGTCGTTCTTTCACTTGTCATGTGTCATTATTGGAAAGTCAAGTTCTTACCTCTTCATTCAAGTGTATATGTGCTTACACTACCTCAAGTGTATATGTGCTAGACCTACCATCTAAACAGTATTTTTTTTTCCCTCTCTTGCTGTCCTTTAAAACTAAGTGCATTGCTGTTGCAAAAATAAATCTCTGGAGTCAGCTTGATGTTTCTCCATGTGTAACACTTTCTCTGTCCTTCTGTTCTTCAAAGTGTCTGTGTTTACTGTATAGACTAAACCTAAAAAGAAAAAAGTTGTGTTTTTCTTACCATAATACTTTTTCACTATCTAGCCTCTTAAACACTGAAACGAATAATAACTTTTTTCTTTTTTCTTTTTTCTTTTAACAGATCATGAAGGGGAAAAGTAAAAGTAGTCATGATCTCCTGAAGGATGATCCACATCTAAGCTCAGTTCCTGCTGTCAAAAGGTTAGTATGTGATTTCCAATTTCTAGAACAGATCTACTTTCAATATGTTATACCAGATTATCAGCATGTATACTCATTTAAGAAATGTTAGTTTATGTTATTCTTTAGAAATTTAAGAGTGCCAGTGCTAGATCAGACCAAATATTTCTCTAACCCACTAAGCTGTCTCCACCACTGGCCATCAATGGATGCCCAGTAGAGAATAAAAGCAGTGCAAATGCAGTTTATCTGAGTAGTCTCCCAGCCTCCATCAGCTTTCACCTCAGAGGACTGTCAGAGTTCGATGTGGTTCATCTATTTAGAAATCCTTAACAGAGCACTCTTCAAAGTGTGTATTAAGTCTCTTGTAATATTGTTTCCATTCACACCATCCTGTCCACTACAGGAAGAAGTATCTTCCCTTTTTGTTCTGAACCTGGATGCTACTATTGGCATTCCATAAATCCTAACTCTCATTCTGGAGGAGACAGTGAGCAGACAGTCCATTTTATACCTCTCTTTACCACAATCCTTTCTTAGATTATCTCTTTCATAGCCTAAATTAAGTTACTTAAGTTTTCTTCGTGATGAAGATGTTCTTGGCTATGATTATTCTAGAGGGCTGCTTTTCCCAGCCCTCTAAGCCTGCTTGTGCTTGAAAATATCTTTTTTTTTCCTAATCTAAATAACACACAAAAAATTATGTTAATTATGAATCTGTATGGTTGAATAAAGTTGGTTTTCTTCTTCTCTGTTTCTTTTTAGTACTTTATAAATTCTGATTTTAACCACAGTTGGGTTTTAAGGTGAGAAAATTCCATGAAAGTACATTAACTTCAAGAATTTGCTTATCTTAGAATCCTAGACTAGTTGGTTTGGAAGGAACCATTAAAATTTATCACATCCAACTCCCCTGCAATGAGCAGGGACGTCTTCGACTAGATGAGGTTGTGCAGAGCTCGGTTCAGCCTGGCCCCTTGAGAGTTTGCAGGGTGGAGCATTTACCACCTCTCTAGGCAACCTGCTCCAGTGTCTCACCACCCGTGTCATAAAAAACATCTTCCTTATGTCTAGTCTGAATTTACCCTTTTCTGGTTTAGAACCATTACCCCTTGTTCTTTCACAATGGGCCCTGCTAAAAAGTCTGTCCCCGTGTTATAGACCCATGCTAAGTACAGTAAGGCTGCACGCCATAAGGCATCCCTGGAGTCCTCTCCAGGCTGGACAATTGTGCCTTTCCCCATTGGAGAGGTGATCACCTTCACGGCTCTTCTCCAGAGTCCCTCCATCAGGTTTCTGTCTTTCCTGTGCTGGGACCCCAGAGCTGGGTGCAGCACTGCAGGTGGCCTCTCACCAGAGCAGAGCAGAGGGGCAGAATCCCCTCCCTGGCCCTGCTGCCCACCCTGCTCTGGATGCAGCCCAAGACAGGTTTGGCTTTCTGGGCTTAAAGCGTACATTGTCAGCTTTTCATCCACCAGCACCCCCAGGTCCTCCTTGCTGGGCTGCTCTCATTCCATTCATCCTCCCATCTGTATTGATACCAGCAATTGTTTTGACCCAGGTGCAGCACTTTATTAAATTATTATCATTGATTTTAACATTGATTGCAACACATCTGGAGTTTCTTTAATGATATTAATTGCTCAGAGCAAACTTCAAAGCCTTGACTTTTGAGATTTCTTTAATATTCCTTGGTTTTTCTCTGACATAATTTCTTTTTTTAAAAAGTGGGCTAAAAATGTTCAGTTGCCTTTATTATTAGTTTGTGATAATTAACAGTGGGTATGTTAGCCTTAGTATATCAAATAGATTTCTTTTTTAATTCACCAAACTGTAGCTGTATAACTAAACCTTGATGTTAAGCTTAAGTATCAGTAAAATGCATCTTCCAAAATATAAACTACTTGCAATGAAATCCTACTAATTTTTTGATAAATGAGATCAAAAACATCTCACCTGAGGTCTGGTGGTTTTACCTGTATACATTAGTGTTTTGCTTGAATAGCTCAAGATATGGTTAGGATTTCTACATTGTATGAAAGCCCTTGGTTTTAAGCATTTCTAATTAGAGAAGATTGTGATAGTCAAATGATAGAAAATAATATTGATACCTTTAAGATAAATGCGAGGATGATATGAAGTAGTAAGTTTACTAAAATTTCAGGTGGCTGACAATTTTTTGATTTAAGAAATCTTGTGTTTAAATATTATTTTGAATCTCCTCTAGCATTTCAAAATAGTTACTTTTTTTTTCTTCTTTTAGTGAAGTGGCAAATGAAGAAAAGGAATTGAGTGAGGCAAGTATTATTTTTTTATGAATAATTCTTTGTTTTTTACTGTGTGCAGGTTAGGTTTTCTTTGGGGGACAAATTTTGCTTCAGAGATCTTTAAGAAGTAGTTCAAGTCAGATTTCTGGCAGAAGTGTGAAGGCACTCTAAGCTCTAAGGTGTGGCTATTCACAGCAGGGTAGAATTAGAATACTACCTGCTACCTTTTATAGAAACTGTTTTTATTGTATTTCAGTCAGTAGATTAGTTATATAGGAGTATGGTATATGTGAGGGTTGAGTGCTACAGGGTGACAAACCACCAGAGTAATAAAAGCCCTGAAACTGCTTCTAAAAAAATAGTTAAAATCAAGTTTGTCATGAATAATTGTATAATTTGAATGTTTAAGGGTACGTCTGCATGTGAGTTAATCTTTTTGAAAGATTTCTTCAAGAGAACAAAAACTCAGTGAAGTATTAAATTGTAGCAGTGAGATTGTATTGATGAAAACTGTCACCTCTGAAAGATATGGAATTTGAATAGTCAAGCAGTAACATTCAGCTAAACATGGAGGCAATTTAAGTACAAGAAAATTGTCATACATGCTGCAGGTAAGCATAAGCTTGTTAGCTGAAGTATGTCTCTGTCTCCAGCTACAGATCATGGGAGTACCCCTTTGAATTGCTGTTGAGATAAGGATGTAATACATGACTAGGACTGTAACCTCCCATTCACCTAACTGAATCCTGGAAAGTACTGTTTTCTGTGTCTGTCCATCATGCACAGGTATTAACTATGCTGTGTGTTGACACAGTGGAAGTAAAGGAAAAACACAGTCTGTCCCATTTGTATGCCTAAAAAAAAGCATCTTCTTACACCCTGTTTCTTTTTTCATAAGGCACAGTATGAATTCAGGCTTTTTCACTCTTCTCCTTTGTAATTCCTTCTGTGCCAGGAGCATTTTAGTGTTAGAAAGGTTTGGAGAATGCTATTTAATTAATAATTCTTCAGATATTCAAATATCCCTTTCTTAAGCAAACTGTATTTGGGAGTATAGAACATGGATGTATAGGTTGAAGAATAAAAATTTCAATAAATATACCTAATTAAGCCAGCATTGGAAATATGAAGGCCTTTTCTCTTTTTTTTTTTTTTTCCTGGAGAGATGTTCTCTTTAGATTTCATTACATTGAAGATTTTAGCATTGAAGATCTAGCACTTCAGGTAGTTAACTGCAAAGGGTCTTCCAAAGTAGTACTAGTATTTGATCATCTCTCTTGGAGTTATTTTAGTTAATACATCACATAACTTTTGTATTTACGCAGCTGCAACGTGTTGGTAGTTTTATAGCCAAAGCTGGGAGCAAATAATTCTTCCAGATCTCCCTGCTTCCCCCAGCCTGCAAGGCCATAGTATGTAAGAGAAACTCTTGTGTTCCCTAAGTATTCCCTAAGCACCTGGCATTGCTGCTCATGCTATTAAATACCATCCCATTTCTCTTGGTGCAGTCCTCACACTTGTACATTGAATTATTTGAGAGAGTCTTTGTATTAGCTACACCTCTTAGCTATTTGCTAGGATTCTTTCTGTGCCCAAGTCGTTAATCGAAACATTACATAAAATGTATTAGCAATTTTTTTTGTCAGTCCCTATTTGTCAGTCAGTTACCTAACAGTAAGTTTCACGCAGTACTGTGTACAGATAAAATTATCCACTCCTCAGTTCAGTAGTCTTCTTACATGGGAAAATCATATTACATACAGTAGCCACTAGTCATTCTGTCACAAAATGTCTCATTACATTTTTATTTCCATATTAAAGAGAAGAATGGAGGGCCACTCCACCCAGCTAATAACAGCAGCAAGTAGCATAGCTTTCAGGCAGGCAGTTTTGCATTTCTGTCTCACATGGGGAGTAACCATCACCTGGCAGAACAGCCACTTCCCTTTTAAGGTGCCATGCAGTTCAGTCTGGATTGTTGAATCTATTATTAAATCTATTTGTTGAGATCAGGTGGACTTAGTGAGAGAGAAAGTGACTGAAGGAGGAGACTGGGCAGGAGAAAAGCGTAGAGCTGCAGGAGGGAAAACAGTTGAGGTGGGAGGGTATATCCTGCTTTCTCAGTGTTTTTCCAGAAGAAAAATGGTGAAATACTGTGCAAACTGAGGCTAATGGATGGTTTGGGAACTAGGGGATTTAGCCAAGTTGAACCATTTTGTCCCTCCAATTTTAACCCCCCCTCCTGTTACTCAGATATCTGTAATTTTTAACTAGCTTACAATTTAGCAATGGCTATTTGTCTAGAGTTGTTCATTTTTATTGAGGAAGTTCTCCTGTCCAATTAGTTGTGTTTCAGTGAAATGTTGTTCCTAAACTCTAGTCAAGTCTCCACCAGGTCTGTCTTTATCCTTGACTGTTAAAGACTCCTAACTCAGTCCTGTCACTTTTTTTTGGACCTCCCCTGCTATTGAGGTCTGTAGTCACCCATCTCTCTGACAATTTATCATGTAAGTAAATCTTCTAGAAAGTTTCATTATCTCCTCTGTTAAACAATACTTTTCTGGTAAATTAAGGGAAATGCTGATCCTGTTGCAGTTTTCCCCTATTAAAAAAGAACAGACAAAGCTCCCCAAACAGCCATTCAGTCTTTTAATTGGCAAAATATTCATTCAGCTGCTGTACTGTGTTGCATTTTCAGAGATTTCTTTCTTAGTTTTGACTGATCTTGTCTTGTATATGTCTCAAATCTGAGCGTAGTAGTCTAAAGATTTCTAAACAGTGACTCCACTACAACTTCAGAAATCCACCTCTTGATTTTTCTCTTCTGTTCCCAAATTTTGCCTGGTGCTTCTTTTACTTTTTTAACCTCTCCTCCTCTATGTTTATGGACATAGTCTTCGTGCTACTCTTCCTTCTACCTGTGCATCACACCCAGGACACGAACATGTTCTTCATTCCCAAGTGCTTACATTCTAGTAGTCTCCTGGATACAGTAAAGTCGTCTGGATTACTATTTCTAAGTGTCCGTCCTTTCTTTGGCTAAAATTAGAATCATGTGGCATCTACACGTTCCTTTTGCTGATGGGCATCACACAAAGTAAATATAAAAAGATGTACTATGTCATCATCAAGCTGTTACTCTTCAATTAAGATTCATACAGACTTCCTTCTTCAATGAAGGAAGCAGACATTCCTTGGTCTCATCAGGCCACTTGTTCATTCTCCAATTATTTCTCCCTTCAAATGTCTTTGATCCAAGGTGGTTTATCCCCTTTTGCATACCTGTGCTAGGCATGGAGGCCTGAGGCCTCTCCTTGGATCTGTGTAGGAAGCTGCAATGATCAGTTCCACAGGTTTTCACAGCCTATTATGATCAATTTACTATTTGTAAATTCCCAAACAGGGCTAACCTCTTCCATCCCATCATGGCTGTAGTATAGTCATGTGGTAGGGAGTTAAGTTTTTCTTTCAGTGGAAAATGAAGGAAAAGTTTAGTGTATTGTCTCAATCAAGTTTTAGATTCATGAGCAATGGTGCAGGTAATAACACACTGCTGTGATGTCATCTATAGACCTGTAAGAGTTAATAGTCTAGAATAGACTGCTTTAGTGTTTTTTTAAGCCTACAGATAAGGAGTAATTTGTGTATGAAAAGGAAATTCATATTTGGGATTTTTTGTTACATCTGAAACAAATAAGGATATGTTTGTTTGAAAAGGTTGCTTTTTTCTTGGAAGAGAGTATATTTATAAGAAAAAGATTTCCGTGTTTGTCATTCTGTAGTGAAGAAATCTAAAGTAGTTTTATGATTTTAAATCAATAAAGGACGAAGGGGAACATGATGAAGATGCTGATAGTGTGGAAGATGAAGCTGCTAGTAATGAGAGATTTCAAATAAAGGAACGGATTGCCAAGAAGTTGAAAATTGATACAAATGAAAATACTAAACAGCAACTTCAAGAGGAAGAAACCAAGACAGAAAGGAAAACAACTAGTCGCAGGTAAGGATTGTGTAGTTTGATAGGTTTTATTTTTTAGATTATTTACAGTTATAAGGTTTTCAGTATTTATTGGTTCCTTGTATGGGAGTTTTATTTTCCCTGTGAGTTAGAAATAAAGTGTAATTTTATATATTTCTCAGTCTTTACTTTGTCTTTTTTCTCAGTTGTAAGATTGAGATTTTCAGCTTCTTTATCTGTGTTAACACGCAGTAGTTGTCCATCACTGAGACTCACAGAAAGCAAAGTCATCCAGTGAAGTCTGGTTTAACAGAGTGCTCATCCTTGCAGTGTACCAGCTTTCCAGCACTGCAGCAGACACATCAGTTTTTCTTTACAGACATAAAAGCATGGATTCCTGATGTGTAATTTAGCTGTGCCAGTGTTTGGAACATCCTTTCCAACTCAGAATATTCTGCGATGTGTACTGATTAGCACTCAATTTTCAGTTAATTTGTTTTCAGAACCTTGTGTTTCGGCAGTTCTTCTTGCAGCACGAGTTTGAGGATAGTATTGATACTGCATAAAATCACCCATCATGTGTGCAAGTGATGAGTAGTGGGTCTGAGCATGAATTATTGTCCATTATTTCAGTAAATACAGACCCCAGAAGTTACTGAAGAGTTAAGACTTTGCAGCTGAAAGGTTAAATGTATAAGTTTACTTATTCAGTTAAACTTGCTGGGAGCTTGGTAGAGGAAACATCAGAAAGCTAATTCAGATTTTTTGCTCTTAACTCTACACAACTGTCATAGATAACTGCCTGATTAAGTTAGTCAGGCTTTGCCCATAGTAAATTCTGCATGTGTAGTGGCTTGTTTTGGATTCTCTCCCATGACACTTCCCTTTGAAGGGAACCATTCCAGTTTCTTTTCCTATTCTGGTTTCTTTCCCTGTTCATTTTTCTTGTTCTGCTATTTCTTTTAATTGATTTTCTTTTAATTAGTGGAGTTTTTTCAGTTTACTGTCATTGCAGTAAGATACTGTAGGTGTTGGCCAAGGCATAATGCTGACATGTAAGAATTTAGAACAGTCTAGATTTTGTCTTTGTGACAAAAGAATACCTGGTTCACCACTTCTATAACAATTACCATCCTTTTTATATCTCTGGAATACATTGGTGGGAAGTAAAGGTTTTGGATCAGAACATGTGAAGGTAAATTTGTTATAATAACAGACTTGGAGATAAAACATTAAAACTTTGGCTAGAAAACAGAAGGAATAACTGAAACAGAATCAGCTGTTTTACTCCTGAGAAATTCATGTATCTGACTTCCACCTCGCAGGTTTTTATGATTCTGTATGACTGTATATAACTGCTAAAAATGAAACCAGCCTTATGTTTTATTGAGAAAAAGGTTTTGTCAGTTATGGTGAGTGTTCAGTTATTATCTTACTTGTAAAACAAAACTTGTTATTATAAAGAGAAAAGAAAACTTACACCCTGATGTTTGCAACTTGATACATATCAACAGAACTGTTTTTACTGGAAGAATTTTATATGATTTTTAAAAGCAAGATTAGTGTATTTCTACCATTCCATGTTAGGTGGTATTTTTAACTCTGAGTGGCCTTTATGTTTAGAATCAGGCCACAGTTTTAGAGGGATGGGAACACTTCCATTACTTTGGATAATTTTTTAATACTGGTACATTAAAATATGCCAGCTGTAAATGTTACTGTTTGGAGGAGTGAAAAGCCCAGTGACAACATTGCAAGAAAGCAATTTGTATTAACGACTTTAATAGGTTTGAAGAGCTCAAGAAACTAAAATAGTCAAGGGATTTAAGAGGGAATTCAGTGTCCTTTCCTACATCTTCACTATTGATTTGAATCTATGAATTACACCGGGTACAGTACAGAAGCCTTTGCAATTTGAGCAGATCTGCTCAACTGACTGGTTCCAGTCAGTTCTTTGTTAGGTCTGGAAGATGTTACTTCTAAAATTCCTCATAATTTTGTGTAATAGAGATACATAAGAAGAGCATTTGTCATCAAAGACCCAGCATAATAACAGAAATCAAGAAACTGTGAACAATATCTGTAACTTAAGTGAGCATTAGTTTTTCTTGTCATATGATTTACTTCTGGTTAGAGGCTAGGTAACTAACTTCCATGATTTGTCAGATTTCATGTAGTCAATAAGAGCCGTGCTGGTCAGATCTGTAAGCTGATGTTACTGTTTCATTTGAAACCGTACTTAAATCTGATCTCTTTGTGGAGTCATGTGTTATGGTTTAACCCCAGCCAGCCACCAAACCCCATGCAGCTATTCACTGACTGCCCCAGCAGCAGAATCTGGGAGAGAATCAGAAGGGTAAAAGATGGTGAACTCAGCTGAGGTAAAGACAGTTTATTAGGGAAAGCAAAAACTGCACATGCAGGTAAAGCAAAACAAGGGCTGAATTCACTGCTTCCCACGGGCAGGCAGGTGTTCAGCCATATCCAGGAGAGCGGGCCCCACCACATGTAACAGTGACTGGGGAAGAGAAACTCCATCACTCCAAATGTCCCCTGTTTCTTCCTTCTTCCCCTCACTTTTTATACTGAGCATGATGTCATATGGCCTGAAGTACCTCTTTTGTCAACTGGGGCCATCTGTCCTGGCTGTGTCTCCTCCCAGCCTCTCAGGCACTCCATTTCTCCTGCTTGCATGGCAGTACAAAAAGCAGAAAAGGCTTTGGCTCTCTATATTAACAATTCTGTGTTCAGCACAAGTCCAAAACAGAGCCCCATGCTAGGTACTGCAAAGAAAACTACCTTTACCTCAGCTGAAACCAGCATGAAACTCTGGAGCACTGGCATTCTGTTTTTCAGTGTTCTTTCCCCCAGTAAGTGCATGTAAATTGCAGTACACGAAATACAGTATCATCATTTTACAGCATGATTTTATGCTAGACGTAACATGGGGTTTTTTAAGAATATGTACAAGACATCTTGTAAAACAGATCCCAGCTTTTCTTTCTGTTGTCTTTAAAGTTGTGCTGTGTGTTGCTTTGGGAATTGGTGGCTGTATTATCTCTGCTGTAGGTAGATGGTCCACAGGAAGTATACTGAGATCAGTGAGTATGATGGATAACTTCAATATCAAAATCTAGTTACTAGTCCTGTGGTTGAGATTGACACAAGTATAAGCTTCTCAGAGTCAATGAATTGTTCTTGGTTGGGGAGACTAAACAATTACAGTTCAGCATTAAATAGCCATATCCGGTAGTGGAGGCAAGGATTCAGAAATTTGGAAGGTCTCTAAGAAAATCTTTCTCTGAAAAAAGAACCTTTAAATATATGGCAGCCAAATAACATCTTTACAACAGCAAAGGGCTTTGCAATCTGTACATATTTACTACCTCCTTATCTGTCCACCAATCTGTTTAATTGTTTCTGTGGTTTTATTAGAATGGTTGCTGAACACAAAACTGTCTAAGGTGTAATAGCGAGTTTGTAGCACGAAGAGAACACAAGGTTAGAGGATACCCTTAGGAATGAGATACTCAGTGCCCAGGCTTACATCATGTTATCGCTTATTTTAAGATACATTTGTCAGTCTGTAGTCAGTCTGCTGTCTCTGCATGTGGTCAGTCAGTGTGCTCTGTTTGTCGTTATTCTGTTCTTTCAGGGTGGCAGTAGTAATAGTATTAAAGCCAAATGGGTTATCTTAACTCAGAAGAGGATTTTACTGGATGCATTTTTAGCAGTTGGGAGCCATAGCCTAGGGAGATACTGCTTAAGTAACATAAATTTCTAGACTTACAGTATTCCAAATAATTGTGTGTTGTACTCTGGCATGAAAATCAAAGGCATGATATTGTTTGTTATAAATAATGTGTTTTTACATTTGAGTTCTGTTTAGATAAAGTAGGATAAACAATATTAAGTTTCATTGTCTGTAATAGTGACTATTTTCTCAGTGTACTGGAGATGTTTAATAATACACTCATGGGTGTTCACCACCCACTGCAGCTGAAGCCTGTGTTGATCAGAGGCAGAGATGTGGGAGATGTAAATACCAAACAAAAAGTTGGATGGACCATCCATAGCTTGAGGGTAATGTCTACTAGCATATCAGAGGGTGAAAAAACTTCCAATATCTATTAAAACTTCTTCTCATCAGATACTTAAATGTGCTAGTAGAATAATTGAACTTCTAACAATATTTGTTTCAGAGTACTGTCTTTAACATGCATGACTTTTTCTGCAAAACTGTATTTATTTTTATCAGTCCATTTTTTTTAATCCAAATGCATTTGTGAGGTCTCAGGGTTGTGCGTCTATTTTAGAGAAATGGTATGGAAACAATAGACACCTTCTCAAATTCATGGTGCTGAGATCCAATACTACTTCTAAATGCAACCATACTTGAAGTGCTCAGATGGTGAATTTTAGTCTTTCAGTATGTATTTTAACCTCTTGTGTATGTTTTAAAAATAGCTTTATACACTTGATACCTTTGTACTAGATAAGAAAGCTTGAGAAAAAGAGTTTCCCAGTCATTCTGGCAAGTTGTTAGAGAAATTCTATGGGTCTGGGGTTCTTTTAACATAAAGTTCAAGCCTAAACTTCACAGCTGTTTACATATGGGAATGTTTGGAAGACAGAAGTAGTGTTTGCCATCATTGCATAACTAACAAAATTTCTCAGCATCGCACTGAGTTTGTAAAATGGCAGTGGCTTGAGATGACAATCTGAAGGCTTCAGAGTAAGTAGTCCTCTTCTAGTCTGGTAATTAAAAATATTTCTTATACATTTCTTTTTATCCTGTAGGTGGAGCTCGGATGCTGCACATTTTTGCTTACTAGCTTTAAAAGTTTTTGGTGCTTCTTGTTTGTTAGAAATGCAGTGTGGAGTGAAATATAGTAGACTGTACAGTTTTTTGCTGTATAATCAAGTTCAGTTGCATCCTTGTAATGGATATGCTATTAAATAGCAATATGAAGTAAGTGCTTAAAATAGCTATACTATTGAGGAAGAGAAGCTGAGCTTTTGAGTAATTAACATGACTTCAATTTAATTTGGTGCTTCCTCTTGTGTATTTTCTCTTAATTATCCTATAATTTGTAATTGAACTAGATAATCACATTTATTTTGGTTTACCAACTATTACTATCCTAAGGAGATGAATAGTAGTAGTAGATTACTACTACTATTAACCACTTGTAATTAATAGTAGCCCTACTGCCACTCCTTTGTATTCCTGTTTTTTCTTATATCCATTAATCATATGTGAAGCTTTACATATTTTCTCTGCATATATAAGTAGTTGCTTCCTTCATCCTCACAGCAGAAACCTGTAACAGTTTTTAAGATGTAATTCCTTTGACGTAGTTTTTTGTTGACAGACATCCTGAAATAACTTGCACAAATAACTTACATCCCCACAGTCCTTCTGTCATCTAGGCACAATTGCAATAAAAATAGTTAATAATGCTAGGCAGGGTTTCAAGTTCATGCTAAGTCCAGTTCAGATCAGACAGTAAAAACTGAATATCGTCAAGACACCCCAATGTTTTCTTGTCATCAATGTGAATGAACTGAGCATGCAAGTTTGCTTTTCTATAGTGCTTGTATAGTACTGTGGGTGGAAAAGCCAAAGGTAATTTTATATGATCACGTGGAAATCTTTTTTAAAAGATCTTTAAATCAAAATTTTCTTTCTTGATAAATCTGCAGTTGTTATAAACAATGAGTTGGATATTTTGGGTTTTTTTAAAATTAATAACTTACGTTAAAATACGTTGGTTTAAATGCATTTATTGTGCACTTGCTACCTTGTGCTTATAATGCAAGCATGACAGTGAAAAGTAATAAAAATGTGTATTTATATGTTTCTACTTATTTTAGCTTAAGCTAGTATCTTGTCCTGTGTTCAGCAAGCTACTTTTCTGTTAATGTTGGCTGTTAATAAGTATAGCAATGTGATGCCAATACCATGTATCTAGAGCTACTTATTTACTTTGGATGTTAAGTTTTATCTGTTTCTGTATAAACAGATGTATTTCTTCACAAAACTACTATTTTAAATTTTAAATTTAAATTATTAAACTATTTTAAATTTAATAGCTGTACTTCTAATCCTACTAGCATTTTCTTAAACTAAGTGTAACTTACTATCCTGCTTTGTCCAACAATAGAGTTTGTCTCTTGGCTTTTCAGTTTAGCAACAGAAAATATACATTGTATGTTAGTAAGTCTGGCTTTTGAGGTTCTGAATAGAAACTCTTTTTGCAATTGACTTTAAACTTCACTGTACCTAGAGAACTGCTGCTGTTTTCATACAGCAAATTCAGGTATTCTCTTGAAAGTGTTTTAAGCCAAAGAAGACAATTAGATAAACTGTGTATCTCATGTCATAATTTACTGCCAGTTACGCCTGTATTGAACTCACTGGCTCCAGCTGAACAGGAAAGGCATTCAAACATAGTTTTTGTAGCTATCAAGAGAGCGTAGTTTACTCCATATTTAGTCAGTGAGTGTATTCTATTCCAGTACTCAGATACATGATTCCTAACAGTACCTCTTCCAGTTTTACATTTCACTTGTTTGGGTTCAGCTTGTAGCCACTGAATTATTTTTTTTTTTGCTGTTCGTTTTTCTGAAGTTCACTTCAGCTGGCTGTATTTTCTCTTACTTCAACTTCTTAAATTCTAATTGGGTCCTTTCAATAAGCTGTACACACTAAGTTCTTTCCAGCCTTCACAGTAAGAAATTCTTTCTAGTCTTCAAATTACTTTATTTCTTTTCCATCGCCAATTTTTCAACTTTCTTTAAAGCTCTTTCAGCATTAATCTCTTATTAGCCTTAATAATGCTGTATACAGAGAGCAGCAACTTTTTTTTGTTACTTCCACCTCCCTGTTCATTCACAGGTTGACCACGTCAGCCCTTCTTACAGGTATTCAGTTGATATCTCTTATGTTGCTTGGACTTAGCAGTTTCTTTTCAGTCATCACTCTCTGAGAATTAGTTTGTCATTTTCTTTGGTTTTTAGTTCCTAGATTTTGGCAATTAGATCTTGGGCTTTTGTCTTATTCAGCAAGCCCAGGTTGTCTAGCAGTTCTGATATGGGAGTTTGCTGCTGTGAGAGTTTGTGTATTCACTACTAATGGATTTAGTGGAGTTCCCTGGAGTGAATAGGTATATTTCTTCTCAGAGGTTATGTGCCTCTGACAACTATTGTAACCAATAACTTTGTAATCTTTGAAGATGGTCTTTTGGCCTGTTTTGTGTTGCTATTTTTTTTAAGACTTCCTTACATGTACATACTAGGAAGCACATTTCCAGTTTTCTTGGATTTACTCTAAAATTAGCCAAGTTAGCAACCAGTCAGGAACTTATGCTTAGTTCTACTAAGAAACTCCCAGATAGCATTGTATCCAAATCTATATGCTACTCTGAAACCTGTATTTCCCTTTTTTTTTTTTCTCAAAAGGGAACTCACCATACTCTGAAGTTTAACAATGCCAAGTGCAAGGTATGGGGTCAGAGCTCAGAGCAATCCTAAGCACAAACACAGGGTGAACATAAAATGGGTTGAGGGCAGCCCTGAGGATAACTCGGGGATGTTGGTTGACAAGAAACTTTACATGAGCTGGAAATACGTGTTCATAGCCCAGGAAGCCAGCTGGGCTACTTCAAAAGAGGTATGGCCAGCTGGGCAAGGGAGGTAAAACCTATGTGAAAGATGGGGATAAACTTTTCAGCAGGGTCTTTTGCAATAAGAGACAATGGTTTTAACCAAAAAAGAAAGGGTTGATTTAGATTAGATATAACAAAGATTTTTTTACAATGAGGATGGTGAAACGCTCAACTGGTTGCCCAGAGAGGTAGAGATGTTCCACCCATGCAGTTTGTTCAAGGTCTGGCAGGACAGAGCTCTGAGCAAGCTGATTTAATTGAAGATGTCCCTGCACATTGTTGTGGCATTGTTGGATTAGAGGCAATAACTTTTAACCATCCCTTCCAAGCCAAACCATTTTAAGATTCTCCTTGAATCTCCTACCATCTTAAACCATTCCATGCTTCTGTATTTCTTGTTAAGGCTAATGTTGTGTTTCATGATGAAATTGTAAATACTTTTATTTTATTAAAATCATTAATTCTATATTTCAAAAAAAGACTTGTTCACTCTGTGTTTATTATGCTCCATTTGTATGGGTGTTCTTTTAAAACTAGGAGCCATCATTAGTAATAAACTGGCAAAACAGCTTGTGTTGTTTAATTTTAACTTAACTTGAGGCAGGCCATTTTGACACTAAAATAAGTGTCCAAAGCTTTAAACAATATATTAAATGGATAAATTTCAGCTTCGTGAAACTAGCTATTTAATCACATACTGAAATAATTTTAAATAATATTGAATAAAATTTTAGCCAAAATTTCTGTAAAAGTGCAAGAGCTCCTATAATGCTGAATTTCGAGAGAGCAAGTAACCAAATCTTTGCTGCTTGTCCTATTTCAATTCAGGTTATTGAAATGTTTCTCTTAAATCCTAACTTTCAGTGGCCTTTATTACACTAAACATATTTAGGACTGTTCTAAGTGTTCTACTTGTTCTTCGGTGGTTAATAGATTTCTATTTCTGTCCTTTCACTCTTGGTTTGAATTGTCATTTGAAAATCTCCTTGGAGAAGTACTAGGCAATATGAAGTGTGCTGATACATATACAGAACAGTATGAAAATATTTCAGTCTTTCTGTTTTTCTGTATCTTGATTGAACTGTTTCCAAGCAGAATTTCATAAGGTTAGTAATTTGCCTTAGATACAGTACATCAAGAACACTAGCTGAATTAGACTTTTTCCTTGTTTATCTTGTAAATTCTTGATGAGGTACTAATTCAAGAATGTGAACTTGGCTGTGAAGACCTGACAATGTTGTAGGAGATAATGCAGGTAGTGCCTACCCAAGTATTTTCAGTGTATATCAGGACAGTGCTCTTTCGTTAGAGAGGAACTTTATGGAAATCTGGACTGGACTCATCCCCAGTAAAGAGGTACAGTTTGGATTATTACCTATGAAGAAGTAATGAAGTTATTCCATTATTTATGAATTGACTTTACAGCATAAGAATACTGAAAGCATCTGCCAGTTTTCAAGATCAACAGATTTTCCAGGTTTTATGCTGTAGTTACAGGTGCTCCAACAACAGTCCTTGCCTCACATGCCAAACTCAGCTTGTACTCAGAGTGCAAGTGGGGCACTACCTTTGAAGAATTTTGGAGTTTATGTCAGAAATAAAGTAGACAAAGTGATGCATGCCTCCAGTGGTGTGCAGATGGGACTCCCCTGAATTCTAAACATATTTAAAATTGTTTTACCCAAAAGAATATGTCTTGTGTTTTATTGCCACACCAATGATATGCAGGTATGCATAAGCTGAAGCTACCTGAAAACTTCGCATTTTCTCCTGTGGTGTTAAGAAGAAGCACAGACGCTAACAGGTGGGAATTCATTGGCTAGGTATCAAAAGCAGTGGGAATGGAAGTAACCTGGAAAAGGAACTTATTTTTATGTATTCTTTTAAAACCCACTTTGGTTGAGTGTGTTAATATAGTAGCTGTTCTAAGCTTCTGCCTTTCAGAAAGTATAAACATTTAAACTTCCACATATTTGTAGTTTAGAAACTGAACCTTCTATTTGTTTCTGTTTGGGGTTCTTTGGCTTCTGTAAAGATGTCTTTATACACTGGATCCCCAGAAAAAGAACGTTAGATGCTTTTATGGTGCCTCGCTTGATCTTGACAATGGCAATCATTAAACTAAAAAACACACACGCACAAATTCACTATAGATGTAAAGAGAAAAAAGACAGAGGCTTAGTTTTATATATTTCAAGTGTCTGAAAGAAGGGAAATGTCTTCAGAGTATTTTGGTTTGGTATTGACATCCTAATTTTGTAATTATATCATACACAGTCACCCACAGGTTATATATTCTTACAGTCATACTTACCTACATGTCATATGTTTATTTTGATAGGATTCTACATTAATTCATGTCTATTTTGTATGCTTTGAGTGACTTGTCATGGCACATAAATTCAATAAGGTTTTGAAATAAAATTGCTAATTTGTAAATTGCTGTTTATCCACAGTCATATGGAAATTGCTCACTTCTGCAAATGTTTACATGACTCAATGATTGCAGTGAAACTATTAATGTAAATAAAAATTCCTAAATAAACCTGGCAACCAATGAAGTTCATTTGGACTGGAATTTGATAATCATTTTATGGTATGAGGATAAAGGAGAAAAAGGAATATTTTGGTGAAAATGACAGAAAAAATCCTTACCCTCGGGGTTGAGTGATTTTTTAAAGACTGTCTCAAGAGATTGTCATCTTCCATTCCTGTCCACTTGGCCTGGTTTTCTTGCCAGTTTTTATACAACTAGAGTTGCTTGTGGAGTTCTCTGTAAAGTAGATGGCTTACACAGCCTCAGTAAATCAAATTTTAAAAAGTCATCTACAAAATCAAAGCCAGAAGTAAGCTGTCATAGACAAGAGACTTCTAGGCCAGTTTTAGTGCTACAGAAGTTGGGCACGACCGTCTGTCCACAGCATATTGTATAAAAGATATCAGTCTTACAGTGAAATGGGAACAGCCACTTCCTGAGACTAAAACCTTGAATGACATTTACTGTTGTTTTCATCTTTATATGTTTTGTCAAGTCATTTTGTTATCAGTCTTTTTCTCATCTTCTCCGCTAATGTAATAGCATTAATGCTTTAAAAGTACATTTAATAGATATTTTCTTTTGCTTTACGTACTTCTTATTCTCAGTGCATGGGGGATCACTCACTTCAGTCTATTTTTTTGTGAGGATAGCAGTAGTATTTGGGTTATCTAAGTGTAAAGTTTCATATTTAACCATTTTTCTTTAGTATATTCCTAAGTTATTTTTCTACTGATGATAGTCTCTATTTTTTTAAGAAACTGAAAACAATTGCCTACTTTTCCTTTGTTAAAAAATGAATTCGTAAGTTATCTGCAAGTTTAAGAATCTAGTGTGTTTCTTTCAATTTGTGTTTTTATATCTTGTTTAAGAAATCCAGTATTTCTGACACATATTATTGATACACAGAAAACAAAGATTACTCCAGAACTGTTTTTAGAAATACATTTATGTTCTGAATAAGACTATTTTCTTAGTGGTAAGGATTGCATGATCCACTTATTCTTTTCAAAATAATGTAAATTTTTCTGCCTTCTTTGCCTTAATAACATTCATTGTAAAGACAAAATAATCCCAGACATAGTCTTTGTAGAGTTAATGATTGGCAGTAACTTAAAAGCAGACTATACTATATTAAACACAAGCCCAGATTGTTTGGGCACAAAACCCAGAATCCCAGCACTGAGATTTTTCTTGGCTAAGCATCAAAGCGTGTTAATAGGTAGAGTGTTAGGCTGGGACAAAGACGGGATTGTTACTGTGGTATATTTCATCCTGCTGCTACTTGGCAAGACTCAGTGTATTTTTAGGTGAAGTTTGTGTGTGCATTTGTCTAGTCACCTGGAAAAAAGGATGCGTATATGACCCGTGAAAATGCAGTTAGCGTAATGGAAGGTGAGAACGTGTAATCCTTATTATACAGTGAATTGTTAGCACTATATAGTGGGTAAGATACCGTTTCAAAGAGTTGGAGTGTTCTCAGTTGTTTAGCTGCACATGTGATTTTTTTTTTTTTCTTGTAACATAACAAGATGGATTTAGCAGTGGTATAGCCGTGTACTTTTTAATTGCTAAATGTTCATGCTCCATTTCCTTTCTTTGTTTCAACAGAGTTGAGTAGCATGGGAAGAGACTTTTTGAAGGGGGTTTTTTTCTATTATAGAATACATTTTCCGTAAATATGAGTGGTATATCTTAAAGTGGTACTGCAGTGAAGGATGACTGGAGTATGTTCAGACAGTTTCTTTAAATATCACATCTGCTGTTTAACTCTAGTCAATCCATATTACAATTCAATGCTTTTATTATTCTTACCTGCCCTTCTACAGAGCCAAGCAGGTAATAAGTATTTTTAATATGGTGTAGAACAAGTTATGTTGTTTACCAGATTCTGATTATGGAATGTTTACAGTGAATAATGGTTTGTAAATAAAAATAAGGGAATTCAGTTATTGCCAAAAAAGTTGTTGTGTTACATTTCTGATAATTAGTCGTTAATAGTTGATAATTTGATAATAATCAAACAAATAAACTACAAAACTTTCTGAGCTGAATCACAGAATGGGTAAAGTTGGAGGGTTTGAATAAAATCTATGTCAACATGAATAAAGGAAACACAACTTGAATCCTTATAAGGGTATATCTGCTTCTAATAAGAAGCTGTTTATCTAATGAAAGTGGAAAACATCCAAAAAGCCTGAACCTTGAGAGGATAAGGCAGAAAAGGCTGCTAGGATCATTTCATCCAGTGATTTACTTAATAAAGCACACAAGACTCCTAAATTCTTTTATCTCATTCTTATCTTTTGGTGGAAAAAAATCCCATTTTAATGTTTTCTTTGGTAAATTACACAAAAATTTTCTTCAGTAATTACTTTTCTTATTAAGTAAATAAAAATGCTACCACTTTTCAGTCTGCCTTTTGGCTTCTTTTGGACCCTTTTTCACTTGCCTGATAGCCTTCTGTTAGCATATCTTCATTTGCAAATTGTACCAAATCTCTCTTGGACTTTGGTGCATCAAGTAAATTGAGCATTGCCTCCTCCTGTGGCATTTTACAGTTTTCCCCAACTTTTGTTATGTGTCAGCTTCATAAAATATTATTCTGCGTTTCCTTCCTTCACATGAGATAGTTTGATAGTCTATCTTTCCTTTATGTCCACAAGTAGTAGAAGTAGTTTTTTCATTACTTTAAGTTTCAATTCTGTATTTTTGCTTAAGAACACTTTATCAGTCTCAGGCATATAATTATCTGAGCTATATTTTCTCATTGTAAAGAATGATATAAGACTACTCTTTCCCCTTGAACCCCCCCTGGTTCTCTGGATTTTTCCTCCCATTTTATTCACAACCAGTATTCCTCATGGCTCAAAACCAAAATCTGTTTAATCAACTTCTAAAAAACACTTGGAAGCAGACTGTATTACCATGTTGCTTTTTTTTCCTCTGATGCTTATTTTTAGTCACTTTTTTTTTTTCTGTTTTGGGATAATTCAAGAAGACAGAAAAATATGTCATCCTCAGATATCATATCTGGATTTCTCTGATATATGAACAGAAAGAGCTATTGAATCTTTTTTTTTTCCTTCTCTACATTCTAAGTCCTTTTCCTTTTTTGGGGGGTTTTAATCCCTAACATAAAACAATAATAATGTAGGGGGGTTTCTGCATGTGCTCAAAGATGAATGTCTGTATATCTTCAGCTGTGCCTGTTGTCGTAAATAAATGGACAATGGTTGTTTAACAATCAGTTTTCTATGTAAAAATATTTTTACCTTGTGAAAGAACATCTGAGGCCAAGTTAAAAATTTTTATCCCTGTATGGTACCATTTTTTGATTCAGGCCTTTGGCAGCAAATTACAAATACCCAGCTTTTACCCTTTATTCCATACAGTTGTTTATTCTTTGTATTTTCCTGGACTTTGAGTATGAAATACAAGATACTGGTCAAATCAAAGTATCAAGCCAAATATCATGTGTTCATGGCATCTTTTTAAGTAAAATTTTTATTAGAAAGTAATGTGAGGCTTTTTTTTGTATTTTAGTATGTTAAAGGTTGTAAATATGAATGTAATGTAATATGTTCATTTACGAATGAACACTCAACAGAAAACTGATTTGGTGAACTCATGTAGTTTCTTATTCTGCTGGAGATTACTGTTGTCTTAAATCCAAAATACCTTTACTAATAATTGGATGGACCAGCTATTGGTAGTTTTTGTAGAGCATGGCATTTTGTAGAGACTGCTTTTTTTACTAAGAAGGTATAAAAGATCTGGACTGACACTATCGAAGAGCTATTACTCTGAGATTATTATGAGGTTATTAAGATAATAGAGCATCTGGCATGAGGAAATAACTCTGGTAATGCAAGCAGCACTATTAATGGCAGTGGGACCAGCAGTTTGAAACACACAATTTTCACAGAGCTGGCTACACATGTGAATTTTCATTTACAGTTTGCTACTTTCACCAACGTGACATGTTGTCTAGTTCTCCTGGGTCTCAGAGTGCTGAGATTAGTGGCACTGCCCCTTCACTTTCCAGTAAATTACAGAATGCTTTGAGGCATCAGACAGATAGGGACCATAAAAGTGAGCCGGAGAGAATGATGTAGAATGCTGTCATGGTCTATTATTCTTGTCTGCTCATTTCTAGTTAAGGGATATTTACAAAAGAAAGACATATTGCTGCAAAAGTTAGTGAGAAGTCAGTCTGACTTTTAGTAGATTTTGTGCATTGGTAAAGAAATGGGGCTTAACTGTCTGCAAAGAGAACTCAAATTTTTATAAACCATATTACTTCAATATAGATTTAAAGTCTTAAAGTTATGCCCAGGCTATCAGATAACATGTGGGGACATGCTGTGTGTTCTTGCACATGTTCTTAGAGCAGTGGAGTTGACTTTTTTGGACCACATGGTGGTGTGTGGAGTAGCGTGGCTTATTGAGCCCTGCAAAATCTGGGCTTCACCCAGCTATATCTCCATAGTGTCTGTAAATCTCCAGAACGTGAAATTTACTGAGACATACTCACCTGGGAGAGGTGGAGTGGGTAGGTAATTAACAAAATCAACCAACCAAAAAATTAACTCATTATTAAAAAACAAACAACTAAGCAAAAACCCACAATAAACACCACAATGTAATTCTTACCACCCTTCCATTAGTTCTCATTTTGGCTCACTGTGCACCTGAAAATCTGTGATCCTCTCAGTAAAAAGGTTAATGCACAGTGTTTGACAACTTCCCAAGTTAGAGAACAGCAAAGCATACCATAGTCACAGTTGGATAACTTCATAATAAAATCACTTTTTAATGAGAAGTGTATCAGCAGTACAGACCTTTTGAAGTTCTTCTTAAGTTTGGCTGATAAGCAGCCATACTGAGCTCATTGATGGAAAAGCATTATTTGCTGAACAAGCCTCATGCTTAAGACTGGAAGTCATTGTTACGTCATTTCTTGGTTAATTGGCTGCACCTGTGATTTGTTAACAGCTCTAATCCAGTGGTCTCTGAACCACGTGTGGAAAGGTCAGCAGGAGAGAGTCTGGTGCACTGTGAAGCATTGTTAGAGGTAATCTTAGTTTGGCAACCTGTCATGCCTGTTAAATCCAGATTGTCACTTTTCAACTCATGACGTGAGCTTCTCAAAATGAGAATGGTGCAGATAACTGGAAAATGAAGTCTGTGGTTCTTATCCTGCAAGGCTTTGCTTAGTTATGAAGAGGGATTTTTTTACATATATATTAATTCGTAGGTTTCTCTTTTGTAATAAAAAATTCTTTACAACTTGGTGCTTCTGAAAGTCAGACTTTATTGGGTTTTTTTTAAAATAAAAGTGTAAAGTTGATAAGAATCCAGTGAAATATGTCTAGATATCTATATTAACACACACGTGCAAATGTATTTGGTGGTATTTCACTCTCCCTTTCATGTCATAGAGTTTGGGTCCTCAGCAGTCTCAGGTGCTTGTCATTGTGCTGCCTTTTGTAATGTAATTATATCTGGTGAGACTGATTTTTCAGTATAGTAATTATATACGAATAATTATGTTGGTGCTATTTATATACATGAACTGTCTTTTAACTCCAGTGTGCTTTTCAGCTACTTAAGTAGTTTGAGTCCTGCAATAAATCAGGAAAATACTTTCCACATATGTTGATACTATACTTGAATTTTCAAAGTACATCTAAGTGTCTTGGGTAGTAGAGTTTGCCTTTGTCTTTTTTGTACATTGTATAATAAGCAAGTTGCTAAATTTGTTTAAATCATTTGAATAAGTTTACTTAAATGAAACATCTCTTGTAACATTCTTTATTAAATAGGAATGGTCTTGCTCAAAGTTATGATACCAGAGAATCATAAAATTATAGGGTAGGTTGGAAAGGATTTACAAAGGTCACCAAGTCTAACACTCCTGCAGTGGACCAGGGGTATCTTCCACCATATCATTTTGCTCAGAGCCTTGACCAGCTTGACCTTGAATGAAGCCCAGGGCTGGGATATCCACCACTTTTCTGTGCAATCTGTTTCAATGTTTCACCACACCCATTGTAAAAAAAAGTCTTCCTTATATCTAGTCTGAAGCTACACTCTTTTGGTTTAAATCCATCACCCCTATCCCAACAGGTCCTGCTGTAAAAAGACATCTCCATCTTTCTTATAGAACCCTTTAGGTACTGAAAGGCCACAATAAGGTTACCCCAGAGCCTTTTCTAGGCTGAATAGCCTCAACTCCTTAAGCTTTTTTTCATTGAATAGATGTTCCAATCCTCTGATCATTTTCATGGGTCTTTTCTGGACCTGCTCCAACAGGGACCCAGAGCTGGATGCAGCACTGCAGGTAGGGTCTCAGCAGAGCAGAGCAGAGGGGCAGAATCCCCTCCCTGGCCCTGCTGCCCACACTGCTCTGGATGCAGCCCACAATTTGGTTTATTGTTTGAGCTGCAGTTGCAAGTTGCTGGGTCATGCCCAGCATTTTATCCAGGAGATGTCCAAGTTGTTCTTACTGGGGCTGTTCTCATGACATCTTGTGGCTGATCTCAGGACATCTTTTCATTCCTGAAAAAACAGGAATCATGTTTTTTCAGAGAAGGTTAAAGTTGGTAGGATTTTCATGATTGAATTAACATTTGAATATTGCTTGTGAGATCACAACATCTACTTTGGAAGTTGTTGATTGTATATGGGATGGGGAGTATTTCTGAATGGGTGTGAATTAAGTACTAACCCAGTACAGTGTTCATGTTGCATTATTTCCCAAATAATTCTTCAAGAAATATTCAAGAAATAGTAGTGACTTTATGTGTAGTCACTGTCACAGAAATAGCATTATGGTAGTATTCTCATTTTAAGTTCATGGATTTTATAATTCACTATAGATGAAGTATTTATGCCACTTTTGCTGCGGTAGAAAATAGGGTCCAAGCTAATTTTATTAATATATTTTCCCCCTATAAGATAGCATTCTCAAACAAGTAGGTTATGTGGCTGTTTCAGTGCCTAGAACACAAAATGGAAAAAAACAACTGTTAATGTGAATTGAAGTCAGCAGTTGCATAATCACCTTCAGAAAAACAGGATGGATTTAATGTGTTCAGCTTATTCTGAACTGCAATTTTGTATTTTTCTATTTTATATTTTCATTTTTATTACCTATTATCTGTGAAACACTCAAACTTACAGCTTCTTCAAGACTTACTAGGATATTAATTACAGTGTACTTTGGAGTATTTTGGCGAAATATGTTACTTTTATAATGAAAATATGATGGAGGTTTCAGATTATTTCATAGATACTTTATGTGGTCATTTTTTCCTTACAATTCAACACTGAGCAATTTAGTGTTCATTCACAGTAGCCTAAGACAAAAAGTTGCCAAACTATTTCTTAGGTGTGTTCATGTTGCTAGCTATTTTGATTACCAAATAAGGTATCTGAAACTAGCCATTTTGTTAAAATGTCCAAAGAAAACCAGATCACTTCAGCCTCTAGTTTGAAATTCATTATCAGTGTTATATGTTTGAAGTTAAAGTCACGTTTCATCAACAAAGTATGTTTTTCTCATCTAAAAAATAAGTACTTAAATGAAAAATAAACCTTTGTCTACTTAAAATAGCTGTATTTTGTATGTGATGGTATCCCTTCTATTTCATAGTGAGGATAATATCTTCACAATAATTGTTTTTAGTGGAAAAAGTAATTGAATTAAATTTGACAATAACCTTCAATTTGTTTAAAAGCATAAAATTGAGTTAAAAACTAATTTTTTTTAAAAAAACAAGTGCATGATCCAGTGAAATCAATCCTTTTAATTGAAGCTGTTGGATTTTTTTAATTACACCTCTGCCCAGAAAAAAGAGCTGTAGCTGGTGGAATGTTAACAGATTTTAGGGCATTATTAATGCAGTTATCCTTCCTGTATAACTAAATATAAGCCTTTTTGAAAAAAAAATAGTCTACCAAGGAAACAGTATTTATATTGCTTTTTGTATTAATCAAAATTCAGTGATACTTTTAAAGAGTTATTATCTGTATCTGTAGTCTTTGTTAAAGATTACTGTAAATCTTTGTTAAAGATTTGGCAAACAAAAACTGGTTTACGTTTGGCAAATCTTTAACAAAAATTATCCAAGTAATATGACCATCCTTAATCAGAGACATTTTTTTAATCACATTATCTATATTCCTTTCCAGATCAGTTTTAGGGGCTGTATCTCAAATCCTCTCTGTAGTTTGTATGGTTAGAAGTTTCTCCTGTGAGACCTCCAGTGGACAGACAAAAATACATAGCTTAACTTGTTCAAAGGCATAAAAATACTTCTATTTTGCATCTGCAAAATTTTATCTGCAGTCTGTTCGTGGCAGATGTATTATTATTACAAGGTTATAGCAAGGCTTTAGAGTTGTAGTTGTAGCCATTTTCTGATGGTGAGTATAAAGGATTAAGCAGATCTTTTAAAAACTGTGTCATCAGTAAGGTGGTGGAATATTAGTGAGGGGAAAACGCATTCATGGGTGTCTGTTTTCATTCAAGCATTTCCTCCGCAAATTTACTGCCCAGTAACCTTTAGGCTCATTGTTGTTTTTTTTTTCATTGACTGATGAAATGATAGTTGCAGGCTGTTGGCAGAAAAGGATGGTTTTGAATGGTGGCTATTGTTCTATTAACATTAGACCCTCTGGCTAGAGGATCAGCAAGAATGCCTGCTAAGATTAAGTGACAATGTTGTCTCCTGTTCATGGAAATAACTTGCTGATAAACTGTGACAGTACAAAAAGCCCTAAGGACTCGGGTTGGGAAAAGCTGTATTAAACTTCATGTATTGCTCAGCAGAATTCTCACTTACTAGCCAGTTTGTCCACTAGCATTTATTGGGAAGTAGGAGTAAACCTTACTTGTTAGTACTATTTTGATAATTCTTGAAACAATTACAAATTATGAGGTTCTATTTCTGTCTCTCCCGACTTTCATGTTACTTTTTTGATACTAGAACATCCAAGGCATTATCTAATCCTTGCAAGGAGTTATATAATATCTATTAAATAAATGTATTTCCAGTGCTCTTACTGAAATTTGTACCCCAAAAGGCTAAATAGTATGTTTGTATCATACCTTCATATCTGAGTATTTCTTACATTTGGGCTAACTGTAGATAGCATTCGTGCCATAACTGTTTGATAAGCTCTGCTAGCCTACTCCAAAAGATACTCAGCTTTATCTAAATGCATTTGTGAGAAGTATTATGCATGCTTCAAAACTTGGATTTAAAATCTCCTGGCATTCTTGAAATATTTTAATGTGTCCAGAATTTTAGACTTCTCAAAGCTAAATCTTTACAGCGTTTCATCTTTACAGCAATGTGTGCTTTTAGAAATTTTATAACAAATGTTGATACTGTTAATTTAGAATTACAGAATTACCAAGGTTGGAAAGAGTGTTAAGATCAGTAAGTCTACACATAAGCCTGACATTCCCCAGTCCACCACCAAACCATGTCACTAGATGCAGTTCTACATGTCTTGTCCATAAATACAGTGACGCGCAACAGCACGGTGTGAAAAGTGAAATTCTTAGGAAGTAAAATTTTAATGTCGTTTTTAAAGAGATATTTCTGTGCTTCATATGTATTTGAAGAAGGTACTATGGGAAATGTCATTTTATTTCTTCTTTTTTTCTGCATCCAGTTACAATTTTTATATTTATCAAGTTTGTGAGGCTATCCCTTACTCTTAGATCCAAACAATGCAAATTGTTATCTGTGTAAGTGGAATGAAATTATCTGTTTTAGAGCACTTGCAGATGAGTGTGTTTTAAAGCTTCCATGGTTCCAAATATTCTGGATAATTTACAGTATTACCAGACTATCAGGACTCAGTCTTGAAGTGGGGTTGCATACATTTATTTTATTAAATAATAAGAATCGTATAGACTTGTACCTGAAGGTTCAAGTCATTTTTTGTGGTTACTCTTACCCTGGTAAAATTATTTTTTTCGGCTTAAATTAAGCTCCTTGAAACTTATTTGAGACTTACCAATTTTTTTAAAATTATTTCATATTCTGAAAAATTAGTGCATCCTCATGGGGAATTTGTTGTAATAGTGGTTGGTTGTAGGCTAAGTCTCTGTTCTGTGCATAATCTTTTAATTCCCTTTAGCTGTGCAGAAGGAATCTCTTGATAAAGTCTTGCTTTGACTTTTAAGACTAATCTGAATGCAATACTGAATAAAATACTGCTTTCTAATTTATGTTACCAAAATGACATCACCCACTCCTTCTTTGCCCAAAGAGGGAAGAAGGCCTGTCCTGTGGCTCAAAGCTGAACACAGGATTCAAGGTGTGGCCTCACCAGTGCCCAGCACAGAGGGACAATCCCTGCCCTGCTCCTGCTGGCCACACCACTGCTGATCCAGGCCAGGATGCCCTTGGCCTTCTTGGCCACCTGGGCACAGCCTGGCTCATGTTCAGTCGCTGTCAGCAGCACCCCCAGGTCCTTTCCAGCCACTCTGCCCCAGCCTGTGGCCCTGCCTGGGGCTGTTGTGAGCCAAGGGCAGGACCCAGCACTGGGCCTTGTTGAACCTCACACCATCTGGCCTCAGCCCATGATCCAGCCTGCCCAGATCCCTCTGCAGAGCCTTCCTGTCCTCCAGAAGGTCAGCACTCCCACCCAACTTGGTCTTGTCTGCAAGCTTACTGAGTGTGCACTTGATATAATCATAGCGTTGTTTTGGTTGTGAAAGACCTTTAAGATCCTTGGATCAAACTGTAAAGTTAACACTGCCACATTACCACTAAGCCACGTCCCTAAGTGTGGGACATGCATCTACCCCCAGTGTAAAGGAGCACAAGTCCTGTGAGGAGCAGCTGAGGGAACTGGGGTTCTTCAGCCTGGAGGAAAGGAGGCTCAGGGGATAGCTCTCTATTGCTCTCTACAACCACCTGAGAGGAGGTTATAGTGAGGTGGATAGCAGTCTTTTCTCCCACATAACCAGAATAGAACAAGAGCAAAAAAAGCTCAAGTTGAACCAGGAGTGGTTTAGACTGGTTATTCGAAAAAATTTCTTCTCCATTTCAGTTTTCAAGCACTGGATGAGGCTGCCTAGAGAAGTGGTGGAATCATCGTCTCTGAAGATATTTTCAAGATATATGTAGATGTGGTGCTTGGGGACATGGTTTAGTGCTGAACTTGGCAATTGCTGGATTAACAGTTGAACTCAATGATTTTAAAGGTCAACTGCAACCTAAATAATTCTAGAATTTTATTATCTGCCCAGAGCAGCTCTCAAAAACTGCAATTATGAGTGCTATAACCTGTTTTCCACAAATCTGTAGACTCTTATATTTACAGACGACAAGACCTAGAGTTACGAAAACCTTTGCGTGTCAGCTGAGATTCTTCATATAATCTGCAAGGGCAGGGTCTGTCATTTTAAGCTTTGCTAAATAAATAATGCATGCTGTCCACACCAATCAAAATTTTTGTCATAGACAGGTTCCTTTCCTCTCTAGGACAGAAGATCTGGTCGTACCATTCTGTACTTAGACAGGAGGTTTGGTCCTATTGTTTCCAAGTCCTTTTCTCCCTTTTCTAAACCTGCTCCTTTGTGCTTTCCTCTCATGCATAATTTCAGTCATGGTGATACCAGTTTACTGTTTGAAGCCTTATATTTGCCAGGTGTCTTGGTTTGGAAAGACAGGTATCTGCCAGGGAAAGCTGGAGTTTCCCTTAGAATAGAGAATGTAAACCCCTCACCCCCTCCAAATTATAATTTTATAATTAAGAGCTTTCAGGCAATGATTTGGGAATAGGAATAACAGTTCTTTACTAGGAATATCAATAATGCAAATGTAGTAGAAAACAAAACCACCCAACCAAACAGGCGAACAAATAAACAAGCAATCCTGGAAAACCCTGGCAGAGTCAGAGCTACAACCTGACACCCTGTTGGTCAGGGTGTTGGGAGCAGTCCAAAAGTGAGTCCTCCTGGAGTGGCAGATGTGGTTCTGTTGGAGTAGAGATGATCCTGTAGCCAAAAGGGTCCAGTGATGATGAGAGGGGGTCCAGCCTTCCTCTGGGAATTGGGTGAAGCCAGACACCTTCTGTTCCTACGTCTCAGTTTTTATCCAGGTAGGAATGGTTGGCTCCCCCCACTGGGTGGAGCATCTCACAATAGGATGATGGAATGTGGATGTTCTACTCTGGGGATGTGTGTGCTTTTAGGGGTGTCCTAATGGTCCATTAGCAGAAGATATTCCCCTGGAGGGAGGACAGGCAGTGAAAGAGATAAGAAACACTGCCCCACCTGGTTTTAACAGTTGGCCCATTATCAGAAGGCACCCACCCCCCTCCTCCCAGAGAAGATCATTTCCCCAACTGCTTTCAGCAGATAAAATAGAATATACATTTTTGTATAGACACCAGGGAAAAAAATTGTATTTAAAATGGGTACTTAAATAGAGTTATGAAGGACTGTTGTTCCACATGGATGTTAAGGAACTCCACTTAGTAAAAGTTTTAGATTCTGGAGTTCATATTTCACAGTGCAACAATGTATTTCATATCTTAAGGTCTTTTTCTATGGTCTGTCCCGTAGATGAGCCAAGAAATACATATTTTGTGGTAGCATTAATGTAAAGAGCGAAAAAATCTCATTCTTGCATTCTTAGGAATCTGCAGTTGAAGGAAATAGGTATTCGATTGTTCAAGAAGTGCTTGGACAATACTGTTGGGCACATGCTGTAATTTTTGGGGTTGTCCCATGCAAGGCCAGGAGTTGGGACTTTGATAATCCTTGTGGATTCCTTCCGACTCAGGATATTTTATGTTTCTGTGATACTATTTACAGGAATGGTAGAGTATATTTAATGAAAAACAAAAACAGAGGAGTTTTTGTAAAAGAAGCCTTTTTCACCATTAAAATGAAGATGTAAAATTACAGGGACTTCTAGTTACACGAAGTCATTACATTAAGTAATAATCCCATGTATTTTTTTTTTCTGTGAGTTTTGTGGCTGTATGCTAAATGGTATGTTCTCTCAATATGGATAGAAAGAAGCAGAACAGATAACAAACCCTGCAAATGCCATGAACTAGCTTACTGATTATGAGTATTTAAGCATGGCCTATCCTAAAAAATAGAGAGGTGACTGGATTACTTAGCAAAAATTAAAATTTATTTGGTAGTTCCAAATAATCATCAGCAAGTCTGCAATATTAATTTACCAATCTCTTTTGTATTACTCTCTTCCCCCTATAACCCCAGCTCTGCTTTTGCGTTTTTACTACTTACCATGCACACCTGTTCCAGCCCTCATCAGAGTAGCAGTAACTTATTTAACTTTCCTGTAAGAAGGTTAACTGAGCAAAAGCCTTTAGAAGTATGGCTGCCTAAACTAGATGTCCTGGTAAATGCAGGGAAGAGCATTTTAGGAGGGAACAGTAGTGCAATACCTTTTGTTTTCAGTGTCAGCCAACTACAGCTGGGCTCTTCATGAGAACTTCGTCTATGCATGTTGCTAAATCTCAAATGTTTTCTTAGAATATCAGTGTTAGTTTTCAGCTGTCCAAATGTATTATAACACATTCAGTATTTTCCTGTGTTTTGATCTTTTCCTTTCTATTAAATTATTCCATTTGTTAGTTACAGGTAGACTTGTTACTTAATTGTGAATGAGAAATGTGGACTGTGATGCTACGGTAGAAAATATTCTTTGAAAAAATATGAAATAATGTGATTGATGTAGAGTTGGTACTATTGCAGTACTCAGCCTGGAAAAGAAAATACAGGCTTTTTTGGTACAGGAACCCCAAATTTAAGATCATCTGTGCAGTTTCCTCTCCCTATATGTCTGCCTGTCTTGTAGTAGTAAGATAAAATAGTGTATCCTGCAAAAGGCAAGAGACCTCAGTGTCTCAATGGAAGGAGAGTGTATGTGTGAATAATAGATCTCAATTATTTTAAAAATTATGTCCTTATTGCCTTTAGAGTTTGAGGTGCATCCTTGTAAGAATCTGGCTCCTTATATTCTTTTCCAGCATGTTACCAATAAGAGTTTTCTGTCTCAATATGAATGAAAGAGTGCATCTATCACACTTGTACAGTCAATGTTTTACCAGTTCTTCCACTAGTACCATTCTCTCAAAAGTGAGGAGAATAGCCTGATGCAGAACAGCAAATTTCTTCCTGCTGTTTCCTTGGGAACTTACATGATGAATTTGAATACATGTTCAGATTATTTCTCTTCTTCAAATGTGTTTTCAAGGGCTGAGGTGGTATTATTTCTGCTTACGTTGTTAGGTTCAGGTAGACTCAGCATAAATTGAAGAAGAGCAACTTTTCTTAAGTTGATTTGCCTCTCTCCCTGAACGTTTTTGAAAGAAAGCTAAAGAAATTACTGGTTACCTTAAAGTTAAGTTTTCTTTTCTGTGCCATATGTACTGCTGTATTAATATGCCACTGTGAGATCTTGTTATTCTGTTTTTCAAATCTGCATAGTTTATTTCTCTCCTAGTTTTTTCTCTTTCTTATTTAATCTTTCTGTCTGATCTACTTTGATGTCATGTTGAGCATTGTCCCAATTTAGGTTGGGGTTTTTTTTTCTTTCTTTTGTCCTCTCCAGCTGGGGATAAGTTATTATCCATTGCTTGGACTGATTTGAGATTTTAAATGTATGCTACCACAAATTCTAAATATTTCGAGTGTTTTGAGTTCCAAGCTTTATTTTTTTAATGCAAGGAGTTTTAAAACCTGATTTGTTTCAAACTGGTTTCTTGCAAAATATGCCAAAATGGAATTCATGTGCACCCGATGCTCTTTTCAGGCTTCAAGTGCTTCTAACTATACAAAACAGGGAAAAAATTCTATAATGTGAAATGAACCATACAATGCCCTCCAACTCAATCTCCATGAAGAGTCTAGGGTTACATAAACTTTCTGCCAACCCATCACTAAAACTGCATTTTTGTCATGGCTGTCATAAGATGGATTCCATGATTTTCTTGTTTTTTAAAAAATATCTATGACTTTCGACATTGTGGTTTTTTGCATGTGTGTGGGAGGATGTGATGGTAAATAGTTTGAACCATTTACAGTGAGAACTTTCAGAGCTGCCAAGTTAAGCTTTGAGCTCCATGGGAAGCAAATGGAGAACAGGAGCTCAGCAGCAGTTCTGCAGTGACACACAGGATGCAAACTCTCAGTGAGAACTTCTGCATCTTCCAGAGGTAGTTAGGCATCCACTTCCTCGGGAGGGTGGGGTTTTTTTAATACTGTTGCTTAGAAAGGTCAATAACTGTAGCTACACAGTGATTGCTGTTTGAGATCATGCTGTGTTTCTCAGAGCAGATTCCACTCTGCTTTTTGAGAGGTTTTTGCCTTTTTTGGTGGAGTAGAGTACTTGAGCCTCCTGGTGTAAAAAACCATGGCTTTTGACAATGTACACTGCATTGCTGTAGTCTTTAACTTATCTCATGCTCTTAGCTTTTAAAAAATACCCAAGGAAGAACTCCACACATGGTTGTTGATTATAGACAACTGAAGCAATTTCAATAAATGCTGTTTTATGTTTTGCTTTGAAAATATGATAAATTAGAACAGCAAAATAATTCAGTTTGTGAATTTAGTGGTTCTTGAATTTGGCTGAGACTGGGGTTTGCAAATAACTTCAGGGACATAAATTAAAAGTGCATTGGATTAAGTAACAGTTTAGAAATTCAATCTATTTTTAGCTTAAATGCCTCTGGATTTTTCACTTGTCTATGTACATGTTACAGTGCTTAGTTTGATACCTAGCAGATTTTTGGATGACAGATTGGCCTTCAAAAGGAAGCAAAAATTAACAGGCAACTGAACTTTGTACTGCAAATTGGTCTTGTATCAAGAGAAGTATTTGACATGCATGTATGAAGTGCTCATGTTAGATGCTGTTTGCTTATGATAACCTGTGGTACTTCATGATCTGTCTCAGTTGATCTAAACTTATGATTGAAAAGAGGTGCAAAACTAGTTATGCGTAATCAAGAAGTATTTCAGCCCATGCATACTTTCTCTTAATGAAAGGGTCTACTTTGAGGCTTTTGTCTGTTAGTCTAGGTAAACTGAGTTTTACAGCTTGTGTTGTACAGCAAAGTACAGGGACCTTAGATCAGGCAAGCTCCTACTTTGTAGACCCAATGTACTGAGGCATCATGTATTTTCAGAGATGTGTGGCAGTCCTCTTTATCTCAGAGGTATATTCTTCCATCAGGTAGAGGAATATTTTTTCCATCAGGTATGTCAGATTTGTGCAGAGGAGTATAGAAGGAGTTTTTTCTGTTTATTGAAAAGATTGTGTGGGTTTTCTAAAAAAAAAGTTTACTATGCCTTTATAAAATGTGTAGGTTGGGAATAAGACATAACCACTTGATCCTTCATAGATTACACGGAGCCTGGAAGAGACTGGCAAGAGTGTATTTCCTTGTAGGTCTTCGTGTTTCTGACATTAACTCAAGTAATCATGGTGTTTATTAAATTTGTCTAAATACTTGAGCTTAAATAGACTAATAGCATTCAAACTTTGGAAAGTACAGCATATTCAAAGAATTTTCACCGTATTTTCCTTTTGAATTTTTTGTAGATAAATATCCAAATGTACAGTGGTCAAGCAAACCATGCTTTCTCTATGTGAGTTAGTAAATCCTGCTTGACTCTGTCACCTTCATACTAATGATTGTCCAAAGAGATAGTATGTGATGGAAACTTTGATCAGATACCTATAATTTGCTCATTTCTTTTTATATAGAAGTCTGTGTTCTGTTTTATAAATCTTAGTTAACTTGGGGCACTATAGATTCTTGAATGCTTGGCAATGAGGTATGTTTATTTTGGCTAAAGATATGGAAACGTGAATATTTCCTTTTTCCCATCATGTAAACTAGTAATGGAAAAAAGCATGGATTTTTGGACCTATTAGATCATCTAGTCTGACCTTCGTTATACCATGGTTTGTCCCGCTTGTCCTTTTCGTAAGCCTAGTAAACCATGTCTTTTGAAGGCAGAAACTGTGCTCAGTTCCAGAATAAGTTTTGAAGAAGTGGGTATCATGATATGAAGACAAGAAAATGTGGAGAATACACTTCTTCTTTTGGCAGTTTCTTTTCATGAGTGGATTTGCCTTCTGTGAAACATTTGTGCCCCATTTGCTACCAGAAGCTATGTCTTTTTGTTTTTCTCTGCTAATGTTAAGTCCTCATGTCTCAGTATTATTTCCTCTTTATTTCATTTGTACACTTGTTTGTACACTGTCTGGGTTTGTAATTGTTTTCTCCTGGAAAGACAGAATAGGAAGTGTTGTACTCTTTGAAGTTTCAGATAGCTGGAAAAAAGTTTATTTAAAAAGGGGAAGTGGAAGACCCAAGGAAGTATAGACCAGTCAGTTTCACCCCTGTGGCAGGCAAGATCCTGGAGCAGCTTCTGTTGGAAACTCTGCTGAGGCATGTGGAAACAAAGGTGTGATTGGTAACAGCCAACATGGTTGGTAACAGCCAACTGATGACAAATCATGTGTGACAGATCTGGTGACCTTGTATCTGGGGTGACAGCACTGGTGGATGGGGCAGAGCTGCTGACATCCCCTACTGGACTTGTGCAAAGTGTTTGACACTGTCCCACACAACATCCTTGTCTCTATATTGGAGAGACATGGATTTGAGGGATGGACCACTGGGTAGATAAAGAACTGGCTGGATGGCCAGCCACAAAGAGCTGTGGTCAAGGGCTCATGGCCCATGTGGAGACCAGTGATGAGTGGTGTCCCTCAGGGGTCAGTGCTGGGGCTGATACTGCTCCACATCTTTGTCAGGGACATGGACACTGGGATCAAGGGTACCCTCAGCGAGTTCACTGACAGCACCAGGCTGTGTGGGGCAGCTGACACACTGGAGGGAAGGGATGGCATCCAGAGGGACCCGGACAGGCCTGAGAGCTGGGCCAGTGCAAACTTCACGAGGTCAACAAAGCCAAGTGCAAGGCCCTACAGCTGGGTCATGGCAATCCCAGACACAGCAAGAGCTTGGGCAGAGAAGTGATTGAGAGCAGCTCTGCAGTGAAAGATTTGGGGTGATGGTAGATAAAAACCTCAACATTAACCAGTTCAGAAAGCCAAGGAAATCCTGGGCTGCATCAAAAGGAGCATGGCCAGCAGGCAAGGGAGGTGATTTTGCCCCTCTGCTCTGATGAGACCCCAGCTGGAGTGCTGTGTGCCCCCAGCATAAGTGCCCCCAACATAAGGAGGACATGGAGTCCATGAGGACTCCTGGAGTCCAGAGGAGGCCATGAATCTGGTAAGAGGACTGACACACCTCCCCTATGAAGACAGGCTGAAAAAGTTGCAGCTGTTCAGCCTGGAAAGGAGAAGGTTGTGTGGAAACCTCATACCAACCTTCCAGTATCTGAAAAGGCTGCAGGGAAGCCCAAGAGGTACTGCTCATCAGGAACTGTAATAATAGGACAAGGAGTAATGGGTACAAACTGCAAAAGGGGAAATTAAGGTTAGGTATTAGGAGGGTGTGAGGTTGGTGAGACAGTGGAACAGGTTGCCCAGGGAGGTTGTGGATGCCCCAACACCAGCAGTGTTCAAGGGCAGGCTGGCCAAGGCCTTGAGCAGCCTGGTCTAGTGGGAGTTGTTCCTTTACATGGCAAGAATGATTGGGACTAGATGATTAAGGTTCATTTCAACCCCTTAGTGTTCCATGATTCTATGATTCTTTATGCAAAGTATTTTCTTCAGTATCTGAGCAAGATTTTAGCTCTCTTTTGTGTGGCCTATGAAGTTGCGCTTGTTAACAAACTATTTTCCATACACATCTTTAATAATTGAAAATTTATCACTTACTTTTTACAAAATACCCTTGTTTTACCCTTCTAATTTTTTTTCTCATATGTAGTAGTTTGTAGATATCAAGGCAGTTCGCCAATAGAAGTGGTGGGTAATCCTAAATCACTTCGCAAAGATTGGCATATTCTCAGTCTTCTAATTTTCATATGATTAATCAAGTGAGTCACTCAGCTAATCCTTTTAGAGATTTAAATAGAAGTTGACAGATTAAAATGTATTTATTATTCCATTAGATGAATTCTAACACCTTCTTTTAAACGGATGGACTGAAAAATTGTGTGCCATTTTTGCATGATTCTGGTTTTTGCCAAACACAGAGAGGTATTTTCTTACTTATGTGTTGATATCCCTCATTGCACATAGTGTTTTTCAATTTGAGTTGCTGCATTTAGTTTCCCAGTGAACCAGTGTGGGGTTCCTAGCAGTGTTGTCCTTTTTATATGTTGCAGAATTGTGATTTGGGGCCAACTAACTTACGCCTTTGAGGATTTTCAAATGCAATCACAATTTCTTTACATTGTAATATTCTCAATTTTGTAATAATTCTACAATCCTTCTATAATTTTATCAGTGTTGGAGAACCAGCTCAAATGTCACACTGTTTTCATATGCTTTTGAGCCAGTTTGTTCTTTTTCTCTTTTATTTTAGTTTGTGATCAGTGGTCTCTAGGCAGTCATTCTCAATTCAAAAACTGACTAACCTTCATCTCACAGTGGAGTCCAAAATACTTTGTGTTGGATGCAATATCAGTGGTTAAAAGGTCAGATAATACTCCTTAAGATATTTTCATTAGAACTTCCACTATAATTTCTGATTTTTCTCTCAGTGCCCTCTTAACAGATAATTTTAGAGTACTCTAGGGGTTTTTTTTGTTGGGGGTTTTGTAGACAACATCTCTAAATATTCTGTTTTCTGGATGTTCAAATTTTAGTTATCAGGCTGGTCTGGGCGCCTGGAGAAATCTTCAGCTTCAAAAGTATTTTAAAGTAATTTCACTTTCCTGATTTACTTTTACTCTACATTATCTCTTTTAACTAGAATTCTAGTCACTGATTTTCTCCTAGAGTTTTCAACCCTCCATGTGTATTGATCCTGTAGGTTTCAGTAATGTCAATTGTATCAATTAGCCAATGATACCAATTCGTGTCATATCACTTAATACTTGGGATATGGGATCATTCCTACTAGAAATTAGGTTGTTGCAGTAAATTTATGTAATCTAAATGCAGAAGGGATATATTAGGCATCTAGTCTGTCATCTCATCAGAATTCTTTCATATTCTCGAAAATAGTGTTGAGGACAAAATGTTCCAAGTAATGGTACTTCCATCATATCTCTTAATTACTCCACATACAAATGTTTTCCAGCAGCAAAATACCCTTGTGTCTGTGTGTGTGTTTTTCCTATTGAATTACTAAGTAACTGAACTTCAAGGTACTAGCAGTTGTCTTGGTCAAACAGAACTGTTTCAGCAATATATTTCTGGTTTTGCTAGTTTTGTGTCCTGTTCTTTCAGATGGCAGTGCCTTTCCTAAAATCCAGCTTACATGGATGCTTCTAAACAGGGATCTTTTGTGCAACTCTGATATCTTTTTGTATTTTTATGGGGACTACTTCAGTAACTGAGTTCACGTGTCTTAGCCCTCTATATTTTCCACTAGAATGTTGAACTGTATTAATTTCATTGTCTCATTCACAGTTGATCCACTATTCCTCATAGTGTACTGACTTTTTACATTAATATGTACTCATGATCTTGGAAAAGTCCAAGAGGATGATCTGAAATACCATTTCATTAGAAAGTTGGAATCTTAATGTATTGTGACTCTGTTTAATATTTTTTTAATCTCTGTTTGTGTGTGAATAAAACTTGTTTGGTATAGCTATCTTTGTGATGTTTTTTCCTCACCCTTCTCCCTGAATTCAAGTTACAATTCCTTCATTTAGTTGTTGATCCTAATGTTTTCATATACATAAAATACTTTAACAGTTACTTCTTTTGTTGTTACTAAAAATTATTGTGGATAAATCAGGAATGGTTCAGTGCAAATACTTGACATCACGCAATAAGAAGTTACATAGTTGGCCGGTATCTGTTTCTCTTCTTTGGTGCTAGCTGTTGACTCTACTTAAAGTTGTCAGTTTCTGTGCATGGTTTATCACTAGCTTATACACTGGTAGCAAGTTAAAAAATTACAACAGTACAGCTGTAGTAGTGTGAGTTCTAAAACTTAGAACAAGATTCACAGAATTGCTTTAAATATTTAGTGACCTTAAATGGAAGTAGATAAGGCTCTTTTTACCTGTTTTTGTAAATTTTGGTAGTTGTTCTTCCATGCAGTGCATACAGTTCACCTTTTGGTGGAGACATAGCATGCTCTGCAAGCATTTCAGTGGAAGGTAAAAGCTGCTGACTCATTGAATTCAAAAGGCTAGGCTCTGGGCTGTGTGGTAAGAGGAGAGGCTTGTTAAGACTGAAACTGGAGACAGACAAAACATTGTCCAGGTCTTAGAACTTCTTACGAAATACATAAACATATAGCACAGAACGGAGGTGAGAGAAGGAGTTTGGAGGTATCTTAAGGAAATTAAGTTAGAGGAAAAGGATGCATTTTAATGAAAACTCACTATGTGTGCTGGAAATGTCTTTTATATGCCCCCCAAGCAGATGAAAGGGTGCTTTTTTCTTTTCATGAATTGAGACTAAAACATAACATCACTGCCCCGCTGGAGACTCCTGTGGGACAGGTGTGGTCAGAAAAAGACTGCTAACACTGTCTGAAGAGAGAGAGTCTGAGTGAGCAATGTCTTGAGGCAGTTAACATTCACTGTTTTATCACATGTTTTTGCACTCAATTCCACACCAGCATTTTTAGAAAGCTTAGCTTGCTGTGTTTTAGGTTATTGACTTGAAGTTCTTTGCATATAATTCCTGTTCATCTATATTGAAATAGCGTGAAAAAGCTGTGTGATATTAAGTTAATCTAAGAGTCATGAAAAGGAACATGGACAAGCCAGAAGTTTTCAATTACAGGAACAGCAGAAGAGCAAGTTATTTCTTTGATTGTTTCTATGCTTGAAAATATTAAATATGTAATACCAGTTCAACTCAGTCTAGGTTTTAGGTTTTGAGTTCAAAACAGATAAAGCACCAAGTAGTAAAACTCATCTTCAAGTGGTATCATGAATTGGGAATTTTTCAAGAACAAATATGTGATACCTATACCCACCCAAAATTAAAACAATAAAAACCCCACCCAAATAAAGGTCTGAAACGTGACTAAAAATACACGTGTAGCAATAATCTCAAAACACTTTATAAAATCTGTGCATCTTCAATACTAAAAACTATTCAGTTAAGAAGTACTGTTTAGTGAGTTACTGCTTTTGTCCTTTATATCCCTCAGCCCATCACTTAATATGTACACCTTTGGAGATTTTGGGTATATATGAGAGAACGTATATGCTCTTTTTATTCTCCACTACTACTAGCCTGTCTGATGAGATATCAAACTGTTAGCTAACTATTGCAATTGATAGTTTCACAAACAAAATTATTACTGCCTTTCCCAACATAGCAAGTGGGTCTTCATTCCTGATGCAACTTTGACATACTCTGTAGGTATTTAGCAATCTCTAAAATGTAGTCTTCATTCTTAAAAATAATGTTTAGTGGTCTGCTCTGCAGATTTTTTCAAAATCACTTTTTTCCTCCTCAACCAGATTAATTTTTTCTGCTAAAGAACTCCTAAAGCCATTCCTTGTCTGCATAAGCCAGTTTGGTTTGCACTAACATGGAATGCAGTTGTCCCAGAAGTAGCTTCATCCAGACTAACACCATGAGCTATATTCAGTTATTGTTCCAATATTAACTTTTTTAAATATGATGTAGATACTGCACTGAATTCGGCCCCTGAAATACTCTTTCATGGTGTGCATTTGAACTGCAGGGTTGGGTTTTTTCCATTTATATATTCTACTCTGTACAAATAAGTATTTTTATTCTTTTAGTTACTGTCTTCATATTTAAAGGCATTTGGCAAGAAAAACTGGAGAGAAAAAAGTTACCTTTTTGTATGTGTATATAAATAAATCCAACCTCGTGGTAGATTATGCTTAATTTTAACAAAATAAGCATGTAAAATTTGTGAATGGCCATTCTTTCCTTGTTGCCACTTGATGGTGTTGCTCGTTTGGAAGATGGTCTCTTGGTAATGATTTTTAAAATTATGCTTAATATTCCTGCTCATCTTGAAGCAGTCAGCAAGATTGTTTTTTAAAAAGAAAAGTAATTTGTTCTCCATCACTCTTTATAGTCTTGAGGATTATTGACAGTGGGGTGTCAATACCACCATATGTAACTGTATTTATGCCATTTCAAGCTGGATCCTGTGTTAGCATGGAAAGGATACAGTCCTTGCCAATGTATTTCCAAGCTGTAGGCAACCAGAAAAGTGGGGTTGGGGTATAGATGCAACGTGCAAATACAGAGCACAAAATCACAAGGTTGTCTTTAGAAATTAATGTAGTTCTGCCCTTCTTCGTAATGGTTCTGTTAAATGGGAGTAGAGAAAGACAGTGGGAAAATAAGAGGACAGAAGGGCCTATAGGTTGGCATCTGCTTACACATGGTATCAGTTGGGAGTTTGTGGATATTACGGCAAAGGATGAGTAACACAGGAGGCTTTTGAAGATGAAGTTCTAGTTTCTGCCTGGATTTTATCACAGTATTTCAATCCAGACAAATGGGGCAGGAAAATAGAAAGCAAAAGAGTGTATGGGGGAGGAGGTGAGAAGTATTTATGTACAAAGCTAGACTATTATGGGAATGCAGTGATTTACCCTTTTACATCACAGCAGATGCATGAAAGGCAGTTGCCTGAAGTTTTTTTACTTGTCTGTAGTAAACCCAAATTTTCTTATTCCTTTTGCTCATAGAGTCTGATTGGAGTCAAAACACACAGTCTTACAGAGTTGTGTGAGATTGATCTCCCGTTGCAGAAATGTAATCAACAGTGAACATGTGGCGTTGCCATATTCGATTTACTCAATGTCAGGGTAGCATTTTGAGCTAGTTCTTCCTATTACCTGTACCCAAGGCAGACTCCCTATATTTCTGTAACACCAATTAGCATACTCTTGTGAAGCAAAAAAGCAAGAACTGACATTATTTTCTTTTTTCCTATGTTGCCCTTTCTAATGCAAAGGAAGACAAGACTTTAATCATCACTTTGGGTCAATTTCATTTTGTATTACTTTTTCTTCTCTCAAATCTAATACATTTCTGTTCTACTTCTGTAATTTCAAGGCATCAGTCCTCTTCAGAAGCAGCAAATTCCATTACCTTAAAAGTACAATTGTTATTTTCTGTTTTAAGGAGGCATCTTTGAAACTTAGGTTTAAAAACTTGTCACTTGTCTCTTCTTTCCTAAATATATTTCTGGAGAGTTGTGAACTGCTTTATTTCTGCAGACTACTTAGCCTGAAGGTAGCATGTTACCATATACTGCCAGGGGTGTGGATGCAGTTACTACTTATGCCTCTCTCCAAATGAATTCATTTTGGATTGGTTTTTTGGATAGATCTGTATTTTAGTGGTATTTATGTGACATCTGTTACAGCCCTCACTATCTTGCTTTGCTTTCTAGAGGAACTTAAAACCACAGTTTTTAAGGCAGAGTTCATTCTGTTAGTATGAAATGCTTTGTGTAGAAAATGCTGAATGCCATGAGGTAAAGGCAAATGAATTAGAAGACTACTTCTTTTTCTAGTCCTATATTTAACAAAATGTAGCTAAGAAGTTAAATATTCCTCTGTAAGAAGTATTTATTAATTTTGCCCTACCTACTTGTGCAATATTACTGCTTTCTTGTGAATGTTAAAGAAATTACTTTCATTTGTCGTAGGGTTCTGACATATCTACTTAGTGTCGGGGGTGGGTAGGAGGTGCAGACATGAAGACTGGAAAGACATGGCTGTACTTTAATAGGACTCACTTCTGATGCTTCTGGTTTCAATCTTTTGCATATTTTATTTGTGGAAAAACTTGTTCTTGATGAATTAACCCTTCTTTTTAACTTTAGTAGAAGTATTGATAAAAGTATACATAGTATGGCTTTTCAGTGTCTCATATACCAGAAATGTTAAATTAATCCATTCTCTTTTTTTTCATATATTTTATACTGGATGAAAAATTTTGCAATAATGTGTAATTTGAAGGTTGCTGCATTCTTTGTAACAAGTGCTTAATCTTTTGCAAGAATGATAACACAAATACACGAAAGACATTATTTGGCAATCGTTTACATAAGGTTGAGTTGTTAAAAGGAAGAAGAAGATGGTAGAGCAGTCTGAAAAGAAAAATAACTGGTAGAAAGGCAGGAAAAACTGTTGCGAGAGTATCTACTGGAAAACTCAGGAGCCATGAGCCAAAACTGATGTCAAACACATTAATGTCTCATTATGATGAGTAACCAAGTAAGTATCAAGTTGTTTTTTTTTTTACCTAAAATAAATGCTAGCACTGAATTTACTGGATATTTAATTTTTCATGTATTTTTTAATTTTAAGTTTTAATGTCAGAAATTATCTAGTTGGTGTTTTTCTTATCTATTAACACACTGAAACAGAAGAGTTTGGTGGATTCTTGCAGTTGCACTGACACAGAACAGAAGTTCTTAAGGACAAGACAAATCAATGTTATTTTTGTGAGGGGAAAAGGGTAGTTCCTTTCCTGCATCCAAGGTACACAAAGTTGTGTTAAGTACCTACAGAAAGAGTGCATGAAAGAGCTGACTAGCTCACCTGCCTAGTGCAAGTTTCATTATCAGTAAAAAATAGATTTTTGAGAAAAGAAAGCGTGCAAAAGAAGCTGTGAACAAGCTTTAAACAAAACCCAAAAACTGAGAGCAGGTGGGGGTAACCTGCATGAATGATATATTTATGTAGCTGTGAGACATAAACACATGAGCACAGCAGCTTCTATATAAATGTGGAGTTCAATTTTTTCTTTATTTGTGATGTGCAGCTTTTAAATGGAATGTACTTTAAAAATGTTCTGAACTTGTAATTAATAGTTCCACGTTTTCATGGTTTAGGGAACACTTTGATCGTTTTATGCCTACCAAAATCTAATAAACTGTTGCTGGTTTTTAAGGACTTGTGTTATATACACAGTTAAAACAAAAACAAAAACAAAAACAAAAAAAAAAAAAAACCACCAAAACACCACAAAAAAACAAAACACCTGCTTGCCAGGTTTTAACTTGATGATTTCCTATTAGTGCTTTCTTATATAGTAATTGCTTCAGTGGATTACTTAAAAAAGGTATTGGCTGTTATTGAAATCCCATGTTGAAAAAGATCCTGAAGTAGGAAAATTCTTTGGAAAGTAATGAGTTACAAGAAAGTTTCTTCATGTGTTACTTGCTTTGCTGTTAAAGCTTTGTTTAACTGAGTTTGGATTTACTAATTGTGAAATGTTCTGCAATATATGTCAGTAGTAAAAATCATTATTTATCTTTATTTTGTTCTTGTAAGACTTGTTTTAAACAAAATGTGCAGTGGTTCATGACTACTTGATCACTTCTGAGAATAGATATGCAAGGGAGATTATTTTATACAGGGCACTTAAAAATTATTTATAATATTTTGTTGGAGAAACATTTATAAGCCTGTAGCCTATTTATTAATACATTATTATTTCATAATACAATGAACACAGTTTTCCTGACCTAAATTATGTGAAATATGAACAGCAGCCTTGTCTTGGAAGTCAGAATTTTAAGGATGTGATGGTGTAAATAGTAAACTCATTTGGGAGTATGTTTTGGAAGGCATTTATATAAAATATTAATCAGCTACTCACAGAGTACCAGATTAAATATATGTAATTCTGCTTTGGTACTGGATTTGTCTTCCAGTGGCCACAACCCCCAAGAATTGTAGAATTGATGATTATGAAATTTCTGGTTTTGTTCACTAGAAATATTAATTGATTTGTAAGATCATGAAAATAGCTCTCTAGCTATTTCTTTATAAATTACTTTTTTACTGTACCTACTAAAGGATAAGGAAACTTGAAAAGAAGCCAGTTATCCATGTTAAATTTTAATGCATTTTGAATACTAAACAGAAAATCTGTTTATAAAGTATCCATGCTACTTCCATTACTTCTTGAATTCCATTCAGTTTAGAAATGCAACTGAATGTAGTCTTAACCAAGTGCCTTCTGGCTTGGCTTACCAAAAATCTCAAAGTTGAATTGATGTGGTGCTACAAGATAATTGCCTTGAGAAGCTGTAATTGGCATTCTAATTTAATGTTAAGCTAATATGCTTTATTTTGTATTTGTGATTGCCTGAGTGTATATACAGTTATAACTGGTCAGTGGACACACGGTCATTTCTAAAGCTTTAGTGTCTACTCATGTCTGAGGATGTGCAATAGCATATTTCTTATGGGAGTTTTCAACTAACAAAACCAGAGAAGTTCCAAGATGCTGAAAGGAAGGGAGAATCAGAATATTTGAACTGGATATCAGAAATATTTTCCAAATTATGAAACATAAGGAAATGATTGTTTCAGATATTTATACTAAGAATACCAAAAAGGGGTACGTGTCTCATTGAAATGAGGAAGCAGATAAACTAAGTAACCTAGTAGATCTTCTGCATTTTCTTCATCCAGCTTTAAAAATCATTTGCTACAAATACTGAGCTATCCCTTTTTAGCTGTTCCAAAAATCAGTTTAACATTTGTTATATTTTTTGCAGTGGAACTTCAGCCAGGACTGGTATGACCAGAATATTAATTAAAAAAAAATAATTAAGAGAACTGTGAATGTAGCCACAATGCCGTCTTTAATTAATTTTGTTTTCATTGTCCTGGGTCTCATGCTACTGCTTGCTTCTTACTATTGACTAACTGCACTTTTAACTACCTTCCCTAGATTTTTTTCTTGCACTTTTCAAGACAGAGTTCATTTCTGTCCATATTTTAGTTTTTATAAGTCTGTTAATGCATTTCAGTTTTCTTATTGCAGATAACAATTATTTAATGTCTGCAGATTTTTATTAATATACTTATTATCTGATCTGTAAGTTAGCCAAGTCAGTTCACCCATAATAGCTAGTGAAGAAACACAGTGTTATGAGAAATACTAGCAAATTCACAACACAAATGATCACTGAAAGATAAGATTTATGGCACTGAATGAATGATGACTGTGTAAAAATCAAAGGAGCAAGAGCAAATATTTCTGAATAATTTGGTTACAAATTATTAACATGCTTATCTTGTGTGTGTTGCGTCAATATAACTACAACTCAGTCATTATGTAAAATGAAGCACTTTTTACATGAATAGTATTTAGTCTGAGCTTAAATGTAATTCCACTTTTGTGGAAGTGCAGTGCATCTGTATTAGCAGACACACAATGATTAAAAAAAAAATCTGCTAGCAGATGGTGTTCAACAAAGACTACTATTGTTTCAGTATGAGATGCTTCAAATGTTCTGGGCATTTAGCCCAGACAGAGCCATTTTTCCTATAGTATGTGATCAGGCAATAACAAAAAGAATGAAAATAGAGGTGTCAGTCCATATAAAAATATTTTTATAACTTAATATATCTAACAAGTCAGTGGCAATTATTAACCTAAGTTAAATTAACAAAACCGATCAGATCATTCTTTTTACATTTTCATGTCTCTCCAAACAGTTATTTGGCATTCTACCTTCTAGGAAAAAGGAGTTTGGAAAGTTAAGTTACCTGCTGGTACTGTTTAAATGCCCACAGATAACATAACTCAAGCTGCCTGGTGCCTGAAAGTGAGTGTTGGGGCAATCAACAGGAACAATAAAAATCTGTTCAAACAGAAAATCCACAAATCCCAAGGATTTGGAGCCTCCCTGTGGATTTTCCACAAATTTTGCTGTTTTCAGCAGAATCTAAGCTTTTATTTTAAAGGTGAACTGCAAAGCTGAAAAGAAAATTGAGTTAATAAAATATGTGCTGAATCCCCTGCTCTCCTTTTGCAGCCTCCTAGCTAAGGCTGTGTGCCACATGTGTTTCAAGTTTTTCTTTTTTTTAAAAAAGCATTAACAAACTCTATGTTTAAATATCATCTAATACTTACTTGTTGAGCTCAAGAATAAACCTCATCTCAATAATCTATTAACACTAAAGAATTTGTTAAATCCATCATTTTGTTTTCTTCAAGTGACATATCTGCCATCCCTCAACTTAGTCTTACTTTCTTTTTTTTTGCATTTAACCCTTTAGAATATGTACATGAACTTTTGAGCATACAGCTGTAAACTTCTATTTATAAGGATATTACAGATATAAAATACTTCTGGAATAAAATGTGGTACAGCTGGTGTGAATGAGGGTTGACTACTGATTTTAGTTTGCAAGCATTTTTCCAAGTATTTTTAGATTTAAATTGTAAAAAATCAGATGGACTCACACAAAAAATTTCTATTTATGGTAGCTTAAGTCACTTGAGAGTGTTTTATATAACACATTTTAATTTACATTCCTTACTTGAGAATATTTAGTAATGCTTTTTAGTAGTTCAGTAAAAACAGGAACAGGATTTTACTGACTAATCAGCAAATGAAAACCAGATCCCAAAATGCTGATAATGATAAAAGAGAACTAACTAATATTCTCTATATTATAATACTATATAGTATACTGTACTATATACTCTACATATTATAATACTACAAATTTTGAAGTAAAAACCCCCAAATTACTGTATATGCTTTATTTTTTATGTTGTTATGCATAGACTTCATGATAGAAAGGATTTTCAAAGTAACACTGATGAACATGGGAATTGTTTTCTGTGTCCAGTGACCTTTATTGTTTTAGCAGTGATTAACAGGTGCAGTGTAGAAATTAAACATAAGATGAAAAGTGAAAAGAATATTGGTAACTTTTTTCCTTTATATTGTTGTAGAAAGACTACTTCTCTTTTTATCTTTTTCTCTATAATACTGTTTTTCTTTATTGGCTGTCAATAAATGTTTGTCAGTAATTTTAATAAGAAAATTTAGAAAAAGGGGTATACTTTGATTTCTAAGTGCAGATATAATTGCTATTTTAACTATCTACCTGAATTTTTAAGCACTGAGTTTTTATTCGTTTATTGGTAGACTTTAGTATTTTTATCTGCACTCTATGGTTCTAAATTCAAAGCAGCTTACAGATAACACACTATATTTAGTGCTGAGAGGTTAGAACAAATAGACTCCTGTAAATTCTAAGAGTTTTTCACAAAACAGAGTTGACCCTTAATGTTTCTGCACTTAATTAAAACCTGTCTTACAAGCTTTGTTATGATGCCACATGCCTGTTTTGTTTCAAGTAGAGATGAACCAGTTACTAACTTTTTGTTCCTTAACCCAAATGAACACTGTCTTCAGCAGGTCATAGAAATATTTCTGTGTTGTTACAGCTGGTTTTCTTGTCTGTTTAAAGGAACTTGTCTATACCAAGAGTAATATGCATTACTTCATAGAGTGTAAAACACTGTATGGTTATAGTACGAGTTATACTATGTAGTGTATTATTTAAGCAATAGTAAAGCAGTTGCATGTTTATTAAATCAATTACTATATTTACATGTAAAAATATTACTTATGTGACAACATGTTTCTTTGTGACGCATAAATGCCCTCTATAGCCTTCAACTGATCAAATCAATGTCAGTGGCAGAATTATTACAAGAATCAAACTGTTCTTGTGATATGAGCTGTGAAAATGTTGCCTATGTCAGCTTAAATATAAAGTTAGTCAGCTGTTTTATAATAAATTCAATTAGTAAGGACTTAATTTACTGAAGCCTAAAAAGACGAAACTTGCAGGATATTTCCTGATTGAAGCAGTTGTACATGTGATAATATGCATGCTAAATACACCTGTCTTACAAATGCTCAAACATAAGGTTAGTTCTACTTACAGAGTTACAGCTAGTTGTTTGGAAATGTTTCAGCCTCAACATTTTAAGCCTGTGTAATGTAGAGATATGTCCATTTGTTTTTTTGGCTTTTTGTTTGATTGGGTTTTGGTTGTGTTTTGGTTTTTTGGTGTTTTTGTTTGTTTGTTTGGGGGTTTTTTGTTTGTTTGGGGTTTTTTCATTTTGGTGAGGGTTTTTTTTTGTTTTTTTAAATTTCATTTTGAGATGGCTATAATACTTTAAACTGTATTTATAATGACCCAGTAGAATTATTTATATATAAAGCAGTGTATAAAACCGGAGGACTGGGGACTGCACTGACAATACAAATAATTAACATGGTTGTATATGCCAGTCTGTTATTTCTAATTTGCTATGGCTACTAGAATAAAACATCCTGTTGAACATCCTTAAATAGGTTTGATACAAATAATGGTCATAATTAGTCAATTACAAATCTTTTCAGTCATACCTGAGGGTGAGATCATCATCTGAAGTAAACTTCTATTGCCACATAATGATTCAGGTCCCGTTTCAGATCTACTGAAAAATAAATCATCTTTGCTACTTGATTTCATTTTTGTGATGTGCTTTAGCTCAATTTAGAAATTATTTTCATTCAGCCTAAAGAGATATCAAAGTGGTTTTTTCTGGCTCACATATAGTCCATGCTTAATTGATGTACAGATGTGGGATAATAATGTAAGAGGCATTTTGGAACCATTCTTTTTTCACATGAGCAGGGAATGGGTCATGGGAAGAGATTAGAGATGAAACTACTTCATAAGAATGTGAAATCCATCTGGAGTAGGAAGCAAATCAGATCAAATATTCCTCTGTAAAATAACCTAGAGCTAAGATGGTGCTTGTAGGACTCTTGAGATTATGGACCTTACTTTTGGTTATTTACAGACTTCACAGATTATAATAATTGTTATAGGAACTATCACTTTATTAATTCTTTTGTAGTAGTCTTACTATGATGCTAATTTTTTCCTGGGTTTTGTGATTTGTATAGTTGAAATGAAATGAAAAAACTAATGTACAGAATATACTAAGCAGTGAAATAAATACATGCTTTGGTAACACTGGGAAGTTGGGAGAGTTTTTCTGATTGTCTATACATTGGTGTAATTAATTCCATAGTCTTTAGGCATTCTTCAGATAACTTGTATGTCAGTTGTGGTATGATGGTTGTGCATTAAATGTTCAGTATGGAGGAAGTTCACACAGGTCATAAAGACTGAGTCAGGCTTTGGTTGTATTTCTAAATCAATCTATTGGTTATTAATGCACTTCCTTATTTTACCATTGATGCATTACATGAAATTAGCAAAAGCAAAATTAGCAAAAATGCTTTTCCTTTTTGTTTTACCATTGCATATCTCACAATTGTTGCTTTCTAAGTTATATCAAGCTTTCTAATCACATAAAATAAGATGATGGTCTTGGAGCTGCAAAACAAAAATATTTTCTCTCCATTCAGAAACAGAAAATGACAAACCATTTTCTGTGAGGAATATTTTTACATAAGCAATATTTAATTCCTGTAATCTATTAAAAAATAAATAAATTTATGCACCTTCAGACATGGAGCTCTCCAGTATGGCAGATACCACTCCATGCTTGTGTGCCACTAAGTGGAGATAATAAATGTCAGGTTTTAGAAATCATAACTGATTTAAGAATAAATTACGCCAAATTAGATCAAAGATCTGTTTAGCTAAATGTCCTGTCTCTGATGGTGGACAGAAGCAGTGTAGTGTTAAAATACTACTGGGCAACTTTTCCTTTTTCCAACAATGTGAAGTTCAAGGCTTATTTAGTCAGGAAGCTCATTTGACTTTTTCTATTTAATGTTCCATATATTTTTCTTCTGTGAGTAGACCTAGCTGCTTTGAACCTGTTCATGCTTTTGATCTGTTTGGTGTCTTGTGGTAATACATTCCTCCAATTTAATTGTAAGCAGTAAGCAATGTGGACAATATTTCCTATTATTTCTTTTAAATCTGCTGGTTTGCAGTTTCATTTTACACCCTCAAGTCCTTGTCATATAAAAAATAGCAAATAACATCTGTAGCTTACATTCTGTTTAAGATATTTCTGTCCTATGTTTGTTTGGATGTATTTTTTAGGCTCATTCAGATCTCCATTTATATTGTAGTTCACCTTCCATACAAAATGTCTGTAGCCAGTATCTCTAATCACATCCTGTCTCTGATGTCTGGTATCTGATTTATGAACAAACTTTGACATGAGGATCTCTTCTTTTGCTGGACAGCCAGAAGGACTTCATGGCCCATTCTCACCAAAATCACAGTTGAAACTGATCTGCTCCTTCTGTCAGCTTATTTAGATAGAGAAGATGGTAAAATTAAAGCAAGGGGTTTTTAAAAGATCCACTTAACCAGCTTGTGTTCTGATACAGAAGCAGGTGTAGACTGAGCTAACAGCCTTGGCTGATGAGTGAGCTACATAATTTTTCCAGAGACAGAGAATTCACAATATATTACTTGGTTTATTATGATTGCAGTCTGTTGTGCAACTCTGGAGGGTAATTCCCTGAAGTGCTGTGTTTTCTGTGTATGTCTTTGTTTTCTGCCTTAAACAGGAAAAGGGAAACAAGGAGCAGGATGCTGCTACCAGAGCATCTCATGCAGCCTGTACCTAGCAATCTCTCTCTTCAGGAGTTCCTCAGAAGAAGTATGATGTGAATGGTTCTGACAGTGCAAATCCTGGCTTTTGACTTTCCCATAGTGTCCTACATCTCTGCCCTGTCACATCATGTACATGTGGTTCCTTCATGTGACAAAAGAGGGCTTGGGAAAAGCAGTTGCTGCAGCTAGGTTCTTTTCTTGCTGACAGAAAAATTCTTTCCAGTCTACTCTCTCTTGTCTGGATCAGAGGAGCCCCTAGAAGAGAGGACAGCCAGGGAGGATCCCCAGGCTGGATGAATCACTCTTGGATCCTTTGAGGCTCAAAGAGTACTATTGGAAGAGGGAGGGTTTTTTTCTTTTGAGTGAAGCTCAGTGATTGTTTTTAGACTTGAAATATTATGCAGACAGTCTTTAAACTGGCATTAAGTTGTACAAAAAAGCAATTTTATATAAAGTTGACATTTGAGAAAAATTAAATTATTTTCTCTTTAGAGATCTACTCATTTCAAGTTTTTGTAAAAAAGAAAATCTGTAATTTCTTGTGGAAGAATATGTTAGGTAGATTCTGTAGAATGTTTAGTGATCTTTCAGACATTTCAGCATTGATCCTGAGAGCACCTCAAGACATACTTAATTTCATGCTTTTTTAAATATCAGTACTACTAGCTACTGTGTACTCAGAGTTCCCAGTTTTAGTCTGCAGTAGCGAATCGTTTTAATATGATTTGGTTTTTTAAAATACCTGTTATATAGAGGCTGCAGAGCAGACTCACTGAGGAATAATGTTGCCATTTTGTAATAGGGAAGAATGTTAAAATCTATAAATGTCTAGGCCAGCTAACTATGAAAGACTTTTTGGCAAAATTCTTCTTTTATTATGGTTCTTCAATGTAATTACAAATAAAATGTGTTTATTTAACATTGCTTCTATTATAGAATTCACTATTTTGTATTGACAGGTAATATGGCAGATCAGAAAATAACTCTGTATAGTCTGTAGTGACTATATTTTACAGTGTCTGATAGGTTTTTATGGAAGCCATTTGGTGATCTCATCAGCAACAAGTCTATTGTTTCATTACTATCAGATTCAGTGGGTTTGTGATTAAATCAGCAGAATGGAGAACATGAAGGGAGTGCTGTTCACTTTGCAATCATTTCCATCTGTTAAAAATTTTTATCAGATGTTGTGAAACAGCAGGCAAAACTCGGAGCAAGTGTTTTATCCAGTTTCCAAGAAATGGTGATATATAATTGGCATATATTATGTTCTTAGTTTAATCTGTCCAGTTAGATGTTTTAAATAACTTATGGTATACCAGTATTAGTAGAATATATAGAAAGCTATTTCCATCATTCCTCATATTATATTGTTTGAAGACTCTGGTGCTGATACAAATATCTTAGTACTTAGTAATCAAGAGCAGTGATGACACTTCTCATAAAATGGAGAGTCAGAATGAGACTTGTAGAGAAAAACTTCCCTTTGGCATATGCTGTGGTCTGAAGTGTCTTTGCCTCCATTGAGGAATCTGCAAGTGGAATTGTCTGGCCAGTTGCCAGTACCATTGGCCTCAGAGAAGTGGGAAAGGAGTCCATCAGCAATACCCAAAAGCTCATTTGTAATTGGGTGGTCCCAAGGCACAGAGTATTCTATTTCTTCTGAAATTCATTTTTAGCAGTAACTATTCTAAATAGATGTTCCTGGTTTTCATGTAAATGTCGGACACACTTTTAATAATGTCAAGGGTTTTTACCCCCAAAAAACTGTGTGGTCTCATCTGAAAAGTGAAAAATATTTTATCTTTTCTAGATTACTGTGATATTACTGAGTGCCTCCTTGCCTAGATATTAAAAGTTTGTGGTAGTTGTGGTTTTACTATGCTTTTTCTTGTTTCCTCTGTCTCATCTTCTGAAATGAGTAATTCCATTTTTCTTCATCTTGATGTCAGGGGTGATTTTTCATGATGGGAATAACCTTTGTCATCTTTTCTGGAGTTTCCTGTATTACTGGGTTGGCCATTCTGGCGTGGGATGTTTGGTATCATTTATAGTATTCTAAATAGAGTAATATTGGCCTGTCTCTTGTAGAGCCACTATAATAATTTTTTGTTTATTCTCCTTAATAAATGTGGATTTTCTGTTACAGTTTTCCACAACTACAAATTGGTGGAGATCTTCATTGTGCTGTTACTAGTGAAGTTCACAGGCTTTTTTCATGAACTTGTTATGTTACTTTAGAGTAACTGTTCTAGTAAAGAGTAGAAGAAATTCAGTCTGCAGGATATTCTTCCATTTTGTGAGATAATTTAATTAGAGTTTCTGAGAACCTGTTTGTTCCATTTCCCATTCCTGAGTTAAAACCATGGAAAATCACCATATTTTGTCTGGGGTTGGCTGAGTTTGGATCTTCTGGAAATGTACCTCACTCCATTTATTCAGAGTATTTAACTTGAAGTGTTAATTTAGCTATACTGAAAGGTAATTGCTTATTCTTGTCTTAGTCTGGCTAATTTTTTTCACTCTGCGCTTTATTTTCAATCCTCTTTTCACCCTTTCCTCTCTCTTTTTGATAGGCTCATTGTATAGGCTTTTTGAATATCTAAAGCTGTTCACCTTGTTGTCCATGACTCTTCATCCACACCTTCACCGTTATGTTTGAATGAAACTCCTGGATTTGTGACAAAACTTAGAGACTCACTATTCAAGATGATTTTCATCTTATTAGTTACTTAAAACAGAAGCTGTCATGATGTTCACTGTGCTGTCCTTGGTCATCCCTTTTGTTCTAGTGTTTCTTACTACCTGGTCATCTGGTACAACACTGATTTTTAATGTGAGTTAGTGAAACAGTCATTTCCGGGTTCCTTCCTGAGGATGTACTCTGGAGCTTTATCATGTTTAAAGTTGGTGGAAATTTACCCTTCTGACACCTCTCTCTCTGGTCTTGTCTCATCTGTATGTACAAATCAGGTCAGGTTCTTGGAGAGAGATCTCCCTGGAATCTTCTTTTGAGAAAGCTGACAAAAATCAATCATTTATCCAGTCAGCAGTGATTTTATTTTACTTTGTTATTCCCTTAATCCCCTGTGACCTAGTGACCTCTTTTACATTTCTTGTTTTAATTAATTCAATCATTTTTGCATTAAACTTTCAGCTGTTTCCTCTTTAAAACTCATCATAGCCCCTTTAATACACCTCCTAACATAAGGCCTTTTACAATCTATTCTGACAGCTCTGGCTTTAGGTTTACAGATGCAAATTTCTTATAAAATTACTTTACTACTTGCTAGTCACACTATTTAATTGTCTTTCTGGTCCATTTTTATGAGCTTTGCATTGGAAGTAATACTTTGGGGATTTTTTAATTTACACCCTTGCTACTTCTAAATCATTTATTATTACTTTTATCAAAGATATTTGAACCTGTTTGACTTTTCTGGTGAAACCACACTTCTAAGCTTTCATATCAAATTACAGATTTGGTTTGTTTCCCCTAACATAGTAGAGCAATGTAATACAATGATCTAGATATGAAAATAAGAATATTAAAGATGTTTATTAGTGTCTAATAGAAAGAACATGTTGAATTGGTTTACTGAAAAAGATTCTGATAAATTAACCTGTCTATAGGTATTTCCTGAGCCATGGTAGGCTTTTTTCTAGGCTAAATATTCATGATAAAATTTATTTGGGATTAATCTGGAGAAGATGGTTAAAATTAAAGAGAGGAAAATACAGAACAAAAACAAGAACCAAAAAATAAGTAAGAAGTTGGTCAAAAGAGAATGAAAAGTATGTTGAAAGCTATTGTTTTGGGTTGAATTTATAGGCTAGTTCCAATTCTAGGTTTTCAGTAATACATTAAATCAAAAAAAAAACCCACCACAGTTTGTTAACAGAAGCTTGTAAATACTATAAAGTTAGAAAGTAATGTTAATGAGATGGGAATATCCTAATACAAAATTGTATGATCTCAAAAACTTGAATGATAGAAATAGGGTGAAATTTAAGAGTCATGGAATCATACAGTAAGAAACAAAATCAAGAATTCCTCCTGTAGGCCATCATTCAGAAGTGACAGAGTAAGAGGAGAACCTCTTAATTGCAACAGCTCTGTTTGTCTGCAATGTGGTGTGTTACTTAAAAAAAAAGAAAAAAAGGCAAACCTACTTCTGTCAAGCATTAAGCTGGACATTTGCAATCCAGATAGATACAGCATTGGTCTGGATGAGAGAAAACAACTTTTTCTTGTTTGATGTAACAGTTGTTAACTATTTTGCAGTAAGCAAAGGTAGGTTTTCAACTTTAACTGAGAAAATTTAGGGTCTCCTATCTGTTCCAGGATCTGCTGTGAACATAGAAGGTCCAGATAGTGCATAAAATCAGCCTTAATATATGATATGTGATACATGATTTATGCTTTTATACATGCCCTACTGCCGTACATCTGCATTTTCTGGCAGTGTAACTGGTGGCTGAACAATGTAAGCAAAGAAAGTTTATAGTGAAAGCTAATACCTTTTATTAAGCAAACTGTGGAAGAAAAATAAACTAGCTGAAGAAGAGCTTGTGTGCCTGAAACCTGTGGGCTTTTTTCCTTCTACGTCTGTGTTAGTAACCATAATAAAATATATTGTGTCTCCTTTAGCATCTTTCTTGGGCAAGTTTGTGCTTCATGTTCAGCTTGTGGGCCCTGCTGTTTGCTGAGTAAAATGGTAACATTCTTCACCAGTTTCAGCCTGTGAGAATTCACTGCACAATACTGTGACTGCTGATGTACCATGTAGCTTACAGTCCAGTGTGTATAACTAAAATAGAGTGCCAGTTCTCTGAAGTGTTAGGGATGTGATACACCTATTTACACTCAGGTGTATGGTAATGAAAAGACAGTAACAATTGCCCATATAGTCTTTAATAAACATGCCAGTCCTTTTAGATTTAATCACTGAAATCTTTCCTAGGTAAAATATATAAATACTGGTGATGGATCAATAATTCATTCAGTGCAGAAGTTTTTAACATTTTATTTTTAAAACTAGAGTTACAATCCTAATTGCCTGCTGTAGTATATCAGCTACTGCTAAAGTCAGAGACAGCATTAATTGTCAGCCTTACGGTTAACACAGGTGGCCATACAGGACCCAGCAGCTGTATTAAAGTGTTTCATCTACAGTTTTCTCATGTCAAGACTGAATATGTCTGCCACCATTTTTATATCATTATCTTATTTGAGATACAGCTACAGCACACCATTTGCAGAGAACAGATAGATGTATGTCTGACTTCTACAGCAAAATCTGGCTGGCAAAAAGACAAAGTGGATATTCCAAATCCATAATTTTTATTCTCATATTTACAGTTGTAAAATTCTTGCAGTACCAGAGATGAACAGTAATGCAGTCCAGACAAAAATAAGATTCTTGAACCCTAGAGAAGTCTTAGATGTACATGCCAAATGGTGAAATTTGCTATCCATTCCAAGAATTGCATGTTCACAGATACCCCAAGGAGAGAAGGGGGAATATCTGAAAAAGCTTCAAAACTGAAAGTGTAAAGCTGACATTCACCTTGATTATTCCACACATTCTGCAAATCAGTTAGTTGTGCAAACATGACATTTTATGTTGTTTTGTTTTATCATTGGGGTTCTCTCTTTGAAAATGGTGTTTGTATTTTAACTTAAAATTGGAACTCTCAAACAGAATATTATGCATTTTTCAAGAGTGTCTAGCAGAAAACAAAGCTGTTATCTGAAGAGATTCTTTCTCATTGCCTCTGGTATTATTAAGGTGCCTGCTTGTCAGTTCTAGACATATACGAGCATATAAAATTTTTATATTCTCTTATTTCATGTCTCTTTCTCATATTTATTAATGATAATTTTCAATGCCCATATAAATCATGGGCATTGAGAATTATCATTAATAAATATACGAAAGAGAATATGAAACGTGCTTTTAATGGGATTAATATATTTGGGGAAAGATGTGACTGCTTGTAACAGGAGGGGATTGAATTCAGGACATCGTTCCAGACTATTAGCTTACATGATGAAAGGATAATATTGTACTATAGCTTGATTTTTATTTGGTTTATCTCAATTGAATTAATATAATCTCTTCTGCTATGGAATTAACATGAGCGATGTTGAAGTACTTCAGTATTCATTTTATTTTATTAAGATGTTACAGGATTCTGCTCATGTGAAAATTAAACTTACATAACACTCTTAACATACTTTCATTATTTGTAACATTCTAAAATGGCTTTTAAAATTAATGAGAGTATTTGGGGTTGTTTTCCTTGTTCTAATATGCTTACTTGGAACAACACTTCCTAAATAATGTTCTTGTTTAAGGATAACCAGTTAGTAATTTTCTTTTGATGTTACTGAATGAGAAGACAGCAAAAGCAAATGAAAGGAAATTGTCTTTTAAAAAAATATAAGCAATGTAATTATAATACTAAGAAAGGAGAAGGGAAAATAACATGCTATGCCATCAAAAAAAAAAATTTAATCATTACTACAGCACTTCCCTGACTTAATTCTTGTTTCAACCACAAACTGTGTTTTAGAAGAACTCCAGGCCCAGTGATGAAAACACCATAATCTTTCAGTTGTTCAGTTTCTGAATAGTTCCACCATTATAAATTTGCATTTATCTCAGTAAATGCTCTAACTGTGAGGCTATCTGTATTGTTTTGCCACCACCTAAATACTTCAGTTTTGAAAGAATGTGGTTGTGTTTAATATGTGCTAGGGTAACCTCAAGGAGTTTGAGCCTCTCTGGGGTCTTACATGGAGTTTAGAGGGAGAGTAGTGAATACTCCAAATTGTAGTGAAGTTTAGACTGGAGTTGGGGTAAATTTGCAAACGCGTAGAATGCAAAGTTATCCGGCACTTTATAATTGGAACATGGCATCAAATGAATTTTAGCATCTTCTGAGATTTCTGATATTCTCTGGATGAGAATAGCTGGATTACTTTTGAACGTATGCAGCCATTTTTTCTCTTAAATCACCTCTAGGTCTTATTTGTATCTGTATATAATATATATTTTATTTGTTGGAGACTTGTTGTGCTTAAATAAATACAGGTAGTTATGGTTTATATACATGTGTGCAGAAGCCTACAAGTACAAAGAGGCTTATATATGTATGTAGAGAAGGAGGAGTGGTTTTAGACTTGTGCATAGCAAGTATGATCATATATGGTCATTTACACCAATGTCACAATTACTGTTTATTTCTGTTATCAGTTTTCTTTTCTTAGAGAAAGGAGAACTTTCTTTTCTCTTTAGTGCATGGCACTTAGAAACAATTTTATCCATTTTACCTAAAATACTTCGCTAAATTTCCAATTGATTTCATTTCTTATTAACTGAGTATTATTCAGATCTAAAATACAAAAGAAAAATAATATATATGCACATTAGAAAGCTGAAGTGTGGAATATATGTTGTTAAAAAGATAACTGCAGAAAATAACCTCCGTCTCTCTGGTGGCCGTGCTTCTTTTGATGCAGCCCAGGACGCAGTTGGCTTTCTGGGCTTTGAGTGCACACTGATGGGTCATGTCCATGTTCTCATCCATGAGCACCTCCCAGTCCTTCTCAGTAGGACTGTTCTCAAACACTTCCTCTCCCATCTTTTAAGATTAAACATTTTTGGATAACAGGGTTAGCTGACTTAAGTATAAGGACTTTGGGGAAAATGTAATGCTTTCTGTTTTACTAGTGTTCATTTTAATAGAAGTTAGAAAACTACAGGAATTCAAAGAGCAGAAACTACTATTTCATAGTCCAGTCTTGGTGATAGGTATGATACAGAGAAATGAAGGCAAGTTAGCCGTCCTTCATTCCTAACCAGGTATAATAGAATGGTTTGGTACACACTTCAGGAAAAAAAGAAATTACCAAAGTTGAAATTAATGCTAGTTAGTGTGATTTTGTAGGTAGTAGATAACTGTATTGCCTTTTGGGAAAACTGGAGGCACGGAATGATATGATACAGGTTCAGAAAGTGTTGACTTTTCTATTTAGAGAAATAACAGTTTCTGCAGTGTTTGTAGTACAGGTAGATTTATATCAAGCATTTATTTGAAAGACAGTGGCATTCTTATTTTTATTTTTAGAAGTCCTCATAAGAAATTAATAGAGTACATGTGAACAGAGTTTTACAAATAATTTGAATTTAATACCTATGTTGGCACAACACAATAACTTGTAGTATAGCTAAATGCTATGTTTTACAGCTTGGAAATCAAAAATCAGACTATAGCTGCAGGACAGTACAATTGCTGAGTGACAATTTGGAAAGGAGTAACCCAGAGGTGAATTGAGAGTCATTGTGGAAAATGGGTGCTTGGTGCAGTGATGATCTTGTGTTCCTTCTTGAGTTAGGAACCAAGTACACCACCAGCAGAGAACTGCGAGAAAGCTGAAACCCATCAGTGTATCTGATTCCGAGTGCCATCTTCAGAAGGGCTGAGGAAATACTGCAGGGAGTTCTGGATTAGACAGAAGCGATTAAAGTAAATATTAGGAAAACATTCTTTTAAAGAATGATTAAAGATTAAAGTGAATATTAGGAAAACATTCTTTTAAAAAGAGCTCTTTAAAAAGAGTATGAATTAACCTGCTAAAGAGAAGCCAGAGTGATAACCATAATTAACACTGTGGAGTTGTTTCTTGATCATGCATTCAAACAGTTCCCTAGAAAGGTGATGCCTTCACCATACATGGTGTCTTTGGGGTGTAACTAGATTTCAGCAGAAAGTTACTGAAATACTCATAGTTCTTAGCTTCTGGAGTTCCTATCAGTTCACTATTCACAGTCCTATCAAACCGAGGCACAGCTGAACCAGAAATTCAGATGGAATCTTAGACTTACTTCATTATAAATTTTCTAGATAAAATAATTTTGTTGTTCTGAGTAGATTTTGAAAATTCTAGAGTCATGAACCATCTGGCTAGATCCTTTTCAGTCTTCTGCAGACGAAGGTTACATCTGCTCTGGCAGTATCACTGCACGTAGAGAGCAGAAGAACATTTTCCAGGCTGCAGAAACTTGGGAAAAGAGGAAGAAGCAGGAAGCAAGAGAAGAGGAGAGCCTGTAGTGTAGCTGTGGAATCAAGGGAGCAATGAGACAAGGATGGAGCAGAGAGCTATGCTTTTGTAGCAACAGAAACTTTCCAGGGATAGCAGGCACTTACATAATCGATTCCAAACTAGCAGGTATGCTATATGAAACCTGAACACAAATTGACTGCATGCGAAGACCTAGGTTTCAAAGATGAAAGGGACAGGTACAGACTGTAGTCCCCTATTTGATTCTGCTCTGCCTTATCAGTTTGACATTTTCCTGTTTACAGAATGAGAAGGCATTTCTAGTTCTGTTCCAGTGAATGTGGTTTGTGAATGTAGTCTGGCTTTCCTATCAGCCAGCTTCCTCTTTAGCATGGAGCCTTTTTGGACTGCCTTTCTCACCAACCTAATTTGGCAAAGTGAGCCTAGAAATAAAAAATACGCCAAGTGTGGATTCTGGAAAGAGCCAAGTATCAAAGTTGTTTATTAACCTAGTACTGATCATAGAAAGGGCTTGAAACAGTATTTTGGAGTTAGACTTTCTGAGAATTAAGGTTTTCTGTGTTCTGTACAAAAACCTCTTTTGACTGGGGAAAAAGGGGACGAGGGAGCTGAATAGTTGTCACTAGCTAGTTCACTGTTCATGCAATAGTGTTTAGCTAACTAAGAGAAAGAGTAAATCGGTACCCCCACGAAATTTCTGATGTGCTAGACTCTGTTATTCCCAAGTGCCATTTGTAATCCACTCTCTCTGTATTGCTGTCACTATCTGACACTCTAAATATTTTAAGCATACAACCTTTTATTGATGTGTGTTGTTCCTTCTGTGCAATTTCAATAAGAAAGTGTTGCAGTATACTGTAATAGTATTGATGTGATGCGATAAGAAGTGATGCAACTTTTTACAGTGCTGTCCCCAATTTATAGCAAAGCAATTTTGGATACTTGGATTAAAATATCTCTTTATCTCTTTTTCTCCTATGATTTTCTTTTCAGGTAGAAAAGTAGAACTCTAGTTTTTTGTAAAAGCTAATTATCTTGCTTAATGTAGCTTTTGCTATGCTGTTGAAAATAAAAACCTCCTGATGTGGTTGGCTGGATAACTTTAGATAGTCCTCTCTGCTGGTGCTTTTCACTAGCTCTGTATTTGTGCATACATACAAATGATGATGAAAATCAAAAGTAGTCATCACCCAACAGTTCCAAGTCTTTTGCTTAGAAAAGGGCTGTAGTCAGTAGTGGTAGTACAGATGAACATTAAGGTAAATAAAATAGCTGCAGAGAAATGCTGGCATGTCATGTTCCTTCATTGTAATAATTTCCTGCATTGTAATAATTGATCAAGTTCATTGATCATGATAAAATTTAAATCAATCAGAACCTAATTTTAAAAATTTAAAAGTGCAAAATACAAATTCTAACATCAGAAAATTTTGAATTAATTATAATTTCTTTTCCACATTAGATGGTCACAAATAGGCATGAGCTAAAATGGAATTTAAATTCAATTTACAGAAGAGCTTTTTTTGCTTTGAGGGAGGTTAAGAAGTAGTTTCCCAGAGAATTTTGGAGTCTCCGTTTTTGGATATTCAAAACTTGATTAGACAGTGCTCTCGACATCCTCCTGTGTTTGGCCTGCATTTGAACAAAGGAACCTGGACAGTCTGGTCTTCAGAGGTCCCTTACAAACTGTGATTCTGTGAAGAAAAATATTTCATTTGATATTGGCACAATGATTTGTAAATTTTAGTTTTTTCTTTCTAGTGTTATCACATGAAGTATTTGTAGAATGAAATCAGTTTTCATATCTAATAATATACACTTATGTACATTTCATGTCTTTGTCACTGAACAACTGCATTGCTTGTCCAACCAAAAAATCCAGGATACTAAGATTTCTTACTTGAGCAAACTGAATTTTGTGATACATGCAGTATTTATTTGGCAGTACCTCAGTTTCAGTTTCTCCTTGTGTGGTTCTCATCACTAATTAGAATGTTAAAATTCAAATGGGGATTCCTTGTTTTAGTATTCATTTCCTTAGCATATTTCTAATGGGGTCTTAAAGTAAGACATCTGCTAATGTTCTTTTGTTATCCCTACTAATGAAAATATGGACTTTCTGAGCTCCTAAGTGATTTTTAAGCCACGTTCTTAGCATCAGTGAGTCCATACCTTCCTTTGTTTGTATCAAAAATCTACTGCCCATTAACTTTGATTCTGTTTCTTCTGAGTGGTTGTACATCTCAGAAGATTATATTCTTGTAAATATTTCTCTTTGCAGTGAGGAGCTACGGAAGGAAGCCCGACAGCTGAAACGAGAACTGCTGGAAGCAAAGCACAAAAAAGAGGAAAGAGCTTTAAGACCCAAAGAGAAAGAAGGTAAGAGGTTTTGTGTAGATCTCCAGTTAACATTATGGTTTTAAAGCTTTTTTTGGTTTTGTGTTTTATGTACATAAATGTGGATTGTTGTTGAAATGCAGATTTTTTTTTTTCCTTTCCCTAGGGATGGTAGTAATGTAATGATGCCAGTATGTAAGGAAATTGTATAGGTAGCATTTGTTCTCAAATCAGATAGTATTTCTCCTAAGTGTTCTTAGAACACATCCATGCTGTGACCTGTTGACTTGCAAGGTCTTTTTGACTTTCTGACTTGGAAAGGTTCTTAAATGCAGATGGTTAACTTTGCATTAACTCAAAGCTACTGACTTCAAAATTTATGTATCATAAGACACCAATGGAACTCAATTTCAGAAGGTCACTACCATATTTATTGTCTTTAAACCATAGCAAAATGGGATCTTCAGCTACCCACTTCTTTGTCAGACAATTTTTATATTGTGTTCCTTTTTAAATGTGTATAAATTGCTAAGTTTATAATAGCATGTAAGGTGCACATTTTAGTCCAAATGATGAAACACCCTTTGCTAGCCAAACTGAAGAAACAAAAAGTTTTTAACACTCTGGGGTTGTGAGACACACTTTTAGAGTGGATTCTTAGTGCGGTTCTCAATACTATAGAAATATGAAAGAACATATAAAACCATTTTTTAAAAAACTGAGATAACACACAATTTACAAAAGAGGTAGAAAGTGTAACATAATTTTTAGAAAAATTCTTGGACTCTCTTGAATAACAGGTGAAGTTGATCAGCAGCATTTTGACAATATAAAAAACACAGTATCATGAATTTGTATATGAAATCTGGCACCAAATGTTAAAAATTACTGACTGAAAATGTTCTAATAATCACTGAATGAATATAAGCTCTCACTGGCAAAATAATGAATGCTGTCACTAGCCATGTAAAAAAAGAGCTGTGAGTAGAGGTATAGCAAAGGTAAAGTGTAGTACTTATGTACATATATGATAAATTATCTTGAGTAGTGCCATGTATGGCAGTTCTTACACTATTGGTTAAACTTACCCTGTTCTGGTGCCAGTTGGTGGACTTTGTAATTTGAGGGAATTCACCTTTACAGTGACAGACTAAAGTTACTGTTAGGCAATAGTTACTACTATGGTACAGTTTGGAAGGATACCTTTTATTCAAGCAAAGGAATCTATACCAGGGTTGGGGGTGGGGCTTGTATTTTCTTTGAAATAAATAGCAGGCAGGCCATAAATCAGTTGAAAATCTGCAGGTTACAGCTAATATTAAAAATAGTCTTGAATAATCTTGCCATTCCTTTTTTGTGATAGGAAGGGGTCTGTTCCAGTAACTATCGAGAAAGATGGATAGCAGGAAAGAACCTATTGAACTAGTCAGTGGAGTACTAACTAAAAATCTTAAAAATAAACATGTTCTAAAATTTAAGGCAAGATTAAAAGGATGTTAAGTGAGATGCAAGTAGTGAAGGATAAAATTATTAATGAAAATGTGGTGAAAGATTTCAGGTTTGTACTAGAAAACAAACTGAACATGAATTTACACTCTGATGTGGCTGTCAGTGGTATGGTGTTGCTACAAGTGCAATACCTGTAAAAGTGTGGTTGTATTATTGCACTCAGTTCCAGGTATTGTGCCACCAAAAAGGATAATGAACAATTCAATTAAAATGGACAAAACCACCCAAAACTAACAGAACACTATTTGGACAAGTTTTTATGAGGTACTTGAAGATATGTGTAATTTATGTAAGGAGGGGGATGGAAGGGTGAAATCTCAAGTCAAAGGAATGAAGCATACCTTTACTGTGAAACAGAATTTACAACTAAGGAATAATAAAGTAGACTTTAGAAAGACTTTGTCTTGAGTATAATGAACTCTAACATAGGGAGAAGTGTTGTACCGAATAAGTAATTTTCCCCAACGTTCAAAACACTTGGTCATTTTATATTTATTGGCCTGAATTTTTATCAGTACAATAGAGCTATCAACTTGGAAGACAGTCTGCTAAATGTGTAACAGTTTACCTACTCCAGGTTAGTTTACATGTAAGAAATTGTACGTATTTAAAAAATACTTCTATCAGGAAGCCGATGTGTAAGCAGCAGTAGATTTTTCCATTGTCCTCTGCCTTTCCTCTTGGGAAATGTGGGGTGGGGAGTAAGTTGTGTCATGCTGTATCAGGTATGCCTGGGCAGATGGTGCAGACACTTGTATTGTGTCTGCCTATGCTTTGAGCTGGCTGCATTAGGAAAAAATGTTAGTTCACAGGCTATGTAACCACTTTAATGTGATTCTGTGCCTGATTAATAAACACTACCTCTCAGCCAAAACTTGCAACCATAGAGGGAGAAATTCACTGAAGATCACAGAACAGTGAGAACAAGGCTTAAGTCATACTGGATAGGATTGGGTCTTATTCCGAGAGGATGCTAAGGAAGGGTTGGCAGCATGACGTCTATTTTAAGTCTACTGCACAGATCTTTATTAGTATTGGCATCACATTTAGTATCACTTCTTCAAATTGTTCATATTATGTTTACCTAATGTTTTTCTGTGTTTGGAGATTAGGTTATTTAAGAAAGACTGGAGAGTGAAAATTTAAGTGCTTACATTGTTTCAAGGGGTCAGAGAAAAAAAATAATTCCCTCCGTACATGTTTGATTATAACCAGTCTTCCAGTTTGTGAATAGTATTGTTGACTATGCCAGACTGCTGTCAAGACCTTACTTTAAATAAGACGTTTTTCTTTTATGTGACATTTGTTGTAGTGATGCCAGAAATTACATCAAACACTATCATTTGAGTGCTGAATTAGTTCAGCATTTTGAAGTACTGGTCAAGTATTCAAAAAAGATACACTTTTCAAAGCTCTGTAGAGTAAACGTGGGAATGTACTTCAGTTAAATCTGCTTCAGACATACAGCATCTGTCAATTATATGTCAGTTTTAAATAGTAGCAGTATTTAGGAAGTAATATTTTAGTTTTTCTTGTTAGAACATTTTTGTAAACTGAGAAGTAATCTGTGGATGATGAAATTTAATTGTCATATGTGAGAAAACAGAAAAACTGTAGAATACTATCCGAGCAGGGAAACCTAACAACTAATGTAAAAACCAGCATTCAAGGGTAAGAATTCTACTGAGGCATGTAGTAGTACCAAGGCATTTGCTGCTTTGTTTTTAATTGTGATATCCTAATCAAATGATTGAAATGTTTAGAAAACTCTCAAAATCGAGTGAAGATTCCAGTGTAACATTATGTTTTATTTCTGTTTTATTATAAAGTGTGGGTAATGCCAGAGGCACTCAAAGAATTAAGCCCTGTCTTACATGTAAAGATGCTTTCTTGGAGTCTGGGACTTTAATAGTCTTTTGCACTCTTCAGAACACTCTGAAAATAATAAAATCCAAATTTTGATGGTTTGGGAACTTTGCAGCATAAATACATTAAGTGTGAAGATTTTTTTCAATATATACAGTAGAGCTGCATTGTATTAAAGTATCCGCCTGGAAAGTGTCATCTTTGCAAAACTTTGTTTTCGCCCACTGTTTACATTTTTTTTATGTTTAATCTCCTAATACCCAGCATCTCTATGCAGTCCCCTTCCTGCTAAAGCGAATGCTTTTTTCCTTTTGTTGCTCTCTGCAGAAGAAAAGAGGACAAAACCTCACTGGTTTGGACAAAACCTCAATCAAAACCAGCTTTGATTTTAGTAGTAATCTTAAGCATGTACTCAAAATCCACTGACATTTGAAAATTAACCCAAATTTTCAATTGTCATCTGAGTCGCTAATTCTGTCATCTGAATTCCAAAGTTCAGAAAGCATTTACTAGAAACTTGCAGTAAAACTTCACACAGTTTTGCAGATCTGCTCTGGTCTTTCAAATAAGTGTTTTGAAGTTCTAGGAATTACTTCTAAGGTTTTATTATTTGAGTTGGCTAAATGAACTAGTAAGTTTGTTCTAGAACTGTTGCTTTTTTCACTGTAGCAAACTGAAAATATAGTAATCAATCCAACCCTGGAAGCTCACTCTGTAAGCAAATCTATTGAATTGTTCACAGTTGCTAAATATTTCCTGACTCTTACCTAACTTCTTGGCGAACAGTGGCTCTTTAGGATCTTAGGCAGGCCAGAGCTATAGCAACATGAACTGAACAGTTCTTGAAGGTGCTAAGAAAACCATAAGTAGAACTAGTCCTAAGCAAAAATATACAGGAGAGGATGTTACTAATTCTCTCAAGCATAAAATTATTTTGTATTGTATATCTGATGTATTTTTACACTACTTTACACTAAATTATATTTTAAGTTTCAGATACGTAATATTTAAAGCTTTAATTTTTATTTTTTTTTCCAAATTCTGGAAGAAGTTATTTGTCTTTGTTATTAATTATCCGAAGTGTCTGTGAGTTCTATATTTGTAACTTTTGATAGGAATTCTATTTTAATTCCTGAAATATTACAGCATATTAGAATTTCTTTTATACTTCGTGAGAATTTTATTTGGTTTGGAGCAAAAACAACTTCCTTTTTTTTCAGTCTCAGCAAGATTTTTAAAATGAGTACTGCATACCTTTACAATTCCAAAAGAATGCAATATAAACTGAATATTGATGAGCTGGAAGTGGACTATACTGAACTAATACAGGAATGTGTTTTAGGCCCCTTATTTTAATTCACCAGAAATTCAATCATAATTTATTTCTCTTCAAACAAGAAGTTTTTGAGGTTTTTTTCCCCTTTGGTATTTAGTCTAGCTATGCCATGCATTTCTTGGAATTTCTGTCCAGTAGGTCTTTTATCATATGAAATGTGTCATCTGAGTTGGTAAAGAATACATTTCAGATACTGAAGAAAATTCAATACTGAAGAAAATTTAAGAGCCCACCACCTTTCAAACGTATACAAACCCTGCTAAATAGACAGGGATGCCTTTTTATATATGCATCTTTGTACATTCTTCTTATCTTACCTCAGTTCTGCATGAACTCATGATTACCTATGAAAATTGCATTAAAATAGTTGATGGGATTGCTTTAGCATATCAAGAATGTTTTGTAATGTAAGATACTTAAGTGTGTGTAAAAATCTTCATGCTAGCTGTATCTCATCAAAGAAAATAAGTCGTTCATTGATCCTTTACAATGCTATAGGCTCTTGCTTTTTTGTGGTGACATGAAATCTTCAGAATAAGCATGTGTTTTTCTCTGTCACAATATGTATTGTTTGTACCCTTCATGTGTGTTTCTGGTAATACTTTTCCCAAACCAAATTCCCTTCTTTTTCCAACAAGTGTTTTATGCACAGCTTCATTATCTCTTTCTTAAAAAACGAAATAACATCTGTAGAATTTTGTACAGATTCTAATTACAAGAACGGTGATTACTACAAGGTTTGTTGAAAAAGTTTGTATTGTGGAAAATTGTATGCATATTCTCAGTCCTGCATTTGTGTGAAATTGTACCTTATCTGTGCCACGATTGGTGGTCTTGTTATGGCAAAGTTACCCCACCTGCAGTGCTAGTCTTTAAGAACAATAACAATGTGAGCCTAAGCAGGCTGATCTACCAGAGGCAGCTGAATTAGAATTCATATTTCTTGGTTTCATTAAGTGGAAGATAAAATTGCGGTTTTGAAAACAGAGCACTTCTGATACTTCCCATTTTTTGTTGAGTGTTTGTTATGTTGTTAAATGTATCAGATGCTTTAGAAATTAAGCTTAAAATTACCAAGCTTCCTTATCTGCTTCACTTCTTATGAGGAATTGATCCATCCCTAAACCATACACTCATTTCAGTTCAATGCCCTTGGATCAAGTTTTGCCTTTGTTACACTTCCTCCATTTTGTAGTTAAAAACTGACATCAATTGAACTGTTCCTTATATAAGTGTGAGTAAAATAAGGTCTTCCGTATTTTTTTAAAATCAATCTCTACCCTTCTGGTTTAAAGACTTAAGAATTTCCTATTTAGTTTCAGACCATCATGTAAACCATGTCCCAAACCCAAAGTTTTCTGTTAAATTACACCATCATGTTGGTATGTATTTGCCATAATTGCAGGATAGAAGAATCTGTCTGAAAGAAAATTAATTACTTAAATGATTTTGCCACAGTAAGACGAAGACTTCCTTAGTAGTAACTCAAACTAGCCTATGTAAATAGCAATGTACTTATAAATTCTTTTGAAAGTAGGATTAAATGTATTTTCAGTAAGGAAGGTTATCTGCTGGGGTTTTTTTACCCTTACCTTCCTTACTGACAGAATATACACAACAGCTTGTTCAAACTAAAGAAGAAATTCTTTGCCTCATGTTATTTATACACTTTGTGGTTAGGTCTTCCTAGGGAACAAGTTTGCAAAATTCCTTTAATTTAGATTATCTTCTGCATCTTGTGATACCTAAATTGAATTTTTTATTTCACTTCTCTGTATTCGTGTCATTTTTCATTAATTTTTGTCTGAAGGAATCCTCTTAGATTGAGGAGATTAATGCCAAAGTCACGATTCTTGTACTTTTGCTGAACCAGCAAGGTGGACCTCAATTTGTCAAGCTTGATATGAAGGTCAAGTCCATCATACAGTGCTGTTGTTCCTCTTATTTTCAATTCAGCTGCAAAAGACTTCCAGGGAATCTGGGTTGCAGACTAGGAGATAGGGAGTAGTAGGCAGCTTTTTTTACGTTTTGAAAAGTTTCTTCCTACCTAGTCTCTCTCTTCTGGACTTTTTCCCTTGCTTACTAATTACCAGTCAGACACAAAGTAACTTTATCAAATAATTCCTGCTTATCAAAAATTTAATATATAGTTTATATTATAAAGTACTCTGTGGTTTTGTAATCACTGGAGTTTTCAAGCTTTAAAATGTTAATAACCCATTGACTTAGGGGCTCTTGAAAATCATTCCTGTTTTGTTGTTTGCTTTAAATGTTGTGCGGTAGTTTGTAAGACTTCATGAAGAGGTACAAGCGTGTTTTTAAGTCATTTTAATGAAAGATGTAAAAATATGATGCGTACAAGGGCACAGCTCTTTTGATTGACTCACTCTGAAGTTAGTTCAAGTGGATCTGATTATCTTTTGTCTGAGTTATGAAAAGGCTTTCCTAGGAGGCAGAGAGCATGAGGTTGAGGATTAGAAAACCTCTGACAGGCAAAGACCCAAGAAACAATAATCTCAAAAGAAGGCTTTAATTGAAATTTAAATTATTTGTATTAACAGTAAGTGACACACATAGGAGTGTGATAAAAATACATACAACTTCAGGGGAATTTTACCCTTTTTGTATGAGAATTCTTTTGAGCTGCACTACGGTAAAAAGACCTGTATGACTATGGATCACATCTTTAAATTCAACATATGTATTTCAAAAGGTGGATTCCAGGTTTAAGTGTTTGTGGCCAGTTTGTGACTGGCATTTTTGTATATGTTCAAGAACACTCTTCTCCGTTCTTTTTGCTTGCCATAGATGGGCAATTATATTGATCATGGGGTAAATGTGATTCCCTTCAAAGCACTCATTTAGGTAAATGTCACCAGGTTTTTATAAGGAAGCAGATGGTTTTATGCTTCAAATTATTTATCTAGGGGCTAAATGTTAGTAAAAGAAGACATTATGTTGTTTCCAGATAATCAACACTTCAGATACATGTGTTTATGCAAAAACTAATGCATTGTTTTGACAAGGGCTTGGTCTTGAAGTAAGAATCAGATTTTTAATTAGTAGAAGAGATGGACGTAATAGGGAGAAATACTGAGCTTTGTCATTATGTGTGGTAGTTTTTTTGTGAACTTGTGTTCTCCTCAGTTCATCTGATATTACGCTGCATGAGATTTTGTGGCAGATTTTATTTCATTCATGCACCTGTTTATTCATCCCTAAATGTGTATTTATATGCATTTATTTATTTTGGTCATTCTGGAAGAGGGATTTTTCTTTCTTTATCTTGCTGGTACCTGTCATACTCTGTTCATGATTATATCTGACATATCAATTGGAAAACAGCAAAAAACCCCAGCTCTGAATGGTATTAAGTATGTTTGATTATTTTCTCTGGTAGCCTTTAAATACAATGTAGAAAGGGTTTAAATGTGTTTAAATGCATTGTAGAAATTAAGATAAAAAATAAATATGATGTTTTATTTGTAGAAATTTGTAAACAAATATTTTATATGTAGATATATCATCACAAGTTTATTTCCTTTTATTACAAAGACCTGTGTTTATAAACTTCATAGGAAACTCGAGTTGTGAGAGAAATTTAGTTTGGAATCAGAAATTTTTTCTGTATAGGTGTCAGCAGTCATCTAAAAAAACTGGTAACAACAAATTCATTTAGATTTACAGTTCACCAGGCAGTATATCCTGAAATTTCTTGAAACCTTTTTCTCCAAAAATGTTTTGTGTTCATCATTTGCAATTGACATCCAGGGGGTTTATTCTTCTGTTTGTTACCAGAAAAAACAATTGTGTGAATACATGTTCACAAATTTTAAGTATGCTAAATCAATATGTACAATGTCTTAATGCTATTCAAGAAGAAGAAAATAATGTGGAAGTATGGTGTTGATCAAATTTTCAGTTCAGTTTTTGTCCCATTAAATTATTAATGAATAATTAATTCATTAATATTTTAATGGGACAGTGACTACTCTATATTGAAGACGTTAAAAAAAGACAAAGACAAGTAGCTTTTGACTCATCCATACATCACTTTGTTATATAAAAAAGAGTTTTTTCCTGATTGACAAGATGGACTGTTTAAAGTTTAAATGTTACTGGGTTTTTTTTCCTATTGCAAAATCAAGGATTTGATTTGTGGCTACTTCATCCGACAAAAGAATAAAACTGTGAATTTTTCTATAAATTGTATTTGTCTACTTTTGAACAAATAGTCACAGAATATTAATACACATAGCATTTCAACTGCTACAAGATCTTCAGAAATGAAGTTCATCTGGTTAAAGGAATTTCAACAGTTTTCATCAGAGGTTTTATTTCTGTTATCCTGCTTTCCCTGGCTCCATAGTAAAATATAATTGAAAAAAAAAATCTTTTGACTTATTCTCTGCCCAGTACAGTGTTGTGTTTTTCATTTCAGCAAGTAGCAAATCATTCTACTGCTGAGAAAGCAGTACAACTAAAATGTTTTATGGGAGTGTTTTGCTTGGTATTTTATCTCCAAAAGACACTAAATCACGAAACCAAATTAAATTTGTTTAACCAAATATGTTTCCTTATTCAGAGGAGGACCCTGCTCCAAACAGTGTTGTTGAAGAATACCTTCAGGAGAAGAGAAAATATGAAGACAAGCGAAAGCAGCAGCCAAAGAAAGGAGTATCCCGTGAAGATCAGGTAATATTTTGATGGCCTGAGCAACAAAAATCCAGAAAATGAATTATGTTCATTTCTGAATATGTTTATCTCTTGATTTGTATAAAAGCAAAGTTTTAAGATCTGTTGTTTCATTTTCCATTAAAAGAAGTTGTTATTATTCATAAAAATAAATATTTTAATTACCCAGGTAGACAGGTAAGTGAATTTTCAATGTGTATTTGAAAGGGATCCCAGTTTAGTTACTAAAGTCTTCTGAAAGGAAATGCTAGTCATGAAGAGATATCCTTGATTACATTTGTGAGAGTTTGCATTTCTTCACCTTGTGCTTTCCTTGTCGTAAGATAACACTGGGACAGACGTTTACATATTTGGCATTTGTTCTAGCTGGGGTTTTTAACATTTTAAATTACAGTTTAAAACTATTAAGTTCATCAATACTTCTTGTTGCGTGAAATGAAAGAAATAGTTTATAATTATTGTAAAAAGAGAAGCTGTTTAAAATACAATGAAAATTTTTATTCAAAATTAGTTAGGATGTCTGTAGACCTTAGTAGGCAAATATGAGCAAAATAAGGTTTGCTTTACAAAAGTATTTGTTTTTTTCTAAAATAGGGAAGTCTGAAATGGTTAAATATATGAAACTGCCTATGAAGTGGAAATACCATCAACTTAAAATCTGTGTTGTACATCAAACACATTGGTTTGTAAGTGCATGTCATTTCAGCTAAGAAGATATTCCTGTTCACATGTTGAATCTAGAAGAGATTGGAAACTTGATGCTTAGTAACTTCAAAGCAGCATTTGGCAAACCTTTATATATTCAGCAAGCTGATTTAGCTCTAAACCAAGAAGTTTATGGAAACTTTGTACATTCAAAATCCCATTATCTTTGAATCAAAGAGTACTAAAGCTCTGTTGGCAGTGTGGATCAAGGGACTTAAAACCATGTCTAATGAATTTATATCAGCCCTGTACTGGACATCACCAGAAAACAAGATGAGATGATAGGGATATATATTCTAGTAGATCTTAGTTTTTATTTACATAACCTTGCTGGCAACTATTCAACAATAATTATTCAGGTTCTTTGTAATCCATTTCATTTGTGGAGAGCCTCTTATAGTCTCGCACCCCTTGGAACTGATCCTACATCACAATACCATTTTACATCCTCAGTGCAATAGTTAAGGAAGAGGGAGAAAAGGTATGTTTCCCTAAAATACTAGATAATGGAAGTCCTAGGCCTTCTATTCTACAAGGGTCAAATTAGAAAGTTATTTGAAGCACAGTATAGCATCTAGTGACTCACTGCAAAAGTGCCAGCTAAGATATTTCAAAATTATTTCTGTCATCAGGTCTGTTCACAGGAATGCTGTCACTAGAGAAAATTAGACAAGACACGAGGAATGTGGCTTTTTTTGTCACAGTTTCATATTAAAAGAGTCCGTTTGTTTCCTTCTGATGACCTAGGCAAAGATTTGCTGTCTCAGGTTTTGCAAGTACAGTGTTCATTTACAATAGTATGGAAAGCTATGGAACTAGAATGATTTGCAGGCAAAAATATCCTCAGAATTTTCCTCTCTCTCATCTTAAACAGAAGATTAGACAGAAAATAAAGAAAGTAAATGCAAAAAAAGTCCTCCAAAATCTGCCCTTGGCAGTGCTAAAATATGTTTTTGAAAGAATTCAAAAGCCAGGAAACTCCTCAAGTTAAGATTGCTCCCAGAAGGAAATTTGATTCCAGTGAACACTTCTGGTATTTCCTATTTCTGTTTTCTATTCTTGTTTAGTTTTTATTCTTTTAAATTTGAAAAACTTGACCAAACAAAACTACGCAGCCGTACAGAGGTGTTTTACAACATAGGTTGCCAACCTATCACCTACAAATCAAATGTGGCCTGCCACATAAATTCAGTTAGGCACTTACTCCCTGGTGCTTTCGTTTTCAGGAATGTCTCAAATATCAGCAAAAAAAAAACCTGTGGGCTGTGCAAATTATTCATATGCTCTTCAATTTTTTTTGAAGAGCCCCCCTCTACCATCACAAGGCTCAGACATATGACTTTTGTGTAATCAAACTCCTATTTGAGATGGGGGAAACAGAAACAAGAACTATGGTATGATCTTCAGGTGTCATCTGAGATTTGGTGACTTCATTGTCCCTGAAAGATCCGGCAGTGTCCGTTTGAGAATAGAATAGCAGATTTAAATGAGTATGAGCTTTATGTGTGCAGCATAAGAACCTGTATCTGCAGAATTAGTTAAGCTGGTTCATTTTGTTTGGGACAAAAACTTTGAATTTTTTCAATGTCCACACATAATTTAAGAGATCATCAACATAAAGTATATAAATGTCAGTTAAATTGGGTCTTCAAGGCTTGAATTATTTGTAATTTATACAGTGTATTGCTTTAAAAGAGGACAATAGCAAATCCAAAAAGTAAAATTCATTGTCAGCAGTGTTATTTAATCAGCTGTTTTATTCTGTTAGTAGCTACAAGTATTTGTTCCTTAAAAATGCATTTTCATTTCACTAGATGGTGAGAAAAGTTCTTTTTCGCACCTGACAGGCCCCTCCCTGCTTGCTCTTGTTGCCTCAGCACTGCCTGCCCACTCATTCCATGGGTGCTCTCCATGCAGTCCCTCTCTCACACCCACCATCGCCTCTTGCTCTCTCACTTGCCTCTCTAAAGAGTTTCTTCCATTTTCATATGAAAGGTAACTCTCACTGTACTTTCTCTCAAAATAATAAAAATGTTGTATGTGCCTGTTGGTGTGTAGAAATATACGACTTCTCTAAAACCATGTGTGTAATTTCAGACACTGGCATTGTTGGACCGATTCAAAACAAAGTTAACCCAGGCAATTGAAGAAACTCCTGAAAATGAGCTTTCCGAACCTGACGTAGATAATGACGAAGGATGGTGAGTATTTTGTGTTTGCATTTCTGTGTTTACCAATAGAAATCCTCCTGTGCTAACACAGTCTCACTGGTAAGTATAAATTTGAGGAGCAGAAAACACCAAATGTGAGGGCAGCTGCTTCATTAGGAGTCAGCTAAAAGGTACTGGTTCAGCACTCTGAAAAATGAGGCATGAAAGTACATGACATTTAGCGTTCTGTAGTTTTAAATCATTCTAAAACTATGTGTTGGGGGTGGTAAGTATTTTTAAATGATGGATGAGACAAAGAGAGACTGACTCATCTGAAGTGTAGGGTGACCCCAAGACAGTGGGCTATTACTGAAGTTGACAAAGCACTGCAGAAGTTACTGCCTCAATGCCTCCCAGGCAAGGGGTCAGTGTGTACCCTGTTGTCTCAAGTTCATCTTTCATGCAAATTATCCACCTTAGGTAATCAATAGCGATAAAAATCAATATGATTTGAAGTGTCATCTTGAAGCTCTAGGGTACATGCTGTAAAATGCTCATGAAAGTATGCATAATGCAAAAATGCATAAAATGCCTGGAAAAAAGGAAAGAAATCCTAGCAAAAAAAGTTTTGTAAGGATATGTCATCTCTGTTTTTAAGGCAAACACTGCAGCTGGTCCAACAAAATAGGCTGTCTCTGCCCCCAGTTTTTTTCATAGTTGTGTGCATAAGCCATCGGAGCTACAGCAAAATTACCAGTAAAAGAGAAACTTCAACTAACTTCTTGGCAAATGTTTTAAGACAGCCAATATTTCTGTGTCTCAGTTGACTTAAAATTATTTTGTTGCTTCTTCAAACAGTGTTTTCTTCCTTCATTACGTCTTTTCCTACCTCAGGCTCTTTGAGGATGAGAGATAACATACAGTATAAATTTCAAGATCCTTGGATGTCACTGATATTTTGAGATCTTTCTGAGCTACCAAAGTGCTTCTAAGTCCTCCAAGAATTACAGTGCAACTATTTCAGTTGGAAGGGACATACAACAATCATACAGTCCAACTGCCTGACAGCTTCAGGGCTAGCCAAAAGCTATAGAATGCTGTTAAGGGCATTGTCCAAATGCCTCTTGAACACTGACAGGCTGGGGACGTTGATCTCCTCTCTAGAAAGCCTGGTCCAGTGTTTGACCACCTTCTTGGTAAAGAAATACTTCCAAATATCTGGTCTAAGCCTCCCATGTCCAGTATAAGATTCCCTTATCTAGCTTTTTTATGAACTTGATCTTTATGTCACATATTTTCTTGTCACAGTAATACACCCAGTCTTTCAAATACTTTTATAGAGTTCAAACATATCTTTCCTATTTTTTCTGAGTAACTACTGATACCTAATTGTCAGTAATGCTATCCACTGTAATTCCTACTGAATGAGGAAGTCCTATAATTTCAGATTGTGAAGTTGTATTTTTGTTCAGACAACAATATTACATTCAGAATTGCACTAAAACAAATACTTAGAATAATATGAAACTACATAATAAACTAATAATATCATATTAATTTTGCAGCTGAGTAAGTGATCATGTTAACTTCACAGACAGCTGAGACAGTCTCTTTTCAAATAATTTACTTTGAGGCCAAGTAAATTGTAAAATGTATGTTACACAAATAGGTTATAAACAACATTAACAAAGCAATTAAATCTTCTGAAAGCTATTAATTATTGTGTGAAGCACTCAGAAGGTTAAATTGCATATTTTGGATTAAGTGTTTACATTTTCGGTACCTTTGTTGTATAGGAATATTTGAGATAACTACAGTGACTTCATATTTTAAAATTGTTTCTTAATTTGAATCTACTTCTCAAAAGACAGTAATTTTACTTTATTTGATCTTTATGAAATACAATTAATGTATGGCACATGCATATATGATACACACAAACGACATGATTCCTCCAGGCCATTTTGTAGGTCATGGTTGATGTTTTTATGGGAAGGGAAAGCCTGCCAGTATGCTTTGCTCTACTGTCAGGGTGTGTTATCTGAGGTAAAATGATTGCCTCTAAGACATTTTTATGTGTCCATGAGTGGCCACACATTGAGGTATAATTTTCATTCTCTGTCAAGATAGAAACTATTACCAATTTGTTATGTTTTCTTTTGTTTGGCAAACTTCTCTCTGCATATTTGGCTGAGCTGCTGTATTGGCATGGCGCATAGCAGACGTTTGGGCACTTTTCAGCAGCATTCTACTTTTTATGCAATAAAAAATGAAGAAATATGACTCTACTGTAAACAGTGTGTATGGTGTTTGATAATTATTACCAGATTTTACTGTCTAAGAACACATCTGAGGAACTGTTGTGAGGAGTGCTGAAGAGAAATACATAAGACTGTTTTAATGTGGGATATCAGAATCTTTGCTGAGACATTTTATTGCAACCTCTACTGTTCTGTGAGAATAATTATCTATATTTGTCTGCAGCAATCAAAATCCAATTTCCCTTACAGTATTCCAGAATATCATAGTAAACATGATATCTGCTCAAAGAAGGCGTCAAAGAATAAAAATGTCTGGCAATAATAAGTGGACACAATTTTACATCATCTGGATACCTTAGACATTCTTGATCTGAGTTCTTCCAGGCACTATTTTCCTTGTGGCTTCATACTGAGAACTAGTGCTTGTGCTTTCCTCTTATCCTCTGATTTTTCAGATGTCCTCAGTACTATTTGATCACTAGTTGTTCTTTATTTGCTTACAATCCAAGTAAGAAGGACTCAGATGCATTACTAGATTCTTCTCTTTCTTAAAGGTTGGATCGGGGGCTGCAGAGGTAGGTAGAGATAATCTGACAGAACTCTGGTACATTCTTGGCTTAAAATCTTAACCAAGACTTTTCCCCAAAATGTAGGTGAGGTCAATCACAGTGGCAGCGAAGTGTCACTTGCTTAGAGACTAAAATTATGAAAACCAAATATGTCACAACAGAAGATCCAGCTGGAATAGTTTAGGTGCTTAATACCTGGCACTTGGATTACTCGATAGGCCTGAATTTCAAGGAGAAAATACTGTACAGGCTACACTTAACTCAGAACACTGCTGCTACTCATCTTGTTTAGGACTTACTGTAACATGTATCTGTAACATTTGTAATATTACGTAACACAGTTGCATGCATGTGATACCCATTCGGGTGGTAGTGGCACTTCGGAGTTCTGATGATAGTATTAAATAGGTGCAACTGTAGTAAAACACAGATTTCATTCCAGAAGGTGTTACAGCAACTGCAGATAGTGAAACTAATGATGCAGATCCTGTGAACATGACAAAATATTTTTCACAGAGAGAATCCAGCAATGGGATAAAAAAAATTCTGATGTGATCAAGTGCATTCAAAAATTGTTTCAGTTAATCTGTGCAAAATATTCTTCTTCTAATAGGGTAAGAGTGAATACTTAGTACTGTAAAACACCCTTCGATCAAGTAATTCTGAGATTTCCAAGTGCTTCTTTGAGAACATGAAATCTGAGACAAGATACAGCACTCAGCTAAGTCTTTGTCCATGTTGAGTGGAAGGATTACTTTTTTGGTTGCTGTTTTTTTTGTTCCTGGTTTTCCGTCCTTTCTAAGCCACAAATCCTTTCCTATTGAATGGTTGCCTATAACTTAGTTCTGTCCTGTACGCATACTGTTGATCACTCTTACTGGAATTTAGCCATTACGCTTTTTCAATTGTATCCCATTTTTCAGACTGCTACTCCTGTTTGCCAAAATCACATGAATTCTAAATACTCCAATAAACATTCAAAACTTTGTATTATACATATGTTCTGTAATTGTGTTTTTCTCCAGTATAGTCATAAGTGGAAATTAACTAACCAACTGTTATCACATTACACTTTTCACTTTGACATTGAACTATGGCTGTCTACTCTTAAAAACAGGGCTCTCCATCTGAATTTTACATGCTTGTGAAATGTAGGAAGTGTATCTACACCTTCCTATGTGGAATACTGACTGGCTTTTGTAGAAGGAACAGAATCTGTGCTATAAAAATACATGTCATGTCCTTAACCAAAATTCTGGACTTACGTTTTTCTCTCTCTGATCTTTTAAAACAAGTGGAATCTTCCTGAAACAGCAAGACTTACTGGCATACTGATGTATATCTAGTGCTCTGACAGCTTTTGAGTTCATGGGATTTTCTGTTGTAAGGGAGCCACCACATTGCTTTTTGAAAACTCACCTAGTTTCCAAGTCAATTTAGCATATATCTATGTGGGATCTCTGTTATTTATACAGTCTCACAGACAAAATGCACAAAATGGTTCAGGAATCAACTCCAGTAACATTCTTGAATTTAAGAATTAATTGTTGTTAACAAGTAACTGAAAACTCAAGAGGATTGTCACTCCATGCCACTTAAAGTACCATACATTGCACACAAAACCAGTCAAGTTTACAGAACCTTATAAGACATGGAAGACACATAGGTTAGGAAATCATGATGGGTTTTTTTTTTTTTTTTGATTGATTGAAAAGATATACCCGTTCATTCACATCTGGCAACTGATGCTCTTTAGTGTCTTTATCAGTGACAGAAGCAGTGGGACCGAGTGCACCTTCAGAATATCTGCAGGTGACAGGAAGCTGAGCAGTGCTGGTGACAGTAAAGAAAAAAGGGGTGCCATCCAGGGGCACCTGGACAAATTTGAGAAGCGGGTTCATGTGAATGTCATAACGTTCAGCAAGGCCAAGGTGATGCATCTGGGCCGGGGCAATCCCAGACAAGAGCACAGACTGGGACCAGCTCTGCCCAGAAGGACCTGGGGGTGCTGCAGGGTGAGAGGCTGGACGTGACCCAGCCATGGGCACTGACAGCCTAGAGAGCCAAACGTGTCCTGGGCTGCATCCAGAGCAGGGTGGGCAGCAGGGCCAGGGAGGGGATTCTGCCCCTCTGCTCTGCTCTGCTCTGCTGAGACCCCACCTGCAGTGCTGCATCAGCTCTGGGCTCCCTGCACAGGAAGGACATGGCCTTTTTTGAGCTGAGAAGGAACACAAAAATTACTGGTGACTGGAATATCTCTCCTGTGAGAAAAGGCTGAGAGAGCTGGGGCTCTTTAGGTTAGGGGAGAGAAGGGTCTGGAGAGACCATATGGTAGGTATTTCAGTAATTAAAGGGTGATAAAAAGAAAGAGGGAGAGTGACTTTTTACTTGTGCGGATAGAGACAGGATGAGGGGTGATGATTTTAAATTAAAAGAGGAGAAATATAAATTAGATGCTAAGAAGAAATTCTTTACTCAGAGGATAGAGGCACTAGAACAGGTTGCCCTGAGGAGAGCCAAATGACCGACCCATGGCAATGGGATTGGACTGGCTGACCTTTAAAGGTCCCTTCCATCCCACACCATTCTGTGATTCTGTAGTATGAACATTGCTTTGAGGCAATATTCTGTTCCTGCTTGAAAACTATTTCCATACTGGTAATCTGAGTTCTGATAAAGATGGTTTTACATTATTCAGTTTTGACTTCATGGAAGATGCCAAATTCATCCTGTTGGACCTTCAATATTCAGTAGAAACTGAAATATTAGCACGTGAAAGTTGTTCCTTATCGGATGAACGTGATTATGTGAAGTGCATTAAAGTTGCTGCCACCAGGGAATCTGCCAAAATCTGTATCATTCTTAGTAGAAGGATTTGGTCTGTTATTAATCCCATCAGTTCACAAGTCAGGGCTGCAAGTAGACCCCCAGCTGATTTTAGAGTTTGTGTTACAGTGAAGCCCAGTAATTTTTCCTTCATTTTACACCTGGCTAGAAGTTTAGGATTTCTTCTTCAGGATTCAGATCTCATCACTGGCCTTTTATCTGCTCTCAGTAATGCACTCTGCAGCCTTTCAGAATTTGACTGAGACTGCCAGCATGCTGCATAGTTCATTTAATTAATAGCACGTGATGCCAGTGCTTCATAACTGAACCACTTGCAGTGTTTCCTGGGTGGAATGTAAGGTGTTACATGTGAAACATAAAGCTTCTTAATCTTTAGAAGAGATCAGCTTTTTCCTTCCCTGCGGAGTGCTGTCACAGCTGTAACTAAGCGACAAATGTAAATAAGTCACTTAAGTATTTTTGGAAGTATGTCTAGACTCTGAAACTTAGTCTTTCTTTTTATTTGAAATAACATAAATCCATTCAGCTTTCAGATATACTGTGGGACAAAAAGGAATGAGTAAAATGGGAATTTGGAATGAGGCGGTAGTTTTTCACATGGTTTTTCAGTCTAAAATTCTTCTTTCCTTTGCTGAGTCTAAACTATTCTGAATGTTGGTTAATTTGAGGTATAGGAAAAATAGACTTTTTAAATTGAAGTGAAATAGTCAATACCTGAAAATGTCTTGCAATTTGCACAAAAGGTTGTTGTGAAAACTGTGTGACAGTAAAGGCCTTCTATTTTAAACAAAAAGGTATTTCATGTCTTGCTTAATGGATGGTTTCATGTCTGTGTTGTGTAATTACTAGTGTTGTTGAAACTATTGTCCTCTAAGTTATTTGTAAAAAAATGTCATGTAAGATAATGAGGATTAAAACCAATTCAAGTGAATTTAATGACATACTTTAGCGCACTGTTTAAAATCTCGTGTGTCTTAGAAAGCTTTTAAACCTATCTTCTTCCTGGTCATAAAATATTTTGATTTGCACAGTGATGCTTTACATAGATCAGATCACCTGATTTTAGCAGAAATTGAAGGGAATAGGTCTGTTTTTATTAATTTATTGGTTCTGTGTACAAAAATCTCACAGCAGTTGAGTGCTAACCATTTAAAGTGCAGCCTGGTTTATATAAGTCAGATACTGTAACCTGTTGCCAATCCTGAATTTTGAAAAACTGTTGCTGAGGACACTTAACTGTTGTGGGGACATTAGGTGCTAATGCTGAGCTCTTTTTGCCAGGACAATAAGTGCAATTTGAGTGTACAATTTTTTTACCCAGTTTGTAGAGATAGTTTTATTTTACTCCAGAACAAACAAAAAATGGATCTGTATATTGAAGGTATTCTCTATCCAGCATCAATAGTTATGCCCTCGATCTTCTTAAGAAATGTTTTTGTTCAAAATGCAAGGAAGTCTCTTCTCTGAATATTTATGATTGGTTCCATGAAAAATGTGGCACAATTAGGAGTTGAAACACATAATATTTTACTTTGCATTCTCACAGTTAAAGGTTTTGTAACAGAGAGAGATTTGGGTCTTAAAACAGTATCAAGGCATCACTTTTCAATGTCTGCTGTTGTAGAGTATAGGCTAGGATTGGGGTCAGCTTGGGTCTTTTTTTTAATTGAAATAGCAATTTCAGAATCAGGTGAATGTTGAAGTTAGCCAGACTGTTTTTATACTACAATATTTAATTTCTATTAAGAACTAAATAACAATGCACACTATTAATATTTAATCCATATACATTTGATAATGTGTTCCATTTTATTTCCAGGATTTCCTATTTACTGCAGCATATAGTATTGAAATTTGCAGGGTGAAGTTCTTCAGGATAGACACCTAAAAATATTGATTATATTTCTTTTATAAACCTTGTTTTATATACGTTTTATAAAATACAGATTTTTCTTTCCTACAAAACCTCAAATTTAGGCTTATGAAATATGGCTTCCTCAAGATTAGCACCAGTCTCTGCAGCTTCAGTTGCAGAAGCTTAGCTGTGACAAACACAGTAAACCCCTGAAAAGTAAGCTGCAGTCTGTTTTACATGCTGATGCTAGCTTGGGGCATGACAGAAAAAGTGCTGCTGTAATTTATGCCAGTGAGGCACAAAGATGGATTAAAGCCATGTTTGTTCCCCTCCTCCCTTCCAGACTTGAGCCAGCGTTCCTTCACTAGTCTGGAAAAACTGGCTCTATATTAGGTCTCTCCTGCTAAGGCCGTTGATTTACTCAACTACATTTTTTAAAAGTTGACAAAATACTTACTTGATTGTTACAAAGGATAAATGAATGCCAGAGGTCTGTATTAGAAACACATTGGAAAGAGAGGTTTCTATTTGGCAAAAAAATAAGCGTTTGTTTGGGTTTTAGTACTGCCACTAACCTTTAAAGGAAGAAAGAAAAAAAAAACTTATGCTGTAAATCTTCCTTTTTTTTCCTCCAGTTTCGTCTCCACCTTCACCCCTGTACTGCTAGAATATGGTCAGACCTTGCTGATCTATAAATGCAGATGTGTAAATGCCAACCCCTACCCCACTGCTTCAGTCAGTAATTCATATTAACAAATCGTTCTTCTGCTGACGTTGTATATTGATTGCCTCTAGCTGTTCAGCATGTCTGAGAAACTCAAAGCATATTAAGCAGGGCTTTTTGCTTGTTTATTTTTTGTTAATTCCTCCATAGCTGAGCTCATTTGGATTAGGCATCTGAGTTTTGACTACTGTTTGACTTAAATTCAGAGATGATCCATGCTTCAGTCAAGGGGTATCTAGCGTTCAATTTACTGTCCAGAAATCTGGGGTTTTTTATTGCCAGAAAATCTAGTGAAGAGAAGAAATAATCTAAGTCTTTATTAGAAAGCTTCCTTTTCAAGCACCCCAACTTCATCTCATTGAATGACATATTTAAGAACTAAGGATTTGGATATATTCAGAATGGGAGAGGGAGGGGCAAAAGAAAAGGGAGGGTGTCCAGAGAAGTCTGAATGTTTTGAAAATCTGAGTGTTTTTGTGCTAGACATATTCTCCTCTCCTTTCTTTTCACTCCAGCTCTGGAGTGGTGATTCAATAACTTGATTTACACAAGCCCGACTGCTTGTGTAAATCTGGGGAGGTGATTTGCTGACTGACTTCAGAGTATCAGATGTTGTACAAGCTATTGCCAGAGACAGGATGGTAGACTGGATGGATCACTGGGTCTGTTCCAGTATGGTGGCTCCCATGTCCTTGTAGTAAATGCTGTGTAAAGTTTTTCTGTACTGGTGTGCTGTCTGGAAGAACACCTGGAATTTGCATTTTAGTCTTCCGTACCAATGTACTCTACCAGGAGCAGTTGTCTATTTAAAATATTCGTCTTCTTGCATCAAACTACTTAACATTTTTGTGAAGGGGTCAAGGATGTAGTGTAAGTATACTATATATATTAATTGTTATAGAACAGAAGCAGTATCAGGATAACTGAATTTTATATAGAAAAATATTTATTGCTTGAAAAAGTAAGTCATTATAGATTTATATAGTTCTCCTGATACTATGAGAACTCACCACATTTTCCCTCAGATCACTGAATAAGGTGAGCTTTTTCATAGTTGAGGGGATTTCCCCTTCTCTTAGAAGGTCACTTACAATTAAATGTTATTTCAAGAGAAAAAGATTTTTAGTACTGTCTTGAATAATCCATGGATACAATACTACTTTAGTCTTCACCAAGATTAGGTTGCTTTGTTGGTAGCTTTGCAAAAACTGGTATCTTTGGGGTTCTTTTTAAGCCAGAGGTCCCATGGTTAGTGAAACTATTAGGAGTTTTTTTATCATTTTGGCCGTGATTGTTTTGTGGTAAAACTAAGCATGTTACATTCAATTAAACTATCTCAAAAAGTGTTACTCTAGAAATATCTGCAGAAGTTCTGTTTCTCATCATTTTATGCTGTAGGCCAACACAAAGAGAAAATATAAACAATTTTTTCTTTGGTCTGTGGAGGACCCAGAACTTACTGGTTATTCTGAAGAGGTTAAACCAATTTTCAATCCTCCACTGACTAAAATATACAAAATCAAAGGGCTAGTTAAAGTTAACAGAAGTGTACAGGCTGACTTTGTATAATATTTTTAAAGCGAGTTTTCATCAGTTTTACTTGCTTAACAGTGGGGAGAGACATTTTTTGTTTTGTGCAAGAGCAGTAGTAGTACCTTCATTGTTGTTGTGGTTTAACCCAGCCATCAGCCAAGCCCCAGACAGCTGCTCACTCACTGCCAGACCAGCAGGATCCAGGAGAGAATTGGGAGGGTAAAACCTGAAAAACTCAGGGGTTGAGATACACACCTTTCAACAGGGAAAGCAAAAGCCCAACACACAAGCAGAGTGAAACAAGGAATTAATTCACTGCTTCCCATGGGCAGTTCAGCCATCTACAGGACTGCAGGCCCCCATCCTGCATGACAGTAACTTGGGAAGACACACTCCATCACTCCAAACATCTCCCTTTCCTCCTTCTTCCCCCCACTTTATATACTGAGCTTGGTGCCACATGGTCTGGAATATCCCTTTGGTCATGTGGGGTCACCTGTCCTCCCAACCTCCCAGGCACCCCCAGCCCCCTCAGCAGTGTGGCAGCACGAGCAGCAGAACAGGCCTTGGCTCTGTGAGCCCTGCTCAGCAGTAACAAAAACATCATGATATTATCAACCCTGTGTTCAGCACAAATCCAAAGCACAGCCCCACATCAGCCACTGTGAGGAAAGTTAACTCTACCCCAGCCAAAAACAGCACAAACAGCTGAAAGCTGAAATATTATAAGCTAATAGACTGTTCTGGGTCTTGCAATTAACCTCAGGAGAGTGCAGGGGTGGGCAGTGTTTATAGCAATAGTAAAATTTAAAATTTCTGTGTAAAATCTGTATCATAATCACTAAAATGGATTGAAACAATATTTTCAAGTAGTAAGTATTTGATGTGAATACTTAACATTTGAAGTGGACTGAAATACAGCACATGTATTTATAACTATTTTCTCACTACTCTTGTAAGCATTTTTTAACATTTAAAACTTCTATAGAATAACTAATCATTTGGGTTTTGCTAGATCTGAATAGCAAACTTTATTTCTCTTTTTAAATATCAGGACAATAAACATGAAAAATACAGGGTGTTATAAAAGCATTAAAAAAGGGACAAGATAAAGAAGGGAGATGAGGAAAGAGAAACAGGGAATGTGGAATGGTGAAAACAAGTACTGAAAAAGAGTGAAATCTCACAGTGGTAGCAATCACAGCAGAAACCTATGACCAGAAATTACTAATAGAAAGTATTGTGTGAGTTAGTCTCTTCTCCCAGTTAACAAGAGATAGGACAGGAGCATGCAGCCTTAAATTGTGTAGGGCGGGTTTAGATTGGATATTGGGAAATATTTTCTTCACCACAAAGGTTGTCAGGCATAGGAACAGGCTGCCCAGGGAAGTGGCTGAGTCACCATTCCTGGAGACATTTAAAAGGATGCAGATGGGGCGCTTTGGGAGATGATTTAGTGGGCTTGGCAGTGCTGGATCAAGTCAAATTTATTGATCCAAAAGGTTCTTTCCCAACCTCAGTGTCTGTGGTTCTCTGATTATAAACTTAGTTAAAGTGAAATACCTGGTTTGGCTCACTAGGCATGGTAGAAATGTGTGATACAGTGTAAGGTTTAAATTCCAAGTGCTACAGAGGGATACAGGCTTTTGTAGGTAATTTAGCACAGCTGCAGTACTATGAGTTAATGAGACAAACAGTACTCAAGGAATTTGTTTTCTGAAACATCTCTTTTGAGACAGAAGCAGCTGTGTGAAACTGATAATTAGAGAGATTAATCCATCTTTGAGACTGGGTCTATCATGGTACTTAGGATATCAACCCTCATTGCTGTAAGAATTAAAACCTACTTAAAGTACTTGGTAAAAAATTGGTTTTTCTTTTAATGATCTGTAAGGGAGAGAAATTTGGATTACAAGATTCCTTTGGATGAAAGGAGGGATGATGGGTTCTGTTACACAAGAAGGAAAACAAATCTGGGCAGACAGAAGCTATGAAATTCGCTTACAAGAGTTGTATTACACAGAGCACTTAGTGATAGTTGCAGATTTCATTAGAGACACAAACATACTTCCTCTCTCCTGCTGCATTGTGTTTACAAAATTATTTGTAAAGCTCTTGGACACACTTATGCAAGGAATAATGACAGCAGCCTGATCCAAGAGGCTTATTTTGCTTGTAGCATCTCAATTTAAGTAAAACCAACCAAACAAAACTGGAAAAATATTAGATGTTAGTAATGTATTTCCTTCTTCAAAATTCCCTTTGTTTTATGGCCTTGACATTCTTTTTGCCTTGTTCATACTCTTGTTCTCTTGCCTTGATTCAAAATTCATGCTTCTTTTTAATTGTCATTTGAAAATTTTCTTCACTTGATCTACATTTTGATAAGTCTTCCTCTCTGTTTTTTGTTTCACATTCTGGTTTTTTTTAGCCTTTACCTTCCTTACTTTTTTTTTTTTAGTCTCTTAACTGTCTCTGTGTTTCTCAAATGTCTCTCCTCTTCCTGTGCCACCCACTACTCTGCTGGGAGTGGAGAGATTGCCAGTGAGTTAATTCTTCCACAACAACCTATTTTTTTTTCCTTGGGAGAGAGATATCATTTGCTTTAATCTGTGGATTCTTACCTGTTTTCTCATCTGTTCACTTGAGATACTTTTCTGTCTACTGCCTAGGTATCTTGAGGATGATGGAAGGAAAGTGCTAGAATGTTTCCTACATAAATGATCGATGCTTGCACTTCCACGTTTACTGTATTTGAAGGAAAAATAACATCAAGTATAATTATAATTTACAGAAAGCAGTACTGTTTGAGTACTTATCATTGTTTTTGTTTTAAATATGGGGTGTGTTGTGGAATTGAGAAAAATAGGAAGCCTGTTACTTGCAATCAATGTTCAGCTCAGAAACAAATGGTACTACTAGCAGTTATGGTCCATATTGGTCCCATTTTTTTAGACAGCCTATAGAATGCAAGAGGCAACACTGAATTTCTTGACACAGATACATATTCCTTCTGCGTTCCTTTTAAGCAACCTGATGGAAAGAATCAGTAACTATGATAAAACATAGCCATAATGTTCAAAATTATGATACTCTACATTTTATGGCAACATGATTAGTTGTTTTATTTATTTTGTATGCATCTAGTGCAAAAAGGAGTGTGTCACCAACTGCAGTGTTTTATGCAGGCACCTCCAAAGTGCAGGCACCTGCCTAAAACTGCTTAAGAATCTACTGCTGCTCTGCCAGAAGCTGCTACCCTTACAAGAGAGTTGGCAGGATGTGACTTTTGCTCACTCTTATTATTTCCTGTTTAAAATGCTGATGTAGTTGAGTGCAAGGTAATGTCCCAGGTTTCCCTGCAGGCACCAGGAGTTTTGCTCAATAGGGCCATCTGTGCTAAGAAAGTTGAAGGGGGCAGTAGACAGGTGGTAGCAGACAACAGCTATATCAGTTAGAAAAGCAAGTGTGGCCTTAGGCAATACAGCTTTGCACTTTCATTTCAGTTAGTATAAAAGTCACTGATGCATGCATGTACCTGGAGGTTTCAGCTTCATCAGCAGAGCAAAAGCATAGTGCTTCCTTACTCTTGCCAAGATTCAAAATTATTCAGTTCACTGATTGCCACTTAAATTTCTCCCAAGGGGGGTTCTGGAAAGGCTGAAGCTGTTGGACTATGGGGCTTCTCTTTATGCTACACTTAACATGACTACTACCTGTCAGCAGCTGCCATATGGCTCAGATCCAGTGCATGGCTCACACATCTCAAAAGCAGAGGGATTACAGTATATCATATCTTTTCTTAAAAGTACCATCTCACTAGAGCAGTTCAAAAGAGCCGGGTCTGTTTGCTGATCTGAGAATATCACTAGGCCATAAGAGTATCCATGTACCTTTGAAATCCTGCACTGTCTCTGAAACTGTCTTAAATTAATTCATGTATTTCAGTCTAACATTTCAAGGCATTCCATTTTTGGAATACAGAAGGGAGGCAGCTACTGAGTGTTCTTTAGCAGCACGAAAGGAAGGAAATGCAGGGCAGCTGCTCTCCCGTTACATGGGATAGGACCATGGTCAACCAGTAGGATGCTGTCATCTGGTCAGGGTAAAAATCAACCTCTTCAGCAATAAATCCATGCAAAGATTGCTCTATTCATTTCTGTTAAGAAAATAATTTTGTGATTATGTCTTCTGTTAAGGAAGGACAGCAGCTTGCACAATTAGGTACTTCAAACCCAGAGTCATCAGTTTTAGCAAGCTATTTTATTTTACTAATTTTTAGAAAAAAACTAAGCTTCAAAACTGAGGTTTTGTTTTGAGTTTTGCTTGGTAGAACTGACTACCCCTCATCCTTTAAATTTTGAAGAAAAGTGGACTTCAAAATTCAATGTCTCTTATATAAAATGAGCTGTCAACAATCAGTGATAAGCACAATTTTGTGGGTTCCTGAAGACCAGAGATACAGAGATAAAGTTACTGCTTTCAGCACAGTGGTTGCAGAAACATGACTGGGCAGCCAGCTCCTCACCAAAACCAGGAGCATGCAAAAGGGAAGAGAGCTATAAACTGAACAAGGAAAAGTCTTATTAAACTCTGTATTTGTGGAACTACGCCCTAAACTGCACTTGGAAAATTATGCAAGTGAAAACTTCACTTGGAGGAACTTGAGTAAGATTAGTTTAAATTCAAATGCTTAATATAGAAATAATTATTAAATGCTTCCTATGTTCCTTTAAAAAAAAACCTCCATTTTAATTGCTTTTGAAAAGCAGTATTCACTGTGATTCACCATTCATATAGATGCAGAACAGGTCTACCTGGGAAGATGTGATTTGCTAAAATAAGCTTAAGTTCACAGAAGGAAAATATTTCTTAAAATCTCCACAGCAGTCTGTGTTTATTTTGCTTTTCCTCTGAGATGCTGCATCTAAAATTGATTCTGGGAATATCAAAAAGTTTCTTAATATTGGCTTATTTTTAATCACAGCTGGGAATGTCTTAGTGGAAAGTTATGAATAAGAGTCAGAGACTATGACTTCTTTCAGCTCTTGGGGAGAAGTAAATATTGCTTAGTCTGAATCTACTGCATCTAATTTGCAAACTACTTGGGACACTGTATGGCCTGACCCAAGAATTAGAGGTGTATTTAATTTTAGTTCCTATTAGTTGTATCCTGCAGGTTATGTCCTGTGCTGTAGTATTCTTGGAAAAACCTGAGTTGATGAAAGGACTAAGTGTGACTACACTTCTACTTAAACTCCTATAACACACTTTAAAACCATGCACCAAGGAATGACACCATCTCTTAGGTCTGTACTTTATTCAGACTAGGACAGAGGGATTTGATATGTGTACTCATCTTTAATAAGTTGAGAAGAATATGACAAATGCAGAAAGCATGTTAGCTAAAATAAATTACTTCAGTCCCTCCACTGTGAGACAATGTTTTTATAATTAAACTACAAATATGCAACCATGAGTCACTCTGATGGTACATTATGTTATTCTGAATTGTAGAGATGACTGAAAAAATAAGTTTGGGTGTTAGTAGTGTGGACAGGGTTATAAACTATCTAAGTTTTTTACAGTGGAAATAACTCTTTAGTATTTATGAAACACATGTGTCAAGAATCAGTTGTGATGAAAATTCTCAATTTTTGTTTTGAGGAATTTTCTAAAGCATTCAGGCAGGTCACGTATGGTCTATAGCTTTGATTTTTTTCTGGTTTCTTCAATAATACTATATTGTAATCTGCAGTAACAGCTGGTTCTCCCTCCCTTTCTTTATCTATGGAGATTTGCACTAAAGCTCTTTGAAAACAGTTCAGAATGTCTTACATGTTGCAAGAGACCTATAAAGCGGTACTTCATTGGTGACAAAACTTTCCTTTTGAAAGTTGCTCATTTTTCCTGTATTTTCTGTCACAAAGACTGTTGACAAGGAACGTGCTATAAAGATTGATATGCTTAGATTCAGATCAGTATAGTTCCTAAGTTGTTCTTAACTTCAAGAAGTTCTTGACTTCCATTGGAATCAAAGATGTTTTTGAAATTGAGTTTTTGAAATTGATCATACAAAATCCAAAGGTTAAGTGTGGCTTTTGCCTAGACATGTGAGTTAGCCCTAAAAAAATAATTTACCACATCTCTGGGCAACCTGTTGCAGTGTTTCACCACCCTTGTCTTAAAAATTGTCTTCCTTATCTCATCTGAATCTGCGTTCTTTTAGTTTAAAACCTTTTCCTTTTGTCCTGTAACAACAGGCCCTGCTAAAGGGTCTGTCACCATCTAGTAAGTTCTGTTATGTACTGAAGGTCTGCAATAAGATCTCCTGAGAGCCTTCTCTTCTCAGGCTAAGCAGTCCCAACTCTCAGCTTGTCCTCACAGAGCAGGGGAACTACTCCATCCCTCTGATCATCTTTGTGGCCTCCTCTGGGTGTGTTCCAGCAGGTCCATGTCCTTCCTGTGCTGGGACCCAGAGCTGATGCAGCACTGCAGGTGGGGTCTCAGCAGAGCAGAGCAGAGGGGCAGAATCCCCTCCCTGGCCCTGCTGCCCACCCTGCTCTGGATGCAGCCCAGGACACATTTGGCTCTCTGGGCTGTCAGTGCCCATGGCTGGGGCATGTCCAGCCTCTCACCTCCAGCACCTCCTGACCTCCTGTAAGTTCTTCTTGGCAGAGCTGCTTCAATCCCTTCTTCCAGTGTGTGTTGATATCACCAGTTGCCCAGGTGTAAGATCTAGTACTTGGCCTTTTTGAACCTCCTGAGGTTCACATGCACCACTTCTCTGTTATGTAACAGATTACTGGGAATTTGCTGAAATTAGGAAATATCTAATGGGGGAAAACTTCTAATGAACAGTAGGAGAAACACTGAATTGAACAAGGCATTTGTTTAGTCTGGTGTTCAGAGAATTAGAAAGTATGAGCTGAACCAAGTTAATGTAGAGCAGCAGGACATGAAGCATTCCCCTTTTGATCTTCTGTGTACCGACTTCAAGCGTTTTCCATGTAAACTCTTCCCCACTTTTGTAAAATCCTCCACCCTGGTGAAAGGTGTCTGAAGTGACTAATAGGAAAACTTGAGAAACACTGCCTGTTCCTGGGAAAAATTTGCCATACATTTTGGAAGATATGCTAAATAGAAAAAGACAAGAAAACAGAATTTAGTATGTGAAATAAAATCCAGAGACAATTCTATCTGTATTTTTCAAAAGGAATCTTTACAAAATTATCGCCTTATAATGTAAGAGTCTTCTAAGAAATTAAAAAAAAAAAAAAAAAAAAAGAAATCCAGGTCAGTTCTTTTTGCTATGCCCAAAAATAAATCAGAAATCTTGCCATGCATATCATAATTACAATTTGTAGCTTCCATTTTTTCACTGAGTTGGAGTTTTGTTTTTTTTTTTAGGATGTCACATGTGCTTCAGTTTGAAGACAGAAGCAGAAAGGTGAAAGATGCAAGCATGCAGGATGAAGACACTTTTGAGATCTATGATCCACGTAATCCTGTAACTAAGAGGAGAAGAGAAGAAAGCAAGAAGATAATGAGAGAAAAAAAAGAAAGGAGATAAAAGGAGTGTAAAGTTAGCCAGAGCTGCCTTGGAAAGTGACTGCAATAAAGCACTGGCTCTTTTGTAAGCTGATCCTAAAAATACCACTGGACAAGTGTGAAAAGGAATCTCTCAAGAACCTGTCATGCAGTTTTGAAGCAGAGTTATCATTTGTTTCTTAAGTTGTGCGGTCAAGTGCTCTCACTGCATTCATTATCCAACCTCTCTAAAGGTTTTTAGAATTATGTATTTAATAAAACAGCTGACTTGACTTTTGTCCGTGTTTTAATTACAGTAGTCAAAATCTTTGTTTAATCAAAATATGGTAATCAAAAAGTTTTCAGCATAATGAATGAAAATTTGTCTAAGTGAGGGTCAGGTTAGAAGACAGAAATTCCCATCTGCAGGCTCTTAAGATTTTATGAAAGTACAATTATTTTCATTGTTCTTTGACTTTGCCTGCCTGAACCACTGACACAGAATTAAGATGATGCAATACTTTTTAGAATGGTCACAACTTTCTTGAAACAAGCTACATTTAATTTGAGAACCTGGCTGTTGCCTCCTTCTTTTGAAATACACATTCCAGTACAGATCCCATCCTGGGAAGCTGGGATAATACGTTTTAGATGTGTTATTTCACTATCCATACCACAGGAATAAAAAAGAGAATCTGAGTGTGCTGTAATGTTTGCTTAAAACACTTATTGCAATACCAGAAAAATCCCTTTGGTAGAATTTTCACTGTAATGTAGGAGGTAATGAAGATTGGCTTATAAATTAGTCCAGTACAGAAAGAAAAGAAAATGTGATCAGTCTCATTAAAAACATAAACCTGCTTTTAACAATTATTCTATTATCTATAACTGAACACTTCAAGCTTCCAGTTTATAAGTTTTTCTCATATTTTACAACCATGGGTGTTAATATTTTTACAGATAAACAGTCATTTTCATTGCTCTTTCTTTACAACAGTTCTGGTGCCACAGGAACATGAATTACCCAAATGGCCAATAGCTAAGAAGAGTGAACAAGGTCATTAAAAAGTGCCACCAGAGCAGTGTTTTTGCTGATGTTGTTTTTAGAACAAGTTCAGTAAGGTATTGTGTCCTTATCAAGCTGCCACTGCCAAATTTCTTGATAGGGTTTGAAGTGTGAGATACATAAACCTGCATTGGTGGGTTAATATGGCCCAAATGTCAGAGGTTAGATTAATACAGACTATTGCTTTAATGCACAGTGCAACCTTTGAGATAAGGAGAAAACTTGGAGGTGTGAAGTGAGATCCTGTATAAAGCTGTCATTATCCTCCTCTTAGGCTGGGTGAATTATACTGTGCCATGGTGTAAAGAAGTTAAGAGGGGTTACGTTCCTTAACACGGCCATTCACAAACTAGTGAGTCAAAACTTTTTCATCATTAAATCATTCCTGTTGTGCTTCTGCTGGCAAAGTGAAGAACATCTAATGTCACACGCTGTTACCTCTGTTCATTCCTTTGTGGTGAAAATTTTAAATAAGTCATTACAGGAAATGAGCATATCAAACCCCCATTCTGGTAGAGATGGGAGGGAGGAGAAGGTGGTGAACATGGGGAAAAGTGAGGGCTAGATCTGAAAAGAGCCTTGAGCATCAATTCCAGGACAGTTACTGCCCCTGGAATAAAAGAAGTTCTAATAACATATTTTCCTGCAAGCTAAAGTAGGATGCATGAGTCAATAAATGGGCAAGTTGACTAACACCCTTCTTAGCTGAATATTTTTGCCAACTACCTGCAGCAGCTCTGAGTAAGCTGTGTTAGATGATTCTCAGTTTTAAGCACTAGAGAAGCCCAAGGAGGAAACTTAACTTGGGGTTTAGGACTCTGCTCAGTTGAAAGAGGTTTGAAAAGTCTGGGCCTTGAATACACAGAGTTGGTAACCTGACAAGAACAAGAGAGTGGCTATTTTGACATTTTCTTGGTAAGTGTGCATTGGAAGTTAGATTATCACAACTAGTTAACTCGGAGTCACTTAGAAATGGGCTAAGGTGTCTAAATTTTATTCATTTCACTAAAGCAAAAGTAATTCTGTATTTCATTTAGGAGACATTTGGAAAAAGTTAAGAAAAGCATATTTCAGAAGTACATTCTCAGGTAAAGTCAATACCAAAGAGTAAGAACCTCACAGAAGATGAAATGATGACACTTGTCTGGAACAAGTAGTTTGCAGTGTCACAGGTAACTCCATCCTGCCAGTAACAATCCTGCCTGTTTCCCATACTGCCAGGCTGGCAGAATCATTTTAACTCCAATCTATTTCATTCATCATCTGGCATTGCTGTAATTACATGGAATGTTGAGTGGTACAACATTGCAGTGTTCTTTATAGACTGTGAAATGTGTGTGCTCAGGGTTACACCTTTTATTTGTCAATACTGAAAATCAAGTGGGGAATACAATGTGGGCAGGAGTCTCCCTCTCTGTGAGACAGTCATATTGAGCTAGGTTAGGGACGAAAACTCAAGGAGCAGTTGGTTTTGTGGCTGAAGAAGGAATTTGTTCTATGTAATGAGATTTTTGACTGATTATATTTTCTTAACTCTTTATTAAGCATTTCCCATGTTCCACCCTTATGGCCACCACCACACCTGTCTGTATAAACATGAGCTTAATCTCTACATAGTTGTAACATACAGCTAGGAACATTTGTCTATGCACTACCAACACAAAAGCAGTGTCTTAATATTGCTTGTGAAACTTTACTTCCTAAAGATGTTAATTATGAGCACAGATTGGCCAGCTTGAGGATGCAAACCACAGTGCTGATATGTAATAATTTCTGTAGACGAGTCAGTGTTTAAAATTGCTGGGTATGCTCTACTTCCCCACCATCACCACCTGCTTTTTTGATTACTCATTACATCAAGCTAAAACTCGTGGAAGCCCAGACTATGCCTGAATTTTCAGTTAGATCTACCACAGGTCTACCAATATTTAGTGGCAGCTCACCTGCAATTTCAATACATCAGCTTTGTTTACCAACACAGTGGGCCAGTGTTGACAAATGTTCTGAGACAGTCCCTCCAGTCATCCCTGCCTTTCTTTTAATATGAGCATTAACATTTCCCTTTCATTAAGAGGGAATGTGACTTTCCTAACTGAAAAGAAGGGGTGGTGGGGGAAAAGCTTTTCATCCTTGCAGACACCATTATGTTGTTAAAGTCAACATTTTCATTTCCAAACCAGCTGGATTTTGAGTAGATAAGGGCCTTCTAAGCCACATCTGGTAATAGCAAGATCCTCGAGAAGAGCTTAAAGGCTTGCCTCAAATGCTGTCAGTGATGCCAACAGCTAATACAATGTGCCCTTTTTGCTTTGGAGATAAAAAAACCCTGAAGTACAACAGGGCCTGGTTTATTTCTGTCAAATAGCCACTATGCCTAGGCTGCTAAGGGTGTAGTCTGCAATGCCACATTACGTAGCTTTCCCTGAGCTGCTGGCTTCCAGCATGAAGCAGGTTTGGGAAGAGGTTTTTCCCATACTGTTTCCTTTCCCCAGCAGAAGAGCGTCTGAACTATAATGGTTAAAATAACTACACAGCAATATTGTCTGCTTTCGTCTAGAGGACACCAAGTTTGCAAAAGACACAATTATGTTTTGGCAACATAAAAACTAGCTTCAGACAGAAAGGATAGCTCCAGACTCTGCCTCATTCTGGCAGAGACATGTGCATCTGTCATTACTTAAATGATGACAGACTCAGGCTGTTAGAAGAGGAGGGGACTTCTTACCTGTGTATTCTCTGTAAAAGATGTAGGTATTTGCTTACATCTTTCACTGTAACAAAGAATGATCATATAGTGACTATATTTATAAAGTTCCTGATGACATACATACAGCATAGAGAATGTAAATTGAGAAGTTTTTGAATGTATCTGACAGCACATTCCTGCCCTACTGGTATAGCAAGTACCAGAAGTCTGCTATTTCCCAGTTGAGTGCCATGATTTCCTTCAGTTATCCTGGGCAGATGTGCCACATTCCATCTTGATAGTCACAAATTCCTCATGCAAACTGACAGACACCTTGTACCCACGGGGGCTCTCTGATGGATAAGTTCTGGTCTGCAAGGCATCCAGGGCAGATGGCACGCAGCCTGTCAGAGGCTGTGCACCTCAGCTGCTGTGACAACAAAATATTCCTCTAAATTAATTTTCACAGCTATTTTTCTTGGCAGGATTTCACTTCCACTTCAGTATCCATCACAGATGAGGTTTTCCATTTGATTTTTCACTTCTTTTGGTTTTTTGAGAACCTACTCACACAGCACAAGTTTCATTTATAAGTCACAGATTAGAAGAGTGTGTTTAAAAAGCTACTGCACACTTGTGCAGGTCTTTCTTATGCACCTCACACTGACACGTAAGAATCCATTTCAGCCTCCAGACTTCATCACCATTTCTCTCGTCATCATGCCTTCCCTGTCAGCCTCTATTGCCAAAGGTCAGAAAAAGATCTTACATCCTTCTCCTCCTCAACCTTTGATAGCTTTTATCGCTAGCCTCTGCCCCACTGTCCTCTCCAGCTCTATGTCTCCTGGCTTCCCAGTGCTGAGCTGGAGAATCTGTAAACCACCAGACAAGTCACACACAAAAGCTGAAGCTGTGTTTTATTGTATTGTGTGCCTGTGTAGATTCTGCACATACTACAAATGCAAAAAACATGAAGCCAAAGCTTCAGAGAGTAGGCTTAAAAATTTATATTTAAACTTTCTTATGTTTTAAACATTGTGTATCTTCTCTTTTTAAAATTTTTATTCCTGATACACATACCAAAATAACATTGTACCCAATCTGGCCACAGAATGAGGATCTGCTGATTGTAACCTACAATTGTTGTCTGGTATTGTACACCAAAGCAGTACAAAAGCCTGAAAGTTATTTTTTTGGTGGGAAAAAAATTAAGACCTTTTTTTAGAACACAATTAATACTAATTAGTACTAATTAGTACTAATTAGTACTAAATTAGTACTAATAACCTTCGACTCTTAAAGCACTGTTTTAAAAAAGCACAAGCCTTAACAACTCTAAATTTACAGACATGAAAGAAGATTACAGGCAACAAGACAGGACCTTTTGGGAAAAAAATTATCCTAAACCTCAACACATCAGAAAAAGATTTGCATTTTTAAGACTAATTCACCAAATCTAAATGAAAAAAAAATTCATTATAGGGAAGGCAGGAAATCTACACTTCTTGACCTAGACGATCACGTGAAAGAGAAAACAAGTCCTGATAGGAACAGCTTTTACTGTGGTTCCTATTTCTAATTTATGAAATGCACTGGCTTTGGAACAAAGCACGATATGATGATCGTATTTCTACGTCAATGGGTATTACACACTTGAAAGTCCAGTCCAATATTCATAAGGTTATTTAGGCTGCACATTTGCCCTTTGTGATTTGTTTGTAGTCGTAAAAGGGCACAGTTACAGAATAGCCCTAGGATAGCCTTAAGTTTTGGCAGCTTTATTTGGCAGCAATAAAGCATTGAAAGCTGAACCTCTTTATATTCAACACAGTCTGAAGATCACATTTTTGCAGCCACTATTGAAACTTGTTTCCAGAATCACATGTGTTCTTCTTCAGAAGTAACTTCTGAGTCAAACAGATTTTAATACAGCGTTGCATTCAAAGGATACTTCCTTCACCTGCTTGAACAGAGACTCTCTATAGTCTTGGGAAGAATGGTTTGACCTGTATAATGAGGTATTGCATCCTTCCATCTAAAAAGTTATTTCACTGGAATGGCAGAAAATAACTGCCAGTATGTGGTCAATCACTTTTAAAAAATATTTCCATTACAGCTACAGTATGCTCTCCCTTTCATTTACAGAATATACAAACCAAAGAGTTTACACACTGAACACATGAATTATTTCAAATGTCAGAGCGTGAGCTGGTCCTAAGTGTTCAAGTAGACTTGGCAAGATGGTATAGTAAGTATGAACATCTGGATAACGATTCAGGGGCATGAGCTGGTAAATAGGGTTGTTAACTGTAATTACAGTTAACCCTACAGATTAGGAAGACAGTTTTTAAGATGATTGACCCTTGAGGGGAAACAGAAAACAACCAAGTTATTCCAAATGACAACAAGAAAGCATTTGAAAGAGCTGTAAATCAGGGAGGAAAAAATAATTCTGACCCAACTATTCCAGATTTACATATATTTATAATATAGTCAAAAGATTTTCCTCACAGTGTTTCATATCATTTTATTTTACAAAGACAAAAATTGTCAGACAGGAAGACCACAGTAAGCAATGTTTGCGTTTGCCAAACAAAGAATTTACATAGAAGTTTGCAAATAGGTTTTTTAAAAACCAAAAACTCAGCCCAGCTTTCTTCAGCTTCTAAATCTGATACACATTACTGGTTTTTGTTTAATTTCAGGTGGTTTCACTGCTACAAGATGAGACCTCATATACCAGAGAGACCAAAATATACTACCTCACTGTCATATAATTTAGGCTCAGTCATACCTCAGACAATATTTTTACAAGGTCACTTTGCAAAAGTATGTCTAGCCTATCCAAATGACAATATTATTTATGCCAAAGGTTTTGCTTTACAGATGGAAGTATTCCAACCACTGTTTAATAGGCTGTATGGAGAGGCTAAGAAAACATCATTTGTTGCACACACAGCTTAAGTATACAATATAGAACTAAAGTGTACAGACTGATCATTGGCAACATGGGCTAAAACTGGCCTCAGTGAAAAAAGCCACAAAAGCAATGAGCTTCTGAGTTTTCCTCTCCGATATTATTTTTGGAATTCCTGAGCTTAACCAGAAATATGAATGCACAAGTGAGAAATAGATGTGAATTCAGTAGCTACCTGGATATTAAAAATGCAAAAAAGATATTTTTCAAAAGGGACTTTGTAACACAGACATATGACTTCACAAGCAGACAGGACAGACATTCTCAGCTGCAGTCTCAGAACAGGGAATGGATAGAAGAGTAATGACAGGAACTCCAATAAAAAAACTTTTTAAAAATACTGAGGTGAGACAATGCAGTCTTCAAAGCCAAAGTAATTAGTACCAGGATCAAGTGTTTCTGAAGGCAATTAGAATAAAACAAGCATGTTTCTTTCTTCTCAAGGTCTATTCTTAGAAAACAATTTTCATCCATCTACTTTGCTTTTAGTCAATTTGTAACCATTTTTCTGGCAAACTCTAATTCTTTAAGGGCTGAAACTTGTCCTTGTTGCTGACTAAAATCATTGTGAAAATTGCTAAGATTAAAAAGTCCACACCAGATGAGCACTACCATATAGACCAAAATATTATAGCATGTGAAAATCAGCTGGCACCCAAACAATCTCAGTGCATCAGACTCATTAGGAAAGTGTAATTAAGATTTGGAGGAACAGAAGCACAATAGGAGACCCCAAGGGCTGAGGAAGGAGCTGGAAAAGTACTGTATCAGTGTAAGGATCTTAGCCAGGCAACCATGGTACACAGGCCACTACATAAAATTCTGTAATAGTTCTGCTTTCAATATGGAAAATTAATGTATATTTACCCTACAGAACTGTGGAGTAGTGCCATTCTTCCTCTGTTAAAGTGCCAATTAAGTCCATGTTTTTTGGACTTAAAAAAACACCAAAACGTGCAGAAATCTGGGGCTTTTTACCATATGATAAAAACTACAGCAGGGTAAGCAACCTTTTGTTGTTGTTTAATTTTGAGAATATTTCTTGTAGACTGTTGGTCAAAGTAGCGACATTACTGAGACTGGCAGCAGACAGTGGACTGTTGCTCTTTCTGTTCTGGCCATTCTGATGTTTTGGTCTGATCTGTGTTTCACAAATATAAGTTGGTCTTTCAGTTGTCAGACCACAGGTTTAGTTCAGGTTCCAGACAGGAGGGGGAGAAGCAAGTAAAGAACTTCCAAAGCAACTAAGTGTTTGTTGTTTCCACAGTGTGGCTTTTGGAGTAGCGGTCCCTTGTGACCACAGAAAGCCACAAGCATTCAGAGCCATTTGAGTAAGCCAATACAGTATCACACAGCTATGGACAGACAGTATTTGGCTTCTGGACACCCTGTGTGGAATGTAGTTTTAGAAGAAAAATATGTTAAATTCTTGGTTAGAGGAAAAGTCCAAAGATATCTCACACAAAGACTCAGTGCCTCAAGTTATCTATTGATTTCTATTCAAGGTATTCTACCTTGAATACCTAAAGTACACATTTATAAATCGTATGATGTATCTAAATGTATCTAAATGAGTGTCTGGAGGCTGAAGTGCTATTTATTCACAAACTAGTGAACTGACTATTGTGCACTAATTATTGCACTTCAGAAATACAGGCAACATTAGGAAGGGAGAATACAGGCTGCAATGCTAATAGGGGAAAAAGGATGCTATTGTACAAAGGCCAAACAGGACCAAACAAAAGTCTAGAGTCTTTTAACAGCAGTGAATTAATCAAGAATGTTTAGTATCAAAGCTACAACACCTAATGGAGCTACATATGAAAGAAATATTCCTGAAACTTCTCTTTTCATGCTTTTTTGGCTCTCTGCTCATATATAGCATCCTATTTCTACTGAGTTTCCAAATAATAATAACATAGCCACTAAACATCATTTCAAGCTAGAACAGACAGCACATAATCAGATATGCCTCATAATTTAAGAGAGAGGTTTGTCTAACCTCCCTTCCTCAATACTCCACATGTTTTTGGTTTTTTTTTCCAGTGCATGACTAGTCTTGTCTTCAGAAATATTTTCCTAAAATCTTACCTAAATATCTTTTGCTGTAGCACAACCCGTAACTTCTTGTACCAGTCTGAATGAATAACCTTTTCTGCTCTCCAACAATATTTTATGTATTGAAAGATTTATCATGTCCTTTTTCTCCTCTAGAATAAACAATCCCAAAATTTTACTTCTCTCCCTAACAGTCATGTTTTGTGTATCTCTAAATCATTCCTACTAATCTTTTCTGGCTTTTCTCCCAGCTGACTTACATTTTTCTTTACCTGTGTTACCTAAAGAAAGCTGGAAACAGCAATCTCACCTAAGTCTGATTCGTGCTAAGAACAAAGGAATGAATCTTAACACACAACACCCCTGTCTCCACATCCAAGCATGGGCTCCATTTGCACAGGTTTTTTTAATGATGTTCAGCTTTCAACCTTTATGATTCTCAAATTCTTTGCTATAAACCTACTGATTAGCAGGTTGGGATTTCTTTATTGTAACAACTGATTACTCCCAGGAGTGGTGTTTGGTATTCATCCGTATTCAGCCGCACTCTGTTGTTTTGGTGTGTCTTATCAAATAGTTGCAATAGTTATGAATTTGTCTTGTTCTCAAACATGCTTAGAAGGCCTTCTAGCTGTAGTTTCACCAACTCACAGATTCTTCACACATTGCTTATCAGAATGCCATATGCAACTGGTCAAACCATCACATGATCGAACTTCATTACTCCTCTACTATCTGCAAGTCCTATTACCCTACACCAGACTTCAATTTGGCAATAAAAGTAAATTTATGTTCTCAAAACTAAGGCCAATTTCATCATGTTTGAAGGATTATATGAGGGAGGAAAAAAATCTACTCCTTGGAAGGAAAATATACTCTGAGATGCAATTTATCCTTAATATTATATAGACTATTTAAGATAAGAAATACTTTTCATACTTGACTAAATCCAACAGCAATGAACCAAGCTAACACAGAGCTGAGGCTTAAAGGCTGATTATCCAGTGAGTTACAGGCATTTCTCTTCCCCAGGTGTGTCATGAACAATAGCAATATAACGCCTGGCTGCCAACAGTGGGAATTAGCATACCTCAGACTTCAAGTCCTTTAAACAGTCTGGATGAAAGTGTGAAAGTGAATAAAAAGGCAGTTCTGGGTCTGAACAGAATGATGTGAAGGAGCTAAACACTCCTGAGCTTTCTTAATCTTTTCATGTTAGCAAGGTATGGACCTCCTTCTAAAAAAAGGGAATCTTCCTTGTGTTGACATGGAAAATTGTGTCATGTATACTAAACATGTTACTAAACAGTAACTAAAACAATTTCATTTCCTGTAAGTCCTCAGATGAATAGTTATAATTCCTCTTACCAAGGTAGAAAGTGAAAAGGAAAAGAATTAAAGTGTCAGAACAACTGTTCTCATCTGTCATTTAATAACTGGTCTGACATGTCTGCACAAAGGAAGTGAAATGCCTCCAGCCATTGCTCTTAGACATTTCACATGGTTTTTTACACCTTAGTCAAGTGTACTGGTAGGGAAAGGAAGCCCACAGTCTACAGAGAGGGAAGATAAGGGAGATGCTAAGTGTGTGAAATACCTAGTGGTGACTGTGAATGTAAAACAGCATTTCACATTTATGAAAGCCAACTGCACATAGGGTGAGATAATGGGATTGTTTTCTAAATAGACCCCCCACCTTGCATGTGAAAACAGAATCTATTCAGCCAGTGGTGATGCTGATGATGAATCTCCCCTCTTTTATCTTTTGAAATATTGGAAACATAATCAGAATACATCTTCTATCTGAATTGTTGCAACTATTCAGGTCCAAATATAGTTCTCCTGTGTAGCACAGTCTTTGCTCTAACTAGCCCTTGATTCTGGCACCTTTCTCTGCACATTAGTGAGACTTCAGGTAGCTTGATTTGGCCATCTTCTCATAATCAAATGGGATATTTTTGTGACTAGGACCTGCTAATTCATTAAACAAAATCTAAGGAAAACAATACATATTTTCTTGAAAAGTATGTTGAACTGGGAAGCAACTGCTTTTCCATGTTCCTGCTGGTATGCCAGTACAGTTTAGGGGAATGGGGTTTCCATATACTGCTTTAATCCTGGGAGTTAGTAGAGCAACCTGTTAGAAGTAAAAACTAATGGTGGTTGTTTCCTGAGAAATATTGGACATACAATTACTCCTTGATATCAACATAGTCTTCACGCTCTGCTGTTGATGCATTCTGTAGAACTATCCCTTCCCATCCTCAAAATTTTGACCCTTCTCAAATGAGACACTTCTTGAACAGAGCCACTGCTTTCCTCAGACCCAAATATGATATCATCTGAATAAATGAACACTTCTGCATTTCTTCAACAAGACTTTTTCAGTGGGCATTACCTAATCAGAACAGATGTGGCTATTGTAAGGGTAGTTTGTGCCTTAGGACTCCAAATTTTTGTTCCCCAGACAATAAGAAACAGCTGGCCAAACAACAGTCAGAGATACATCTCCTACAAAAGACACACCAGTCTCATTTTTTTGAAATGAGAAGATTTTTAGCATGACAAACAAGACTGAAACCTTTTACTGTAGGATTCACAGAAAAAAAAATCTTTTCAGGTCTAAGGAGAAAGATTCATATTAATCTTTTCATAACTGAATGAAAGCAGTCCTACATAAATGTTGAACTGGATTCATACTGTATTGCCAGCCTTTCCCCTCCCAAGCAGAACTTAGAATCTGTCAGGCAAAACACAGCCATGTCCAAGTGCTGCAGTCTGGGCTGTACTTCTAAGAAGCACATTGCAGAAGCTCAGTCTGTCTTAGCTGGAAACACCTTCATGCTGCTTCAGACACGGGGCTAACTTATCTCCTCTATCTGCTTGCACCTCATTTATGCTGTGATGCTGTCCATTGAAAAACAACTGTTTCCCTGTTAGAGCAAAACAGAAGGTGTCAGAGGTAACAGTTGCTTCTCTTTTATCTTACATATTTTATACTTACTTGACAGTAGAAGCTACTGTTACCAACAAGCCGTGTTTGTTTTGGGGTTTCATTTTTGGCCAAAATCTGTCTTGGAAGAAGACCAAACAGAAAAGCATGCATTAAACCCTTATTGTATGGGGTTTACTAATGTGACACTTTTCTCTTTTTAAGTATTTTTCCATAGCACCCATGCCAAATTTCTCTTCTGCCTCTCTTAGGAGGCAGAAGACACACAGGCACAATGCTATTTGAAAGCAGTTTTATTTACCTCCGAAATAATACAGCTGCAGTCTCTTATTACACTGGTCCATGCTCATGAACAAAACTTAAGTACTTGAAGACAGCACTTCATTCCCCTAAAATCCAACAGAGCATAACCCTGCCTAGTACTTGGACCCTGATTGCATTTTACATGCAGATAGAACTAGGGGAAGTTTTAGGTATTGAGTACTGACCTGGTATTTCAAGACCAGCTCTCAAACTCAGGATTTTGGTTTTAGACTAGATAAGAGACCTAAAAGCCATTCTGAGATACTTGAGAGTTTTAAAACTGTAATAGTCTTGAAGGCTCTAAACATTAGACTACATTTCTAATGAGAAAAAAACACCATCATGCATTTTGTGATGTTTAGAGGCAGTTTTCTGAGTTCTCTTTCACCAGAATTCTGGGAATATTTTTCTGGAGCAAATGGAGTCATTGTGATCCAAGTGCAGGACTCAGCACTTGGCCCTACTGAACTCCATACCAATTTCTGTCCATCTCTGGGGAATCCAGTTTAAGAAGGGCTTGGACCTCTAGAAAAGAGTCCAGAGGAGAGCCACTAAGTGTATCACTGGACTATGAAGACACACCAAGAGGGTTGGGATTGTTTAGCCTGGAGAAGAGAAGGGTGTGTGGAGAGCTCAGATCACCTTCTAGTACCTGAAAGGAACCTACAAGGAAGAAGGAGAGGGACTTCTTACAAGGGCATGTAGTGGCAGGACAAGCTAAGCAGTGTAGATTAGATGTTAGAAAGAAATTCTTTACTATGAGGGTGGCACTGGAACAGGTTGCCCAGAGAGGTGGTGGATACCCCATCCCTGGAGGTGTTCAAGACCAGGCTGGGTGGGGATCTGAGCAATCTGGCCTAGGAGGAGGTGTCCCTGCCTATGGCAAGTGCACTGGAAGAAGACGATTTTAAGATCCCTTTCAATCCAAACCATTCTGTGGTTTTATGATTCTAAATCCATTTGATGCACAAAATAAACTGAATGTAAATACAATTAAAATAGATTCAGATGGATTTTCTTCATTCATAAACAATCTGAAGGGTATCATCATATATCTTTGGAGGTTGCTGAAAGAAAGGTCTTTGGGCTGATTACAGTTTTTTCTCCTTCACCACAATCAACATATTATGGCAGATACAGAGTAGTTGTACTCAGTATTGCACAAAAAATTATTATGAACTGCAAGGTAAGCCATATTAATGTTTTCTCTCTGAAGTGAAAGAAAAACATGTTTCATAAAATAAGAACAGATTTAAAAGCTAATAGGACAGAAAAATCCAACTAAGTTCTCATTCAATCTGTTTTCATGTAAATCAACCCTACAGCTAAAAAATATATATTGTTGCAAGGGCCACCTTGTCTTGTGAGCTCAGATTAGGTACAGTTTAGTCACAAGCACTGAAACAAATGTCCCCTTTTATGCGATCATCTAAAATCCTTCACCATCCATCCAAAATTAAGGACCTCTACAGCTTCTCTAGTGGATTTGGGCAATGGGAGATGGCTCAAAAAGGACATAGAACATAAACAAGGACCATTAGCAAGATATAAGGAGTAAAAGATACCCCTTTAACATAAAACTTACTATGGAAGTACAACTAATCTGACAGAACCCACAGTTCTTTTTGTTTTTAAGCTAGGAATCTCAAATCAAGGTAATATGCTTTCCCTCCAGATCAGTGAAACCCATTCATTATCACAGTCTTCAGAGTGATATAAATAAGATATTACCCCTTTGGGGAAGGAAGAAGTTCTTTTGAACAATACAGAACAACAATAACAACGAACAACAACAACTACAACAAAGAAGACATTTCTTCCTGTCTCAGTGGTTCTACAGGTTCTTTCAACAAGCAGCTATTCCTTTCTTCCATGTGCAGGATCTGTGTGCAGTGACTTCACCTAGTCTCTCCTGGACTAATATGTAATCTCTTGGACTATATAACTTTTACCAAAAAAATAGCTATAAAGGCTGGAATAGCAATAAATAAATGTAGTAATAAAATTAATTTAATAAAACTAAAAAGCAATAAATAAATGTAGATGCTAAACATTTATGAAAGGGAATGGGTTACTGAAAGTATCTGGAAACCAAATAACTTTTTTTCATCTGCAGATGGCAGATTATCATTTGATAGATCTCAGAGGGAAAGGACAAGTATAACTAAACCTTTACAATTCGTACTTTTACATTACTTCACATACCTTTTTTATTACATTCCATTAATTTTACTTTTTTTCATTTTCATATTCTGAAACAGGACCTGATTGTTTAGATTGATTTCTAAAGTCTCCTGTGCCATTCCTTTGGATTTAGACATTTACACTCAGCCAATATTCATTCCATTCCCCCTCCCACACTGGCTAAGGTGTTAGCACATGCACAAAAACAACTGCAAACAACCAAAGCCAAAAACACACCACACACCAACCCTTTTCAGAACATGCAGTGAGAGCTTTGAAGACTGCAAGCAGTGTGGCTGTCTGTTTGGATAGTGGTAGGACGAATAGGCTTTTTGGTTTTTACTTCTACGCAATCAGTAAAAAGAGATCTGAATCACTTGGCAGGGAAATACATACTTAGAGTTACTGAAATAGCTATAGATAAAATTGTATAGTTCTACATTTAGTTACATGGGCAGTGATTTTTGAGTGCCATTTTGCCAAAAACATGCCCCATAAACGCAAATAACAAAATTCTGGGGAAAAAGCAGAGTCAACAAGGGAGAAAGGGAGTAGGTTTTCAGAAATTCATGTTTCCCAGAGAAGAAATGAGTAAGACATATGGGATGAAACCAAAGTAATTAAAACATCTAATTAATTAAGACACTTCCCAAATGGAAAAACAACTAAGAAAGGATAGGAAAAAAAAATCAAACACAAGAAAGCCCCAACAAAGCAAGCAAGCAAGGAAACAAACAAACAAACAAACAAACAAAAAACTAAAACAAAACTAAACTAAACCAAAAAAAGCATGCCATCAAAACAAAAAAAAAGCTATTCTTTTTGTTCTTTTCTTTTATTCTTCTCAGGAGGAATACTAGCTGATCAAAGAAGGAAACTAGTGATAGATGGTCAATATGTTGCAGGTGTACTTTTTTTTTTTCCTGACAATTCACACAAAAAGAAAAAAGAAAGCATCCTAGGGACTGAGGTATGTTTTCTTAGGCTTGGGAGTGAATTGTTGAAAAGCTTTACCCTCATCATAAAACAGATAAGAAGGCAATTAGAACTCCTGAAAGCCAACAAAGCAGTAGACCCAGATGACTTAAATACCCAGCGGAAGAGAGGAGAACTGTAAACCTTTTAGAAAAGATTTATGACAGGTTACTGAGAACAGGGTATTACAAACGGGCTGGAGAAAGAATTGATGCAATTACCACATTCAATAGAGGAAGGAAGGAAGGAGCTAGAGAAAAAATGCATTGAGCTGTAGACACAGATATAGGAAAGGCTCACTAGAAAAGATAAATATGTGTGACACTGATAAAAGATATGGAAATAATAAAGAGAAAGGGAAGATAGGGAACTCACATTTGCAAAACTTGTTTGTTGGTTCTTTGGATATCTGTTCACCTTTAATACTGATCACCTAACAGTAGAAAAGGGGACGTGCAGTAAAGGCCATTTATCTGTGTCTAAGGCAAGAAGATATCCCGTATCTGTCTTCATGTTGATTGTCACAGCGTTGTCACAGCGTGTTTTTAGTTGAAGAGAGCAGCTCATCCTGATAAAGCACCTATCCCAGGCAGCTGCATCAGTCAGTACAGCATGAATGAGTTCACTCCAGTGACAGGCTCCAACCTCACAGCAGCAGAAGTTAATTGAATAACCCACCAGATACATCTGACCACTTAAGAGAAATTTCCAAAGTGCTACAAGCCATGAAGATATGTAAATAGTGCTCAGAGATTACAGAGCAGCAGCAGAACACCATTGAAAAACATGAGACAAAACTCAATGTTGAAGGGACACTTTCAGAAGTGTCTTTAATAAGTTAGCACTTTTATAAATGCAGACATCACAATTTGCATGGTCAAAGTGAGATAGAAGGGGGAAAAATTAACGAGAATCATTTCTTTAAGGTAAAAAAGACTAAAAGCAGTAAGTGTATGTGTGCAATCCCTTCCCTTTCTCTCCCAAAACACTCCACCAAATTAATTCCTCTAAATTACACTGTTAGTTTACTCTGGAGGACATTAGTTTGTATTTTTAATTTGTACTTTCTATTGATAAGAATTTACTAGCCTCAGTAATTGAAGAATATCTATGATCACAAGTTCAGAAATATGTACTTACAGTTCTCTATTTGTGCACTTAGACTCTTTAGGACAAAATTTGAGCTGCCAAATTTAAAAATACTCCAAATACCAGTTTTCTTGCTGTAACGTGATTTGGTGCATGGAGCTGAGATTCAGGTAGTAAATTAGTCCACAAACTTCTTTAAAGATCTTCTCTCCTGCCATTTCACATTACTGGTGGAAGAAAGTACTATACAACCATGGAAGATATTTTTTTCAGAACAGAAATATGAACATTTTTAACAGGATTGAGCTTAGAAAAGCATAGCTATAATCATAGGAAGAGGCAGAGCCACAAAACAGTCTTTATACTTAAATAAAGGCCTTCACCCTTCTTATCAGCAAGCCTGTGCACACTCTTGTCCAGAGTTTGTCACACAATTTATCTTTTCTAGAGTGGGAAAGAGTTTCTGTGGGAAGTGGTGTTAAAACACTGGCACACTTCATCAGTATGCAAAAATACCACTATATTTAGTTTCAGTGAGATGTTTAGTTCATGAAGTGGTACTTCTAGCTGCCCTAATCACCGTGTCAGCTTCTTGTTATGGACAACATTTCTGATCATCAGAAAACTAACATGAGATTAAAATATATAAATGATAGAGTGGTTTGGGTTTAGGGACCTTAAAAGTCAGGTTCTGTGTCAGGAATGCCACCCACTAGCCCAGGTTAATCAAAGCCCCATGCAGCCTGGCCTTTGATAACAGCAGTGATGAGAAATATTCACTGAGGAAAATAAAATCAAAAGCAAAGAAAGATATACCATGGAAAAAAAAAAAGCCTGGACAAAAATCTGGAACTACTTCTTTTTTTTTTTTTTTTTTTTTTTTAGTCAGGGCAAATGGACAAGAGTAGTGCTGGAAGTTCAATACAACTGATTTTTAAATGTAAAAATTGTGAGAAGAAAAACAATAAAAATAGCCATCTTAGCATCCTCAATATTTTATAAGGCCGGCTCTATGTAGCACCGTTCTGAATTGTCTTCATCTGTCACTTAATATCTGTGTATTCTAAACTACACTGTTAACCTGGCTGGAAGCTGAGAACCTGTGGACTGTCTCTCCACTCTTTATTCCTACCATTTTCTTACAGCCTTTGAAAACACTGATTGAACAAAGAAATTATCACAGCTGATGTTACAAGTGTTACACAGATGTATGGACTATTTGCTAGTTGTATACAATAAGATCAAAGGCAAATAAGAAGTGTGATTTTTTTTTTTTTTGACTCAATACAGAATAGCTTGTAACTCAGCTTTTGACACATTTTCTCTGCCTAGACAAGTTTTTGGTTTTGGTTTTTTGGGGTTTGGTTTTGGTTTTGTTGGTTGGGTTTTTTGGTTTTGTATTTTTACCTTCTATTTTTATTCTTCATTTTAGCAGACCATATCACCTTGGATAGCCTCAGGGGCCTCTGAGCAATCAATTACACAGAGTACAAAGGTTGAAAGAGCAACTGCAGGTGCAAACTATGCTATCTCTGACCACATATGGTGCACTATAATCATCCATTTCTTAAGGGTTCAAAAATGCCAAGCTGACCTTGTGCTTTATAAATCATGTCACTTTTACAGAACTACCCTCTTCAGCTATTAACTGAATTGTTTTGCATAAACATGCATCAAATCTTATTGTTCCTTTCCAATCTTCCAAAGGACATAGCTTACCCCAGAGGGAAGAGAAGCTAAGAGAAACTTGGAAGATAGTTAAAAAAATCCCAAACACCCAGTTACTATATTCTAGCTACTCAAAACCTACAAAAATCAAGCTTGTCCTCAGGACTCATCCCTCTTAAAACAGTTTCTAACATTATTTAAATGCAGCATAAGCTTTGCAGGGACATTCAGCTAACAAATACATTAAAAAGGATTTTCTTTTTCATTCATAATCTTATTTAATTAACATAAGCACAGGAAAATGGTTTAAGGCTGACCTTCACGCAAACAAGAAGTATTTTTTGGTTAGTACCAGGACAGGAGAAGACAATATATTAAGCTCATAAGGAGACTCAAGACTTGCATCCATTTAGAGACCCATGACAACCTTGTTCCATAAGTCTCCTTACCTATGTCTGTAACCAAAGTTACTGAGAAACTAACTTCGATTTAGGTACCTAAATGCATACCTCTTTAGCTGCATTAAGCAGGGGTGGACTAGGTTAATCCTTAACTTCAGAATAGAGATGTTGACTTTTTCTCACCTGTGGCTATATGCACTCAGACCACGTATGTTTCCAGACAAGACACAAAGGAAATATCATTGTTATCTCCTGTGATTACGACCTGATGGAATGAGGCACGGACTCTGCAGTGTTAGTGCAAAGACCTTTTATTGGTTTCAAGCGCTTATATTCATGCTTTTCAAAGCTGTGATAAGATGCTCCACTTAATGCTTACTGGTTACATGTTCCTGTGCTTGCCTTGAGAGCTGAGCGTGCTGGTTACGCTGCATTCATGAACAGGATGCGGCGTTTCATCCTCTTGGATGCAGTTCATGCCACCTGATCAGATTCAGGGTTGTTGCTGCACAAGCTTTAACAAATCAGCCATACCACTCATGTCATTAGCTTATTCTGCTCCACAGCAACGACCAGCATCCAGGACATGGAGACCAGGGTGCATGTACTTATGTCTGTCCTGAGGCTTAGAATCCATACCTCACCTATGCTTTTTCTCAGATTTTTTTTTTTTCCCAAACACCAAGCTATGGGATACCTTAAACAAGGGGTGAAGGCATGTGCCACTAAGGGAGATATCCCATTACTCTGACACAACATGCTCTTGTGCATCTAGTCATTACATATTCTTGGAAATTCCCCCCATAGTATTTGTTTACATGGCATTTTGCAGGCAGGCACATGAAAATTCCACAAACAGAGCCAGCAGGACACGTGCCAGCTCTGAATGAAAAGCCATACTGTGCATTTAGCACATTATTGAGCCTCAAATGATAAACTTCACTCAGCAGTAAGCAACTTTAAATCCTGGCATTTCTTAACTTTTTACTGTTTAACCAAACAGACAATACAAGCTAATGTCCAAACAAAAACCCAAGGATGCCTGCTTGCAATATATTAAATAGCAAGATTAAGAACTTTCCTCTATATCACTTCCCCAGAACTTATGCTAATGCTAGTAATAAAAGACTAGCTTTTATTTTGTGTTCCTATCTGTAAGAGGTAAACACATACACCTTGAAAATTTGTCAGGTTTTTGTAAGACAGTAGTGCATTCCGAGATGGTGAGAGGAGCAACCTCTGCAGGCAAACAGGCCATACTTAATGTGCCAGTAAAAATGATCTAGCTGTTTCTGAGGGAAAAAAGGTTAGAAAAAAAATTGAGAGCTTAAAAAAACATGAT